>OX465373.1:15692876-17104128 GCA_950004255.1 Mesopsocus fuscifrons | reverse complement strand
ATACCGGTAAAGGTCTACTCATCGCACTTCCGTGCACCAAGCGGCAGAGTGAGCCGCCGCTAGAGGTGAATCACAGGGCTGTTCCATATATATAAAAAAAATATCCTCCAGTCAGTGCGACCCGTAACCAGGTGCACCAAGCGGCAGAGTGAGCCGCCGCTAGAGGTGAATCATTCTGGAAAATAAAAAATTCGAACCCCATCCGCCAGTCAACGAACATTGGGAACAAGTAAGAAGTACACTCCGAAGTAGTCGCAGTGTCACGGCCTCGATAGCCGAGTGGTGTAAATGGTCGACTTTTGAGGAGCAGAGACAGCCTGGTCACACCGGTTCGATCCCAATCCTACCAAAAAGTTGTTCTGATATGTTCAGCATGTCAAGTGAAATTTATATCGAGGCTGTGGTGGTTCGGAACCCACCTAAAACTGTAGGTCCCCATCGTTTACTCGATGGCTGGGGAGCTGGTATTTGGTAGTGCTGCCAGCTGAGCACAATGGACAGTTCTTGAAAACGGTCTAGTTGCTGGGCTTGTCCCCCCCAACCCTCTGCTAACTAAGTCGCAGTGTCGTGCGACAATCCGAAGCAAGTATCGGCGGAAGTGCGATGAGTAGGTACACCTTATCCGCAATACCGAATACCAGCTCCCCAGCCATCGTGCAGTACACAATGGGGACCTACAGTTTTAGGTGGGTTCCGAACCACTACAGCCTCAATATAAATTTCACTTGAAATGTTGAACATTTCAGTTGTGAAACCGGTGTGATTGTTCAGTGTTCCTCTATAGAAAACCATTTCGACCACTCGGCTATCGAGGCTGTTCTGTTTACCCATAGATATGACTGCGCTGAATGAAGAGTAGTTATTGTGGCGGTGTGGGGTGCATTTTTCTAGGTATATGTTTTGTTTACCTCCTGGAGGGATGTAGGCACCTACCTACCTACCTAGACCGATCTTTTCCTATTTGGCGTAGGACCTATTAGGCACCTAACAGTTTCTTCTGTATAGTGTGACTTATTAGGTAACAGAAAGCCTCGACAGCCGAGTATATTGTAGGTATAAAAATTTACACATTATCTATACATTCCTGTATGGCAGTCAAGTCAGACATTGTACAGCATTTCCCTATTACTCCAATACAAATTTCTGACATGTAGGTTTTGCCTACTATACCTGCCTCCACCTGTACCCACACCTGGTACATATTTTGGGTCTATGAATAATGTTGTTTGGAAATGTATTGTATTTTCTCGTAATTTGTATTGTATCACGTATAGTATTGCATTTGAAATAAATCTGAAAAAATAGAATTGCCTAGGTAGGCACCATACCTACTTACGAACAAAGATTTCAGACTTTCCCTGCAGGATACTTACTAAACTGCCACTGGACGTCCTCTGAACCAAAAATAAACGGTCATTCGGTCATAATTTCACAACAACACATAAGCGAAACACAGAGGGCCTTCACTGATTCACCGGGCCCTCCCAGATGTTGATATAATTTCCTATCCAAAATATGGTGCACCGCACCGCGCACCGAGCCGATATCATGGAACTAACCTTTACCAAAGTGAAGGACAAAAATTCCAAGACCACTTGTGCACCGTCAAGTAAAAAAAAATTTTTGAGCGGGTTTTTTGGGGGTTTTCCCCGATCTGAACAAAAAAAATACCGGCCATCCCCCCCCCCCCCCCCCCCCCCCGGGAAATTGTGGGTTGGCTGAACTCTGGACGTGAATCGCCTTATGAATGGTATTAGTAAAGTGACAGCAGGTACTGGGGACCTGGTATGGTCACGTAATGCAGAGTAAGCGAAGATAACAGAACCCGCATGCAGTTGTACGTACCTACCCAGTTGCTACAGCCATAAGAAGTCAGGGTCTCTGTAATCACAATAGCCTTCTTCACTCATATACGCTTCATCTCGCCTCGGAGCCAGCGCTGACTTGCACCGTCAACAGAAGCGTCCTCTTAAGCTTTTCAAATTTCTTGAAGAAGTCGGAATTTTTGGAGTGTACCTAAGCATAATAGATATTCTTTTAATTTCATTACTAATGCTGAGCTCATATCTTTGATAAAAATAATGAAAATAGCTAGGGTAATCAGAAAACAAATAATCAGTTTGGGTATGGCCATTTTACACTAACACCTCGAGTATAACTTGAAAACATAAGGAAATCAAATGTCTTGCAAGTTAGAGGTTCAGGGTCACTTGGGTGAGGGTGGAGACGTGAAGAAAGGAGCCACTGGTTGAGCTGGTTGAGCTGGTTAATTTCGTCTACGAGGGTGGCTCTTTGACAACTCAAAGGGCTTTCACTCCACCGTGCTAATTGCTAGAACTGTGGGACCTGAGATAGCTGAAAGAGCTATCCCTCAGGTAACGGTAGTTCAGCAGCTGTCAGCCTCCTCACAGGCTACGGCAGCCCCGCCGGAAAGAGCTATCTCAGGTAACGGTAGTTCAGCAGCTGTCAGCCTCCTCACAGGCTACGGCAGCCCCGCCGGAAAGAGCTATCCCTCAGGTAACGGTAGTTCAGCAGCTGTCAGCCTCCTCACAGGCTACGGCAGCCCCGCCGGAAAGAGCTATCCCTCAGGTAACGGTAGTTCAGCAGCTGTCAGCCTCCTCACAGGCTACGGCAACTCCACCGGAAAGGCCAAAGGTGACGGCAAACGGGAAACAGGTCACATACAACGTTATCCCGGAAACCGAATTTAGTGAACCTGAAAAGCGCTATTCAGGTGGTTTCTGCGCTCGATAGGATTTTACCCTCGTTTTTTTTGTATTATAAATTGGTACACTTTCGAACACTCAGCCCATAAAGGGCTCCTACCAATGAGAGTTGAAATTTTCACTGCAAAAAGTGATATAATTACCTATATAATAAATTGTTATTTTTTTCAGCAAGTGTCAGCATTCATAGTGATAACGGTGAGGGCATGAGACTTAACCATAGGCGTGGTTTCCGTGTTTATTAGTTTTTTCTAAATATTTTGGTTACCTGTCGGAATGTTAAAGCTGCCATTGGCGTAGCAACATCAAATAATGCAGAAAAAACCACAACATGTTCTGCTAAAGTATTTCAAAAATTCCGTTCAAACTCAATTATGTTTTCTCAGTGTAAAATGTCATTATTCACTCCACATTCCCCAACAAGAAGTGAAATACTCACTGCCGCAGACCCAAAAGTAGGTAGCGTAGGGAATAAGAGATAAATGGTTCTACAATATAAAGCCGCAAGAATGTCTCGAAATGCTCTCAAGCTCTTTGAATGAGAGATTCCATTTGTAGCTAAAGGATCGAAGAAGCAATTCCAAGGATGTTATCGGCAGGACTCATGATTAGATGAAAATACGTAACCGCTGCTTCTTCCTTTGTTGGAAATACCACGAAATACGTACGACTGCCGCAGATACCGATACTGAATTCAAAACTTAATTTTGTTGGGTATGTGAGGGCCAAAAACATGAAAATGTACAGAAACCTCAAACCCGAAGGTTTTAGAGCGTAAAAAGCTCAGGTATTTCACGAAAATTCTATTGTAGAGCAAAAACTCCTCCAGAGTTAAATTCTTAGTTTACCACTGACAAACAGAGTCGGGAAAGCATACCTTACAATTCCCTGACGAAGGTCTTGACTGTAATATTTCTGTGACATCGGGTACTGACTTCTGCTGCGTGTCGTTTATCAGAACAAGACTACTTGGTTGTCGAGGCAACAACCGGGATTAACAGGGTTTGGGTACAAAATAGATCCCAGCTTTGCACCTCCCCCGCAGGGGCGCTCCATGGCCCTTCCATGCAGCTACTGTAGTCAGCATTAGTAATACCCCTTTCACTCACTTAGAGGTGCGCGGTACCTGTGTTTTTGATGACAGGTTCACAAGTCTCCACACACAAAGCCAGTGTAAAGGTTGAACGGTGCCCTATAAAAAAATATAAGAAAGGACCTTATTTCACTAAATTTTCTGGCTGTTTATAAAAGATTTTATTATACAACAGATATTATTCTAGTAATTATTTTTGAGGAATAATTCTTCACGCTTCACAAGTTAGAATAACTTACAGTACAAAAGGAAAAATAAATACAAGTATATTCTAACATTAAGGCTGGATTTAGCTAATTTTGGAATGGATTTTACCTGAATTTTTTTCTGTAAGTTAAACAAGGTTGCCATGCGTTGCTAGGGAAATAAAATTCCGACTTTATTTACCTTTGCAACGCATGGCAACCTTGTTTAACTTCCAGAAAAAAAAATTCGGGTAAATTCCATTCCGAAATTAGCTAAATCCAGCCTAAGCATTACGGGTATATAAATTATTAACATATTAAACGGCAAAATGCATAGTAGAGGCAGGTATCTCTAATATTCGGAAAGGTAAGGGAATTTCTACATATATTTCTCTCTACCTCAAGCATTCCCATTAGGGAGAGGTTTTCAGATCACGTTTGAGACGTTTCTGACATTTATGACGTTACGTAGCCCGACATCACCTCTGACAATGTGTCAAGAGTTGGAAAGCAGGGCGAGCATGGCGAGCACTCAGCTTCATCAAGAGTGATGCACCGAATTTCCCTGGATTTCAGATTTTAGACAAGATACCTTGAATTTTGAATCCTCTTGTATACCTACCTACTAGGTAAAGGAAATATGAACGTGATTTGTTTTTTCGAAATTTAACACACGGTAAAATCCCAAGTGACCGTGTTTAACTCAGAGCAATAACTTGATATTCCCTCACCTGAGTTAGGAGGGAGACAAGAGAAACCGAGGGGTTAACCACTCGTTGGGAATCTCGTTGGAAATCTTTATGAAATCTCAGAGAGTCTTGGATTTTTTTTTTGAGTGGTTACCCCTTCGGGGTTCATCTTTCTATGAATACCGCTTGGAATCTTTGGAAATCTCTATGGAATCTCAAGGAATCTCTGGAGTGGTTCACCCCTCGAGAGAAACCAGTTAAAGGAATATAATATTTCTTCCTGGGAAACTGTAAACCTACACTATGAATGCTTCACACATCAAATGCTTCTTTATTTTCCCATATCCAGTCATTTTCAAAGCAAGTTGCAAGTTCCAGAATTTTCCCCTTGGTCTTGACTTGATTATGTCGAATGTTATAAAGCCACTGAAGGAAAGCTTCAGAATAAACAACTGTCAAACCGAAAAATTTTAAGTGGCAGTAGTTTCTCTCCCCACCCCGCTAATTATTTAAGATCAGATTACGGAGACAAAAGGCAGTGTGGGCTGAGGATTTAGCAGCCTCACCACGTCCGAACCATGACGACATATAAATCCTGAACATGCCGCTGTCGCTGACATGCTATGAAATATCGCTTCAATGTTTCAAAGCGGTCAACTGAACATTGCCAAGCTGGAATGTTCCCCGACGATATGACGGTTAAAAACAAGGAAATAAGCATACGTGATGCTGATAAACCTAGACTGACCTCACCATCAAACTTGAGGTAAAAGAAGAAAAATTCGGGAATAATGCATGTTTTTTACTTTTCCATATATTAAGCAAGAATACAGGTCGACGATACGGTCAGAGATACAAGGACGACAGGAATTTTTTCAACGAAGATAGAGTCTATATATTTCATGTAAGTTGTGCATCAATGGGAACTGACTAAAGGGGGGAAAAAAGGGTTGGAAGTTTTTGGATATTTTACATACTCAGCCTCATCCCATTGCTTGTCATGTGGCTTATACATAGAAACATAGAGTACACTGCAAATAGTCTGTGTAAAGACACAGAACACACACTCAGAGCCAGCATTTCAAATGAGAAGGAAATATAATTAGTGAATAATCTGCAGCCGAAGGCTTGTTTTGCGTCTGCCCAAATTATCATACTCACATTGGGAATGGGAAAGAGAAAACCCTGGTACAATGCAGCCGCCCCAAATTCTATTACAAATTCCATTTCCCATGAATTCATAAGAAGCAAACCACGCGAGTTAACAGGCCAGAGAAACGCAAAAAATATTTTGTTTTGCAAACAGCCTTCGACTATTTAACATGTAAAATGCTCAGTTTGGTCTTTTCTTGAGTCAATAGAGTTTGTAATTTGGTTTTCTACTTCATAAAAGAAGGAAAAATGAAAAGGAAATTGAGTTGAAGCTTTTTACAAGTTCTTAGGACCCTTGGGGGCGTTTCATCTCCGGCCAATTTCAGAACGCTCACCTGGGACAAACACGGGGAAAATATTTACGAATCGAAAAGCCATGCACCACGGACACGCTGAAAACAGGTTCATCTGCTGAGGATAGCACCTATAGAATATTTCGACGGGAAAGAACAGAAAAAACAGAAAGTGCTGGATATTTTCTGCGTTTTTTTGCCTGGATGGTATACCACCACAGGTATCTTGGCTTTAGCCGAGGAGTGGTGGGGTGACACACAAGGGGTGTTCCATTTTGCGCTAGGAATCGAAACAACCCCAGTCCCCCTCCTCGCTGCGCCTAAACACCAGCATGCAGCAACTAACAAAGACGCATGAGCGACAAACTGGGTATGGGGGGTAATGTTTTTGCAAACGCTTCACTCCGTGAGTAAGCTCTGGCAGCACTCCAGCTGGTAGGAGGCCACGGACGCAGGGCGACTGGCGAGGCATCGAAACTTTTCCCCCGCGTCTCCTCCCCCGGGACCCCACCTACTTCCCCCTACTATCAATTGTGCGTCACATCGTGTCAGACCCAAGCTCTAAACGACCTCTAACCTTTATTTGATTTCCTGCCTGCCATGAACTATCCTTCATAGGTGTTTGCAGAGAGAGCTAATTTAATGTTGGGGCACATGGGAGCGTACTACACATCTGGCACAAGCCAAATGTGCGTAAATGTCTAGGATCAGAAGTTAGGAACACATTCCACACATTCCAACCATCAGTCCAGTAGATATAAAGTAGGAAAGAACTGAAATAAATACTTTTCTTGACATAAATCTCGAGCCATTACAATATTACATGGAATGGAGACCTTACACAGTTTTATAGGTACATATTGTACTTATTAACCAGCTACGAAAATGAATTGTATCAAACAGCTCAGAGCTTTCCTGCGGGCATTCTAAATGTTTAATTAACTTTTCCTACTTGGGTTTGACAGGTAATGGACAAAAGAGTTCAAAAACTCAAGATTGCGTTCACCTCACTTCACATGTGGGTCTTACAAAAGTGAAACAGGAAAAATATAAAATAGCTACCGTCTGTGTAAAAGTTAATTAGAGTACGCCCCACGGTTCGTTGAATTACTTTTTGAAACCGTGCTCAGATATTAAAGTCGGCATCTGCTTTGAGTTTCATTATTTCCAAGTATTTCCATCCTATGAACCATCATTTTGGATCCCACAGGAATTTTTTCCCATCTCGTACTTCCAAAAAAAACAGGAAATCTTCAACAGTTTTCTGCAAAATCATCTTTAGAGAGAAAGCTGAGGTAGAAGCCGGTAAAAGGTAACTAGGGCACCTATATATACATTTGTGCTTAAATGCCCCCAGTTCGCAGTTTGTACGTTGAGTCAAAATTGAAAATGCCCAAGATTCGACCAGATGGTAGCATGAAAGGAAAGTGTCATCATCCTCCAACAAAACAGTCGCAAGCCATCTTTAATTGCGTTCTATGAGCTAAGTATTTAGGGTTCAACATTTGGGCTTCAACGGTTGGTTGCCGGCTTTTTAGCCAGTTACCAACACAACCGTTCAGAATTTAGTTCCTAGAAGAGAGTAAAGCCATCGGTCAAAGCAGAAAGCGGGAAGCAGATTAGAATATAACAAAAGCCAAAATTCAATTAAAAGCCTCGTTTACTTCCGGTGCTTCGGGGACAACAGAACCCAGAATTTCCTTTTGGGTAATTAGAAATGGCATAGCAACGGCGGTTGCCTCTCAAAGGCCGCAGTAGCCTGACCAGCCGTTAACCTGCACTGTTTCAATTTTATCGGCGGCGTAACCGCTCCCTCCGGGACTCGCAAACCACACCCGTTCATTTCGGACATTTACGAACTGAAGTTGTCAGATACATCCACCCGGTCGGGTTCACCCTCCCAGCATAAAATTTACCTCGTTTATGACATATTCCAACCGTTAGGAGCTTAGTGCTCACTCTAACTGTCGGCGCTTTTGTTCGCCTACAAGTTTTGATTTTGTCATTCTGGTTTGGACCCTGTAGCCGAAAGTTTCCTGGGATCCCAGTGGAGGGATTGGGTATTTATATGAATGTCGGAGCCTCTTTGACTAAAGTTCGAATAGATAAATATAAAAATATCATTTGAATGAGTCTCTCCCGTTTTGTCCGCAATTTAAGTACAGATTTTCAGTAAAACAGGCAAGGCACACAACGCAAACATTACAGTGTGCAGCTACAGGCCTATGGCAAAAAGAGAAAACATTAGCTGGAATACAAAGAACACTCAAAGCTCAAAGCAGGGCAAGCAGCAAAAGCCAACGCACTACACTCTGTCACTCAGACAGAGGTTCGTTCTCTCCGAGGGGGTAACCACTCCAGAGATTCCTTGAGATTCCCTGAGATTCCATAAAGATTTCCAAAGATTCCCAAAGATATTCATAGAAAGATGAACCCCGAGTAAGGGGTAACCACTCCAAAAAATTCCAAGATTCCCTGAGATTTCATAATGATTTCCAATGATTCCCAACGAGATTCCCAACGAGACAGATCACAGATAAATCTTTGTAGATAAATTTAACAGGATCGTCGAACAGAAATTGTTTCCAAGAAACATACGTGCCCGTAAGCAAGAATTTATGCAATACGAAGTGCCAAAGGCAATGCTTTCATGCACCAGCAGCAGTCATAATATTCATGGATTACGAGAGGAATCGACAACACAAAAAGCTGTGTTCAGTGCTGCTTGAGTAACTCGCGTTTTTGTAAACAAAAGATTCACAAAATGGCGTATGCAAATGACCCGTCTGAAGCGCTGGGGATAAGGACGTTACCTCGTCCCCCAACTGGGAGCTTTAATTTAAAGTCGAGGGAAAAATATTCCACGAGCCATCACTTTGGTTTGAACCTCACTCACAGGTCTCTTTACTCTAGTACCTACCTTCCTCCTTATAGTATTCGTCATAACAGGAGAAACTCGTAACAATACGACAAAAGCAGTAGGTATGTGAAACCTATCAAATGCTACCTGATATGAAATGATGAATACGAAAAACTGAAACAAAGTGCACAGTGTGAATGAAGCACCTAACTGACAGCGTTGATTCAATTTTCATCGCGGAGAAATCAAATTCAAAAAGGTTCTGAAATTTGAAAGCATAGGTATGGTACAGTAATCAATATTCCGAGTAGAAAATGTAAAGGTTTCTTCCGAAAGTCAAACAAGACATCATGACATCTCCACTCGGCAGGTAATTTGCAAAAGGAGACATTTTAAACAGGAAGTCCCAATAGAACTAAAATAATTGCTTGGGAAACGAGGTAAAGAAGAAAGTAAAGAGCAAGAAGCTTTGGAGGGATTCGCTACCAACGAATTTTAGAGATGGAAGCTTCTATAATTGCGAAGTATCCGATCTCTTCGAACTCAATCTTTGCAGTTGCGATGAAATTTGACTGAACCTTTGCAGTGCTTGAATGCTTTTAGTTGGCTCTTGGTAAACCTTCAGCGTACGTAATAAAGAAAACTTTTCAGACTTCCCAAGAACCATAAAAAATTTGTGGATTTCAAAATCGGTTGAAGACGAGGTCAAATGTTGGACTCACTTTGTGCGGAGAAGGGAAACAAATTGCAAGTTTTTCAACGACACGATTGCGTGCTGGCAGAACTTCAAAAGAACTGTACAAGGTAACAAACCTTTCAGATTGAGCTGACCTTCTCTCATATGATCCCAAAAAAATAACGAATTTGCTGTTGTGGTCAGTTGTTAGCAATTAATTAACCTTCCTATAGCCTACCCTTGTCACTTTCAGATCTATGAAATTTGATTTTAACGCCATATTACTTATATAGGAACAAGTCAAATGTCCATTAAGCCATACAAGTAAAATTGCAAAAAGTTCTTTGTTCTGTAAGTCCCCATCAAGTGCCGCACGATGCTGGGTGGAACTGGTGGAACGTAAGGTATAGGTACTACCTATACCTGGATAATCCGTGGAACGGTTGATTTAGTACCTGAATAGGCTCTTTCCCCCATCCCTGACAGTAACTACTTTACCTTGGAGTGAATTAAGCGCACATGCTAACCACTGGTTTACTTAATTAACTGAGGATGTTGGACTGTTGTTGCATTTCCTTTTAAATGCGGCTTGCAGCGCAAAATCTCCTACAGAGATATTTGAAAGCTGTTATAATTCATGATAGCAGCTGCATAAAACTTAAAAGTATCGTTTTAAATAATTTAGTACAGCAGATAATGAACCAAAGTAATAAATCTTCAACAAAATAATACCATCAGGGATATACAAAAAAGTTTCGTGGACGATGAATATTTAAATCAGAGATTTACTTCAATGAAACTTGAGATTGCTTCAAAATGAAGCAATTAACTTATTACCTCCTAGAAGTTGAAGAAATTTAATATGGCCGCTAATAAGGAGACACATTTAATTATTCACTTCATCTTTACTCGGATCCACGAAAGCAAAAGGTTTTCGATAAACAGTTGTGACTGCCGAGGGGTCTAGAACGGCTGTAGCCGCCATGTCACCGGGTCTCAAGTCTTCCAGACTCGCATTCACTCATGTCTCTCATGTCTCATGTCAAGCAAATCAAGGGTGTGGTTCTAAAACTACCTAAAACTATCGATCCTCACGATGCATCCACAAGACGGCTAGGGAACTGGTATTTGGTGATGCTACTATACTGATTACAATGGACAATACTGTACATAGTTTGGTTGCAGCTCCCCCATCCCCCTATATGGAATGTACTAGAGAGGGGGATTAGAAATTGGTAACAATTGAAATTGCATACGTAGCAAATTCCCCCACCCCAGATCCAATCGATACCAAAATCTCCAGAGAGATAACCCGTAGGATGATTGAAAATCACAACTGATGTTACAATACAGCTGACCTAAATGACCAAGCGACTAAGTACACAACATACAGTGTAGGTACAGGATCCCCAGGATAGTGCAATGAGACCGCGCCTTCTAAGTACACACCGCTGCCGCTAGCCCACGGGGCGAGACGGCCCCCTCCCCGCTTCCCAAGCCACTCCGCCATTATTCCACATTGTCCACTAATGACGGACCCACACCACAAACGACTTTTCCTGTGATTTTCATTTTACCGTCATAAGTATTTTAAGTCACAAGACTAATGAGCACTACAAGTGGGGAATTTCAATCTCTCTCTCTCTTTATTGCAGGAGTAAGTTTATCGATGACGGACTCTACAGTTATTATACCTATAATAGGTACCTACAGGCACAACCTGTGTTTTAAGGAGGAGGCCGAGAATGATGTTTGATGTTTTGTTATTCAAGAATAAAAATATTAAGGAAGTAGGGAGACTCCGACTTTTCGTTACTTAACAGATATCGTCAGAATTCCGAGTGGTTTTGACATCCGGCTTAAAAAACTGTTGAACGACGACGCATTTTACCACAGCGTAACTCTACGATGTCGTCCAAAAAAACAATTGCAAGTACGGGATGTAATAAGAGAATAGGTACTTACTTATTGAGCTTACTGATGTGGTTCTTAAGGGCGGAGAAATCCGGTCTGTCAGCCGGGTCTTCACCCCAGCATCTCTTCATAAGAGACACTACGTCTCTCGAACTCGGGTCCTCCCGATAAAGGTCGTCCACAATCGGCCGGAATGGGGGCTTTTGTCCGTTTTTCACATTTTCGATGATTTCTGAAACACAGTACAAATTCATGTAGATATTCATCTTTTGGGTTTCTCTGCCCCACTAGGGGCAAATTTCAGGTCACAGAAAAAACTCTTCCCCAAAGGGGAAAGGAGCCTTTAGGGGCCCATCCCATGAATCCCATTTATCACGTTCAACCACTGAGTCGAAATCGAAAGTAGCTGACGATTTACATCTAACTCACAGTAGTTATCAGTAGTTGAACCCAATAACCAATAAACCAATAAAAAGTGCGTATCAGCTAAACAGTTGCTTTTCACCAAGCAGGGGACATGTGAACGGCTACATTTTAGCTGGTCATTTAAAGTCAGTTTGCAACTGTTCACGGGTTATCCAACTTAACAAAGAAAGAGTAACGAAAGTGCCGAAGCCTTGTGCTTCAGGTAAAATCCACAGAGGAATTCATTCAAACTATAAAATACACATGCAGGCTTCTAGCAATTTAATGTACCAGTCAACTGAACTTCTCAGTTGGAGAGGAACTGATAAAAGTGATAAACTACAGGTTTCGTATGCTTTTTCTCCCAGAGCTTTAGATAATAAATATTACTTATTGCATCAGGGTATAGCTGATACAACACCCGAGAAGAATCCAAAAGTAGTTTGGAAAATACGACCTAAATCACCGAAGCAAAAAATTGATCCATCAGGTACGTCATAAATCCTAAAAGGATTAACTGATTGGGTTGGGACCGGATAACATGTACGGGAACGAGAAGAGGAAGAAGAAGGTAGAAGATTACAGAGAAGATCAGGTGAAGCGGGGGTAGCGGGGGCATCGGAGACCCCCGATGAAGAAATATGGCTCATAAAATCTGCCCCCGACATGTCTCGGGAACCGCCTTTAAAACTCGATTCCCCTCAGCACCTTATTTTATTTTTACTACCGCAAAATTGAAAACGTAGCAGATGGTCTGTACCTGAATTTAACGCATCCCCCCGTCGAAACAGTCCGCATGTTTCTGTCTACAGTTAAATTGAAAAACCTTCAACATTTTTCATTCCTTTTCATGACAGCTTCATATTTTCACGAGTATTTTCACAAAAATCTGTATTTCAATTTTCATTTCATAGGTTTCCTTAAAATGCTCGTCGAGCCTGGTAGGAAATGACAATATCAGAGTTCACTGAATGTATCTGATAGTCTCTTCCATATTTCAGGGAAGTTTAAATAATTCCTCTTTAGCGAAAAATGGAATATTTCGAAGCAAAACCAATAGTATGACGGTCAAAATAAATGACAAATCGTCCAAGTGAATGTATAACAGAACAAACTCATAACCGGGGAAACCTACTGTGGCGTGAACGTTCCTCCAGGATGACCCGACAGTTCTCACAGTTGAGCGTGCAGTGAGGTCGCCGGAGTTCCAGCAGGGGGCTCAAGCCCTTGCGGGAACCTGAGGGCGACGTGTCGTCAGAGTAATCGCCCAGGGTGAGCGTGTTGGGCACGGACGGGGAGCGTGTGCGCTGCTGCTCGCACTTCAGGTAAGAACAGTCGCAGTCGAGGACACGCGGCTTCTCGACGCGCGGTTCAACTCGCATCTCGGCCCGTGTCTCGGCCCGCAGTATGGTTCGGCCCGCCAACCGAGCTTCGGCTCTAGATTCGGATCTAGACTCTGGAGTGCCGAGCGACTGTTCCATGGCCAGCACTCGGGCCGTGTAAGAGTCGATTTGGCCCTGGGAGATGAGGTGCGTCGTACCCTTTGGGCGGGAGTCGACGACGGACACGGTGACCAGATGGGGGGCCGGAGCCTGCCGGTTCCCCCAACTCTCGTCCTCCACCGCATTTTTCACAGCAGGAATTTCAGACTTTTTTAATGTACTCTCGTCTATATTGCTTTCATTCTCCTTACTTGTCACCTGAACGTCCAAAGTTTCCACCATTCCCACTTTGCTTCCGGTTTCGACTTCGCTAACTTTCTCCATGGAACTCGTTTTGTGCTTTTTATTATTTTTTTCTTCCTGATTAGATTTGCTTGTCTTGTCTCCATCTTCGTAGCACATTGTCAATGTTTCACAACCACCAGGGCCGGGGGCAGTGCGAGCTTCTACATGCTCATCAGGTCGATGGCCTCGCGGAAGGTCGTCAACTGCATAATGCGCCATGGCAGATGGCACTCACACACATTCTGCTCACTCACTTAATCACTTTGTCCTCTATACCAATCCAAAATACTGTTGATAGAGATATAAGATATGAAAAATAACGTCAGCAAGAAGCAAACAGGAAAGTACTCAATCAGTATCTCATCGGAAGTTTCTTTTTCAGTATAAAGAAATATTACTACCTTCGGACTAGCATAAAAGAGAGGCGTAGAGCCACAAAACGAATAGAAGTAAATAAAACACGACGTTTTCAGCCCTACGTTGACGAGGGTCCATAAACCCAAATAACGATACAGCGCACCCTCATCTCATTGAATCGCTTCCTTTCCCCGCAACTCAAAAGAAAAGGACTCTCAGCGATATCATCGTTACGTTAGAAGCTCAAAGCCACTCTGGTTTCATCGTTATACGAGCCACTTTTCTCCTTATCTCGTAAATCAAACATGTAAAGACCAACAGGGGATGAGACGCACAAAATTTCTTCTTGGTTTAGTCATGATGAACCAATCAATGTTAAGACTACGTCAGCACGTTACAACCCTAACAATCAGAAGAGAATGGCCTCGACAAAAAAGGTGTTGGGGCCTGTCAGGTACCCAGAAGAAAGTGGAGGGTAACGGGTTGGGGGGGGGGGGGGGGAATCGAGTGGGCTAGGGGAGGGGAGGGGGCGACAAAATGGCGCCACCTCATCAATCACCCCCAGTGTGAAAAGCCTGGATGGATTCTGTGGATCCCTTCTTTAATGAAAACACCTCCGTGCTGTTGATCTCCTGTATCCCCGGCTGTAAACAATTTCCTAACCATGCAATAAGTGGTTATATTGGCTTTCAACGTGCGGTTCTTGCTAATATTACTCAGAAAACGCGTCTGATGAGGTCATATAGGAATGAATAAAACTAAAGAGATTCTAAAACTCGGAATTTATGGTCCGAGGATCTCTAATGTTTTTTTCTAGGTTTTCCACTCTCGAAATGAGAAGGAAAGTGGATATAACATGAGTTAACGTTCATTAGAATTAATTGTATGGCCTGGTTGCCTACAGGGCACCTGGGCAAAAAATAAAGAAGCCTTTTGCACGCATTTTAAGGAATTGGTTTGTTTGGAAGGATTTTTAGTAAAAAGTAACGTAAAGGAAGCGCTTGTTACGGTACGATTTGAAACTATCAGTAAAGGTACAGCAATATTTTTTGTTTATATTGTATTTCGCTTCGTCATACTTGAGCACTAACAGTTATCAGATAATTCCCTAATTTATGTTCTCTAGTCTCTAGTTCATCGAACACGTATGTCACTTCGCCTGCGAAACCATGATTATGTAATTTCAGAGTCGGTGTACACGTATTTCACTGCGAAACTCAATGTGGGTTCCAACTTCCCTATACTCATTCCCTGCACTCTAAGGCTAAATTTCACCACTTTCCGATAGTGTCTATAACGAGAGGATTTAACGAACGGATTTACGTTATTGTATGATTAGCTTACGACATGTGCGATCGCAGAGAAACAAGTGCAAGCACAAGGCATTTGTCGCAAGCTAAACATACGATAACGTAAATCCGTTCGTTAAATCCTCTTGTTAAAAGACATTATCGGAAAGTGGTGAAATTCAGTCTTAAACAATAAAGAGAACAGTGGGTTCAGGTACAAGGATACCTAAAAGGGCCACGCGAAAGTAGAATTTACTTTAGATAGAAAATAGAAAAAAAGGAACTCATAAGTTAAGCTGCTTGCGGAGGAAGCTTCTATTCAGTTTGAAACGAGATAGCCTACATAAAGGCTGAATTTCACCACTTTCCGACAGTGTCTTTTAACAAGAGGATTTAACGAACGAATTTAAGTTATCGTATGTTTAGCTTACGACAAATGCCTTGCGCTTGCACTTGTTTCTCTGCGATCGCACTTGTCGTAAGCTAAACATTCGATAAGGTAAATCCGTTCGTTAAATCCTCTCGTTATAGACACTATCGGAAAGTGGTGAAATTCAGCCTTAGCGGAATTGAACTCGAGTTTGGCAAATTTTCGGTTCTAACAACATCAGCTTTTTTCCGGCCAGCGTTTTATTTTTTAAATCGCTATTCAATTGAAATTTCTGACTGGGGCATATCCACTGGACCCACGTCAGACATTTCTCGTTTCCGTGTATTTAGGTTCGTGGTGCGAAAAGTAACGGTCACCAAGATTCGCTCATTTCCTTACCTCTACCTTCAGGAAGTAAGGTATAGGAAATTATCCCTAGTTGTCGTCCATCTTTTAAAAGTAAGGCGCGATTCTAAAATTTTATCGTGAACAGGTTCAGCCACAACTCATGTGACTTACTGGCTGAATGTGTTCAATTAAAAATGCAAACAAAAGCTTTGAACCGAGCTTTGAACACAGAAGGTAAAAGGGGAAAGCAAAGCATAGAGGTAATCAAAGTCAGAGAAAGGGTCGGGGGTCGGAGAAAGCTATTTCACCGCAATTTTATTTTGCATCTGTCGCGAGTGAGTTTCTAATCGACTTTCACACACATAAGTCTTTCTTTAACCTCTTTGTTCTATATATCAGCTATAGTGTCAATAAGTAATAAAGTCAATAACAGAAAACGTGCAGATTGCTTTTTGTGGTTGGAAATGTCATATATTTTTTTGAAACACTCTAGGCCAGGCTGGCCAGGAACGTTAGATAATATACCGCATAGCTGAGGGAACTAGGGGGTTGAAAATAGTATGACAAAAATTTATTAACAACATAATAGCTACCAATAGTTATAAAAATACTACAAGGGACAAAAGAGTGATATCTACCATGATAATGGATGCAAAGTACGTATAGAGAGACGGTCACATTAATTAGCACTTAACTGTGCGCCTATTTCCCTCAGAGGGGTAGAGGAAGAACAAAACTGTCCTTTTCACCCCCTGGAACTATTACAAATTACTGACAATTCAAAAAAATAAAAAAAATAAAAAATCACGATGGGAAGCAAAACCGATAACAAGGAAGGTTGTGATTGTGCGACATCAGCAGGTTTGCTTCGGTTCTGGTTTTATTGAAAAGAGAAAATTGCTCCTATTCTCAAAGTGAGTCATCGCGCCATTACCGGAAAGTGTTGCAACGTGAAAGCGGTCAAAGGGCTCTCACGAGAAATTCCTTTCAAGCTGCGAATGGGTAGAGCCAATAGAAAAGTTTTTATCTTTTGCTCAGTGCATGTTTTGATGGAACGAAACGAACAGAATTTTATAACCCTCCCCTCCACCGGCAAAATCCAAAATATTAAGCTGGGTGATTCATTTTTGTTTGAACTATCTTCGACGGAAGTTGGATCTCAAAGTTGTAGAAAAGGAAAAAATTTAAAGCCAGCTTTTTGGAGTTTTCAGTTGGGCGGTGAAGTGTGAACCCCACTTTTGTCTATAGTCCAAGTCAGGCTAGGAGCGTACCGATTACTCATAATTTCTTGCAAATCTAGGGCTGATCAAAACTTCTTCTTGGTCAAGGAAATATATCTGCTCAGGGTCGGATTGGCATTTTTAGCGTATGGTAGGATATGGAACCCAAATCCGGATCGGCGTCAACTGAAAATCTTCAAAAAATTATGAAAAATCGGTACGCTCCCAGCCTGACTTGGAGTATAGTAGTCTTAGTTATGTCTCCGTCTGAAGTTCAAGAAGTTCTGACAAAAGGAAGCCAACAGCATAGTACTATACTGAAGATCACATGAAAAGAGACACGCATACAGGCACAGCCCTAAACCAATTAAGAGGCAGAACGCTGAATAATCTGATCAACAAAAGCTCTCCTATGAAGTGGGAGATGATGGATGCGAACACAGAGATGCACGAAACGTTACTTGAGACCGAAGTTTCAAAATTAACCTGGTAATAAGAAAAGCGGGTAGATGGGGAGAACTCAACTTGTGAATGGGGGGTGAGTTGAACCGAACTTCAGTCAGGGCATGAAATAGGGGTTGTGCTCTCATTTGTCAAATCACCCACTTTGCTTCATATGACAAGTAAAAGTGAAGAAAGCTCCTGAGCAAATTATCAGCACCCACCTGGGGTGGTGACTTATGTGGTCATGCCCTTCCAGATGTGAGTGACGTTCGAAAAAATCGCGCTTATTTTGAAAAGAACAGCTCTTTCCTTCAACGTCAGTGAAAAAATTCGTTTTCCGTTCTCTGTTCAACTCAACCTGGTTGCATGTGCACGAGTGTTAAGGGCCACCATACATTCGCTATTTTTTTACGTTCCGATTTCAAACTTGAGAAAACTATTGGATATTTAAATATTCTGAAATATAATACCTAAGTCTTTTTAACGTCATTACACATGAGGCTATGTTGTGATTTACGATCGAGTGATTTTTGTCACAAAAATGTCCAAAATTAACCGATCGTCAAATCACAACATAGCCTAATGAGTAATGAAAATGACGTTAAAAAGACATATATTTCAGAATATTTAAATATCCAATAGTTCTCAAAAAGTTTGAAATCGGAACGTAAAAAAATAACGAATGTATGGTGGCCCTAAATAGTGCACTCAAGGGAATTAATTTTCGCAGTACTGGCTTTTCATAGCCATGGCCGCCATGGCTATTTAGATCAAGTGCCCCAAATACGGCTTTCTTATATTCACCAGACACCCCTCAGTGACGGACCTGAAAATATGGTCAATCGTAGTCTGAATTCCACGGCGGGGGGCGCCAATTCCACCAGCTAATAATTTGGTCCCCAAGAATTCAAAAGAAACAGAAAAATTCACCACATTCTTGTCCTGACAACCTTACATCCTTTTAAGTACAAGGAATCGATACACCGTCGAATAAATACGGAAATGAAAATAATTTAAAACTGATTAACATTTTCCCGGAACAACTTCGTGAAGGAAGGATCTCTCACAACGTCATAGAGGGTTCGTTCCGAGAAATATTCATGAGAACTATTCGCAAAAATACGAGATATGCTGGAGAATGATTAGAATGGATGACATTCCTGGAAAGGGGAAAGAAAAGGTCTGGAAGCACACGACGGCTGGAGGCAGCCTTCACCCTCCACGTGTCTCTTATGTCTCTTTCCAGTGAAACGAAAATAGTGTTCATACCATTACACCATTACTTCATCATTTTGTACCCACGTAT
Source organism: Mesopsocus fuscifrons (assembly GCA_950004255.1). Classification (NCBI taxonomy): domain Eukaryota; kingdom Metazoa; phylum Arthropoda; class Insecta; order Psocodea; family Mesopsocidae; genus Mesopsocus; species Mesopsocus fuscifrons. Next base: position 17,085,074 of record OX465373.1, on the reverse strand, counting down.
AACCTTATATGATATAAATAAAGGTTATACGTATAACCTTATATGATATAAATAAAGATATTTTCCGCTTCCGACATGGATGTATTGGCTTCGGCCCACTCATATTCGGCTTCGGCCACTACTTCTTCTTCGGCTTCGGCCAAAAAAAAAAACATCTAAAAAACCAACTCATCGGCGCATATGTTCTCTGAACGTCGCGCGTTAAAAAAAAATAAAAAATAAAAAAAATAAAAAAATAAATAAAGATTACATTTATTTATTTATTTTCGTGAAGAAAATATAGCGCACTGTAGATTGTGGTAAATAACAGTGACATATTTCACCATGGAAATTTAGGTAACCACTAGTAATGCAAGCTGGTCGCTTTCCAAATTTCATCGTCTTGTCGAACGATTAAAAGAAGTAAAACGTTAGCATTTAACTGTCCTTATTTCAGATTTGTTTATACTTTGCCAGCTATATAAAATATCTATGTCTCGTCATCAGCTCACTTCCAGAAACATAATATCTATTACAAAAATTATATCAATAAAACAGTTACGCCATATCAGTGTCAAGAAAAAATAAAAATTCGTATATCATAAATAACAAAAATGTTCTGTAGAAAAAACAAAGAGACAAACGGGAAAGCGACTTCTCTTGAAATAAAACTGCAGAGGTAAAAGAGATCAGCAGAATCTGTATCATACTCCTGGAGTGACGGGCAGGAGAGGAGTCTGCAGGGCTCCAAAGATGAAGAATTTAATATAAAAAGGCAATCTCGAGGGCCAATAGAGCACGACAAGCCAAATCGGTTTGAAAATTAGATGAGCTGGCACAAGTTTTCATTGTGTTGACTGATTTTCAAGATAATTGAATCTCACAAGAGCGGGGAGCAGTGTGTGCTCAAAAATTAATTATCCCGTCACAGCCATCTCAAGCAAATTTTATTTGATGCTTCGCTTTTCATCGAGGGAATGAGCAATATAGGTACTCATCTTCCTAAGGGAAAACGCTTGATGAATAACACACTACATTTTGAATTTTCGCTTTTGCTCGTTCTCTCCCTCAACAAGGGTAGGTACAATAAACGGTCAGCAATTTTCCACCCCTATCCCAACTTTATTTCAGTTTATCAAGAGGCGAAAAATGGGTTGAATTCAACACCATTTCACAAAAATGGGAGATAACTGCAATACAGGAATATTAATTTTTTATCATGTATTTCGGTCTCGTCATACCTATACACTATACAATACTATTATTTTCGTAGCCGCCGTTCCTGATTTTTGAGCTTTAGTTTCAGCACGTCTATACCGTCTTGACCATCGACAACAAATGAGTCTTGGTCAGTAAAGCAATTCTGACTGGTTTTTAGCAAAAAAAAAAAAAAAAAAAAAAAAAGGCAGGCATGCACCAGGACCATTCAATATCGTTAAGTAGACCTGACTTTTTTTTTCCTTTTAAAATAAACTTTCCATTTGGTGCAGAGAAAATGTCGGGAAGTGAAGTGTGTTGAGCCTATGGACGTAAAAAAAACTGTAATTTGATTTGAAAGCATCGCATTGCAGATGCCATAAATGGCGGTTATACTCGGTATGAAATTGGAAATGACGAGACCCCAATTATGGTAAATGCAGGCATCCACCCATCCATCGATCAGTTTTCCTAACCTTTCTGAATTTTATATTTCAGGTCTCAACCTCGGAGATTTGTGTTTGACTATCGAATATTCTTACTATTTTCCCAAGTATTCTCTAAAGCTACGCGCCTATACGAAAAGTTTAAACAGGTGTCCTATAAACTTACCCAATGTATAACCATAAAATTCCTGCAGAAGGTAACACAAAACCTATATTACATGGAATTGTAAGTGCGACCACTATCATAACTTATTGTTCAGTCTGTCAGAAAATGATTACAAAAACTTCCTGTCCCTTTTCCAAAACTTAAATCTTATTTGGGAAAAAGTCGGTGGAAGCGGTTTAACCCAGAGAGGAATGAATTTAGGCCCTAAGCAAAGCAAGGGGGAATGACGTTAAAACTCTAACCGTTGGTGAAAGCTCTAAAGAATCCTGAATACCTCTAAAAGCTTAGTCGACTGAAGCAAATATTTTACCAACGAAATCAATTTCAGTAAAATACTCGCATACTTCCAGTCAAGTCCTTATGTTAGAATTTTTCTCTCTTTCTCTATTTCTCTCTCTATCTTACATAGGAAAGATATGATTGTAGTTGTCGTTTCAATTAAGTTGCTTACTACCTTTTCACAATAAGAATATTACCGGGTTACTAGAACAATTACTGGGCTAATGATAGCAGTTCATAAAGAAGCTTTCAAATAGAGCTACAGCAAAATTGTCTCACTGAACTAAAATGCTGTCGTTCACATGAGAACACGAATTACCTACATGAAAAGGTCCTAACAACAGACTCACTAACAGACTCATTTTCGCGACCACAAACAAAGAAGTAGAAGCGAAAAATTGTTATGGATTGGCCTTATTTGAACTGGAGAAAAAGAGTGAAAGCTGTGAAAGCGATTTGTGAAAAGGCCACCATTAATTTAAGTGAAATCTTTTGTTCACTCAACATGAGCCGAAGCTTGGCTGGCAGTCCGCAGCACACTCCACACTCCCTCAGAATAACGACCAAATATGTTTTTACTTTCTCGCGCTGACCCCAGTCTACTCCTGCCATTAACATATTACTTTTTGAAATTTTCACTCCCGTAAGGGAGGTTCGACGGAAACCGTTTTAATCTAAAGGTTCAGACAAATCGGAAGTACATTTTTTTCTTATCTTTCCCTCCGATTGGAAGTCAGCGATGTGGGGAACCCATTCTTTTGTTCCTCTCACTACTAAAGTAAAAATAAACAGTGTTAATAAACACCTTGGCAGCTGTGAGTTCCTGTAATTCGATACTATACCTATAGGTATACGAAAGCAGTAACCCATTATAAGAGTTTCCCAGCTCCCAAAGCTAATATGACAACGCAGAATGCCGGCAACCTAAAGTGGCAATTTCGCGACCCATCCGCGCAAATTTTATTAGGCTCCCTAATCGATATTTCAATTCCATAAAATCCGGTAAGACGGTTGATAACTATGTCAGAGAGAGTTTTCCGCCATTAAAGGGGAAGCAAACTCACTAACAAAGTAGGTCGTGCTTTGCCTGACTTGTAAACCTTTCCAAAGACTTCGTTTCAGTTCTGGCTGTGTGCTGTGCAAAGGTGGATCAAAACAATTGCGATGGAAACTAGAAAAATGTAGCGCTAGCCAATAGTGCTGTACTATTTTTCATCAACTTTTTCGTTTTACCGCGTGAGCTAGAAAACTTATTATACTCAGATTACGGGTTTAATTCTACGACGTCAGTTAAATTTAACTGACGGTTAGGGAAATGCTTAACGTACAGACTTAATTTTGCTCTGATTTACTTCATTCTGTAGCTCGTTTTGGGGGGGGGGGGGGGGGGGGGTCATGTAGGAAAGTTAAAATGGCACTCTCAAACTAAACTAGCGAGAAAGTAAAAAGAAAATATTTATAAAATACCTAGTAACTTCAGAATTCCTCCCCTCCTCCCGTGATCGCTTCCTAGATACGGGCCTGATTATAGCGTAAATTACTCGTATACTTATGTATACCAAAAATGTGGGACAGTACAATATATTACCCGAATGGAATTGTCAACAACATTATAAAATGGGAAATAGGCAATAAAATTGTTATCAGGAGATGATGAATGAGATGCTAGTCCTTTTCTATATGCAAAACTGATTAACAAGAACTTAAAAAATTACCACCTTCGAAGATGTTCATAATATAGAAAAAACTACGGTTTTATCAAAATGGGTATATGATAAAACAACAAAAAATATTGCCCGTTTTTTGCAGACCTTTTTGCAGTGAGAAATTTAGCCACTACACGCAAACAGATATGATCACCACAAGCATCACTCATAGCCACAAAAGGAGGTCCATACGGAAGATTCAGGTACAGATTTAGTGGATGTCAACACTGGGGCAGCCTCGACGGGCTGGAGCAGGGGGTGCGGGGCGCATCTCGCGGTACGGCGCGGGCGAACACCGCTCGAGCACTGCCTTGCCCGAACGGCTGGAACGGCTGGAACGCTCCTGGCGCTCTCCACAGACACAGCCTCCTGCTACACTCTTACCCTACCTGCTTTCACCCCCAGGCTTCATCCGTCACTGTAGTCACTGTACGGCGTCTAATGAGCTTGCACCTACTGCGGAGTTACGCAAATCTACCTTGTTATCACGAGCACCTCATTTGGGACGGTAGAAAGGGTGCTCAACGAGCGAAAGTGGTTGGAGCTGACTAACTTTGTGTTTCGGAGAAAATTCACACAACTGCTTTTTCCCAACTATGGAGTGGCAAGACTCATAGACACGAGACTAAGACGAGACGAAAACGAATGGTCCAAATGGTGCATTGTCTGACGACTCTCACCATGAGTGGGTTACTGGTTCAATCTGTCACCATAAGTTCAGAGTACAGACATCGAGTACAGTGGCAATAAACCAAACCAACCTGAAACCTCCCTTACACACACATGGAGTACAACTGCTCTATACCAAGTTTGCCTACATTTTTTCACTGATCATAGTGACGTAGTATTTAACAAGGGGGGTCGGTCTAGGGGCCTTGACAAAACTAGTAAGAGCAAAAACGAATGAATCTAATAACCAGGAGGATGCATAAATCATAGAAAGCAAAGCCCAGTGCTTGAGAGTCTCTCTACAATGTAAATGTAGATCAGTCTGGTGGAGAGGTTGCAAGTGGCTGAAACTCTCACGCTTTCAAGGCTTCAACCCCTCTGCTCAGCACCTTAATGAGAATGCACAGCTGAGGAGTACCTCTACACCATTATAACGCAAATGAACATTTCCACGATGTTCCTTCAACGAGGCCAGTGAAGAAAATGGTGCACCGCACGGTCAAATTGTTGTTGGCAACTCAGTCAACTCAACCCCCACCCATTCCAAAGTTTCAACCGGCACTGTTACACCCTAATGACAGGCTGCGCAGCTGCTGCTCAGTGACCCAAATCGACCTTGCCAGGGTTTTCGAGAAGCTAAAAAAAAGAAGTGGCCACGACTCGTAGCGCAATAACGATATGTACATAATTAAGTGTTCCAGAGTTGAAGAACTGGGAAGCACACGTTGCTGCGGCTTCTGGAACATAATCCGTTCCGAAGGCTGCGCAAAACTTGAGATTCTTAGGCCGGATCTTTTTTCCATTACACCTTTATGAAACTTTAATCTAATCTTGCTGGAAAACTTTCTGCGCGTGTGTTGGTATATTGTTCAAGGTCTTGGTAAAAAGGCACAACAGCGCACCACTATTCAACTATTCAAATACGGAATCAACAATTTCCAAGCGAAGTTCATTTATACAAGACGCAGGCAAAAAAAAATAACTTATTTGATGATTAATTAATTAAATAAGAAAACTTTTTTACTTTGCATTTGAGAAGAAATGAAGGTGAGGTAAAACGAAGTAATTTTCAACCGTCCTTGACATTCTGCGAGACAGCAATAAACGAAACAAGAATCAAATTCGTCTGTTAACGGAACTGTTCGTTTAAATTTTTACTGTTGTCTAGAAATGGGTCAAAACTGTACTGAAATATCAATCTGAGACCAGTTTAATAAAATGTCAACATTACTGGTTTACGACAACAACTAGGGCTAGCTAGGGCTATATAGGGATAGCCCGTCTCGGTTGACCAAAATTGCAACGTCCTTTTGGTTGATTTCCACCGTTATTGCGGCTTCCTTCTAAACGGGGGAAAATTGGAAAATATCAAATTGAAAATTTCGTGCAATGACATTATTTGTTTTCGCCTCATACATGGCAAGAATGTAAAAATCTGTCATAAAACAAAACTGAATTGAATACAAAAATTCAAATAGAAGACATCTCAAATGGGTCAAACGCTACTCCTATTCCCAGCAAATCAAATTCACATGGTTTATTTGCTTGCCAAACACCGGAAGCACTATTTGAATTTTCCGAGGGGTTAACTACTCGTTGGGAATCATTGGAAATCTTTATGAAATCTCAGGGAATCTTGGAATTTTTTGGAGTGGTTACCCCTTCGGGGTTCATCTTTCTATGAATTTCGTTGGGAATCTTCGGAAATCTTTATGGAATCTCGGTGGATCCTCAAGGAATCTCTGGAGTGGTAACCCCCTCGGAATTTTCGTAGGGGACTGAAATGCCAATTTTAAAGTAATTTTGGTGTAGTGAAAGTTATTGAGACATATCATAAGCTACCTACCTACCTGTCTGACTAGTTATTAGTCCGATGATATTATATTTATAGAGATGTTTTCTCTCTTGCCCTCACTCTAACCCATATACCACGCTCTCCCTCAGTTATTCCACGTTCATTCCTATCCAGCATCCCTGAAGCAGAAATTCACATCGTTTCAACAACATCTCACATGGACAGGCATTCTTTCTATCACTAAGTACCTATTTATAATTGTATACATACACTCCAGTATACTCCAGAGATCCTCACAAGGCATGAACACTCCACGCGTTTTTCTGTAGTGCTAAATGAAGAAGGGAACCTCTGGACATTGAAACGACGCAAAATAATGGAGAAAACTGCAAGTTTTATAAATTTTATTGTAAGCTGTATTGTTTAAAAAAGAAAGCTTCAGTAATAGAACGGTAACTTCACTATGTCGAAGGAATAATTTGACATATAGATTCAACCCCCTCCTTCACATTTAAAGGAGGCCATCTTAATACATAAAGAATTAGGAATAAAGAAGAATGACAACGAGATAAGGAGTATGGGAATGAGTAGAAAAGGGCCTGTCCTGGCCATACACAGAAGCCAACTGAAACATTTAAGACTGCTGTGAAATCAAGAAAATCGTCCTATCGACCTGTCAAGGAATACGATTATTTTTCCCGCACTCTCCATCAGAACTTGTTGCTCTGTTTTCGCTACATTCTGTCCACTAGAAAACAGGAAAAACTGATGAAGGCACCTTTCATCAATCATCCCGCGAATTGGACAGAAAACCCCGGGTGGTCAGCTGATGGCCTGTTCCGATTGTGCCTGCCGTTTTACTCATTCAGGTCAGATTTATGAACCCGAGCAGTTCTGTTGCGGTAAATGATGGGACCAATCACCATTACCAAAATGTAGCTATACATTCCTGACACAGTATAAACATAGGTTCCAAGGTCATGTAGGTACATAAGATCAATTTTTGAAGCAACCACCACCCTGAGGACGAATACAAAAAAAACTGACAAGAAAGTAAAACTTGAGATTACCTTCCTTCTCCTGTAAAACATTCAATGGCACCGAGAAATAATTAAATAACTGTAATATATGATACCTACATAATATCTACAAACGCATATTATACATGTACAAACGTACATTTTGTAAAATCACTTTTTCGGAGTGTTATAATATAGGAAAGTAAAAACGGACGGCAGAAGAACGGGACGCATTTTTTGAGATAGAAATTATTATTTTTATTTTTTAATTTCATTCTGAATACCCAAGATGTTTACCTCATCAACGCTTGGGCACTGCCCTCAACTCGATCGGACTTATTACGAAAAGCTCTGCTTCTCTGGCTATTTATTTTAGGGCTTTCACGACTTCATTATGGTTTTATAAGCATCTTTTTATAAATATTTAAAGTACATGGAGAGTTTTGTATTTAATTAAACCAAAATATGGTTATACGCGGTATAACCATATTTGAGTTAGGTAGGTATAACTTATACCTACCTAACTCATATTCTACGTCAGTTGATATCGCAAGTAGCAATTCGAAGGCAGTCAATTAGTGTCACTAGGGCGATATGAATTTTTTTTAATGAGATCAAAATAGCTTTATTTACGTGTAGGAAAAACGCAAAACGAGTAAGGGAAACTCCGGATCCGCTACTGAAGGAGCAAATTGGGTTTAATAAGAGTAAAATAAAAAGTGTCTCAAGGAATGGAATGAATTTTGTTCCCCTGGTAAGAGTAAAGGATAAATTGCGGACAATAAGGATTTTTCCCGAGGGACAGAAGGGGGGATAAAAAAGCAAGAGCCACGTGACGCATGTCTCATGAATGAAGTGATGCTGGCTTTTGTTTTCATACAGTCAAATGGAAAGAGAGAACGGGTGGGGCTGTACTTTGAAATGATACAGTAGAGCAGGATACAAGGATTTACAGGCATAGCAGCCTTTGAGGACACCATTTTCGTCTCCTACTTCTCACTCGCTGACGTATATACAATACAAGAAGGGAGTAAAACAGGACCTCTATTAACATTTGGAAATAAAACAAAAGGAAGATTACCTACTACTTCACAAGGGCAGAAACGGTTAAGGAGCCGCCCAAGGTCATATTTGGCCCTCCAATTTAACCGATCATTTCTAGAATCTTTTACAAATAGAAACTCAACACCGATGTTTTGCACAAATACCTATGTATACTTCGTGTTATATGGGAACGTAAAAAGTGACTTCCCCGAAGGGAAATTAACGAACCACTCTGGTCAGCAGGATGTTCAGAATATAGGTAGTTATCGAAAAGTAAATAAGCCAAATAAATAGTAGAGTTCGGTACGAAATAATATTTATTTACAGACTCAAAGGCGGAAATCATAAACTGACATTTGGTAATGTAAACATGGCCTTTGGAAGGCTCTGGAGCTGGATGGTGTAAATAGATAGGAAAAGTCAGCAGTCAATTGGGATTTCAGGTTCCCTCTCGGGAGAAAAGGGGGAGTTGTTCGCTGAGTAAACAGTTGGGAAAATTTCTCGACAGATGGCTCCCAGTGCCTGCTGACTGTATGCTAACGGCTCTTACTGACAGCAGTTATTCTGTGATACTTTTTCTACTACTCGAAGAAAATTGGCAGGAAGAAAAATGTAACACATGCTTGAAAAATTTTCCAAACCTTTCGTTCTTACATTTCCACTCATTCCATTAGGCAAATTTGTATATAAATTTGAATGTTGATTTCCGAGAAAAAAAAAAGCGTGTGACCTGTACCTGTACCTCCGAATGAGAAAACCTAAAGAACGGGTGATCGTGAGTTAAAGTATATAATGTTTGCTAAAGCAAAATTTTGCAAATTTCTTAAATAACCCCACTGGCAAGTATTGAATCACAACAACTAGACTTAGGTAACCAATTAACCCACAAGTACTAGTAGTTTTAGGAAGTTGTGATGAATGGTAAGCAAGCTTAAAGTAAGGTAGGTACTTACGTTCTGGTGGCAAGGTAACGCCGTCCATGTAGTAAGGGCCCTGACGCGTCAGCATTTCATGCACGATGATCCCGAAGGAGTAGACATCACCCTTCTGCGTGCCCTCTGGCGGGGGGTTGGGCATCCGCAGAAGCTCCGGCGCAGTCCAGAGCAGTCCTACCACAAAAAACAACTTATGTTTACTTTATCTAGAACGTCCTACCTTACTGAAGGAAACATAGGCGTAAAAAAATGTCCGAACGTTGTGACTCGATACTTGCCTTAAGCCTTCATCCTTGTCGGTCACAACCCTGCCCATTACTATCTTTTAAGTGTAGCTAATAAAACTTAGACCTACCAATTAGCGATACAGAACGATTTTTCCAGTAATAAATGAAAAGGCGACCATTAAAATAACGTGTACACCATTACATAAACATGAATCTGCAGGCGATGTCCATATTTAAAAATTTCGTAACTTCGAGGGCGGAAAAAGATAAACTGACTAATGAACGATCTAACTCGAACTTACTTTTCCAATAAGCGTGATCCCCGGGATTTAAGTCTTTGTGTTCCCGCAAGGAGTGAAGTCCGAAGTCGGTTATTTTGAGTACGAACCTCGCGTCTACTACACAGTTGGATGACTTGAGGTTTCCATGAGATCGAATTTCTGTATTGTGGAGGTAAATCATACCCTGCAAAATCAAACAAGGTCAAAGTCAGCCCAGAGAGGTAAAAATGTCACTTATCTCATCTTTGGTATCTACACAGACAGATCTCACCCAAATAGGGCTCGAAAACCAGTATATTTCACACTAAGTATCGGAACAAGAAACAAGCAGGTAGCATCTGAAATTTTTTATTCTAAAGTGGAAAACAGAGACAAGGGTAGACTGAAACGATCCCAGTTTTTTCAGTAATGTAGGTATACAAGGTATCTATTTTCTGTAAGTTATCTTGAAACTCGTAAAAGAAAACCATAGAGAAACTCATAGAGAAATTTTTAATTTTGATGGTGAAAATAGCAGTAAAAGTGTGAAAGTCATAGAGAGTTTTATAGAAGCCTGATTTCTTCCGCACGATTATCACATTGCCAATACACAAGCAGGGTTCCGTCACTCGCCAATAAAAGGCGACCAGGATATGGAAGGTTTCTTCCAAAGAGAACCCTTACATTCCCATGAAAGTCCAATAAATCCCTGACTAAGCACCTTTTACAGTTACTGGGAAGAGGAAAACTACGATACAACCACAGGGAAGTTTATTTAAGTTGTTTCTGAGAATTTTCACTGGGGGCAATAATTCTCGTGGTTTCTTGAGATTATACTGATAGTGACCGAATTATTAGAACAAATCTTAAGGGGGTTGGAAAGCCTCGGAGATAGGGGAGGAAATATTTTGACGTTCCTCTCACGATTAGAAAAAAAAAACTGACTATTTGCTCCGTGACATTACTTCATTATTCACTTCTCATCGATGTGTTCGACTAAAATTTATAAGAAGTTGTAGGAGTAGAAAAACTGTTAAAGAAAGTCAGCAAAACTTCTAGTAAGCCTCAAATGGAGGGACAATGTATTTCTCAGTTGCGTATTGCTTCCTTAAATTATTGCAATTTTTGAGCAAATTTCTTTCGGGAATATTATGACTAGTTTTTGATCAAGTTTATTTCCTGGTACCTCCTACCTCAGGTAGAAATCTAGGTACTTACCCTGACTATATCGTGCATAAGACTAAACTTGAACATCCAGTCGAGATTGATGTTGTCCTCGAGAAGGTCCTGCAGACTTCCTCTTGGGCAGTATTCCGTCACGAACTGGATCAGCTTATGGTGGATGCAAGCTCCGTAAAACCGCACCAAATGGTCATGGTGCATGTCCTTCATCTGAAAATAAAAAACCCAACCAAATGAGCAAGGCAAAAGCAGGAATCCAATTTTTTTTTTCGCTTCTACCGTTACGTGCTTCTCTACCTACAGATAGATGCGATAAAATATATAGCGGTTCGAAGGCAACAGTTATAGAAAATAGAGTCAAAATTCCCAGAAAAGTTGTGAAGAGATTCGAAAATTTTACCCTGTACAATATGTAGCTAATGCCTATAATAAATTAGCATGCAGCAAGAGAAAAAGCTTAGAAAGACTTTTCGATAGGTAGGTAGGTCAGCATGAGTATAGGAACTTAATTAATGTACTTATACCTGTAATTAGACTGGGGTAGTTTAGTTATTAGTTTTTAGTAATTGAAACTTACTCGCTTCAGTTCAAACAAGAGCGGACGATTTAATTCAATCCGTTGCATCGGGATGTCTTTTATGGCTACGGGATTCCTCTGAAATAGTAAAAATTCCATTGATTCATCCTAGGAGCTATGATAAATTTTTTGGTTAGTGATTTGAAAAAAATTCCTGCCCAACAAAAGCTACCATAACTCTGGTAACAATCGTTACGACGGATAAGGTAAAAAATGTATTAAAAAATCCTCATTCCTGCCCTAAAATAATTCGCTAAAATTAAGGAAAAACTTGCGCCGCCAAAGTTAAGGAAATTATTTTTTTTGGCTGAAAAAAAAATGCAAAACATTACCAGTTTAGAAATTTCCAGATCACATTTTTCCATGATTTCATCTCGGCACTGATTGAGCTGTTTCATTCATTATTAAACATTTCGTTACTGTAGTGTGAAAAAAAATTTCAATGGTAGGCACCGAACTGATTAAGAGTAAAAAGAACAATCACAATTTTCGAAAAATTGTACCACCGTGACGGGGGTTTGGTAATAACATTGTTATATAGGAAGTATCGGTTATAAATACTGTCACGACTGTAGGTGGGTGGTAGGTACATTATACAGTCTTCAGTGATGATACGAATATATACCTACTTATAATGGCCTTCAACTTCTCTAGCATTTGATCTAAAAACGAAGCCATTTTAACACTGGAATCATGACTAAAATGCTGAAACTAAAACTAGGACAAAGAACGCGTTTAGTTGACTGACAACCGTTATGAATATAAAAGCCTGAGTAAGCAAGCGCCTCTCTTCATTTTCCAAGTTAATGGGCGAGGAAATCTAGGGACTAGCTTCGTATAAACGGAGCTTTACCGCTGTTAAGTGTCCCATTCACGATTCCTCTTGACTCAGGCATTAAATTTCCCCATGAAACTGATACCTACCTCCCAATTATACTAAAATCACTTTCCATTCACAAAACCCCACTCTCCTGGGTCTCTTTTTCTGTGGAAACGTTCAATTCTTTTTGCAAAAGAAAATAATCAGTTTATGCTTGAAATAGAAAGGAAGCAGCCTGTTCAACTCCTAATTAATTAGCGCAAATAATTGGTATGATTCTCAAAGAAAAAGGAAATAAGTAAGTAGAAAGATCCTTAAAAGAATATTCTAGTCGGAAAACCCCTTTTTGATATAGCTAACCGGCTTGTAGATGACGGTATCGCCAGGCCACCTCATCTGACTCTGCCCTTCTAACCATGGCTGCTTCATAAGGTGATAGGGATATAAAACCAATGCCTTTTACTTCATTAGAAATACATGTATAAAGTTTATTTTTGATAGAAGTTGGTTTCCTAAGGTCAATTTCAGTACAGCTTACCTTATACACGGCTCGACGAATGAACACTTGCTTGCCATCAGCGTTGCTTATGGCACCATCGGACACCATGGTCTGGAACAAGGGAAAACATAAGGATCAAATTTTCTTTGGATCGACAGTTCCCTCTGACAGGCTCAGCATCTCAAGTGAAATGAAATTTCGAGGTAGTGGTGGTTCAGAAATCATCTAAAACTGTAGGTCCCCCTCGTGTACTAAAGTAACTGATAGTGCACGGTTTCCCCCGCTCCTATACCCTCCTACTACGACTAAAGATGGTCCTCCCCACGGTTTGAACCAAGAAGAGGCTTATTTTGACACATCCGAGAAGGAGATAAGCAATATATAGGCTTGGGAGTCATTTGGCCCTCCCCATTACCAACTCATAATTAGCTAATAAAATAACTGCGTGCATTTCAAAGCCAACAAACCACACAGCACATCCAGCTGAATACTGCATGAGTTTATTGAAGCCTGAATATTCCACGTAGCGGGTCAAGTGGAAGTGGATCCATACCTACCTATCTACTCCACATTTCATCTCTTTTGTTAATCGCGAAGCATACAGGCAAATGTCAGCCAAATAGGCGAGACTGACCACAGGTATATTGCCCGGAATGCCAGCCTAAATTCCAACTTCATGCTCCCTCTACCTCAAATCCGCTTCCCGGGTTATAGACTTATATGATTACAGCCTTGCCCTGACTCTGGAAGACAGTAGGTAATAGGTAACACCCTGGCTGTGCTGGAATTTTTCGTAAGGTTATAGTGTTCCGGGCAGACGGATTTTACCATGTTACAGCAGACCTATTTTGATACAGACTTGAAAATTTAAGTTGATGAAGGTGTACCGGATTCCTGCGTAAATGTAACTAGCGTATGAGAGTGAAAGCCTTCCCCATTTCTCACCTGGCTGGCTACAGAATTACTTGCGGAAACTTCCTGAATTTAGTGAAATTTCAAGCGAATTCCCCCAAAATTCCATCAAATGGAACACTATGACACTCAGTGCTCATAGCTGAAAGATTTATGTTACATATAGCCTGTAATTTTTGGCAATGTATGTAATTTTGTAACTTCATGTTTTGATCTAATCTGCAACTCCACCACTTGGAAATAGGGGGTTTCTTGAACTTGATTTAAAAGAGAGCAAGGAAGCGCGCAAAATTAAATTATGTAAACCAAGTCGGTCTTGAAAAATGTTTGGTAGATGGTGGAAACTAAGTAATATCAAAAGCTACCTCAAAACGGAATAAAAAGTTGTTTTCCTTCTTTGGTAGGAAAATGGAAATTTCTGTATTTTTACCTGTTATGTTTCTTAAATACGTAATTGACAACTACGTAGTTTCGTATTTTTTGCTTCAAGGAAATATAATGAAAGACATTTATAATTTCAAGAAATGGATGAACGTCGTAATCGAGGAGTTAACCACTCGTTGGGAATCTCGTTGCATGGGAATCATTGGAAATATTTATGAAATCTCTGGGAATCTTGGAATTTTTTTGGAGTGGTTACCCCTTCGGGGTTCATCTTTCTATGAATATCGTTTGGAATCTTTGGAAATCTTTATAGAATCTCAGTGGAATCTCTCGAGTGGTTACCCCCTCGGTCGTAATTCACTATGTTTCTTCTTGTAATTTACTGACTAGCAGAGGGGCTAGGTAGAGGAGAGGGGGGTAATCTTCAACCTTTTCTTTGCCGTGCATGAGCAGAGAAAGTGTTTATAAAACAGTGAACACAGAATGTTTCAATGAAGAGGCTTCTTGACGCTGCCTAGAGTACTGTCGGCTAGGCTCGAAACAATCAAGTCACAAAATCCCCTGGCGACAAACAGTGAAGAGTTAGAAGCGCTGAGACAGAACTCCTTGTTTTCTCCCCGACTGACGCTTGCTGTCGAAAGTTTCTAACTTATTGCTTACCATTTGACTTCCACGACGACCCACGTTGAGCTGAGGCTTGCTGCCGCATAATTTTTCTTCGCACAGTTCTTCAGGCATTATTCGCCACGTCATCGACGCCACCTCCGCCTCTATTTTGTAATGCCTGAAAACAGCGCCTACATGTCAGTGTAGAAACTAACACCACAACAGCAGAAGGATATGATTAACTTGATGAGTTTTCGGGTAAACGCATGACCAGAAGGTGGGAATAGTAAGTATCCCTATCTAAAGAGATGTTTCTGCGGATGGAAACAAAAACCAGGTCCACGAATATGTCATTTCTTCTGATCTTATTCCTACTGCTAGAGGCAGTACCTGGCAAATGTCTCAAAACTATCGAGGTCATTTCTCTTGTTACCAGTTAAAGGGTAACTGGACTATGGTGGGATCCCAACATTTACTCCAATAATGAACCCCATTTGTTACCATCATCTTCTAAGGATTTTCCCCCTGCCATTGTAGGTGCATATTTTATATTTATGCCCTCTATGTGTGCTAGCAGCCGACAAACTGCTGTAAGAGATTTCCCGACAGCAATTAAGAGAAGCAAGAGAGCCAGTACTTTAGAGAGAGATGTAGAGAAGTTGTTCTTCAACAGTAAAAAAAACACACAGCAAAAAATATAGAATTTTTCTTTAATACAAATCAAGCCTCATTTTGAAAAACCTCTCTGTAGCGAACTCTCCCTATAGCGACCACAACGTCCTTTGACGGTTGTTCTAGATAGAGATGACTGTATTACAGAGTTTGAAACAACACGTTAACAAAAGTCTCTTCAAAATAAAAAAAATAACAAACGGAAAAGGATCAGAATATCCCGAAGGCATTTTTCAAGACTTGACAGCCCAGATCTGAAAATCCGATTTTAGTTTTCTCAAAAATCAGTACAACATAAAATTGGGAAAATTTTGAAGTGAAGCAGATTTTAATCCCACGGCTATGACTACGGAAAAATTCTTCCATTGGACCACTGCAATATAGCCCTGCAGAAACTAACAATTTCAAGCATTAAGTATTCAGTTTCTATACAGCGGCTGTCCTTATTATCAACAAAACATGACGTTTGTGTATTTTCCCTTTCACTAATACACTACCCAGCGTTTAACTTGCTATTCAGATTTGAAGTAAAGAATACCAAAAGAAGTATTCATAACAATTCCTTCATCTTTGAATAGAAGGAATCAGAAACAGGTACAGAGACAGACAGCAAACACCACTCCTCCCATCAAGTAATGGTTCTGAGTTTGAGAATAAGATAATTTGCTTTTTTTCTATGGCAGCCAACGTCAGGATTGGGACAGATCCAGTCGATCAATCAATCAAAATGTTTTATTTTAAAACTAAAGGTCAATTCTGACAGCTCTACAAGAACACGTGCTTTACAAGATAACCTCTCCACATTTCACTGTTCGTTTACTTTATTACTTTCTCGCTAGCCATATTATGGCGAGAAAGTATTGTTTTCGTGCAAAATTTCGAAATTGAGATTTTGGGTTTCCCATGATCCTGGGGGTCCCCTGAGTCCAAAAAAGTGGTTTCTGGAAAAAGTCTGTCCGTCCGTCCGTCCGTCAGTCCGTCAGTCCGTCAGTCCGTCAGTCAGTCCGTCAGTCCGTGCAGTGCTCTAGCGCCTATACCGTTCTTCCGATTTTGATGAAATTTGGTATGGACATGTCTAAAATTACTGCCGAGGGGCATTTTCAAGGATTTTTTGATTGCTCAAAAATTGCGGCCGCGATTGTCAAAAAACCGCCAAAATAATTCAAAAATCGTGTTTTTGGTTAGTCGGACAAGCGCCGACGGTACACTTTTCAATCTATAACACTGAAAATTGGTAAGTGTGTTGACAAGTAGATGCTTCGAGGTCATTTTCAACTAAAATTGAATTGGTTGAAAATTACGGCCGTTCTGGACCAAAGTTCGATCCTTTCGGCGCCATTCACATATATTGACCGATTGTCATGAAATTCGGTACATTTGTTTAAAACTACGTAACTTAAACATTTGTCGAACAGAATTTTGTTATCTTGAAAATTACGGCCGTTTTTGTCAAAAAAGTGTTGAAAATGAGTTGAGAATGAGAAACCACGTTTTTGAATGGTCGGAACGCATTTGGGACTACAGTAATAGAATGACAGCCATGAAACTTGGTAGAAGTGATCTCAGATAGATGCTCTTGGGTCATTTTCAACCGATTTTGGATTGCTTAAAAATTACGCCCGCAAAAAATTATCAAAAAAATCCCCCCACCCAAAAAAAAAAAAAATCATACGGGGCGAGAAAGTTTAGTGCGACTGTTGTCGGACCCTTTATTTTTTCATAATTTTCGATGAAAATACGTCGTACAAAGAAACTGGGTAATGGTCCATGGGCGGAATTTGAAATAAGTTCCTACATATAAACAAATCTGTTCAACAAATCAGAAAGTGAGATTTAAGACCAATTATAATAAAAACACAAGAGTGAAGAACTCTCCAAAAGTCCAACGAGAGAGCGATGCCGGGACGACACCTCATTGGGGAGTTATTTGCTGAAGAAGCTGTACCTCCTAGGAGCAAAAGCCATATATTTCGCTCTTGATAAGAAATCCCAACAACCAAACTGCTATAATCCGACAAGGGAAAAGTCTCCAACAGACCGAGCTCCCTTTCAAGCTCAGCTACCATAGTGAACCTGTCTTTCATCTGTCAGCACTGGATTTCCAGGCTAAGCGAAGGTGAACTGGGAGATACAACCAACTGGAAAATGATACCTTGGAAATAGACAATTAGGATAAGAAAGGCAGACGGAAAATTTTTTCCAAGGACTTTTTGTGATTCTGCAGTCTCAAAGAAGAGATTGCATTTGATCAGCAACTATTACAATGACAAACAGTTCTTTGTAAAAGATGCTGGTTGGAAAAGTGGAACGATCAAAGAGCGAGCTACTATGTATTTTGCAAAATCACGTTTGTATGATACTTGTACACAATAGATTCTATTGCAAAAGTCATCGTATCGCTGAAATACTGAAACGTCGACGCTAGGTGGACGGAGTCCTTTATTAGGAAGTTGGAGAAGTTACAAAACAAAGGGATAAAGGAAAATTTCCAAGTGTGATTACCGATCTTTAATATAACGTCTAAAGGAGTTTTAGCGGCACCTCAGGAGCAAAGTAAACTGTTGGCGAACAGCAAATACATTTTCGTATCCTTCCCTTTCCCCCACTTCGCGCTTTCCTTCTCCTATTCTATTACCTACCTACTTCAGTTTATTTAATAGCCTGTTATAGTCTTCCTCTGAGTCTTTAGCTTGTTGACAAATAAGAAGCCATTCAGTTTTATACTCTCTCCATAGCCATATTTTGCGCTAAAATATTGTAATGGTGCGAAAATTCCCTTTTCAAGTGTCTCACCCCATTGCTCTAGTCTTCTAGTGTTCCCTTGAGACGGTAAAAGTTGTTCATAGAGGAAATTAGTAGGATCGTCCATCCCTCCCTTCATAACCCTGTAGTCTATGATACTTATCTTCAACCCCTCTCTTTGAGAGAGGAAACACTTTTGGAAAGTCATTGAAAGCGCTGTACTTTTTAGAACGACACTCAATGCCCACAGTCAGAAAGTAAGTACTTACAGTTTGTTTTTTCTTCTTGAGAGACATTAACAACGGGAAACAGAGGAAGCAATAACAGAACTAATAGTAAACTTCACCATTGATAGTGAAAGCAACAGCGAACTTGAACGCTAAAGTGTGTAAATGTCCTTCCACTGTTTTTGGGACACTAAGGGTGCGTCCCACCATACTCAGTTAAGAGAAAACTGGAGATTTTCTCCCATGTTTACCTTGTTAAATTTCTGATAAATCTGAGTTTTTCTCCTAACCGAGGATGGTGGGAAGCACTCTAGTATCTTAGGTATAAATTTCTCTCCCAAACAGATTTTAATTCAATCAAGGAGTTCCATGTTTCCGTATGATGTTACTTTTACTTTGAGTATAGGTTTATGAATGAACTCAAGAAGTAATGTCGGGAGACGGATCCTTGGGGTCACCTTATAGGACAGGTGTGAATGAAAAAAAAAAAAAAAAAAAAATTATGAATGAAAGGCCTGCTTACTATATACCTACTAAGGTAAAGGCACCAGTAGATGACACCTTTACCTTACTGTGTATCTAGCTTCCACTTCTCCTGTTTCATATGCGAGCCATTAAGAAATGTCTCCCGTCCCGAGAGTTGTGCTTCTCAAGTAATGGAACCAATTCTCTTCACCTCACTATTTCCTTTCTAATTAAAGTGATCACTCCACAAATTCCTCGGTTGGTACTTTGCCAGGTATGTGGCGAGCTGCAAGGGGGCACATAAGGAACTATCAACATGCGGCTGCAAAGATACAAAGCCTTACAAACGAACCTTAGATCCGGTAAATATTATAGAGACTATTAACTTACCTAAAAATAAATGCTGACGTTGCCACCATGATGACGACGACGGTACTTAAAACGATACTTAAAATGGCGTACTCTGGAAGAGCTGAAAAGAAGGAAAAATAGAATTAGAAGCAGTAACAACCCTTATCTACTACAAATGGCCCTACAGGTCACTTTTCATTCAAATTAAATCAACATTATTCGTCACATTTCACTCAAAATTTGAGACACTACCTACTTTATTTCAAGATATGACACCGTTTTTTCATAACGTTTATTATTGATGATAAGAAGTACAGACACGTTTGGCTTGTAGCCTTTATTAAGAGGACGCTATACCTGACGATGCATTTTTTGCCGCCCATAAGATTAACATTGCGAGCGGCGATTCATTTACAAGGTTTACCCTTGGTTGGAAAGACACAAAATTTTGCCTGTACCTAGCCCTAACAATGTTCTAGGGAGTGTTCGAAGCAGATTTCCCAATTTCTCACTGGTTTCTTCTATTGCAACTGTTTTGCAAATGTTAGCATCGCATACCTCAAGAAAAGTGCTGTATCTCGAAAACCAGTAAAAAAAATGGGAAATCTGCTTCCAACACGACCTAGAACATTGCTAGGGCTAGGTACAGGCAAAATTTTGTGTCTTTCCAACCAAGGGTAAACCTTGAAAATGAATCGCCGCTCGCAATGTTAATCTTATGGGCGGCAAAAAATGCATCGTCAGGTATAGCGGACCCTTAACTCTAGCCTGCTGGATGGGGGTAAAGCACTCTCTTAATCAATATGTAATATCTCAACAGTCCGCTAAATGGTAGCGTACCACAAATGTTAAATTCATGGCATCCCATTAGCGGTGTCTCATTCAGATTGCAATACAATAGGGAACTGACATGACAACACAGACTGTGAATGGCAGTGACATTGAGTACCTATAGGTTCTGAGTGAGCAGGTTCAGGTACTTACTCTGACAGAGGGATCCGTCAAAGCCACACTGCGGGGTGTCAGGCGGAGGGTCCGCGCGGTTCCCCGCCCAGTGGATTTTGGCTCCCGGCACAGTATCCAGGGTGCGCTTCGCCCCAATGTAGTTGGCTACTATCTACAAGTACACAGTAGGTAAATAATTGTAATTATTAATAATATTCATTTCATAATTTTAAAAAATGAATAAAAAATAAATAAAAGGTTCACAGATTACAAATTAAGACGAAATACACAATCGCGAAACACGTGAAACAAGAATGATGTTTTTTCTTTGATGTCGGGAAACTGGCTATGTTGTGATTTGACGATCGAGTAATTCGGGACAAATTTTTTAGTGACAAAAATCACTCATTCGTAAAATCACAACATTGCTAGGTATAGCAACTGGAGTTAAAAAACAGGCTATATTTCAGAACATTTAAGTATCCAATAGTCTCCCCAAAAAATGGTCGCAAAAAATAAAGAAGATCTAGGACAAAATAGGTTTAAACGGACAGGCAGGGATTAATAGATCTAAAGAAGCCACTACCTATAATATACTATGGAAAGTGACACCCGTTTCATGAAGCTAATATTGTGGGATGTTTCCACATTTTGTGTAAAGACTTGAGGGCGTTATCATCTCATTTTGTTTTTATCGAAACATGCAAATAAAGTAGCGCGTGCGAATTTTCTCACGCTAAGAAATGAGACCTCGACGACGAAGCTCCAACTTCAAACTCAAACCATTAAATTAAGAAAATTTTCCGCCCCCTTTGCTTTCACAAAGCTTTTAATAATAAAATTATTATTAAATCCAGGGCGCCATGATAAATATCTGGTTCTTAGAGAATTAGCTCAAGCTCTCTCTTTACAATTACGGGCATGCAATCCCGGCAGTTTCAGTTACTCAAAAAAAGTTATTTGCTTCGTAGGGTCGGATGATGGCTTCCTTCTACACTGCTGTTCACGTTTATTGCAGAAAAGATTTGAAGATTTATATAATTAAGATGGGCAAAAAAAAGGAATAGGTACAATGAAAGACTGCATATAGCAGATTCACGGAAATTAAGTACGACTATCGGCTACGTCTTCTTTGGGGCCCCAATTGAGGACTTTGTATATGTATGTAGTATTCCCAAACAAATACGCAAGTTCGTAATGAATGAGGCGTCAGATTACAATTACTCTGAGTGAACATCATTCCTTCAGCACCAGTCTGATTCCATTCAAATTCTGGACTTTGTTGGAATAGGGCAAGAAGATAATAGAAGGAAGCTGTGAATGTAGCGCTTTCAATCATGCCCACAGAAGGCACCACCCCACCACCCCGCCTCCTCCCCTACTCTCTGTAGTCAGGTGCCTGAATTTACGCCTGAGTAATTCACCGGGACACCCCTCGTTTGCACCTCACAGGGTTAAAACAAAAGGCCTTTGATATTACGGTAAGGAGCTGACAATCCAAGGGCACAGTTTAATTTACAGAAGTACCATACCTACATATTTTTCCCAAAATATAGGAGCAGATTTCATAAGAACAATATTAGAGTACAAATTTATTCAATAGGTTTTTTATGCGGTGAATTTGGGGAAGGCTCCTCTCTCTCGTGGAGGTCTTTCAGATTAATGATATGATTTCTGTTGCCACAGAGATAACAAGAAAGTAAAATTTTAAGGAATTATTCCGATTTCTGTTTTTTTCCATGTCAGGGGCTTGTTTCGTTTCAGCCATAGCCGTATCCACGGGGGGGGGGGGGGGGGGGGGGTTAGGGGGTTAAACCCCCCCATGAACGGAAAATTAACATGGCAATGCCAACGTGAAGCAAAAAAATATAGGCGAACCCCCCCCCCCCCCCCCATGACCCCAAACCCCCCCCCCATATGACCACTTTCTGGATACGGGCCTGGTTTCAGCTGACACAAACGAAATAAATTTTGTTTTCACCTCCACACTATTGATTTTTTGTTAGTATAGTTGACTACTGTAGGCAAAGACTTCCTAAAGAAAAGCACTGGACAATTTCAGCAACTCGTTTCAGTTTTCATCACCTATAGGGAAATCACCAGATCCAAGACATTGCTACAGGAACTAGCTAGGAAAATAAAACAAAATAGAGTGTGCCTCTCAGTGGCCGAGTGGTCAAGGGGTCCGGTTTGTGTCCTGAGAGGTCCGGGTTCGAATCCCAGCGGAACGGAAAAATTTTCCGCTTCCGACATGGATGTATTGGCTTCGGTCCACTCGTAAACTGGCCTCAGCCCACTCATATTCGGCTTCGGCCAAAAACATCTAACAAACCATAATATATGTTCTCTACACGACGCGCGTTAAAAAAAATGAGAATTAAAAAAAGCAACAAACCTCAAAGCTGTTGGTCCTGGGATCCATGTCAAGGAGGGAATAGTCAGCAATGCGGTCCCCATTCTCGTCAATATGGACGTCACCGGTGATACCTTTGAATGTGATGTTCCACATTCTCCGTGTGATCTCTTTCCCATCCTTCGGGTTCCCATCATCTGCAATGGTGCGATTTAGCGCCAGTGCGTACAATATCACCGCGTCGTAGAAGGCTGTGATGAAAGTTGAGACCGAATCGTCGCCGAAACTATAGTTGTACGCTTCCTGTGCTCGCTCTTTGACCTACGGAAGGCAAGGAAAAGTTTCTTTTAAAAGATACACAAAGGAATGGTTGGAAAGCTGGGGGTAAACATCACAATAGGCTGGGAAACTGTTATTTATAAGGAAAACGACGCTCCGCAAGAAAATTAAGTCTTTCTGAAAGCGAAATTATTCGCTCTAAAATGTGCTTTCTACTAAAATGAGTATAGAACTACGATGTGCAGAATTTAATAAAATTGAAATTCTGCTCTCAAAATAATTTTGATATAGGACAATTGAATTTTCAAAATTAATTAAACGAACTACTGCAGTGTGCACGTACTACAATACATGCTAGGGAAGGAACACTAATTACACAACACGTATGTAACCTGCATTGTGTAAAATCACATTATCGGTTGCTGCTTTTATAGATGGCAGTAGCAACAGCAGACAGGTTCAAACTCACCCAAGAATAGGTATTCTACGCAGAAGCTATCAGAAAACGCCATAGAAAGAGAAAACTTAGGGAGATCTGATAGACTGCAGTCTACACGCATAGACAGAACTTCGCCTTTTGTGAAACAATCCTAAACCTAATTGCGAGTAGTTGGAAGAAAACGAATTGGAAATCATTTAATTTTAAACTTTTGAATCATCAGGAATTACTAAAAACTTGAAAACGTACTTCAGAGTTAACGTAGATTCAGCTACGAAATTTTGCAAGGCTCAAAACAAAACCCATCTTGAAAATGAAATTCACAGAAAAAGGTTGTCGAAGATGAGATGTCATTTGCGATTCTATTTTAGCGGTCGCTTTTCTATTTTCTTCGAGAACTAAAAGAGAAGTAGAAAACCTTATTTTCGTCGGAGCTTTTCAATGTTGATTCAAGGGATTTCCCATTACAAGCCCAGAGTTTAATTTTATATTTTTGTGAAAACTCAAATTTACATTTAACGCAGCATCCTCCCTTAGTCATTTTTCATTCATGAACGGGTTCATACATAAATTTAAGAATTTACTTACAAGCAGAATCCGGAAAGTTGTAAATTTTTATGGGGTACTGAATACAAAGCAGCTAACATGATGGCAATTCTTTTTAAGTGGTCTTTGACGCCTTAGGTCTCCCACAACAAGGCCATTGCCAGCGATTCCTATATAGCTGCGGTTTTTCGATGACAAGAGACGTGACAAGATTGCGGTTGAGCCATCGAATATTCAGTGTACAGACAGGCACAGTTTTAAGTATTCCCAGGTACAAGTACGCCGTGAACACCATACGATTCTTTGCTACCTATGTTTATAGCCCCTCACTTTCCAGCGGGAAATATGATGTGAAGTTCATAATCAACCTACCACTTCTGGAACTCGAATACAACTGCTTACAAATATAGATACCACTCTGTTATTTTCGTCACTATTCACCTCCACGCATGGTTTCAGGCTGGATAAGGAGATTCAAAATCACTCTGTCTCTTCTTCCCTATATATCTACTTTAGTATTCTTCCCGGCCTCGTTTCTTCCACTCGAGCTTTGGGTGCTCAACAAGCTCCACACAACCTTTCTATCAGTCAACTACCAAACTTTAATAGCATGTAAATAAATAAAAACATACCTGTTTGGCAAAATTTTTGTACTCTTCGTTCTGTGGTGTCATGGAGGTGACCGTGAGCAGTGCAGTGTACGCTTTCTTCGCTTTTTCGTTCCTTTCCGCAGTGTCGTTGCGGTCCAGCCAGGGCTGGTAGCTATCGTTGTTGCGGCTGTGAAAAAATTAAACATCAACCTCAGGCCAAAAGCAGCCCTACTGATTTTACACAACGTAATCTGAAAAAGTCACGTTGACAGAGAACCGTATCGTTAATACTTACTGAAACCTACAGATCCCATCATCGTCAATTAAACCATCTATACCCATCCACCATATACTCCGAATAAATTCGATTTTTGCATGTGTATCAATCTAAATTTTATCGAGATAGGGTGTGTTTATTTTTACTGAATTCCTTTTCTTCAGTTTCAAAGGCCATAAACGGAACATCGTCAAAGTTTAACAATGACTAACAATTAGTGCGAAGTGAACTGAATAAAAATGAGTTACCTCATTAGGGTACTTGCCTTCTAGGTAAGTACCCTATGACTCAGAAACCACTTCTATTCAATGAAATACCAAAAGGCTTGAAACAATGCGCATGTCCAATTCAAGCGACTTCAAAGCTTTCATATTTCAAAAGCCAGATTTTAATTGCTCTTACAATTTCATTATTTTTATTCTTCCTTTCTCCTTCAGAAGTCATCATAACTGAACCAGCGCCTCGACCATCACTGTAGCTATGCCGATAATTATAAATGCTAACTCAAGGCGCTTACCTCGTTTAGCCCGTCAAAGCTCTATCAAGACAAAGCAGCTTAAAGGATAGCTTAGTGTCCCCTGAGAGATTCCCCTCGGCTAATCACTATAGTGATTATAATACAGAGCTGTATTAATCTAATGAAGCATGGAATCCTTGTAGTCCCCGCATCACCTTAGTTGGAAAGGATTTTATAATTGACCTCAACCTTCCACGATAGTGCGATTACGCGACGTGGAATTTTTTAAAAAAGACGTCTTATTAAAGGTGAAAAATTTTAAAAAGCTGTGTCACCATTTTTTACGACAACATAATGATCTTGCTCTTGCTAATGGTTGACTAGAGGGCACGACAATTATTTTATCGGGAGAAAAGCCCAGAATGCTGAGATGTAGATTTCTTACGAAGACCCGAAAAGAAATAAAATTTTGAACTCGATGGAAAGAAAGTAAAAAACGGAGGTGACGTGATCCCATTGACTACAAAGAGAAAATGCCAAGGGTTACCGCAAAAAGGAAGTGAGCTTTTGTGACGCAATTAATGTCTTAATTTGTTTCTAAGTGGCTCAGCTTTTACAGGGTTAAAAGCGAAGAATATTTTCTTTTCAAAATTTTACTCCCGAAATCCACCCTACAGAATTCACTCAGGAAAAGCTCAGTTATTTTCACCTCACGATTTTCACCTTCTTTTATAGTAGCAATATTTTGATGCAAATCAGTAGTAGGTATCGAGTTTTTTTTGGATTACGTGATTACGTTAACAAATTTGGTAATATTTATAGATTTTGATTAAAACTTCGTTGGAGGTAAAAAGTTCTTCCTCACGATGTAGTTATTTCCGCGCGAACTGATTTTTGTGGTAGAAATAAATACATAATTACCTGAACAAATTATAGTAGAAAAAAATTCAATTTCTTCTGAGAGTGCAGGGGATGATAGAATGCGGGAGAAGCCCAGTGAAGTAGCTGGCGGAAGACGGTAGGTAGACCATATAACTGAGACTAGCGCACTTTAAATACACAAAACCGAACGAGAATGAAGTTCTTATCAAAAGGAGAATATGGAATTTCCACAGCTAGCTAGGAGCATAGGGTTGACCTACTTCGAAAGCTTTTCTCCCATATAAACGCTGCTGCGCTGGTGGGGAGGGCCTTAGGGTGGAAACGACCATCTGCTCGTTGGCTTAACTTCGGGTTAATGAGGTAAAAACTCAGTGTTGAGGTTGCTCAACCGGTTTGCAGCTGCTAAACCAATCGGTTGGTCCCCGTAAGCTCAACATTGTATTTTAGCATATTAACCTGACGTTTTCATCCTTAGGTATATACCTACCTACAAATTTTTTTTCCACCACTCACGTGGCGTTTTGCAAATTCGTTGTGATATGTAAAAAAGACTTGGTGTAATCGAAGGGGTTATCTCGAACCTCATTGGTTTTTTGCTCACATGTGAATAGAAGGGAATGGGAGAACAGAGATTAAGTCGGGTTAAGTAGTTAATTTGTCTTTCCACTTGCACGACATGGTTTTCGACATGGGCGGGACTTTATTACCATTGAATTTAAACTCATAAAATCTAGAGTTGGCCAAAGTCGGTCGGAAGAGCACACGAATCCTCTAATTTATATCCGAATCAATTACGAAAGAAGGTCGAATGGTTCTCTCCGAAGCGGTGCCATCGCATTACTCGACGGAAGCCCCTCCCTGCTGACCCGAAAGCCCCGGAACAGAGAGACAACCTAATTCTATAATCTACCTTTTTAAACTTTCTACCTCGAGGCTATTCCTGGGAGATGCAAGTTTTTATTTTAGCTAGCAACGACAAGTCCTGAAGGAATAGGAGGAACATTACCTTTTAAATGTGTCATCTAACTGAATAAAAGGCGTTCTTATTTTATTTTGTCTGAGAACTTGCACTCATTACTGAGAACGTTAGGGAAGTCGTAATAGAGACAGACTGGCACGTCACCAAAGTGGAGACAGCATCAGGCAGACGAGACTGTTCTCGGACCACCCCGAGGGGGTATAACCACTCCAGAGATTCCCTGATATTCCATAAATATTTCCAATGATTCCCAACGATATTCATAGAATGATGAACCCCGAAGAGTAACCACTCCAAAAAAATTCCAAGATTCCATGAGATTTCATAAAGATTTCCAATGATTCCCAACGAGATTCCTAACGAGATTCCTGGAGTGGTTAACACCTCGAACCACCCTAACCACACAATTTGCCACGACTCAAACCAAAGCGTGCCACATCCCTTGTAAGTTCAAAGCCCTGGTTTATAAAATAAAGAAATACCACTGACCTATTGAAGAGCTCAATGTTGAAGAAGACGTATTCACCGCTGTCCACCATGTTCAGTTCCTCCGCAACCAGAAGGATCTCCCTCACAGTGCGAGGATTTGCGCAGATCACCACAACTAGAAAACAAGATAAAAGCACATAAATAAGCAGTGCCTCTCAGTGGCCAAGTGGTCAAGGGGTCCGCTTTGTGTCCTGAGAGGTCCGGGTTCGAATCCCGGCGGAACGGAAAAATTTTCCGCTTCCGATGTATTGGCTTCGGCCCACTATTAAACTGGCTTCAGCCCACTCATATTCGGCTTCGGCCACTTCATCTTCGGCTTCGGCCAAAAACATCTAAAATACCAACTCATCGGCGCATATGTTCTCTGAACGTCACGCGTTAAAAAATAAAATAAAAAAATAAAGATTCTCTCATACTTTAATAATAATAGTAAGGCGAAGAGTAGGTGAAAGGAATGGTGGTAGTGCAATTAACAATTACAGAAGAAGCGTTCATACCTACAATAAAGTGGCTATAGTGGAACGTTACTCCAGACACTTATGAGGAAGATCTTTCACACCTTCGCTCCACATGGAGACCATTAATAGACATCAGACATAACGTTACTGAAGGTAAGTCCATGGGAAACAGCGATGGGGGATAATTGGTACTCCAGGGTATACTGCTGATAATCTGCTGATAATTCTGCTTACAAGCTGTAGGTATCTTCATCATAGGTCAGTGCGAACCTAGCTGGAGAACACGCTACACCTGTATTGTTGTATTGCTGTATAGCTGTATTGCTGTATTAGTGAATAGGATGATGAGTAGGACCGGTAGGGCTTTCCAAAGCTCGCCCAGCGAGTTTTTTGCCCAGTTTACTTCAAGGAGTCGAATTCTTCATATTGTCAGTGCTGAGTGTACACGACAGCCGATTTAAGAAAATACTTCAAAATACTTTGTTGAAACAGCTCAAGTGGAAATGAGGCGGTACTTTTCTTCTTTCAGACTCAAGGGGAAGAGCATTATGGTGGCGAAAGAACCGGATATTGTGGACCTCGTCCTGGGGTAAGCGCAATGTGTCAGAATATTGAAACAGTATACGATATCTTATGTATCTTGCGGCAAACCATGAAAAGGCAACAACAATCCCCATAAAGCAAAATATAAATTTTCAACATTTCTATTTTCCCTTTTCCCCGCAGCAATCTCGAAGGCTTTCACGACTTTCCCCCTCAAAATGAAGTTACACTTACTAATAGCTCATTTAGGTCTAGAAAACTTCGTTACCCTAAATAAGGGTGGGCTCTGATAACATTATGAAGGTATCAAGGTATCCTATTAATTTGCATGTGAAATGCTGAAATTCCCGCTTTCCCTAACATTTTCGTTTAAATGTTTTCAGCAGGTATCCTCAGTACAATTTATACGCATCAACTCACTCCTGGAATGAACCGACAGGTAGATTGGAAATTGAGAAACTTCCAGAATTCCTTAAGTTTTGCTTCAAATTATTATTACCTATCTGGGTAATGAGATAAGTTGTCTGCAATGAATTAAGAGTACTTCAAACTCGTCTGACGTCGCAGTTTAAGGTCTCTAACCGGTTATAAATTCAAAGCTATCGGAAAACGGGCCTGTTCGGTAGGATCTGCCATCTGAGGCGTAAGATGAAGATACAACATTCTCAAAGCAAACTCAGTAACCCCAACTATTTTCCTTTAATCAATCTCGATCCACCCGTGGCCTATTCCCACCCCTCCAGATGAGCAAGTCAGCAGCGCTTTCCACGGTAACAGTATAGAAAACACTACTATAGCCACCTATCAATCGGATCCATTTGGATCCATTTAGGCACAACGAATGCAATAAAAAAAATGCAGCGAGCAGACGCCAGAAGTGTTCGACGGTGAACCTCTAAAAGTTCTGCCAAACGAAACCAGTGTGTTGTTAACCGATAGCATAGCCATAAAACACCATGCGAAAACTATTACATTGTCATTTCGTCGGAAATATTAGGTGCTTAAAATCACCTTATATTAATTTTCAGCTTCGGTAGGAACAAAAGGATCGATTTCTGATTATGTATCGTATAGAGCTGAGGGTAGACAGCGATGATTGAAGTATTTGAATATCAGAGCCGTTCTTTAACCACTAACAAGAGGGAAAAAAATTAAAATAATTCTGTCGTCGCAATGTTAATCTTATGGGCGGCAGAAATGCTTGACCATAGCTTGCCACTAAAAAATTATTAAAATAACAAATTTTGTGGGATCCAGGTATAAATATTTAAATACCCAACACTCCTACAGCCAACAGACCCCAAGATAATTTTCTTGGTCCCTTTCCAGATTATACAATGTGATTTGATTTCCACCTGAAATGTCTAGGCTCGTGAATGGCAATCCCGCTTCATCATAAAAATAAGTAAATTAGGCACATTGGCAGGCACACAGCGTCACATCCAGAGCCATGCATCTCATTTCGAGATATATGCGGCGGGGTTTTTATATGCTCGTGAAACATGAGGAATAGGGTCGATTCTCATTCCATTTCACCTTGACGGTCTATCCAGTCTGAGATTGCTACTGACGGAGTACGTACTCTGCATGGATTACATATTATGTAAACGTGGGCTTTGAGCCTTAGGCGTTCGCTGATAAGCAGTTGCCTATTTCCCGCTATTGAAGGTTAAGAGGGCATTCAAGTTGGAGCCCACTTTGGCAGAAGTCGGAAAATCAACCTAAGTACCTCCTTTATACAATTTCCGTGTGGCTCGTCGAATCACAAAACCTAATAAGTAAAATAAACAAAACGTTAGACTCCAGCAATGTATACCTATTTACGAGGGGTTAACCACTCTAGGAATCGCGATGGGAATCTCGTAGGAAATCTCAGGCAATCATTGGAAATATTTGCGAAATCTGAGGGTATCTATAGGAGATTCCTGGAGTAGTTAACCCTTCGGGGTGCATCTTTCCACGAATCTCGTTGAGAATCTCAGGAAATCTTCATGCAATCTCTGGAGTGGTTACCCCCTCGCCTATTTCGTTTCATTCCACAAAAATTAATTTTCGCCAATATTGGAGTAGTGTCTTTAGCTCGCAAGGAATAAATTATTTCCTGTGCCAAGTCACCTTTAATTTATTTTATCCTGAATAAGTAACTTCAAGTAAAAGTTTAGGATGTTCCTATGATGGATCGTCCGGCTTTTCGTTTTGGGTACACATTTATTTCTCCACTTATACGGAGATTAAAATAGGATTGCAAAATCAAGCTCTAAAATTCTTTAGCCTCATTTTAAAGTTGAATACTGTTCTCCATCTGGGGTATCCCTGTTCTCAAAACACTTTAAGTGACTTTACTATACCCGCGAACACCAGAAAAGTAAGGAGAATCGTTAATATCCTGCGTTATTTTCGGGCCCCTTTGGTGTTGACCCTGTGCTCCACTGGTATTAAAAAAGCTGGAATAAACCCCATGACCCCACTGAAAAAATCACCATTGGTCCTTCTCCTTCTTATTGAAAATGCCCTCTTCCGCACGAAGTGTAAAGTAACTTTTGGCAAGGGGACTTTTGTAGATCTAGGGGACTTTGACCTAGGCTCGGTCTCAACCGTGTCCGGTCTCGTTTCAATCCAACTTCACGGCTCTAGGATTAGGATATTGCCACTCTCAGAGGAATCTTCTGCTCCGGACCAACTTTATGAAGAAAAACAGCTAGGGAAAGAGGGAGTGGGGAATGTGAACCCGTTGACAGAAATGGTTCAAACCCTTATTTCAACAGTCTTATCTTCAAGTTTTTTTCGCCGACTCACCAACAACAGTAAGGGCCACTTGAAACACCCAGGTGACCTATGCTTGAAAATTTTCCCTCAACAGAGAAGAAGGAGAACTTGAAAGAATTTTCCATGAAAAGAGCACTCATGCTGTCAATCCAAGGAAGAAGAGAAGAGATGCTTGGTTAGAAAACATGTAGATATGCCAACTGAACATTTCAAAGGCATTTTGCTTAATTTCTATGCTATCCAATTCTGCTACTAGTTTTTTTTTCTTTTTAGTGTAACGAACAAAATGGAACGAAATTGGTTTTCCATACTGTGCCCTTCGGCTTATTAAATTTTCATTTCAATAAAAGGGAAGGGAAAAGGGAGGCCATGCAATAGGTCAGATCCTATCTCCAAATCTGTTAGTCCGTATGATTGAAAATTTCTCCTCGGGATAAATTCTAGGTATGCTGTGCGATATATTGAAAAAAAAGAGAAGGTTCGCTGGGCAGCTCCGCTTGGTTTTACAAAAGTTTCCCAGCTTTCGAATCTATATATGAAGAACACATGAAATTTAAAAAAAAAAACTGAATTAGGGAAGATATAAGGTGATTAGGAGCAGAAGAATGAAAAGGAATCTATACAGAATGCTTTCACCGAGGGGGTAACCACTCCAGAGATTCCTTGAGATTTCACTGAGATTCCATAAAGAGTTCCAAAGATTCCCAACGATATTCATAGAAAGATGAACCCCGAAGGGGTAACCACTCCAAAAAATTCCAAGATTCCCTGACATTTCATAAAGATTGAACCCATGATTCCAATGATTCCAGTGATTCCCAATGAGATTCCCAACGAGTGGTTAACCCCTCGGCTTTCACGAAATTGGTCACAATGTGTTATTAAGTTGCGAAAAACAGGCAAGATACTTTAGGTGTGTTAACATCAACCTACTCTCCAAGGGCCACTCCAGAACATATTATATAAATCCACATGTTCTTTGTATACGACAGAAACATGCAATCATAGCCAGCTGACTTACCACGAACAATCCCACCACCAGGGTCAGCACCTGTGATGAAAGAAAAAAGCTTTGCAAACTGTCCCATGCACACAAAAATCACTAACTCAAACGTAACAAGTTATCCCTAACATAAATAAAGGAGGTTATGCTTACGAGTATAGTATAACGTGCAACTCGTGGAAATGGTATGGGAAGGACCTTCAAGATCCTAATTGCTTAAAAAAGTTACGAAAGTAGTATAAGGGTGAGTTAGTTTAGTATTAGTTTTCATGTAATCCATCAGATTTTTAATTGAACCCTTTTTGGAGAATGTTCCAATCTTTTGGGTTACTATAATCCCGTACGAGTTTCCCTATGGCTTAGGCTGAAGAACTGAGAAAATTCGGATATTAAAATAATTATTTGACCTGTGTTTATTACGATGGGAAAATCTGAAAATAACAAGGCTCTAGTGGAAAATGTTATCAAACCGAGTCCTCTATTCACGCTACTTCAAGCGAAAGTATCTGAAATCTATTGTTATTGAAAAAAGGCAGCTGACAAAAAGATAATATCGAAATACACCATCCATCATTTTTCATTTTGACTTCACTCCACACACTGACTTTTCTTCAGGCTTCCATAAAAGGTTCATGAGAGCGTAAGTTAAATAATACATCACTCTCCTAAAACCACAAGTTGGGCACTTCCAATAGGAGCTGAGACGCAGGAATGAAAATACTACAGCAATAAGTTTGAGAGAAAGGAAGGTAGGATTATATAGGTAGTATAATTAATTCTGCTTAAAACTGTCCATTCAGTAGTTCCCCAATGCGATTGTGAATACACTCTAGTTCCATAGTTATAGAAATAGATATTTATAAATCCCCGTTATAACGGGCTTTTTGCATTCGGTGAAGAAGACTGAGTTATTCTAAAAATTTAAGGAACGTCGCAAATTATAATGAGTTTAAAAAGTGAAGTCTCAGTGAGCTCTCCTACTCCAGTTCGTGGAGATTTCCGGCACCAAAAAGAAAAATACATAAACTGTAAAAATGCAGAACAATACTTTTCCAATACACAAAGCTCTAATATTTCCCGATTTCATATGTAAGAAAGTACTTGCATCACACAAACGCAAGTTATTTTGTTCAGACCAAGTATCGCATAAAGTTGAGGTGGAGACTCAAGTTTACCCATCTCCATTTATTCATCGTCTCCAGTGAAGTTAATCGTATTAAAAGTTACAGTTAAGGGTCAGCGATCGGAAATGGCGGCATTTTCAGACGAATCGCGCTTTGCTTTCTGCTTTCTAACTTCATTTCCGTTCTTGGGAGGCGTGAGTGACTTTCAAGAGAGAAGTGGAGCTGAGGAAGTAGAAGATTGGCCGAGGGCAATTGAAAAAGGAAATACCGTTAAAGAAAAAGAAGCCTTTGACCGTTGAGTGAGATTATTTGATCAATTTTTCAGGTTTCACCGGCGCCAATTTCAGCAAGCAAAGTCTCTGTCTGGCTTTTAAGTTTTTACTTCTTTTATGTGGCTCATTCATTTTAGTTAACTAGAAGAGTCGTTTTTTGCAAGGTGACCCTATAAGAACCATCAACTATACCTACACGATCAACTTACCCTGTTTATATATTGGAAAATCCGAAAACCGTGTCTTTCTTAAATAAAGTTTCGGTCTTCTTAGACGTTATAGAGAGTGATAGAAAAGTCTGAGGTAATCGTGGTTGGACTCTTATTTAGAAATAATAATTTTCCTATGCATATGCATTTGCATTCCTTTAAATAAGTATCTATAAGAAGCACAGATTTGTAATATAGGGCTATATAAGACATTCCATTTCGGAATTTTGAGTCTAAAAATAACGGCCGTATGCATGAAGAGCTGCAAGCCAAGTGTATAAAGATAAACCTGTGAAAAATTCCCTGATGTCAAAATTTTTAACCTCGATAGGGTTTGAAATATTGCAATGAGGTGAAGGGAGCCCATCACCTAAAATCTTCTTTCTAAAATATTTTTATTTCTTCTTCCAAAAATCACAATGCTTGTACATGAGTATAGCCGAACACCTCTACAGCAAGTATCCCCCCCGCTGCAGGGAGGAAGGACGGGGGGGGGGGGGGGGCAAGGGAGGAACAAGTACCTTCTCCTGAACCTCGTATATTAGATACGAAATTGGACATTCGTATCAACTAAGTAACTAAGACCTTATTTATAATTCCTAACGTCAGCTCTTCTTTTCTTGAAAGAAAAACAATTGAGTTAAAGCGGCAGCAGCGAGGGCTGCAGGTACGTGCAGAAAGAGGCAACTACACATCATTATAGTAATTACATTTCATTTTTTATTCCACCTTTTTACACTTCGGTACATTACTGAAACACACGTTCATAACTGACTTACAACCAGCTTAGTGATAAGTGATATAACATGCGTAAAAATAACTATCGAAGTTTACAACTGTTTACACGCAAGTAAGCATTGCGGAAAAGGTAGCTTTCAAAATTTACATCCCCGAACCCTATACAGTCCTTTCGAAAAACATTTAAGCAGGTTTTCAAGTGCCCCCGATCCATATCCACCATTAACAAGGATTAACAAGGGATGGCTATTACTCAAACTGACCCCGATCCACCAATACCAACCATTACAAGGGGATAACTATTTTGGAGTTATCTGAAGTTCCAACCCTCTAAAGTGCGGTTACGCTCGACGCCAAAAGCTTCAAACAAAAAATGTACCTGAATTCACTCATCTTTTGAGGTCCAGGGACGAAAAATCCTGGCAGACAAGGACAACTCTGGCTAAAAATCAAGAAAATGTTTTTTTTTGTCCTGAGAAAGCGTACCTGTATGTGCTATTCCCAAAATGTGG
This sequence comes from Mesopsocus fuscifrons, assembly GCA_950004255.1. NCBI lineage: Eukaryota > Metazoa > Arthropoda > Insecta > Psocodea > Mesopsocidae > Mesopsocus > Mesopsocus fuscifrons. The sequence goes on along the minus strand of OX465373.1, from coordinate 17,050,054 downwards.
ACAGTGCCTGCCGTTAGACCAGCACATAACCATGGTGACACGCTCATGACAACTACATTATCAGTTTGCGCGGCAAAACGTAAGTAGAGAGATGGGAGGTATGTTATCTACAGCAACAGCACGATGGGCTAATTTCCTCGATGAAATTGGAAGCCTCTAGGCAATTTTCACAACAGCTGTACGGTAACAACATAATCGCTCCAAACTCTCACCCAACGGCTATGTTTAAGTTTAAATTGGAATGATACTCATCAAACATATGCTGCCTTGGCTAAACTATATAGGGCCTCATGTAAATCCAGTTTAATTGATTACTATACCCGTCTCGTACGCGCCATTTCAAATTAGCTGACAGTTAATTAAAAACTGATAGACGGCTATAAATAATTCCCGTCAATTTTGGTTAATTTCTATTATTATGAGGCCATACAGTAACATAACGAATGCAGGGCAATTCAATTTCAAATATTGAAGGAAGAAAGAAGGAACGCTAGACTTCCAAATGAAGATAGAACGTCAGAGAAGCGAAAGGAGACAGGCGGGGAAACAGCCAGACAAAGCGATACAAAGTGCATGAGAAACTAATGGTGCAAAAACAATTATATAGAAAATAAAAATATATTGGGGGAATAGTAATGGGAAATAATGGGAAGAAAAGAAATAGAGAGTTGTAGGTGACTATATGAGAGTACACCTAGTGATTTAGACGAGAATGCGAAGAAACTTGAAACTTTGGCTTAATAGCTTATCTTTAGATATGCGATGGTTTATTTTTGCATATTATCGCTTTTCGGTTGCTGTTATTTTATTTTTAAATCTGGGGTATAATATTCAACTTTATAACAATGGCATGCATTTACGAATTTGTGCATTACCTATGCACAGTAATTCACGCCGATAAAAAAATAAATGCCACAGCTAAGTTGCCCGCCCACTTGGGCGAGGCGCGGCGCCATTTCTCGCAGCATGTCATATGATAGGGAGCCCGGTGCATAGAGCGCATACGTCGAGCTTCCTATTCTTCTTCATACTATAAAAAGCAGCGCCTAAATGGACTAACAACTCTGTAGAGCGAAGAAAAAGAAGAGTCATGCAGTAGTTTCCCACCTACCCGCCTTAAATAAAAAAAATTTAGGCACTCACATGCTCCTGACCCCCATTCTTCGGTGAGTATGAACCCTCGTAACTGCTTTACGCTCGCTGAACCCACTTTACTTAGCGTAATGAGGTTACTACTTCACTTAATCTTCCTTGAGCATTACAACCCCCCATTAGACCTGAAGCTCTCATGTTCCGAGTCTTTTGAGTCATGTCATGTCTCTCGTTTTATTCTTACAAGGAATGATAAGCAAATAAAAGTAACATGAATGAAGAATGCAATTACTTGGTTCTTTTGTGCTCCTTCTTATCGAGACAACAATTACTGAACTACCGATATGCAATATCGGTAATACAGGTAAAGTTGGAATCTCACAAGCAAGTTTTCCGTGGTTCTTTTGTGCTTCTTATTATATTACACTATCAATTTAGAACGTCAGAGGAGACAGGCGGGGAAACAGCCAGACAAAGCGACACAAAGTGCATGTGAACTAATGGTGCAATAAATTTAATTTATCAATTATTCTTGCAGGTCAGTTTTTCAGAAATTCCTCCCTGCTCCTTGTGTTTTTATTTATCAGGTATTATTATTTGTTCGCGAGCATCCGGAACACTTCCCTCCTAATTCAAACTTTCACTCGTATAAAACTCGGTCGTGTTCAGATATAGGGTCCGATTACACCTTACAATAAATATATGATCCTATTTTTATATGATCCTATTTTTTTAGCATCATAAAAATTTTAGAAAAACTGTAATACACTTTACAATAAAAATAGGATCATGTTTATCAGTGACGCCAACTTGACATGGTAAAAAAATAGAATTTTGAAGATTTTTAGGGTCCTTTTTTGAACCGTTTTAGGTTAAATAATTTCTGCTATATTCTTTCAATTCATCGTTATAAGAAATTCGGACTCCTCCACATTTTCTATTAAAATACGGGTCATTTCCATTCCACTTACCTCAGCCGCCATTTTTAACGGACTAACCCAACAACAACAAACACATCGCAGCCTAGAGGAAGGTAGTCGCAGCAGTTATGATACAATTTGTACCGGCCGATACAAATTGTATCATAATTGACTCAATTCACTTTACACCTTACAATTTTTCTTGATCATATTTTTTTATGATCCTATTTGGATTGGAAATTGTAAGGTGTAATCGGGGGCATAGACACGTAGGAAAATTTGCTACCTCCCTTCGTTTGAACAGTCCTCCGATTTTAGGTGTTCGTCTATACAACGCCCTCACGGTTGAAATCAAATCTGAAGAAAGTTTAACAATATTTAAAAAATGTTTTTTATAGTTTAAGAAGAATTTCTCAATTTGCAAATTTACTGGAAAACCAGGCGTTTTATACTTTAATCCCACCTACTTTGGGCGGGACAAGGTCAACAAAAAGTATGAAAAAAAAAACGAAGCACAGTTTCATACATAACATATTCCACGCATTCAACATCGCAAAAGTTTCCACGATCAGAAGAAACATTTCAATTCCATATAAGAGTTGTTTTTCTGACAATAAAAATGATCGGAGCATTGATGAAGAGTTCAGGAAATGCCAAAGAAGACGTAAATAAGGCCATCAATCCCACGTCCGTCCCAACTGGTGGAGGGAGAACCTATTCTCAGAGGATTACGTGTATCAAGCTGATCTTGGAACTGAGGGGAGCTGTGGGGCGTGGGGACGCATAACTGCATACATATACCCTCCTCCTCGGAGGTAGAGATACTAGGGGTGCATATAGGCACGTTTATAATTAGTGGACCCCGTCGGAGAGCAAATATTTGCAAAGAGGGCGTGTAATTTAAGGATTATTTCCCGGAGAAAGACTTCCCTTGCCTTTGAGGATGAACGAATCATTGCTATACAAGTAAATTTCATTGTTCCTTTTAGCGCCAAATGTAGGTATTAGGTATCTAATGCATTTGAGGCTAAACTCTACACTTGCATGATACTTTTGAAGGACACTTGTTTATTATTTGCGATTCAGGAGTTTGACATTTTAACGAAACTTACAGCCAAAGTTAGAAAATTTAATTTCATAAACGTAAAAGAAAACTATGAAAAGCTGCAAATACGTAGCCTCATGAAGCCGAACTAATTTTCTTAGGGTGCGTCCCACCATGCCCAGTTAAAATTAAACTGGAGATTTTGTCCTATGTTTACCATGTTAAATTTAACTTTTAAGTTAAATTTTACATGGTAAATCTCCAGTTTAATTTTAACTGGGCATGGTGCGACGCACCCTTATTGTTTGTTATTTTTTATGACTAGCCTGGACAAGTTAAGGAAACACATAAATAAGTAAAAATAAATAAATAATTAATTAACCAGCAAAGCCTCCAATAAAAATCGTTTTCCCAGTCTATAGGTAATTAGCGGGACCTCGGGCCATTTCCATCGAGAAAAATCAACATTGATTTGAAATAAAAATCAAATTTTACAGTAGCAAACCAATAGCAAGGCTCGAGTTTGTTGATTACCATAGCAACTGACTCAAGTCAACTCAATACTTGATTTGAATTTGATTTTTCTTTGTGAAAATGGCCCTTAATATGCTAAGATATTTCTTCATAGAAATCATGCAGAAGAAAAATATGACACTCACTTCTGGAGCTCTTTGCAACGAAGAGCAGGAGGTCGCGGTAATCTTTGGCTGTGGCGGTGTCCTCATTGAAGCTGCGGTGAGCCGGCGTCTCGTTGAGGGCGGTGAATACAGCGCCCATGGTGAAATGGCAGATGGAATTTCCTTGGGGAGATGTGAGTCCGTGGTTATGATACAATAAACCAGCCACTCTCCACCCGTAGAAATCCAGAATGTGCAAAAGAGCTTCGCCCACGAGGTTATAGGAGCCCATCATCCGTGTTAGTGTCGGGTAGTGAGCCTTCTTGTGGCGGAAAGCGTCGGCCTGAGCACCTGCTGTGAGAACGGGAATCTCCCATACGGCTGAGTAACGAGCCACAGGAGCTATTGCATAGTCACATACTGGACCTAAGAATGCATCTGCAAAGACATTTCCGTTTTCAGACTTCCGCCGGATGCCAGCCGTGTGGTACAAGTAGTTAATGCAAGTAAAAAACAAATAAAGACATTTACTGTCCTCACGGTATTGCAACGTTTCACACACAGGTTTTTTGCCTCAAATAAGCAGGCACATCTTTTAACGACATCAAAACGGGAATAAAAACGTGAAGTATGATGATAAAGAAGCGATAAGAACGAGGTAATTAATCATCCACTCGACATATTTATTCATCTTATATCTAGTTATATACAGGACTATTATACAGTGGGTACTTGAGGCGCCTTCGGGCCACAACGTACATAGTATAAAGTAATAATTATTGTTTCATAAGTGTACAATAAAAAAACTGTAGAATAATGATAAAGCTTCCAGTTTTGTTCCTTCCATTGTAAAGTCTAATTGAGTCATAAAAAGACTCAGTAATATATACAATCATCAAAGGAAGGTTCGTAGCCTCCAGACGCTTCAAAAGTTGCAAGTAAAACTCGACGTTTGAATGGGAACTAGGGGTTCAAGATGTCGCAAATCGACCTCCAAGCGCTCACGCACTTTTTTGGTCCGCCTGAATCGGCGTCATCTTGTGACCAGACCACGACTTCAAATTCCAGAATCACCAGATCATCTTTTCCACATAAACCTACACAATCAAGATGATATAAATAAACCACCCGCAGATGAAGGAGAGAAACCAGAGCAACACGCACGGAAAGACGCAGAGGCAGAGCATATGGCGCAGAGGCAATGTTTCCGCCCACACAGCCTTTGTACCTTACCTCCAGGTATGGATTGCTGTACATAATATGGATGTGTGATGCAACGACTGGAGGGAACAGATCAGTAATGGGCCATTAGATGGGAACAAGGCACTGAAGTGGTGAACCAAATGGTCTAGGGATCATACAACCTGGTTCGGGGGGACTAAATTTTAGGTTGGATGCCGCATCTCGTCGTGGAACGTTTGACCAGTTCAGCAAATCGATCCTGCGCCGCGAACGTCCATTGTCCATTCGGTAAGCTATCAATAAAAAAGGTGTCAGACCAAAACACCTAATCACATGCAGGGATTTTCCCAGAAAACTTTCGTCCTTGCAACAACAATGGCCCAAGCGTTTAACTACGCCCAGTGGTATACTCTAAAACTCTAAAACTCCTTTTCATATATCCCCGTGAGTAGAATGGAACAGAAAAAATCCCTTTCGGCAGCCCCGAAAGGCGTAGGTAGATTTCGAAGATTACTTCCATCCACTAAAAGCAGTCTAAAATCATTGAGAAAGACGGTTAAGAAGATTTTCAGTTGACTCAAATGCATTCTCTACAATAACAACGGAGGAATTGAGTTTTGAAATTTCACCCCCCCCTGCTTCCCCCTTAACGGGAAAATGAAAGTGATTTTACAAAAAAAAAAAATTCAAAAGTGAGACTACTGGTACGACTACAATAAGTAGATTTTTCTTCGAAATCTACCTAAAATTCCGAACTACACAAATGGTTCGATTCGAACAGGAGACCTCAATCGTGCGAGGTGGGGACATCAGGTAGGCATCCTCCGCCTAGCGGTACCACAGAAATAATTCGTCCTAAGTACGTAGATGCAACGGTGCATGAGCATAAATAAAAATGGCGAAGGTACCTGTATTTGAGAGGCTGCCAAAGTCGTGTCGAAACCCATCATTTGCACAATTGATAGCCAAATGAGCCCCTCCATAAAATAAAAGTAATCACGATATTCGTATGCACCCACATCGCAAATAACAACGGCACACTGTGACATTTTTTATTTGCAAATTTCAAGTTAGACAACCTTCACCCCGATACAAAAGTCCACTTGACATTTGTGAGTTGCTTAAATTAGGAGGTTTCGTTCTCTTATATGATAGTGAAAAGTTTCGAAGCAGAAAGTAAAGATTTTTTCATAGATCTTGACGATAATCTAGAGAAGATATTGTAGAGCGAAAGCCGTGTGAAAAAATATTTGCGAATGAAGGTGATAAAACATAACTAATTACGGAAAAGTACGAGACATTGATAGCTTACGTAAGCAATTACATCCTTTACGCAAAAAAAAACGAAACATCTTATATTTGAACTTTTTTTTCTGAGTACCATCAGAAGGAAAAGTGTACTGAACACAGTCTAGGGAATGATGATTTCTACAGTAAAATGGGTATGGTTGGTTTATTATGATATCGTTCCAATCGGACCTGAGGGGAAACAGAACAAATAAATCGGATTCCAATGATCCTACTGAGAAGCTAACTTTTTGTTGTGGAAAACTCGATACAAAGAGGAATTTCATTTTATTCTCCCTACATCTTTCGTTCCGATAACAGCAAATATTGCTAATAAAAAGAAGAAAAACTATTGCAATACCTATGCCAATCGCTAACCTATGCTAATCGGATTTACCAATGATACAACTTAGGTCTAAGTACTAAGTGCTAAGTACTGACTTTGTTTAGTGATCAAACTGACGAAAGGCAGTGCTCTCAAGTCTCTCTACCACTTTGCATGTGTTGAGTCTACTGGAGGAAGCTGAAGCCACAGTATCGAGACAAAAGTGAGGACTATTTAACAATGTATAAGAGCGGCATGTATGGCGTACCGAACGTGAAAATAATAGCCTACGACCGACAGATCGATTCTGATTCTTCAAGTCATTTTAATTTCAACACAGTGAAAGCAGAGACTCCTTTCCATCAACCAACAGCGGACAAGTGCTCTGCCTACCAGGAAATTTGAGTAAAATAGGCAATTAATTTTTCAAACGACGGATATAGAGAAATTTCGCCACACAACCTCGACGATCCAGAATGAACTTCTCCCTGATATCACAGACTCCAGGATTCTCAAACACTGAAGTTCAAAATCATTAAACCCCCTCATAAAAATAAATAAATAAAGTGACGTGATTTGTTGAGGTTATTTGGGAACAATGCCCCCGCAACATCCGAATTCACCGGCTGGTATGTTTGATCTCTATGGCTCTCAGTACGTCCGCACACACAAATAAAAAATACGTAAAATTACTTTTTTTGAGGCATCATAAACGTGGAAGTAGAAACAAATTACTGTAACCCTTCACCAAAGAGGGTCACTCGAATGCTCTTTATTACTCATAATATCAACAAATATTCTTTACCTGTAAGTTTTTTTTTTCATTGAGGGAGACAGAAATAGTAGGGTCGATGCGGACACTAAGTGACCTATGACCCTCAAAACTGCCACGTCGAGAGGTAAGTAAATGTAATTATATTTGGTTCCTACTCTTTAGAGAGGGGGGTGAAAGTTGCCCACAAGCCAAATAATTCCTCTCACATTTCGCGAAACCGAAACAAACAAGGGAGAAGTCATTAATCTGAAAGGATGGGGGATTGAGTTGGATGGGTCGGCGGTCCGCCCAATGAGCAAGCGCGCAGGCGACAGTGATATGTTCACATCTGGCCCAACCCGAACTAACATCTAATTAAAGGGCATAGACTAAAAAGATGATTTAGGGAGTACAACGACCTTGCTTCAATAGCCGACCCGCTCGCTGTTTCAACGCACCGCAATTTGGTCACTCTACACGAGTTGAATCGAATTTTTCCTACGCGAAGTAGGCCACATTTTTGTTTTCTAAAAGGTTTTGTCTGGAAAATTCATAAACTGGATTTTTTTTTTTACTTTCGCACTGGGTCCCTTAAAACCTCTTTCACTACACGGTTTAAAAACCATGGTCAGTTGACCCTGAAGTGAACCGCAAGGGGAGAACCTTTGAAGGTGCAAGGTGGAGTACGAAACTTAAGAGACATCCGGGACAAACATTTAAATTTTTTCACTAAAACACTAAAGGGAAGAAAACAAATTCTGAAATATAGGTCCAGAAAATGTCCCTTTCAAACGTCTGAACATTCAGAAGTCTGATTTTAAGCAACGACTGAAATCTGCAAACATTAACCGCAGCCTCACGCGATGGAATGCCCCCACGCGGAAAGTGAGCAAAAGAAGCGTAGGCTCCACCGGGTTGAACCCTGCCCCCTGGACAATCATGCCATTGTTTCAGACAAGGTACAGGTCAGCATCCTATTGTACTGGCTGCAAAGAAAGGAACTTCGTGCCTGGAGGAACGACGGCTACCCTCCTATTCAGTTTATTTTTGGCTCACTACTCACAGGCGTGTATAACAGTTTTTATTCCATATCGGTCGTTATTTAACTGTTTTTGAATACAGAACAACACTCCGGCTGACTTTTATACAATATCGGATCGTAACCCTACTCAGTCTTATGTCACAGGTGTTGGGTACACCAGAATAGCAGAACGTTGAGGTATACGGGATGATAAAAGACTAGGTATAACAAAAACTGTTCTATATATACGCTTGTCTCCAATTTAATGTCAAAGAAATTCCGGGAAATTGTAGGACACGTTTGAAAACCTAAAATAAAAATGTAGAGTTATCTCAAAGAATTTCTACTTCTCTTTTGGCTGTCAAGAGGCTTCCAAAAGGCACACCAGGTATATACGTACGCTACAAATACTCAAACAACTTCGACATCGTTATTTATTGTGAGGGTGGATGCCTAGGGCTGTTCCCGTTCTTTGAACACCAGTAGAGCACCAAGTGAACATGGAGGGACAGAAAATTTAGCTTTGGAAATGAGTAAATAGCAGTGCTATTTTAGTGTCGATAGGGGATGATGAGTTTCATATTACTATATTGGGTATACGACGCAAAACTAGAAGACGTCAGGTCCGGGTCCAGGTTTTAATTTTTGGAAGCTTAGGTAGTTGACACGCTCGCATGCAAACTACCCATAATATATAGGATTATACCAAAACAATAGTATTGGTTTGAACTGTGGGCACCTATTAGGCGAGGGGTTAACCACTCGTTGGGAATTATTGGAAATCTTTATATGAAATCTCAGGGAATCTTGGAATTTTTTGGAGTGGTTACCTCTTTGGGGTTCATCTTTCTATGAATATCGTTGGGAATCTTTGGAAATCCTTATGGAATCTCAGTGGAATCTCAAGGAATCTCTGGAGTGGTTACCCCTCGCTATTAGGTATAGTGTGCAGGGGCCCTAATGCATTTCACGGTCGACGTACAATATTCGAACCAAGGACCTTAGGGTCCTCCATTAGAGTCCAGGGCCCCGACCTCCACCACGGAAGGTCGTGGAGTAACAACACACAGGGTTCTTTGCATAAAAACATAAACTTGTAACACGTACAGGCGGCCATGAAACGACATCAGCTGATGACAGCGGGATGAGAGGAAATGGAGAAGAAATAGCCGAGCATACGGAAAATGCCGCGTGCCTTTTTACTGCTTTTTCCACTCGGCCTGCCTGGACGAGTCCACTCAACCGTTCTCCCCCCTACTATCTTCCGCAGTCCAAAGAAGCTCACAACAAATAAACTGTTAAGTTTGAAAAGAGGCAGAAGAAATGACTCAAGTTCTACGTCCCATCTTCTCATACAATTTTCCTTGAGAAGTCACTTAAAAATATGCACTTTCACGAGAATGGGTAATGGGCAAGGTTTACAACAATCCATGGGGACCTTTCGGTCAACAAGTTTCTTTCTTTTAATTCATGACACTTTGACTTGGAATGCTTTTGTCCGTAAGGGTGAAAAGGTCACCCCTCAGGTAGCATTAACAGGCAGCTGCATTACTGAAAGTGTCAAGATCTTTACTCCGAGATTTTTTTTAAAGGACACAATGGAGTCATTTTGTAGATTTGCCGAATAAAAATGAAGTGGAGAAAACAGCCGGGGCCTCTTTTCATGATGGCTCTAAAAGCACCTTCCCTGCTTCTAACTATTCTCTTATTACCAACGAAGGTAAGTTGTAAAGAAAAAAATAAGGGCAAAGTATAAAATAAATAATAATCACGGTTTCACGGTTTTTTTCTCAGACAATTTTTACAGCTAACTTGCGATTTTAAATTTAACTTAGGCTGAATTTCACCACTTTCTTATTGTATCCGATAGTGTCTCCTAACGAGAGGATTTAACGAACGGATTTAAGTTATCGTATGTTTAGCTTACGACAAGTGCGATCGCAGAGGAACAAGTGCAACCGCAAGGCACCTGTCGTATGCTAAACATACGATAACGTAAATCCGTTCGTTAAATCCTCTCGTTAGGAGACACTATCGGATACTATAAGAAAGTGGTGAAATTCAGCCTTAGATAACAGTGCGGTGGGCAATGATAATAAAGGGTTCGACAATGGTCGCACTTGACTTTCTCGCAATTTTTATCGAAAATTTGATTTTTTTTTTTACGTGAATAATTGTCAGAATTTTAACTTTTTCTAAAAAGTATTTTGCCTCACACTGGACGATACTTTTAGGCACCTGCATACCGAATTTCAAACATATCCGTCAAACAGTGAAGTGTCGTTCGACGCGCCAAGTATATGTTTCCTATTTTGCATGTCACCGTCTTAATTTTTAAGTAAATGAAAATCTATTGAAAACGCCCTTGAAGCATCTATCTGAGACCACTTTCACCAATTTTGAAGGAAATCCGTCGATTAGTGTTGTTGCAAATGTGACCTAACCAATCAAAAACGTGATTTCCATTTTTGAAAAATTTTTCCTACGATAATGCCAATATTGGCCCAAATTTTTGGCCCATCTCAAAAAGAATAAAAATGATCCTGGAGCATCTATCTGGGAACACGACTGCAAAATTTGAAGGTTCTTACTTCATTACCGTACCGTGAAATGCGTCTTGAGTAGACAAAATCGAGATTCTAGCTTTTTTTCCTATTTTTGACTTTATTTTGCCTATATTGGCCGCAATTTTGAATTTATTGAATATTTCTTCGACAAACCTCTAAGTAATGTTATTAAGCACAAGTTTGTGGATTTTTGTGAAATTCCGGCTAATACTGTTCATGGGGCCAAGATTTTCACGTATGGGCCAATTTTGGCCCATCTCCAAAACAATAAAAATGATCCTGGAGCATCTATCTGAGAACACGACTGCAAAATTTGAAGGTTCTAACTTTATTACCGTACCGTGGAATGCGTCTTGAGTAGACAAAAACACGATTTTGAATTTTTTTTGACACTTTTTTGACAATAGTGGGCGCAATTTTTGAGTAATCAAAATTAAATTAAAAATAATCTCGGAACTGATTTTAGACATCTATATTCCAAATTTGAGCCAAATCGGTTTACTGGCGTGACCTCTAGCCGCGCTACAGACAAACGTACGGACGGACGTACGTACGTACGTCGGACGGACATGACCTAAAAACCACTTTTTTGGTATCTAGGACCTCTGAAACGCCTTTTGCAATGAAAATCTCAAAATCGAAATTTTGCACGATAACATAACTTTCTCAGCCCATGTATTACATACGGGCGAGAAAGTAAAAACTGTAAGGTCAGTGATACTTTTATTTCAAAGCAGTCGAGCTGTTAATGCACTGGAGACATGAAGCAGCATACTGCATGTGGTATAAAGTAATAAATCAGCTAGTATGTGTTGACAACCACAGAAATGGAGTTGGTATTTTCATCTTTCTTTGAACAGCAGTCAGTCGCGGATTTAAATAAACTCTGAAATCAGCATTCGAAAACAACATTTCGTTTCGCGCAATTCGTTTAAAGATTTGATTATTTTTGCTTTCACGTGTGGCGTTGAATAGCTGTGCCTGGTGAGCGGTGAATGAACCAAAAACGATATTTTTCATTTTATTCAGAGGAAAATATTGAGCCGAATCCCAAAAAAACAATCCGTCGAATATTTAATCATCGTCAGTTCCAATTATTATTTTAATCATGACAGCGATCGTATATCAACACAGGCGCGTAAATTCTTCTCATTTTAAATATAATTAAGTATTTCGTTTCTATATGGGATTAACCTCGTTCCCACCAGCAGAGTAAAAGCTTAAACTGCGGTAACTTGGAATTTTACCTTGAAACAATACAGAACCCACGTACCTATTGCGATGCTTACAGCCAAATGAATATTTGGTGGGACACCTATGTTGCCAATAGATAAATGCTGATACCGGCAAACTAACCTGTAGGCCTATAGGAACACAGCCTTGTAAGTCTTGATGCCAATAGATAAATGCTGGTACCTGCAAACTAACCTGTAGGCCTATAGGAACACAGCCTTGTAAGTCTTGAGTTTTCCCACCAGACCACGGTGAGGTCGCATTTTCTTTTACTGTTATATATAAAAATAGTTCCAAGATGAATATAACTACAACTGATAGAAAAATATTGGCCATAATTATTATGTTGGATACATTTCGTTCGGTAAAACATCAAACTAGGTTAAAGTACACCTCCCTACCAATTTTTATTGAAATCGATCGAATAGTGCTAGTTATTGGCCCACCTCCAAATTATTGTAAAAGACCTAAAAACATCTATTCAAAAACACTTTCGCAAATTTTCAAGGTTCCAACTTGATATACGTAGCTTCCAGCCCTTCTTAACTGTCAAAAAACACGATTTTTTGCCTTTTTTTGACCATAGCAGGCGCAATTTTTGAGTTATCAAAATTTATCAAAAAAATGTCCAGATATTTACATTAGGTACCTACATACCGAATTTGAGCAAAATCGGACGAACGGTGTGACGTCCAGTTGCGCGACAGACTGACGTACGTACGTACGTCGGACGGACATTTTTTAAAAACCACTTTTTTGGACTCGGGGGACCTCCAGGATTATGGGAAACCCAAAATCTCAAAATCGAAATTTTGCACGAAGACATTTCTTTCTCAGCCCATGTAAATCATACGGGCGAGAAAGTAAAAAGACGAGAGAGCATCGAACTTCCATTAGAGTGTCGTGAAAATTCAGCAAAAGCATTATCGAGAGCTAAAACGATATGTAGCGCGGGATTTATGGCTGGCGAACTTCCGGTTGCAACTTAAATTCACATCAACAGCCTCTGTCAGCCGAACAGATAGCTTTTTGCACATTTGTTCGCTCTTCCGCTCAGCTGATGCCTCATACTTTTTTCCTCTTTTTTTTAAACCTGATGATCGACGTTACATACATATCACAATGGCTTTCATATTATTGAAAAAAGCCACCACTTTATTTTCTCGGCTAATTTTTTCATCCAAAAAAATTCAGTCAAGCGTCATTTGGTAAATGGCTCTCAGGTGGGATTAGGTACTTTATCAAGCATTCCCCACTACAGGCAAACGTCGAACAGACAACATTCACACATATTATGACGCATACGTTTACTTGACGGGGCGCACGCTTTCCCACCTCATCAACTCCACCATAGGAATATACCTATAGTCAAGTTCGATTTTTCTGCTTAGAAAAGGGACATATCCCTTACATGTCCATGTCCACATGTCTATATGGAATACCTGACACCTTGCCAACAATAGAATGCTGCCAAGGTTACAGTTGGCGCATTTCTCAATAAAAATGTAAAAAGGAATATTTAAAAGAAAACTTGACCGGGATGTCGGAAATGCACCGTACCCGAGGATATGGCGTCATAGCTCTCGTATTTGAAATTTGAAGGATCCAAGCATGCAAATCCGCGATAAAGAGTTGGTAGCAAAATAAATGCAAAACGAACCACAGGATAACGCATCCATTGCCCTCTCTGCACCACTCACTGCTCTCATTTTTAATTTAATTTTCCATTTACGAATAGGTATATGTACCCTGCTCTAGAGTATATGTGGGTCACCGCTCGCAAAAATCACTTATCATGTAAATTATTGTAGATACTTTACGCAGGTAACTTTTGACTGCAAAATTTCAAATCTCAAAAAGTTATTAGCTGAGGTAGTTGAGCTACTTCATTTATGAAAAGGTTTTTGTGTTACTTGTTCCTAATATTCCTAGGTCAACCTGTATCCGCTTTGAGCTCCTCTTGGGGAAGGTTTATAACCTGACCCTACGGAGAATAGTGTTCTGATGTGTCATGCCATCCACAGTTGCCAAATGTCAAATACTAACGTTCAGACATAATAATTTACCTCTAAACTTCGGGAGTAATATTCCGCTTAATGCGGACGGGAGAGCAACGTGTCCTAATTACAGTCTAAATATACAGGTGTAGGTACACACATATCCCAATACTAGTGATTCGAGAATGTCAATAGTGGGACGCACCGCGCCATTATACAATGGGAGAGAGTAATGGAGATAACCTGCGCTTTATAAGTGGCTCACTGGAACTACGAACAAATTTACAAATTTGAATGTCAAATTGTGGAACAGTCTGCACACTCTCTAGGGATGCTGATTGCTTCTGAGCTGGCCGCGAATATTAAGTTAGGTCGGACTACCGGGCTGAAGCTGAATTACTAACAAGAACTGACACAAAGCGGCTGCGAATCTTCTGGAAACACAACTCAAACGAAACGAGAATCTGGATGAAAAAAAGTTAGAAATTATAACCCCACTGTTGACTTTTCATCATGAAATTTTCAGGGAGTTTCACTTCCCGGACTAAACTGGAAAAAAGGAACATCCGCTTTCGCCAACAAATTTAAAAAAAAGACCACATCAATGACAAATTGAATGAAAAATTTCGAGTTATCTACCAACTGCTACTTTGTTTTGACCAAAATTCGCCCTGCCTGCACACGTTTTCGGCGTTCCACAAGTTTTTTCGTTCTTAACGCTCAATATACTTGTACAATACAAATGTCCATTTCCAATGAAGTTAGTTTTCCTAGTTTTCGTCTCGCCCTCCCCTTCCCGCGCCGATGCTTTAGTCAGTCTCAGTCAATAGCAATGGTGCGAAGATGCGTGTCGGCGACGGGATTTTAATATTGCTGGAATTCCGGGAAATTGGAAATGAAAATATGAGTACGAATTTTTCATGAGTTTACGACATTTTATACTTCATACTGCGTTTCAAGGAGGCATATGAAATCCGAAACCAAAGGACGGAAAAGAAAATATAAAGACCGCAGCAGCCGACTCTGCTCAATCTCAGTTACAAGATATATCAGTAATATAGTGTCGGGAACATTTCAAAGAATAATTCTAGGTATAGAACTGAGTACAAGAAATTGAATGAAATATATTTCACACCCACATATTTCCGTTTCCGCAATGAAACCTCAAAACTGTTTGTTAATACCACTGTTAATAACCACATCATAAAAATTCAGTTTTACACTCACGGCAGTGGTGCGGGGGTGTTATTTTACAACTTGCCTATAGTTTTGTGGCACCTACCGCCTTGG
This sequence comes from Mesopsocus fuscifrons, assembly GCA_950004255.1. Lineage (NCBI taxonomy): Eukaryota > Metazoa > Arthropoda > Insecta > Psocodea > Mesopsocidae > Mesopsocus > Mesopsocus fuscifrons. The sequence continues at coordinate 17,034,724 of OX465373.1, read as the reverse complement.
CCAGAAATTTTTTGTTTTATGTTGTTTGTATTGGCAGGTTACCTGCTCTCTAGTAACCGCGATCACCTAGACGTATTTGACGCATAACCAGCCGCAGAACTATGTTAAAATTTGACCGATTGGGCGTAGCTACGTTTCAAAATGTTTTTTTTCTGCTCTACAGTAAAGGTGTGGTAAGTTGTGCGACTCGTTTTCGAACCCCTCGTTTTCCTTCCATTACCTACAAAACGGAAATGAAGAGTAGTAGCTCTAAGCAGAAAAACCGAACTTGAGTTGGAAAAAAAAATGCTTAATGTTAGGTAATAAAAAAGTTACTTAATGACATCATAAATCACGTAGCAATTCAACAGAGATAATAATATTATAGAGATATTATAGAGATAGGTAATATTCTGGAAGTGAGATATCAAAGAAAGTTGTGGATTCTTTTATTTTTCCAATTCCTGGCCTTAGGAAGGAGCCAGTACAGACATTTCAATTTCCTTAACAGTAATTGTACCAGTATTGACGTGGAGGAACTAATTCCATTTTCAATTAGAATACGTTTGGAGGTAGCTTCAGACGTGTAAATGCAATACTGCGCATGTCACGAGCAGTCAACAGCTTCAATCATTCCTCGAAAAGACGTGATAGAATTGCAAATGAGGTTCTTCTTATAAGTAGGAAAGTTGAGGGATGGCGTTAGATTCAGGCGCTGCCGCACTCAATGAAACTTTCTTTCCAAGGTTCAAGTTTTACCGAACTTCATACGGAGGTTATCGATAATGTATCCCACATATAACTTCCATAAAAGCTTATGATTCAATTTCAACACCCCGAGCGTTACTGAAACCTGGAAACTAGCGGTACAATTTCACATGAACGGTAGCTAAAATAAAAGGAAGAGTTTAATTTCGGAATGAAGAAGGAACCATAATTAAAGAAAATAATGGAAAACTGGCTGTGTGGTCACTGTGGTCAGTTGATGAGAATACTAGACGAGCCTTTAATTAAACCTTAATAGTTGCAAAATTAACGGAGATATCCACATCGCTTAAACATCGTAAACCTGAACCTCTGCGCAATGAAAGCAGCCCAAAAAAAATGGGGCAAAGCTTTACAGCTCTAACAAGGATAACGAAACAGATTGACCAATTTGAGCATCCAGAAACAGGAGTAAATTCTGATCAATTCCGCTGTAACTCATGCCCAAAACCAAGAATCCTCCTAATTGCTTCCCCATTAAGGGAAAGCGTTTTATCGCGATAGTTAAGGGTCGAAAATTGATGAAGAAGCTATATCAGTGATGATCACGTGCAGTCTGAGCAAAACCGCAGCCTTGGATGAGGACTGAGCCACACTGTCCTTCTTTTTGACATCCTTACCTACGACCGCCTTGTTTGTTGCCTTTCCCGCTGCAGTATCCGACTTCTGTCATCAATATTTCAAGTCAAATTTACAAGCAAGTTACAAAAAAACTGACCCCAGGCGGTGTTTTTTTTTTTAATAGAAAAAGAGAAGAAAAATAATAATTCAATAATAAAAGATTATTTACGTAAAACGGAGATACGGTGTAATCCCTGCGTGGAAAGGTTGACACGAGGGGGTAACCACTCCAGAGATTCCTTGGGATTCCATAAAGATTTTCAAAGATTCCCAACGATATTCATAGAAAGATGAACCCCGAAGGGGTAACCACCCCCCCCCAAAAAAATCCAAGATTCCCTGAGATTTCATAAAGATTTCCAATGATTCCCAACGAGATTCCCAATGAGATTCCTGGAGTGGTTAACCCCTCGGGTTGACATTTTCCTAAAGTTTCTTTTTTTAAGCTAACAGACACAAATCTCAACAAAACCTCACAATAACATCCAATTTTAAAAGAGTCTCATGGATGCCCAAAGCAGGAGCACTTCAATGAAAAGTCTTGGATCGAAGCTGCTGATATGGGACGTAGCTATTTGGACACACGATTTCAGCTTGCGGCTTTTCCGTCCGTTCCGCGAGTGGAACCATTTGTCACAGGCAGGATTGCCGAAGGGAATGCTGGAGTTTCCAACGCGGACTTAGGACCGTCCTAGAGGAGTGTTGCAATGTAATTAACCTAACACATCCCCTTCACACAACCTCTACTGCACACTGATGCCAGCACAGCCAGACAGCCTCAGGGAATTCGACGCTGCCCAATTAATTTGCTCCGTCTTCCTCCTAGTTCTCTGTAGTCTGTAGTGCTCTGTGTGGACCTGGACGGCAATTAGTTAACAGCGAATAGCCCAAATCACGTGAACGGAATTACCTTGCTGACACTAGATAGCGAGGGGTTAACCACTCGTTGGGAATCTCGTTGGGAATCATTGGAAATCTTTATGAAATCTAAGGGAACCTTGGAATTTTTTGGAGTGGTTACCCCTTCGGCGTTCATCTTCCCCCCAACCCTCCGCTATTATTATTAACTTCTGAATTATCATGGCCCATGCTATAATACATTATGCCCCACTCATTTTGGATTCGTTTCAAATGAAATATTTCAACAAGTAAGTAATGAATAGACTATAATTCAATTTCGGGTAGACCTACACCTATAGATACCTATACAGACAAATTCCGAAAAAAATTTAGTAATGGTCCTAGAGTTCTTTGAATTTCCCTCCAAGCCCTTCAACCTCTCCTCTCCAATGTCAAAAAAGTGTCAAAGAGGAATAACAATGACTGATTTAAAATACACAAAAGAAAGCTTCTCGCATAACGGGTTTTGGAGTATACAAAAATGATTTGATTTTTCCTGTCGTTTTCGGAAATAGTGACGCGCTGCTGCAGCCCTGTTTCCATTTCCAGCGATATTATACTTTCCGACTCATTGCAATTCCAATCACACAATGAAACGTTGCCAGCCAACCCCAAGCTTCCATTCTCCTCTTCATTTTCCGTTAAATAACGAAAAAGTTCGTCATTTTTTGACGTGTTGTTCAAAACTATGTTGCAAGCTGATTACTTCCTTCTGCTCCAACAATATTTGTTCCGTAACTTTCGTTATCGAGGTGATGCATAATTTCATTTTGCGTGCGACGGGGGGATACACTGGGAAAAAGAATGGCTGCCAATAAATCTTCTGCGGCGTTCATAATATTGCATTTTCTTTTGGTGTTCGTCGGTAGGGTTCAAAGGGGAGGGGGAGCTGTATTGCATATCGTATTTAAGATTCAATTCAACAATTATTTTCAACTGCATATTATGGCATTTTAATAGTTTTCGTAGTCATTCCTATTAAGCAAGTTGTAATTTCCCTATAAAAAGTTTAAAACCTATGAGTGATGTAAACTGGAAGAAGGAAAAAGTTGACATGAAAAAGTTAGAGAACCTATGGCTGATATTTTGATATATATATATATACGTACGTATTTCTCTACCATTTGGTGGTAGAAAAGCCTGACGGTCCAGACTTTGTTGCTCGCTTTTTGGGAGGGTGAAGGTCAACAAAACATATTTTATTTTTTTAATTTTTCATTTTTAAAAAGGCCAAGAGTTTATATTAAAAAATGAATTTTCGTATATATCACTAGACTTTAGTTTCCCTAATAATATAATGCCACCCACAAATGAAACTTTATGTCAGAAAATATTTATGATGCAGGGGAAATATGCAAGGTTCATAAATTATAGAATTAGCGACGCATTTAAAGAGTCTGGCAATGGTCGCACTTAACTTTCTCACATTCATGTACCAAACCTAACTGAAATCGGTCAAAACATCGGTCAAGTCTGTGTTGCCATTGGAGATTTTTAATTTATCTTTCACATTATTTTAATTTTCACGGTTTCTTATGGAAAACTGAGACCGTGCAACTGAGAACTGAGAACCATATTCTACTGACACGCTCAGACTTCCTTCAGTTAATGACCAATGAGAGTAGGAATTACGAATCGCTAGAAGAATATAAAGAGTCACTTGTAAATTCTTCTTTCTGTCACAGAATGAGGTCACAGACTAACATGATGAAAAATCAGACAACGAACATCTGTCGTACATATTATAGCAAATTACAAGTGAGACCCACAAAAAAACCCCCCATGTTACCTAAATAAAAATTATCAAACATAAAAGGGCTTCATGTTGAGTGGTCATGCTACAATTATTTCAGATGTAGTGGTTCATATACACCGGGCAGAGTGGAGTAGAAAATAGTTTTGTCTTAGAATTCAACATTTTTATCTCAAGAATTTTTTTAGTTTTTGATCGCCCCACTGGATGAATCCCATTGTAGGAAACATCGCTTAACACTTGTGCTAGGATTTCAACTCAGTACGTCGTACTTTCAAAATAAGAGTGACTAGATATACACCACCTCTTCCTCTCCTAACTAATTACAATGTAAGATATGTGTTGAATGCCAGCTTGCGCAAAATATGGTCGTAATTCGATAATAACAGCAATTACAATTTAGGAATCACGAAGAGAACTCAGAAGGCGCCTACAAGTCTGCTCAGTTGCCGAGTCATCGCGAAGTTGACTGAGACAAAAAAAAATCATCTGGCTTCTAAGTACAACAAAAAAAGAGCATGACGTCAGCCATGATCAATCTTCCCGCCTTGCCACACCTGGGTAACCTGGCTACCTGACTCTACATTGGATAAAAGCGCAGGTGTGCCGAGTGCGCTCCCGGCCTGGTATACCTACGAGGATACCTACACCGAAACGAAAATTTCTGACATAACAAGACTGGCGATTCGATCAAGTGGAAAAATTCCAATCCGCTTCCAAGACCTAAAGACAAGTGGTTAACCACTCGTTGGGAATCATTGGAAATCTTTATGATATCCCAGGGAATCTCCGAATTTTTTTGGAGTGGTTAGCCCTTCGGGGTTCATCTTTCTATGAATATCGTTTGGAATCTTTATGGAATCTCAGTGGAATCTCAAGGAATCTCTGGAGTGGTTACCCCTAAAGATCAATCGATCACTTCTGTACAGTGAACTAATAAAATATGAATACATGCAGAAACTGCATTAAAAAGGGCTGTTCAATCCGTTATCCTAGAAACAGTGCTATAAAAACTCAGACCCATAAATTTCTTCGGATACGCCCTTGTGACAGTCTGCCCGCAACGGACACAGGGGTAGAGTTAAAGTGCCTAAATATACACTAGAATCCCCCAGGCACAGGCCCGTTGGTGTAAAAAGTAGTTCCCAACATTTTAATTACCATTTGAAAGAGCATTAAAAGCGAACCTTGTTGGAGAGCCGATAAATCTTCTTTGTAGGGCATGAAACTAGTTTTATCACTATGGGATCCCCGTCTTGATGTATTGACAAAGTGATACTAAACAGTCAACATAAAGAAAATATGAATGATGTTCAAAAACCTTCTGCCAAGAATCACACATAGCTTGACGCCACAGACAGCATGGTGCGCTAAATTTAAACCGGGCAACACATATAAAGCTGGCCACATGCTAAACTGTTTTGTAAATAGTTGCATGGGAAGGTGTAGCACTCGGGCTGCAGTTGCATTTTATCTCGCGTCAAGTTTAATTGCAGTCATAAAAAGGAAATTAGCAACAATGAAAACCCGTTGGCGCCATCCCGAATCCCATCACGCGCCTGCATTGCATTATGATGATGGATTATTATGGGGAACGAAATATTAGTATTTTGGCAACAACTGTATGTTTTGCTGTGGACCAAACACATTACACAAATTTGTTAAATTGGGCTGAGCCAGACAACGTATGTATGTTTAGTTAGTTTGAAATAAATTATTCGAACTTCAGAAATTTTCCCGGTTTTCAGTAAGATTTGCAGATCTAATCTGCTCCAAACTTAGATTGGGCTGAAACTTAAACTGCTAGAGTTTCGAGTATTGAAAAACCTGTGTGTCAAACGTTACCTAAACTTTTAACGTATTCATCGATATTTCTATGTACCACAAGACGGCATCACCTGCGGACCGGTTGATGTAGAACTCGAACGCGGCCAAGGGTCCATAAGTAGAGCTGCATTTCGAGTCTCTGAAGTCTACTTGGATGTCCCACCCCGGCAGAGTCCCCTCTGAGGGGTCGGACACCCGCGCCACGGCGAGCTCGATGGATGGAAGGATGCGAGACAAAGACTGCTCATGTTGAGCCTCGGAGGGGGCGATCACGGCTAGACGAACGGTTCGCTCCAGTGAGCCGGTCCCATTCGAAAAAGGAACTCTCGTGAGTTGGTTGATGGGCGCGCAGTCTGGTAAAGCCGCCGAACACAGTCCACAAGTCACCAGAACTAAAAAGATCAAATGCCAACTCTCTTGAAGTAATCCAGGTTGCATTTGGGTGATCATCGAAGTGAAGGCGCCCTTATAAATAAGTTTGGCCTTGAAACACCTTGAAACTTTGTTGTAGTGATGAGTTTTATCAGCAATCGTGGAAGGGCCAGGATGAGGTAACTTTGCCGTGGTGCTGGAAGTGTTACGATGAGGGAACTTCGTCGCGACGCTGAATGTGTCGCGGCCCTCGTCGTCACAGACAAAAACAGATTCAACTGTCACATCGCACATCACTCGCAGGTCATGTCGCCAGCCCGTCAACGCCTGTAGGTAGCTTTAGTTGCGTTATGTTCTCAAAATAATCGCTGACCTTGCTAAATATACATAACCTTCATACCAATCAATTCCCTTCATACCACTTGGTGTTTTTAAATTAAATAAAAGGGTTCGACAATAACTGCGCTTGCTTTTACCACGTGGCACCGCAAGAAGTCATCACTTAACGGCCACTATACATTCTCGACGAACTCCGCCAAAACCACTGTGCGAAAGTAAATATTCGACAAAACTAATGTTTACATTTTAGTACAACCGGAGACTGGTAATTGAAATATCGTATTGATTGTGTCTACTCTAAAAGCTAAACATAATGTGCTATTTGAACGCGAAACGAACGAGTAAAAGTAGGACACTATGTTTAGCTTTTACAGGAGAAAAGTAGAGAAATGCTGTTGAAACTACCCACTTCCGTAAGTGAAATAAAAATTGCCAAAATGCAACATGGCTACGGTAAATAGTACAAACATTTATCAAGCTTTTCTACTAAATGTGACGATAAAATCATACTGTTTTAGTCCGAATCGTTACAAAAAAATATTTCGCGTGAGGTAGTGTTGTGTTTTCGCGATCTGTCAAAAAACATGTGGACTGGTAGTTGACTGTTTAAAATCGCTCCTGTGGGCTTATTACTCCATTTCATGCAAAAATACAACACTACCTCACGACAAAGAGTCTCAGGTTTACATCCCCCTATAAACACTTTCCACTCGCCCTGTAACTTCGGAGTAGGGCTTGAAGTACTTAGCATTGCGAACCAAGTACATGTAGTCGAAAATAGCGAATGTATATTCAGCCTTAAGTAATAGGAATAATGTGTTCAAACAAAATCGCACTGAAAGCAGATTCACTGCCTATTCAAAGAAATTACGAATACCCATCTAATTTCGAGCACTTTTATGGTGTAGGTAACTGATAGCGGAGGGCAATTGCATTTTTAGACAACTGTAACGGAAGAACCTTATTAAAATTTGAAAAAGAAAGAAAAAAGACAGCAGTACCTGCTCCAAATGGCTGCAAAAACCAAAATGCCTCTTGCAACCCCCCGCCTCATTTCATGATAACTGCAATACATATTTCCGCAAACTCAGCTTTTCATTACTTATTTCTCAAAACATGGACCTATCATATACATATGTACAGCGTATATTGCATTGATAGAGGTAATCAAGTTCCCTGCAGGCAGGCCCCGCCGTTACATTTTCACAAACAAAATTAATTCAATTACCTGGGAATTTCACTTCCTATGCAATATAATCAGAATTTACTGACCTGCTGGAGAATAAACCAAAAAATGAAGCGAATAGTTTGAAATACCGAAGCAGAAAAAACACGCACCAAAAATATCTACAACAAAATTTCTTTTTTCGGAGATATTCTCCCACTGCTTCGGTTATTTATTTGAGGTGCGCGTCGGAAACAAAGAAAATAACAGACAAGAACTTATCAGAATGTGCAGAGAAACGCGAAAGTAGCGGAACAGAACCAAAATCACCAACTAAACTTGGAATTTCACCACAAACACATCAGGTAATCTACCATATGTTGCAACCATCTCATACAGTCTGTCTGCGAGATGATACCGAACACAGCTCATTATAAATCAAGAAGCAGACGAGATGAGAAGCAGCGAGGGTAAAATTATTAAATGTGACCTGAATGTAAAATTAACGCAGGCTGAAAATGTTGTTCGACAAGAGTCTTCAAATCCTCTTTCCTCCACTTGATGTTTCCAATTCGATTTGGAATCGAAAATGAAATTATTGCATTCTGTGGTTCCTTTCCCATTCACAGTAGCTGAAACTCAGATAAACCACCAGCTTTCATTTTCATCATTTTTGGATTTACTCAGTCAGGTCCCAAGGAAATATTTTGTTGAAAGTAGGTATTTATTTTCCTACCGCAAGGCACTTGGGATGAGATACAATATAGATAAACAATAGTGTATAACACAAGGCTACCTAAAAGTGAGCCTCTAATAATAATAATAATATATCTGGGGGTGGGGGGGGGGGGGGGGCAAGCCCAGCAACTAGACTGTTTTCAAGTTTTCACAAGTTTTCACTGTTTTCATTGTGCTCAGCTGGCAGCACTACCAAATACCAGCTCCCCAGCCATCGAGTAAAAGATGGGGACCTACAGTTTTAGGTGGGGTCCGAACCACTACAGCCTCGCTATATACATTTCACTTGACATGCTGAACATATCAGAGGTGAATGCCGAGCAGAAAAACTTTTTGGTATAGGATCGGGATCGAACCGGTGTGACCCGGCTCTCACTGCTCCTCAGAAGTCAACCATTTAGTCCACTCGGCTATCGAGGCCGTTAAGTGAGCCTCTAGTTATTAGCTATCCGAATATAACATCCGATGATCTCCAGCAAAGGCGCAAGAGTTGGTAACACTTCTAACCTCTGTCATACTATTTAAGGGTATACCTTCTTCACCTGTGAGAGCCCAACGGACAACACAGCACCGGTCAAGGGGTGAATTGTCGGGCTTCCACTGGGGAAGGTGCTGTCGGGATGTATATTTAACTGTGCCTCCCATGGCCCAACATCAGGAGGCCATGTGTGTACCAGCCTAGGTACACAAACACTGCTCACCAAGGGCGAGTGCTGGCTCCTGGAAGTGGGAAAGGGTACAGCCCTTTACACCTCCATGCACAAGAAAACTCGAACAGAAAAACACAGATCCCTTTCCCCAACCTTGGTTGTTATCGCGCTATAAATAGCTTTCTTTGTAGCCCCATTTATATACTTATGAAGGGACTGTCATCGCAATCTATTTATCTGATCTGCATCAATAGGAAGAGCAGGTGCTGTGAATGAGTGTCAAACAGACTGAGATAGCACCGCATTTGCGTGTCAATAGCATTGCTGTGCCGACATCCAGTTTGACTACTCTCCTCCTTAACTGACTCAATACAGATGGGAGCTTTCTCTTCATTTCTCTCCTGTCTTCTTACTGTCAATCCAAAAAAACAAGACAAGAATGACTTATTTCTCCGTAGAAGAAATTTCAAAAAAATGGGGCATTCCCATGGACCTTCAAAAATCATATTTTCGGTCGATTCATGACCTGCATAATACTGTGGTAGATATATTTAGGTACAGCTTAGAAAGAGACATTTCACCCGTAGAAACCTTATTTTCTTTAGCACGACCCTGATTTACAAGACATGCGGATACCCCACAGCAACAATAAAAGCAGCAAGAGGATTTCCATACATTTGTTTTATATTGAAAAATTTTCTGAATATATTTTTCGAACAGATTCGTCACGGCAATTCGAAAAATGGGGAAAAAAATATAGCTATGTTATGTAAGACTGAAATCATCAGCGTCTGAGCTACTATTGGTACAGCCACTGTATTTTGCCTATTGTTGGTAATACTCGTGAGAAATTTATGCCTGTTACCCGGTTGTGTTTAGCTGTGTCACATCTATTGAAAAATGAAGAAAGTGAGGTAGGTGGAGAATATAATGCTTCCAGAGGGAACTAAAGAAGTGACTTAATTTCAAAACGAGCTTCAACAATGCTGCTAAAAGCCATGGAAGAAAGAAAAATGAAACTGTATAACAAGGACAAGTAGGTGAGCTTAAAACGGGGAACACACGACCACATTTCCAAGTTTTCCAGCATCTATACTGCTAAAAGTATCTTAATTTTTCTAAAAAATGATGGTTGCTTCAGTTAATAATTGTTTACTACGCTCAGTGACTCTGTATCATTCGTCAACAGAAACCATCGAAAAGAGTGCTGGTTGATCCATCATGGCTCCTCACTTCGAAACCTCCAGAAGTCCAGAAGATGTCTATTGTTAAGACGAAGCATAATTATTTCTTCCTAATTTCTTTCCCAGTCAATCAGAACTGACGCCCAGTTCAAAATATTTGGATTCAAAAAGCAAAGCAAATACTCTCGGGTTAAAGCACTAAAGTTTCTGCTCTTGACCTTCGCCTTGGATCTAGTTGTCGGAATGATGATATTATGCTCACAGTGCTTCATTTCCATTCTCCATGCTCGTCTAATCTTTACTTCAGTAATTCATTTGGGACCATAAAGAAGGTGATTCAGAAGAACCACTCCAATTTCAGGTCTCCTCAGGGTCAGTTGTAAGGGGTGAGCATACAACGTGAAAATTGTTAAGTTCTACCGTTGATAAACTATGGAACCTACACGGAGCTGTTTCACTGGTAGGTGAAAAGGTCGTACCCTTGAAGTGAAAAATATTGCTTTTCAACGAACCGCGACTCTCAATCCTTGTCCGTAAATGTATTTCGACGGTTTCCCGAGAGAGAGCAACCCTTCCTCGTTGATCCGGGCTATCACAAAATAAGAGTATACACGTGTCAGCCATTTGAGTTCGGACCAACGAACTTCAATGGAGTTGTCAAGCTAAGAAACGATGAAACGAGGGAACAATCCATTTTGTTCCATCTCAAAAACTTTCTTGGCTATAATATTTACTACACAACAACGACAAAAGAGTCATTTAGACATATTTTCAGGGAAAGCAAATAAAAGAACGCCGGAAGTATGCACTGGAAGAGATCTGAACGGAACTTAGCAACCAATATGCAACAAAAAATTCAGATGAAACCTTCAAATCTGTGGAGGTTAGGTCGGATGTAAATCAAAAGTGCACTGGTTATGGGCCCACCCCTCCAAGCCCCGGCATTTTCTGGACGTTTGCCAGAAGAATTTTTTCCAGTGCAGTTTAGACTTCGATCCATCGAGAGCTGCGACAACCATCGGCTGCGGCCATCAAGGCATCGACTTCACGGGTGATAACATTTGTCGTAAATTTCTATCACTTCTTCCGATCGCTTAACTCTCGAGAAACGCTACAGTATTTCGTTAAAGGATTGCCACACTCCCCCAGTTTCACAAGAAGCTTTTCTGAAGTCTGTTATCCAGGAGTCACTAACTTATGTTACCATTATACATAAATATATACAGGAGATGCCGGCGTCCTACCATAAAAAGAACCATCCACTTCGGTTACTTCAATTTATTTATGTTTTATCGTTTTCTGTTGGTAGCGAAAAGATTCTTCACTAGAACTTTCAATTTTTATAACTTCTGAAAAAACACTGTCCAATAATTTTTTTAAGTTAAGGGCCCACGCACCACTTGTGTCTACAGTAGCCCAAAGGTGAGGACTTAAATATAAAATTAAGGTTATATGATGGGTGCCCGAAGTGAAATAAAAATTTGGTGTGACATCCATGCTACTACCAGAAACCCACTGGATTCGAACGCAGGAACTCAGCCACATACTGATATTGTCTGCTATAGGTTTCTTACATAAACATGATCATAATAATTGAGAATTTGGTCTGTCAAAGCTTTTACTCCGTCCAGCACAGCGCGGGAGTGCCTTTTGATAGATGTTCTAAATTAGTGATGCACGATGCAAGAACAAGAACAAGAAACGGCATTTCTTGTTCTTGTTCTCGCAAAGCAACTCTTGCTCTTGTTCTTGCAGTCAAAATCCTATATTGTTCTTGTTCTTGCAGTAGAAATGATTTCTTGCTCTTGTTCTTGTTCTTGCTGCGAGAGTCTTGCAATTTCTTGCTTGTACATGGAATTTTCTGCTGTTAAAATGTGGTTTTTTGCCTACCGAGCGGCCATTTCAAGTGCAATCTATCGTCGAATAGTCTGCAGAGTTTTTCGCACAAAATATGGACTGCAATCCATGAATGAAGTGCAAGAACAAAAGCAAGACAAGAAATTTTCGTGTATCACTATTATAAATGGAATCTGGTGAGTAACATCACAAACACCTCCGGAAATAACTTGAAATGCATTTAAAAGCACTCGGTACCTACATGCATTCATTTTTCCAGCCAATAATTCAATATCAGCTTCTTTGACTGGATATGAAGACCATAATATGCATAGAATTCCCTTTCGAGTTTAAAAGGAAACCTCGTAGATGCAAATATTTTTGAAAAAATTCTATGCGCACCTAGAAATGAGAATATGAAGGTGCAACGCAAATTGACATTGAAAACCAAACTGAAATAGAATGTGCATAAAAGAAACAATAAGGGTGCCTGCCTCCTCAACATCCAGGAGGTGGGAAAAAAGAAAAATTGGACCACGTATTTCTATAACGAAACATCGAACGTATACATCAGCACTAATTCTGTAAAATACTAAACAGTATTTATACCAATTGCTCCAACCTCCTTCCTTACAAGGCCTGGAAATTCTACAGGTTGCCCTATTTGAATACGAAATTTCTGCCTCTCGGCGAGATAAAAGGTTCAGAAACTAGTCGTCTATTTAGTGAGACCCATTTCACTTTCAAAAGAGAAAACGTTGGCAATTTATAAACCTTGTTACACCTTATTATCTCACTGTAAACACATCAAAAACTCCTGTTTGTTTTAGAGCAAAGAGTAATATGTATACTTAAACTGTTATGGTGCAAACAGTTAGGGATTCATTTAGGGGTTCAGTTAGGGATTCATTTATTTCTGCAAGTTAAATTAATTAACTTCACCAAGCAACCAAATAGCCAAGTAATCAATAACCAACATGCGTTCATTTTTCAAACAAAGGGTGCGACAGCATTAGTAAAGACTTTCCGATATATGTGCCTTGCTCCGACTTTTTACGCCAACCCCCTCCCTCCCCTCTTTCCCCAAAGCACACAATGGACGTCACCAGTGGGGCTGTGGCCCCAAGGAAGGTTCGTCGGCAAAAAACAGATGAAAAAGCAAAATATTTTTTTTGCCCCCCCCCCCCACCAAAATATATTTGGATGACACCACTTCTCACAAGGAACAGTCGCGACGTGGACCCACATCTCTTATACAACTGCCAATTCAAATTCAGCTCAAAATATTAATATAAACACAAATGTATCCTTATACAATTTTTCTTTTCCCGGCTTTCAAACGCCTTTTGTAATGAAAAACTAAACTAAACTAAACTTTTTTTTTACAGTCACTATACATTTCTGTATTGTACCTACTTCATATGGGAAAGTAAGTAGTATCCCCCCAGAAAAGTTAGTTATTCTGACTGTAAACAATGTGAAATACGAGTATTTGTACATCAAACATAGGAAAGCAAGAAAGTTGCGGAAATGAGGGAAATTTAGCCGTATTTGAACAGGGTTCTATAAGCTGATTGTGAGTCGGGTTCAGAGTTCCATAGAGCTTTCCCTTGTCAGGGTCTCATTTCACGTTTGCCGTAGCTGTCCCTTTACGATCTGTCAGCAGATAGCTGAGAGACCCTCGGGATCTGGTCAGAATACAAGTCGGTCCGTCACATGCTCATTCATCAGGGGCGAGTCCTCTACAGTCGGAGCGCATATACTTCTTAAAACAGAAAAGCACTGTCCTTCACAAATTTCGTTTTTTATATATGCAGGTCCAAATGGCGGCAAGCACACTACGTGGCCTAGGCCGAAAGGTAACGGTTTATAGGTGCTTGGCTTTATAAGAACGTATACGTACGTGCAACCGGACATACTCGTCACTCATGATAAGGCTCTACCACTTGCGGCACACACCACACCAACTGATGTCATTCGAGAAGCACCCTGAGGGTGCGTCCCACCATACTCGGTTAACAGTTAAACTCCAGTTTTTACCGTGCAATAATTGGAATTTAACTGGAGTTTAACATGAACCGAGTATGGTGGGACGCACCCTTAAAGAGCGAATAAGAAGAACGACCCTATGGTATACGTCAATACAAGGACCGTCGACGTCGGTGGTAACACACACCTATACACGTTCCGCTGAACACAATGCGGTGTCAGTGTCAGTGTCAAAAGTCATAACTCCTGAGAGATGATCGATCGAATCATTCCCTGAGAACGGAAATTGCTGTTTCCTATTGGCGGGCATCGACACAAATATCACCATTCTCCTACAAATAAGCTCCAAATGAGTTCTCAATTCTCCACAAGTTAAGACGCTTTACACACTTTCGAGAGCAATCGCTCCTACGGCATTACAGTAAAAGGCAAATGCATTAGGATTCTGAATGCTTGGTAACAAGCCAGCAAACAGTCCTTGTCGTCATCCCACATGCTGGCTGAAATGCTCACTAGCTCGGTGAAGTCAAAATTGTACCTAACCTGCACAGCTTATGTACCTACGAGATGTCTGTTCCCTGAGCACCAGTGTAAAGCTAAGTCAATTTGAAAAAGCGGAAACTACCTTTTTTGGTCAAAGGCTTTTTTATACATTCAGCGAAAGGTGAGGAAAGGAAAGGATATCCACTTTTCAGAGATCCCACATAAGATAACATCAATCTTGGTCTCTTTCTGGAGGGCGAAAAATTTATCACGATAAGATCCACAAAGCAGAATTGATGACTTGTAGCCACAGCCATAACAAGAAACTGTTTATGGGAACAAAATCGCCAGTCAGCATTGAAACAGTTAGAAACGTTTTTAGTTAAAACTTTCTCTCCTTCAAAGTTGGACTAGTTAGGAAACTTCACCGACAGGGAAGAGAAATACCGAAAATGAGTATTTTTACATAGAAAGTCAACTAGGGCTGTCGGAAAAGTGTGATTTATGCCCATTCTGACAAATTTATGATGGAGGAGAAAACACAGCGAGTCACAATGGTTAGGAGACATTTCAAATTTTCTTGGCGACCAACCTTCCATTTGTCATCCCAAAATAACTTGCCACCACAGCTTCCTAAGGAAAAAAAAATGTCAGAAAAAGGTAAGAAGTTCTGGGAGTAAGTAATAACTGATACTTCAAAGGCTTCAACCCCGCTGATAATCTTATTACACCTTCTGTAGGTAATATGAGGTAGGTGACGTCAAAGGTTCTTTCATTTCTCCCAGATCAGATGGGGTTTTTGATAAGGAAGCCCTACTGCTCTTTTTCAATCTGTCCTTTTTCGAGCGAAGCTCAAATTGGGGCTTAGCAGAGAAGGAAATTCAGCTGAATTTCAGCTAGCTAATACAATTTCAACACATCTCTTTTACTAGCACATTTCAACAATTGGACAGAAGAAAGACGGAAAGTAAATATAACTTCCGAATTCAGGTCGAAGAAGGTAAATGTCTGGATGTTTATATAGGGTGTCAACACGAAGAAACGCAGGGAGAACACTCAAAAATACGTTTAACTTTTGAAGCTATTTTAGATAGGCTTTCCCGACTGGCCTTCAACAGTAAAAACGCTATTTTTATGGCATCATGTAACTATTTCAAACCTAACTCACTTATTGAAGTTAAACCTGCAGTTTTTCGTTACTTCCCACTTTTCTGTATAAGCATTCGGCATATCGGACAAGTGGTTTTTTAATATCAGGCAATTCAAAAATTGCATGTGAAGGAACCAAAAGTCACTTTACTCAACTCATTTATGGTACAAAAAAGAAATGTCTCTAGGATTAAGTTTTTATGCCTCCAATAAGAAGGCAATACGAAAATGCATTGTTATTACTGAAGGACTAAGTAAATAAACACCATGCTCCCAGCTGACGTTGACTATTGGCGGAAACTAGATTTTCGAATTGAAAGAGGCGATGCGGGCTAAGTAACAGCTGCGCTCTACTACAGCTCATAAGCAATTAATTGCTCAAATCTACATAGGGCCAATGAACGGGCTGCACGTGCTTCGCAGGAAGCTCCACCACCTGTGAAACACGTGGGTGCCATTCTAAGGAGCGGGCCAACTGATCGGGTCCCGATCTGGCACCGAATTGGCACTGACTTGGCATTTGGCGTGTGGTGGAGGCACGGCTCTAATCACACTTTGCAGACAAAGTGGACTAATATATTGCATTAATGTTATAACAGAAATTAGGCAGTTTCTCAGGTACATTTTCAAAAATTAAACAAAACATTCCAGAGAGTTACCTAAGAAAAAAAAGATACTTTCACTTACGTGTTTTGCAAACAAGTAAGGGAATGAATGACCGAAACATTATAGGATAGCCCCGAGGGGGTAACCACTCCAGAGATTCCTTGAGATTCCACTGAGATTCCATAAAGATTCCCAAAGATTCCCAACGATATTCATAGAAAGATGAACCCCGAAGTGGTTACCACTCCAAAAAATTCCAAGATTCGCTGAGATTTCATAAAGATTTCTAATGATTCCCAACGATTCCCCCCCGGAAAGCACTAACCCCAAGTAACTACAATACAGCCTTGTACAGTCAGCCAAGTTTCAGCCATAAAAAAAATTCGCGGATCGAGTAACCGAAAATCAGACCGACAGACGTTGAAAAGCAAATGAAACTAAAAACCCTAAAAGCTCAAGCTCAGCTCAGCTACCTTCATTTTCATCACCTTTCAAGGATTTTCACCTCGTCAAGGTTATTCACTTACCGCGGGTTTCATCCGTATATCCACTTATTAAGGCATCACAAGTAAATGCATTTGATGTTTGTCGAAATCAATTATACCCAAGAGGCTCACTCTCAAAAGTGGGAGCTGCTGTACTGAGGCTTCCATCTGGTTGATATGGGAATACGTGAGGAAGCCAGGGGAATGCTCTCAAACGAGAATATCGGATATCACGTGAGGTATAATATTATTTATACAATTATACATCACAATCCTTACCGCAACCTCGAATTGAAGGTACATCGAGAAGGTACAGAACTGGTTTTCTCGGCGGCCAGTCCAAACCACACTTGCCAATACCCCCACCACCTACCTACCTACATTTCTGAAAAAAATCGAGCCCTAAGGTTAACATTGAGTCCAAACCAACTAATCTTTTCTGCCCGATGTTTCTGGCTCAGGCTTGGCCTTAAAAGGCACCTGCCTGTATAACTACTTTCGGTAGTACCTAAGACCTACATATACGATCCTGATCGATGTGAAAATGGAACTGCTACTACGAGGGGTTAACCACTCCTTGGGAATCTCGTTGGGAATCATTGGAAATCTTTATGAAATCTCAGGGAATCTTGGAATTTTCTGGAGTGGTTACCCCTTCGGGGTTCATCTTTCTACGAATATAGTTGGGAATATTCGGAAATCTTTATGGAATCTCAGTGGAATCTCAAGGAATCTCTGGATTGGTTACCCCCTCGTGCTACTATGAGAATATGCAATAGGTGAAAGGTGGGTAAATGCGAAGGGAGACAACTGAGAGACACAAAACCCATAATCAATTTCCATGTTCCACCATTCAAAAGGAGATTACTTATTACTCTGGAATGAAGCCATGCAATGAGGCGAGTGTCGCAATAAAACCTAAATAATGGGGCAGCGAGAGGTGAGACGAAGTACAGGATCCTCCCATTGCAGGAGACTTGAATACATAAAAGCAATTTCGACTGAACGAAAAGGAGTATGGAATGCATGTCGCTTGCCGTGAAAGAACAGAGGAACCGTAAAAGAAAAGAGGGAGGTGTGACTGCCAAACGGGCATCTCAGTCCGATGCACATGACCGGCACGACCACCCCGCCCTGCCGGCTGCCACCCATCCAGGCCATCAACCTGACGCGTGCTGTGAATGTCGAGGACCTTACGTCAGAAGGACCGACCCGAGTGGCGAGCACTTCATGAAAACTATACGGCAATAGAAGAGAAAACGTACTCAGAGCACATGCTGTTTTAGCAGCTTTACCAAATGGAGATGGTTCTTGCATATTAATTTTTTTCGCAAATTAAATTTGCCTTCTTTGTACTTTCAGCCTTAAGGGTATCCGCTTAAACTGACGATGCATTTTTTGCCGCCCATAAGATTAACATTGCGAGCGGCGATTCATTTTCAAGGTTTACCCTTGGTTGGAAAGACACAAAATTTTGCCTGTACCTATAGCCCTAACAATGTTGTAGGTCGTCATCGAAGCAGATTTCCCAATTTCTCACTGGTTTCTTTTATTGCAACTGTTTTGCAAATGCTAGCATCGCATACCTCAATTTTTTAAGAGGAAAAGTGCTGTATCTCGAAAACCAGTAAAAAATTGGGTAATCTGCTTCGATGACTACCTACAACATTGTTACGGCTAGGTATAGGCAAAATTTTGTGTCTTTCCAACCAAGGGTAAACCTTGAAAATGAATCGCCGCTCGCAATGTTAATCTTATGGGCGGCAAAAAATGCATCGTCAGGTTAAGCGGATCCTTAAAAATTACACATAGCATATGCTAATCTGCCGGCAAAAACTGTCGCACACTCAATTGAACTGAAAGTGACATGATGAGAAGTGTTGCAGCATTTCTTTTCTCCTTCAAGCTTCTTAGTGAGTTTTTTGGACAAAGAAAAGGAGGCAAAAAGAGAAGGATAAAGATTTGTCACTATGTCACAAACGTCCGGGGGAATGGTGAGGGGTCGCCTTTTGCATATTGCATTAGCACCTATTTGTGCTGAGGGTAATTGACAAAGCTTGAGCAATGACCACACACTAACAATGCTGTCGGACATCGCTGCCAGTCAGTCAGCAGTCGTGACTTCAGTATACACCACCTGACCTACCCAAGCCTACAAACACTGGTAAAGCACAAATTGCTTTCTGACTTGCTTTCCCACTTGTGACGAGCGTTTGTATCACAACGTTTGGACACAGTGCAGTAATAATTACACGTCTATTTACTTTAGGAAACACACGTCTTCTACACCTATATTAAGCTTATGGAGGTAAGCCATACAATATGATCCAATAATTGTGATTCGACATTTGCCACAATTGCGATTGCACTTTGACAGCTTAGAAATGCAGTAATAATTCTAAGTAATTCTGTAAGGTAGTGACCCAGTTTGAAAATATAGTACGACACCTATTGTGGAATTGTATAGCTTACACTTCACCGACACCCAGTTTTAGAGAGGGGAATAATTTCCAAAAACAAAAAAAAAACTGTTAGGTAAGGTAAGTACCACAAGTGGTGAAAGTTCGCATTATTGTATTTTACTATTATTTTATTCAGACTTCTAGCCCACTAATATTGTGCCAACTAAACGCATTGAAAAAGGTAGGAAGGAATATACTACGTGTATGCGGTGTACGTAGTTACTGGTAATTGTCGTTCCGCTAAAAAAAACATACTTATAACTTTAATTTCTCCATATTTTAAGACCAGTTCTCCAGCAGTGGAAAAGTATGGAATTGATTGGTATACTGTTACATTTTCAATTCAAGCTTTTGTAGGCTTATAACTAAAATTCCCTAATCGAAAAAGTCACGAATTATTTTGAGAACCTCCCCGAAAACTCACAAAAGATTTTCACAAGTAAATGACACACGTCAAACTGTCGTAAAAGAAACACGCGGAACTCGCGAACCACGCATTCCAAGTGGGCTGATCACAATACGACCTCTCTACTCGGCCACCGGCACCCGACTGACTTCAAGCAATTCAACGAACGGCGATGAACCGGCGAGTGTCGAGTGACGGAGGTCGGACGCCCTCCGACGTTCGTCGGAAAGTTTTCTTTTCGCACCATGGCCAACTTCAAACTTGTCAAGAACCACTCAAAACATACCAAAATAGCTCACAGTGATTTGTATTTTGAATTCCAGAGGGAACTTCGAGTGCGAATACCGCGTAACTGAACTGAAGAGAATTGGGAACTGAGGTCCAGTCTTAATGGTGAATACGTCAGGACTGAGAGGGCGGGACAAGGTGCGGAGTTGCTGACCACGGTCACGGTGCTGAGATATTTTTCTGCGATCTAAAAGCACCTATCTGGGCAATAATCATCGGTATCCAAGATCCATAATAAGGACGAATAGACCTTCCTCTGTTTAGTGTCCGTTAACTTGACCTGAGGTTAAAGATATACTAAAGATATACACTGATAGAAAGATATATACTGTATATAACACAATAACAAGTTAAAAATAATAAATTTTATGAGCGGCAGAACTGCACCGAACAGAAGCGGAACCTTAAAGTGTTTTCCCGGTATGCCGCCGACCATTGAGCTTTTCCTTTGGTATGGGTATGGGCGATTCGTGTTTCAACCACAACAAATTCAATGTGAACTTGAATCTAACGTGAAACATTCAAAGTGAAAACAGTATCAAAGCTATGGCTTCCGAGTTCTCCTGTAATTTTGTGTTTATGCAACAATTCACCATCGAGGTGTGGGAATTTATTTTAACCACATGTGTTTGTGTGGTGAAGCGCAAACCCAAGAATGCCTGAAAAATCTGGGCGTAAGAGAGGTATAGTCGTTTTAAAATTTTCAGAGTGGAAATGACAACCTCCCATTATTCGCTCGTTATCTTGTAGCTTATAATGTCAGGTTAGTCAGCAACGTTGAGCCTGTAGGATAGGGCGCATGTTTAGCTGTTTCCACCCTTTCAGAACGAAGATTTTCGACAACTTGGTCTTATTAGCGCCCAAAAATATGGAAATTTCACATTATACGCCATTAGGCATGCTGAGCATTTACACACTGCATGCATCCATCATTTTCTCCCGGATTCAGCGACTACTGAACAAAACTGAGCTAAACATAAGGTTGAGTTAAAAGCTGAAAACGAAGCAAAATTATTCAGCGTTTTGTAATTTGTCAAGTGATATCTTGACTTTTCTCCAGTTAGGACCGAGGTTTGGTTCGCAGACACTGTCATTACTTATTAGTCACTACCATGAAAATATCAGTAGGAACCTGGCTCTCCTTTCCACTGAAAATGGGCAATAATGGAAATGGAGTTTAGAACTTTCCTTCTTTATTCGGAACCATTTTAACACTGTGACGCTTCTAGCGTTATTTCTCAACTAATTACCACAGTTTTCAAGTTTCTTGGCGCTTGAGTTAATGGCGATAGATTTAGAAACGGAAACAAGGTAGGAAGGAAATAACCTCGACTTCCTTATTATAATATTCCTCAGGACTGCTATACAAATCCTCAACTTGCAAAGCAATAACAATAATCCGACATCATTACTACAAGAAATGGCCACTTAACATAATTTTAGCGTTCTGTAAACCTTAACTTTCATCTCTAGCAGTTTTGTGAAGCACAAAAAACTGAGACAATTTCGCCTTGTTATCTGCACGTCTTCACTGCTTTACATAATCCTAGATCGGGGCCTTGTTCTTAAATAGGATCAAGACGGTTTATAGGCGGAATTACAAAACGGGGAGTCTTTACTTAATCCTACAACTTGTGCATTTACTAAGAATGAATGGACTCAGAATATTTAATAAAATATAAAAAATTGAAACAGAGCTTCAAAAATTCCATTTGACGCTAAAAGTGATGTTGAATGAATAATAATAAACAAATAATTCAGAGGTGACCGCACCTCCATTATCTGTTAGCTACCACTGCGTAATGCGCGGTTACCGGAACGAGCACGTCGTGACAGTCAATGTTAGGTATCTTAAAGTTATTTCCATCTAAATTATGTACTTCCGCTCTTGACCCAGTAACCTCAAAGGCTTGACAAGATCTTATCACTTCTATATCACAGCATCAAAGGTTCAAACACACGGAGGGCTATGATTAAAATTGGAAGCGGGTTCAGCTGTAGGATCACACAAAAATCGATCACCCTTGTGTTAGTTTGCACGCGTGGCTCTTATGCTTAACCAGTAGTGTTATGATCTGTGTTTGCTATCACTGTGGTCGTCTGCGTATTGAAGCACCGCAGACAGACCACACACCAGAGCGCTGGAGGCTCTCATAATACCTGATCGGTCAAGGTATATCTATAGGTCCTATCACAGCACAATAACCAGCTTCCAAGCTTCATCTTTATCGAATGCACACCTACAATATTATGCCCATATTAGTAGCAGGCTACAGTTTCCTAACATCAACATTCTGATTCAGAACAAGTCTTTCGCCACACTGGAAAGACAGGGTACAAGACGTTGGGGGGAAGGGACGAGTGTACAGGGTATAGGGCTAGATCGAAAATCATCACATAATGTTAAGATAGTTTTTGACGTTAAAAGAAGTACTGTATTGTACTTCTTTGCTGAGAAATAAATATCCAGTAGTCTCCTTAAAAAAGTAACGCTAAAAAGCGCCAGCAAACTGATAGTTAACTGGCACCTTTGGTCTTCGGGTCAGCACTTGGCTGATAATTGGCTAAAACATTATTTTATTATTGACCAAGTATATTTTCTCTCTGGTAACGTAACGCAATACCTGCCAATATTAATCAATCCTTTACCCTAAAACTTCAGGAAAAACTAAAACTTCGAAAATTTGTGGCAAAATAAATTATTAGTTACAACTCGAGAAATTTTCAAAAATTCGTTCGCTGGCACAACTTGATCTCTCACAAAACAAAGTAACTCATTTGCAATGATTGCACCAATGCCTGACTTAATTAATTTTCTTCTTGAAATGTTTTAGATAATTTAGATAAATTTTTGGTCGGCAGACGTTACGCTTTGAAAATTAATAAAATGATTGGCATATTTTGGTTTTTGATTTAAAATTTGATTTAAGACTTTTTATTATATCTATCGATTGGAAATTTGTTCCTTCAAAGGTAAAATGGAATGAGGAAAAGTATTAATAAGGAGAACTTGGGGGGGGGGGGGGCGTCTTAAGTCACGGCTCATTTGTCAGCAGAACTCTTTTAACGGACATCGATTGTACTTATGCTAAAAGCTCTTCTTATTCCCCTTCAAATTAGAGACCATATCCCACCGTTATAACTGTTAAACCCCAGATTAAAATACAAATTAAGACTGAAGATACAATGTTGTTTGTTTACGCTTTTGACGACAAATACTATGGTGGAAACTAGCCTGGGGTTTTACCCCAGGCGATAAAAACTACAATCCAGCCTAATTAAGAACTTTTTCGTCCTTTTATTCCCCTTTGGCTGAGTCAGAATAAATAAAAACTAAACCTGTACGACGGGAGTTTGTTTTGGAATTAAACAGGAGGTAATCCTCCTCCCCCCTTTCCCAACCTCATTTTATAATTTTGTGTTGTGTGTGTATTTTTCTTCCAGTAGGATGCTTAATTTTCCACCTCTCTTATTTCCAACGAAAATAAGACACAAAATAAATTGTAAAGGGGAAACCATTTCTGTTAAAAAAAATTCCATAGGGAACAATTCAAGTTGATATAGAATAAGGCTACACATTGTATATTTGCCGACGGAAACCGCCAATAGATAGACAGATACCTACCGAGTCCGAGATCACGATTTTTTCTGAACCACTGACCTTTGGCTCTGCTCGTTTTATAACGGTGTAAACATAGTACTATGTTTTAGGAAGGTAGGTACGCAATTTCTGGTTCTGCCAGTTTTTTGTCTAAATTACATGCAAGCGTGTTTCTAGTTAGGTGCACGTTCACGTTCCGATATCAATGTGAATATAGGTACACAATGTTCTGGTCCACCACCTCCTTCACCAAATCAGCACTTCACATCAGTTTTCGTTACATAGTTCCTGACAACTGGCAGAAGTTCTGTACTTTTTTAATGCTATAAGCTCAAAAAATAAAGGATGAAATTATTTCGGTATTTCGCTCCAAGAGAGTTTTCCTGAGATTTCTTCCAAGGCCTAGAAAATTCAGGGTGACTACATCGCACGGAAAATTGAACCGGATTCCAGGCATTCTCTCTCTGTTGCTTCCGCTAAAATAATCCCGACCTCGGACAGCCGGACTCGAAATGGGAGTTCCATTCCAGATATAGTTACAATTTTATCAAGATTTTCGGCCTAGCTGAGAGGTCCTTATTGTCAAATATCATACCTTTAGACTTTAGAGGCTAGAGGCCAATAGGTACTGACCCATTTTTCTGTTGAATTTCATCGTAAACTAGCTAATAATTATAATTTATATAAAACAAGAAAGATTTTTTTTTAACGCGTGACGTTTAAAGAACTTTATGTGCCAATGAGTTGGTTTGTTAGATTTTGTGGCCGAAGCCGAATATGAGTGGGCCGAAGCCAGTTTCGGAGTGGGCCGAAGCCAATACATCCACGTCGGAAGCGGACAATTTTTCCGTTCCGCCGGGATTCGAACCCGGACCTCTCAGGACACAAAGCGGACCCCTTGACCACTCGGCCACTGAGAGGCACATAACATTCCAAAGAAAGAATTCATTTTGTATAGACACAGTTCCCCGAGTTAATCTAACTTTCATTTTTCTCGCACGACATACCACAACAAACAGTTCAACATCGTCCCCCCACCCCAACTCATGTCTTTTAGTTTAGATGTGAAATAAGGTTTCTCTGTAGAGATAACCACGGTTTTGTAAATTGGAAATCTTTATGATGACATCCATTGAACTCTATCTGCAAAAGCTTCGTTCTCACAACAAAGTGTCTCCCAACCCCTGTTTTTGTTTAAGACCGCTATTTCCTGTTTGGGGAAGAATTACGAGCTTTCTCTGTTTGTGTCGTATTTTTATTGGGCCATCTAACTTTATCATAAACCTTAATTTAAAAGGTTCCACCAGCGATATACAGAGATTATTTTTCCACCTTCTGCACAGTCCGTAAAAAGAGCTTATAAAAAGTTTAATGACGGTTGTCATTTGAGAAAAATACTATGAAATAATATCTAAGACATAAATTTTTTTAGAAATCTGTAAATGATTCTTATAAAATAATAGAAACCTACCTCATATACCCCCTTCTCCACTCTCGCACCCAAAAGCACGCTTTTCCTGTTGATAAGATAGAACGTTTTCGGTACGTTTCGACTCTGTCTGTTCAAGTGTTTTTCATACGATTTCCGAAATATCTCTTCATATTTTCCCGTTAACCACTTGTTGGGAATCTCGTTCGGAATCATTGGAAATCATTATGAAATCTCAGGGAATCTTGGAATTTTTTGGAGTGGTTACCTCTTCGGGGTTCATCTTTCTATGAATATCGTTGGGAATCTTTGGAAATCTTTATGGAATCTCAGGGAATCTCTGGAGTGGTTACCCCCTCGTATTTTTTTGGTCCCTGGACCCCAAAAATCTATTTCAAGAACCATCTTGTGAATACTGCAGGTGCCATAACTTTGCACAAAATTGGTTAAATGAATGTCAAATAATCTAGGATTGTTTAGTTGCTACACGGAGGGTGCGTCCCACCATGCCCAGTTAAAACTAAACTGGAGATTTACCATGTTAAATTTAACTTAAAAGTTAAATTTAACATGGTAAACATAGGACAAAATCTCCAGTTTAATCTTAACTGGGCATGGTGGGACGGTGGGACGCACCCTAAATCATACGT
This sequence comes from Mesopsocus fuscifrons, assembly GCA_950004255.1. Classification (NCBI taxonomy): domain Eukaryota; kingdom Metazoa; phylum Arthropoda; class Insecta; order Psocodea; family Mesopsocidae; genus Mesopsocus; species Mesopsocus fuscifrons. The sequence continues at coordinate 17,009,047 of OX465373.1, read as the reverse complement.
GTATCTTGGGTTCCACTTCGTACACCAAGCAACAAGCAACATGGATGCGACACCTCGCGGACAAGACTGGAAGTTCCACCTTCCATAAGCGAAAGCTTATCCGAGAGGCGTCTCTCCACTGCTTTTCCACCGTATTAATTTCCCCCCGAAACTTCAAATTGAGGGAATACCCATGAGAATCGCAAGTCTATCGTCCAGAAATTCTAAAAATAAATAAAAAACAAGTTGGGTACTTGAAGGTCTGACGTACCTTTCCAGAATACAAAATTGCACTAGACCAAAGCTTTTTGCTTTGTACCTACTAGTTCGAATATCAGTCACATCGAGGATGGTTACGAAACCACAGGGGATGCGATTCTATACTACAGGGAACGCGAACGGAATCTAACTTTTAATGCTAACTGTGAGTGGTTGGAAGGTCCGAGCTACAATCAGTTCACCAACAATTCTGTGGTTAGTTAGGTACATGTACATAGCATATATCCTGCAAGAAATCCAGGAGAACAGTGAGCGATAGCGGCACTATCGCAGCACCCCCAGCCCCCAGGACTCAATGACAGAGGTCCTAAGATAAATACTTTGACCCTAAGTTGTACCAACAGTTGAGCTGCTGCATGGACAGCGCCTACTTTATCCAATTTAGTACTAATACCTTATTCCAAATGTGTTTAAAGGAGGAAATTCAGTCAGCAGTCTAACGTCAAAATTGTATAGAATAATAGATCCAATGATGACTTGGCTTCTATACTTCTTTGAATCAAGCAGCCAAATGTACTAATTAATACAGATGTCGATGGCGACAGTTTGATAGGAAGAGTGAACTAAATCAGTAGTTATTTATTTGTGTTGGCTGCACGACCGCGAGGGTCATGGATGCAGTCCCGGTATCAGGGTCATTGGCGGCCAGCCCGCAGTCCATCAGGCTTCTCTCTTTCCATCCTAGCATTATAAGGTCTTCTTTACTTACTCTCTTATTTGTAAAGCTCTGAGGATCACGGGAAACTTTCCAAACACTAACAGGAGGAGGGCACGAAACGTTGTAAACGAAAATCAAGGTCGACAGATAAATGACACAAAACAGAAATCGTAAGATCTATCGGCATTTTAAAATGCCAGGTACTTTAGTATTATTACATTTATGCTATAAAGCTGAGGTACCTTGTCGGGGTATCCAGCAGAATACCCTGTACCAAGAGACAACAAAGGTGTAGGGGGAGATTTTTCAACGAACGGCATTCGAACTTACGGTCTATCCGCCTTATCCGCAAGGCCACCGTACCATCATATTAAAAATATCTCTACAAGGACGAAGTGCGTCTTTTTAGCGTTAAAAACTAGTTAACTATACCATTATCCTTAATAAACCCATCACCGAAGCAAATTATTCCCTTCTGGTCTCCTGAGGCAGTTTTCGTCCCATATCATTGTGATTCTGAGACATTTTGTTCAAAAAAAGAAACTTACCCGCGTACTCCGTGTGCAGCACTCTCTTCAAGCTGTCTGCTAAGCCCTCCGATTTAGTGGCTGCCAGGTCCAGAGCAGTGTAGGTCTGGTTTCTTTTCTTCATGGTGCCTACGTAGGTCTCCATCATCAACTTGCAAGTGTGCTCCCCGGACAACGCGGAGTAGTCATTAATCCCGTACACAATCGCACTCTTCTTCCAACCGTACCTGAAAATAGATGAGAACCGTTGAAACAAGGTACTCCGGGGCACCCTCAGGAAGGACCAGGGTCTATTCAACCCGGAAAAACTTCTGACTTCAGTAGCTGAAAGAGCTTCATAGAGTCGTTAACGTAGCGGTAACCCGAAAATTTTTGATATAACACTCGGAAAATTTGGACCAGTTGGCACCAGACTGGAGGTTTTCACGAAAATGAAAGACAGCATTGTACCGCCGGGTTTCGAGAAAAGACAACAAACAGAGGGAAACAAAACAAATATTTACTCGAAACTTTCAGGTAGATACCTACTCACAAACTGTATCTCACCAATAATAGTAGGCGAAATCTATCTATTCAGTTTTCGAGTTCTCCCCAGGGGTAAGCGAACGTGCTGGAAAAATACATCCAGTATCGGATTGCTCCACACCGCTCCAGCTTCAACAAATTTATCCCTCATCCTCTATAGAGAGAATTCCCGCTACCTTCCTCCGAAACTTAACCCTATATTGTATAGTTGATACCTTCGTCAGTTCTTTTCTGCGATACTATAATGAGGTTATTTCTGTATGAAATTTCGACTAATTTTCTTACAAAATGGAAAATAAAAATAATTGTGTTGAGAAACAAGCTTTTTGCACAACGTTATTCTCAACAGTTTAGCCAGAATACGCTTTCGTGATTAGCAAATACATGTACGTTCAGCCGTTCCACAAACGTACCACAAAGTAAGCATTAAGTAAGCAATGAAGAGGAGTCACTGGACACATATAGATATTGCTATCAAACTGTCACATATTCCAAAACACCATAAAAAGTGAGTGAGATAAACTACAGAAACAGAATAAAAAGAAGGTAGGTACCTAACCCCAACTGCCAAGAAACGTGATAAATGCTTCTTCAATTTGCTTTCTGTTAGCATTTCCTCCCTTCTCATGATTGATGTGTCACGTATTATAGCCATGCAGTTCTCAAGTGTAACATGATTATCATGATGTGGATATAAAAACATCCCCCTCAGTAAACTTATACCTACCCCTTTCACAGTCCCGACAGCTCTAAATATAGTAAAAGAATGGCTCAAAAGGTACTTAACGGTAAATCTCATACATCGTCTACTCACAGTAGGTGCATTAGTTTATTAAGAAGCATAAAATTAAGTATATTTTACTTATATCTGAGCCAACAGTGTAACGAATGCAATACGTCCCATATAAAATACAAAGATGGTTTAATGATGTGGGAAAAAATAAAGTACGGCAGCGGAAGAGGGATTCAAAACATAATAGGGATTCTAAAAGAAAAATTTCAGCAATTTTTTCGGAAAGCGCCCCTTGTTAGAGATCACCGCCTGGAAATAGCTTCCCATTATATTCTGTCTTCCTAAATAGGCTTATATGAATTCTGGTCTCGAGTGTCTCTTTCTGACTTGAGGTTAAGACTTTTCCTGTCTAGCAGTATTGTAAAAGGTTGCACCCTTTCCCTATCCAGAGCCAGCACTTGCACCTAGGATGCTGTGTTTGTGGTCCTGACGCAAGGTCCACACATGGTCGTGTTGCATCTGCAGCACACGTACAACCATGGGCATAGGTCAGTTGAGTTGGTATAAAACCCAGAGGGATTAGCAAGAGAGGAGAAGACAAGTGTGTGTCTAAGTAACTCAAAGAGTGTTGAACGTGACTTGAGGAGAGGCCCACCATACGGCAGTCAAACTGGAAGACAAGTCATTGGTGCCGTCCTACCCTTACCCCGAGTCAGCGAAGCTAGCACATCCACGCTAATAAAGTAAGTTGTCTTTAAACTGTTTTACTTTCCTTGGTTACCGAACGCTCGTCCATGACATCAGGGCCTAGAGTTGTATGATAGCCAGAGGCAGCTTTAGGACCTGATTACAGTATAGTCCCTTAGGAATAAAACTCACTTTTCGAAGACAGTTTGCAGGAAGTTGGATATGTGCTCGAAATCAACGATGCCTGCTTTGACCATCAAATGATATTCACTATCACATTCTGTCTTCTTCTGGAGGAAGTCGAAGGTCATAGCTCCGATGGTCACCAGAGGAATATTCCAAAATTTCACCATCCTCCCCACACTGGCTGAAAATACAAATTAAAACTTACACAACACAATGAAATAGTATATTAAATAGTGCGCCTTTTTTAGACCTGTTCCCACGATGAAATAGTCGTGATACTTTTGTTTGATATTCTTAGCTAAGTGAAGTTTCAGCATATTTTTATGAGACCTAAAGAAGGTTTATGTAATGAAAATTTCAACTTTCTCTTGAGGAGTCTTAAGTGACGTTGGACCTCATCGGAGTTTAAGTAGGTATAGGTTGTAGAGATATTTATAAACGCTCTTAGCGAGGATAAGATAGCGATCACTTTCCTGCTATCAGCACGATAACAACTTGTCTGTTGGCACGTCGGGGATCGCTTTATGGCCCGAGCACTTTCTAACGAAGCAGCTTAGGTACTTAACCTTTTCAGAATACTCCACAGCTTAACAAAGTGATCCGTACCCCAACTTCAGTTAGAGACCAAGCTTTAGGACGTAACTATTTCTTAGCTTCCTGTTATGAACTGCAAGAGGAACCATATTCCATATACCAGCGATGTCTCTCTCTCTATCTCGGTGACTTTCCAAAATGGTGAATAAGATAGTATTGCATAGGGAGTAACGTTGAAAACTCTGTTTCATACCTACCTATCGTTATAACAGTGGTTGATCTTCACTGTTCTATTTCACCAACATGTCGATAGTTAAATATAGCTTCTCGAGAGATTAGCAAAACAGCCTAACCGGGAAATTCAATGCGGTGTCAGGTGTCACTGGTGTCAGGCAACATCCTTCCTAGTCTAAAGGTGGCCACATACGATGCATTTTGGACGGCGTCCTGGCTGCCGGGCAGGGATGCGGGTTTGGTATGTGAACTCAGGGATGGCTGGTGCCCACACACGGTACATCCATCCCCGCATCCCCGTGATCTGTCTTTTGTTTACCAGAAATTGATGAAACCTTGATATTTTTCAATAAATCTACTCAAAACACTATCTGACTCTTATTTGAAAAAAAAAAAAAAAAAAAAAAATGCACAAGAAAAATAGTCGATAACAAATTATTGCAAAAAGGTCATATCTTCAACAACTGGACGCCCACCAGGGATGCGTGGAATTTGGTCAAGTTGGAATTCCAAGATCGGGACGGCATCCCTTCAAGACTGTCCATCCCTCTCCATTTTGAGCCGTCTGAGGGGGATGCATCCTCGCCAGGACGCCGTCCAAAACGCCTTATATGTGGCCCATCTTTAAACACACTCGCAGCTGACTATCTTGGCATGTACCAGTAGGCACCACTTACCAACGCTGAACTCGCACGTCGGTCCAAAGAAGACATCAGGGCGGTTCGAGCTGTATGCCTGGATAGCATTCATTTGTCCCCATACGCTGAGACAGCGATCATCGTAAAATTGGGCTCTGATGTCCAGACCTTCCGGGATCAGGCCTCGAGCTTTGGCCTCTGTCAGCGCCAGATCAAAGATGGGACGTGTCTTATTCTGCGACACCACGTAACTGAAAATCAAAGTAACAATATGCATTATTTTGCACACACAAAACAGAGCGCTGCAGTAGCCACATCCACCACTCCAGGATTCTCGTTGGGAATCTCAGGCAATCATTGGAAATCTTTATGAAATCTCAGGGAATCTTCAAAATTTCTGGAGTAGTTAACCCCTCGGGGTGAATCTTTCCACGAATCTCGTTGATAATCTCAGGACATCCTTGGAAATCTTCATGCAATCTCAAGCAATCTCTGGAGTGGTTACCCCCTCAGTTCACCTAACATTTAAGAAATTCGTTAATATTTATTCAAACCTTTCATTATCCGGGAGGACGATGGCGGCATTCAAAACGCACGGCGCTTCCACCAAACACTTCTCGACCCAGGCTTTTTCAGTAGGAGCCTTTCTGCACGAAAGGTTCTCTACGAGCTGAAGGTAGATGAAAGAAGGCAGAAGGGTCAGCCAGAGGAGGAACCATCCAATACTCTTGACGACATTTCCCATCTAGTGTCCTAAATCCTGGGGCACTTTTCACTCCCTTTGATCACTTTTCTTATTTCACCATTTACATCTGTTGGCTGAAAATTTCGTGCCTATTCAGGGCATGAACGTCAGCGATCCGAAGACTGAGATTCGGCGTCCGCCAGACCCAAAGATCAAAATAAAATCAGCGGCAAAATTAAAAGAAAAAAAAAAGAAGAAATTTGCAGAAAAAAAAAGTTTCGGAAAGATAGTTTGAAAGTATTTTGAACTGAAATGCCAGCTTGAAATAACGAGAAACGTACAGACCCTCGGACGTTTTTGGCTTTTCATTCTGATAGTAATTAAATAGCCATTGCGAGTAAACAGTCAATTAAAGAACGCATCAACCGAGTCTTTCTATACCTTGAAGAGTTGTGAAAATACTCATAGCCAATATATGATTTATTAATTATTTTCTATCCCTTTTTCGGCACGCACAGCAGTGGGTAAACCAATATGGTTTCTATACTCTTAACTGCCGGAATTCAATCGAAGTAAATGGTGGAGACAGGAAAACAATATAGCTTTAGTTTCAAGGAGGAAAATGAGATGAAAGCCTCAGATATTATCCGAGGATCCCAAATTTCATTTCCTGACGTTACTTTTAATGGAAAAAGAAAAGATATCCCACGAAAGTTTCCAGCTACCGCTGTCACTACAGTTCTCATTCAGTGGTGTGTTGAAAATTGATTATCAAACTTTTACGTAAAATGGTGATATGAATATATAGTGTTAGCATTCTTGTTCTACATTTCATTGTTTTAAACATTTCCCCGAGTGGTATGGACCGTCCAAGTCAGACTGCGTGATTTTGTACATCTCAATTTCCAGAAAATTGCAGTACTTACTTGTTCTATTTAAAAACTCGTGCCAAATTTTTTCGTAGTAGTTGGATACGGTTTAAATTATATGTATTTAAAATAACGACAAGAAAACCATTTTTTCACAAGTTAGTATCAAGTTACATTACTGGGGTAGTTTTTCCTCCAATCGCTATGGCAGAAACGTGCTATCCTCCACCCTCTACGAAAGCTTGACGAGGGACGGACGTTGCGGGCGGGATGGGGGCGTGAGAAGAGACAGTGATCTACCTCATTTGCACATTCAACCTATGAATATTCTAGTCAAAGGCTTTAAGCATTCTAATGCGAGATATTAAATGAGCTAACATAATCCAAGGGCAGACAAGAGGCGGCAACTATTTTCTCCTCTAAGAAAAATTTGGTGATGATGTGAATCGAAAGGAAACACGTTGAGCGAAGAGACAGAAGTTTCACAGCTCGAGGGTGTTGAAAGTTATCGAGATAGGGAAGCTTCTCCTTTGCCGCTCCTCTCACTACCAAAGCCAATATTGAAAATTCGCTTTTGACATTTGTTTTTTGACACATTGGACGATAATAGGAAGTTCCAAAAAAATGGGGCTAAAGGATAAAACTCACAGCATTCCAGAAAAATTGCAAGTCGACAACTTTCGTCTTTTCTCAGTCGTCTTTTGATAACCTAAGAATCAAATTTTTACTTTCTCATTGCAAAGCCCCGATCAGATTTCCCAGACTCCAAAAAAGAATATTGAAATATCCAATCCAAGTAGTGTCCTCAAATAATGGGTCGGAAAAAACGTAAATAAACAGCAACATGAATACCTACCCCTACATCTTCACATCTGTTACTGAACCTTATCTACATAATATAATATCCAGAATCGAAATTCGAATTTGAACAGCTTCGTGGAAATGTATACCAAAACTAGTTATCCAACGACTGAGATTGAACTTTACGTAACCGAGTCAAACGTACCCGCTTGTAAAATTACTAACCTTATTTACTCAAGTCCTTAGGGCTCCAAATACTCATTGAGGATAGCGTCCCTAAGGAAAACTACACTTAACAAGGCTCAGAAGTTTAGCTGCCGTTAGTCGGAATTCAAAGAGTACTCTTCAAGGTTAGAGTAGATACATATGGGTCCGAAATTCTACATTACGGAAATCCGGTACAGAAGTTGAATTTAAGACTTGAATGGCCGCACAGTTTTGTAGATGGAGGAGGTACAAAATTTAGAAATGAAACCAAAGAAGGAAGGAAATTCAAGTTTTGGGTCCTATACTATAAGATCGTGTAACGAATAAAAATTTTCACTGAATTAATTTATTATTGAACTTCGCAGTGGGACAGGAAATACAAATGACCCTATCGATCTGTAAGAAAGCCGTGCCAGTTCTAAGATTTAAATAAGTAATTCCAGAACCCTAAAAATGGACCCTGATCCAAAATCCTGCCAAAGATTTCACGTCTGTTATATTCAAAATTTGAAATGTGGTGATTCGGAACCCACCTTAAACTGAGTTGATTTGTGCTTTGCTGGATAATTCTTGTTGTGGTTTAGTGCTTGCCCTATGCGCTTATATTATTACATACTGTGTTAAAATTGGAATTGGTCCGCTTTGTGTCCTGAGAGGTCCGGGTTCGAATCCCGGCTGAACAGAAAAATTTTCCTCTTCCGACATGGATGTATTGGCTTCGGCCCACAATTAAAACTGGCTTCGGCCCACTCATATTCGGCTTCGGCCACTTCGTCTTCGGCTTCGGCCAAAAACATGTAACAAACCAACTCATCGGCGCATATGTTCTCAAACGGACACTGGAAGGAGTGAAAGAAACCATTTCAAGGCTGATCAAATCCAGATCACGTATCTCACCAACGCACCTAAACAATTAATCTAAAGATGATTAATTAAGTGATGGATCAATCACAAACTAGAAAAGTTTCCACGTTTGCGGTAAAGGTGAAAGAGTGTCGGGAAGGAGGTCCCACCGGACTCAAATCCCGGTACCGGAAAATTTACTGCATGTATAACAAAATCCGAAATTTCCTTAGCTACGACTATCTCAGTGAAAAAACCTCCACAGCTTTCTTTACAGCACAGCAAATGAAAAAGGATCGTTTTGACAGTAATAACACACGTATAAAAGAGGACAAGGAAAAGAAGGACGCGATCCAAGTACTTGTGTACCTAGAGAGACCTAAATCAAGCCTCGCGATAGCCCGTACAATCTCTACAAGCCGCCTCCAATCAAAGCATAGATCATGAGATAACACCTTTATTGGTATACCCGTACTTGTTGAGGCCAAATCCAAAAACCATACATACTTTTTAAACATACTTAAGCCGTGAATATTTGGCAATTTTCCTGCAAATGTTTCGCATATGGGACGTACAACTGTTCCTACGATACGAGCACTTTTCTCACCTCATCAACCAAGCTCAAAAGAACTCAAGGAAAATTGGATCCAATCGAAGTGGAAATGTTGGAAAAAAATCTCTCAAAAGACATTCAAAAACTGCCAAGATATTGAATATTTGAGATGAGAAACAACAAAGCACGTTGGAAGTTGGAAAGTTGGAAGTTGGAGATCATTAAATGCGTGCATCATTCCATGACAGTATCTATCCTCACAAGTAAAGCACAGTATTTTCCCAAATGTTTAGTCAACTCATAACAACAACATTAGTTGTACAAGTACAAGTTTGGCTAATAAAGTATGTACAATGTCATTGTGAATTTGAATTTTGAAATTTTGGGTTTGCCCTGTCCTGACACTGGAGTCAAAAAAGTCTGTTTTTGCAAAATACCTGCACGTCCGACATCCGTTCGTAAATAACTCCCCACGCTCCTGCAGGTCATACCATTCAATCGATTCCGCTCAAATTAGATAGTCAGGCGCCTATATAACGTGAGTAGCTAGGTTTTCTTTTTAACATGCGAAAATTCGCACTTTTTGATGGTCAACATTCAAGACCGATTGCAGGTTATAGGTAGTTACGCCATGGAACTGTGGCAATATTTTTTGATAGTCTTTCAGGACTATTTTTTAACCATTTTGCAGGAGTGTCGAAAAATTATGGCCAGACGAGCTTAGATCAAGCAATGTGCATCAAAACCGGTAAGCCTTGAAAATTGCGAAATCACGTTTTATATTCGTTGTGATGGGCGGGCAAATAGTGAGAAGAGTAACTGACGGATAGTCACACATTACCTTCTGAAAGTTTTGTATCCGATTTTGGATTACTCAAAAATTATGAACAAAAAAATTTAAATTCGTATTTTTTTCATTGCCTCTAACGTAAAAAGTCAAATACATCAATGACTCATTAGGGGAGTAACATGTATTCTTCTGTTACATAGCGCAGCCCGCAGGTGAACAGTAACTGCCTGATATGTATCTCCAGGCTCATGGAGCTCTCCTTTATTAGCCTGGTCAAAAACACGTCTCAAAGAATGACTTCGCCAAGGAGAGACAAATTCCTCAGCAATCGTTATTTTATTTTTACTCAAAGCAAATACTCGTTTATCCAGCTAACATTTCACCATACCCAATTAGCTGTGCTCATATCCCATGATTAATCAAAGAGTCAAAAAAATAACGCAGAAACCAATAAAGAAACTAGACCATAAATAAACATGTTCGCAATCTCGGAGTCCTGTTTCACCCCAATCTCAACATAGGGCACATTTACGCGACCATTCAATGGCAATATAAGCGTCTTATTCACGGGCCTATAAACCACGCGTAAACCGTAAAATAAAAATAGAGAACCAGAGTTGACACTCACGCGATACCGAAAGCACTGAAGCTGCGGGTACGATAACAACCCGCGCTTTAGCCCTACAAGTTAAGATGCGACCTGCGCACTTTCTCGCTTATCTCACGCATCATCACTGAGTCATTTCGTGAAATACACAGCACACACATATACTTTAGTATGTAGTTTTGTCTCGCCCCTTTCACTTTCTCGTAAAGAGAAGGAATGCAGACTTTCTTCCCATTGCCGATTTTACCATTTTCATCTTTTACTCGACAACCTTTCGAAGCCGTTCGATTAGTAAGCAATGCAGACGTATAGGTACTATCCGAGATGCAGAGGTATAGGTACTGTCCGAGATGCAGAGGTATAGGTACTGTCCGAGATGCAGAGGTATAGGTACTGTCCGAGATGCAGAGGTACAGGTACTGTCCGAGATGCAGAGGTATAGGTACCTACTGTCCGAGATGCAGAGGTATAGGTACTGTCCGAGATGCAGAGGTATAGGTACTGTCCGAGATGCAGAGGTACAGGTACTGTCCGAGATGCAGAGGTACAGGTACTGTCCGAGATGCAGAGGTATAGGTACCTACTGTCCGAGATGCAGAGGTATAGGTACTGTCCGAGATGCAGAGGTATAGGTACTGTCCGAGATGCAGAGGTACAGGTACTGTCCGAGATGCAGAGGTACAGGTACTGTCCGAGATGCAGAGGTATAGGTACTGTCCGAGATGCAGAGGTATAGGTACTGTCCGACAGTGATGCCTCCATCTCGGATAAAACAAGATAAGCAACGAAAATGACCTTAGGCCCCTTACCCCCTACGTAAATATTGGCCCCAGGGTTAATAGCTCAGCAACATAGGGAAGCTTTGATCAGCTGTTCACATATAACCACCGACCCCAATTAGTTGAGGTTGGACTAATAGAGATGGGCTATAGTCAAACTACACACTGGCCCGGTATTTTTCCCCAAATAAGGCCAACCTGAACCACCCACAATTAACGAAACCATTGGAGATATGCTGGCTGTGATAACGGCGAAGGGTTGTGCGTAGACCAGCATACACACGAGTTTTCTGAAAGTTTTATCATCAGGTATCAGTCGCAAGCTATGAATTTCTCATAATCTCCAGACATAAAGTTATATGGTATCGAAGACATAAAGTTTAGTGTAATTGGGCATTTCACTGGCTCTTAAAATTGAGAAATAGAAGGTTCGATCAACCCATAACCAATTGATAGGTGCTGTATCTCAATTAACGACTTTCTAACCTTTCTAACTAACCCCATTTGCGGCTATTTATAGAGCTCTAAACGATCGTTTGATTGTTATCTGTTTCCACTCAGACAAAAGCCTCAATAAGCACTGCTATTCCCACTAATTGTAGGTAGGTAATATGTACTCTGTTACTCTAACAAATTGGTTACGATAAAAGTTTTTATTACTAAGGATTAGGACTTTGTTTTCGTGGCGTCGTCAGAGTCCTCACCTAACAAAAGGGTTCATTCGGCGTAGATTTTACGTGGTTACGGTTGCTAGGTATGACAGTCCAGAAGAATGTACGAGATCGTCCTTTATTTTTGCTGAAAAAATAACGTAACCCCCAAAAAAGGTCAACCAATTCCCTACGCCTGCAGGAAGGTTTCAAGCCACAATCTCAAATCCTCTAACTCTGCAAAAGTAGAAGATGTTGCGGGGGTGGACGCATAAAAAGGTGACTATATTTCCTTAAGGTAAAGGAAAGTAGGCCACCTCCCTAGAGATTTAACTTTCCGGGTGTTGTTTTCTTGTGGATTATTTTCTCCAATTCAAAAATAATGTAGGTACCTATAAGTATAATAATGAGTTTTGTACGAAAATAAAGCATTTTTCTGTAGGAACAATGTATAATAAATACATTAAATTTCTCTCTCCCCGGGTGGAGTTGGATGATGGTTTCCTTGCAATGACGGAAAAAACATTTAGGATGTTTTTTAAAAATTCGATTTGCCAACCATGAAAGCAGCATCAAAATTGTCACCTCTAATCCCTTACAAATCTCGATAACAACCCAAAGTCGTCAGCTAAACAGAGGTCGGTACGGTTGAACAAGGGATCGGGATCGGACGTCACTCTCTCCAGACAAACGGGAGAATTCTGGGTGAGTGTTTGGAGAGGCAGATGACGGACGCGACATCTTGTTTACACGATTACATTGCCTGACCGACACCAGCCTCGCAAGCTTGAAAGAAGCTTGTCTTTTTCTATCGGACTAATTTAGATCCTCGATCAAAGAAATGTTTGCGGGAGGAAAGTCATTCTGTTTTACTGACATATCTCAGAACGCACTTTCTGTCGGAAAAGAGATAAGATAAGAAACATTGCTTTTGTATAGGAGAACTTGATTCTCATTTATCTTCTTGACGGAGTTTCACGCATGCTTTCTTTTAAATTTAACCGTTGACAATACAGTACCAATATTATAGAAATTATGTGAATGAAGATAGGTTTACCCGAATTCCTCGCGGTAATTTTAACGTATGATAGCTCTCTTTTGGGCTCTGTTGGGACTATAAAATCTTTTAACAGCATATACGATTACAATAATAACTCGTATGATACTAGGATTCAGCACTGAACCAAGTATAATGACTCTTAGGAAGTTCCAAGCCTTTTATAAGAAAGGAACAACAAGCACAAACATTTCTACTCAATTTAGAAATGTTTTCTCCCCTTCTGATAAACTGCAGAACTCCGACTTTCCCTATGCCACGAATAAAAGAAGACCGTGGGTCACATCAAGCTCCTGCAATGTTTCTCATCTTCGCGGTAACCGGTGCAAGATTTCAATCCCCCAACCCGGAGAGCCAGTCTAGGTACCAAAATATCTTCGATTCAAAATTTAGCGTTTAATTTGACACCACGACTCAGGAGCTCATAAAATAATAGTAAGCAAACCGCGTAATTCCCATGAATCATCACGCCATGGGGTAAACAAAGCTATTTCTGAAGTGATTTTCAATGTCTTTTTTCCCATATTTTTAGGATACAACTTGTTTCTTTCACAAGGTATTTCTGATAATCCAGTCAAGATAACGGTTGACGCGGGTGTAGACAGCAGGGCGCTCCTCTCCACATTTGATCCCCCAAGAAACTACCCCTATAGTTACCCATCGGCGGTTCTCCAACTGTAGCAGCAATGGGCCACCTGAGTCGCCCTGAAAATAACCCACCACCAAGATAGTTACAGCAACTCTCAAAGCGTTAGCTATTGCGCCCGCTGTTAAGGGTGAAATTACAAGTGGTTTCAGAGTTTGCACCATTCAAAGGGAACTTCGGATAACTGGAAACAAAAACCATTCTGGAGCCACTTGTGTTTTTACCCCTATTTACATGAGAAATACCCTCATACCTGGCAACTGTCTTTCCCGCCTTGTCCCCCCGCGCATAGGTTGCTGTCCTCAATGGTCTGAATGTAATGCTTCGCGCATGCACTGTTCTCCCACACGGGCACAGACACCTCCATCAGCTTGTCACTCACAGGACCTCCGTATTCGATGGTGCCCCAACCTAGGTACAAAAAAAAAACACTCATTGCAGTACGAAAGTAATATGTACCAGATGCTAGCCTTTTCATGGTTAGTTGGTGACTATGAGGCATTTAGGCAGATGGCAGCACTAGGCATTTCGTCTCTCATTCGTTACCACAACAATGAAATTTAACTTAGCTTGAGGCCTATTCATACTTTTTCGGTGATAGACTATTACAACACTACCACGAATCACACCTGAAGCGGACACCAGTGAGCCACAGCCAAAGAGATAAGGCCTTTACGTAAATCTCCCTACTCCCATTTGTTATGAACACCCGCATTACCTATCCTATTCAAACCTCCACACCAATCAATCTCTTACTAGACCAGGACAATCCTGCAGAGTGGGAATCTCTCTGAACTAATTCTTACCAATAACAACAGCGGATTGCCCCGTGAAGAGAGTCCCCAGCTCCGGAAGGCATGCAGGCCAAACGTACGAGTTGAACGTCACCACCCGGACGAGCTTTAAAATAGCAATGTCGTTTTCATACGTAACATCGTCGAAATCACGATGCTTCCGAATATCGGATACGTTAATGTTCTGTGGTCGTGTCTCGTCGATACGTGTAAAGTCGTGCTCACCCAGCCTAACGTACAAATCGCTTGCTTTGTGCCTGTAATGGAAATAAAACACCTGTCAACGCTTTTGTCTTTAAGCCAGACTTGAAAAGAGTCACTGGGTGCCAGTATACAATGCTAATACTAGCATCCATCCTCTATCCGTTATGTGCAGAGGACGCGGATGTTGCAAACTGAAAATATTCACGTAAGCTGTTATCAGCAAAAACCTCGCGGCTGACGAACTTACTTAAAGACGCAGTGCGCCGCGGTGAGGACGTGACGCTCGGTGATAAGGCAGCCCCCACAGAACTGGACCTCGAGGTCGCGCATGATGGCCGCCATCCACGGCCACTCTTTGGGATCCGCCGGCTTCCCACCAATTACCCGGCCTATGTCCATCCTCTCGTTCAGTCCACAACCTGCAATCGATCCCGTAGGGACTCTCACCAAGACGAACATATGAATACCCCAACTGATGCAATGCAAAAAAAAACTGTCCTTGAATTTAAATCCTGAGATTTTTGGTACCTAGGTCTCCTTGTTCAAAGTAGAAATTCTGAATAAACAAAAGGCGAACTCAGTCACTACCATCGAAGAAAAAAAACCTTGTCTCCATTTTGATCTCAACTGCTTCAGTAACGTGTTAACCTTTACACCCGAAAAGAAAATAACTAAGTGGTGACCTTTTCGTTCAGAGAGAGGTGCCGGAGACGGTGGTGGTTTCGTCTGCTGGGGAGGAGGCGCAGGTTTTGGAGTGACAGGTGGTGGTCGCGGTGGTGGAGGTTTTTTTGAATCTTCTTCGACGGGCCGAAGTTCAACACTTTGTTGCTGCTGACCACTATTATCAAAAACGTTACTGACATGACCAACTGCCCCGGGGTTCCCCACCAAAGTCGTCCCAAGTTGGGTCTGAAATAAAAATTTGTCGGGGCAGCAGACTCCGACATATCTGAAAACGAGAAATTAAAAAATCAAAATGCTGTGTTCCTTGGTGCGCACAAATGTGGAACTAATAGCTCGAACAAGAATCCTGCAAACGTCAAGTTAAATAACAATAAGCTAGAGTAAAAACTTAAACAGTCGAAACTCTCTTCCTTTAAGGACAGATTAGATTGGATACTGGTGATTAGCTTACAATCTGTCTATTATGCAGAAGAAGTCCATAAATCGTAATTTGTCTCGCTTGAATTCAGGAAGAGGACACCGCGCCACATGTGTGCACCAGCCGTAGTTGTTATCGGGTCCAATACACCGTCTTGAATTTTTCTGCAACCCCAAAATGTAAATGTAAATGTTTACATATTTTATGAATGTAAGTACCTAGGTTTGACGCTCAGTCAAAAAATGAAGCGGTTAGGGTACGCGAAGAAGATGCTGAAACGGCATAATATAGAGGGAATTTAGACCAGAAAAATCCTGGACCAATCCAGCAAAGACTTAGGAAATGTGAGAAGGAAAGATCAGAAGACACGGCCAGGCGCGCAATCTCATTTTTTTTCAGGGGGGGCAAGGTTCAAGCAAGCCAATAGTCGGTAGGGTTCATCCGATTTTGCTCAAATTCGGTATGTAGGTACCTAATCCTAATGTAGACATGTTTTTTGATAAATTTTGATAACTCAAAAATTTCGCCTGCTATTGTCAAAAAAAGGCAAAAAATCGTGTTTTTTGACAGTTGGGAGGGGCTGGAGGCTATCTATATCAAGTTGGAACCTTGAAAATTTGTAAAAGTGTTTTTGAATAGATGTTTTTAGGTCAGTTACAACCATTTGGAGGTGGGCTAATAACTTGGCACGGTTTTGGCCAAAACGTGTTGGTCATCACTCCTGTGGCACTGTTAAACCGATTTCAATAGAAATTGGTAGGGAGGTGTACTTTAACCTTTTTTGAAGTTTTACCGAACGAAATTTTCTAACGTAATAATTATGGCCAATATTGACATTATCGTAGGAAAATTTTCCCAAAATGGAAGTCACGTTTGTGATTGGGTCACATTTGCAACAACGCTAATCGACGGATTTTCTTAAAAATTGGTGAAAGTGGTCTCAGATAGATGCTTCGAGGTAGTTTTCAATAAATTTTCAATTACGTGAAAATTAAGACCGTGACATGCAAAATAGGAAACATGCACTTTGCGCGTCGAATGACACATCACTGTTTGACGGATATTATGTTTAAAATTCGGTACACAGGTGTCTAGAATTGTTGTCCAGCGTGTTGCAAAATATTTTCCAGAAGAAGGTAAAATTCTGGCCAAAAAAATAATTGACTTAAAAAAAATCAAAATTTTCGATCCCGCTGGCGTAAAAATTGCGAGAAAGTCAAGTGCGACCATTGTCGCATCCTTTATTTCAAATTCACTTCATCCGAGGAGACAGATTTCAGGGGGGGCAGTGCCCCCCCTAAAACATTTCAGGGGGGGCGCGTGCCCCCTTGCCCCGCCCCAGATTACGTCCATGGACAAGGCTTAGGTAGGTACCTAAAGGAAATCGACTGCGGTACCCACCTGCGAGACCATCTTCGAGGTAAGTAGCGTTCTACCGTCCACATCATCTTGCGAAGAAGCAAGATCAATTGCTGTAAAAACAACACAAACTATAAAACCAAGCACATTCATTGCGAAAAGAAAAAGAGATTACTGAAACTACTGTTGCAGTTATCATACAGAACCTAATCGCTTCCTCCCACAGTCTCACAGCAACCGGCTGCTGGGCACTGGTTCAGACTGTGCTGGTTCAGTAAGAATTTCCCTCAATTTCCTATACCTAATATTTATATTACTTGTTTACCAACAACTACACACCAGAGTGAAGATTTGTCCGTTACTACTTTTATCCGTGCTCACTCAGAGGAATTTACCTTGCTTTACCAAAATTTACAGCTTTAAAATCACAAGACTCATTTCATTATCATAAAACTGAATGTAAACTAAACAAATTTGAAGATTTCCTATTCCGATTTCCTATTGGTGCTCTCAAAGTGGCGATAAAAATCCCCACACGTGTATCAGCCATGTTTTTCTAGTGCCACGACGGCGTCACAACGGATCATCAAATTGTAAACACTACCAAAGCCTTTTTGCCGTTGGAGTTTTAAGATCAACTATTTTATAATGGTTGTAGTAAGATTCAATGATATATTGACCGATTTTACGTGTTCATCCCTTGTCACCGAGTTGACAAAGTTCATACTGTACAGCAAACAACAAATCCCCCTAACCTACGATAAACTCTCCTTAGCGGTCAGTAGACGGAAAATTCGAAACGTAAGTAATCTCTTGGTCTTTGCGCTAAAAGTATGAAGAAAATGCATCATACCCCTGTTTTCCAGGGAAACCGCACTGCCTAAACTTACTACGTTTTTTCGCCCGCACACTTTACCTACTAATCACCTAAGCATGTATGTTACAGGACAAATCTACTTTTGCTTTGTTGAGCCAGTCCGAAAGGCTTTTCAAGGTTGCAGAAAAATGCGTCGACACACTTGAGAAAATTTTTGAAAATGTGTCAAGAGAATTTTCAAATGGTAGCACGACAGTGTCAGAAGTTGTGTTCTTGTTCGGAGGCTCTATTCTCACCCCGAAGCAAATTTACAGGCTACACCTCCCCAACCCGATTGAGCTTGGTCACATGCCGAAGTATCATTCAGAGCAATTGATTTTGTCGGACGTTCTTAAGTAAGTTCTTCAGACGGCTAAGATTCAATATCTCTTGTTAGATGTACTCAGTTTCAATTTTTATACTCATTACAATAACCGAAGTCCCTCTTTCCATTAACATACAATATTACCCGCCAAGACGGCTTCTGGGAACTTTCCACCAACATAACTTATTAGGAAACCGTAAGCACTTCTGGCAAGAATTTATACTGCTGCCAAAAGTTATCGTGATGCTGATGGTTTTCAATTTTCCGAACTAACCTTACTTACTGTAATATTTTGTTGTGTTTTTCTTTTAGGGCTATTGTCGAATCAGACGAACTTCATAAAATGTTATGCAAGCCGATGGAGGTCACTAACCTATATCTTCTGTTGAGGGTCCATGGCCAATCGGATTCTGAGTCTTGCCTGGTCCCAAAACCACGGTACGTTACGTTTAGGTCATCTGCAACTGCAACATATACATTTTTTGTGGGTTAGACTTGGAATAATTGTGTAATGCCTTTTTTTCTCTCCAGATACAACATTCCCACACATGGACAGCAAATTCACTTTAACTTCTCGTTTGAAAGCCCAGAGCGCATTCCTTGTTCCTGTAAGGGTCTTCAAGTATTCTTGGATGACCTACCAAAATCACCAGTCGCCGAACCAACCGCCTCCCTACGAGCCTATGCCGACTCGGATTTATCAGAAAATTGGTATCAAGTGCCTGTAGTTTTTAGGGGTTTCAAAGACGTTTATGTGAGAGGTATCTCTGTTTCTAAATACTGGTTTCCTACCAAGTGTGATGAAGTCCAAGATGATTCTTGATATTCTCTCATTAATTATTTATCAGGATTTTTATGTGATCGAAGAGAAGGATATTTTCTCTAAACTTTCCTTGAACTAAATCGGGCATTTACACTCTGTGACATTTTTATATGTAAATTATTTTATTTTTATTATTATTTTTTTTTGAGACAACTTCTTAGATTCTAGACACTTGATGATTTTAGAGCGGGAGGTTCTGTGACGAAGGAATCCATCACTTTCATGCCAGCTTTCATTTCGTAAATAAAATTGAAAATCAACTGAACTTCATCATCCTCTTGATAATTGCTGACTAGATGCTCCTATAAAAACCCCGCACCATCTTCGATATCAACCACCTCCTCCCGCCAAGGGCGCCTGGTCCCCCGAATGAATTTGAATTATTTTATATGTAAATACCTGTTAGCCGGCAATAAGGTTGGGATAATGTCCACCTCAATCTTGGATGGGAGTAACGACAACGACACCCATTTTTCTCAACAAAAAAAAGAAACGCAAGGTTACCAATTCACATTTCCGTAGTCTATCCACCCTTGGAATTGACTGAATTTACTCTCATTCAAGAGTGAGATGGACTATGACAAGAAATGTTTAGTGCATAGTGACATAAGATTCTGTATGTGTCGGTCCTAATTTATTAGGTAGGTACCTGTTTTCAATAAATTTTTATATGGAGAAGACAAAAGTCGGCTGAGTACCTTTTTGCTGTCAGATAAAATGCCATTCAGGTTCAGAGGTGAAAGAAACCTTGCCAGGACGTCACGTAAGTAACTGGCAGGACTTTAATAAGGACGGACTGTCATGGGACGTGTACAGCGGGGTTAAAAGGGAAGCAAGTCTGAATCTCTTCGACTTCTCGATGTGGATAGATTTGGTATTACTGGATTGGTGGGAAATGTTAAATTTTAATTCCGTAATTAATATGGATAGACTCGGAGCACACAACTTTATAACTAGGCACAAAACTTTCTTTCTATCCATACATCGTTGAAGAATAGAACTACTGTATAATTTAATATGGACTGTCTTACATTATTTCAAATATTCCCGCTACTTGCTTCGAATTTCCACTCTGTGCGACAAAATTCCCTTCATGAAAAAAAATAAATCTTAATCAAATGAAGATTTGTATTTAGCGGAGGAGTCTTGAATATTTTCACTTTTAAAATATCAGCGGTGAAAATGAGTAATTGCGTTGATAATAAGAGTGACTGTGACTCCCAGGATTCCAAGACAGAAGCAGAAAAACTTAAAGAAGCTGCTAATGAGTTCTTCAAAAGTAAGTCGTCATCGGCAAACCACTTTAACCTAAACTGGTGAAGAAGAGTGAACTATTAATTTCGTATTCAAGTAATTACTGGCCTCAAGAGTAGCTTCAGATTAGTTTTTTATGAAATTGTACTTGCTTCCAGTTTTTACTGTACAGTGGAATATCCTCTGGATTCATCTCATTCAGTTTTACTAGCTTCTGTAGGTAGGCAACGATCATTATTGTCCGCTTCAGTTATTTTGCGTATAAAAAGCCGGGGATTGCTCTCGTTCTCAAGGCACCAGTTAACACAGAGTTGTCGCTAGAGATTCAGTGTAAAAATTGGAAGCTGGTGGTAACTAGTTGATAACCGAGTACTTACAAACCCTGCTTTTTATGACTTTGTGAGTCATAAGTCCAGAGTAGGCACGTCGATGTCCAGATAGGTACTTACCATAGGAAACTGCGTATGCACAGTGGTATGCCTGACGCCTGCGAGCCGTAGGGGTGATGTTTTCAGGAGGAACGCCAATTAAAAAATACAAAACACCCCTTCGTCTGGGTGAAAAACTGTTTACTTGCCTGGGTATCCAGTCATTAGTCAGTGAGGGGAGCGACTATAATCTAAGGAATGCTCCTGGAGAAAGCAATGGTGTCTACCTTACAACATCCCTGTTTTGTGTTTCAGAGCAAATGTACGACAAAGCCATTGAGTTCTACTCCAAGGCCATCGAACTTGATCCAAGTGTGGCTGTGTATTACGGCAACCGTAGCATTTCCTACTTGAAAATGGAATGTTTTGGTTATGCCTTATCAGATGCGTCAAAAGCATTAGAATTGGATAAAAACTACCTGAAAGGGTACTACAGGAGAGCCACGGCTTACATGTCTCTAGGAAAGTTCAAGCAGGCGTTGAGAGACTATGAAACTGTAACAAAAGCGAAGCCTACGGACAAAGATGCGAAATTGAAATTTTTAGAATGTAATAAAATTGTTAAGAAAATAGCATTTGAAAAAGCCATTTCCATAGACGTGAAGTCCGTGTCGGATACTATTGACATTGAAAGCATTGGTAAGTGACCACCAGACCTGCTGCTTTAGCTTTCAGTTAGTTCAAATAATATAATAATAATAGGTATATGTCCTCAGCAGCCAATATCCACGTTCCAAGCCCAACCTTGTTCATCAAGTTGAAGTATGACGTATACCTGAGAAAGTATTGTTTTGACTAACCTAGACCCAGGGCCGGATTAAGAATTTTTTCTAGGGTAAACCAATCTCCGTTTTGGCGCCCCCCCCCCCCTTCCCTCCTGCATTCAATACAAGCCTGCACCCTAACTTGGAAGGGTAGGTATTGTTGAAGGAAAAAAGGTATTAAATTGGTTCCACATACCTACCATCTATTCAGTCAATGCACTAAAGTTCGTCCTTTTTTCTTAAACGGAAAAACTCTTTTTTACTTTCTCGCTAGCCATATATGGCGAGAAAGTATTGTTTTCGTGCAAAATTTCGAAATTGAGATTTTGGGTTTCCCATGATCCTGGGGGTCCCCTGAGTCCAAAAAAGTGGTTTCTGGAAAAAGTCTGTCCGTCCGTCCGTCAGTCCGTGCAGTGCTCTAGCGCCTATACCGTTCTTCCGATTTTGATGAAATTTGGTATGGACCTGTCTAAAATTACTGCCGAGAGACATTTTCAAGGATTTTTTGATTGGTCAAAATTGCGCCCGCTATTGTCAAAAAACCGCCAAAATAATTCAAAAATCGTGTTTTTGGTTAGTCGGACAAGCGCCGGCGGTACACTTTTCAATCTATAACACTGAAAATTGGTAAGTGTGTTGACAAGTAGGTAGATGCTTCGAGGTCATTTCCAACTAAAATTTAATTGGTTGAAAATTACGGCCGTTCTGGACCAAAGTTCGATCCTTTCGGCGCCATTCACATATATTGACCGATTGTCATGAAATTCGGTGCATTTGTTTAGAACTACGTAACTTAAACATTTGTAGAACAGAATTTTGTTACCTTGAAAATTACGGCCGTTTTTGTCAAAAAAGTGTTGAAAATGAGTTGAGAATGAGAAACCACGTTTTTGAATGGTCGAAACGCATTTGGGACTACAGTAATAGAATGACAGCCATGAAACTTGGTAGGAGTGATCTCAGATAGATGCTCTTGGGTCATTTTCAACCGATTTTGGATTGCTTAAAAATTACGCCCGCAAAAAAATATCAAAAAAATCCCCCCCCCCCCCAAAAAAAAAAAAAATCATACGGGGCGAGAAAGTTAAGTGCGACTGTTGTCGGACCCTTTATTCTTGATTTGGAATTGGTGAATTTGAGAATAGCACTGTCAAACGAAACTTTTTTTGTGAATTCACTTTCGATCGAGAGAAGCGCTAGCCCCGACAGTTTGGCTTCCCCCAGTGCAGTTCGGAAATGATTCTTTATTCGCGCTAACGCCGAAAAGCTCCTTTCCGCTGAGTAGTTCGCCACTGGCAGAGATTTGTAAATTCGAAGTAAAATCTCCACGTTCGGGTACACATCTTCGAAGCTCCCCATCTTCATCCATGACAAGAAGTTGTTGACATTACTTGGTTTTTCGGTGATTGATAATTTGGAAATATGAAGTCTCAAATGCCGCAACTCGCTATTCCACAAGCGCGGGAAAAGTTTTAAGTGTTTGATTATTCCGCAGAATTATAAACAACGAAATATAATTAATTTATTTCAAGAAATCACAATTATTTTATTTATTTTTGCCTTCACATGGCGCCCCTGCGACCAAAATAGGGTGTCCATGCACACACCTGGTCATATGGCTAATCCGGCCCTGCCTAGACCTCTTATTTGTTGTATTATTTTCAGTCATCGAAGATGAATATACCGGTCCTAAACTAGAAGATGGTAAAGTAACCCTAGAATTCGTTAAAGAACTATTGCAGTTCTTCAAGGATCAAAAAAGGTTACATCGAAAGTATGCGTACAAGGTTTGTAAAGATTTGCCTATCAAACTGATGTGTTAGTTGTGTCCATGGAATGTTTTCATACCAGAGTTGTACTAATAAGGCGTATTTCACATTTTAGATCTTAATGGACGTGAAGCAATTGCTCAAATCACTGCCTTCACTTGTCGACGTGACGATAGGTGACAATGAGAAGTTCACGGTGTGCGGTGATATCCATGGGCAATACTATGACTTGTTAAATATCTTCGAATTGAACGGTCTTCCATCAGAAACAAATCCCTACGTAAGTGATATTGCGCTTCTTACAGAGTTTCTCGCCATACGGCCTTATAGTAAAGTAACAACATATAGACCGTGCAGGTTTTGGTCTACTCTGCTAAGTGGCAAAAAATGCCTAATATAATTTATATTTTAATTACAGTTGTTCAATGGAGACTTTGTTGACCGAGGGTCATTCTCGGTCGAATGCATCTTTGTGCTGTTCAGTTTCAAACTTCTCTACCCTAACCACTTCTTCATGTCAAGAGGAAATCACGAAAGTCAGACCATGAATCAGATGTATGGGTTCGAAGGTGAAGTCAAAGAAAAGTATACGGGACAGATGTCTGAATTCTTTACAGAGGTTAGTTAACTATGAGCTGAGGGAAATAGTCGACTTATTTATTCATTGCTAGTTTTAGAGTGACTATTCAGAACTTTTTCTTTTCACGTATTTTACGTTTCCAAACTTTCGGATGAAAATGTTATTTTCGTCGTTGTGAAATCCCTCCATGTCACCATTCACAAAATGCATTTTTAGGTGAATTATTTTATTAATTGAGAAAATTAATTTGATCAAATATAGTTCGTTTAAACCTCGCCTCGCCTCCGTTGTCTCAATATGCATTACTGAAATCTGTAATTGTATAAATATTTCAAGGTGTACAACTGGCTGCCGCTTGCTCATTGCCTTAATCGCCGCGTCCTCGTCATGCACGGAGGCTTGTTTGCAGCTGAGGACGTCACCCTCGATGATATTCGCCGCATTGACCGTGACAGGCAGCCTCCTGAAGAAGGTATCTACCATCGCTTCCTGATCTCAAGCAATCTTACTATTTGAATTCCCTGTTTACATAGATGGTAATTTGGTCATTGTCAAATGATAAAATACAATGCAGTTTAATGTCTTTGCAGGTCTCATGTGTGATCTGTTGTGGTCGGACCCGCAGCCGCAGGAGGGTCGCGCGCCCAGCAAGCGCGGTGTGGGTGTTCAGTTCGGGCCTGATGTGACGAAGCGGTTTCTTGAGAAAAATCGTTTGGACTACGTCATCAGGAGTCACGAGGTCAAGAACCTTGGCTACGAAGAGGGTCACGACGGCAAATGCATTACAGTCTTTTCCGCGCCCAACTACTGGTACGTCGTATTTTCTAGAAAATTGTAGCCAATAATTTATTTTGAAAAGAGGAGAGTCGGTTCTTTAACAACAGCCATTTGCGGAAGCTCTGCAACGATTCCTTTCAGTGCGGGTGAAGGTCGAACAGGGGGTAATGAAGAATAAATGGAATGTTTTTACTTTTTCAGTGATCAAATGGGAAACAAAGGGGCCTTCATCACTCTCAATGGAAAAACGATGCAGCCGAAGTTTACGACGTACGATGCCGTGGTAAGTGCTCTATCGTCAGTCTAGAAATGTACCTAAGTCCGCATGGGCGCAATGAGGATGGTCAGAAAGCTGGTATGTACACTCCCCAAAGGCTCACCAACCGTAGCGACCTCTAATGTCATTTGTTATTAATGAAAACCCTTGGTCTGAACGTCTTATTTTTTTCCAGTAATTTGGTGTTTTCAGTTTCTGTCACATTGCTAGTCGTGATCATGCTTCCCTGTATAGAGTTCTTCTAAAATAACTTTACTTTTTTTCAGCCCCATCCCAACGTGAAACCCATGGCGTACGCGAACAGCCTACTTAGCCTGCTGTCGTAGTGGACCCGGATGTCAAGGTAAGCCTGAAAAGTGTCAATGGAGTAGGAATATTACGAACTGTCTACCAATTTAAACCTATCGCCAACCCACCAACTATTTTGGGGTACCTCACCCGCTTACCGAGAAAAAAGGCATAAGGCCACTGGAGCAGAGTAACTTCCCACACTTCACTCATCAAGTAGATATAGTATAGCCACTCTGACCTGCCTGGCCCAAGGGCACTCTGTGAACAGTGCAGAATGCCCTCGGGGCAGGCAGGTAGCCTGGCGCTACTATACTCTGACATAAAAATGGTAAAAAATACTTATTGAAAGAGTTCAAGCTCAAGGCTAGGATTCGAAACATGACAACAGTGCTTAGGAGAAGCCAAGTCTCTTGGCTACGGGAAGGTCCCAACAAAGACAGTATTTAACATGATTGTTTTTCTGTTTTCAGAATCTGGCACATCTCATTCCTGGAACTGTCAATTGAACCCAATATGAACACACATGCAATTATCAAGTTGAATGGCGAAGTAGTGAATAACCACTTTTGATCATCCGAAATGAAGTTTAGCTCTGGACAATACTAAACGCATTATTAAGCATTTATTTGTGTGGTTAGGTTTGTGTCGACCTCTTGGAAAAACTGAACTTTAATTTCACATCACTTCTTATTTCTGTTTAATCTAGCCTTTATAGGCTACTTGTTTTTAAAACTGCAAGTACGTAATGTACCTATGTAGATTGTAGAAATGATTTATGTATCGTTTCAAGAGCTCTATTTAATTTCATGCTCTGCTGAATAGATATCGGCAAACGAAGATTGAAATATTGGTTGATCCTGCCTTTAAAATTTTCTATTCTACCGTTGTAACGTGCTTTATTTTCGAAAAATCAGGTAATGAGTTGAGTAAGGTGTGGTATAGGTATCCTTTGTTCGCTGTATTCCTTTCTCGTAGTTTTTTTGTTCTATTTGTATTAGACCAACTTCTTTTTCAAATTCTAAGTCTTGAGTTTTTACAGTGTGTTAGCGTCAGATTTTGGCGTAGAATACTCGTTTCGGAACGGTGAGCAACGAAAAGCTGCTTACATTTATGGCACCCTCGCAAGGCGCAAGGGCTGGAAGCTTGTTTCAAATGTGAAAATATTTACGCATATACCCCATGCACACAAAGAACGACATTTTTTCGGCTTTAAAAAAATAATAAGTGAAGTGCATAGGAACCAATTTTTATTTTTCAACTACTTTGAATAATTTGAAGAACCTCTTCGGTCAGGGAGTCCCGATTAGACCTGGTTACCTAAAATTGAAAAATTCAGCCCTTGATTAGAGCTTCTCCTGTAACTGTGATGTATCTATAAAGATCTTCCTTTATAGAAATTTCGTTCAGCAGCTTTTACTTTCTCGCTATACGGCGAGAAAGTAGGTACTGCTATAGTGCAGATTCGATCTGGAGAATCAGTACTTGTGAGTTCCGTTTCATAGGTGTACGAGAAGTTAGAGAAGAGCACCTTACCTCGAATAACATAGTGGCTGGGTGATTCCGAATGGTGGTCAGCAAAGGGATTGGGGCACCTTTCTCAACAGGTATGGTGGCGAGGAGAACAGCTTGATTGCTGTTAATTATTTCCTCTATCTTCTTTTTAAACTTTCCACATAACAGCTCCATTTTCCCAATTTCATCAATAACTAGAAAAACTCCGGGTTCCTAAAAATTTCAGAAGCAAATTATTACTAGAACTTTTCCTTTTTCGGACGGACGACTGATTATCGAAATGGTCGACAATATTGCTCACGTTTAGGAGAAGTGGAAGTGCCTTCTTTTCAAACGATGAAACGTCAACGGTGTACTTCCCCACTGTAGGTCCCTTAGAAACTCTGCAATGTTGGAAAAGAAAATATTGGGTACTTCGTACGTATCTTTAGTAGCATTCATAGATTGACAATCAGTACCTCAGAAGAGGAGGGGGAGAGTAAAACCTGACAGATTTACGTGTTCTCTGTCAGTTTTCCAGGCAAGACGTCAGTGAACGTTATTTAAGTAGTCATTCGAGATTTTTTCAAACTCCGCAATCGGTGGCTATAAAAATGTGGCTTTGGCGTGTAATAAGAATTAAACGGATGGCTCGGCTGTGCTACTTGCCCCGATACCCTCGCCAAGGGTGATCTGTCCCCACTAAGCGTGACGACGTCAAAGCCAGACCGAACGCCATTTTCCCGGACCTCATCGGTGAAAAATCCCTGAACCGGACGATTGACATCAGCTAACTTTCGGCACAGTTTTTTCACTAAAGTTGTTTTTCCCACCCCTGAAATCATCGTTGGCCTCTATTTAATATTCATTCGGTGGCAGGTAGACGACGAGGGTCAGCAGCGCATCCCGTAAGAAAGGTTACCGTATATGAATGCTATAGTACAGTAGGTTTCTAAAATACATTGGGTGAAGTGGGGCTATTCCCACTCCCAGTACTATGAAACCAAATTAGGACTGAATCCTATCCACATTTTATAATAATAAAACCGTAATCCTACCTGGTGGCCCAGTTATAATGAAAAACCTCTTGGAATTGACCATTTTTTCCACCATCTTGTTTGAAAGTTTACTGCTGCCACTTGTCGCAACTCTACTATTTCACTTTTGAGCGGGAAAATTAAAAATAAATATTTTTAACGAACTTTTTGCTTTTTACTTCCTTGGGTAACTTCGATGATTTTCGGCAGTTGCTCAAGTAACTCATCTTTAGTTGGAGTGAAGTCCCTCTCTGCCCAGATTTCCTTCAGCTTATTCAGAAGAAAGCCAACCTGCCGTCCACCTGTAAGAAGATAATCTTCCTAGAAAATACATAATTTGTTTGTTCACGTACCTGCAACGAGTACATACCTACATACTACGTTCAATTATTGTTACGATAAAGTTTAAAGCTAAAAACACAAGTTCCCGCAGACTCCTTTCAGAGGAAACTGCTGAATATTTTTTGTTCTGAAAAATATTTTTAACTTCTCATGGTTTTTAAGCCTGACTGACACCGACTCATTACAGTCTTTAAAATTGTTTTAGCAATTCGAATGCTTTAAATGAGAACTCACTTGTTGTTTGATAGCAGTCACGAATCATGTTCCCATTGACAGGAAAGCGAGGAACAGTCCATTCTCGGAATTGTTTCAAGAGATCTAGGTCCCCTCTATACAACAATACTTCTTCAACATGTTCCTGGACGACTGAAGGCTTGTTTGAAGAGCAAATGACTAGCATCTGGTACGGTCTGAAATATCGGGTTATGTTCAACGTCGACCGAACATTTAATTTTCATTCCTACATCAATTTGTGGCAAAATAAATTCTAATCTTGCTAAGGCTGAATTTCACCACTTTCCGATAGTGTCTATAACGAGAGGATTTAACGAACGGATTTACGTTATCGTATGTTTAGCTTACGAAAAGTGCGATCGCAGAGAAACAAGTGCAAGCGCAAGGCATTTGTCGTAAGCTAAACATGCGATAACTTAAATCCGTTCGTTAAATCTTCTCGTTAAAAGACACTATCGGAGAGTGGTGAAATTCAGCCTAAAAGATTCTTTGGTACTCAGAACAACGTGGAAGTACTCACTTCAATGGTTTTTCATGGGGTTTCTCCTCGCGATGTTCCAGAACAAATAGTCCGAGGTCCCGATCGACGTTTGACAACTTGCAACGTTGATGGAATCTTATGAACTCTTCAGTCGAGCTGAGAAGTCCGCAGAGAAGTGTAATGGGTCGAACTTTACTCCCAGTCTCCTTAAGACGTGAAGTGAGAGTGTGATATTCGTCCAAATCGCATTCAGAAGGCAGACCAATAAGGGGAGCGATGCCCAGCTCAATCATCAGCTCTAGTAATTCCACTCCAAAGTTCCCTTCCAGAGTCTTGTGCAACTCAGTCCAGATTCGCTCTCCCGATACCCTGTCCAAACCGGAGCAGTGAGCTTTTATCGCTTCCAGAGTGGGTCTATCATGACTATCACTGTTCTTGGCGATCCTCCCGTAAAATCTGAAATTAGACCAAATTGAACGAAAGGCTTATTTCAAAAGTAACGCTGACCTTTTAACTAAGCAGAACCAGCTACGAGACAGTTAGTAGTACAATCATACCTGAAGTAGCGCAGAATTCGCAGGTAGTCTTCTTTAATTCTAGTTTCAGCATCTCCAACGAAAACAACTCGCCGATTCATTAAATCTTTGTGGCCGTTGAAGTAATCATAGACAGTGCCGTCCAAGCCTGGAACATAATAATAATACTATATAATACTATATATACTAATAATACTATATACTATAATAATATAATAATAATAATAATAATTATTATTATTATTTTTTACAGTGTCGCAGAACAAATTGGAGCGTTGTAAAAGAGATTTTTTTGTGACACTTTCCCCTCAGAGGTTGGATAGTATGTTGGCGGGGAGAGTGGTGAAAACCATAAACAAGTACAGCGCAAGAGATAACTCATACTCATAAATGAGTGGCAAAATTGACCGTGACCAGTTCCGAAGGGAATCGCGAAATCCATTCCTTGCAATTCATGTCTAGGATCAAACTCCCTTCACCAATTTACAAACAGAAAATTTCGAGAGGTAGGTACATGACAAAAATACCACCGTGCGTACGAAATGCTTACGGGGTGACTTTGTACAACCTACCTTAGCAGTGACTTTAAACAATTACTTACCCAGAAACATAGAATTAATAGTTAGATCGCGACGATTAGCGTCCAGCCGCCAGTCTTTTACGAATTCAACTTTGGCCCTCCGTCCGTCGGTTACAACGTCGACCCGCAAGGTCGTCACTTCGAAATTCTCCTTGTCATTTATTCGTGGAGTTATGGTGCCATGTTTTTCTCCTGCCATATTAATCATTCTTATCTCATTTTTCACAAAAATTTCTTTCATTTCATCTGGCGTTGCGGTCGTTGCGAAGTCGAGATCTTTGGGTTGAATTCCGAGCAGCAAATCTCTGGAAGTAGGGTAAGTGTCACAAGTATCTTGGCAGCTCTGGGGAACCCGAAACCAGCAGGGTGGGGGATTACCCATCCGTCGAGACTACCTTCGAGGGATAAGGTCTACTCATCGCACTTCTGCCGATACTTGCTTCCGATTGTCGCACGACACTGCGACTATTTCGGAATGTACTTCTTACTTGTTCCCAATGAGGCAATAACAGATTTCTTAGCTCGTAGACTGGCGGATGGGGTTCGAATTTTTCATTTTCCACAGCTGCTTACACCCCTGTGATTTACCTCTAGCGGCGGCTCACTCTGCCGCTTGGTGCACCGGGAAGTGCGATGAGTAGACCTTTACCCGTTCGAGAAATAGGGCACAACAATGAATAAAGAAAATCATCTTGTCGCTACCAGTCACTACTTACCAGTCACTAGATAGGTACTTACCGAACAGCACCTCCAGCAATTCGTATTTCATAGCCATTCTCAGTAAAAAGCCTCTCCAGGATCTTCACCTCCTCTGTAAGGATGGCTTTAAACTCAGGACTTTCCAGCTTCATTGTAAAAGGAGCGACTGAGTTAGAACACAGTCTAGCTATCACGGCGTGTTGCCATACAGCTACCAAAACCTGAACAGAGAGCACACTGCGTGTCAACTTATTTTTATCCACATCACTATCAGCCTGAAGACGTTGGTAGTGTAATACGTCTTAACATACCTAAATGAACATCAGTTTATTAAATACTAACTCTCCATACCTTTTTCTGAGTAATAAGAGGCCGAACTAAGGCAGCCACTAGCAATTTTTGAAACATTCAGATGGGAACGAAGCACATTCCCTTTTGTTTACAACGCCATCTTTTATTTGTACTTGTTCTTGTTCTATGGTTGAAATAAATCTTGTAAAATAAAATAAAGTGAAAATAAAATGAGTTATTGGATTTTAATTATATTTTTAAATATATTTCAAATATAATTTATATTATTTATTTCATTTAAAATCAATATTTCTTCAGATATAATTCAATTTCATTTCATATATATCTGTGGTCTGACCAAACTGGTTTTGTTTACTATTTGGCGTTCAATATATTGCATGACACTTTCTTTGTAAAACCATTTTTTAGTCGTAAAGGTTACAATGGAGAGCAGCTTTCCGCTATTTGAAGTGCCGATTGTGTCTCCTGATTCGGAGCAAGAAGAAATGGTGGTACAAATAGCTGACTCCTTGGACTACTTGTCAAAAACTGTTGACACTGTTTTCTCTTGTATTCATGCTGGGATAAACCGGCAACATGAGAAGATGACTGATTTGAGCCAAAGAACGGAGCTAGCCCGGCTGAAAATCGAAAAATTGACTGGCAGCAAAAGTGCTACGAAGGTTTTCTCAAGTGCCAAGTATCCAGCAACTGATGTCTACAAAAACTATGTTTCTATATTTTCTGGAGTTAAAAAGCTGACTAGTGACCCAGTAAGGGAAATAACACTGTCAAAAAAGAAAATAAGCAAACCAGCACCACTAAGTGAGAAGCTACAGTTTTTCCACGTGCGAAATAAATCAAAACTGCTGAAGAAGAACATTGATGTTATTGGTGAAGATGGCCTTGGAAAAATTCCCTCAAATCTGGACTCGGTTGCTTCTTTGTTGTTATTTAACACATCAGAAAGTCCGTACAAGAAATATGTGTCATTAGATCCTATGGGCGTGACCAGTAAAGTTAGAAATGTTGAAATAGAAGAAACTCATAAGGCGATGGACGCGGCTCCCTTCTCTATCGCGCAAGGGGAGCAGCTCGCATCACAAACTTCAGAAAGTTATTTGTACTCTCCGAGCCTGGGAGAAGTTCCCAACATCGACGTACCGATGGATTTGCCCGACTTGCCAGGTATTGCTGACGACTTGAAGTATAATCTCGACTTTGGGCCTGGCTTTGCCCCGTCCGTTGTCTCTACACCTGCCATTCCTGATTTACCGATCATCTTGCCAGAAGAGCCGCCGAACCTGCCCCTTCCTCTGGCCTCTTCATTACCACTACCGGTGGTGTCGGGGGCTGTGCCACCTCCTCCTGCACCGCCGCCGCCCCCTCCTCCCCCACCGCCACCGCCACCGCCGCCGCCGCCGCCACCACCACCACCCCCTGTAGCTCCTCCGCCAACAGTGCTGGAGACGCCTCCACCCAGATCCGCTGTGTCCGTTGAGGTTTCGAAACCACCCCCCAGAGCAATCGCCGCGTCAGAAGATGCAAGATCGAACCTAATGGAGGCCATTCGCAACGCAGGGGGGTCTGTGAAAGCCAAGTTGAAGCCTGTGCGGGAAAACCAGGATGAAGTTCGGCGAAAGCAAGAAGTCAGTGCAATTGCTGCTGGAGGTGACCTTATGGCAGACCTTCACAATCGCTTGCAGATGAGGCGGAAAGGAATTTCCGGGGACAAATCTGGAGGAGGCTCCGCTATGGACAAAGTGTCGGCCATGATTCCCCCTCCCCCTACACAGCATGACACGTCTTCTGCTACTGAAGAGGATGACTGGGACTAGTCAGGGGTTCAGGGTTGGGGAACCACTCAGCTAAACTATTGTACAAATCGGAATCGGTAACCTTGATAACCTTTCCTCATAGGTAGACCCGCCTTCAGTTGCCATTTGTCAACACTTGGTCGAGATAGCAAGTTGTAGTTTATGAGACTTTATAGTATTTCGAAATTACCTACTCATCATTACTCTTCTTAAAATAAATAAATGTAAGTTACAGAATTTAATACGTAAATGTCATGTCGAACCCACCAGTATGGGGATGTTTCGTCCTCCTTTCAATTGTCAGCGGCACGTTAAATGTGCGAGAAGTGAATCAAGTGTTTGGTTACGCTATTCGCACAATTACGGTCAATTTAATATCAGTGCACAAGCAGACCGCTAACACTTCGTAACCATAGGCTTGATTGGTCTATTTGTGTGTTATGTCATTAGGAGCAACGGAGTGGAATCTTGATAGAAAGTAGTTGGGTGCTCTACTCTATATGGAGCGATATCAACTCTTGGGGAACAGTTTTCCATTTTCTAACAAAAGGTGAGTTACTATCCTTTTGATAATTTTTCCACTAGTTGGTAATGTACTGTTGTTACTAATCCTTTGCACTGATGTTATCAGATACGCGGCGAAGAGGGGCGATCTGCGGGAATCGCGGTATCTCCAGTTGGCGTTGATATTTTGGCACCAGTGGGTCCTGTACTGAAACTGCTGCGTCTCGTAAGTTCATGTTTATGTTCTTCAGGCTGGATTTCACCACTTCTCTAAAGTGTACTTTAGTGTCTCCTATCGAGCAGATTTATCTAACCGATATTTAGCTTATGACTATTGCAATCGCACTATAGTATACTATGGTAAGTAGATACTTATTAATTAGATTAGGTAGGTAGTATCTATACCTACTTTAAGAAGTGGCGAAATCCAGATTTTTTAGATATTTGGTTCTACGACTTTCTCGAGTTTTTATTGTAACGTAAAGAAATTTGAGGTTGAGACGTTTTGAGAAATTTTTTGTGCTTACTTTCTTCTTTGCGAAACAACACAGAGAAGTCCCTGTTTAGGGGAGAATTGGGGGCCAGCTGGTGAAAAACACAATTTTTTTTAAGGTTTCACTACTATCTTCTGTAGTTTACTCTCCATGAATTTATGTCGAGTTCCCATAAAGAAGTAAAGTAGTTAGAGTGAAAGTACCTCTCTTTTTTCTTCGTGTTGAATAAGCCTCCTCTCAGAATACAAATTTTCCATGTTTCATAGAAGTACTCAGTATTGTTAAGTTTCCGCGTGTACATGCTGCTCGGATGTTTATGATTGTTATGTTGACAAACAGATAATTTTTATTGCTTGTGGCTGCTAGCGATGAATTGCCCTCCCACGTTGGTATCTTTGACCTATAAAGGCTATAAGAATGTCAAATGCCAAACACAACACACATGCCAAATAAAAACTCAGCGTATCGGAAGGTCTTAGAAAAAGTCCAGAACTCTATTACACAAATTCGACATTTTTTCCGTTTATGACCATCGTGATTAGTGTAATATTCAAAAATAAAACTTTAAAAGTTGTAACTTCCTGATTGTTCACCATTTGTTATAGTGGCAAATGCTGTAATTTTTATACTGTGTTTCCAGGTGTTGTTTCAATTAACTGTGAGCGTGAGGGACTATGGCACGAAAAGGCAGCAGTAACTTCGAGAGCTGGGTGCTTGTGCTGTACACTGGTGGTACCATAGGCATGATGGAAAATGAAAAAGGAGGTAAGCATAATAAAATTCATTTCCATGCCGGAACAGTACTCACTTAGCCTTTCTCAATATTTGCTACCCAGATAGAAAATTGAAGCTTAAAAAATTCTCTGTCGTCCCCAGGTGAAGTCGATTTAGTAACTGAATTTTCCCCTTTTTTCAGTGCTTGTACCAGTGGCCAATAAATTAGTGCCTAAAATTCGTCAGTTTTGGCAAATGCACGATCCTAAGTACGCGATAAGATTCTCCCATATGGCTGACCCTCCTCTCGTGTTACCGTAAGTACCAGCTAATTGTATAATTACAGATATGCTACTCACTAAGGGTTTATTCTGCACTCCCATTATGTCCCACGCAATTTAATGTACTTATACAAAAGTTGACATTCTGAAATAATATTCTGATGATGGACAAAGTTGAAGTTAAGTTGCAGAAGTTGAAAGCAATTAAAGCAGTGACTGACATTTCTTGGTAGCCCTTCAAAACTTGGCACAGAAATAAGAATTTTTAAGTTTTCCAACTTTCGAATACAGAGGTCACGGAATCGTGATTTAAAAAGTTCGACCTTTTTCAGGGCACGAAAAGGAGAACGGCGTGTCATCTACCGAATTCAGGAATTGAGCCCTCTTCTAGATTCCAGCAATATGACCATGACCGACTGGATGCATATAGGCTATGAAATCAAGGTTGGTACGGTGCCTACCTTATAGCCAGCGACCTAGTGGTAAAAGTTCGAACCGGATGGATTACCTATTATTATTTATTTAATATTATTATAATATTATTATTTGTTTCAGAACAATTATCAGACATACGATGGCTTTGTCATTCTCCATGGAACGGATACTCTCTCTTACACTGCCTCTGCTCTGTCCTTTATGTTGGAAAACTTGGGAAAAACTGTTGTTATTACGGGTTCTCAGGTATTTTTTGTTTGTTTTTGTCGTAGGTACATCATGTAGAAATATCCAATTTTTTTTTGGATGGAAATTTGGATCCTCCCTTATCTCACATTCTTAAGGCTTGTTATCACACTATTAAATTTATCATTTAAAAAATGTTTCAGCGGCATTTGTCTCTGATCTGAGTTCAGTTAGCCACAGGTTTAATGGTCGATATGGCTGTTAAATGCGGTTAACTGAACCTTCGGAACCATTCGACCTTCCTGAGTGAGGTTGAAAATGGCTACACCTCAGTTTTCCGCCCTTTTAGGGGGGAAATAAAATAATCATATCCTAGTCAACCATTTCAAATTTCTTGGCAAATATCCCCTTAACTTCCCGCGAATGTTGCTGAAGGCTGCAAGATCGACCGCTCAAATTCGGTAATAGATAATCTTAATGCGAAAATAATGTAATCCCTTGTGACAGGATGAGCTTGTCTACTTTTTTCTAATGTTGTGAAATATGTTCACCAGGTCCCGATTTTCGAAATCCGCAGCGATGGGGTTGACAACTTTCTCGCGTCGTTAATCATTGCCGGGAATTATGTCATCCCGGAAGTGACTGTTTTTTTCGGTGACAAACTGTTCCGGGGAAACAGAACTACGAAAGTTTGCTCCGACAGCGATCAGGCTTTTGATTCTCCTAATGCTGGTCCCCTCGCATCTTTTGGTATCAACATTCAAGGTTTGTTCTGACCGCTCTATCTGCCTTCCGAATTTTAAGCCGCTCCAACGTCGTTTATTCATAATCATTTTAGAATTTTCCCACCATATCTTTTCAGTGATAGTAACATGTTACTTTAATGGGAAAAATACAATCGGTATCACAATAGTTTTCACTGACGTTTATCAGGAAATGTCGGCTGATTTCTGTTCTAATCCTAGGCGAACAATGCCAATTAAGTGTAAACAGTGCGGTTCGAACTTGAAAACGACACTTGTAAGCCATGTATCGAACCGCTGATACACTTTGCCACTGGAAGGAAACTGTGATTACCTATATTAAAACTATTCGGCCGGATAAGGAATTCAAAGTAGGTATAAGTAATAGCAAAGTACCTACTCTGCCGAAGTTCTCATTTTTGTGGTTAGAGCAGTTTTTTTTTTTTACTCGAAACGAAGATATTTCCGGTGAGACGATAAAAGCTTAGCTCTGTGAAAAATCGCACAGATTTGGGGATTAAGTTAAATTGATCCTCTCCATCACTGGTAATGCCTTGGATACTGAATTGCTGGATACTTACTGATTCGTGATTGATTGATCCCTCTTTTGTTTTCCAGTAAACTCCCAACAAATATTTCGTCCCAGTTCCATCGAAAAGTTCTCCGTTCACTCCAATCTAAATCAAAATGTCGGGCTTCTTCGAATTTTCCCGAGTATAACTGCTGCGACTGTAAGTTGGAGAATAATTTGTCCTTTTTTTCTTCTTATTGGTAACATTGAGCTTGGGGTGCATTTTGAAATTAGTTTCAAAGTTGAGAGTTTTTTCTTAACGAATCGCAATAGATGATTAAAGGAGAAAGGGGTGATTCATCAAGACTAAAGCGTAATGAGATTAGTTTGTTTGGGTAACTTCTTCATAGCCTATTCTGCTGTCTTCTGAACTTTATCCGCCACTTTTTTTCTTTTCGCTCCTTTTTTTAATTTTAAGAATACTGAGTGGATATTTATTTACTGTATTTTTCTACTTCTGGCTACTTGCCAGGTGTCTTGCTTTTTGTTAATCTGCCATGAATGAATCAGTTTGGGCTTAGCTGCCCTAATGGTCACCTCTGTTAATAGGTTGAGGCGTTTCTCAAACCCCCGATCGAAGGCGTGGTGTTGCAGAGCTATGGGTCCGGCAACGTCCCTGATAACCGACAGGACCTCATCTCTGCATTGTCTGCTGCCACTGCTAGGGGTGTAATCATTGTTAATTGCACCCAGTGCGTGCGTGGTGGGGTCAGAGGTCTCTACGCTACCAATCAGGTGCAGTTTCATGATTTTTATATCTATAGTAAAGGGAAACGGGAGAAAAAGACGTTCTGAAAAAATTGTAGGCTTTTATGAGGGTGTCAGCCATTCGTATTCAGTATTTCAAG
The DNA here is from genome assembly GCA_950004255.1 of Mesopsocus fuscifrons. NCBI lineage: Eukaryota > Metazoa > Arthropoda > Insecta > Psocodea > Mesopsocidae > Mesopsocus > Mesopsocus fuscifrons. Next base: position 16,971,693 of record OX465373.1, on the reverse strand, counting down.
ACTAAAAATGTGTCCTGCCTATTTCAAGCGCTCTGGAGCCGACGAGAGGTTATGTTTCAGAAGATGTTTATGTCATAGCTTAACATAAATAGAAGAGATACGTCTTAGAGCTTTTTCGCATGCACTAGGCTGCTGGGTGGACGTCACCCGACAGCTGATATCTAGAGAAAACTATTTCTTACCTCATGATTGCACATTATTTACTGCTTGTTCTCCGATTATTATTTATTTACCTTTCTAGGCACTGGTTGATGCTGGAGTCATTGCAGGTTATGACATGACTCCCGAAGCTGCTCTGACAAAACTTTCCTATGTTCTGTCGAAGAGTGATTGGGATGTAGATACCAAGCGGCAGGTACGTAAACACTGCGAGCGATGAACGTTGTATTTATTATTTGAAACTGAGGGTCTTCGCCTAAAATTGTTTTCAGCTAAAACATTCAGAGTTTTTTCTTAGATGATGCAGACAAGTCTCCGTGGAGAACTGACGGTGCCAGACCTACACGAGGCTCAGGATATTAATTTCAATGATGTCATCGCTAGCAGCCTGAAGATGACGTCAGCGAAAGAGGCGCAGCAAGTGAGGGACGTCTTCTTTCCTGCCGCCATGTGCGCTGCTGCCCGAGAGGGGAACTTGCCTCAGCTCCTCTTTTTGGAGAGACAGGTAGGTATAAACCTAGTGTGTATACCTAGAGTGTGTTTTAAGAATCTTCCTCACTAGTAGCCATATATGTTGAGACAATTGTTTTTGTAAGGAGCATCGATATTTAAACTCTGGGTTTCCTGGAGATCCCTTGTATAGAAAATAAATTGTTCTTGGAACCGAGATTTCGTTATTCAATTGTTGTTAAAAGAATTTTAAAAATAATAGACTAGTAGGCCTTTGCCAGGGTGCTCTGAACGCTCTTTATTTTTCTTCAATCTTCCCTATCTTCCACCTGTAGGTACCTACCTACCTACTCACTGTGAGTTCCTTTCGAACAGGGAGGCGACTTTTCAATGGCAAATGCTGACCTCCGCACACCTCTCCACGTTGCCTGCTGTGAGGGTCACACTGAGGTGGTCGAGTTTGCGCTATGTCGAGGCGCTAGTGTTCATGTGAAAGATCGGTATGTTGCTCCAAACACCTCGGAACCGATTTATCATGGCATGCATTATGTTAGTTAGGAATGAATAGCTGGGGAAGTTTACTTTTCTGGAACTTTAAATCATTTAACAGAGAGTTTTAAGGCCGTAAATGGTAGAACAATGCTGTTGGTGTATGTCCGAACACAACACATGAATAAGGCTGCTCAAAAAATAGTGGGGAAGCCCTGTGACAACCAAGTTTAACTTAACTCATACAGATCCCTCCTATCAGAATAATTTATTCCTATTTCTTCTCTGCTGAAGGGGAAATTCACAAATATTCTGTTCACTTTAGGTATGACAGAACACCCCTGGACGACGCTATATCACACTGCCACCATGACGTCATTCGAATTCTTCTAATGTGCGGTGCCACTCTCTGTGACCGGGACGGCGCAGTGGCGGAAGCCATGTGCCACGCGGCTTCCCAGGGCAATATCCAGCTTCTCAAGTCCTACCGACTGGCTGGCGCATCTCTTGATAAACAGGACGCCACTGGCAGAACTCCTCTTCATTTGGTAAGTTTTTTGGTGATTCAACCAACCTCAAGTCAGTTTTGATCGGAGTGTTCCACCCAGTTTCCTTCCCCTTTTTAGGTACATACCTGTTTCCAAAGATTAGTGATTAATATCCTTGTATTTCAGGCTGTGCTCTGTAATCAAGTAGCCTGCACCGAATATTTGGTGGACTGCGGCGCTTCTCTAGCAATTCAAGATACATTAGGTCAAACCCCTCTTGATTTTGCAAAAACAAAGAACTATTCTGTAATTCTGGAGCTTTTAGTAAGGGATGACAAATAAAAATAAGAACGCAAATAAAATAATGGAGCAGCACGACTGGTCTCTTCCTCCCTCATCCCGATGTACGTGCGTAGAAATCTGATTTTCAATATTTATTTTGAGATTTTATTTTTTAAGGGTTTTTATATTTTCATTTACACAATGTAGGAAACTACAGGAGTCCAAAGGTCTAAAACCACTCGAGTGTTATATCCTAATCCATCACGCTAGTTTGTGATGTGATTTATTATACTTCAGAACATATAATTTTCGAAGCAGTAGTGTCGCCGTTCTGATGCCTCTTGTATTTTCACGCAATCGATTAAAAAGTTCTATAGACTATAAACCTTGTAGTCAACTTGAAGCACAAAATGCAATTAGGGTTACTAAGTGGGCTGCATCAAATTCCTCATCTGATATTACTGCTCCTGTTGGGTAGGAGTAGGTGCTCATATTAGGACGGTGACGTTACCTATGAAAGTACATCACAGTTCAACAAGTGTTCCCCATTATGTCGATATGTATGCAGGAAACCTATTTTGGAACCATAAACTGTGATAAACTGACTATACCTGCTCGCTTTACTATAATATTGATTGATCTTGAAAGTGCAATTTAATTAATTGGTTGTTCTAGTGCAAAGCACTCAACGCTTAACAAAGAAAGCTGACACTCACAGAGGAAGAGAAAACTAGTTCGCTTTAAGTGGAGAAAGGCGGGCGAGCGAAACGGTTGTTGCGGACTAGTTTATGGGATTTTACAAGTTAACGCTCCGCAGTTAGAACAAAAAGTGTAATGTATTGTGGCTGATTTGAATTTAAAGATGGCTGCTGCTTGAGAGCGAAATGAGGCGATGTGCTGATATGGCAGGAAACGGAGGAAATATGGATTCTGAGGAATTCTGTTGCCGAATCTAGGGGAAGTTGAAATTTAAATTATCAGTTGAAAAGTGTGCTGAGAGAGACTAACGGTTACCTCTTCTGCTCCCGTTATTTCCCCTGCTCATACCTATACTTCAAAATTTCGGGTAGTAGTCCCCGGTTGTGTATTAAAATATTGCCTCAGTAACTCAAGGTTTATGAAGGTTTTGTACCTTTAAAAAAATCACCTTTATGGATAAGCCTGCTTTTGTTATTGCTCAGTAGGAAAAAAGGTGTTTCGAATTAAGAAAGTTTTCTTTGCCAGGTCGTTTAGTCGCACATTTCTCATCGTCTTCTCATTTCTTGACTTTTTTCGTGTCTCTCTAGAATAATGAGAAGCATTCATCAGGATTTTTATCTGCGATTCCGTGTTCTGTGACCGTGTCTTGGATATCCGAGAATGAATTGAACTGCTTCCGTTACACTTGTCGTCACTGGCAGCAGTTTTATCACCCATTTGTTACCCATGTCTCATTCATTTGAAGAGTAAGGAAAGTCAATCAGGGTCTAGTCCTAGTGATACTCATGTGATCGCAGTGACTGAAGAACCGCACCGCTATGGTGGTTAGCATGCTCCAGGGCGCACACCCTGATGCCTCTTTGCTGTCTCATCTTCTAGGTGAGTTAAGCTAGTGGCATTATGTGCTCAGCACTGCATGCTGGTCCTTTAAACATTCCGTGCTACAGCAGAGTCAGTGTCCTCACCATCCCCCCCTTGGAGGGATGGTGCATTGTTCGAGTTGTTTTGAGCACGCAACAAGATATTACATAAATTGTATGTAATGTCAAAATAAAAGGTACCTTACCTATAAAGCAACACATTAAACACTTTTCACATCAAATATTTTCACATCGAATTTTCTATTTTTATGGGAAGTTTTTTGAGTATTTCTTGTGTCCGTGAAACCATTGAGCAGAATAAGTTGGGGAATTGCCACTGTTTTCACCTCTCGAATTAGTTGAGATACTAACTTTGGGTCTTAATTCCTGCGTTAGTCATAGAAAAATACAGACATACATATAGAATAATACAGCCTTACTTGAGGCTTGGTCACCTCTTTATGTTGTAAAAACCGAGTTGCCATAATTTTTTTTAATGTTCTCCTTGACATTGTCTTGGGCGCGTGTGTAGGTTGGAGGATTTGCCACATGTCTCCTTATATGTAGGTCTGGTCAGAGGTACAGGAACTTCCAGAACTGCGTTGTCTCTTTGGTTGCCTTCGCAAGGACCACGTTGTGGTGGTTGCAGCATACCGGAGTCTTTGCCGAGTAAATTTCTGAAAAAAAAATAAATAAAATAACAATGATTTAAGTACTAAAAGCGGTATAGGTACTCGTACTATAGGCATCTTCTGGATAGATTTCCCCTTCAAATTACAGAACGTTTGCGTGGAGGGTGGGAAACATGTTGGTGCTCTACCCCATTTTAATATTTGACTTTGTGATTCCTGTTATTTTCACAAGGTAGAAACATTAAATAAACCCCTATTTACTTCGTTCGACACGACCACATACATCGTAGAAGTATCTCTTAACGCACCGGAACGAATGAAGCAGTACCTAAATTCCTGTGCTCTTTCAAAACATAAAAATCACGATTTTTTTTTTTTTTTTTTTTTTTTTTTTTTTTTTTTTTTTTTTTTTTTAACGCGCGACGTTCAGAGAACATATGCGCCGATGAGTCGGTTTATTAGATGTTTTAGGCCGAAGCCGAAGATGAAGTGGCCGAAGCTGAATATGAGTGGGCCGAAGCCAGTTTAGTAGTGGGCCGAAGCCAATACATCCATGTCGGAAGCGGAAAATTTTTCCGTTCCGCCGGGATTCGAACCCGGACCTCTCAGGACACAAAGCGGACCCCTTGACCACTCGGCCACTGAGAGGCACCTAATCACGAATTAATGAGTATTGGAAGCTCACAGATACAAATAATGCTTCCCGTCTGTCATAATGACCCCAACAATCGTTAAGCAATCAGCATAATTTGCTTTGGTCCTTTATTTGACTCAATTCAGTGGTACTGTGTGCGAACGTCACAGAAACTTGGGTAAGTAAAGTAATTAAACACTGTACCCTATACTTTACGTTTACTTTCGCCGGCACTGAACATGGTCCCGCCGCACTAATTGCGTCCTTTCATCGTGATAAATAGCTGATTTGATGGATCCACTCCAGTGTTCAACACGGAACTACTATACAGAGCACATAGGACCACAGACTGTCTCTCTCTCCCAGGCGGACCTCATTTTCCACGAAACGCTTTTTTACTTTCTCGCTAGCCATATATGGCGAGAAAGTATTGTTTTCGTGCAAAATTTCGAAATTGAGATTTTGGGTTTCCCATGATCCTGGGGGTCCCCTGAGTCAAAAAAAGTGGTTTCTGGAAAAAGTCTGTCCGTCCGTCCGTCCGTCCGTCCGTCCGTCAGTCCGTGCAGTGCTCTAGCGCCTATACCGTTCATCCGATTTTGATGAAATTTGGTATGGACCTGTCTAAAATCACTGCCGAGACACATTTTTAAGGATTTTTTGATTGGTCAAAAATTGCGGCCGCTATTGTCAAAAAACCGCCAAAATAATTCAAAAATCGTGTTTTTGGTTACTTAGACAAGCGCCGACGGTACACTTTTCAATCTATAACACTGAAAATTGGTATGTGTGTTGACAAATAGATGCTTCGAGGTCATTTTCAACTAAAATTGAATTGGTTGAAAATTACGGCCGTTCTGGACCAAAGTTCGATCGTTTCGGCGCCATTCACATTTATTGACCGATTGTCATGAAATTTGGTAAGTTTGTGTAGAACCATGTAACTTAAACATCTGTCGAACATAATTTTGTTATCTTCAAAATTACGGTCGTTGTAGTCAAAAAAGTGTCGAAAATGAGTTGAGAATGAGAAACCACGTTTTTGAATGGTCGGAACGCATTTGGGACTACAGTAATAGAATGACAGCCATGAAACTTGGTGGGAGTGATCTCGGATAGATGCTCTTGGGTCATTTTCAACCGATTTTGGATTGCTTAAAAATTACTTCCGCAAAAAAATCTCAAAGAAATCCAAAAAAAAAAAAAAAAAAAAAATCACATGGGGCGAGAAAGTTTAGTGCGACTGTTGTCGGACCCTTTATTTCACTCGAGGGACTACAAAAAATTCAGGATATAGATTGATCACCCCGATCAAACTACTTTCCTTATACCTACACTCGGACTCCCCCTATAGAACGGGGGAAACAGTGGACACTGCTGGAGCAACAGGAAGCTGGAAAAAAAATGCTTATACCTATAGTTATCGATTCTAGCGACTGAAACCGACACAATAACGAAAACTCGTGTGGGTATGAATATAGTCTGAAACTCCACGGGCTTTCACGGACCACACAGTTCCGTATCGGAAACCTCAGCTTTACATTTTATTGTGCTGCTATTTTTCAAAACGAGATCTCCATCTGAGTACCAATGGATGCAACTCGTGGGATAGTCGTGGTGGCCAGTGCCGGCCCCGCTGAACTTAGCTACTGAAACTCAGTGGCTCCCCAAGGGGTGTTTTATAGTGCTCCCTTCCCCACTTAAATAAAGGAAGAAACCCCCCCCCCCCCCCCAATGCTTGCGCAGCTACGCAACTGACAACTCTACAGAAGCTTTGAATTGAAATGGTGGTATGCATGTACGTAATTTCTGTTGTTTACGCGTATTTGCATGAGTAGGAGTCATGCCTAGTTCCTCACTTTTGTGTTGTAAGTGGCCACTACACGTCACGGTTACGCAATTACATGTAATTTTCTTGGTAATATACCTTAATAGCGTGCTTTCTTTCAAGTGAAGGGTTGGGGTGAAAGCCCTTGGAACCTCTTAGGAGGTTAGGAGGAGGCCCTTGGCCAAACCATTAGTTCTAATTACGTTTGTGTTGGTAGACGTTTTTGCTTTCTCGCTTGCAACATGGCGAGAGCATACGTATTTCCTTCTTGCAAAATTTCGGAATCGAGATTATCTGTTGCCTTGTTCCTGAGGGTGAACCGAAAATTTAAATGTTCATTCGGCATACGACCCAAACCAGTTTCTTTAGTGACCTATAGTGTTAGTGGTTTCTGTAGGAAAAGTCTTGTGTCGGTCCGCCAGTCCTCTACCCTAATGCCTAGTCGTTCAGCTGATTTTGATGTAATTTTGGTATGCATGTACCTGAAATTAGAACTCAGGCTTAGAAAAATATTAATCCCAGAATAACGAAAGATTTATTGAAATTCGCACAGTTTTGATTGGACGGAAATATTGTCAGACAGGATGAGAAAGTCAAGTGCCACTATTGTCTTACCAATTATTTCCTTTCATAAGCCGGAGTTATACAGGAAGATGAATATCTTGAGATAAAAATCATTATGCACAAGACAAGATGCTTCAGTTATTCTTCCAGTTATTCTTCTGTTCAGAACTGATTCACTACAGGAAGATGAGGATTTAAAAAAACCCTTGGCATCTTTTTAATATTGAAGTCTCGCCGAGTCTCCGACTTCATAAAAAAGGGTCAGACAAGATTTCCTCAAGCCGTTAGTTGCTGTAACTGTCGTGATTTCCGTTAGAACGATTTCTCTTCCCCAACTTGGGTTTTCTCGAGGGGTTAACCACTAGCTGGAAATCTCGTTGGGAATCATTGGAAATCTTAATGAAATCTCAGGGAATCTTGGAATTTTTTGGAGTGGTTGTGGTTACCTCGAGGGGTTAACCACTAGTTAGGAATCTCGTTGGGAATCATTGGAAATCTTAATTAGAAATCTTTATGAAATCTCAGGGAATCTTGGAATTTTTTGGAGTGGTTACCCCTTCGTGGTTCATCTTTCTATGAATAACGTTGGGAATCTCTGGAAATCTTTATGGAATCTCAAGGATTACCCCCTCGGGTTTTCTTTACCGTGTTTCGTAAATGTATCCTGTGCGTAACTTGCTTACTTACTCCTTCTATATATCATGTGAAAAAGGTATGCTAAATTATGAGGTAGTTTAATAGGTAGCTTACCTGACTAGGTTTTGTCCTGAGAGCTCTCTGGTAGCGACGCTGGACCTTGCGTGGGCAGCATACGCAGAGTATTCGGGCAAAGGCTCTGCAACACAATTCAAAAATGTGAGGCAACGAACAAAAAAGGTCAAAGGGTACAGAAAATCAACCTGACCTTCCGTCCGATAAAGTAGTCAAAGAGCCAGGGGCTCTATTTTATCTTTTGTCGATATATAGGCAAAATGAATTCAATAGATCCTTCTGAAATTGTGCAAACAGCTCTTTTGGCTTTTTGCCGCTTTTCACAGACTGGGGTGCTCGAGCTTTCAAGTCCGGTCTGGCTAAACTTTTTGGAGAAATATGGTTGCTTATTTAAAACGTAAAAATGGGCAGTATAGGTACCTGGGGAGGTAGTTTCAGATTTTTATTTTCCCATGCGCAGTGTCTCATACGGAGGGAAAGGAATGTGTTGTGATCGTGTGGAAAATTGATTTTTGTATCTCGTATAAAACAATCAAAATTTGATTTCCACAAAGGAAAAATAAAATCTTGGCTCAAATAATCACTGTGAATGTGAAGAACGAAAAAGAAAAATGAAATGAATCGTGGCTTTTTCATTTTCTCTCAGAACAAGAACTAGGTTACAGGGAAGAGTAAAAATAAGAGAAGTGATTTTGTTTTAAAAAACTTAATAAAGTCTACTTTTTGTCCGTCAACAATGAACCTGAATATCGAGTTTTCTCGTAATAACTAATCCGAATTAAAGGCAGCTAAGCTCGTGAGGAATGGTCTAGCTAGACGGATTCATTTTTCAGTCTATTGAGCTTATCTCTTTTCCTTAAGGCTGAATACACATTCGCTATTTTTTACGTTTGGACTTCGAACTTTGTGAGAAAACTATTGGATATTTAAATATTCTAAAATATAATATGTCTTTTTAACGTCATTAATCATGAGGCTATGTTGTGATTTCACGATCGGTTAATTTTGGACAATTTTTTCTTTGTGACAAAAATCACTCGATCGTAAAATCACAACATAGCCTCATGAGTAATGACTATAATGACGTTAAAAAGACATATTATATTTCAGAATATTTAAATATCCAATAGTTTTCCCACAAAGTTTGAAATCGGAACGTAAAAAAATAGCAAATGTATGGTGGCCCTTAATGATAATACTTAGGTCTAATTACAAATGTCCTGGAGGAGGGAGCTGCGAGCGTGGCCCGACCTTTGGCCTTGTCTCATTTAGTACGCGATCATGATGAAAAGACCCTTGATGTGAAAATATCTTAAAGCCCGAAACTAGCTCAGTAAGATCCTATTTATGCTGTGATATCTCCATTTTTGATGCACAGGGCACGTGATTTAGGCATGAAGTAAATTTAATATTTTCACTAATTAGTGAAAGAACCTCGGCCTAAATAAACCAGTGTGAAGTAACCATTTCATTTAAAAAAATGAAATATTTAGTTAATCGTAAATGGTCATCCTTTCCCTGACAGCATAGGGGACCTGATCCTTCCAGATCTGTCCCTATACAAACTGGAGCAAAAATACAAAAATAATACGTCTACAGAATAAAAAAATATAGTAAATTTGAAAGTGAATAAAGATAAAAATTTGAAATTTATGACAGAACATGTTCCAGCTGCTTCTCGATTGTGTTGACCTTTTTCAAACTTTGCCGATAAACAACCCCGTTCTGCCATCCTCTGTAATATAGCATTTCTGTCGGAATTCTCCAGTTCTTGAACGAGGTTTCTAATTTTCCCTGATTGAGATTTGACCGTAAAGTTTCGTTTTAGAAAGGTATAGGTAAATTGGCTATAAAATTTCTATACTTAACAGAAGTTTAACTCTCAACAACTGAATAATTCTCTTTGGAAACGTGATCCGCAGCAGAGAGACTTATGAAGATATGAGAGTCTGTTGAAATTACAGAGAAGACTCATAAATTTAAAGTTTGGGATTCTGGTTTAAGTTCAAAATTAATACAGAGTGAGTTGAATACTTGTGTAGGTATATAGGTATGCACAGTGTAGGAGTGTGTATGACATGATACCTTGCCTATAGTTCGGATGTTCCTTGCTGCGCACTCAGGGAGGGAGGGAGGGAGGGGGAGGAAGAGATAGCAACTTCTGTTCCTGACAATCCTGTCCCCTTCACAAAATTATTCACGTTTTTTGTAGAATATTCACCAACAGTGCTTCTCTGAGAAATTTTCATGGTCGAAGAGAAATTCAGGTTCCGATCCATTTACGCCTGAGCATCTTTTACTAATAATAATAGCTGAGGGTTGGGGGGGGGGGGACAAGCCCAGCAACTATCCATTGTGCTCAGCTGGCAGCACTACCAAATACCAGCTCCCCAGCCATCGAGTAAACGATGGGGACCTACAGTTTTAGGTGGGTTTCGAACCACCACAGTCTCGATATACATTTCACTTGACATGCTGAATGCAGAGCAGAAAACGTTTTGGTAGGATCAGGATCGAACCGGTGAGACTTGGCTCTCACTGCTCCTCAAAATTCGACCATTTAGTCCACTCGGCTATCGAGGCCGTAATCTTTTACTAACTGGAAACGGTTCTTAAACTCATCAACGAGGGATGGGTACGGGATATGGCCTCCCAGAAGGCTTCCTTAGTAGCCTCCTTTTAGTTCTTTCTTTCGAGACCAGATTTGCCCCTTCCCCCTCTTCATTTTTCCTCTCTGGACTCGAATCTCCCTCCCCTTCCCATCCATCAAGATTACCGCAAAGAAAGCTGGAACCTTGTTATATTCTCATTACAACTTCCGATTTTCCGCCTGATTTTTTGAAACCTTTATATGAACGTCGTCGTTATTTTAAGAAGGAAGGGAAGTCTTCTTTTTCATAGCATTTTATTTTAATCCTAGTTTCTTTGAATTATTACTATTTCATCTTGCCTTAGTAACTTTCCTATCTCTTTTTGTATTAAAAATAGTGAGGAAAGTTCCATATTCTCCACATATAGATCTGAATGTATGAGATCAATTTTTTACGGTGCGGTATACTACGGCAAACTTGCCTCCGTTTGTCATTAACTGGCGCAAAAAAACTGCTGAGCAATAGGGGTGAACAGGTGGTTTTAAATCTGGTATTTCCAATCAATACTTAAAACTGCAAAGTTTTCCCAGGAAAGACAATACTTTCAACAGGTACAACTTGCTCTGAAAGCTTGGCTCTTCGTGGTGACCCTTTGTTCTCTTCAAGATTAATAAATCGTGAAAGGTTACCTTGATCGAAATTCTTCTCCTTCCCCTTTCTTTCTCCCTTTTCGTCCTGTTGAAACCTCTTTCCTTTTGTTTGCGCTATTAGACATAGTTTGTAATTGGGAGTTCCAGGTCTGAGGTCTGTTCTGCAGGTATAGGTACATCATCCATTTATTGGTTACTTGATCATAATTTTTGAAGGCGAATAGATATACGTGTACACCGACTTTTAAATTACATAATCATCATTTTTGCAGGCGCAGTGAAATATTCGGATTTTTTTTTTTCTTCACCTGTCTGTCCATTATTGCAGTGAACCACTTCAAGATTTCTGTGATTGTCGAGGGGTTACCCACTCCAGGAATCTCGTTGGAAATCATTGGAAATCTTTATGAAATCTCAGGGAATCTTGGAATTTTTTGGAGTAGTTAATCTTTGTATGAATATCGTTGGGAATCTTTGGAAATCTTTATGGAATCTCAGTGGAATCTAAAGGAATCTCTGGAGTGGTTACCCCCTCGGTGATTGTGTATATAGGTACACAGACGATAGACACACCGATGCTTTCCTCTCCCTCACAGAGAGACCGTGCAGACACTGGAAAAAATATGGTGATATTTTTGGTGGACCTTCATTCTTGAACCCGAAAAACTTGCTATAAAAAGAGGTTATTCCTTAAAATAGAGTGGGGGGTACCTTGGACAAAATGAAGGACGTGCTCCATGACCGTTTTGGGTTCTGGCGTTATCAGTCACTTTAATAATAAAAGTAGCGTTAAAAACTGGAGAGGAGCCAAAGAATAGCTTCCAACTGGACAGCTCTTGAAATCCAGAATGGGAGAAAAATGAAATGTAGAACCGGAAAGAAAGAACGTCTGGCGAGAGGAGAGGGATTTTAGCGAAGCGTTATTACCCATCTGGAAACATATCAAAGGACTTTCAGCTAGCAACAGCTTTATTTTTCTATACCCATACAACCATCGGCGTAGTAAGAGGGGCAAGTTGCACCCTTTCTTCACCAGCTCCCCCGATCGAAACGAAAAAATAAAGTAAGCACAAGGTTATTGAGAGTTCATGGGAGAATTTTTTTATGAAGACTATTTATGTGGAATTGACTGCAAGGTATTCATGTTACTCCTTTTTTGGGCGGGTTCCGTGTGGAAGCGACCAAAGGACCTCCGCTCTACGACCTAGATCTGTTGCACCGGCCCTGCCCGCCACACATCCCTGCGTCGACGGCGAATCCCACAGGGAGAGAATTTAATCACTCCCTTGTATGTTTTTACACCTGTGGCCATGGGAGTCAAGTGGCTATTGTCAAGAACTACATTGTAGTGTGGGATTTGGAACATGAGTGTTATCCACACCTATACTCAGTGGAAAAACTTGACCGTTAGGAAAAACGTCGTCTACAGTAGGCTAGATCACATAGTCGAGCCCAGGGGGTGGAGACCCCCTTCCTATAGTTTCGGAGTCCGCTCATGAACAAAAGAATATAGTGTTCGCAGCATCATGTGGAGGGTATAATGAGAGAGGCAGGCAATTCTAGGCTTTTTATGAAAATATTTTCTCATTTCCACTCCAGCCACTCTGAATTTTAAAAAAAGTGCTGGTCTTGCACTAAAAAACGGGGTAAAAGCTACTCACTAAGTATGCCATTCATCGCTCTTGAAAATAGATATATGAATAGGTGTACCTGTCCCAGGCCCGTATATGCTGAAAGCGGTCATGGGGAGGGGGGTTTAGGGTCAGGGGGGGGGGGGGGGAGGGGTTAGCCTATATTTTTTTGCTTCACGTTAGCACTACCATGTTAATTTTCCGTTCATGAGGGGGGGGGGGGGGATTCACCCCTTAAGGACGGCTATGACCTGTCCTACTTAGCCCATAATGTTTAGCGATCCTTGAATTAACTGAATGAGGTTGTACGGCCACGTAGTTTTATTTTCAAGATTTATTGCTGCCAGATGGAAATCTACATTTTGTTCACCGGAGGTAGTGCGAATAGTAATGTGTACAAGTGTAAATTGAAGGCAGAGATGTAGAAACGTACATGGAGTGTTTGCATTTGTTGCCCGGATACCCTGCCAGTCCTTTCCCTGGTTTGTTTTGGCCGAATCCCACCCTCCAAGTTTTCCGATTGGATCTTTATGACGCCCTAGCTCACTCGAGTTTCTCTATTACACCTTTATAACCTCTCTCTCCCCGCTTTTTCCTCGACATTTTTTTTTTTTTTTTTTAATGTTGACATTTTCTATTAACTCATTGGCTAGGTTACGCCTTTCGGCATCAAAAGACATTTCGGGGACTAACTGGATATTTGACACTGGCTATTTATTGATTACTTACGATACCCTTCGATAGATAGACCTTGGGGTAGGTACTGGTACTGGGCAATAGACTGCAGTATATATACAGGTAAGCTACATTCACATCATTTCTACTGCTGACGTTATCATCTTGTATATCATGTATGTATACGAGGTGTAGCCATGTATGAAGCTGTAGCTGGTAACCAAAATCTCAAAATCGAAATTTTGCAAGATGACATTTCATCTTCAGCCTCAGCCCTTAGTTTTATATGAACCGACACTGACAGATGAGACCTATTAGGAGTTGTCTACATTTGGCTATTATAGTTGGAAACTCGGAACTCCGTAAAAAGGGTGGGTTGCTCCCAGAGACACGCTCGTCTATTTTATTGACATTTCTGAAGCTCAGATTAATGTCTTTTGTGCGTTACGTTCGACATCGACATCACCATCAACAAGATAAACGATGCATTATGCCGGAGCTTCTATAAATGCTCCGGTTTGAATTTTTTTCTGTTATCGTCCTAAAAAGTTTTCCTTCAAGACGTTTTGTTGATTACATGCCATAGAGGCCAGAGCAAGTTGACTCTTCATATAAACTGCAAAGCTAACTACATTGTCGACTATCATTGGTGTGCTTATGCGTTCCGTTGCTCCAGAAACTGAAACTTTCGTAGCAATGAGACCCATGAAAGTCAAGGAATCAGGGATGATGCGGTGCGGAGGGACTTGCATGAGGAGGAGACATGTTGAGTACATAATATAAAAGTTTTGACATTATTTTCAGTTTATATAGAACCCGCTTTTCTAGAAACTAGATGACGCTGCCGTCTGACGTTTAGCGCTGGCACCAAATGAAAATTCGCCACCGGCGTATGTATCAAATAAAAACACGCTGGTGCATGGAATAAATAAATCACATGCATGGGTATGTCGGTCTGCACAAAATAGATACGGAGTATCTAACCTGATTGTTATCCAAAATGCCGTTAACACACGGATATTCCCATATGTAGGTAGTCTATCTATCTGCTAAATGATTAACGGACTCTCGGTCCATAAAACATTTAAACCATTTATCTTCCTCCACTTTAAACTTTTTCATTACTTCCATCTTTCAACTGGACACCTGGAGCTTGGTTAGTTTGAATCGTTTTTATTAAGAGATTTTAAGCTACCTACTTCTTAGATTTTCAAAGAAACTCTGGAAAAAGGCAGCACTTGTTACTTGGTAGAGGAAAGCTCGAAATAAACGGTTTCCGATCAATTATTTTTTCCATTTCGTTGAGAGAACGTTCTACAAGTGAACAGATGCACAATACTCTGAAGTCTCACTACGCTCCTAAGCGTGCTTATACATGAAAGTAATGCTCAGAGGATGACTCCCCTCCCTCGTGCACTAGTGCAAAGTTAAAAAAAAAACCAGTTGCACTTGGTTGCTGAAACATCCCGTTATAGTCAGCATAATGGTAGTGCTGTGTACATATAAATCTTCATTCTTTTCTACAGAAAGCGTTTGTGAATTCTCTCCCCCTCCAGCTTCACTCTCTATTTCTCTACTTCCATTTCCCCTTATTAGCAGTGCCGATGGCTCCACGTGGGGACTGCTTACCTCCACCACTTGTTTTTTAACAATTACTGTGAAGGAAAATGTGGTATAAATTCATTTTGGAGCAGTATAGCAATTCATGTATATCCGGATGGGGAAGGGTAGGCACCGGAAGTGCTAGATCCAAGATAGAGCCAAGGCCAGCGTGAAGACAATTAAGCGGTCACGTCTTTCCTACCTTCTAAAGTACATCACTAAAACTTCTACGGTACCGTGGTCATACAGAATACGACAGGACATCAATCTCAATACCTTGTACCATCTTTGGATTTTAAAATCAGTCCTATTGATTTGGATATGTGCGGCTGCTAGTTATTTCCTACGTTGACAACGATGAGACAGCTTCCAAGATTCCGAGAGTCTCTCAGTTGAAAAAGTGATTTTCAGAACAGCGTCTCGCGTGTCTCGCGGTCTATCGTTCGAGCTGTCTAGCAACCTCACGCGGGGGCTATCGGCTACCTTATTTTTAAAAAAATAATTACCCTGCTACCTACCCTGTTCTAATACGAACTTTAACGCCCGAACTGACAGTAAAGAACACCTTCAATTTTTCACGTTCACCAGACACCATAAAAAAAGCATTGGAGTAGAAAAGAGGAAAGAGAGGTGATTCAGAGTGAAGAGAACAGTGTGATAAACCTTTGGAAAGAAAGCTAAGGGATTGTTGGTGAATGGAGACCCGGAAATGGGCTTGAGATCTATAGATACAGATACATGGCATCGATCACTGAATGGCTCCTCAGACCTAATGTCAGCCTCCAAGTCGCGGATTCCCCAGTTTCTCGAGAAATCTCCGTTCCCCTTCAAAAATTGGCTAATGGAGTTTTAGCGGAAGCGAAATAGAGTTATACTTCTGTTAGTATATAGGTATATTAGCTTATATTGTATAAACTGCGGCGACTCCTGTATCAGGTTTAAAAAAAAAATAATAATAAAAAATAATAACTGGGTCTGTGTCTGTGTTGTGCCAGCATGCTCACCGAAGTTCCTCCCTTAGTCGCAGATTAGTTTCAATGTTATTTCTAAACATGTATAGGTAGGTATTTTTGTAACTCTTCTCACGGAATAGCGTGTGAGGGGATTATACGAGCGCCTTCCCCCTCCCCTATCCAGTAATTATCCTCCCGCTTTAACACGCTTTCGGAGAGTGTGAAATTCACCACAAGTGTTATTTGCTTCATTTTCACTCATTGTTCCATCCCTTGAGGCAAGTTTACCTACAATTTACCGTGAAATTCAACGGAACCCTTTAGACTAGGGTTACAGGTAGTGATGCACGATGCAAGAACAAGAACAAGAAATGCCATTTCTCGCAAAGCGACTCTTGCTCTTGTTCTCGCAGTAAAAATCCTATATTGTTCTTGTTCTTGCAGTAGAAATCATCTCTTGTTCTTGTTCTTGCTGCGAGACTCTTGCAATTTCTTGCATACACATGGAATTTTCTGCTGTTCAAATGTGGTTTTTTTTTTCCTACCGAGCGGCCATTGTAAGTGCAATCTATCATCGCATAGTCTGCAGAGTTTCTCGTACAAAATATGGACTGCAATCCATGAATGAAGCTTTGAAAAAAAACTACTTGGGTTTATGCAAGACTCTTGCGAGAACTCTTGCAAGAGTTCTTGTTCTTTAAGAAATGCAAGAACAAAAGCAAGACAAAAAAATTTCGTGCAGCACTAACAGGATAATTAAAATAATTTTTATCAAGAAAAGCGAAGTAAGCAGCTATATACCTACTTTAGTTCTGTTGGTACCGACGCGACTGAACCTGGAAATGTGATGGCATTAAAAATAATTCGCTAAACTTGGTTTAATTAAACCAGGTCCAACTGTTCATATAATTTTAAATATTTCAAAAGTTTACAGGCTTTAAACCCGAAAGAATACTATTGTAGCGAATGGTACCCACCCTCTCACAAGTTAAACATAGGTGTATCAGCGTTGGTCCACGTATCACGGACGTAGAGGGAGGTATTTTCGCAAAAGACATTTTTTCTTTTCATTTTTCAGCTTGAATAGAGGCGCGCAAACTTTTGCGAGTTATTCATCACTTATTCAATAAAAAGTTGTAAATGCTGTAGGTATGGTTTGAGTAATGGATATTTTTCAAGTTGAGCTTTATTGAAGTCGAAAAAATAGCTTTGTAGCAGCGTTCCGGTGTCAAAGTGGTTGACTTAACGTTTTTTCCTTTCAATACTTTTCATAACTTTTCAATGGCTTCCAAAAAAAATCTGTGAGATCTGAATATTTGCTTTTACAGCAAAGGAATGAGAATAAGCTAAGAGTGCCCAAGGTCTGCATGTTGTAGAGGTTGCAACGTTCGAATATGAAGCAGACCACCAAATCCGAAAACCTTTTCCTGATCACCAAAGCGAGAAAATCAATAGTACGAGTCCTGGAGCATACCTATAGAAACGTATCGATGGTTAATTGTGAATATATTAAATTGTTGACGAGCAGATTGAACATATTTTGATGAAAAGCTCTTCATTAGTGCTGGGCATAGCCGGGGGGGGGGGGGGTTATGGGGTTAACCCCCCCCCCCATAAACGGAAAATTAACATGGTAATGCCAACGTGAAGCAAAAAAATTTAGGCTAAACCCCCCAACCCCCTTTGACCCGAACCCCCCCCCCCCCCCCCCCCCATGACGGCTTTCTGGATACGGGCCTGGTGCTGGGTTCATCAAACTGGCGCATGGCGGTTTATTTAAAATGGAATAGGAGGGAAGTGGGTTGGCCAGAAACCCTTCGGCATGAGATAAATTTGGCAAACACCTCATTGAGTATATTCAGCAGGAAACAGAATTAGTTTCCTTATTGACTGCCAAGGTTTGGATCCCACCATACACGGTCAGTATTTAAAATAACTGATAAGTTAGGTAGGTACCTTTACTAGTCGGTGCGCAAACATTATGATTGTTTTTCTTCCTAACGGAAATAATTTTTGTATAATCCACCTAACCTGAAAGAATATTATTGCTATAAATTAGCTGCTGAAGTCCCTGAAGTTCCGATATCGTTTAAAATGTGTTTATTGTTTTTACTTTCTCGCCCGTATGTAATACATGGGCTGAGAAAGTTATGTCTTCGTGCAAAATTTCGATTTTGAGATTTTGGGTTTCCCATGATCCTGGAGGTCCCCCGAGTCCAAAAAAGTGGTTTTTAAAAAATGTCCGTCCGACGTACGTACGTCAGTCTGTCGCGCAACTGGACGTCACACCGTTCGTCCGATTTTGCTCAAATTCGGTATGTAGGTACCTAATGTAAATATCTGGACATGTTTTTTGATAAATTTTGATAACTCAAAAATTGCGCCTGCTATGGTCAAAAAAACGCAAAAAATCGTGTTTTTTGACAGTTAAGAAGGGCAGGAAGCTACGTATATCAAGTTGGAACTTGAAAATTTGCGAAAGTGTTTTTGAATAGATGCTTTTAGGTCTTTTACAATCATTTGGAGGTGGGCCAATAACTTGGCCCAGTTTTGGCCCAAACGCGTTGGTCGTCACTCCGGGAGCACTATTCGATCGATTTCAATAAAAATTGATAGGGAGGTGTACTTTAACCTACTTTCATGTTTTACCGAACGAAATTTATCCAACATAATAATTATGGCCAATATTGGCATTATCGTAGGAAAATTTTCCAAAAATGGAAATCACGTTTTTGATTGGTTAAGACGAATTTGCAACAACCCTAATCGACAGATTTCCTTGAAAATTGGTGAAAGTGGTCTCAGATAGATGCTTCAAGGTCATTTTCAATAGATTTTCAATTACTTGAAAATTAAGGCCGTGACATGGAAAATAGAAAACACGTACTTTGCGCGTCGAACGACACTTCACCATTTGATGGATATGTTTGAAATCCGGTGAGTAGGTGCCTAAAATTATTGTCCAGTGTATGGCAAAATATTATTTAGAAAAAGTTAAAATTTTGGTCCAAAAAAAATAAATTACGTAAAAAAAAATCAAAATTTTCGATACCGCTGGCGTAAAAATTGCGAGAAAGTCAAGTGCGACCATTGTCGAACCCTTTATTTGTTTTGTGACATGTATGCGTATGTATAAGATCTTGAAATTTAATTTCGCAAATTTGAAGTTAAGATGAGTTAAGGTTGTCAATCTGTCATTTACAGATTACCAAATGAGATTACCAGATCAACAATGGAACCGCTTCTTGATACGGAGTTCAAATAATCGGACATGACAAGAAACCTATACAAAGAAACAAGGCAGGTATGAGCAAAATTAAATTACTTAAGTTCTATTCGACACACTTCCTTGCAGTTTCCTTTGGCTTATCGTAAGGCTTTTTACCAATCTCAGTCTCTAAAAAATTGAATTTTAATTCATAATGCAAAAGGAAATATAATATCCGGTTGAAAAATTGTTTTGTTGAGTACATATATTTTTTTTGCCTCATTTTAACAGTCTGAAAGCAAGACGGCAACCCTCACTCCATATCCGCCTAAGGTAGGGGAATGAAAAATTGCCAGCAAGTCAGCTGTGGCCTGCGGGGAGAATTTTATCCCGAGCGCCCCTTCAGCATTCTCTGCAATAATTACGTGCCGGCTAGAAACTCACTTCAGTTTCAGATCTACCCAATCTCCCGTCACCTCCACCCCTTCTACTACAGTTCTTAAGGTGTTACAAAAGTCACGAGGTGGTAACCACCCTTTTTCCTCACTTCTTACCAGTTACTATGAAGGGGGAAAAATTGCTCAGAGTTATTATTTCTTCGTTCTTAAATGGATTAGACATCTCAGGCCCGTATTCAGAAAGCGGTCATGGGGGAGGGGGTCATGGGGGGGGGGGGGGGGGTTTAGCCTAAATTTTTTTGCTTCGCGTCGGCATTACCATGCTAATTTTCCCGTTCGTGGATACGGCTATGATACATCTATTGTATTTGTATTAGATTATAAGTGAAATTTCTTGCGAACTGCTTGTATCTGCATAAATATTATTTTCAAACAAGAAATATTTCTGAAAATGTTTTACCGCCGTTCACCGCAAATATTCCACCGCCTCCGATATACATCACAACATGGAGGGACATTCCTATTTTTAAGATTTTTTTTTTTTTTTTTACCTTGTCCTGCCCAAGAAGGATCAAGAAGCAACTTGTGTTGCCCAATTTCAAAATTTTCCCCTATGAAACCCCAAATAAACTTTAAAAACACAGAAAACGCATCACCTTGCCAAGTTCCAAATTTTTCGTACCGTAGGTAATCCACAAATAAAGTCATTGAGAAGTTACGGAGGTGAGGTCAGCCAGAGCCTCCGTCGGTAAACCAACAGGGATCGGAGAAACTCACGAACTGTGATGGCTTAACTTTTGAAAGCTTTGGAACCTAGGAAAGGGCTGAAAGGTACATTGAGCTTCAGCTCATGTAAGCATTGTGCCCGTGCCCGTATTCATAAGTTCGCCCATGATACAAACGGGAGGGCAAAATATGGTCTACTTAGGATGTATGGATTTTATGAGTACTTTATCAGTTCAGTTAAGCTAAGTTTGCCTGTCAGATTCTAGCTCAACAAGAATCACTGATTCTGCCTGAAACTGGCTCGCGTTTGGAGGCATAGATTAACGTTGGGGACGGGAAATTATTTGTAATTATTCCCTTGTTTAGAAAGATGCCTGAGCTAATTGCAGGCACTGTCGCAAATGAAATGAATTAGTACCTAGTAGTCGTTGCTGCGCGTCGTCAGAAGAGGAGTTGATTGTGGCAATGTAAATGCCACGAACTTAGAAAATTGATTAGGAAACTTACGAGAATTTGGAAGAGCCCACAGCACAGGTTCAATTAGAAGAGACAAAAGGTCTGATTTCTGGAGAGCTCGCTCGTATTATGGAAATGAGAGGGCTGCTGGTGTTAGCTCGTTTCATCGTCGCGCCATGCATTTCGAGGCTCTGACAAATTCTCTTCACTTTTCACGTACAATAGGTTTGAGCTAGAGTAGATATTCTGTTACGAAATATTTTAACATACCTTCGAAAGTCTCGGCTCCAGCAAGCATAAATGACTGGATTCATGGAGGAGTTGATCCACCCTAGCCACGTCACCGCGGCGGAGACAAGTTCCTCCTCCCAGATGCACTTGGTGCAGAATCCGCTGAGAAGGTTAACTACGAAGAAGGGAAGCCAACACACGATAAACACGCCCATCACGATCCCGAGAGTTTTGGCCGCCTTCTTCTCCTTCGCGAATTTGGTCAGCTTCCGCGAGAGTGAAAAGTTCTTGCCAAGAGTCTTACCATGGTGTCTCTGTAGACCGTTGGTGGGCCGATCATCATCTTCTGCACGTGGCTGGTGGTAGACATGGTTTCCCCCTCGGTGCATGCGCAAAGTAAGTTCCAGTTCCCCAGACATGAGCACCTGCTTTGTCCCAGCCTTGAGACTTCGTGTTTGTTCGGCTGCCGCACGATAAATCCGATAATATGTGAACACCATAATGAACAGAGGAAGGTAAAATGAAATTGTGGAGGAAAAGAGGAGATACCCCAAATGTTCTGTGAAGGGACATTTGAGCGGTGGCACAGGTCCTGTGCGGACAAACCTCCACCATGCTATTGCTGGGAATGAGATCGTGGCCGAGCACACCCACACTGCCATGATCCACCCGACCGCCCGACGACGGCTCATCCGCGTTGGGTACGTGAAGGGGTTGGTGATGGCCCAGTACCGGTCCAGAGAGATCACGCACAGGTTGAGAATGCTTGCCGTGCTGAATAAAACATCCAGAGACCGCCAAATGTCGCACCAGTCCATGCCAAAGAACCATGTGTGCTCCAGGACTTCGTACATAGCCGAGAAGGGCATGACGACGAGGCCAACGAGACAATCGGCCACAGCAAGGGAAGCCACAAAGTAGTTTGTGCTTGTGTGGAGGGTCTTTTCTCGGATTACAGCGGAGATAACGAGCAGGTTGCCGAAGACGGTTGCCACGGAGAAGGTTATGAGGACAGCGGCCAGCGCGGCACGCTCCTGTGCCATTTGAGCGTAGCGCCCCCAGTCGTGTGCCGATGTATTCCATGGTAAGGTCTCGTTAAAGGATAAGTTTAGCTTGCTGAAGTCGGGTTCTGGGTAGCCCAGAGTCCATGTGTCGTTCATGCCGCGCGCCGGGACCTGCGCTCTGCCTCGTCCATGGCCTCAGCGGGCCAAGCGCGTCAGCCCGCTCATGGGCCGAAACTCAACCCTTCCCTGAAACCAAACAAAAACAACCTATATTACACCAGGAGAGTGGAAACTTATATAAGCTGCTTCCAAACTCGCAAAGTTTTCTAATTTTCTTCTGAACAGGAATTGATGGGATAGACATGATAGTTGGGTGCTGGTATAGATACATAGGTGGTCTATTTACTATTTGTCAGGAACGTACCGTATTCTTTACAGACCATTCAAGCTCAAGGTCAGTGGAGCTAAAGAGTACGATAAGTGAGATTTTCTTTCCATACGACATATACGATTATAATGAA
Source organism: Mesopsocus fuscifrons (assembly GCA_950004255.1). NCBI lineage: Eukaryota > Metazoa > Arthropoda > Insecta > Psocodea > Mesopsocidae > Mesopsocus > Mesopsocus fuscifrons. The sequence continues at coordinate 16,949,254 of OX465373.1, read as the reverse complement.
CGTTTATGTGAATGGGATGTTTAATTAATATTTATTACCTATTATAATTCTTATGCATGAAAAAATCCATGCAGTAATTTTACCAGAAGGGTGGGGGAGATAACCCCGGCTTAGGCTGTTGCCAGCGTATTGGGTAATCCAAATCGCATTTTTACCTACCCATTTGGTGAGTTATGACCGTTGCCAGCCTGAGGCATTTTGGCCTATCTTGGCTTTCAGCTCTACAGGCTTGCTCAGTTTGAAAAAGTTACGAAAGAAGGGAATAAGTCCCCCATCCTCCTTTTGACAGTTTGGTCACGAAGAGCTGTCACAAATACCAAAAGCACATTCGGTGGTATCACTGGTGTCACTGTCACCCGGGTTGCCAAACTCAGACTTCGATGTGATAATCATTCACTCTGGCGTGAGTCACGTAACATATCATGCAAACATGAGGGAATGAGGTACGATAAGAAATTCGCAACCCAGGGTGCTGGAAAATCTGCCCTCTGCCGAATCTGTCACGTCACTCAGCTTGTCCAATTTTTAAGTCCACGGTAGGTATATAAGATCCCGATATAATCCGGATAATGTAACCGGTTGCACTGTGCATGGGAAATTACCTGTCACGTAAGTTTGTCAGTGGATCACGTTTCGTCGTCGTTAACTGCACTCTCCGCCCTTTCTATTTCTGTGTACTTAGGTAATTCGTAATTCGCAGATAAAAAAATAATGTGTCGTATATAGGTAGGTACCTATAGTAAGCACAGTAAAGAAAGGATGGCAGGTTAAAATGGTTGTGGTTCTCACCTTTTGCTAATTTGCATCTACCCTGTACAGGCGTAAAAATAGATATAAAATGATAAAGTCGATAACGGTAACAGGACGAAAGCATTGGATTTTCACACGACCTCCTTCTAATCCGCGCGTTTATGCACTAACACACCCGCAACACCCACAGCAACAGCTACAACCTACCACTACTTACAAAGCTCAACCTCAACCCATGCTGCTTGTTTTTCCTGCGTTAATTCACCTTTGGTGTTTCTCTCTGACGCAACAACGTTCTCAGATAACTTTGGTGTTTGATTTCGTTGTACCTTATCTACCTATACCTACCTACAGGGCGGAACACCCCAGTGCCGCAAACTTTTTCCCGGGCTATATAGGTTTCATGGTGCCCTGAGGAAGGTTTCTTCAAAGGTTTTCTTCAGGGGTAACCTGAATTAGGGGTTCAGCATGATCGCACACCTACTTAAGGGCTTCTACGCAGTCGTATTTGTTTACGTCTTTTCCTGCACACTTTGTGAGGAAACTGTTGGATATTTAAATGTTCTGAAATATAATATGTCTTTTTAACGGCCGAAACTGACAGTGATTTTACGATCGAGTGATTTTCGTCACAAAAAAAACGAACACTATTGTGTGGTCGCCCTTAACCATACAGTAAAAGTATGACGAGGGGTACGAAAATGGCATCGGTCGCACTCGCACACTTACCCGACTATTATTGTAGGTCCTATACTTCGAAAGCCCTGTTTCCGTGAGGTTGATCCTATATACATTTAGGATAATTTTACCTCAACAGGATAATTATAGAAACTCGGTGAGCACTCACCAGCATGTGTCCCTCTTCTCGAAATAACGGTTTCCCTAAGTCAAGTGATGCTTGTGACATATCGCTGAAAGTTCACCAGACTGCAAAATGAATAACTCGTTTATGGGTCCGCTATACCTGACGATGCATTTCTTGCCGCCCATAAGATTAACATTGCGAGCGGCGATTCATTTTCAAGGTTTGCCCTTGGTTGGAAAGACACGAAATTTTGGCTGTACCTAGCCCTAACAATGTTCTAGGTTGTGTTCGAAGCAGATTTCCCATTTTTTTACTGGTTTTCGAGATACAGCACTTTTCTTGAGGTATGCGATGCTAGCATTTGCAAAACAGTTGCAATAAAAGAAACCAGTGAGAAATTGGGAAATCTGCTTCGATCACGACCTAGAACATTGTTAGGGTTAGGTACAGGCAACATTTTGTGTCTTTCCAACCAAGGGTAAACCTTAAAAATGAATCGCCGCTTGCAATGTTAATCTTATGGGCGGAAAAAATGCATCGTCAGGTATAGCGTCCTCTTAAGCGTTTAAGAAATTGCCGTTTATGTTGAAGTAATGCAGAAGGAGGTGCTTGTCAGGGTTTTATTCTCGGTCACGTAACTCTGCCTGCACATGCAACCATGTCTTCCTCCGAGCTCTACGCATTTATGGCTATACCTGTACATCTATACGAAGGTACATAGTTTCCGTTCAACATGTAAACATGCAGCTCGTAGCGAGCCCACGAGAGCCATACGGGATCTTCGGTGAAGTTTGAACTGGAAAAATATAATATGCGTATATCGATACGAAGGTATTTAAATTATAGAGGTTGTGTCTTCCGAACGTGTAGTATAAGGCTTCACGGTCCTTCAAATCATCTTCACTAATGTGTAGATGCCTACTCCTACTTTTCAGCACTTGTTGGTCTGATCGGCCAACGAAATTTGGCGTCATCGGGAGACCTTGAATTCAAAAGACAACCTCTAATATTTGGAGACCGTACTCCTTTATATAGAAAGAGCCATCGCTGAAATTTCCCCTCCTTTACGAGTACGACCGAATGGAGTCGTTCTTCCATCAGCATAGAGCGATAGCAAGGGAACGTGGAAGTGTAAATATGTCTATTTCATTCATCATTTATCTGCTTCCTCGTTCAAATTTTTTATATTTCATGCGGGTTGTCGCAAAAATTGTTCCTAAGAGGAATACGGAGAGATCATCCATTTTTACAAGGAAGAGTTCTGGTGAGATAGGGATGGTCATTTGTACCTATACACTAGGTACTCGTTCCACCCTCTCTTTTCACCGATAAAAAAGGATAAGACACATTCATTTATATAGGGTGCGTCCCACCATACTTGGTTAACGTTAAACTCTAGTTAAATTTCAATTATTGCACGGTAAAAACCGAATTTAACTGGAGTTTAACCGTTAACCAAGTATGGTGGGACGCACCCTCAGTTAGCCACATTTCTTTGAAATCTATAGAGTGAGGTGGTTGAAATTTCAAAACGCCCTATCTCCAAAGTTAATGGCGGGAATGAATGGGGGTCAGTTGAAAATCTCGCTCATATTTTTTTAACGATTTCGGGTTACACAGAGATGGGTTAAAATAAACTTCGACGTCTACTTCCACCTTTCGACTCTGCCAAAAAGAATTTTTTATTTAATTTATGGAGCCCTTTTTTCTGGGAAAGAGTTAATAACTAGCGAGAAAGTAAAAACATGGAGCCGGTTTTGGAAACCCATAAGAAATGTATTCGAATCAGAGAGCAAAACTGCCACCGCAGAATTCCTGCATGTAGAACACTTTCTAAAAAGTTTTTTACTTTTTCCAATTCTTACGTTTGTGAAAACCTTGAAGAATTTTCCTGAAAACTTATGCCTTTACTTTTATGGGACCAGATCACGTTCTAATTTCCATATCCAAAGCTGTGTACGTTCATATGGTAGTATGTGTTCATCGAACGTTCTGTCACCTGAAATAACATCTATACAAAATTTTGAATGTTGCTGCCATTATTTCCATTGACTACCTGCTTAGGTACCTATTTTTTCCAAGAAAACTGTTGAATATTTTGTTTTGTTCTTAGATACTACTTAACGGCCACCATACATTCTCGACGAACTCCGCCAAAACCACTGTGCGAAAGTAAATATTCGACAAAACTAATGTTTATATATTAGTACAACCGGAGACTGGTAATTGCAATATCGTATTGATTGTGTCTACTCTAAAAGCTAAACATAGTGTGCTATTTGAACGCGAAACCAACGAGTAAAAGTAGGACACTATGTTTAGCTTTTACAGGAGAAAAGTAAAGAAATGCTGTTGAAATTACCCACTTCCGTAAGTGAAATAAAAATTGCCAAAATGCAACATGGCTACGGTAAATAGTACAAACATTTATCAAGCTTTTCTACTAAATGTGACGATAAAATCATACATTTTTTAGTCCGAAAATTTTCAAAAAAATATTCCGCATGAGGTAGTGTTGTGTTTTCGCGATCTGTCAAAAAAACATGTGGACTGGTAGTTAACTGTTTAAAATCGCTCCTGTGGGCTTATTACTCCATTTCATGCAAAAATACAACACTATATACCTCACGACAAAGAGTCTCAGGTTTACATCCCCCTATAAACACTTTCCACTCGCCCTGTAACTTCGGAGTAGGGCTTGAAGTACGTACCATTGCGAACCAAGTACGTGTAGTCGAAAATAGCGAATGTATATTCAGCCTTAAATAACATTTACATATCAGGACCTAGTTGAGCAAGTTGGAGTTTAAAAAGTTAGGAAATTTTTTGATAAAATAAAATTGATTGAAATTAACTTGGGTGTTCAGGATAGGGATAACAAATATATATATATAATATAATATAGGTAATAATAATATAATATATAATGTATATAAGTACCTAATATACTTATATATTTTTTTTTTCAAAAAAACAAAACAAAAATTATGTACCTATTTGTTCTGAGACACATTTGTCAGAATAATTATTATTCAGCAGTTTTTTCAGAAAATATAAAAATATCTTTTTTGTACCATTCCAGTACTTTTCTCTATAGTTATGTAAAATTAATTAAAAAGGTTTACTCTTGAAGGTAACTTGGGGGGGTGATGACTACGGTGCTATCAGCATGAAACCCCCGACTTCACGGTATTTGCCAAGGGCGACGACCCTTCCTTTAACCTTTCTCACTGCGCCTCCGATGTTATTTATCGCATTCCCCAAAGAAACTCACAGCAAGCGAAACAAAAATTCGCTCACCCACTTCAGATAGTTTGTTTATAGTCTTGAAGTCAATAGAGTCTAGGAGTAGGTATGGAAAACACGCTGGGTAAACTCATTTTTTTTCAGCTTCATGTGCAATTGCTTGGCCAGTTGTACTAGTCAATATTTATTTTGAACGGAGAGCTCATAGCGTATACAGCCCATACCCAATGATTTTAGCACAAACATTAGTGGGTATGCCAATCAGCGCAAAAGGTGCGGACAAAATGTTAAATCTGTTAATACTCGGTACATCACTGCCATTTGAATAAACAAACAATCAAAATTCCAAACAAATTGGACATGAACCGTGAAATATCTGTTTGAAAACCCTCCCGCGAGGCGGCATAACGGTTAGCGCTGATCTAATGGCGGTTTTGCGAGCGGGTGAATTATACTGTAACCGATATTTTTGTGTTTTTATGGATCTAAATGATGTTATTTTATTGGGGCGCACCAGTTGATGGGGTTGGAGTGCTTTTTGTTTTTATGTTTCTCTCGCTATAGCACCATTTAGTAGTGAGATGTCAGATAAATATCTACACTAACATTGCTTGAGACATTATCGAAACGCTCCTTCTATAACTAGTGTCTAACCTGTCTAAACCATATATTGCCCTTTAAAGTATAAGAGTTTCTCTGAAAAAATAATAACAGAACAAAAATTAAGTATTCGGTTTAGCCTGGGAGATGAAAGTGGCAGCTTTCAACTGTATCGTACCTTTGGGGAAAATTAGGTAGGTATTTAGGTATAGTAATAGAAAAGCAAATCAGCAGAAGCTATATAGTGCTGAAAATAGCATAACTCCATTTCAGAAATTATCGACCGGCTGTTTTCTCGGTTCTCCCGGGCCGATGCACTATGAAAAATGCTTGGTGTGCTCGCCCCGTACACGGCACTGCCCCCACTTTTAAGGAGATTATGACTATCATTTGCAAAAAATTCAAAACGTAACCCATAATGATAGATGGAGATGGAACCGTGTTATCGTGAAATATTATTCATGCAATTAGGAAACTGGAATAGGAAATACACGCAACGGTAGAAGTGAATTTCATTGATGTAATGGTAATGGGTAACTGGTAACCCCGCAGGCTGATTCAGCGTAGGCAAGTTATTCCGCAGGGGAATCGAAACTTGACATTCAAAGGGAAGATTTATCAGGGGAAACAATGCTGGTGAAGTAATCCACTTTATCCTCATGCTCTGCAAATTCTAGAGGTTGTCTCATTTGAGCCAGAAATACAGGGTCTCCCGGTGACGTGATATAGCACCAACCAATCAGAACCATACATCCCGCGAAGCTCCAAAGGTAGATCAGGATGATTTGACGTCATTGGTGTAGATCCCATGAGACCTGTGAGGGAACCCGTTGAAAATATAGACCTTACTTCTGCTTTAAATCGAACGGTGAGCATGCATCGATATCCGATGTCTACTCTTCCACTTTGGACTCAAAGAATTACTTGCTGTCAATCAATGATCCTCTAATTGCGCCATATCGATATTGAATAGAACGGATTAATATTAGATGAGGAGACTCCGCACTGAAGGAGGATTTGGGTATTTGAAATATCGAATTGGCCTTTGCAGGATCATAGTGAAGGTTACCTTTACTAAAGGTACAAAATCAAGGGGAGGCGGATAATCTAGCAAAGGTTCACATAGCGGGAATCGGAAGGTTATGCGCTCAATATAATGCCAATAAAATTCAGTCGGTGGCAATTATAACTGCGGCAGTTTGTAGTCCCTACCAACTCTGTTATAAACTGATTTCTAGAAAATTCGTTTAAAATAAACATGCCGACAATAATTCCCCCTCCTTCAAAGACACTTGGGCGGCAATAGTGCCTCCAGTGAGTATTTCTAATGTGGGCCTATATCGAGGGGTGACCACTCCAGAGATTCCTTGAGATTCCACTGAGATTCCATAAAGATTTCCAAAGATTCCCAACGATATTCATAGAAAAATGAACACCGAAGGGGTAACCACTCCAAAAAATTCTAAGATTCCCTGAGAATTCATAAAGATTTCCAACGATATTCCCACCGAGATTCCTGGAGTGGTTAACCCCCTCGGCCTATATATACGTCTAGAACACTTTAGTGAAATTGAAAAAATTCTGCTCAACCGTTCTATATTGATGTAGCCTACGCACAGGTGCATTCTACTCAAATGGTACCTGTAGGAGGTATGAACCATTTTCTGGGAAAATACTGCAATATCTATGTGTGGGACAGCTAATTTTAAAACCACTCCGTGCTAAAACAAAAAGGAAGGGAATTTTCACTGAAACTTTGTGTGAACTGAGCTTTTTCCCTCATTATTTTTATAGTAACCATCGGAGAGTGAGTAGGTGTAACACAAACGCTTTTTCATTAACCTTGTCTGCAGCAACATGTTTTTTTTTTTTCAAGAGAGCTACTGCGTCCCGCCCTTTACTTCCCGGTGCCTGCTGGTAATAAGTTCTGTTCGCAGGTGTATCCGCCTACTTTGTCAACATCATTAATCCTAAAAACAGGTATTTTGATGCCTCCCCTTAGCGAGATTTATCCAGAAACTTAGCCCTAATGTTTGGCTCGTTCTGGTTTATAATGTGTTACCGGCCGTGGTAGAGCATCCCTTCGTGAATTTTAAATAAGGATCAACACAACAGCTTGCTGGACCGTTTTTATCCGTAAACTTTGCCTCCTCATTCACAAAATGGTAAAGTAAATAACATTCTTCATTTTAGCGCGAGGATTTTTTTGTTGAGTAACCTGATAACGTGACAAATGTAACGTTTGTTTGTATTCAGCTTCACTGAACCCTACTGGAAGGCCGGAGAACTTTTCTCACTGGCGTCAGCACAACTGAATATTGAATAGACTCGGCGCGTTATTTTACAGAGACAATATATTCCATTGGGATACAAGCGTTGATAATGGAATGTCGTAAATAGTCATTCTTAGCACCTTTCGCTGCTGGGGGGTTTGAAAGGAGGGAAGGCTTGAGTTATGCTGCCATAACCTCTGGAGAAGACTTTTGTGATGTATGTTACTGCTACACATAGAAGAATAACGACTGGTTGAGGGGGCACATTTCACCACCACTTGCGGTAGTTAAAAATCTCATCTTCTATTCTACCAGTTCTAACTAAAAAGGATTTATTTCTACACACATGGCTTCTTAAGGATTATTGCATAGGTATGTACTTCAGGATTGATTGACTTAAGCCAGTGTCACTGCGATTAGTGATTAGTGAGCCTCGCGTTATAGGAACCGAACGGAGCTCGAACTGTATACCTGTATTTTACATGACTCTTCTAGATATAGACTTAATAGGGTAATACAAGGTTTTGTAACTAGTGTACTAAAAAAGGTTGCAACAAGAATCTCATGTGGTTTTTGGGTTTCTCATGGGACGTATCAGTTGGAACAAATAATAATGCCTGTATCATTCTCATTTGGTTTTGCAGGGGAAAGTGTGAAAAATTTGGGGTTGGTACCTATGGTTATGTGATGAAGTTATTATTTATGGGATGAGCGGTGTGTTGACTCCAGCTTGCACCTAATGGAGGCGTTCCAGCATCCAGCGGCAGGAGGGTAATAAATTGCCATGTGCTGCCTGTGCTTGCTATCGCACCGCACGAGCTCCGTGCATGAAAATTTGATGGGAACAACGAGGTTTTGATTCATTACGGCTCCTCCCCCTGCCTGGTACCCCATGCACCTCAATACTAGTGTACCTATCTACTCCTGAGGTAAAAGTGCGATTAATCATATATTCCTCTTAGGGCATATGTTCATCTCTTTCTCTCTGTCCGTAGACTGAAGGGAGAATTACCGCACTACTGTTCAGTTTGAGAAATTTACTCTTTTCCATTTCTCTTAATCTAGTGGGAAAACATAAATCAGGTGGAGGAATGAAAGGCAGCACTGCTGCATGTGGGAGTCAGAACCAGCCTTCAATATCCGGTGACGGTGATCAACTGATCAATTGCTTTAGTGCTGCCCCACTTTTCCCACACAACCAAACTAAGCAAGTGGGAGATTACCTGTGCTGGGTCAGCTTCAAGTTCTATATCCATTCACAGGAAAGGTGCTTCATTTCAGTTCAGTTCAAGTTACGAATACGGGTTGATCGCTTATCTTTGTATGTAATGTTACTAAAATTGTTATTTCGTTATTACCGAAGGGGTAACCACTCCAGAGATTCCTCAAGATTCCCTGAGATTCCATAAATATTTCCAAAGATTCCCAACGATATTCATAGAAAGATGGTGGTGCACCTTCCAGCTCATCTCAGTCCTGGACCTTATTCGAGCCCCTGTTAATAAATAATAAATTTAAAACCTCACTCTTATTTTTGGTGCACTAAAAAAACTTCGCAATGTGTCTCTTCAAACTAAACTTAACGAGACTGAAATTACCAACTTTACTTTCAGCACAGGCCGTAAAAGAAATTCTTCAAAGCGAAACTTTGCATTGGCATACCTTTTCAAGCCCCATTCAGAAGTCCCTGGTGAGAGAAAAATCAACTGACAAAGTTGAAGCAAGAGAAACAATCTAGAATGTTTATTTAGAAATTAATTGGAATTGTATACAGAGATCCTTTGAAATTCGAGAGAGGAAATCTTAATGCCCCTTTTAAATAAAACGAGCTAAAGCGCAGGCTCCGCCTGCTCTTCACCTCGCCACTGCGTGGGGCTAGACACCTCGGCCTTCGGCCTCGTGTTTTCTTCTGATTTTCAACGGTGGAGGAGTCCGTCCATCTAGCCGTGGCGCACGGCACCCCTAGACATTACCGAACAAACGGTGGTAGAACCGCACTTAACTTCCTTGCCCCGTATCAAATTTGCGTTTTTTGTGTGATTTTTTAATGATTTTGTTTTATTCATAACGGGGTTATTTTTATGCAATCCAAAATCGGTTGAAAATTCCCTTAGACCATCTATCTTTAGCTCATAACCAATCTCATGCCTGTCATCAATCTATTGTTGTAGTGGCAAGTGCGTTCAGACCATAAAAAAACGTGGATTCTCATTTGGAAACATTTTTTGAGAAAAACAGCCGTAATTTCCAAAATAGTGAAATTCTGTTCAACAAATGTTGGTAACGATGTGTTACAGAAACGCAGCAAATTTTGTGGCAATCCGTCAATAAATGGGACTGGCGTTAAATCGATCGAAATTTGATCAAAGACGGCCGTAATTTTCAACTGTTTGAAATTTTATTCCAACGAACCCTCAATAAGCATCTATTTGCCAACACACTTAAGTATCAGTTTTCAATGTTATAGATTGGGAACAGGGGCGTCATTTGGCCCTCTTGGGGGGGGGGGGGGGGGGGACTTGACGCCCCCAAGAGGGCTGTTGCCCCCCCCCCCCCCAAGAAGGCTGTTGCCCCCCCCCCCCCCAAGAACGAATTAAAAAATTACATTTTCAGTGAAAAACGTAAAAAAAAATAATAATAATAATTAGGATGATTTACCTACCTACCCATGATCATGAGTTACATCCAGTAGAGACCATGGATGGTATTTTGAAGGGAAAACTCTGCTGACTATTGTGTATGGCGGTCGATTGCATGTAGTCAAAAAATTACGTTAAACCGGGGACAATTCCTTGCGAACAGTGCTGGATTTACCATTACCCATGCTAAATAAGCTACAGTTTGGGGCCTATACACGCTCTGAAGGGGCCTACAAAAATTTTCAACGTAATAAATAATTAGTAAATTTAAAGTTCTTCCTGCAAAATATGGAGATTTTAACGTTAACCGAGTATGGTGGGACGCACCCTAAGTATATATAGTGACTACTTGCCCCCCCCCCCCCCCCCAAGAAAAACTGAAATGACGCCCCTGATTGGGAGCTGTGCTTTCGGCGCTTGTCTGACTAAACAAAAACAGGAATTTTGAATTATTTTTCCTGGGTTTTGGGCATTCTCTCTCTATAACGAATATTCCGTAACAAAACTCATTTTTCTATGACGAAAACTTTCTATTTTTTTTGGAATTGGATTTTTTTTTAAACATCAAGTTTTGCCTAAATTTTTAGAGGTTCATTTCTGAATTGACAAAACCTATACCTTTAAATTTGCCTAATAGCCCACATTATGCTGAAAACAAACCACTTCTCACCTTTAAAATCGGACAAATAATTAAAGTGTAGTATGATTGTTTTCGTAAATCTCCGTATGGAGTCTATTTTTTGGAATTAGGTTTTTTTTTTAATCATCAAGTTTTTTCTAAATTTTTAGAGATTCATTTCTAAATTGACAAAAATCCAACAGTCCCGTCATTTGCCTAATAGCCCACATTATGCTGAAAACAAACCACTTTTCACCTTTAAAATCGGACAAATAATTAAAGTGGTATGATTTTTTTCCTAAACCACTGTATGGAGTCTATTTTTTGGAATTAGTTTTTTTTTTTTTTTTAATCGTCAAGTTTTGTCTAAATTTTTAGAGATTCATTTCTAAATTGACAAAAATCCAACAGTCCCGTCATTTGCCTAATAGCCCACATTATGCTGAATTCAAACCACTTTTCACCTTTAAAATCGGGCAAATAATTAAAGTGGTATGATTTTTTTCCTAAGCCACTGTATGGAGTCTAGGGGTTTTGAATTTTGGCGGCAACCCACCAGTCGTGGCAGTAGACGGATGGTCGGACATCAGGCTAGTGTGTCCGAATCAAAACATGACCGTTTTTTGCCGTTTTCTTATCTTAAAATATTTTTTTACGTGATATTTCATTATAGTTTCTACATGTGTTGCATATCAAACTTTAGCTAATTTAATGGCATCCATTAATTTGTCATTCTTTTTCTTCCTTCTTTCGAATCCGATTTTTTAATGCAGTTTCTGTAGAACTTTTTGTGGGATTTTTGACCAATACTTGTCTTTGAACGAAAAAAAAACTGATACATCTTCACATTTGGCAACTAAAATTTGATTCACCTGAAAGCCCATTTCATTCTGAATAAAACCAATATAGAAAGGTACAATGTCACTGACTCTAGCTATGTTTAAAATGTGAAACTAAAGAGGAAGAAAACCCAAGATTTTTTCATGGCTAATTTTCCTCACCCAAAAAGACCCTTATAAACTTAAATGGAAACGTTTTCTTTATATTCGTCTTGTAGCACATCTCATGGGGAGTAAAATGAACCATTTAGATCACGTCTAGCCTCAAAGGTAAAAAATCGCCCCACTAAAAACCGACAGTACTACACTACCCCTTTTTCTTACAGTGCGTCCGCTTATGGGAATCGTACACTAAACCACTGGTCTGCCGCACTCTAACCTGACATAGGGACAGCTCCTAAAGCGCGACCCGTCCATATTTTGAGGGCGAGACAATTTTAATATATAGAGATGTCCCAGTACCTACTTCATGTACCCTATTTTCGGCAGAGTCTGTTAACTCTAAGGGTCGCCTAATTTAATTTGAAACAGTCTGGACATGACTTACATTCACCATTCAATTACCTTTGTGCTTGCTGCTTAGGGTAACCCTCTAAAATTCCAAGTTATCAGGTTAAATTTGAACCGAATATAACGGGGTCCAGCTTAGGTACCGAGGGGTTAACCACTCGTTGGGAATCTCGTTGGGAATCATTGGAAATCTTTATGAAATCTCAGGGAATCTTGGAATTTTTTTGGAGTGGTTACCCCTTCGGGGTTCATATTTCTATGATTATCGTTGGGAATCTTTGGAAATCTTTATGGAATCTCAGTGAATCTCAAGGACTCTCTGGAGTGGTTACCCCCTCGTCTATGACTTTAATACAGACCTACTATCAGCAAATCCAATAATATTCACCCAACCAGGAGGTACAAGGTTATTAGTGGGTAATGGGTTAACACAGCATCCACATCAAGGTCTCTTGGGTGTCGGTAGGTACGTGGATAGTCCGCTGCCTGATGGGCAATTACTGGGCTAATTTCCATTGTTCGATGCAGTAATCAAATCAGATATATCAGCGCTGTGTTAATTATAATAATGACTTATCATTCGTATTCACTGTTTCACCTGCTATTGTATTGAATGAAAATCATGGGGATGGGTCTGGGGTGAGGATGAGTCTAGCCGCTATACAAACCATAACTAGCGTAGCACAATGCTTTTGAGTCTCAACTCAAGTGACTCAGTTAAATGTTGAAGTGGAAGTTAGATGGCTAGAGACACGTAAGGAGTTTCCACTGCCGGATATTATCTGGCAAGTTGGCAACCCACAGGGAGCTTTAGCGCAAACTGCCGCCCCTTTGGCTGCTATCTGCAAACCCACCCACCCACCGTATGATAACAGATACTCAATATTACCCTGGTGCATTCAATGCACTTCTGACTTATGGACGCAGTAAGCTGCACCAGGATGGCTTTCACAATCTGGTGTTTCTAAAAGTTCACTATAGCGGTATCATTCCTAAAAGAAACACTATGTGCTCAACTTCTATGGGGACGCTACGAGGGGTTAACCACTCGTTGGGAATCTCGTTGGGAATCATTGGAAATCTTTATGAAATCTCAGGGAATCTTGGAATTTTTGGAGTGGTTACCCCTTGGGGGTTCATCTTTCTATGAATATAGTTGGGAATCTTTGGAAATCTGTATGGAATCTCAGTGGAATCTCAAGGAATCTCTGCAGTGCTTACCCCCTCGGGACGCTATATAGTTGAGCCATCCTTAAAGGTTTATTTTTATTTTCTTTACTGACCACTACCATGTACCTACCCCTTAGTTATGGATAACTAAACGTATACTTGCCTAAGGTTGCAGCCAAAAAAAAATTCCAAAAGAATAGGTTTTATGCACTGTGGAAGTTATGGCAATGTTCTGTTGCGGCAAAACGACGTGAGGACAGTTTTGTGCACTCAACGACCCACGTGCAAAATCTATGTACCTACGCAATCATATACGAGTACGAAAGATCGATTTTTCATTATGCTTAAAAACGCATGGCCACGACAAAACTAATGGAGATTACTTTATAGTTGGGGAGTGCGCGTCACACAAAGCCTCTTTATTACCAGAAGACACGCAAACAACGAAATTTTGGTTGATGGCTAAAATACAAATACAATAAAATATAATAAATACAGAATAGAAGGAAGTGACCCCGCTATTGGGAAATGTCAAATGACGTTCGGACATATTACCTCCTATTACGGCTATGCTTACCTTCGGGATAGATGAGCATAGATAGATGTGACGTGACTCCTTAAATTATTGACTATAAATATTTGTACAAATGTTTGTGATTCGACACTTTCCACCTCCACCAGTAGGGGTTGACATGCACGTTTAGCTACTTCATACAGAACCACATTGCTTGTTGTCAAGCTAAACGTCAATTTTTCGTGGACGTCCTCACACAAGGATGCTGCTGTGTTTCCGAGGGGGTAACCACTCCAGAGATTCCTTGAGATTCCCTGAGATTCCACAAATATTTCGAAAGATTCCCAACGATATTCATAGAAAGATGAACCCCGAAGTAACCACTCCAAAAAATTCCAAGATTCCCTGAGATTTCATAAAGATTTCCAATGATTCCCATTGAGATTCCCAACGAGAGGTTAGTTAACCCCTCGTGTGTTTCCGTCATAGTGCTCACAAATTTCGTCGAGCTGATACGAGCTACTATGGCAAATAATCCAATTAACGGGAGTTACCTTAATAGTAGTAACTATAATCACGTTTATAAGGCACTGAAACTAAAAACTTCATCTAAATAAGTTATCGATAAAATATCTTCCGAAGAGCGGGATAGGATGGATATAATTTCGTAACCCTCCATCTAAATAAACATAATAAAAATGAAATGATTAGGAAAGTTTTGCGGAAAGGGCCACTTGAATATCCTCACCAGCACGCTAACCTCACAGTCAGACGTATTCAGTAAATTCGCTTTCAAAAGTTTGCCTCGCTTATCGCTCATTAGTGATTCACATTTTGCCAAAAATTAGTTTTTATTACAAAAAAAAGTTCAAAAATTTAGTAAATTTCCCATACTGGCTGGATTAACTTTCTCACTGATGTGATAATTGTAAAGATTAAACCTGGCGTTAAAAACCACTTCACAGTCACTTTCACACCAGGTTGAAGTGAAAAAAAAAATATATATGGAAGCTGATCGGCGGCTATGGAAGGGAAAAAAATAATCACTTTTTTTACTTTCCCATGTATGCGCAGTATATAGGAATGTCGAATGACACTTCACCATTTGACGGATATGTTTGAAATCCAGTGAATAGGTGCCTAAAATTATTGTCCAGTGTATTGCAAAATATGTTTTAGAAAAAGTTAAAATTTTGGCAAAAAAAAATAATTTACGAAAAAAAAAAATCAAAATTTTCCCGCTGGCGTAAAAATTGCGAGAAAGTCAAGTGCGACCATTGTCGGACACTTTATTTTTTAAATCAGTCTGTGCGTAGATGTAATGTAGGTACAAGAAGACTATATAGGATTTGAATTTGTTGCCCTCATGATGGGGAAGTCAAATAGGCCCAGGGACAGAGAGACCTCTGGGAATTGGCTGATTGGATAGGTGTGCGGACTCGGTGTAGGGATAGGGATGGATTTGCATCCCTCTCCTCTTCTGATCCCTGTGTTTGCTTCCCACAACTGGTGGGATAACTTGTTTTTCATCGTTTTCTTTTTTTTCACCTTCCCTCACGTAGAGGTCGAAGGTCAGTCCACTTCTCGTTCTTTTTTCCTTCCATTTAAAGTTAGTTTAGAATAAGGCTGGGGTCCAGCGTGTCAGGGGAAGTGTGAGGTGAGTGCTGGTCCTATATGCTTTCTCCATCAACTTCCAAGAATTTTCACTATCATACCTACCATCCCTGTTTTCCTATCAATGAGTGTGGTGGGTATATAAGTAAGTGAGGTTCCTATTGGTTTTACATTTATTGGCATCACCCAGGACCAATAGGCAGAAAAATCTTGGAGAAAATAATCAGGGGCTTTATCCGCTCGAACCTGTACCTCTCCCATTGTTAACGGTTGGCATTCAAAGTATATAGCGGAAGAAAATCACAACTGCGGGACGGAATTTTTTCGATGAAAAGTTTAAGACATTCCCGTTCCTGAAGTATCCTTAAGTCCATTTCATTTTGTTGCTTCATTACAAGAAAATTGCTTTGAGACTTTGAGAGTTTTCTCTTCTTTTCAAAACAAGTGATCTAAATTAATTCAAAAGTAAATGAAATAATTACGTTGGCTGGCAAAAATATTTCTACCGGTTGATGCACCTATTTTGGGTCCAGAACTAATTGTTCTAACGAGGAAGCACACCATATTATGTTATTACATCCCTCTATAAGCACCAGTTCATTTCCAATAACCAGTTAGTATTTAAAATTAGAAAAGCAATAATTTCTCTGATCGGGATTTCAATTGGCTGATTTAAATTTAGTAATTATCGAAGCAATTTACGAGGTCGATCATCAGTGATCGGTGTAAACTGCCCAGAGTGATCGCTACGCAGCCGGCAGCGTCCCCTCGCCCCGGCCTATGGCCAGGTTATCATCTCTTTTAATGCTCATCGCACCATGCTATGAGGGGGTGGGATAGCTGTGGAGGGGGCCGGTCGATCAGCTTTAGTGATGCACGAAAATTTCTTGTCTCGCTTTAGTTCTTGCATATCTTGCATGCAAGAACAAGAACAAGAGTTGATTTTGGCTACAAGAACAAGAAGTGACTTGCAAGAACAAGAACTCTTGCAAGAGTTCTCGCAAGAGTCTTGCATAAACCCAGGCAGTTTTTTTCCAAAGCTTCATTCATGGATTGCAGTCCATATTTTGTACGAAAAACTCTGCAGACTATGCGACGATAGATTGCATTGAAATGGCCGCTCGGTAGGCAAAAAACCACAACAACAGAAAGAACAAGAACAAGAGCAAGAAATGATTTCTACTGCGAGAACAAGAACAAGAACAATATAGGATTTTTACTCTAAGAACAAGAGCAAGAGTCACTTTGCAAGAACAAGAACAAGAAATGCCGTTTCTTGTTCTTGCTTCGTGCATCACTAATCAGCTTCCCGACAAAGTTAAAGGCACCAAAGGGGGAAGAACTTTCAGTGAACGGTATTTTACCGAACTACGAAATTGAAATTTCTCGGCAAAACTTGAACCTTCCCCGGACCATTTAGCTCCTACGGACACAATGGTCAGCAATGTCAGGATCTAGAGTATCTAAGGGTTGTAAGTACTAAGTACGTTCTAGTAGGGGAAAAACAATTATTCTTCTGATTCGTTTTCTTGGTCGTAAAAGAACGCGTTCGATGGTCCATAACTTTACTAAACTGTCTGCGTTTATAGGTTATAGGGGACAAGGGTTTTGAAATGAAATGAATCGAAATCTCGTAAATCAGGTGGGAACATTTCAATCGGATTCTAAGGATAGAACTCATACCTACTCAACGAGAAATTGAAACTGGCGGTTTTAGTTCCCATAAGTGGAGACTACATATATGAGCCTCAGTTAAAGGTCCGCTTAACCTGACGATGCATTTTTTGCCGCCCATAAGATTAAAATTGCGAGCGGCGATTCATTTTCAAGGTTTACCCTTGGTTGGAAAGACACAAAATTTTGCCTGTACCTAGCCCTAACAATGTTCTAGGGAGTGTTCGAAGCAGATTTCCCATTTTTTTTACTGGTTTTCGAGATACAGCACTTTTCTTGAGGTATGCGATGCTAACATTTGCAAAAAAGTAGCAATAAAAGAAACCAGTGAGAAATTGGGAAATCTGCTTCAATGACGACCTACAACATTGTTAGGGGTAGGTACAGGCAAAATTTTGTGTCTTTCCAACCAAGGGTAAACCTTGAAAATGAATCGCCGCTCGCAATGTTAATCTTATGGGCGGCAAAAAATGCATCGTCAGGTAAAGCGGACCCTTAAGTTTAGCTGACTTCAGTGAATTGTAAAATAGACGTACAGGAAGTTGGGTTGAAATTTAGGTGTAAAAAGAGCGTTTAATTAACTTGGCCGAACACTTGTATATGCAAACCCCCCTGAACTGCATTATAATGCCGGGGTCAGCTACAGAGGATGCAGGGCTAGCGTAAGAACAAAGGGGTCACTGGGGTCAGTGTCTTGAGCCAGTGGCAGTGATGCCTTGCTTTGTGCTATAGCTGCAGGCAGGGGCCGGGAGTCCGGAGCATTGTGGGGAGTAATAGGATTTGGAGGGTAGCGCCCGCTGCCCGCTGCCATCCTGCTGTTTACTTTTGACCCAGCCGCTGGCTCTTATCCGCCAAAATAATACATATAACGCTCAATCCCTTCCCTTTTCCATTGTTTTTTAATCAAAACCTTTTTTCACCCGAGCAGCCTTTTGTATGTATGAAAAAATGGTATGGCAAATCACACAAGCTACTAATTTACCTTTTAGTTCTAACTGCATGGCACTATGGTCTAGTGAGATGCAGTTAAAAGCTCATCGCAGTTTCTCAGCCTACCTTGCGCGTTACATCTTACAAGCCGAGAAAGTAAAATTAGCGCAAGGGTTACTAATGGAAGTAGGTACATCCTATAGTTGCCAGTAATCCATTCTAAACTAAATTAATCTGCAGTGGAATAGTAGATACCTAATCCAACAAAATAGGCTTTTCATTCGGCTTAAGAGTTTGATGAAAAAATAATTATTCAGAGGATTGAAACCAATCTGGTGAATTGTGAATTTTACCACCGCGAAGTGTTCACTCCCCAACTGTTGCAAAATGGATAGTTCTTAACTCAGATTAGAATTGAATATTTATGGAAATAATTCGCGGAAAATAATTTTCCGCAATACAAAAGGATTGCTTTATCCCACTCGTTCCACTTTTCGTTCCCACATACCTCGTAGATATCTGTTAGATATATTCACACTCAGCCATACAGAATATAAGCTGGTTATTTTCAGTTGTCTCTTTTTCCTATAACGATTCAGTATCAATAAAAGAGATTCCACCCACAAAAAGCACCTATGGTCCGTTATTTTGTATTGTTATTTCCTGGCAATGACAGACGGCGTGGTCGATTTGTATAGTGAATATCTCTGATTGAGTGAAAACTGAACAAGTCCAATTAGTTGCGACTGACTGACCGGGTAGGTATCCTCATGCATGGAAAACCATTTAATCAGACTAACGTGCTATACCCTGGTCATTTTAATGAATGTGCACCTATTTCATATTCTTTAAATATCTAATAATTACTCAGTGAAGGTTTGTAATTTCATAACTTTGGTCAGGTATAGAATAGAGGCAGGTGCTATGGACAGTTATGGGCAATGGAGTCACTGAGGGATTTCCATATCAGTTGTCGTACAGTGATGTGCGTCACTGACCTGTGGTAGGCAGTCATGCATAGTGAAAAAATACAAAAGAAATTTTTAAAAAACAGGTCCGAAATGCTTTGGTAATGCTATAGGTATGGAATGTTTTTGGCGGGCTTCGCCCCTTATTTTGAGTGACCTATGTGAATAAATGTTTTTGCTTTTCCACCAAAAATTTGCTGAAATTCAGCCATTTTGGGCCTCTAAAGGTTCCTCCCTTCCCCCTTTCCACCAAAAACTAGATTTTCCCCGGAGAAGCCATTATAAGGATAGGACTTGAACTATTATGTATGGGACAGTTAAATCTCTGTTATCTGTTTATCGTTATATTGTCTTTTAATAAGGAAATTCGAGATAATTATTTATGGGAAACAATAAAATAACGAGGCGGAAAAGCAGAAATAACATGGAATTCAGTCTCAGTCTCATTACTGTTTTTCTCAGTTCCTTTATTTTATTGCTACCAATGAATGAACTCCTAATGCCTGCAAGATATCACGACACAGAGATGTTTATTTTTGTTCTGATACTGTAATAATAATGAGCTGTGTTCAGAAAAGGAAAGAACACCGAGACCGAGAAGATCACCATAACACACAGTGCATGGGGCAACGGAGAGACCGATGAGATTTCCTCTCGTTTCGGAGGCAAACGGGAAATACGAAAATAGGGAAATAGTTTTCCGGTGAAAAAATAGTATTCTTCCTATCTCGAATAATGGTTCTGTCTATCTCATCATGTGAGATAATCCCACTTTGACTCCTGCATTATCACCCCTTATACCTATACTTTACACGTCGTTGAGGGGGAACATTTGCGAAGTGCGGTAGGAGAGGGAGGTACCCAATCCGATAACTGTCTCATCCAGTGGCGGATGAAATCAGTCAGGGGAGGGGCTGTGGGGGGGAGGGGCTGTAGGGGGGGAAGGGGGGCAGTGTACTCGGTCTGGGCCCAATTAATTAAGTCCTCGACACAGCAACATTCAATTTACTGCCCGTTTATATAAATGACCTTACAAGCCACGTTCGCAAATATCTACATACAGATGGTTCCTCATTCTCTGTGGGCTATACTTCTTCATTTAGGCCGATTAAGGCGAGTACGGGAAATTAAATATAGATTGAACCGGGAACTGAAAACAACCAAAATACTACAAAATCTCATTTGAGGAAAATGTTTTCCTTACTCAAGAGGATAAGCCTATATTTCCCATCCGAAAGGCTCAGGCCTTTCCGTATAACAAGGTGTAATCGAACTAAGTAGTTTGTAACAGTCCCCCGAACTAGATGTGAGAACTCTTCTGGGAAAATTTAAAGAAATACTTGCCCATGTTACAGCTTTCAAATAAATTTCGACAACTTTCGACTTACATCCACGCCTTATATTGCAAGCGTGGCTAGAAGTTCCTAGTTATTTTTTATTTTGATAATATTTTCTTCTCCGTCATTTCCCCCCATATAAGGCATATTTAAAGATGTTGCATAAACAGCATACAGCTTAGTTCCGTCAGTTTTAGAAGCAGCAAATCTTGATAAATCGCTGATTCACGATTTGTTAAGCTGAATTTTCATTTCCCTCAGATTTTTGCCACGCGAAATTTTTATAAAAGTTGCAAATTTCTGAAAAAACCAACAGACACTGGAGGTTCTTTTTTACCTTTTACCTTTCTACCCACCAGTAATTTACTCCAATAATGCACTCTGATTTACTTAGGTCTCTCCAAAAGGGAAAAAATTACCACAGCGTTTTTTCAAGCTGTTGCATCTTTCATTTGGAAAAATTTCCAAAAAAGGCTTCGTAGAGAAAATCAAGCAGAGTTTAATTTTCATCATGATGAGGAACAAATTGCTGAATTTTCACATGTTTCAAACTTATCTCCACTACATCAACTATCGATGTTTGGGAGTTATCTTGAAAGTTCAATTTAAATCCCACTTCCAGTAGCTAGAACTTCAATCAGCCTAAAACGTCAAAACACTGTGGTTAAGTGCAAACTTAGTAAGCTCAAGAGGAGTTCGTTGTTATCAGTTTATGTATTTTGCACCGGGTTAGGCAATTTGAGCTTACCGAACGCCAATTTCCCTTCTCAGAGAAGGCGTTAACGGGTTGTACAACAGGCTGTATAAGAACCCCTCTTACAGTAGAATGTAGGTAGCAGTATGGTCCAGCTGAGGGGAAAGGAGATTCTAACAGATGAAGCGGTTAATCCGTCCAGCAGCGGGTGCCTTCTGCCCCAGCGATCACAGCCAGGTACCCCTCTCCCCCTAATCTCTCCATTTTATGCTAGTGACTTAACGTTTTGTTAGAATTCTACAGAAACAATCACCAAAACAGTAGTAAAACACTTTCCCACTTTTGGGAAAATCCAAATAAATAATATGCCTCCCCCTAAAAAAAAAACACACTGGATGATGCCACTTCCCCAGGGAATGACACCCCACGCGTTTGGTAAGTATATTGTACTTGCCATTGGGAAGTTCGTGATTCGGTCAACTCCTTACAGCCTCCCCCCTACCTCCTCCCCCCCCCCCCCCCCCCCCCAACAACGGCACCTGACGCAACTGCACTGTCTCCAGTCAGGAAAATTCGAAATTTGAAATGGGGGCTTACATCAGTGGTGGATAAGAGTGGTAGAATAAATAAGTAACTAGGTACATACCTACCTAATATACGTAAGTGTGACATCAGGTATACTCGTACATCTCTCAAGAAGGGAGTCCCATTTTTTTTTGTGTTTTTTAACATTTTTTTGCAAAAATAAAAAATTACTTTCTTACTGATTTTCTTCTGCCCCCGTCTCCCTGGTGAGTGACGGAGCTGCTCTGGTCCCTCCAGACAATAGGTTTACTCCCACCTTTACTTAAAACTCACTTTTTTGAGAACTCTGGAACCTTTGACATTTATCAGCGAAAAACTGAACAAATTTTTTTTGTATGGTCTTTATAATTTCCAATCCTACAATCCTACATACACGGGGAAGTTACATACTTCGATGGAACCCTATTTCTAAATTTGTGATTTACATAGCTTAAAAATTGGTTTCAGTAATTGCAAAATGTGGTTGACCATTCATTGCAGCTATATTTCACCCAACTAAAACTGCCTCTTGCCTTTAAACTCGAATTCTTCAGCTCGAGACAGCGGCAAACAAAAGGTGATAGATGGTGTATGGTTAGACTGACAATGGGGGCTGAAAGACTTTATGCTCCCCTCCCCGAGATGTAAAATAAATCAAGGGTGTCAATGTCGAGGTGCGGAGAAAATGCAAATGTATATGGCGCGTTTAAATTTGTTTGAAAATGTCGATGGCGGAGGAGAAACACCCGCCGCCGGCACTTTCGCTTCTCAGTTTACGCTGTTGGTACCTTCATACACTTGCTGTGTTGGAGACCAGTCAAAACTCAAAATGCTGAGACCATCTTCCTTTTCCTGTAACAGGAAATCAGCTCCGAAATACGCTTTTCGGTTGTCCCATCATCTTTCTAAACAATGTAGGAGGGGCCGTGATTGATTGTTATGGCCTTTGACGACCGAAATTTTTTATATTGAGGGCCTCCTCTTTTGAGCTCTTTCTTCTTTTAGAAGTTTTACATCACTGTAGAAGTCTCCATTCCATATTCTTCTTTATTATCCAAAAAAAATTCCACAGTACACAGAATATCGTTGTACCTACTTTTGAGTTTTGGGATAAGACTGGTATTTACCAAAGATTTCTCAGGATTCTAAATGGTACTGCAGAATCTTGGGTCCTGCTACCGTTGAACTGACTGATATTACCTACATTGTATTCTAATGGCTTCTAAATTAGAGGGCTCAGAGTGATTAAGACATGGGCAGGTGGATTATAGTGCAGTGTAATTCAGGGGAACTGATGGAATATAGGGTTATTCCCTACCTGGTTATAGCTAATTTCTGTTGTGGGGCAGGATACTGAGCTGTGAAGCAAAATAACCGAGCATCTAGTCACCACTTCACAAGACTTTTCCTGGTGAATCATGACCAGCCTTGGGCCTATCCAGGCCTGATGGGTACCTAGCCTTCCCTGGCTGGGGGGGGGGGGGAACTCGTCTGTTGGACCCTGTGACATATTGGCCCTGCTTGGCTCTCCTTGGGCTGTAGCGCCACTGGTTTTTTTAATGAATGCTCAGTTTTTGATGTGGTAGTGAGAGGAGGAACAGTAGAAGAGTATATTTCTCCAACCCCCCTTAAAACTGAAGATAATATAGGTACAATAGCCTATAGGCCCCACCTCCCTACAAGAAAAAGAGGAGTACTCGAGGGGTTACCCACTCGTTGGGAATCATTGGAATCATGGGTTCAATCTCAATGAAATCTCAGGGAATCTTGGAATTTTTTGGAGTGGTTACCCCTTCGGGGTTCATCTTTCTATGAATATCGTTGGGAATCTTTGGAAATCTTTATGGAATCTCAGTGGACTCTCAAGGAATCTCTGGAGTGGTTACCCCCTCGGGAGTACTCGTATGCGACGTAAGTGAATTATTACTACTCGAGCCTCGGAAACTGAAGATTTTCAGAATCAAAAACCTTCTTGGCCCCATTCCTCAAAACAATAACTTATATTTTGTAGAATTTATCTACATTGTGTCAGGAAAGGGCGGGTTCAGCGGGTTCAGCGGTTTATTACCATGCGGAAGGATACTAATCACTCTCGAGCTGCATTTACAACTGGATTACAGCCATTTTCAAGCAAGGGAAAGGGTTAACAATCTCCACTTCCGTCTCATAGGTATTATTATGTCATCTTGCACACAAAGGGTGAAAAAGGTTGCCCCTACTACTCATAAGTGATTAATGAGGCAGGCTACCTCCTTTGAGTTTATGTATTTTTCAGGACTGCACACTTTGTCGTCGTTAAATAAAATATTCCTATATCCAATGGGGAAAAGTTAATTGTAAGTTTTTTTCAAAAATTTCTCTTTATTTCTTTGTTTATTTTTAATTCAGCCTTAGGGCAGTGGTGACATCCATTGAAAATGTGGGAATGTTTGTGCAATCATTGTCTTACCCCTGGATATGAATGTGGGTATAGCCTTTCCATTTCTATTTCACTGAAGGAAATAAAACTAAAAATATGAACGGCTCCTCAAAAAATATATTGGCTTCGTGAACCATGAAGCTGTATATGAGAGGGAAGCGAAGCCTCAGTGATATAATCGTATACAACTTTATCTGATAACCTTTCAATATTCCATCCCTCTCTCATTTTTTGCTTTTACCTAAAGCATTTTTTAGTCCCAAATGCAATTTCGAGATTTAAGACTTCACATGCTGAAGGCAAATCGAATTGTGTAACGCTGCGGTCTGATTTCCGCACTCTCTCATCAAGTTAGCTCCCAAGGTTTATGAATTCTTCAGGTTATACCGTTTTATGGCAAAGTGAGGTCTTGCAATAATACTAATCCACTATATAATCCACAACCATTGGCCGTCAGGACCTCTAATACTCCAAATGGCCAGCATAATCTGATTCAACGCGAGATCTCGTGCTTCGTATTCCACGAGATAACCATGAAAATTCTGATACCCTGGTTAACTCCTACGCCTGATTTCTTGAAAATGATTGAGTCTGCGTCTTAGTCTTGCCTCTGTTTCCAAATTTTATTTACAAATGTACTACACGAATAAATACTTCTACAAGCTGCGAAGTTTGTTATTTTTGGTGCTGCCCGTTCAATTTTCTGGGAAATCGAGCCCCTCGAGGGGGGAGGGTTATCGCTGGGTCAAATTGAAGGTGTGCGGGAGGCCCTAAATCTTTCAGGTATTTTATTAGCTTATCGACATAAATTTATTGAATTAAAATAAGTCAGGGGTTAACGACAAAGGGGGATGGCGCGTTAGAACATTTTGATAATGAACCCAGTGGATTACCCAACCCATTTTCTATTGGATTAACCAGGTTTGAGGGATTATCGGATGTAGGGAAGAAGAGAAGATGATAATGCTGGATAATGTGGTTCATTGCAAGCCGAGCCAAGGACCATCGCGGTATCGCCCCGCAAAAAAGGGTTCGGGAGCTTCCGCGGTAAACTGTGGATGAATCTATATTCCAATACATAACCTTCCTGATCCACAAAGAGGAGGAGAATGAGATGAAATGAATCCGGGCAATAACCGACAGAGCGTTTCACTTTGTTCACAGACTCTATTCAAGTTCTCAGTATGTCTATATGGCTATGCATTTATAAAGTCTTCGTTTGTGGGGAATGAAAATACAGGAAATTCAGTTTCAGCACCCGCTTAAAAGGGTTAAATGTTTGGGTAGTACTGACAACAAACGACAGGGTGAGGCGCGAGATGCACCACTTGTAGGAAGCGCGCTTCCAAAAGGAAGGATGGAAGAACTGCCTGAGGTTGTAGAACGCTCAGCCGTCAGCACTCCGCCACCGACCCAGCTGCGATTTCACCTGCGGCTATCGTGTGGAGTGCTGCCACCGCAAACACAAATATTAAAGTGCTTGTTTCTGCTGTTGCTGTCTATTATTGTTATAATACGAGGGGTAATTTATAAATAGGAGTTTCACGAACAAGGCAACTTCCAACTGGGGTGTCCCTACACACTATATGGAACTTCCCTCCATAAATTTATTCCACCACAATTTTCCAACGCAAGCACTAACCTTTGGTAAGTAGTTAGTTAGGTACGTTTAAAACTGGTACGAAAGTTTGAATAAATCTAACGGCGAAATGAGAACGAACCCATTCGCTTTGGGAGGTTCACTGACGTGTCAATCATTCGGTTTGGCGCTTCATTAAAAATTAATATTGTTAGCACAGTAATTAAATGAAAGAAAAATTGTGAAGTAAGCTACTTGTATTTTGAAGCAACAGCTGCCCTGAAGACAGGATATTAAGTATCCGGGAGAGCGATGTTTAAAAAGGCAAAAAATCTTAAGATATAACTAATTAATCTCATAGTGAAAGTTTATTAAAATTTTCTTTAGCTGGTACCTTCTCCAATTCTTCTTTATTTTCTAAAAGGCAGGCCATATTTCTGCGGCGTCGTCAGATTTTAACAGGAATTTAGCGGGGCTATTGAAAATTAACCGGCAATGTATACAGAGGCTTTCACAACTTGAACGTGAACGAGCAACCTAACTAAAGCTTCGGTTAAGAGTTAGGCAAGTTTGGTTAGTAAGGTTCACCTTCAAGTTGTCCATGATACGGGCTTCATATGGGAAAATTTATACAAACCTAGGTCCTAGGTTGCACCTGAACCTGAACTACCCCTTAAAAATCCTTCTTTGTTAATTGTTTACAAATTTTTCAGTTTCCCCAAGGGTGTCATTAGCCCCTTGCATTGCCCCCATGCTTCAACCAGTGTCCAGCGTCCTATACGCAGTCCTAAAGTCCTACCACAGGTCCTACCTAATTTATAGCCTTTCCCTGGACAGACCAGATTATTATTATTTTGAAAAATGTTCTGTACCTAAGAAAATACTGAATCGTAAAAATATAATTTTTTCTTTTCCTTCCTTTCGTGAATCTCAGCACCCGTCAGTTTCCGCGCTCCGAGAAATAAAGTAAAGTTGTGTTTATTGTCTTTAGTTGCAGTATTCGTGCTTAGAATTTTGATTTCTGCGGATGGCTAGGAGAAGGAGGATTAAATTTCCCATGAAATAAAACCTTTTATTTCGTTTTTGACGAAAAGAGATGAGTAATAAAACTAGAATCCAATAAATGGTAATATTTTATTACTTCCGGTTCGGAGGGTCCCGCGTTGAGAAAGGAAAGGGAACAATAAATTTCCGCGAATTTAAATTTGTGGAGTTGAAAAAACACCTCGGTAGAAGCTATTGACTTCGCAGTTGGTTTTTTTACACATTAACGGTAGGCAAACAAAGGAATCGCGTGGAAAACAAGAAAATCCTATTAAAGCTTTCTGTTTTTGATGTTGAATTTGTATAGGAAAGCTCAGTGAGCGGCAGCTGTGACACTTTCACAAGTTTTCAATTTTTACTTTAACGAGAAAGAAGGCTTCGTTTAAATCGCCTTGTCGGCAAGTTTTTGCAAGATGGCGATTACACATTTCCTTTAAGACTTGATTCATTTAAATCATTTTGACAAATGTTGAATTTCAAGGGAAGAACTTTTTCTTTTTCTGACTCTCGCTGACGGTTTGACCAACTACAGGGGCTAAGGAAATCTTGTACCCTCATCAGTTACCTACTTAGGTGTACAATCGTGTAAAATTTGTTCATTATGAAACCAGGTACGAAATTAGAGAAAAAATATGTGATGTAGATATAAGTAAGGTACAGTTGTGGAGAAAAACAGCAAGTTGCCAAAAGCACATTTGCCGTTTTCACTGCACCCTGTTTTAATTCTAGGCGTCGAGAATCTACCATTTCAAATACCAGACATTCAACTCGCAATTTTCACATTCCTATGTCTAGTTTCTACTGCGCCACCGCTAAAGCTGCAATAAATCTTGTTAATCAACGAAAGAAAAAGAGGAAACGATAATAGTAATGAGATCTGGGGCGAGCGGAGGAGTTTGCAAGGCTTCAGCTTCGCAGCATCTGCTCTTGGCTCACTCATACCTCTCACAGTCACTGCTGTGCTTAGTATTCCACATTGTCAGCATTGTCTCCTACCCTCATCCCGAAACTTGAGAACTCAGCAATCAATATAACTAGATTAGGAAACGGCCGCAAGACCTGTCCGCATTAACAATCCTATCTCAAGCAACAGGCGGTAAGCTCTGCTGGGTAAGTAAGAGCGACATAAGGTGGACTATATGCGTCTACAGTTCCAGTTGATATCTTCAACCTATACTAAACCTTCACAGTAAACTACTCTTCCTAAGTTCAGCGCCAATAGCTGGTTTATAATTCAATTTGTGTGGTGACTGGTCGTCAGAAAAATACCAAACTTTAAAATTTTTCACACTTTTCATTTTTCACACAGCTAGCGAGCAGTTGCAGAGTGTAAAAATAATTCATTCATCAAAAAGTCATACAATTACATATAGGTAAGGTATAGGTGCTGTTGCATGGTTGGCCACAGGCATAGAAAACAGCCGTGGGCGCTGCACCCGTACTGGTCAGCGCGTCAGTCATCGTCACCCTGTCTGAACCTTGTCGTTTCCACCAACCCACATATCACCAATGGGCGTTGCAAGGGGGGGCTAAGCCTTCCCCCCCAGATCCCCCCTTGCTACACCTATGATATCACCTACCTACACATGCTCTTCTGTTAAGGTGAAATGCAAGCATTCTACTTTATGGTTACTACAGAACTTTCAGCAAAACAAATTTAAACACAATTAGGTTCTGAAGTAACCATAAAGTGGTTTTTAGCAAACTTGTGTCCATTTTAAATGTTTACAACAATATCTCTATCTTCTACAGTAGTAGTTTGGGGGGTTCCACGCGCAGTAAAATACGTGTACACCCACTCTAAAATTACATAATCATGGTTTCGCAGGCGTAGTGTAATACGTGTACACCCAGTCTTAAATTACATAATCATGGTTCTCGCAGGCGCAGGGAAAAACGTGTACACCCAGTCTTAAATTACATAATCATGGTTTCGCAGGCGCAGGGAAACACGTGTACACCCAGTCTTAAATTACATAATCATGGTTCTCGCAGGCGCAGGGAAATACGTTCAAAGTATAGAATTTTTCTCCAGAATGGGGTTCCGCGGGAATAAAGTTTGAAAACAGCTGGTTTAGCGTGAATGTTTTAAACTTCAACATTTTCTTTGAAAAAAAATTAAAATTCTGTCAGGTGTTCAACTACACAGCATAGGTACCTGCTGTTTTTTCACGGAAATCTCCGCTGAATGTCGCTACCCAGTGGGGGAATGGAGAACGAGGTGACTAGCCTCTCTAGATTTTTTTTTTTTTTTTTTTTTTTTTTTTTTTTTTTTTTTTTTTTACGCGTTACGTTCAGAGAACATATGCGCCGAAGAGTTGGTTTGTTAGATGTTTTTGGCCGAAGCCGAAGTGGCCGAAGCCGAATATGAGTGAGCCGAAGCCAATACATCCATGTCGGAAGCGGAAAATTTTTCCATTCCGCCGGGATTCGAACACGGACCTCTCAGGACACAAAACGGACCCCTTGACCACTGAGAGGCACTAGATATATTGTTAAATTGGACAGATTAGATTTTTCTATTTGAATAAATTTTTCAGCTATATTTCAGCCACCACCAACCTGTCATTGTCTGGTTCAATTCATAGCAACTATTTACCTGTAGGTATAACCCTTTTTAAAAGAACTGAGACTCTAAAAAATACAGCGCAATAAAATTTGGTAACAAACAACCATTCATGTCATCCTGATTTTATCTAAAGTAGGTTAGGACATGACTAGGTAGTTAGTGAAAATTTATTGTTGCTGTTCGAAACTGGAAAACAAATAAGCAGAGGAAAGAAGAGGAAATAGAAAAATTATACTTAACTAGCTCCTCTTTATTTGCTAAGAAAATTGGAAAACTATTAAGGACGAATACACACTGCATGAACACCCGCCGTTTACTGAGTCTCAATTTTGCTTTTTAGGTTAAACTTACCTTACTTTTATTTGAATTTATGAATACTACTTTTTTCTTTATCTCAACTAAGAGCTCTTAAGCGAGTGCGAAGCGTTTTCGAGCTCCATAAACATATCCTTTTAGGAGATAAAAAAAAGGTTAAATATAAATTGTGCCCTACACTCTTCCCTTCTAAATATCACTTTCAGAGCTATTCCTCTTGAGTTTTCTCTCTCACTGATGTTTACACGACAAAGGGAAAAGGTTTATACGTCAAAGTAACTTACCCTACAGGTATGTCTATTAAAACCTTAAACCTGACTTTGTCATACTTACAAAGAAAAATTAAAGAATAAAAAAAGAAGAAAAACAGTCCCATTACACAACCCTTGATTCCAACCACCGTGACCTCTGTATGGAAAAAAGTGTTTTCAGGATCAAGCTTAACACTTTAGTTTTCTTCGGCAAGGGTAGGTAACCTTCCCTTCACGGTTAAAGGCCGACAACATTCAAATTCAGCGGGAAAAGGCCTAGGTACCTATAGGTTATATACCTACCTGGGTCCTTGCTCTTCATAACTCACAAAGCTAATCTTGCCCATAAATAATTTAGTAAGCAACATTCTGACCTAAAAAATAAAACCATCAACCCAAGGGCTACGCAATTTTCTCTGTAATTAAAAAACAAATGAAATGAGTGAAAAGGTGTGAGAGCAAAGCAATCGATTGCTTAATTAAAAGGGGTCTCGAGAGTAACTTAATATAATAAATTCCAATTCTTAATGAGATAAACGAAAAACGTAGACGGTTATAATGAAGTTATCGATCGCGCTCAGCGACCACAAATAAATTACAGAATCAAAACTTGAAAGGCTCAAAGCTCAAAAGCATCCTTAGTCGAGACAGACAGATGACTAATTAGGCTATTAATTTATTTATTAATTAATTAGGCTATTTTTTCTTTTATTTGTATGAACCTCTATACGCAGCAGTCCTTCCCTCTCCAGCAGGTCTATTACGCCAAGTTAACGACATTGATAACGACGAAGTGGTGTAGTTTTACCTATGTTTTAGCATTAGAAGCTTAACTCCCGAAATAACAACCAAGATCCATAATAGAGCTGCTGTACCTAATTTCAAAGACGGAGAAAGAACAGGCCGAACCCATATAGCTGCATCCGGTTGATTATTGGATTTTTGTATCATCTCTTTTCCTAAAACCCTTTATTTTTTGACGAAACTCTTCCCTTCAATTATATCAGAAATCGGTGAGTATCTCCCACGCAAAATTCGCACTAGGAAACCCTGTTACTGCTTCCATGCTAAAGGCCCACAGACTTTCAATCCAGCTACAATAAGCCGATTTGAATCTTGGAGTGGTCAGTCCATCAGCATGGCTTTAAGTCTACAGCCGACAACGTCTCGTACATCCTGTACAATGAGACCTATATTAATAAGCAACACACGTTGATATGTATCTTCTTGTTCTTGTTCGCCTTAAAACGCCACAATTTTCCATTTGTAACCAGAAAAGCCCAGCAAGGGGACCCATTAACTGTGGGTAAGCGTTTGCCTGGCTTGCAGAGACTGTTTTAAGTTAATAAATTGAAGCAGCCCGTGGATTTCCAATAAACAGACCGTGACTCCCGGAAAAGGGAAAAGGATTAAAATGGATTGATTGCAACAGGGTCTGTCGATCAAAAGGTGTCTCAGTTGTGAATAAGACCGTGAATTCAGCAAGAAAAAATGAAATCCTTTCTGGAAAGCAATGCAAACTGAATGAAAGACATCAATAGAAACTGACTGGATTTAAACGGTGGAAAAATTATTTCTGTACCAAAAAGACGCAAAAGAACTGGGAGCAGTGGGACCGCAGGAACCTCACGTCAAAGGCACAGTGCCTTTGAGAGCGCCCCAGGCGGCCCCCACACGTTCAAAAATAACTGATAGCAATCAATACCTTAAGCTGAAAATATCGTTGACGTAACTACATCAACAACTAATACCTCTGAATAGCTTTGATTATACCCAGAAACCCAGAATAAACTTGTCCTTGTTAAAACTTATTAGCAGAGAATTTTAAAAAGCGGCTTCAGGTCCCTAGCTTAACATGGGTATAGGACCGAGAACAGTAGTGCAATAAATTAGCTGGGAAATTAAACTACGGAACAGAGACCAAAGCTTTACGCTTTCAACACGGCATCCCCTTGTACAACACTTCAACTATTTTGCACTGTAATTAATTAATTAGTATGTAAATAATACAGTAGAGGACGGGGCTGATCTTCAGACCCGGAAGAGCATATAATTGGGAGCCCCTCACTAGTCTATAGACAATTTACAAAACCCTCAATTACACACAAAGGGGTGCTAAGGAGGAGTCTCAACTTTCCCTGGACATCTCCGGGGAAAATACACCCGGGAAAGTCCCGGAGCGTATTTTAATGAATTTCGCCAAATTATTCAAGCCATTCAAGCCTAGTGGAAATCCGAGTAAGGGACAGAAGGGGTGATTATCGGCAGAAATTTGAGTGACGCGACTCCGACCCGTGAAGGGTCGTTACGGGTAGACACAGGATTCAAATTCAAAAAAACCCCTCTGCTTCACAGCTCAGTAATCTCACAAGTGCCGACTCAGATAATTCGAAATTTTCAATACCACGTGCTGAGTAGGTAGCAAAACTGTGAAATAACCCAGCGAGTACGGTGCTAATGCAAATAAAGGGTCCGACAACAGTCGCACTTAACTTTCTCGCCCAGAATGATTTTTTTGAGATTTTTTTTGCGGGCGTAATTTTTAAGCAATCCAAAATCGGTTAAAAATAACCCACGAGCATCTATCTGAGATCACTCATAACAAATCTCACGTCTGTCATTTTATTACTGCAGTCCCAAATGCGTTCCGACCATACAAAAACGTGGTTTCTCATTCTCAACTCATTTTCGACACTTTTTTGACTACAACGGCAGTAATTTTGAAGATAACAAAATTCTGTTCGACAAATGTTTAAGTTACATGGTTCTACACAAATTTACAAAATTTCATGACAATCGGTCAATAAATGTGAATGGCGCCGAAACGATCGAACCTTTGTCCAGAACGGCCGTAATTTTCAACCAATTCAATTTTAGTTGCAAATGACCTCGAAGCATCTATTTGTCAACACACTTACCAATTTTCAGTGTTATAGATTGAAAAGTGTACCGTCGGCGCTTGTCCGACTAACCAAAAACGCGATTTTTGAATTATTTTGGCGGTTTTTTGACAATAGCGGCCGCAATTTTTGACCAATCAAAAAATCCTTAAAATTGTGTCTCGGCAGTGATTTTAGACAGGTCCATACCAAATTTCATCAAAATCGGATGAACGGTATAGGCGCTAGAGCACTGCACGGACTGACGGACTGACGGACGGACTGACGGACTGACGGACTGACGGACTGACGGACGGACTGACGGACGGACAGACTTTTTCCAGAAACCACTTTTTTGGACTCAGGGGACCCCCAGGATCATGGGAAACCCAAAATCTCAATTCCGAAATTTTGCACGAAAACAATACTTTCTCGCCATATATGGCTAGCGAGAAAGTAAAAGTAAAAGAAGGTAACTGAAATTCAGTGAAACGAAAAAGGTAGCGCAAAAAAACATGTATACCTTTTTGGAATCCACTTTCGAGATGAGAGCGATGTAGGTGGATAAAAGATGTTTGAAAAGAGCGGGAGAAGTGGGTCGGGACGCGGGCGAAGGCTCGAGAGTCGACAACTCGGGAGGCAGACGCGGGCAAAGGCGATGGCCAATGCGGCGACTTCTCTCGACCGCGTCTCCAGCGCGACTGACTACCGCTGACTATAGCAACTACCCTCTGCCACCTCAACCATCATTCAATTAACTTGCCGCGATTTGTTTAGCCTACTTTGTCATGCTGATTCCATTATACAAACCTTTCCTTTTCTGTTTTCAATTGACTACCACTTCAATTTGACCCCCAACCGTCTCTTTGTCTATTATTACCAAGTCTTCAGTTAACTTGCAGGCAAAGTGCGACCGTGCTTACCATTCTAACATGGCTGTTTGAGAATTTACAGACCTAGATGAAAGAAACAGGCATCCATACAAAAGAGGCAAATGCTCAGCAAACGGAGCATCAGGCCCCCTTACACCTGACAAACTAGATGGACCTTACTTAGGTTATTTCGTACCAACATAGGTACTTACCTATATGCGGGAAAAATGACTAGCTTATGAAGAACATTATTTTAAGTGCTGTACCTACCTTCCTATATCTAGATTGCTTATTCAGAAAATAAAAATTGCTAGTATGTGGAGGGGAACCTTTTTGAAAATCAAGGAATTTGATCAGCTATGAAAATATATCGACTTTAGATAAATAAAACCGTATAAAATTATATTTTGTACCTGTCTAAATTAATACTAAGTAACATTGACATGATATAAGAGAAGTAGCTGCTTATGGGCTTTCAACTAACAACATAATCCAGCCAGCCAGCATTTTTGTTCTTGTTGCATCAGAAATTTTAAAGGATAAACTGGACCACTGAAAAAAAGAAGTGTTAAAATATTTCTCTCTTTTATGACTTCCTCATAATTCCTTTTAACACTGATTCCTCAACGCACACGAACAATACTACTTGTTAACGTTCGCCTGCATTAGGATCACATCCATTCATTAAAGTCATAAATATGATAAGAGCCAACAGCAGTCAGGACCTACCCTCTAGAAGCGTCTCTGAAACTGAAATAGGGTCTCAGGATGACGCCTTATTAGGATTGGTATGCGTAATTTGAGACCATATACAATTCAAACGAGAAAAGCACTAGAATTTTATAAAGTGGTGCCTTAATTGAAAGTAAAGCTCCTGTTTACAGGGTATTATCACAATGACGAACAAGACACCGGTGTGGGATGTGACCCATGTGGCAAAAGCGCACAGTCAATTAATAAGTAGTCTCACCTCTTGTATCTGAACACAATGTTCAGGCATAACAGGATCAGGTAAGGAAATCTCCATTGTCTGTTCCTGTTCGACCTCATTTTCGTTTTCTTGCATACCCTTGGTATGTGTTTTTAAATGAATGCCTAATCCAAATTTAGACGCCAACTTACGGCCACATATAACGCACGGGTACGGCCTCTCTCTCGCGTGCACAGTTAAAATATGCCGCTCCAACTTATTGTTATATAAAAACCTTTTTCCACATAACTTACAAAGGTGGGGGCGTTCCGGTTTATGAATAACTAAGTGAGAACTAAGCTTAAGCTTTGTTTCAAAGGCTTTGCCGCAAGTCTCACAGTGGAAGATTTTTGCTCCACCCTGGAGATGCCGCGCTCGGTGTCGGTGGTGGTTGCCGCTTGTCTTACTCCGAAAACCACAGATCTCACATTTGTACTTCCGCTCAGATGAATGTGACGTCATGTGTGCATTCAGGATTGTGGCCAGACTGAAGCTTCGACCGCAAACATTGCAGAGGAATGGTTTTTCATTGGTGTGTTTGCAGCGAATATGCGCCTTCAATGCCGAGTCGCAGTTAAAGTCACGCCCACATTGTTGACAGCTGTACACCTACAAAGAAACAACATTGTTATAAGGAAGCTTTACCTGTCAAAATTAGGTCTAGGTACCTATCATAAAGTCTACTTACAGAACAGGTCTACCAAAAGGTCTACCTTTTATTAAGGCAACAGTATAGGTCTACCTACCACAGAAAGGTCTAATGGTGTAGTGTACCTGGATTACTTGACTCCTCATTCAAGATCTGTTTCTTAGTCACGTTGGTTTCCGAATGCTGGATGTTTTCTTAATTTTCATATAAATTATTAACTTCTTTATGGCCTGTAAGTACATCTGTAAATTTACGCCAAGCAGTTTACCACCCTAAGTTATTTATTTAATTAATTAATTATTAATTACAACGCCATGCGCAACTGGCAGTGGCAATATAGAATTATTCTCAGGAAACAACAATCCAGCACACAAAAGTCCTAATTTCAGTTAGTACACTATACCTGGTGAAATCCAGCCTAAAGGATCAAGAATTACAAAACCTTACTGCTGAAGGGGGAAAATTGGGATAAATCACGGAGAAATTGAGGTATCTGCGGGTTCAATTGTAGGAGGGTGCAACACACCCCTAGGCGTACCTTCAAGTGCATCAACTTGTGCCTTCGCAGGCTGGCTTGGGAGACGAAGTTCTCCTTCCCACACAAGTCACAGGAGTAAGGCTTCTCGCCTGTGTGTTGCCGCTCATGCACAACGAGGAGGCTCCAGCTGGGGAACTGCCGTTCGCAGTGGGAGCACCCGTAAGGATGGATCACCTAGAAAAAGATCGATGATAAAGGATTCACATTCAGACACTTTACCGAAATCTAGTTGGTGCAGTAACAGAAAGATACCCCATTACGTAAGGAGTTTTACTGAACGCTCACGAAGCAGCCTGCAGAAGAACAATTTTTTTTCTTACCTTGACATTGTGCTGAGTCTTGCAGTGGGCACGTAAGGCTGCTCTGTCTTTGAACTCATCTTTGCAGATATGGCAACGGTAGATGACGAAAGCCTCGCTGTCAGGAGCAGTAGGCACCTCCTCACCTACCGATGTCCAGCCATGCACTTCCTGCTGATGTTCCATGTACTCCGGGAACCTCACGAACTTTACGTTACACACCTGACAAAACGGCTTCGCCTAAAAGGAATACACATCAGCTGTGAATAGCTTTCCCACATAATATCAGTAACGTCAACACTTATTTGGTCAGTAGCTGAAGGGATGACCCAACTTATTCACCTCTCTAAAATAAACCCCAGAAGCAATAACATTACTTTCGCTGTCAACACGCTGGTTTCAAAAATATACTGTCACTAACAAAACACAATACTGTAAAAAGTCCAAAAATCACTCTACGGTGAAATTCTATTATTTTCTCTCTCTTCATTTGGAGGAAAAAAACCCCCGGGGGGGGGGGGGGGGGGGGGGGGCAAAATAGGAGGAATCCACCATAAGGGCCACTTTGTGTTAATATATTTCCTATGTAAGAAAACTGAAGAGGTAATGCAATACCTTCGGAGCGCGACCTCTTGCTCCAAGACTCCTCTCCGCCTTTGATTTTCCTTCTTTCTTCACTCGTTTCACATATTTTCGAGAAGTTACAATTCTGCTCAGAGGTACATCATCATCTTCGTCTTCTTCAGAATAAGTGTCCTCTTCTTTAATGGCTAGGTCACCGGAACATGAGATATCGTCATCATCCTAAAGATAGAAAATAAATACAGTAGGTATGTGACGCACGTAATGATGATGATGAATGTGAATATACTACAGTAGGTATTTACCATTCATCACTCTATCTTGAACCACTTCCTTTAGTTCTACACCGATTGTACGCTGCACCCTACGTGACACCTTCCATGGCAACCTCACTGAGTAGCATGCCAACCAAGTACCTAGGTACCGTTCTGACATAATTTCTGTATAGGCCGACTCTAGTAAAATATCGTTAAACAAGTTACTATTTGCCTATTAAGGCTGAATTTCACCACCTCACGATAGTGCCTTTTAACGTTCGAATAGCTATCGATTCGAAAAAGCAGACATCCTCTCGTTAGGTTTTGTTGTGTAAGTAGAATTCGCCTGCTTTGTTTACGTCAAATTTATTTCAACAATTTCAATCTAAAAATGGAAATAAACTTGAAAAAACACCTATTTTTTTAGAAAAAGAAGTTAAAATGTTGATTAGACTACACCAAATGAGTTGCAGGTATAAAAATTATCGTTTTCGCTAACGCACGGAAAATCCACTCGAAAGCTAACGAAATGGTAACGGTGCATGGTGAAAGCCGTTAACATTTTTTACCGATACGATAGCATTATCGTGTGCACGATAGTCTTCACGTTAAAGTGGTGAAATCCAGCCTAAGTAAATTTTAAGGTTGAATTCCGCATTGTAACAGCATGATGGTGAATCACGAATTGAAAACATGGGTAGGCTACATAAAATTCTACCAATAATATTTGACTTGATTAGCGGTAAAAGTTAATCTATCAGTTGCGGATAACGAAGAGATAATATACCAGGGAAGGCTGCTCGAGGAGTAGCTGGCGTAAGCTCTGGTCCGAGCGCTTTGCGTTTTGCTTGAACTCGTACCATTCTGTGATTTTGCTGGCACACAAATTGCACACATGGGGTGGTAACCCATCATTCTCAGACATCTGAAACAAGCAAGACTGACTGGTAAATTTCAGCGCAAATACCATAGTAACTAAAAAGTAAGTACGGATAAGTAGTTTACCTCCAATCCAATGCAATCTTTTATTCCTCTTTCCATTGAAAAACTATGAACGTCTGATTCTTGAAATATTGAAACACTATTATCTTTAGCAACAGTAAGACACAGCCTGCATAAAGTTTTAACATGTAAATCTCCGCTTATTTTTAAATCTATTCTATCCATTGTAAAATTAGCAGATTCATAACAACAATAAATAGTAATTACAAATGGCGACCACAACACCGTTTGCACTTTGCCGACAATCTGACACGATTTTCTTTCTCCGACAAATTTAAAAAAATGCGGGACATTTCCTTCTTCGAAAAATGAGTGAATCACAGGACTACACTTTTTCTAATGAATGGTATTTCTATTATGCATAATAAAGTAACTTTTCTAAAATTTCACTTCTCCAACGTCGAGCGAATGTACCTAGCTACCTATGTATTTAAATAGGTCGTTGATTTAAATGTAGAAAAATACCTTAATACCTACCTACTCTCCATACCTCACCTTCCTAACTGAATATCCAACTACCTACCTGGCAGCTAATTAAAACAGCAGGTAGGTTACAAACAAGTCTTGTAATACAACCCAATTAAAAAATTTATTTCTTTGAAGATTTTGATTTTTTTGTCTTCTTCTTGGTATCCTTGGGCTTGCTTTTCCTACTTTTGTGACGGGACGAGTCTACGATGCTTTTATACTTCTTCTTCTGAAAAGCTCTACTTTCAGCATCAGCCATCAGCTCGCTTACAAGCGACCGCTTTCTCTGGGCTTTCGGGATGCGACTATTGTAGAAATCTGCAGGGGTTTCAAGCACGGTGCCGATCTGAAAAAATGAACAGCCCATCTCCAGAACATTCGTTTACAAAAGTAATAAAAATGCCTAGGTACCATACTTAGTGTTTTTTTTTTTTTTTTTTTTTGGTAAAGCACTTTAGCGAACTTCTCCAAACCTGGAAATACTTGGGCGTATGGGTAAGGTCATTTTTCTTGTAGAAGTGGCGCGGGTCGAGAAAAGAACGCATACGTAGCAAATCTAAGTCGTTCTTGACGTCCTCTGTAACTTCTTGCGCTGGTAAGTTGTACCATCCTGGACCTTTCGTTAAGTCTCGCTCTTTCTACAATCAGGAAGAAAAAAGTTGCTATGTAAGTAATTATTATTCAGTGTAGACTATCGCATGCTAACTGTTGTGAAGGAGGGATGATGATGTTGGCAAGGGTCGGACAGTTAGGATAAGTGAACCTACACATTATTATCGTATTACTTCAAAAATAGTCCCGATTTATCCAGATTATTGAACCAACCTTGTTCAACAGGTATAAGTAGTATCAGTACAGCTGGTTACAGTAGAGGACGAGTTTTGGGTTTTAGTATGAAATATGCCACTACGAAAAAAAATACTCACCTTCCGTTCACGCCTCGAAGCTCGTCGCGATAGCGAAGGTGTGGGTACTGACTTCAGTTGTTCAAACCCAGGAGCGATTACACTTTTCTTCAGTAGTTTTTCAACTTTTGTACTACTAATTGTAGTGCAGAACTTTGCGTCAAATTTCCTGAGCAAAAATATTAAAATTAATAATGAGGTAAGTAGGTAGTCGAAAATGGGTGAGATGAGAGAAGAGAGGCCAGACGATCATCGCTGCTACCATCTAAGTAGGAACACACAACATTTATCTACCAGTTCCATAAAAACTTACTTTTGGAACTCATCGTCCATCCAGTCATGCTCATGAAATCTCGGAATTTTTCGCACTAAAACAGAGGCAAAATTCGTTTTGTCAATGTCTGGAAACATGTCATTATTTTGATAAAACGTTGGGACACGTGATGACGCTGACCACCACTTTCAGTGTTTGGAGAGAAACTGGCTAGCGCTATCAAGGGATAAGGTCTACTCATCGCACTTCTGCCGATACTTGCTTCCGATTGTCGCACGACACTGCGACTACTTCGGAATGTACTTCTTACTTGTTCCCAATGAGGCAATAACAGATTTCTTGGCTCGTTGACTGGCGGATGGGGTTCGAATTTTTCATTTTCCACAATGATTCCCCTATAGCGGCGGCTCACTCTGCCGCTTGGTGCACCTGGTTACGGGTCGCACTGACTGGAGGATATTTTTTTATATATGGAACAGACACCCCTGTGATTCACCTCTAGCGGCGGCTCACTCTGCCGCTTGGTGCACCGGGAAGTGCGATGAGTAGACCTTTACCCTATCAAGTATCCTCACATCACCGTCCTTCTTACCAGTGACTGCAGGAGCTGTCTCATCTTCGGAGTTCTCCCCAGCATCCAACACCCAATCCACTTTTTCAGAGCTTGACATCGGTGTGGTGCCACCACTAAATCTTGCCATTCCAGTCAGAAAGAAAAATCCAAAGTGTATTCTAAATTTCTAAAAGTCTGAAACGGACTAACAAAAATAAATAAAACGAGGTTAGAGTTTTTATTTACTAATAGCAGTGTAGCCAACTTGACAAGTAACTACGACTTTTGTCGCTCAAGTACAAAGTCGTCTGCTTTCTTCTATTTACATCTAATTTTTTCCACTGATTCAAAGTAAGTTATTTTAGTTTTTCTTCGTCATATAACAATATAAAACAAAGAAAAATAACCAGGTTTAAATTAGTATTTGATTCTTGGCTGAGTGTGGCCGCTTTTTGGGGGTTGCAACTTACTGCAATCTTACCTCACCTTCTCTCCTACCGCATGGAGTCGAGAACGTTCTGTTCTGTTGTAAAAATTGTGTGAAACAAGGAGGTGGTTCATAAACCACTGGAGGCTGAGGACCTACGCCTTGGAAACTGTTTGTAAGGTACCCATCCAAAATGACACGACATTTGCCTACTAATTTCTGTTTACGCAACTCTTGTTATCACCCATGGCAAACCGTTAATCCTATTGATACGGATTCTACACTCTGCTGATGTATGTAATGTAAGCCGAACTGTATTTGTTTAGATGGCCGGAGAGTCTGGAGTTGACGAGTCGCAGCTGAAGGGTTTGAGCAAATATTTCAACAGCCAAACCATCAATGGGCGAGCCAATACTGCGAAAGCCACGATGGGAGTCACCGCTCTCATCATAGCATATTTCATGTTGAAGCCTAAGAGTAAGAAGTAATCAAGCTATCTAATGTAGGATTTAGTCACCCGTCATCATTGAGGCCACACACAAATCGGAAAACTTGCGCAGAAACAGTATTCACATTTAGGTAGGTACCTACCTGGTATTCACACTGAAGTCGTGTATGTATTCATCAAGTATCAGCTACAGCAGTATTCCAACCAGAAAATTTCCGCAGTAATAAACAGTAAAATAAAAAAAACGTTGGTTTTGTATTTATGACAGTCTATGGTGATTCCCGCTCCTCGATCAACTAGAAACTAGATGGTAAGGCAGACCTCGTAAGCTCCCATTATTTCCCACTTGTTGGATAGAGTCCTCACTTATTCGAGGTGAGCAGCAAAAGAAAACGACATGGACCCGTGAGGATTTTATATTGTAAAAAGATTTATTATTGAGAAAAATCGCTTGCCATGTCTGCCTCACTGTCGTGGAATGGGTTTCCCACTGTTTCTGCTGCTGTGTGACTTTCAGCTTGTTAGTGATCTCTAACAAAGGAGTTGAGGAAATGATACGGAACTTTTGTACAGTTCTCTCCGTAATCTTTTCCTACCAATTTTAAAACCTGTCCTTGACTAATAAGTTTGGAAGCACAGTATAACCGGTTTGTACCGTGTTGGCCTCTGAACAAAATGTCTTTTTTAACGAGGAGATTAGATGTTAAATAATAATAATGAACTAAAGGGGAAGAAGGAAGAACTGCCACTCTAGGGGTTCAAAAATTGTTAAAAATTAAATAAAATGTAACTAGGTGTTGGTACTCTGGTACTCAGTTACGAAAAATAAATAAAAATTTTAGGAATTTCTTTTGCTCAATTTTTGGTTTTACACGAGTTGATTTTCACCATATTGACCTTTAATCACTGATCTAGAAGAACCTAAACCTAATGTTGTGGGTTTTAACAGTTTCCATCCCCGCAGTGGCAGTTCTGCAACCTGCTTTTAATTTTAACGTTCTTATTCCACCCAGTAGCGCTTATTGCGTCATGCATTTACTTACTCTGTTCAATTTTCTTCAGAGGAAGGCAAACAAGGTGAAGCGGGAATAAAGAAACCCGCGGTATCCGGCGCAAAGCCATCCTAACTTGTATCGTCTTCTAACACGCTGGAGGAGTAACTTAGCTATAGCATATTTAGAGGTACAAAAGAGCT
Source organism: Mesopsocus fuscifrons (assembly GCA_950004255.1). Lineage (NCBI taxonomy): Eukaryota > Metazoa > Arthropoda > Insecta > Psocodea > Mesopsocidae > Mesopsocus > Mesopsocus fuscifrons. Next base: position 16,907,013 of record OX465373.1, on the reverse strand, counting down.
GTAGGCAGAGATGAGCAAATTTCCGAAATTTTGGAAATTTAACCATTTTCCTTGTTGGGACACCATACAGTACCTAATTGTCGCAAACTACAGTGAAGCTTGGCTCATTTTCTGATGATTTCGGACTTCGGTTCATTTGAAGATACGGAAAGGTTATAGTGGTAAATAGAACCCCTCGTAATCTTTCAGGTCTAACACTTACTAGGTGGTTTTGGTGGTTTATACGTGAATAGTCACAGTTTCCATGGAACTAGTAAGTTATTTTTACTAAAAAATACCTGAGTTGCTCAGAAGAAGGGTCGTCTGGGGCGATTACGTATTGTGGTAATTAATTCCCGTGCTATTTAAAAAACTGAGAAAATGTCGTAGGAAGAGATTTTTTTTTTTATTTCACATCTTGCTTCAAATTTCCGAAATTTCTCAAATATTTCCACTGCCCATCTCTGGAGGTAAGACTAAATTTAAAAGTAATATTTTCTGCAGAGGTAGGTAGGCGCGCATAGTAGCAGACAGTAGTTTGGTAGGTAAGAATACATAAATAGCTGACTTTGAGCTTTAGGGATTTATTCAAATTAATTAAAGTCATTCAAACACCTGTTTTGGATGTCATTTCATTTTTTATTACAATAATCACTTGTAAATATCCAAGTAGTACAGACAAGCGCGGCGAGGTGACTCCAACTACGTGGTTGTTACTGCCACCCTATAGGCATGCTAGGCATCCCTTCCGTCTATTTTCTTTTCTATTGATATGAATAGTACCATAAGATGTTCAGCTAAAAATCTGATGAAAATGTACCGAAAGTAAACGAAGCCGAGCCACAAGAAACTGAGGATAGACGACATCATTGCTTTTTTAGCGAATAAGCATATTAAGCATTAAGAAGAGGACGCAATCCGCCTGGAAAAAAGATTGATATGGTGGTATTCATATCAGTGACGGCACTACCTAGACTGTATAGCCCAAGTCAGGCTGGGAGCATACCGATTACTCATAATTTCTTGAAGATTTTCAGTTGACGCCGATCCGGATTTGGGTTCCATATCCTAACATACGCTAAAAATGCCAATCCGACCCTGAGCAGATATTTTCCTGATCAAGAAAAAGTTTTGATTTGCCCTAGATTTGCAAGAAATTATGGCTTATCGGTATGCTCCCAGCCTGACTATTGATAGTTTGTTTTTGAGAATAGAACAGGACGCAGTGACAACCAAAGAGCACCGGAAACATGTCTCCCTTTATTGGATTTTTTCACTTTTTATTTTTGATATCACAGAAAAACGGTAAGAACGAAACATAAATGAACGGCATAGTGAGTGAAGCACTTGGGCAGGACTGTATAACACAAGCACGGCAGTTAAACTTGGCCAGCTACTCTCTTTTGCTGCTGTTCATCACGTTTGCAGGGGTGTTTTCAGCCCTTAAGTGCACCCATCAATTCTAAATCGACCAAGTGCTCGGCACTCTGGTCAAACGGTCAAACCTCTACCATTTACAGCTCTTTCCCGTCAATGGGATAACGATATTTAATTTTACGAAGAACACAGCCAAAAACAATCTGGAAATCCTGCTTCCTTTCTCACCCAGGCGGCGATTCATCCCTTTCCGACAAGTCAGTAACTCCAGACTTTGGTTTTTGAACACTGTAACCCGAAAAAGGTACAGTTTTTTTCACAAGTCACTCACTTCTCGACGGGAAATAATCAACACCCTGCTCTCAGAAAAATAGGTCTTGTAGTACCTGCATGCAATAATTAAATTGTGATATCTACTAGTAAACTTACAAAAAAATTGGTCAACAACGAAACTGATTAAAAATTTATACCTATAATTTTAAATATGTTAGGAGGGCCCAAGTCTATCTCACTAATTTGTGGTAACAAAGCGATAAGGATTACGCTTGGGCAAAACACCCCTGCCAAGTGTTGGCCCTCTCACCCCACCTCCATCAAAGTACCTCCATCAACCTAAACAGCAAGTTCTACAATGAGCCGATTATCCGTAACTTCGTCTTTTTCACGAGTAAACAGGATTTTCAACGAGGAGGTGAAGTAACAGGTATCCCTATCCTGCGGAACGAATAACAAGAGCCTTCAGACCAAGTATACAGTTACAGTAGGTATATACAGGCACATGTGCAATTCAACGTGAAATCCAAAACGCTTTGATAATGAGAAATAGATCGTTCATCATCTGACGTGATAAATATTTATCAATTCATACAATGCATCAACATTTCGAAGAAATATATATATATTTTATATTTCGGAAGAAACTTAAAAACGATTCAAGTTAATTATGTTTCCTATGAATACTTTAGAAAAATGTTCAACTGCGATATTGAATTTGAAATGGAAAGAATCGTGTGGACGTCAGCCCCCAAGATTCCCCGAGAGTCCCCAAGAGTCCCCAAGAGCCCCCTAGACTCACTCAACTCAAGTTCAAACTAGATGTAAATGTATGTATAAAAGAGAGATGGTCTCTGTGGACAGTCCCCCGCCCTACTTTCCCCTCCGAGATACAGAATTCCTTAAAAAAAAAAGGAACTGTAGATTCACAGAGGACAACTGCCGCAGATATCCTTTACTGTTCGAAAAGAGGCTCAGGTACCTAGCTATTTTTAATGCAGCCTACACAGGTGTGACTCGCCACCCAGTTTCCCCACGTTTTCGAAATATTACGATTGTACCTACGTATAGGGCAACGTACAGGAAAGGCAAAGTGTTGGCGTTTTTCTTTGTATTGTTTCGCCCATAGGGTTTTCTACTCATGGTGCCGCCATTATGAGATCATCTGTATGGATTTGAAATTTATCCAAAATAAATTGTGAATTGTTTTAAATAAAGAGTAGACTGTAGACTGAGTTGAACCCAGTCTGAACCTTCCTCTCGTGAATGAACCGAATCAACAGTCCACTAGCAACGCGATAACATCATCAATAATTTCAACAAATCTCTTACGTGCCAAACGATATCCAACGCGTTCATAAAATCATCATCACCGATCACCCTAGAATCTTTCTATCGATGAAAACCTTTTTTATTATTTTGTTAAAATTACTTAGCCTAAGACTGAAACATGCTATAAAGAGCCTTTGTACAGCTGAGAAAAAATTGGCCCATTTTCCGCGCGATACTGCCATATTCATACAATCCCTACTACTAAGATTTTGTGCACTAGGCACCACAGACCTTTCTCAATCTCACTGGAACCCCTACTTTGTACAATACGGACTGGTTCAGATATGTTTGTAGATTACGTTGTACATTGTCAACTTTCAAGAGGATCATTTTGACTTTCCCTTTTGTCACTGCTTCTATTTCAGTTTGCAAGGTCCACGGGTATGGATATAACATATAACTTTGCGAGGATGTAACAAAGGCCACTGGTGTGGACTGTTTGCAAGGGGTGTGAATAAGACTTGGCTTGCAAGGTCTACGGGTGTGGATACGACTTTCTTAGGGGAAAGTTTATTGTTGAACTCTAATGCGCAAGCTCTTTGGGATTCCAGTTTTCATCTGGTAGGTACATCCGAGGTACAAAGCAAAAAGAAATGAGAAAACAGAATTTGCAACTTGAGGGTGAAAACCTCTGTGGCACCTCCGTGGTTTTTGAACACTAGGGGGGTATACCTATACAATGTTTTGTTCTGGAATTTAAATAATTTTCTATCATAAACGAGTTTGATACGGTCGGATTTAACAGTTGACAACCATGTTAAATTATGATGCGGAAGTAATTAATTATATTCCGAAAAAAAAAAAAAGGTTTTGTAGGGTATGCGAAACAAATTGTATTCACCGTCAAGTCCGACAGGGAAATTTAAGAATTTGATACATCTTCGTCCTTACTCACTGAGATCTACACATGACCGCGTAAAACAACAGAATATCTGAAGAATTAAAGCTAGAATAAAATGAATGGCAATTAACTTTTTTTTTTCTCGAGAAATGAACCTACCTCCCGGCACAAGCCTCTACCGATCACCCGTACTAAAAACTAAAATCACGTAACCACACACTCCGCCACAACCACACGAATCAAATCACCAGTCCTTCTTTCAAAATAAAATCAAGTAGTATAAAAAGTGAGTTTTTGGGAGTTTGTTTGCGGCACTAACCAAGGGGCGAGTCCATTGGTTAGCCGAGTAGTGGCTAGCACCAGTCATCGTCGTCTTCCGAGTCACTGAGGCGCCCGCGCGGTTTCAAGCCATTGGGCACGGGAGATGGGAGGGACCGGCCACCACGGCCCAGTGCTACTGCCTGCTCATAACTCAGCGGGCAGCGAGTGGGTGACGCGTTCAGTTTGGGGAAATTGATGCTAGCTGGACGCAGATGGAGCGTGGATGGCTTGTTGGGGGTAGGCGGGAGTCGTCGGCCGTGGCCGCGCCGTACGACGAGGACGGGGTAGCTGTGCTGAGGTGGCGCCTTGGCCTCAGCGCCTGGTGACGGGGAACGTGACCGCTGTTCGAGCGACGTGGTCCCGTAGCGCCGGGCCCGCCTCAGATGCCGGGGACTCGGCGACCGAGCCGGAGACGTTGACGCTGACCATGTGCCTGGGGGTCACACAGACAACCGTCAACCTTTTACATTATTTCTCGCTTATTTGATTGGAATAATGCACGAGACAGTTTGGCACTTTTCTTAAGCCAAATAGGTATACCAGAAATATCTACGTACCAATAGATTAGTAAGGGAAATTTAAGAAACACTTTACTGTTTGTGAAGATCCAGTGAAACCACCCTGAGCGGTTTGAATATGCCTACCTCATGTAACGTAGATGTGAGGCGACGGCTTACAGTAGGTATGTGTCTACAAAATTTGCCAGGAGAGATCAACAGATCCACTCTGTTAATTTTTTGAAAAAATCAGGCAATTGATCTCTCAAGTGCAAAAGGAAAAGATAACTTCCAACCCAACAGTGAATGAAATAGGAGACAAAACTGCATGGAGAACGTCGAGCAGTACAAGGAAGGAATGGAACAGTTAAAGAAAGTGATGTTGGAACGTTCAGATCTTACAACTCAACTTTTCGTAGCGCCCAACTGATCACTTTTCTAAGGTTTCTCAAATCATTTAGATACTAGCTGAATATCCAGAGTGGAGGGATTTCATTTTAAGTGGCATCAGGGTGAATGAGTGAATACAAGGTAAAACAAGGTATAGAGGTAGGAACTCTTGAGACTGAGTAAAACACAATAGCAAGCAACACGAACGGTTAGGGTTTCATTTTACCATTGTCAATAGCCCATTCTGGTTTTGCGAAAGCAAGGAACAAACCATTCTCCATATTAATTTTAGGCAGCCGCCCGCAGGATTAGCCTATACCTAATACTGGGAAAGGCGAATATTTTTAAATTTTTTCCTCGGTTGAAAAGACTCTAAAATGCCACCCCAAGTCCCTGTCGATGCAGATCCCTACATTTCTCAAATAGGTATGGCATTCTAGAGTTCTAGAGCATTACTCAGGTCTAGAGCAGCGGTTCTCAAGCTTTTTGGCTCGTGAAGTTTGGGGGAAAATATTCGACTGCGAACTTAGGTAATTTGTTTGCGCCTGCAAAAACTATAAATGCAGTTATTATGTATTTTTAAAAGTGCCTGGGCGCCTACATTTATCACTACGCCTGCGAAAATCATGATTATGTAATTTGAAAGTGGGTGTACACGTATTCCAGCGCATCTGAAAAACTATATTGTACCTTTAACGCGGCCTCGCCGGTGGTCATGTTTGACGATATCCACAACGTTGGACACGGTGTCGCTGAACCCGATGTCGTGGTGGTAGTGTGGGTGGTGGGGATGATGGTGGTGGTGGTGTCTGGGGCGGGGTGAGGGGCTGCGGCACAAGTTACTAGGCGACCTGCCTCTCCTGAAAAACGAGAGGTACAAGGTACACATGGGATTTATGAGGAGGTAACCCCTTTTATAGCCTTTACTGAAGATTTATTTTTGTGTAGGCCCTTCTTGTTAATTTTTTGTGACAAAAAAGCATACAAAGCAATAAACTAAACGTAGCCTCATTGTGGTCCAGCAATTGTCTGTTGGTAGAATTATTGATGTCACACCAAATACTCAACCGGCTTCGGTCACGGATCAGTTTATTGATTAACATCTGTGCCTTCGGGCCTTGGGTAGGTATAGGCTGTAGTACAGTAGGTGCTTACAGCCCATAAACAGAGCAACTATTTCCAGACTTCAGTGAGAGAGTTCACTTGCCGAATCAATTGTAACAGATCTTGAAAAGCAGAAAAAACTAGAACAGACCTGTAACCTGAAGGTGACCTCGAGCGGTCAATGTGGAGGTGTTCCTGGACGGACTCCACCGATGGTCTTCTGGACCCTTCGACCGCTTCCTGCATCTCCAAAACCTGAGTCATCCACCAAAATTCGCATCAGTTCAATATTCCACTTCTTAGATTATATGAATTTAAAATTTTAAGAAGAGTAGGTAAGACCTAAGTATAGTAGGTATAGGTATGCTCCATTTAAAAAAGTTTTGATCGTTTTATAATATTTGGCTAAACTTTCAGATTTTTACATTCTCAGGGTTTCCCTCCAGATGGGGCAATATTGCACCTTTTCCATAAGAATTAATGCCTTTCTTAAAAGGTCGGGTGAATCGCAAAGGAGGAGTGAATGACACCGCACGTCCTAAAGTGGCCCCCAGAAATCAGGGAGTTTTCACTAGAGATTCGCGAAAACTTGACTAGGCGGTAGCAATAATTTCTTATTAATTAAAATCGGAATTTTGAATTTTAAATCTACGAAGTCTACTTGATAATGATGGGTCCTCATTGGTTTGGTACCGTTTTACAAAGCAAAGCTCCATGCAACCATCCTAATAAAGGACCAAAAATATAGATTCACTGCAGTCGCTCTGAGAGCCACATAGAGAAACTGTGAATCCACTAAAGATGCTTTTTAGCTTCTTCTTCCAGTGACGGAATTTAAAAATCTACATTACAGTTTGTGAAAGAGGCCTGTGGGAGGAAACACACAGGGACATTGGGAATGTTTAGGGGGTACGAGGGGTACGGGAGAATGTAAACGAATCATGCAAAATCTACAGAATAAGTGGAACATACGTGACACACAAAATAACGTGCACAACAGGTCGAATGTCGCTCTACCCAAGATATAAGAAACAAGAGAGTTACGCCCTCATTTTGACAGGTCTCAAGCAAGAATGAAGTAGGCTCTTCGCCAATTGCAATTTTTCCTTTGGTTCCTCGTAAGCCGTAAGTTTTTTTTTTAATTTTTCAAGCATTCCTATCTACAAACTCCTTTTAAGGCCCGTTCCCATGCACACAACGCTCAACCGAGGTTTAACCTAACTGGAGGAACGAGCTTTATTGCGGTCTTCATGTGTTCACTCTCAAAGAAATCATGCAAAAATGAGATTTCCTTTAAAATCATGAGCTTCCGGGGGGTCGAGCCTGACAATGACAGCACCATAATATACCTATACTGCACAGAGTAGCAGTGTTTAGTGTGTCAGCTGTCATGGCACTTTCAACTTGTCAACTGGTCATTTTACTTCGAAATTTGGGTTAAAGATTGGGTATATGGGAATTTTGGCCCTCCACCTAGAACAGAACTACTTCTACATTCAAGTTTGAGACCCGTTTTTAAATTACTAAAAGTGTCCCGCCAACAATAGGAAGTCAGGTACGAACTAAACTATAACAGGTGTACCTTTTAGCTTATCCACACTGCTGAAGGAAACATATGGCAGGTTTTAGGTATTAGTTGCTATGGCCTACAGTTTCGACCTGGACGACAGGAGACTAGTCTATAACCACAACACGCAGGCCACAAAGCTCATCAGCAGAAACACTGATGGCTCTAGCATACGACGGCACCACGCACACTAATCCTGGACTAACAACAGCAAAACATCGACAGAGTTACAAATGAAGACATTCTTAGAAATTCTTATAGAACCAGTCAAGAAGTTAATAAGAGCAAAAGGACACTGGAAAAATGTCTGATTGGTTCCAGAGTCTTTCAAATAAGCCATCGAATCCGAATTGAACACCAGTCGTTAAAATAAAAAAAATGCCGCTACAATAATATTACAAGAATAGGTATTAGATTTTATGGTAATTCTTGATTAAAGTACCTACTAAAGTACTGGCCATTGAAATTACACCTAACAAAAATGAAATAAACAGAAAATTAAAAAAAGTACATTGATGCGAATGGTCAGCTTATGGCATATGCCACTTAACTTTGGCAAAAAAAGCTTAGAAAACAATTTATAAAGTTTTATCCTATGCTCATTTTTTGCGCTAATAGAACAAAAAATAAGTGACTCATGTTAAGTAGGGACCGCTAGTTTCAACAGTTTGTCACCAGCCGAGTTTCATTCAACAAGCACTTCAATCAGTAAGCCTTATAGGGACTGTAGTGAAATTCGTGCCTGAGGGCCTGAGGGCCTGAGGGTACTGGCAAAACACCCGTTGAATGAGACTCAGGTGACAAGGCTCTAACAGGGACGGCCCTTTAAAAATGCCTTCATTTTTTACTAAAGCCACATTTCGTCATTCGCTTTGCTTTACGTTACCATAGTGTTATTCATACATTTAGCGAAATTAGAAATCGTATTGTACCAACTTACATTTGAATAAGAACATCACTTAAATTCGAATGTGGTGACTATCTACGTTCGAAAAAATTCCAACTAATGCCACTCTTCGGTTTTGGCCTAGAACTAATTTTTTTAACCAACAGACTCAGCGTCAGTTTCTATAGACCCTTCACAAAATACGAACAAATTTCGAGCTAGGAAAGGTCAGTACGGTTTGTAACATTCCCACACTAACTGAACTACCCGTACACGAAATATTTTCTCCTACCCAACCCATCGCTATACTAAAATATCAATGAACTAAGCCTGCATGTTGTCCCATCTCGGGCACATCACCTTTTTGTTCCTGAAACAAAAAGAAAATTTATTGTAGGACGATCTTTCGCAGGGAATGTGTACGTAAGTAGGTAGGCAGGAACTGTGAGTTCCTTCTTGCCTGTACCCCACTTAGGCCAAAAAATGTCATACCATGTAAAAAATATTAGGTACTGATGTGATTCGAGACATGCCGCGAGTTGCAGTAAATACAACAAATTATAACACCAGACCAGGAGGAACCTTACCTACTTTTCAGCGCACGAGTTTCACTGCATTTTACCACTATATGGCTAGGATAGGATTTTCCCCTGAATTATGATACCAGGACGGAAAAATATCGATATAACCTACGTACGAGGGGTTAACCACTCGTTGGGAATCTCGTTGGGAATCATTGGAAATCTTTATGAAATCTCAGGAATTCTTAGATTTTTTTGGAGTGGTTACCCCTTCGGGGTCTATGAAAATCGTTGGGAATCTTTGAAAATCTTTATGGAATCTCAGGGAATCTCAAGGAATCTCTGGAGTGGTTACCCCCTCGCCTACGTACCGTATTCGAAAGTGTGCTGGATTAGTACCTGCGAGCGGAGTTGGTCCTCTGTGGGAGCAGGCTCGCGTTTTCCTCAACGGATCCTCGGCTCTGCCCACTCCATGCCCCCACGCCCGCCATGTCCAGCAAACAGTTGAAGAAGGACGTTTTCTGGTGTTGAAAACACAACACCCCAGCTCATACAAGATTACGATTTGTGGAGCGACAGAAGACATGTACAAAGTACGAAAAACCACATGCAAATCATGAAAAGAGCGTCGTGACATCTGCCAGGACTTCCAGTGGACCCCAAAGAAATGGGATCTAGAGGAAATACTGGCAGCAAAATACGGGTTGGTGTTTGTGGTTTGTGTCGGTCAATTTGTTTGAAAACTATTGTCATACATGATACCTTGCTTTTGGTGGATACAAACACACACAATTTGCACTGATTCGTGAATGTCGGCCGTGCTTGGGACAAACAACAAACTGTAGTCAGTCCTTTATGCTAGGACCTTACAATTTTCAACAAGTGGATTCTTGTATTATAGGATAGGTATCTGGAGTGTATGTGGGTACCTGTATGGAAGCAATCCAGTTGTTGACACTTAATTATAATTTCCTGAGAATGTTGCGACTAGTTTGCCATTGGTAGGATGCCTTTTGTGTATCGACGACAGTTCATGGGCGGGTATGAAAGTGTAAGTACGGTGCAAGTAGGTATAAGACTATTCATTACTAGTAAAATAACACAGAGTCAACTCTAACCCATATCTTGGTTCCAACAGCTAAAATTATTAAGATGCATCTACTGAATTAGTTTCATGGTGGAACTCAATGGGGTAAGGTAGAATTCATAGGTAAAGGGAGCAGGGCTTGTGGAAGGGCGGTACAAATAGGGATATGTATCACCGTGCGGAGGACAGGAAGGCAGGGCATGTGGAACGGAGAGCATGGTCACCATGCGCAAAACCATGCCAAGAACGGAAATGGGGTCATCTAATGCAGAAACGACTAAGGAGCAGTAAAGTCTAAGAACATACGGAATTCAACGTCTACGGGGCGCTAATGCTATATGCAGAACGCGGTTTGCGTTTGACCGGCCATCATTATCATTTCAAGAGCATTAGATCATTTTTGAAATAGCATCAAGTACAGCGCGCTAGAGTCAAAGAATTCTAAGAAGGAAACAAATGAAATATATGGCGAAAAATATGTATAGGTACGAGTCTAGAATTGAGCTTGCAAAATACGAAATGTATGAAGAATATAAAATAGTAGAAAAATATAAAAATCTACGGTACCGCCTCATTAACATTGGTTGGGCTATGACCACCGAATCCCTGAAAGTAAACACAAGTTATGCAGAACTGCTCTTTTCAGAACTGCTATATACGCCTTCGATGATCAGTAAAAGCGGATAAATATCGGAGCACTGCATTGCCTTGTTTAGACTACGAGTAAAGCGTCACCATTCCACGGAACCTATAATATCTAGAAGGTCTAAATAAAGCAATGAAGAGCTTCTCCAGTGACTATTTTTCAGGGAAGTGCGTCAACCGAATTTCGGGTTGATTTAATGTTATTTAGTACGGGTGCAGAAGGGGCTACTCACTAATTCTTCTTAAAATAATTTACCTTGAAAAGTATAGTACACTTATTCAACGACGTAAAGGGGCCTTAACATGAATATTGGGGGTTTCACTTTCATATGATGATACTGGTTCTATCTCTAACATGACCAGGGGAGGTGCGAGGGAGGACTGTACTCACCGGCAACCCCGCCGCCGGCATCTGGCCGAACCGCGTGGTCCGCCAGCTCTCGAGGATCAACAGCCCGGCGTAGATCTTACCGACGGTTAGCTTCCCGTTGGTCAGTTCTGAAGAAAAGCCCGCAAACATTAAGAGCGACCACATAATCCTGTTTGTTTACGTTTTTTTATTCACACTTTATGAGGAAATATTTTGAGAAAATATTTAAATGTTCTGAAATACAATGTCTTTTTAACGTCATAAATTATGAGGCTAGGTATGTTGTCATTTTTGTCAACAAAAAATTAAAAAGACATACTTAATTACCTACTTATATTTCAGAACATTTATTTAAATAATATCCTCTACGATGGATGACATCTAGAGGCTACCCACTGTGTAAAAATGAGTGGAATCAATATCAGTATCTTACCAGACTTTTGAGGCACAAGTAGATCGATCATTTTCTTTGATTGTAAAGGCCAAATCTTCATTATAGTCTCTCTCAACTCCTCATCAGCTTGGTCCATTTCCTCAGCTGCAATAAAAAGCCACAAGTTCGTAAGTATAGGTACTTACAGAAAAAATATATGAAATTGTCATGGTACCTAATTTTTATATCACGAGCAGAAAAAGCGTAAACTCGATATATAGGTAAATTTTTTTCTCCTAATATGACTGGCATCTGTATAAAAAATATTCAAGTTATCCAAGCTATCGTAGTAGCACAGAGGCTAGTAGTTTGAAATAAAATATGTTTGATGAGTAAATATTAGGTACATCCAACATGAGATACAATGATGCCTTGCACCCACCAGAGTATCCACTGGAACTGGACAGTTTCGCTTCAGGTGACAGGTATTGAGTATTGACTTACCTGACCTAACCTTAATGCTGAGGTTTTCTCGGATGAGGGCGAAGAGAGTGGTCGTGAAGTTGACTTTTCCATCTTGATCCACCGGCATGTTCATGCGGATGAGTTTTTTGTAGGCGAGCCGATTCGGACATTTGTTTCCAAACCCTAGCGGTGGATCCATGTTTTTCAACATGTCGTAAACCTCGTTGTAGTGAATCTTACCTCTGCAAATAAACACAGCATGATAACAAAAGAAGAAATTCCTTCGTCAAAGATACAAAAAATTAAGAGGCCGCAATACCTGACGATGCATTTTTTGCCGCCCATAAGATTAACATTGCGAGCGGCGATTCATTTTCAAGGTTTACCCTCGGTTGGAAAGACACAAAATTTTGCCTGTACCTAGCCCTAACAATGTTGTAGGTCGTAATCGAAGCATATTTCCCAATTTCTCACTGGTTTCTTTTATTGCAACTGTTTTGCAAATGCTAGCATCGCATACCTCAAGAAAAGTGCTGTATCTCGAAAACCAGTAAAAAAATTGGGAAATCTGCTTCGATGACGACCTACAACATTGTTAGGGCTAGGTACAGGCAAAATTTTGTGTCTTTCCAACAAAGGGTAAACCTTGAAAATGAATCGCCGCTCGCAATGTTAATCTTATGGGCGGCAAAAAATGCATCGTCATCCCTTAAGTTAAGTCAAGCCCAGCATCCTAGCAGTGGTAAAATAATTGCTTAACTTACGTAGCGTTTGGATCATATTCTGCCCATATTCTCACGAATTCATCAAGATGATGAGCTCCTAAGATGGAAGAGTCTCTCGTCAAATAGTCGAAGTTGTCCATAATGACAGCCACGAATAAATTCAACATCTGTGAATAACAAATATATTCAGGTTATGCCTTTGCTAGACGGAATCATACTATAAGTAGTTTGCAGCACTTTTTCACTTTTTTTGGCATTATAGTTACTTAGCTAGAGCAGTTTTAGTAGAGCAATATTATTGCTAAAGGTTTGTTCTTTTGTACACTGCCCGGTGAGACGGTATTACTTTCCAGAGTAGAACCATGCCTTGACCTGGTTCTGGACAGCAGTAATACGTCTCACCGTATCTCTGAAGAAGTTAAAGGAGAAACCCACGGGGCTGGAATTAGTGATGATCGTTCCAGGTAGGCACTATGCCTCTGTTGCGAGTACAATCACAAAGTTGAAATCCTGGTTTGTAGATGGCTTTTTGGAATATTTCGCCCTTCAATCATAACAATGGCAGAAAGTAGAGGATATAGTTCTAAAAGCAAATAAACTTACGAGGAAGGAGCAGAAGAATATGAAGGATACAAAGTAGGCATAGGCGAGGTTGGAGCCGCAGGTTTCTGGGGGTTTCTTGTTGGCTCGAGGGTCGCAAGGCCTGTCCTTGATGCACGACAGCATTATCGACGGCCACGATTCTCCTGTCGCGCATCTGCAAACCAGAACCGCATATTTTCCAACCATCACTCTTTCCGCAAAGCCAAATTTTCCGCTAATTTTCCTTTCGGAAGAAATTTACCAACTCAAACTTTTGTTCAGATCGGTCTAGTAATTTTAACAAATTTCAAAAATACCTACTTAGCCACAGATATAGGTACCTACCTACCTATCTATCTAAATTAAAAATACAATGAAGGAGTACTCATTATTTTTATCACCACATTTTTTAGCGATGGAGCATTTATTCACCCGTTATTTGACAAAAAATACTTCTTACAAAAATAAGGAGTGATCCAATTCATTGCGTTCATGATTATGTCAGAGGTTTTAGGGGGACCCCTTTAAGGTTCCTGCTGAAAATCCGAAGAAATAACACTTCGCATGCATGCGTGGTGTGTTTAGAGAGTAAACTTACCTAACGCCCGAAACGAGAAAAGCTTCAACAGATCCTAAAAATGAGGAACTAGCTAACCAGCGATCGAGATAGTTTTCTCAACTTTGTGCCAAAAGGCTTAGGTTCGTCTTCCTTAAACAGCGTGCCCACATCCTTTGCCCAATCCAAACCTCGTTCAAAAATTTGCCTGTTCTCTTTGTACTCATAAACAGGAATCGGCTGTAAACAGGCGAATTACTTGTTGAAGGAGGACTGGATTCAGAAAAGGGATTAACGTGGACTCACACTAAGCATTAGAGCCTAATGCTATAGCAAAAGCGAGGTAAGCAAATCCAATTTCTTACCGAGATATCCACACTGCAATACAGCGAAGCGAACAAACTGGTATAGACATATACAATAGGTATGAATAGCATTTGATTTGTCTACCTGTATTATTTATTTTTCAAATAAACTTCCCTGTGCTCATGGGTAATACGCTGGGGAAAGAGAGAGAGATTATTTATCAAAGTACGCATGTTATTGGAACCTGAAAGTGTGGTTTAGTGTGGTTATGTGCAGATTCAGAAGATGGTTTTAAGAAGAACTGTGTACTAATTATTATTTGGCTGACATTACTGGTGTTAGTAGCATTTATAGTTAGGCATACGTATCCCACCCCAAAATTGGCAAGTCTCGGATCCCCAGTAAGCTTACGCCCATGTTATTTTTAAAGAGGTATAGGACGCACACTGGCTCTTCGTCTCACTCTAAAGCGGCCTGTCCACTGGTCGGACGGAACCGAACGACCCGACGGAACCGAACGAATAGAAACTTCTTATTCATCGGAAGCGTCGGAAGCGCCGGAAGCGTCGGATGCGTCCGCGGCGGCCGGAGAATCGCGACATATTATCCCACTATTCTCCGGCCGCCGCGGCCGCTTCCGACCCTTCCGACGATTAAGAAATTTCGGTTCGTTCGGGTCGTTCGGTTCCGGCCAGAGGCTGGACAGCTTAAGAAGTCGAAGGTCTACGAGGGTATGCAGAAACATCGGACCCGCACATCCAACACTTGCCAAAAGTGCGGGGTGGCGGCTACAGACAACTAGTTCATTTCGAAATATTATATACAGACTATAGAAAACACTGTGTGGATCTAGATAATAGGTATAGCTTCACGGCCACTTAGTACAGTTCTACCTTAATGGGCTCGTACCTTTATCAAATAGGTACCTATGTCTGCTTTCACCCCTGTGCACCTGTGTAACAAATGTATTTTGCGTAGGTAGTGGCCCAATCGGAAGCATTTGTACTAACAGCGATGAAACTGCCTGCTACCTAGCTCCTAACTAGTGTGAAGTCTTGAATCTAAATGAATTTTAAATAGGAACTGGTGACTAATTGTACCTAAGTACCTAATAGTGGGAGTTGGGCACGACATAAGCTCTAATATTCAGTAATGTCCTAGTGATATTGAGGTTGTCTAGTGGCGAGTGTAAAATGTTAAAAGTGAGTGTTGAAACCTACAATGAGTTGAGTATTTATACTTCGTAAGCACAGTGACATTACGGAGTCACAATACGTAAAAATAACATTAGGTACCAACTGACTTTTCACAACCATGGAGAAAATGCAACTCGTAAGCCGTTTGATAATCATGCCATGCAGTGGTATCCAAACGGTGGGTGGGAGGGAAAGTCAAACTCTGAGGACGGTCGCGATCATCCGCCAAAGCGAAATGAAAGAAGAAACAAGAACGTGCTGCCACGTAAATAAGTACTTGCCTGAACAATAGCATCAACCCCTGCAAAAAGCTCCGGAAGTTGTTGTGGCGGTTAATGCTCTCTTCCGGGTTGAGTGCTATGTTACCAAACACCTTGGCAAATTGGCAAACACAGTAGGGTTAGAAATGTGGCATGGTAAGGCGCCGCACACACCGCACAAGGTGTGCGCGGACCCCATACATCAACTGTCTACACGCTACACGTCGACTAGGATACACCACAACAACAACGCGCTAGAGATCTAGTACTAGGGTTCCAGTAGCGAAGGCTAGATATACGTGGACCAAGCACTAGACATAGAGGGCGTCCGACCGAGCGAGGGACAGAGACATCAACAGGTTTGGTACGGGAGTACGGGTTACGGGTATTTACACATCGAATGGACCCGGGCCCCCGATCACCACTCACCGGAACAGTAACAGAAGTGCACCGAAGAAAGTTTGAAAGTTGTTATGTCTGTTCAGTGCTGAATACGGATCAAACTTCATGTTCCCGAAAACCTTAACAAAAACAGCCCTGCGTTGAACACGAGGGGGTAACCACTCCAGAGATTCCTTGAGATTCCATAAAGATTTCCAAAGATTCCCAACTATATTCATAGAAAGATGAATTCCAAAGGGGTAACCACTCCAAAAAATTCCAAGATTCCCTGAGATTTCATAAAGATTTCCAATGATTCCCAACGAGTGGTTAACCCCTCGGTTGAATATACAGATTTCGCTTGTTGTATGGCCTCGGGGCGCGGACGTTGTCAGAAACCTTCAAGGTTTCTCATAATGACTACCAGGGTATTCTAATGAGCAGGTTAAATTATTCCTCAAGAAAATATTTACACGTCATTTTCATCTTAGCACTGATTTTACTGAGTGAAAGGGGATTGCGGCCTCCAGTTGATGAGGAAGACACTCTATAGCTATTAGTCAATTTACGATGAGCTACAAGAAGTGATAACTTAGTAAAATCATGCTTGGTACTTGTTAGTCTAACTCTGATAAGGAACTTATTAAGAGGACGCTATACCTGACAGTGCATTTTTTGCCGCCCATAAGATTAACATTGCGAGCGGCGATTCATTTTCAAGGTTTACCCTTGGTTGGAAAGACACCAAATTTTGCCTGTACCTAGCCCTAACAATGTTCTAGGGAGTGTTCGAAGCAGATTTCCCAATTTCTCACTGGTTTCTTTTATTGCAACTGTTTTGCAAATGCTAGCATCGCATACCTCAAGAAAAGTGCTGTATCTCGAAAACCAGTAAAAAAATGGGAAATCTGCTTCGAACACTCCCTAGAACATTGTTAGGTTAGGTACAGGCAAAATTTTGTGACTTTCCAACCAAGGGTAAACCTTGAAAATGAATCGCCGCTCGCAATGTTAATCTTATGGGCGGCAAAAAATGCACCGTCAGGTATAGCGGACCCTTAATCAACGATACACTTGGCTAAGATTAACACTACGGTACCCGACTATTTCGTTAAAATTTGTAGATCGCTATAAACTAAACATGGGTGACTCAGTGACAACAGTATCATCTTCTCACTTCTCTATAAGTCATCATCACAAAAAGGGCCGATAACACAATCAGTCTAAAAAGAGTCTAGTAGCTAAACTAAGTAGGTAAACTACTTTAAGGTCCCTGGTACAGACAGTAGACTAATTGCACCTTCAACAGACCATCAGGACCTACACTTACCTAACTACATAATTCCAAAATAAACCCCGCAAGGAGTTCTACTCAAGATTTATTTTACGAAACATGGCCTAATTTGAATGTACGTATACGGGATGTATCAGAATAATTTTCCTAAAGTCGGTTTCTCGGTAAACTTTATAAATAAATCCCAATAACTAGGTATAGTTAATCATCAGCAACTTAGATGGTTCCTCTTCGAGGAATACAGAGAGCTGGGCCTATCCTATCGAAGTTGTTCTGACCATTCACCTCTTGACAGTATGTTGAAGATCTCAAGTGAAATGTACCTAATACCTATTGAGGCATAATTCTTGACTGGCTGTCTTATTTCTACCTGATTATGCGAGGAGAGTGGAAAGGAAAATCTTACCTGCATCCCAATTATGGCGTAAATGAAGAACAACATGGCTATGAGCAAGCATACGTATGGCAGCGCCTGAAAAAAATTAGAAGAAATAAAATATATACCTATTTGGGGATGAAGATGCAGAAGAAAATCGGTGACCCAAGACAAAATACACCATTGGGGAAGCAGCTGTGCCAGACGATGACGATAAGAGTGAGTTACTTTATAGGATACCTTACTCTGAACATGGTCATATCTAAATTTCGCCACTTGTGGGGAGCGAGTGGGTAACAAACCGTTTCGTAGGTAGTTGAATGTGACCCCTACTTAAAAAATACTCACTTTGAAAGACTGAACAAAGGTCCACAGTAAAATCCTAATGGTGTAGCCCTGACGTAAAAGTTTTATAAGTCGAGCTGCACGGAACAACCGCAGGAAGCCGACATTGAACGAATTTTCCTGTAAGTAAAACCAAAAAAGCATTAAGAAGGCACCATGAAAGTAGCTGGAAGGGTAAAATATCAACACGCGGCAGTGTATGCAGCCAAGGCCAAACACTGCCCGCATGTAATACAAATACCCGAGTGGTGCATTTATCATAAGTCGTCTCTGGGGAGCAAAAAGAACCCAAAAAAAGAGGTCAAAATGGTTTACCCTGAAAGAGGTTCTTATTATAAGAAGTATAACCCCGTAGATGAAGAAAAGGGCGTGGATATAGGTATCCAGCAGTAGGGCCCATGGGGTCATGAATGAAAATATTGAACTTCTATACTTTCAAGCGTAATTGCGTGGTGGTAGCGCAAACCTGACGTAAATTAACAGCATGTTTTATCAGTCAGATAGAGCTTAAACTCATCAAAATTTCGCAGGTACATATATACCTTCCCCTGGACACACAAAAATTGCAGGACTGAAGTACGAAGGTACCTACCATATAGCAGGTTCAAAATTTAGGTTTATATACTTAATTCCACCGACTTTAGATGATTCTGGCTTTAGACTTGGCTGATTTTTTTTATTTTACATTTTGGCTGGCTGGATAAAAAACAAGAAAGGATGGCCAAACTTCACTTTGCAAAAAAACTTGAATATTTAAAAAAATGACAAATCTCCTTTTTACAGTAGCTGAAAAAAATTCCTTCTTTTTTTCGCATAGCCGGATCTGTAACTGTAAGTGGATAGAAAGCCCAAACTACAGCTCTACTTTGCCAAGGAGTCCATCTTCCATTTTTGGCTTGTGGCAATCGCAAGTAGGCAAGATTTGGGCGCGACTTGACTCGCATTGCATGACTTGATGACCCACTACTGTACAAGCTGGCAACCATTAAGCCTTCAGAATGCAATCCCATGGC
The DNA here is from genome assembly GCA_950004255.1 of Mesopsocus fuscifrons. Lineage (NCBI taxonomy): Eukaryota > Metazoa > Arthropoda > Insecta > Psocodea > Mesopsocidae > Mesopsocus > Mesopsocus fuscifrons. The sequence continues at coordinate 16,887,951 of OX465373.1, read as the reverse complement.
CCATCGTGTGATATTTACAACGCTACAAGTTTCTACTCAGTGAAATCAAGTCATGTCATTTATCAGGAAAGGATGAAAGAAAGTAACCTTTGGCCATCCTCCGCTGGTTACACATACAGCGCAGTGGTAACTGCACTCGTTCTTTTTCCCCTAAGATTGGTTGAAAAGTTCGGTCAATGTTTTCAAGGAGTAACACCCGTTTTGAGAATGAAAATTCTCTCCTCTCATATGAACAAAGCAAGTACCTACCTACCCGAAGCTTTTTCCATCCTGACCGTTTTGAGTAAATAACTATCAAGGTAACCAGTCCAGAGATTCCTTTGAGATTCCATAAAGATTTCCAAAGATTCCCAACGATATTCATAGAAAGATTAACCCCGAAGGGGTAACCACTCCAAAAAATTCCAAGATTCCCTGAGATTTCATAAAGATTTCCAATGATTCCCAACGAGTGGTTAACCCCTCGGTAACTATCGAGCTGTTATCTCTATGATTTAAAAGTTAACCAGTTGAAAGATGGCCTTTATTAGCTGTTAAATAACAAAAGTGATACAGGTGTTTTCAGTTTCAGCAACTGCTTTCGTCAGAATCCACCCCAATACCGGCTTCAATTTTCGTGGGAAAATGACGAGCCAGAGAGGATATATATATTTTTAAGATGTTGAAGGTAAAGGAGGGAAGTTAAGGCACTGTACAGTTTCATAAGAACAATAACGCTACCAGCCATGCCGAAAACTCAAACTTACTGATGACTCATCGCCGTGTGGCTGCAATTAAACCCCATCTGTCTCATTTAGGTATCAAAGAAATACTAACTTGGGCAGCAGGGGGAGGGGGGCAGTTTGAAGTACTAAAATTTCGGATTCATATCACCTAGCTATTTATCTCAAGGCAGGTTTAATAAAGTATCCACATGGTGGTTTCAGGGTAAATTAGGTAGTCCCTGCACAGCCTCTGATTTCAGTACTGGTACCCATTCTTAACTGTTCGACGTAAGTGACACATGCCAATAAAAGGAAATGCATGAACTTACCCCGAACTGCTGAAAAAGTACGTCCACAATGCTTCCCAGGACAGTGATCAAGTCGAAAATATTCCAAGCGTCTTTGAAAAAGTTCTGAAAATTTGACCGAATATTAGGAGTGAAACAATAAATCAACAATATCATCACTTTACTTAAGTACCTGCTTAATAAAAAATAACAGATTCGAGGACCCAAGGTAGGTGAGTTAAGCAAAGTTTACAACGGTGATGTTTTGCAGGTGCTTGTACGGAAACGTGACTTGAGTATACCCAGTGAAGATACAACAGCCCCACTCTCAAACTGAAACACCTTCTCTCAGCACCTACGAGTATGATGACTCTCCATGTCAGACTTACTGTCAACTATCGAGGTTGGTACCTACTTGGCACATTAGTAGGTATAAATAGGTTACAATTGGTTCAGAACGTTTGTTCATTCAGTTATTTATTTTCCAGAAAGTATCTATAGTAGGTAGTTACAAAGATTTTGGACTTTCGTCGGTAGGTAGATACCGCATTTTAGTAAAAAGGCCTCTTTCTGGTCGGCTAACGCCTTGTCATTTTTGGGAAAATGCATTCGTGCACCAACTAAAACTACCAATACCTTATTCAAATCGCAAGCTTCTGTCATTTTCCACTTGATCTAAATAGGTATGCAGGTTCAGTTCGCAGCTAGCATTCCCATACCTACATTGTAATGCCAGTGGGTATTTTACAATTTTCAAGAGATCAACCAAGGTGTCCGTGTCCGTATATAATCCTAGTTGACCCAGCCCAAAAGTCAGCAATCGCAAGGGCCAAGGGATCCTTACAGATCTAAGGATGGTACGATATAGGTACACTCACCTTGTCATGGACATGAAACACTTGGTCAAGGAAGTTTTCATCTCGATATAAAATATTTAAAACTACTTATGATGAGAAACAGTGAATAAAAAATGTAAGGTAATACTGTCAGTGCTGGTCGGGGCAAGGTAGGGAATAACTAGAAGTGTCTTGCCATGCACCAAACTACCTTCAATTCGGCATCTTACAAAATAAAACTTGGAATCAACAATAATCGTAAAGGCAACTAAAAATTCAAAGTTACCGGGCATTTGTTTAAATTTTGCCATAACTACACTAGGTAGAACAAGAAAAAAGAGAATATGTCACCTTTCCAAACGCGTACAGCTTCAACATGGTTTCGACTAGGAAAAACATGGTGAACACCATGTTCATATCGGAGAGCACGTCCAGCATCACATCTGGAGCTTCATGGAACTGCACAACGGAGAAATCGGGTTTTTAGCCTCAACGCCCCTCCATGCCGGGCAGGAGCATCTAAACACGTGCCCATGCCAACCCTCACTCGGGTGCCCCCAGAAAAATAATCCATGGATAAATCGAAATTCTCTATGAGGCACCCGTAGTGATGGCGATATTTTGAACATAGCCATGCAAACTTCAATCACTGCAGTCCATTCAGCATTCAACAAAGAAAGGAAGCTCGGGAGGATCTGGTGCCCCTGGAAGAAGAAAGTGGTTCATATCGAATGGCATGCAAGTTGACATGCAATAGCGCCATGCCACGTGCGCTCTTGAGTCCGAGATGGGATGTCAGGAGAAGTCAGAACAGTCCTTACCTGCCGCACCCCTTGCGCTGAAACTTAGTGTAAATATTAGTCAAGTAGCATGTGAAATCTTACCCTCACTCCGTAGGCTAACAACTTGAGAATCGTTTCAATCGTGAACATCGACGTGAAGACGACATTCATGAAGTGGAGCGTTTGCTTGTAGGCTTCAGATTGGTTGTGAAACTAGAAAAAAACATGGGGAAAAGGCCGAATGCATCAAATAATGAAATTCTCGAACTGTCCGCAACATAGTTCAGGCCGTACTGTTAAGAAAGAAGCTTTAAGCCAACACAACATGCCTCAAATAATGGTTTTAAACCTTCATCTCGCAACCAAGTTCAAAACTCAAACCAAAGTTTGATGAAATAAATAAGAAAACAACTGAAAATATTACCTGATAAGTACCTATTTACCTATCGCAATAGAAAACTTTTAGACACTGTAACTTCATATTTGTTTTAGGGATGATGGCTGTCAAAATGTAGGTAGGTGTAGGTACCTAAAGAAATATAGAAAATGAACTTCCAAATGCACGGCGGAAGCGATCTCGGTTGGCAACCGCAAATTTCTATAAATTCAAAAGTGCCTTGGGGTATATGTACTAAGAAGAAGTCATAAAATGTACCCAACTAGCCCAGGGTGTGCGAGAGTTGAAGCTGAAGCTCCAAAATAATGCGTTGACGTAGCTAAGTGTAGTTGTGGTACTTAGATAATGTTTGGTGTGTACCTATGTAATGAGGAAGTGCCTTAGGTACTCCAAAGAGGAAATACTCTGTACCTACCTATAAGTGACAGCTATAAAACCAAAAATCCTAAACAATCGACGTGTCCAGTTACCACTTAGAAAACCTACAAATAAGGTTCCTAACTCGTAAATCTCGTAGCTACCTACTTCACATGGACACTTACATTTCTGGAGATGCTGATATACATAGGTAGGTGGAATAGCATGATAAGTAGATAAGAGTCCTAACCGGCAGGTCGGAATGTAGGTACTCGCGTAGGTTGCCCGCAGTGGAAATAATTGGTCAGGCCAGTGAGGTATGGAAATGATACGAAGCGACATGCAGGGGATTCTCGGTTTTGGAGAGTCAAGAGCACCGCAGCATAGCAATGACAAGTACCACGACACCGACACAAGTTTCAAACACGGTAGTGACACGTTCGACCATTCTGACCACGGAACTTGGCCAGTTTAACAATTGGTTTCACCCGCCAAATCGAATTTTTTTATTTTTCTTCTACCCATTTCTCACTCATAATATCTTTTGTTACCTAAATAAATGATTTTTTTAAACTTATAAGTGAGAAATCAAAGAAAAACAAAAATTTACAAAGTGGCGGCGAAAAGAAAACCACCTATGTCATATTATTCAACCATAGCGAAACTGACAGCGAAACAAAGGCCTGCTTATTCGAGATCGCCAGTACCTTGTACCTCCCTGTATCCAGACATTTCTCTTTTAAACGGTCTGACTTATTAATACAAGAATGAGCACTCGGGTTAAAACTATACCAAGTTCCATGTTAGGGCTGAAACACTTTGGAAGTTAACCGGAACACAAACACGTCTATCAAAAAACACAGGTACATACGAGCAATATTCTCATACACTGTCAGGTTTGTTGACAGGGCCACAGTGTTGGGATGCAGGCATGGAATCGGGTGGATTTACAGGCAACAGGCGAAAACGTGCAATCCCCAAAAATTAGTACGTATTAAGTATAGGGCACTGAACAAACAACATTCATTTCAACACTGAAGTATTCGTCTCCAGCATGCAACAGCCACGTAACAACGCTACCATTCATTGAAATGTTCGTTTTCAAACACTGCAAACAAATCAAAAGCATTATGCATTATGCAACTACCACATGGATTAGGCAGCAGGCAACGTAAATAATGCAGCCTGGCACATGCACACAGTAAGGAATCTAGGGGAGAACCATGCTCCATGGGAATGGGACCTAAGTAAAAATTGCAATTAAATTGCATATGCAACTAGCGAAGTTTGTCCCAAGGAACAGGATCTCTCTGAACAACACAAAAAAAAAGTAAAAACAACAACTAGTGCAGTGCAAATTGGAGGCAACTAAGATTTTGCTTCTCGCAAAACAAAAACAGAGGTTTCGTTCAAGTTGCTAACTTGCATTTCTTGCCATGCCACTATCTCAGAGTATAGCCCATCGAATACCATCAGCCAAATTGCCAAGTCAAATAAAAAAACTACATTTTTCTCGTGGAAGCAACAACATACTATAAATAAAATAGTTTGCAGACAACTGAACACTGCTGTCTAATCATCACAGAGAACAGTACCCAGTACCTCGCCCAGGTAGGGCCTGTCGTGGCACTGTAAGCTTGGAGCCGGGAATCCTCGCAAATTATATTTTAACGTTAAAAAAAGTCTTGGGTATTCGTATATTTTTTTTGAAAAAACTGTTTCTCCGTACCTACCACCCACCCAGCTTTCTTCCAACGTTAATTGGAACAGAACGAACACCCATGCCAATGCATTTTTTAACGACAATTTCTCCAACCGATTCCTTTCTCCCAACTCACAGCGTCATGACGTTACCACAAGGGTCTAGGAAAGTAAATGAAACCAAAATATTGCAGTAAACAGCGAGTATCACTTTTTCAGAGGAGACAGGCGCAGGCACAGCACATGCAATCAAACCACCCCAATGCCATATCGCATTCACTTCGGCACCCCTTTATTACGAGCTATTATCCCTAGATGTAATCAACCAAACACATTGTGTTTTGGTGCCAAGGGCCAAGGCAGAACCTTCTGAAAAATAGTCGTACCTGTTCACCCGAATATGTATTTTAAATAAAAAATGTCCGTTACTCCCTACTTGTTCAATGGGTTGGAGAGACACGTAGATACTATTTTGCCTTTCGTCTAAGCACCAAAGCAAAAATTAAAATTTCGCTATGTAACAACTGTTTATTACTCGGGTATACCTGAACTCAAAAATGAAGTTCGGTATATTTCCAGCAGCCAAGCAGCAGTATGACCAAATGAATAATAAACAGTTGTCACTGAGCAGCAAACATAATTTTTCCTTTCGTGGTGAGAGGAATGGCAAAATAGTAGCTTACTTTCAAACCCAATCAACAATCAACCCTACCTAATATCAATATTCTGAGCAGCAACATTACATATTTCCTGAAGGATGAAATATGATTGCGCAGCATGCCGTGTGACCTTAATCTGAACCCTTAAGGAGACCCACTTCTTGCACATTGAAATTTTTTAATTAATAGGTACCTAGGTATGTACCGCCGAAGTTCGGCCCAAGTCAACGTTTGTTCAACATGAAATACTGAAATCTTTCCTTGAACAAAAACTATGACCTTCTTAGAAGTAATACTCCCGAATGCATGAATTTTGCGGTGTCACACCACCCAGCATGTGCGCCCTTAAATGTAAATGATGGTTCGACTCCCTTTCAGCACCTATAGGTCTACATAATGTGAGGGAAGTAGGTACGAAAGTAGATGAATCTTACCTTCATCATGAGGAGAAGAGTGTTGAACACAATGAGCATCATGATGAAATACTCGAACGGTGTGGAGACAATAATTCTCCACACTTTGTACTTGAAACTGTTTCTATCCTTAGGCATGTATCTTTCCAAAGGCCGTGCCTGTATCGTAAAATCGATACACGATTTCTGAAATGATAGATGCAAAAGAATAATTACATTTCAATTTTTCGTCGCTAAGGGTGGGGATGAATGATTAGGTAATATACGAGTAATGTGGTTGATAGCTAAGTACTTACTTGATTCTTATCTATCTCTCCGTCTTGCAACTCCGCTTCTCCCTGCTCTTGGAAGGTAATAATTATTAACGCGACGAAAATATTTACAAAGAAGAACGGAAAGACTACAAAGTAGACTATGTAGAATATGGACATTTCAATACGAAAATTTTGGATCGGTCCTTGATTTTCATATGTGGCAGCCATTGAATTTTGCAGCACTCTGAAATCACAAAATTAACGTTATTGCGCATCGAATTATCTTAAAGTGCACCTGACCTACAAAGAGGGCTTTGTATTAAATTGTCGGGAGTTATTAAAATGAAGGTGGAACTCACTGTGGCCATCCCTCGCCCGTTTGCACAGCAAATAGTGTGAGCATCGCGACAGCCACGTTATCGTAATGGAAATCCTGCGCCTTCCACAACCTCTTCTCTGCTTCGGGCAGGAGGCATTCTTTCTTAAACACGAAGTACTGCCCCCTGAAAAGACGCACATTGTAGTTAGAAATCAGCATCTGCGGCAGGAACAAGTCAAAGCAGTTTGGTTCTCTTTGGCAGATGGTCTCGTTCGATTCCAAGCCTTCTGATTGGTAAGTTAATTTGATGTCCTCCCCTTTCAAATTAATCTCCAGCTTCATTGCTACAACCACTCCATTTCCAACCATTCATCGGGATTTTTGGGAAAGAACAGATCTTACAAATGGGTTATATTTAGGTACAAACACATGTACCCAAACGACTATAAGAGAACTGCACCTTTACTGACAGGGGCAGATACAACGTATCTATGTTGCTGCAGAGGAATAGAAGAATCAAGAACTCTGGGATACCTCCTATTCCATGACTGCCATGACTTATTATAACTTTTCAGAAAGTAGATAGTGCCCTGATACAGGGCAGCAGCCAACATAACAAAACATAGACAGAAAGGAGACATACCTGCATTCCATAGCGTTTGACTTGCTGTCATCAGTGCAGTGGTAGAATTTGCCATTGAAAAGTTGAACAGCGATCACAGCGAAAATGAACTGGAAGAGGATGTAAACGATGAGGATGTTGATGACGTTTTTGAGCGAGTTGACCACGCAGTCGAACACAGCCTTCAGCTTCGGCACACGCTTGATGGTTTTGAGCGGCCGAAGCACTCGCAGCACCCTCAGCGATTTTATGGTCGACAGGTTTTTACCACCACCACCACCGTCACCCCTAGAAACATGGTTAGAAAAAATATGAGAGCAGTGTTTGGATAAGGCGAACTTATATAGAGATACTTCATAGGACCAAGCGTGCCGTAGAAGATAGCTCGCAGCCAATGCCTCATTCACACAAGGCGCCGTACACACTGGATGACTGCAAGCGTGAGCCCAAGCCACAGTATTCCCGCACATATTATACTGACGGCTCTAGAAGGCTTCATATAAAATGTTTCGTTTACTCCTCCTAAGGGTGCGTCCCACCATACTCGGTTAACGTTAATCTCCAGTTAAATTCAAATTATTGCACGGTAAAAACTGACTTTAACTGGAGTTTAAGCGTTAACCGAGTATGGTGGGACGCACCCTTAGAAGCTCAAAATTTCAATTTCTGCTGTTTTCAACTTACGCTAGAGACGAAAGTAAAAATAAAATGGTATAACTTACGTTATATCATATCCAATGGAAACAGCGGCACATATAACGACTACAGCGTCCATGATATTCCAAAATTCTCGGAGATACGAGCCAGGATGGAAGATGACTCCCGAGTCTAGGATCTTAAGAATCATCTCTATCGTGAACACGCCAGTGAACGCGTAGTCGAGACAGTTTAGGATTTTGTTACGGGGCGAGTCTTCTACGACCGGGTCTTCACAGGCCAAAGCTATCGAACTGAGGCTGATGACCACCATGATGAACACATCGAAGTATTTTAAGTTTACCACCCAGTGGGCGGCTCTGCGGATTCTGTGACAAACAAACGAATAAAATTAGTAAATAGTGAACAAGCCAGGGCTGGGAAGCTGGTATTCGTTAGCCAAACACAATCGAGATTGGGCTTGGGCTTCCTCCAACGAACGAGGCAATGAATTAACAGCCCGAATTGTAACTGCCATTTTCTGACACACTTACAAGAGCTTGCAAGATACGTGTACTAGAAGACAATAAGCAACTTCACATGGTCCAGACTATCAGAAGCCATGCCAGTGACAATTAAACGATAACCTATTGATTGTATAGGACGCATATAAAAAAGTAAGCAGATACTCTGTTTCAAGTAGATCTTTAGTTCTTTTATGATAAAAATACTTACGGGTTGGTGGTGGATAGGATAAACATAGAAGTATACGGCAGCATAGGCTTGGGTCCTGTTAATTCTTCTTCAGGTGCAGGTTTCTTCTCCTCTTCCTTTTTATGTTTAACTTTGGCACTAAACAAGAACAAAATAAAAATTAATGAAAAATCCTGATGCTTGTAGGCAACTGAGTGGAGTGCGAATGAGGACTGTGTGGGCTACCATGCTAGGAGACATTTTTGAACCTCGGTTAGACCTAATTTCAGTTCCAGTTTAAGGGGAAATACACCCATTTGGTTCGCAATGCTACGTACTTCAAGCCCTACTCCGAAGTTACAGGGCGAGTGAAAAGTGTTTATAGGGGGATGTAAACCTGAGACTCTTTGTCGTGAGGTAGTGTTGTATTTTTGCATAAAATGGAGTAATAAGCCCACAGGAGCGATTTTAAACAGTCAACTACCAGTCCACATGTTTTTTTGACAGATCGCGAAAACACAACACTACCTCACGCGAAATATTTTTTTGTAACGTTTCGGATTAAAACAGTATGATTTTATCGTCACATTTAGTAGAAAAGCTTGATAAATGTTTGTAATATTTACCGCCGCCATGTTACATGTTGACAATTTTTATTTCACTTACGGAAGTTCGTAATTGCAACACCATTTCTCTACTTTTTCTGCTGTAAAAGCTAAACATAGTGTCCTACTTTCACTCGTTCGTTTCGCGTTCAAATAGCACACTATGTTTAGCTTTTATAGAGTAGACACAACCGATACGATATTGCAATTACCAGTCTCCGGTGGTACTAAAATGTAAACATTACTTTTGTCGAATATTTACTTTCGCACAGTGGTTTTGGCGGAGTTCGTCGAGAATGTATGGTGGCCCTTAAGTTTGTGAAAAGTACCTTCATATTACCTACCATACGCAAGTTAAGTCAACCTACAGGTGAAGGTAGTCATGGTAGCGAATGGGGCATTTTACTGGTAAGAGATTATATGAACATTATTATGTATAGGTAGGACTCTCGCTCGCCCTATGGGCCGATGAATAGCTATGTAAAATATATTTTATCTACCATTAGGTATAGGACTAACGCAACGCGACTTACAGATTTTGCATCGCTGCTGGTAAGCTTCCATCTTCTCCGAACCCTCCTGCCATCTGCAATGCTTCCATTTCTTTTTCAAGTTCTAGAGCTTGTTTCTAAAAAAAAATAGAAAATAATCAATGCATGAAACCAATAATTAGAGTACCTGACTCCATTCGAACTTCGCCTGAGGATTCATGTTTATGTAATTTTAGAGTCGGTATACACCAAAAATGAATGCAACTTCGCCTGAGGATTCATGTTTATGTAATTATAGAGTCGGTGTACACAAAAAACAAGCGGTACGACACGGTCGGACAAAACTTTACCTGCTTATTTGCGTGATTCCTAGAAATAAACCCTTGGTTAAATGATAAAAGACGGAAAAACTTTTTGACGAAAGGAATGGTCCCAGAATTTTCTCCCGAGTACTTAGAGACCCCACACGACATACTTCGGCAACCACACAAAACTACCCCCTAAAAGGAGGTGGGGTGGATGGGGAAGCTCGGAAAAACGTTTCGACAAAATAAATTGTCTCAGAACGTTTCCCTGAGCATTTTGATACCCCATACAATGTACTTTGGAAAGTATCCAAAACTCCCCCCATAGGGGGGGGGGGGGTGCGGCGAAAAATCATTTTGACCATATAAATTGCCTCAGAACGATCTCCCGATCATTTTGAGCCCCCACAACCCATATTTCGCAAACCACTCAAATCTACCCCCCTTAGGGGGTGGGGTGCTTGGATACGTTCAGAAAAACTTTTTGATACAAAAACTTGCTTCAAAACGTTCGCCCGAACAGTTTGAGACCCCATAAGCCGCACTTTAAAAGTCACTCAAAATTGCCCCCCCCCCCTGGGGGGGGGGGAGGCTCAAAATAAGCTATATACCATTTGTAACGAGTATGGCCGTTGTCACGTGTCATATCCAGAACTACTCATATACCACAAAAAACTGAATCCACTGATTTCGCCCTTTTACAGGTCCAGGGGGGACTTCCCCCCCTTTTTTAGCGGCCAGGGAGTTATGCGGGGGTAGTGGGTGGTATCATTGGATTCGTAATTATTTGTTCTATAATTGTCTAAAATTTGATCGAAATCGTTAGAGCCGATTTTGAGCAAATATTTTTTTTCTACTTTTTGGGGGTGTTTTAGGGGGGTAACCCCCCTTAATTTTAAAGGGGGGAAACTGGGCTTCTGGATTTTTATTTCTTCCAATTTTAGAAAGGTCACTACCGATTTTGAAGAAAATCGGTTGAAAAGTGTGCCGTCCAGGTCAATGCCACATACATACATACATACATACATACATACATACATACATAGCTACATACATACATAGCTACATACATACATAGCTACATACATACGTACTGACACGGCGTACCTGACCTCTTCTAAAAATTCCTGGGGGCAAACTTTTCGTCGGATGACAAAAGTGAGTTGGTTTTCATATTCCGAAGGCATGGACGTTTCCAAAATGTATATGCAAGTTCCAATCGCTTTTGAGGTCTGGGAGCAATGACGGTTCAAAGTTGAGGTTTGCCGAAAATTGGCCCGCACGAATACAATACTTTACCTTACGTATACTCCGTATACAGGTAAAGTAAAAAGAGTGTGACTTCGCCTGAAGATTCATGTTTATGTAATTTTAGAGTCGGTGTACACCAAAAATGAATGCGACTTCGCCTGAAGATTCATGTTTATGTAATTGTAGAGTCGGTGTACACCAAAATGTACATATTACACCAAAGTGTACACAAAAACTAACGGAAACTAAATATTTTTTCCCCCCAAACAGAATAGCTCACCTCCTTATCCTCTTCTTCTTGCTCTTCTTCGGCTGCCGTGAGCTCCTGGGCGTTCGCCAAGTTGTCCACGGCAATGGCAAGGAAGACGTTGAGGAGGGTGTAGTTCCCGAACAACATGAGCACTATGAAGTACAGGGAGTAAATCATTCCTCCCTTCTCTAACCCTCCTTGAGACCTGATTCCATCGTACATAACCTCATTCCAATCTTCACCTGTCAGTACCTGAAAAGAGAGAGATTGAATTAGGTAACTGCGTATCTACACACTCTCCTTTATTAGGTACCTACATTAGGTACCTACTGCGATATCGTTATGTTTACCTTGAGGATTCTACCTCTGTACTGACGCTATGTGGAATACCTCCGTAAAAATACGAATTAATGTCGATCGCAGAGTTAACTGCCAATGCCAAAGTCAATAAGGGTGCGTCCCACCATCCCCAGTTAAGAGATTTCTGGAGATTTTCTACCATGTTTAACTTCCGAAAAAATCGGCGTTTTTCTCTTAACCGAGTATGGTCGTACGCACCCGAAGTCAATTAAGTATTGAGACGCTTACCTATTTTATAAGATTTTTAGATACATACTTATTTCCAAATTCTTACATGTGAGAAGATAAGAAACCGCGGCTGATGTTCCTTGTTAGCTACTTATTTGGTTACCTTCCGTTGAACTTACTTGGAAGACTGTGAGAAGCGCAATAGGAAAAGTGTTAAAGTTGTTGGGCGGCGTCGAATCTTCGAAGTTGAACTGACCGCCAAAGAGCTGCATGCCGAGCAGTGCGAAGATGAGAATGAACAGGAACAGCAGGAACAGCAGTGATATAATGGACCGCATGGAGTTCAACAGAGATATCACAAGATTGCGAAGAGATGACCAATACCTGAAATCGCAATTATTTTTACAAATCTACGAAGTAAGAAATGAACTGGCCCTTCTAAATTAGGAGTAGGTACATGAAACTGGTAATATTCATAGCACTGCAAAAATAGATGACAGAAGTAATAAAAATAGAAATGGAAATGTCGTGCTTTCTGTGAATTAGTTAAATTTGTAAATACAATACTTAATACGATATTTCAGTTTCTTTTTTCTCTGCTTGAGATAGGTTCCACAATTGAGCCTTGAACTACAGATAATTTAGTTGAAATCGAGATTAGCAGCCAGCTTATCGTCACGAAAAAAACAAATGCTAATACTTTCAGCTTTCAAAGTAGAGCTGAAAATAAAGAGAAATTAATAAATGAAGCGGATGCAAATAGTAGAGGAAGAACGTGAGGGAAGAGCCGTCGGCGAAGGCATTGAACCGACGGGCTTGGGCACGGAAAGCAGATCCTCTTCGCAATAAGCTCTTGATGCCACAAACACACTTACTTGGTAACTTTAAATATCCTTAACAATCGCAAAGCTCTTAGCACAGAAAGTCCGAAGGAACCCGTCTTGATTTGAGTCCAAATCACTTCGAAAATGGAACCACTGATCACGACACAGTCGAATCGGTTGAAGGCAGACTCGAAGTAGATGCGCGGACCGAGCGCGTACATTTTCACGAACATTTCAAGCAGGAACAGTCCGAGGAAAATAAACTCGGTGTAATCTGAAAAAGATCAGACGGTGTCAAAATCATATAAGCACAGTTAATAACTACTCGTACATTATCTAGGCTAACACAATAAACGAACGGTGAGATTTACCCAACTAAAATACCTGATATTTGTCCCATAACCTGGCAATTAATTCCCATAATATGAGGAGAAAGATAGACTTACAAAGAAACTGGGTGAGGTATTCGGGCTGGTTGTAGTGCTCGACGGCCACGGTGACGGTGTTGAAGAAGACCAGGACGATGACAAACCAATAGAAGCCCTGCGTCTTGACCGTGTGCCGGATCCAGAACCGTACCCGCTTCTCCGCTCGCCAAAATGACCCGCAGGCACCCGTGCCTTTGGCTTTGGACTTGAGGTACGAACCTCCTGACAACCCTGCGGAAAATCCCGCAGGCAATTAACAATAGAACAAAAAGGCTGCTACCAACATACTTATACCTATCCGAAGTAAGGACCACACTATTGACCAATATCGAATCACTAAACTTTACAACTAATATGTTAACTAACAACTGTTGTTAACTAACAACAATTATGTTACGCATAGTGTAGACGTAGAGCCAAAGTGCGTCCTAGGATATGCCATGTTCGAATGCTGTGATCCAACCCTTGTCTATAGTGGCGTCGCGCCTTAAAGGTATAAACATAGGTCCATAGAAATAGAGACACGTCACATATGCCAAACGTTTGAAGAACGTTCAAGGTTTAAAGCCAGGTGTTTGAACTGAGAGGCATATTATAAATGTTTCCGAAATTATTTATTTGACAAAAGGCTATAGATGGGCCTTAGCACAAATCGTAACCATCAGCTTTTTCAATCCAGTGTTTTCGAAAATATTTTAGTCTGATTTATCAGTAGTTGGTACCCACTATTAATTGACCAGTATGCCTCCTCAATCAAATAAGCTGTGAACCTCGTTTTAATAAGTCCTGCAGGCTGCTTTTGTTGTATGTACAGCACAGGTACAGGTACCTATATTATCTGAAAAATTCACTGAGACATTCTACAGAGACTACAATAGTATACACTTACTTAAACATACGTCATTATTGCTAATTCTAAGAGTACCATCAATGCTTTCTACCACTTTACAACTAAATACTGTATTAATGAACCTAATAAATATGCGAAGACAGTACCTGGCTCTCATTTGAGCCCTAATAGTGAAATTTGTTCAGTTGCAGAAATGACCAAACTTTGCACAAACTAAGAAAGCGCAAGCACTAGGGGAGACCGTCCACTTCAACCACTCAATCGCCCACAACAATTTGTATTGGTATTTGTGTCAGGTTAGTTTACTTTGGACGTGTAGAAATTGAGTGTTAGATTATGGGAGTGTCGTGTTCACAAGCAAACTATGTAAACAATATTAAGGCTGAGTATACATTCGTTATTTTTTTACGTTCCGATTTCAAACTTTATGAGAAAACTATTGGATATTTAAATATTCTGAAATATAATCTGTCTTCTTAACGTCATTAAATCGGTTAATTTCGGACAATTTTTTTTTTTTTTGTGACAAAATTCACTCGATCGTAAAATCACAACATGAGTAATGACAATGACGTTAAAGAGACATATTATATTTCAGAATATTTAAATATCCAATAGTTTTCTCACAAAGTTTGAAATCGGAACGTAAAAAAATAGCGAATGTATTGGCGACCCTTAATGTCACCGAAACTAACGCAGACCTAAGTTAGATAGGTAACTGATTTTTTCACTTCAAGAGCAAACTGCTTATTCGTTAAGACTGATACTAACTTTTAGAAGATGAGCTGGTTTTTCATGCTTTCTATCTCTAACAAGTTTAATCTCGGCAGTCATGGTCATCATGGGGTCAAGGTGTTTATAAACAAACCTTAACCTCCCGATTTCGATTGAGAGTAATTATTGTAAACTTTGATGCGCCAAAAAAGAAAAATAATTGTCTTGTCAATCCCTTTAACTATCACTGATTTTCACTTTAAAGCTTGAATACGTCTACTTACAACCAAATAGGCATGTACTTCATAGAATGATACTTTATACAGACTACTACTGTGAATCTAGGATGCAATATATCACCTACGGACATTGTTACCTATGGTATTACTTATAGTTTCAAAAACCTACTTTACACTACCTTTTTTTCTAGGCACTGCAATCAGGAAAAATAAATAGATCAAAGAACAATTTTCTTGTTACTAATTGCCTATAGACAACTATTGGATAATGCTACAGCTTCTCAATGAAATTCGCTAAATCTGGCTATAAAGAGTAAAGAGAAAAATTCAGATTACTTAGTATGTAGGGACTAATAGGCATTGTTTCTAACTCTAACCAATGAGCGGAAACTGCAAGAATACAGCATGCATGCTGAAGAGGGACAGAGAATGGAGTTAGAGTGAGCAAGAAGTAATGTAAGTAGGTAGCAATTTGCCACAGTAAAAGTGTAATAAGTATAAGTACTATAGAAAGTTCACTTCGTCGAGGGTTAAGTGGGAAAGCACCGCACAAATAAATGTGACTTACCATCGTCGAGGTCACCCTCTTCTTCCTCTTCTTCAGTATCTGTGCTTTTACTTTTTCCTAGATTTTTTAGCTTCTTGCGTTTGGCAGCTGCTCTTCTTCTAGCTTCTATTATGTGCATTTTTTCTTCCTCCGTCGTTCGTTCCTCAGCAAGGATCACTTCCTCTGAAAAATGAAGAATCTGACGTGAACAAAGTTACATAAAAACTAGGTATCCCACTGATTTTGATCACCACAGTACGCACTCCCTTAGACGTCAGTGGTAAAACACGTCATCGATATTATGGCTGGTTTCTGAGAAAACTGCTCAAACTAGTCAGTTTTAAACTGACTCAGTACCCAAATATCCAGCAGCTTCCTCAGACATTCGTGTATGGCACCATGAAATATCAGCAAACACCATTTTATATACAAACTTTAAAACGACACATTCCTGAGCAAAATAAATTCCTTGGAAAGATCTGACAAATATGGAGAAAAGGTATATGGTTAATGTTCTCCACAGTCACTTTGTGATATTTAGACATAATAACTTAGAAAAAATTACTTTGCAAAAGTACTTTGTGATAAAGTGCCAAGTAATTTTTTCTAAGCTATGGAGAAAAGGTATTGTAATGCGACCGTTAATTCGTTTTGCCATTAGTATCTACCGCACTGCCTGAGGATAAATAAATACATACCGGCTTTACTAATCCATTCTACGTAGCCATTGAGCTCTCTTTCCAGCAGTTGCTGAGTCCGAAGCTTGAGGAACGTTTGTCTGTTCTCTACCTTCTCCCTCTGATTTGCAAACTCTCTACAAAACCAGACCGAATACCAAATATTACACTAGCATCCACGGAAGCAATGGGCAAATTACGGGAAAGTGAAATTAAAAATTGAAATTTTCAAGTAAGAAATGTACCTATTTGTTATTGCAATGAGTTGGTTAAAGGAAAGGCGGAACTTGTACCTTTCTTTGATACCTGAATTTTACAAGAAGTTTGAAAATTTGAAAGATATCTTTATTATCCATCTGTCAATCATGACGCAACCAAAATTTTCACCCCCAATTAAACCGTTAAAATTTATTGTGCCTCCTATTTCACTCCATGATTAAGTTTCCGAGCCGCAAAAAAAGGGTGTGGGTGAGATCCAGTCTTCCGTCTCTCCCGGAATTATGCATAACGAGCTAAACTACTTAGTATATTAATTAGAATGGTTAGGTAGGCACTAGCTAGTAGGTACAAGTGATTTAAGACAGGCTAATCACCCCAGAGGGATAGCAAAGCATTAGCGTAAGTAATAACCACTATCCAGTACAAAGGCAGCCTATAAATACCCACACAGTACCTACTGCAGTCTGTCAATTTCATTTATAACAGGGCGTTGAGCTGCACAATTTTTCTTTTGAGATTACACTGGGACTTGTAAGTGTTAATCATTTACATATTTAAGCCATTAAACAGCATACCGCAGGGATCTACCACGTATTTTAATTTTTCATGAAAGATTGTAGATTAGCAAACTAAATTTTGAAAGCCAGAGAGAGCACGTTAGCTTTTACACGGGAATATTTAGCTGAGTAGCCTGGGCTACCTGCTTGAGTTATCCATGTTAAATACGACGTAAGGTGAGTGGCAACCATTTCCTTTTCTTTAGCTCGAAGATATCGGCTTTGACGTTCAACGCGGTTACGTTGGTTGGAGAATTCGCTGGAACACACTTTAACATCTTGAAATTCTCCTATACATAACTGCTAGGGTCGTTGGTAGAAGGAAAATGACTTAAGAGGACGCTATACCTGACGATGCATTTTTTGCCGCCCATAAGATTAACATTGCGAGCGGCGATTCATTTTCAAGGTTTACCCTTGGTTGGAAAGACACAAAATTTTGCCTGCACCTCTAACAATGTTCTAGGGAGTGTTCGAAGCAGATTTCCCAATTTCTCACTGGTTTCTTTTATTGCAACTGTTTTGCAAATGCTAGCATCGCATACCTCAAGAAAAGTGCTGTATCTCGAAAACCAGTAAAAAAAATGGGAAATCTGCTTCGAACACTCCCTAGAACATTGTTAGGGCTAGGTACAGGCAAAATTTTGTGTCTTTCCAACCAAGGGTAAACCTTGAAAATGAATCGCCGCTCGCAATGTTAATCTTACGGGCGGCAAAAAATGCACCGTCAGGTATAGCGGACCCTTAACTTACCCGCTAAGCACACCGAGAACAAGATTCAACATGAAGAAAGACCCAACAACGATGAGTGGCACGAAATAGATCCAGTTGAATCCACTGCCTTGCGCGTCGTTCGTCTGTAAAAGAAAAATAAACTTCACGTTATTCACAAGTTATTACTTTGTAACAACATTTTATTTCAACTCAGAGGAACTATACTACTACATTCTCTCTGTGCCTCTCAGTGGCCGAGTGGTCAAGGGGTCCGCTTTGTGTCCTGAGAGGTCCGGGTTCGAATCCAGGCGGAACGGAAAAATTTTCCGGTTCCTCGTATATCTAACTTTTTCACTATTTCCATCCCTCAGTATCCTTGCAAACTTGAGACTCCTTGAAAGAGTGGATGTAAACCAGTACTGTTCAAGAAGCGTTAAACAACGTATAAACTTTTTACCCAGTACAGAATGGAGGTCCACCCCTCCATGGTGATGCACTGGAAGACGGTGAGCATGGCAAAGCCAATGTTGTCAAAGTTTGTGATCCCGTGGTTAGGCCCATCCCAGGAGTCGAGGCACGCCGAGTTGTTAGGGTTGCAGACGAAGCTGCCAGTCGCAGCCGCTGTCGCGTTGTCTGTGTAGCAGGGCGTCTCCGATTCACCCTCCTTCACGATCACCGCTGAAATACGATGCAAAGGTCAGAAAATTTGAAAAAAAAAAAAAAAAAAAAAAAATCCACCGAAGCAATGAGAATATGAGTGAACCCCCGCACCCAGTGGTAGACACATACCTATACCTATTTGCAGCACCTGTTTACTATTTAGTCCTTGAGTTAAAATACTGATCAATTAAGTAGGGGGCGTGTCTCACTCCTAAATATACCTGAAAGAAATCTATGAAATGGTAAGCTGAAAACTTACTTAAGTCTTCTAAACTGTAGCAAGTCTTGTGCAGTGTGCCCGAGTAGAACTCTAGGCCAATAATGGCAAAAATCACAATAGCGAAGAGCACCAGCAGTCCGATCTGCAGGAGTGGTGCCATGGCCTTGATTATGGACTTCAGCACCACTTGCAGACCTGAAAAAATTCAACCCTGCTACAGCCAAAAACATCAGAGGAACAATACGAAACCTATAAGATAAGGCACTGTATAATAATAATTGTGAATGTGAGTTATACAGTGGAACCTTACCTATAAAAAGTAGGAAATCGTCAAAGCGTAGGGAGATACCCGTGGCTGGTTTTTCAGCTTGGCAAGTAAGACTTACTTGGAATTCCGGACACTAGCTTAAGAGGCCTGAGAACACGAATGGCCCGAAGTGTGCGCAGATCGAGCGATTCACTCGAGGGCTCGGCTGGGCCGGAGTGCATGGTAATAAACCTGTAGAAAAAAACTAAGCTACTACTCGGAATACTACCCACTAAACCACTAAAATACTAGACAGCTGACGCATTAATAACACTAGAAGTTCATAAAGTATTCGCTGAAAATCAGTAACTAGCACGTAATACAACTAATATAAAAGACTAGGTTAGAAAGGGGCGGGACTCAACTAAACTACAACAGTAGTTCTCTCTAACTTTGAGACCAACAAAAGATCTTTCGCTAAGAAATAGACAATTTTGCGGAAGATTATTGGTGAACTTGCTCATCCACACTCTCAGGTCTAAACTCAAGCACCTTGTGGAAATCAAAGAACCACTGACACTTCCGGCGAGTTGCCATTTCCCGGTTAAGATATAAAACGACTTATAGCGATTTCCTCCTCTATAAAACTAGATTAATTTCCCACGCGCTGACAGAACAACAGCAGAGGAGACAATATTGCTCTCCTTACTTGAGCAAAGCCATTGGGAAGACATTGTCGAGAAAGATGTTTTACGTCAAGCTCCTGTTTCTAGATCGCAACCTCTCTCGCGCCATGAAGTTCGGATTGCAAAAGCACGGAATTCCTGTGCATTGAAATTTCCCGGGCTATTTATAATAGTGAGACGTAGATACATCTCCAAACTGAGCTGCTTTTAGTTGCAACATTTTCACCTTATTACTACTTTATAATGCTTAGGTATCTGAGTCATTTGTCTCCAATAATTTATACATGAGAAAGTTACTAATTTCATGAAATAAATATTCCACTGTATTTTTATTTCCGAGCGAAAGAAGTTACAAAAGGTTTCGAATAAAAAGCCTCAATTTCTGGGAGGAAAGTATTCTTCAAGTTAGCAGCTATAGGTAGGTATCATTTCAGAAATTCAAAAAGAGAGACTGAGGCTTTGAAAAAATACAGTTTTACGTAGACATAACCACAGATAGTAATAGAAAAGCTATATACTAAATGCTATATATTAACTCCATCGCGCTAGGTTAAATGTTCTAAGACTAAAAGCGTTAGTTAATAAAAAACAACTGTGGAAGATGGTTAGCCAACTAGACGGGGCGCTACTCGACTAAACACCTAAAACAAAGATAAACCACTTCATTAACTTTTCCTACGGGTATACAATAGTTACTCTTCACTTCGTCAACGTGCAGGATTATATCAGACGTGCCACACAATGCAGGATAGATATAACTGGGTCCTACTCAAACCAGACACAATCTTTCCACCATCACATCAATGTAAATAAAATATTTATTTTAAATTGCAATCTAGGATCATTAATTTTGATTGTAAATTCGTGTAAATTTCCCATTTCCAGCAATCGGAAAAAAGCCAAATGTAATTTTTTCAGGGGTCAATTTCCGAGACAAACCATCAAATTCTGTTTTCGCTTTAATTTTCAAGAATAAAGAATCATACTTTGCTGAATGACGTGCCAAAAAAAAAGCTCAGGGGTTTGCTTGAATTAGTAAAGAAGAAGGAAGAATGTTAATGGGCACACGACCTGGACCTGAAGATGTCAAGCAAAAGGGGCAAAAAGAATTAAGGGCGGAGGAACTGTTGACACAATAACCTTTACTCAACTTTCAATCAAGTAAATTTGTTAAGCTTTCGATTTTGTGAGGAAACAAATGAAAACGAAAACGAATGAAAACGAAAACGAAAACGAAACGAAACGAATGAAAACGAGCAGTTATTAATCTTCAACAAGACAGACTTTTTACCATTCTCTAATAAAAGTAAGAACAGTCGGGATAATTTTTTTTGGAAGCACCGGTGTACTTTGGGTAGCTCAACTGAGCCTAAGGCAAGACAAGTGGTGTATGTATGTGGTGGTAAATGGTGAAGTGGTGTCTATCCTTTCGGGGGGAAAAAAAAAATTAAAGAAAAGAAACAACTAATTAAATAGAAAATATATCACCGCTCTTGCTAAAAAAAAAAGTAGCACCAGGTTTAAAAATTTCTCAGTGCAAGAAAAGTCATTTCACCAGCAGTTTTTCAAATTAAAAAAATAGGTCTCAACATTTGGCCTCCAGTAGGTACTGTAATACAAGTGACGAAGTAAAGGGTAACCAGCAGTAACTGAGACGGGTACTAAACAACTGTAGGCTACAGCTCTCGGTCAGCTACAGATTGAAGGAAGTCTCCCCTTACTTGGGATTCGCGATACGAGTTTCAAAGGCCTGAGTACTCGGAAGGAGCGGAGCATGCGGAGATCGAAATCGACGTTCGATTCCGCGAACACGGTCATTGACCTGAAACAAAGTTTCCACAAATTTCCACAAAAACAAGACCATTGCAAATACCTGAAGCAAAATCTGCAATAAGCAAACAAAACGACGTTGGAGAACAATTACCGAGGAGCCAGGAACATGGACCATGACGCGCAGAGCTAAAAACGATCCTGTGGAAGTAGGTAACATGTTACGGGCCTAAAAAAGGTTGCTTTGTTCCGAGAATCGCTTTTATTTTAGAAAAAAATGGCTAGGGACATTTCAAATTCTAGACAGAAAAAGAACCCACCAGCCTGGAAGTATGGAAGTGTCTCTTCTTACCCTTTACAAAATAGTCCTTAGCGCCCTTTTAGAAAAAAAAACTATCCTAAAGGAAAACGGAACTTGGAGCTTGTGACAACCAACATCACTCGCCATCTATGATTTGGCTAACGCATGACAGCAAACAAGGAGTATAAATTATTTTTATCACTCAGCCGTATAAGGCAATAAAGAGTCAAAAGCAGAAATATATTGTAAATACGCTGAAAGCTAAAAAATTCAACCAATCGAGTGTGAAATTGGCAAAGGACTGAAAGCCCGTTAATTGGATGGAAAGAAGCGAAAGCTGATCAAGTGACAGAGTTACGTGGGTTATTTTCGTCTTCGTAAACCCATCCTCATCAATCCCTTTCACCCTTTCCCGATACAAATTCCAAATGCGACGGCCAAGGTTACTGACTTCAAGGGTCACAACTGAAATAGACTGTTGCTGCAAGTGTGTAAGGTTATTCACCAAAATGATGCCGGTATTAACTACTTAGAGAAACTTGGACACGAGGGATGAAACGTCCCTTCTCTATATTTGTAGCAATCTGGTACCTGAACCCAACTTTGAGAGCCTAGATTGTCATCGTCACATCTTATAGAGAATATGGGTAGCGTTGGCGTACAAAAGGTACACACAAGGAAACAACAGCATTTGCCTGGAACAGGATCAACCTGTCGGTTGTAAAGACTGTAAAACTCAAAATCAATAAATTGCCAATAAATGCCAATAAATGGCGAAGACCAAGAAGTCATGTGGCTGCGTATGTCCGCGTTCGAGTGACCATGGCTGTTTTGCGTGCGGCGAGCCATTGTATTCGGGGGACCAGGCGCCCTTGGCGGGAGGAGGTGGTTGATATTGAAGATGGTGCGGGGTTTTTATAGGAGCATCTGCATGGTCAGCGATTATCAAGAGGATGATGAAGTTCAGTTAGTTTTCAATTTTATTTAAGAAAAATGAGAGCTGCCAAGAATGTAATGGATTCCTTCGTCACAGAACCTCCTGCTCCCGCTCTTTCTTCATGCAAGTTTTTGTTTTGTTTTGTTTTGTTGGATATTTATTTGTTCTGAGTTAATCGTAAAATTATTATTTTAATAAATCCGTTTAGAGTATGACAAAAAAAATAAAAAAAATAAAAAAATAAATTGCCTTGCCGAACTCACAATCAGACCTGTTTACCTGTTTTTATACAAGTTGCAAATCCTCATCATGTTTCCCTTCACCAAGTTTAGGTACAATATTGGGGGCTTATGCAAGATAGATTGTATAACAGGAGCATGTGACCAACAACGTGTTAAAACTAAAACTGGAAACAAACAAAACCTTACAATTATCCGTCCCTCCCACTGAATAAAGGTATTCATGGCTATTGACTCATCGGAGACTCATCGGCTCCCAAGCAATAAAAGTTCATTGAACAACCACCGCTAAAAGCCAAAACCAGTTCAATGAATCGTATGAATGAGTTCAAATACATCCATACTTGCTCCCAGGGTTACATTATAAGTATAGCAGTAACGAACAGAGCTTTTTATTTCCCGTTTACGGGAACTGAGAATAATTTTGGAATGACCGACTTCGGAAATATATTGTCTAGCTTAGCTACTAACACAAAGCAGTAGGTGCTAGCTCGCATCATAGCGAAACCATGCAGGGAGACGGCACTTTTTATATGTAAAGCATTTCTTTTGTATTGCCGGAACTTTATTTAAATAAATCCCCCCCTCAGGGGCTCAGGGGTCCTGTAAAGTTAGCAGATTTTAATTACCGGAGTCAAGCAAAGTGAGATTGATTGTGCGATTGTGGTTAAAAGTATACTAAGGGACGCACCGTCCCACCATACTCGGTTAACGGTTAATCTCCAGTTTTTACCGAGCAGTAATTGAAATTTAACTGGAGATTAACCGTTAACCGAATATGGTGGGACGCACCCTTAAACTGCCTTATACCCTATTATATTTTCAAAGACGTGTAATGATGCACTTGTTTTACTGGCCTTGATACTCATACGTATTTTTATTTAGAGTTTATTGTGTCTAAACTATACTGTTTATGAAAGAAGAAAAAGGAGACTTACCCAGTGACTACAACTACGAAGTCCATCATGTTCCAAATGTTACGAAGGTACGAACCGCGGTGAAGTACAAAACCTAAAGCTAAGATTTTCAGGGTCGCTTCTACACAAAATATACACAGGAAATAAGTCTCCGTACTCTCCTGCAACAAAAAAGACAAGCATGTCAACCACGTTGAGAAATAATTGAGATATTCGAGATTTACTTAGGTTAAGGACAATGCCTCAGTTCGCCTGATATTTGACGTTACGCCTCTGATATGGACATTCAGTTAAGCCAACTGATTAAATGAGGCAAACGGTCGGACGAAAAAACAACTTACCAGTTTTTGAGCTAAAGTGGTCTTATCGCCGTTGGGCAGATGTTCCTCCAGTGCCAGTACTACACAGTTGGCAATGATGGTCAACAGCACAGCGTATTCGAATGGAGTAGCTATAGCTAAGGAAAATATATCATTTCAGTGTTCTAAATGTTCTACTCAAATAAAAAATGTGGCTCACAAAATTTTTTCCAAAGCACACACAATTCTCAACAAACTGTGATATCACTCGGATGTCGACATTTGTGACAGCGCGATTTACGGGAGTAGCAAAATCAAATGTCACGACGACGTTCCCAACAATGCCTCTTTACAATGAACGCAGCCACAATCTCAGAAGGGAGGGGAAACATTGGTACATTTACACGCGTCTTGTAGACCCTGCCCCTCCAAATATTAAAGATAACATTTAGTTTACAGAACCATTCCATTCTTAGGCACGGAGGTGTATGTGTACTGTGTACCTATGCTTAGCACAGATCTATTGAGACAGATCAAGCCAAACCGGTCTGACTCTCCGAAAAACCCACAATTTTAGCGCGATTTAACCTTAAACACTTGTCTAATAAGTTTCAGTTGCTGGACAGACACGGGGCCCTCAGTGCACTGGCCAGTGGCAGATCTCAGTGGCTTCCCCCCCTTGTCCCCCAGCAAATGAGAGTGAGTGAATAGTACGAATAGCCGGTAGAATAAAAGGATATGGCCACTCTATGATGAAGCGAGTGTATCGCCGCACGATATTGTCTTCGCCGAAGAAGAAGAGCGACGAGGGGAGTTTGGCCCCTGGAGGTTGCTGCTGGTGTTTGCCCATGTGGGTGGGCGCGGCGGGGCAGTCACGATAGCCAGGGAGCGCTCTCTGCTGGGCCGCTTCCTGCGCTGCAGCGAGCCTGAAATACAAAAACTAGGGTTAGGTACCTACCCAAACACATTACAGCCCAAGAGACGCCTAGGGGTATGTAAGATAGCCTCGATAGCCCTGTGGACTATATGGTCGACTTTTGAGGAGCAGTGAGAGCCGGGTCACACCGGTTCGATCCCGATCCTACCAAAAAGTTTTTCTGCTCGACATTCACCTCTGATATGTTCAGCATGTCAAGTGAAATGTATATCGAGGCTGTGGTGGTTCGGAACCCACCTAAAACTGTAGGTCCCCATCGTTTACACGATGGCTGGGGAGCTGGTATTTGGTAGTGCTGCCAGCTGAGCACAATGGATAGTTTTTGAAACGGTCTAGTTGCTGGGCTTGTCCCCCCAACCCTCAGCTATTAGTATTTATTAAGGGTCACACCTTTCGTGGGCTCAGTAGTCAGAAAACCTATATACCGGGGATAGTTTTTACAGAAGAATTTTGTCAATAACGTTGGTTACGTTAAGGTTTTTAAAAATCTTTCAAAGGCGACTGGAGAGGCTCATCGTTCAGGCTAGGCTGACAGGCAACCATTCTTTTACCTGTACCTAACTAATTTTAGGGGTTCCTTTGGATGATAGGAGATACAAAATCTCCAAATAGCAACTTTGCGAATATCTTCTCTCCCCTATTTCCCATGGTTAACAAGACAGGTGAAACGCACTAATTATTAAGCACGTAGTCAGTAAAACCACCTCCTCAGGTAGGTATACGTATCACCACGTTTAATTTTAGGTTGTGTCTCTCAGCCTGCAGAAACCATGATTATGTAATTTAAAAGTCGGTGTACACTTATTTCTCTTCGCCTGCAAAACCATGTTTATGTAATTTAAAAGTCGGTGTACATGTATTTCACTTCGACTTCGCTTCGACTACAGAAACAATGATTACTATGATTAGGTTACCTGCCAAACGTAACCTAATTTCAAGAGGGTGTAGGTACGCGTGCGAGCCTACAAAAAACCAACATGGCTCAGGAATCTGTTATGCGGTTTCTATAGGTATGGTTAATTTGGCCCCGCCTTCAGACTAAAGCCAAAGCTGCCTGCCCACATTATATGAACCAACCAAAGCTTATACAATGCCTTATTTCGCTCTAGTCACGCGGGAAAAGCAGACGAAGCAGCAGTTCACGCGGGAAAAGCAGAAGACAGCAGTTTTGAAACACGTGGCGATCAATACCTAGACGACGCGACGTGCCCGTTGTCAGAGCCCCGTCCCGTCGCTGTTTCAGCGTCCTGCTGCCTGTAGGTTTACCTTTTCCCCAATTTTTTTGTAGGCGACTTGAATATATGGGTCACTCATACTGTGAAGTGCGAGAAAACATGACTACCGACACTCAACGCTGTCTATAAATATATACGTTTTTCATACCGATTCGCCAGTTTTTCTACGGTGCTTTTATGTCTCGGGGCAGCAATTGAGTTCAAAAAGTTTGAAAAATCTGCATTAAAGCTTCATCAGGACCTTGAAACTATTTCGAATAATAAGTACCTTGGTTATTCCTTGTACTTCTACTACTTCAAAAGTTTGCAGAGTTTTTATGTAGAACGGTTAGAAGTTGAAGAGGGGTGCGTGACTGCGTGCAATGTACAGGTCGTGCGTGAGCTGAGCACAGCCCAAGCAGGCTCGGCCTGACAAGGCCCCATACACTTTGTCCGATTACTTATCTCTCCGAATACATTAAAAGAGAGTGACAAGGTCATTCGTGCTCACGGGGTAGATGTTTTGCTCGCCATACAAGGGAGGGGCGTAAGCTGAATACAAAAACATAGAAGCAGAGATATCGCAATGACTACCTCACTTCACATTTTATTACAAGGGATGGAAGTGGAAAAGCCTAACATTTCCAACTGCAGTTAGAGGGGATATCCACGCTACGAATTTAGAAAATTCTATGACAGAGGGATTCGAACTCGGGAAAGCATCCTAGAAGTTCACTGTTGGAATGCACAGCGAGATGGCCATAAAAAATAACAGAAGGCCCAGCTAGGCCATGAAGGAGGTGGTCAACAGGCAGAAAGATATAAGTATACAGGATCCGCTTTTCAATATGTCAAGAAGTGTAGTGTGTTCGATGTCCAAATCTGTCCGCCAATATATTTCATCCAATAATTTGCGGTACAATTTTAGAACGTAATTGGCTCAACGTCTACAGCACGCAAAACGCAGCTCCCTAAGGTAAACATGGGCTTCATCACATCCCCGCAAGATATTGTCCGTATATATGGGGGGGGGGGGGGGGGGGCAATTTCTCATCATACCTGCATGTCCACTTTACCACCAGATATTACTATGTTCCGTAACTGAAAATTAGCGGCTGGAATAGTTTCGTTTATTAAATATGCAGAAGCGGCGGGTATTACCTATGTAGACACGGCTATCTCCGATTCCTGATAAAACGAAAATGCGTCTTCTCCTATCAATTTTTCTCTTCTATTTTTTACCGCAATAAAAAGGAGAACAGTAATTTTTACAGGTTTCGGACAAGAATTCTCCTAAGACCTATTCAAACCCTCCAAAAAAATGTACAAGTACCTGTTACCACATCACGTCCATCTTTATAAGCACTACTGATGGTAACGTCATGATGGAAACACAAGACAACCCTTTTTCAGACACCAGACAAAAAATCTCTGAGCAAGAAGTATGGAGTATGGGTAATAGACCAAGTCCATGATTCTAACAGAAGGCATGGTATCCAGCCAGGTAATACAGGAAGGTGGATAAAATGCGAACTAATAAATTGGACTTTTTTAGTAATTCAAAATCGGCTGAAAATGATCTTGAGCATCTAGCGACCCTATGGCACAGGACAACAGGAGCCAGAAAGGAAGGAGCACTTGCAGTGAGAGATCTACTCTATGGCACAAGACAGCAGAAGCCATGCAGGAGGGTAGGAGCATAAGAGCAACCCTAATGGCATAGGAGAGCAGATACCAAGAGTGCAGTAGAGAGCTACCCAATGGCATAGGAGAGCAGATACCAAGAGTGCAGTAGAGAGCTACCCAATGGCATAGGAGAGCAGATACCAAGAGTGCAGTAGAGAGCTACCCAATGACATAAGAGAGCAGATACCAAGAGTGCAGTAGAGAGCTACCCAATGGCATAGGAGAGCAGATACCAAGAGTGCAGTAGAGAGCTACCCAATGGCATAGGAGAGCAGATACCAAGAGTGCAGTAGAGAGCTACCCAATGACATAAGAGAGCAGATACCAAGAGTGCAGTAGAGAGCTACCCAATGGCATAGGAGAGCAGATACCAAGAGTGCAGTAGAGAGCTACCCTATGGCACAGGACAGCAGGAGCCAGAAGGGCAGGAGCACATGCAGAGAGCTACCCTATGGCACAGGACAGCAGGAGCCAGAAGGGCAGGAGCACATGCAGAGAGCTACCCTATGGCACAGGACAGCAGGAGCCAGAAGGGCAGGAGCACATGCAGAGAGCTACCCTATGGCACAGGACAGCAGGAGCCAGAAGGGCAGGAGCACATGCAGAGAGCTACCCTACGGCACAGGACAGCAGGAGCCAGAAGGGCAGGAGCACATGCAGAGAGCTACCCTATGGCACAGGACAGCAGGAGGCAGAAGGGCAGGAGCACATGCAGAGAGCTACCCTATGGCACAGGACAGCAGGAGCCAGAAGGGCAGGAGCACATGCAGAGAGCTACCCTATGGCACAGGACAGCAGGAGGCAGAAGGGCAGGAGCACATGCAGAGAGCTACCCTATGGCACAGGACAGCAGGAGGCAGAAGGGCAGGAGCACATGCAGAGAGCTACCCTATGGCACAGGACAGCAGGAGCCAGAAGGGCAGGAGCACATGCAGAGAGCTTCCCTATGGCACAGGACAGCAGGAGGCAGAAGGGCAGGAGCACATGCAGAGAGCTACCCTATGGCACAGGACAGCAGGAGGCAGAAGGGCAGGAGCACATGCAGAGAGCTACCCTATGGCACAGGACAGCAGGAGGCAGAAGGGCAGGAGCACATGCAGAGAGCTTCCCTATGGCACAGGACAGCAGGAGGCAGAAGGGCAGGAGCACATGCAGAGAGCTTCCCTATGGCACAGGACAGCAGGAGGCAGAAGGGCAGGAGCACATGCAGAGAGCTACCCTATGGCACAGGACAGCAGGAGCCAGAAGGGCAGGAGCACATGCAGAGAGCTACCCTATGGCACAGGACAGCAGGAGCCAGAAGGGCAGGAGCACATGCAGAGAGCTACCCTATGGCACAGGACAGCAGGAGGCAGAAGGGCAGGAGCACATGCAGAGAGCTACCCTATGGCACAGGACAGCAGG
Organism: Mesopsocus fuscifrons; assembly: GCA_950004255.1. Lineage (NCBI taxonomy): Eukaryota > Metazoa > Arthropoda > Insecta > Psocodea > Mesopsocidae > Mesopsocus > Mesopsocus fuscifrons. The sequence goes on along the minus strand of OX465373.1, from coordinate 16,858,575 downwards.
AGCCAGAAGGGCAGGAGCACATGCAGAGAGCTACCCTATGGCACAGGACAGCAGGAGGCAGAAGGGCAGGAGCACATGCAGAGAGCTACCCTATGGCACAGGACAGCAGGAGCCAGAAGGGCAGGAGCACATGCAGAGAGCTACCCTATGGCACAGGACAGCAGGAGCCAGAAGGGCAGGAGCACATGCAGAGAGCTACCCTATGGCACAGGACAGCAGGAGCCAGAAGGGCAGGAGCACATGCAGAGAGCTACCCTATGGCACAGGACAGCAGGAGCCAGAAGGGCAGGAGCACATGCAGAGAGCTACCCTATGGCACAGGACAGCAGGAGGCAGAAGGGCAGGAGCACATGCAGAGAGCTACCCTATGGCACAGGACAGCAGGAGCCAGAAGGGCAGGAGCACATGCAGAGAGCTACCCTATGGCACAGGACAGCAGGAGGCAGAAGGGCAGGAGCACATGCAGAGAGCTACCCTATGGCACAGGACAGCAGGAGGCAGAAGGGCAGGAGCACATGCAGAGAGCTACCCTATGGCACAGGACAGCAGGAGCCAGAAGGGCAGGAGCACATGCAGAGAGCTACCCTATGGCACAGGACAGCAGGAGGCAGAAGGGCAGGAGCACATGCAGAGAGCTACCCTATGGCACAGGACAGCAGGAGGCAGAAGGGCAGGAGCACATGCAGAGAGCTACCCTATGGCACAGGACAGCAGGAGCCAGAAGGGCAGGAGCACATGCAGAGAGCTACCCTATGGCACAGGACAGCAGGAGCCAGAAGGGCAGGAGCACATGCAGAGAGCTACCCTATGGCACAGGACAGCAGGAGGCAGAAGGGCAGGAGCACATGCAGAGAGCTACCCTATGGCACAGGACAGCAGGAGCCAGAAGGGCAGGAGCACATGCAGAGAGCTACGAGTCCGTACAGCCAACGGTTTGGAGATCGATGGGGTGACGTCACAAACGGCCGCCACAGTGTGACGTCAGGTTGGTCCCGGTCGATACAGCGGGCCCTCGCTCCAGCTTCCGTCAGATTCTCCAGCCTGGAGCCTGAGTACTACACTAGCCACAAAATACAACCATACGTCGTACTTTCAGGCTCATTACTATACTAGCCACAGAATAAGAAGAAAATTCCAGTAGAAGTAAGCCAAAAGTGAACAACTGCATAAAGATCCGTCGTGTTCAGATATACCTACATGTAGGCAAATTTGCTACCTCCCTTCGTTCGAACAGTCCTCCGATTTTAGGTTTTCATCTATACAACGCTCTCCCGGTTGAAATCAAATCTGAATAAAATGTTTTTATAGTTTAGAAGAATTTCTCAATTTGTAATTTTAATGGGAAACCAGGCGTTTTATACTTTACTCCCATGCACCTTTTTTGGGTGGGACAAGGTCAACAAAACGTATATAAAAAATATATAAAATATATCTATATCTAGAAAAGAAGGGGACCTCATTTCAGCATGTATATAGGTATTATATCGGCGGAAATGACACACTTTAGCCCGGAAGCAACGTCTCAGCCGTTTCAGTGTAATGGTCCTCCAGCAGTATAAATGCGACCCCATACTGCCCATAGGAGAGTTAGAGCCCACTGCAACCTCTTGCCATTCCACACGCGCACAACCCATTCATCAGTTACCATGCTCTCCACAGCTTTCTTAATAATTCATCATTTTCCACAGAGCTCTCTTTTTTAATCCTTTCCAATTTTTTTCAGTTTCATCAAAAAAGTTGAATTCAATGGTACACGTGGCAAGAACAGGAATCTTTGTTTTTCTTCCAGCGCAACTTCTTTCATTGATCCTTCGGAAGGACTAACACAACTTTTCGTTCCTGATTCCTGAGTTCATGACCTATAACCATGGGCGTAGCAGGACCAAAAACCTGGGGGGGGGGGGCTCATGCATGGCTTTATGTGACGTTATGTGTATGTCAGAAAAATCCTGGGGATGGCTAAACGGATTCTGGGGGAGGGGCTAAGCCTCCCCCAGCCCCCCTTGCTACGCCTATGCCTATAATATTGTTCTGATTCCTTTCTGAGCTCTCTTTAGAAAACGTGACGTCGCTGTGTACACAACGGCTATACAAGATGACGAGAGCGTTCTACGTTATTAACGCCAAAAAAAAAGGAGCAATAGGATGAAGACAATAAGAGATGGGCTAGAAAGTGGAACTCGTCTGAAACTATAGAAGTGATAATAGAGTAAAGAATAAGGGGAAGACTGAAAACAACTCAAAGTGACAAGACGGGTCCGAGACAAAAAGTTTGGTGAGTGGGAGTCGGACCAACGCCGAGGGGTCGGTACAGACACTGGAAAAGTAGGAAAAGAAACAAAGAGGACCACCAACGAGAAGCCTGCGGGTCGTACTCCACTCAAAGGAGCGGTTATTGCGTCGCTTCGCGTCATTCATTGATTCAGTGACATCAAATCACATGGCACTGAGGGGGGGGGGGGGGGGGGGGGGACGCTGAGGCAGCAACAAACTTTACTCCGAAATAATCAAGGCGTATCTCGATTGCAAGTAGAGACCAAAAAATACTTTCTCTGGGAGACTACAGGAGAGCGCCACCGTCGGCCTAGCTTTGGCCAACTCTTTACGAGGGTTGCTATTTAAATTTCTGGCCTAGTAATGAAAGAACAAATTTTTTTGATTGAAATTGGTTTCATTGTCTAAAAAAATCTTTTCCACAAAGATCAATACACTTTGCATGCGTTTGAACCAATTCTCAAAGCACTTTTTTCACTCCGATTGAGAGGGCTACAAAAAGTGCGTTTTTAATGCATCAACCGCTTCTTCGGGTGTCGAAATTCGCTGACCCCGTAATTTTTTTTTATTTACGGGCATTAAAAGAAGTCAGTAAGTACCAACTCAGGGCTGTACGGAGGATGACCCATCAATTCGATGTTTTGACTCGTCAAAAATAGCTTTGTTTGAGCCTATGTGTGAGAGCTCGCACTGCAAGCATGAGGAACCATTTACCTCTTCCTCCCCTTTTTTCGAATTTCTCCGACGATTTCTGACAAACAAATGGTCGTGTTACATTCAGAATTGACCGTCGTGCGTTATTCTAACGCCTACGTCTCCAGGTGACCGAAAATGCCGAAGAAACAGGCAACCATTTGCTTCGATGTGCTTCTTCCGTGAACAACTTATGTTGGATTTGGCTCGTCTTCGAAGACCCATACAGTCGATTGCTGCTTCGCTTCGAGTTCAGATGCATAGATCCATGATTCGTAATCTCTGTAGATGTTGGACACCGACTTTTATGCATCTTGACTGTATTTTTCCACCATTTCCTTGCACCAATCGACACAAGCCTTCTTTTGAGCATTTGTTAGATTATGCGGCATCCAACGCAAACATGTCTTCTTGATGGTCGAATACTCATGTAGCATCTTATTGATGCCAGTCATACTAATGCCCAAAGATGCCTCTATCTCACGGTATGTCACATGATGATCTTGCTTTATCAGTTCGAGCACAGCATCGATATTTTCTGGCACAACGACCGATTTTGGACGACCTTCACAAAATTCACGCTGGAGCGAACGTCGACAAAGTCTGAATTAGTTATATCAGTTTTTTACAGAGCTGTAGGATGGTGCTTTATCGGTATATAAACAATTAAGTTCATTGAAGTACTCTTGTCTTGATAATGCCCGTCGAAAGTTATGAAAAATCATCACACGAAAATGTTCACAGGGCAATTCCATTTTTTGCCCGAGGTGAATTTTTCAATTTACTGTAAACAACTTAAACTGCACTAACATGGAAAAACTTTCTATAGAAGTTATGGTAAAAAATATCAAATTTTCTATTGGAATCATCTTCGGTCGCCTAACACCTTTACTTTCGTCAAGGCCAGGTATATAAATAGCAGCCCTCGTATCTAACTTTGTCTACTGCTTAGGCAATGACCAGAACGTGACGTTTTCAGATATAAAGTCACGAAGCTAATTTCACTCTTGGAAAACTAACAGATTTTACACATAGGAAGCGCCTATGACATAGTCAGTTAAACAGAAGAAGCACCATCACTCCTTATGAGCCCACGCTCAAGAATAAGGTCACCCCTATAGAGCTGTTTAGTGAGGGCCACTATAAGTGAGAGTGAGACCTAGCTATATCCCTTTTTCAATGAGAGCATTGTGAGAGAACTGCTCAGCATCTGAAACTGTCTCTCATTCAGAGAACACCCCCCCCCCCCCCCCCCCCCCAAGGGTTACCTCATCTCTTAGACTGAAATCTAGGGGAAATTGGGTCATCCCAGTCCAAAAACGTGATTTGGACATTGTGGATTGGCTATCGATAGGTACTATTTTTCAGCCTCGATATAGCCAAACGGAATATACATGCAGGAACACTGAGTCACACCGCAGTTCTAGAGGCACCTCAATGTGAAATAGGGTGAAATAGCGGGATTTGAAGTCACATGAGACCTAATTTCACGTTCACACGATCTCTCCCCAGAACTGTCACTGCTGTCAGCACCTAATTAACATTTTGATGGTGCTGGATTATGTCAGTTGCAGGACAGCCACGAAAGGTGCGACCCTACGCTCCGCCAGGCCCTGGACCTTCCGGGAATGTAACGCCAGGGAATTGTTTTCTGGTTGGGGGTAACACCACAGGAGTTTACCCGAAGTGAAGAGACGCTGGCCGAAGCCGAACAGTTTAAGTTTAGGCCGAACCGAAGCCACTGCATCCATATCGTGAGGGAAAAATATGACTTACGCCGGGATTCGAACCCAGGTCTCTCAGGACAAAAGATGGACCCCTAGACCGGCACATGTCGCGATTGATTTCGCTTCGTTATAACTTCATTGCACTTGGAAAGGGGTGGTGCAGAGAATGGCCTGGATGAATGGCTGGGGTTGAATGGAGCGACCAAGTTATAGTGTTTATACATAACTTAAAGCAAAACTTAATTAGGTACGAAGAGCGAAGCCCTGAAGGATACACGATCCATGCATAAAAGACGTGCGTCGATGTCGCGGATTGGTAGTTCAATGCTGAAAGCTGTGAGCCGAACGAGGAATAAATAAATAGGCCAAACACTGCTACAACCAAGCGTCAGGTACTAAAAATCCAGACCACCCAGGATTGAAACCGCTACCGAACAACAAATCAACAAATGGGGGGGGGGGGGGGGGGGTGAAATTTCAAAACGCAATAACTCCCTCATTTCGTATTACGATATTAAGTATTATTGCAGTGACGCTTACAGTTTTACAACTTCCGACCTCAGTCAGTTCAAAAACTTATACACAAATGTATTAGGTATTTCACTATCTTGTAAACACTTTTTGTATTTTTGTTTTTGACTCGTAAAGAAAATGAAAGGGTCGACATCTTGGTAAAGGTCGTTAAGGGCGACCATCGTCTTTGTTTCTGCTTTATGAGGACACTGATGGATATTTAGATGTTTTCAAATAAATAAGTCATTTAAACATCCCAAATGACAAATGAACTGGGTATGTTGTGATTATCGACAAAAATCACTCGATCCTAAAATCGCAACATAATACCTTTTCAGCTTCAACGACCTTTTCTGCATAATTCAGGACTGCACTGGATGCGAAATCTAAACCAAAATCTACCTATGCCTGCGACTACGGATGGTTCACTTACCTAATTTCCAGAATTTCGACTGTTATCTCCTACTTCTCTGCGTGTAGTGTATTAAATAATGAACCTATGGCGAACCTAGAGTTATCCTCCCAAAAGGAGATGGCAACAAGCATAATACAGCAATATAAACCATCTGCCTATCGCAGTTTACCAGCTGGACAAAAATTTCTCATCCTGAACAAAAAATATCCGAAGGTGAATGACCTCCTCGAAGATACCTGTCGTTCTCGAGGCCAGTTAAGAGAAAATAAAAAAATAATGTCCGAATGAATCAACCAAAACAAAGTATTGAAAAGGGACAGTTTAGTTTTTCTCAATTTTTTGTTAAAGTTTAAAATGAACCGTTCTTTAGACAGACTCAATGTGCATTAGGAAAAGATTAGACGACTCCTACAATGAAAATTTACTACTTATGTAGGTACAGGTACAACTTATTGAATGACTGTAGTATCGGTACAACCATTTAAGACAGATAAACTGTACTAAGGCTCCTAAAGGTCAACAGTAAATGCAAAGACATGGTGCCACCTAATCGGCTTTTCTTCCACGACTCGACAAGGTTTCCACAGTCCAGCTTCAACATCATGGCGGCCGCCATTGCTTTTGCAGACCTTCACATTTTCACTTTCGGCCGAAACCCACAAAACCTCAGGTTCAATAATACGATAATGAGAGAGCTAAGTGAAACATTCGCCATTGTAAATATAGGTCAAAGAAAATTTACTAGCGGTTGAAATATATTAAGTATGAAATGTTTTCTGTTCCATGTCTTTGACGCACCTGGCTCAGCGAGTTGGGCACCGTGGACGCCATGGTGAAGCGTTGGTAATCCAAATTAAGGTATCCTGAGTTGCAGGTGCTAGACTAGGGGGTGCTACACTGGGGGTAGGTGGGTTTGACCATGCCGCAAATCTCACTCTGTCTTCCCTCGCGGCCTGCCACTGCGCTACTGGCGAGTGGCGCCCTGCGAGCCTCGCGACAGGATTCTCAGAGCTTTCAGCTGTCGGACTTGCTGGACCTGCGGCATGTGCTCTTTACTCCAGGTTCAGGTTTGTCACTACTTCAGGTACAAACAAGATTGTTTGGTAGCCGTGCGTGAAGTCAAAATTGAAGATGAGCAGGGAGCAATAGCCGGACAATGCTACCTGAAAGACTAGCAAGTGGCAGGTGCCTAAACACCATCCAGAGTGCTGTCCGCTACAAAGGCTAAACAATCTATCGGAACAAAATGCACTGAACTTGGGGTCATTATTAGTACCACTAGTGCGATGAGATGGAAGGTCAGCGATAAATATAGGTACTGGAAGGACGAAACTGGGAAATTATCTATCCAACACCTATACCTACCAACATCGATATAGAACGAATGTGAACTAAGTATAAAAATACAATAAGGATAAAATTGTAAAAATTTCAAACTAAACAAATAACTCCAAGTCCTGTTTGTAAGGCAAAAAAAAATTTCTCCGGTAACCAGAGCAACAAAATTATAACAAAATTTTATCAATGGAAGATTGTTCTACATGAAAAAGCATAGCTATGTGTAAGTCAGAAAAATCCCGGGGGTGGCTAAACGGTTTCGGGGGGTGGGGGGGGGGGGGGGGAGCGTAGCCCCCAGACCCCCCTTGCTACGCCTTTCACTCTTCACTATTCACTTCTAAACTGAGATTTTTACAGTTTACGGAAAAATTACTGGAATTCATTGTGTTTTTGCAATCAGAAACCGAGCCAGTCCTATTTAATAATCCCATGCAGTCCCTACTAATAAAAATTCCTCAAGCGCAATTTCCCGATAAAACGTTTTAAGTTTGTGTTGATAAGGGATAAAATATTTGCAAGGCGCATGAAACCGCATTAGATGAAAATGTGATTGATAACTTGAGGTGACGGTTCGCTGCTTGACGCATCCCCCCTCCTTCATTCATTGAGAGTCATGACTCATCATGACTCACGAGTCATACATTCGCGGAGCAAGTCATATTGGCAGTCAGCCAGGGAATGTTTCGTCCCGCCACGATGACCTAGGCTGGCGCCTGACGTCCCCTAGACCTTCACTATCAATGCAGGGCTTAGGAAGGGATAAGGGAGACAGCACAAGTTATTTTTGTTTCGAAACAAGGCAAATGATAATAGTCGCAACAGATTTTATTGCAGTGTTTCATCACCAAATAATACTGATACAAGATCACGCCAAATGTTAACGAAATCGGTTCACTGGAATGTGGCGGCGTTCAGGGATACAAAACTAAGCACCAAAAGTTTCGATGAATTTTTAGATTTTGGTCATTAAACTAGGCAGTATAGCAAGAATGGTCCTCAAAATTGAAGAATTGGCACTTTTTTTTACAAAACCCGTTTAAACTATATGAAGACGCTGGGAAGGAAATAAAGTCAATTGTTTTCTGAATTTAACCTTCCGAGCCTTCCTTTTCTGCAAACACACGTGCATTTTTCTTAAATTACCACATGAGCTTTTCTAAAATTTGCACGTACATTTTTCAAAAATGTGCACGTGTATTTTTCAAAAATTGTCCATTATTGTAAAATTTGCATATGCATTTCTCTAAAATTTGCACGTCCATTTTTCTAAAATTTGCACGTACATTTTTCTAAAATTTGCACGTGCATTTTTTTTAATTTGCACGTGCATTTTTCTAAAATTTGCACATGAATTTTTCTAAAATTTGCACGTGTATTTTTCAAAAATTGTGCATTATTCTAAAATCTGCACATGCATTTTTCTAAAATTTGCACGTGCGTTTTTCTAAAATTTGCACGTGCATTTTTCTAAAATTTGCACATGCATTTTTCCAAAATTTGCACGTGCATTTTTCTAAAATTTGCACGTACATTTTTTTAATTTGCACGTGCAATTTCCTAAAATTAGCATATGCGATTTTCTAAAATTTGCACGTGCATGTTCCTTATATTTGCACGTGTACTTCTTTCATTGTTGCACATGTATCTTTTGAACTTGTTAGGCATTTGGGCGGATTACATATTCGTTTGTCACCTTGCAGAAATTGGGATAATGCCCTGTTTACTGGTATAATGGTCGTATTTAAGGGAATCATAGTAATGGTAGCGCAAGGGGCACCAGAATGGTTTTTATTAATGTCCACTTTCAATATCCCTGTTGGCAATGGAGGGAATAGATCGGGGTTGATATCCTGAAAAAGAAACTAGGCTACTCTTGGAGGGAGGATATAAAGTTCGAAATATACCTAAGCCTTTCGAGCCTGCCGAAAAGCATTTTTCTTTTCGATATGGCATAAAATCTGAAGCTATAGATATAATAGTAGTGAAAATCAGCTAAATTGCAAGTGTATATATTCACCCAACAAAAGATTCAAATCCTGAATTCAGAACCTGACTTGATGATAGGGTGATGGAGACGGACTGACGGGTAAGCTATGATTAAGGGCTGAGCGCAAGTAAGGGTTGCCCACAAAGGGATGACAGCAGCAGCGGCAGCGGCAGCGATGCACACTGGGCCCAGCACAAGGTCACAGGTCCCGTCAGGCTGACCCACAGTGGCGCCTCTCACGCCCACCCCATCTCATCCCATACAAACCTCGCATGCCCTCCGATGGAAATTTGTCGTAAAAGGTCGCCCCATCTTAATTTATAGCCGTGTATCAACCTCCCTACGTCCTATGAGTTAATTTATATACCATCGGGACTCACGGTTGAAAATCCGAAAGGACTGTGAAAAATGAAACCGTGACACTCGAACTGCTCGGTTAGTTTCCGGAACTGCTGGAAGCAGCTTATCCACCACACAAGCTCAAACTTAACTAATCATTTAACATTAGACCACACCAAATGAGTCGCAGGTATGAAAATTATCGTTTTCGCTAACGCACGGAAAATCCACTCGAAAGCTAACGAAACGGTAACGGTGCATGGTGAAAGCCGTTAACATTTTTTACCGAAACGATAGCGCTATCGTGTACACGATAGTCTTCACGTTAAACTTGTGAAATTCACCCTCAGGCTTTAAAAAAATTCAGCACCACGAAATAAAATTAAAAGATGAAAAAAAAAATCCGTACAACCTTTCTCCATTGATGCAAATTATCTCCAGACTAATGAGCACATTCATTAACAAAGCCCGTGCTGTATAGGCTTCGCCTGCGTAGAAACGTAATCAAAAGTACAGCCAATTTAAGTTTCTTAATGCGGGAACTGCAATTCCAGTTGGTATACATAATACACGGAAACTGTTTTAATTAGAATAGACATTTAAATTTAAGACATTTTAGGGTGCGTCCCACCATGCCCAGTTAAAACTAAACTGGAGATTTTGTCCTATGTTTACCATGGTAAATTTAACTTTTGAGTTAAATTTAACATGGTAACTCTCCAGTTTATAATTTTAACTGGGCATGGTGGGACGCACCCTAAGGGTGCATCCCACCATGCCCAGTTAAAATTAAACTGGAGATTTTGTCCTATGTTTACCGTGTTAAGTTTAACTTAAAAGTTAAATCTAACATGGTAAATCTCCAGTTTAATTTTAACTGGTCATGGTGGGACGCACCCTAAGAAAACTTAATTATTTCTTGTGACTTGTGAATTACGACATAGCATATAAAATGACGAAGTATACTCGTAAACATCGAATCTAAGAAGAAAAAAAATACTGTGAGCGAAAATCGACTTCGTAATATTCGTCCCCAAAGGCGTGACAGAGGTTTATATTTTGTGTTTGTATCATGTATAGTCATCGCAATGGGTGACAATTTTTTGTGAATGAGTTAAGCCTGTCCATACAAATCGGACGAAGGGGGGGGGGGGGGGGGGGGGAATGGGGGAACTTTTTCAAAATCTGGTTTTTTGGCCATAACTCCCTTAATATTGCAACTAATGAAACGTGGTTTTCTCTGAGGGTCGTCTAACAGTACTACCTACAACTTTTCTTAGTAACGTTTTTTGATCCCACCCTTAATGGTTGAATAAGGGTGGAAAAACAGCGTTTTGCGCACAAAACAATTCATAACTTGTGTCCTAGGGGTGCTATCGAGTTATTTTGTTTTGTAATGCATTTGCCTCAATACTACCTACAACTTTTGTCTGAAAAAGTTTTTTGTAAAATCACTTTCATTTTCTTGTTAAGGGGGTGGGGGGGGGGGTGAAATTTCAAAACTCAATTCCTCCGTTGTTATTGTAGAGAATGCATTTGGGTCAACTGAAAATCTTCTTAGCCGTCTTTCTAAATGATTTTAGACTGATTTTAGTGGATGGAAGTAATCTACGAAATCTACCTACGCCTTTCGGGGCTACCAAAAGGTCTGAAACTAAGTCAACTCAGGGGTGATTTTAAGATCGAGTGACTTCTTTCAATGAAAAATTCCTGGGAAGACACCAAGGGGATTATCAGGTGTGACCATTTGAGCTACCGTTACCGTTGTTCGAATTTCGATGGGAATGTCTTGATCCAGTTTTGAGAAAACACTTATTTCGAGTCTTTGGGAGGGGGCACCCTCTACGTTCAAAATCAGCTACGCCCTGCATGTATTGGCCCATTTTTCGCGAGCTCATAAAATGAGATTCAAAAATAATGATGAGTTTGTGCGGGGTGCAGGCTCAGAGAGGAGGCTGGAGGGCACCCGGCGCCCCGCAGCCCCTTGAGTGTCATCAAGGGGAGCGAAGCTGAAGGACTATATTGATTCATTTGGAGGGTCATACATTCATTGATATGACTGAATCAGGTCATCAGCAGCCGAAGATTACTGCTCCAACCAGCTGCTCACACCCAACTATAGACATGTCATATTTTGCAGACATTTTTTTAAATTTTTTATGCATGGCTGCATAAAGCTGTAGCTTGGAATTTTCTTTGTCATTTGTGGCAACTACAACATCTGACAGCTATGTGAACCGGAACCGGAACTGAAATTATTTTACACCGGAACCAACTTTATCTTGCGCATCAGCCCAATGCGACAACAATAAGAAATATTAGTGATATATCGTTATCATTGCATATTGTATTAATTGCCCTAAGAATGTTGCGTTGGTACAGGGCCTGATCTGTTAATAAGCGGAATAAAGAATCACCATAGTGATGGGGGTCAGGGGGTGATGTGAGTTCTCCTAGCACGATTGCTATTACCCTGTTATCATCAGCATTTTAAGTAACAATTATACTTAGATGCAAAAAAAAAATATCCAGCTGTCACAATCTGTGTCTAGGCAGAGACAAAAGAAAAGCATCCAATTTAAAAGAGCAAAGTAACACTTGGAAGCGCCACTAAAAATAACGAGCCTAGTTAGAGACTGTGTTTATTTGGCTAAATGAGCATAAAGTGGGGGTTCTCGGGGGGTTCTGGGCGTAACGCACAACCCCTGTGCGGGCTGCGTGGGGGAGGCGTTCCGCGATAAATAGGTCATGACTGGTGCCCCCACCACGATCGATAGCTACTGCGACTTGGCAACGCGGCCACCGGGAATCCTCCCTTATGCCTCATCTCAACCGCAGATACAAACCCGCGTTGGTCACACGCACCCCCTTCGCGCAAACATACATCTACACATAACATACATTTACTTAAGGGGATCAGGCGCTTTGGTAGCTACCTATGCTCCACGAGATCCTTAATTTCTCGTTTAACTGTCGCTGACTTAAAATAATTATTTTCAACATAAAAACATTGGCACTTTGGCACTACAGCCTATAGAAGAATACAGGCCCAGTGGGTGACAGGATCCCAACTCTCGAGACCCAACTATAAGAGGTAAGAGGGGGCAATTGGGTCAGAATCGGACTCAACAGTTGAAATTTGAAATATTTCCCAGGAAGGTCAGGTCCCTGTTGGGAGTTCAAATTATACAGGCACGGCAACTTAGGACTCAAGTCGTACAATCAAAGTTTCCCTCCAAAAATAAAGGTGATACCTGTTTTATCGATCTCTACAGTCTGAATAAATGACTCAATAAGTACCATGACAGCCCGAGCCTAAAATAACGAATCTCAGTACCTGAAGACGGGAAAAGACTAACGTGTTGCTGTCACCCCATAAAGGACCACAAGGAAGGAAGGAAGGAAGTCAAGACTGAGGACTAACAATTTCCCCAACAACCTGCGCTTACCACAGCAATAAAGTAACTTCCAAAATGGCCTGAGTCAGGTCATAGTCATACAGCAGACAATGTACATGCCACATCCTGGGCAAACTGACATCAGTCTTGACTGTGGTTAAATTAAGCCAGCACATTTATTAGGGTATAAGAATAAACTCGGGGTGTAAAGAGGTATGGCCCATTCATGGGTAAATGCGAATGTACTTCAGACGAAGGTCCGACGGGGGTCGGTGTTTGTTTGAAGAGGGGAGCCATATAGGAAATTACCTATAGATGGTTATATCCAGAACAGGCTGATTAATAATTTGTTTAAGATTGGTTGCGAGGAGATATGGAAGGGTGTTTATCACCCTTTCTTTCCTAATTATGTACTTATGAAAAGGACTCCTAAATATGTACCTATAATCAAAATAGCTACATCTATTTTTAAGTTTTCCTCGTTTCCCCTCCAACTGAGCAGAAGGTATAACGTCATTTCAAAGGGCTCTGCAGACGTCTATGAATCAAATTTGAACGAATTCGGTGGAATGGTTCAACATCAAGAGTTCATCCATATTACCTCTCATTTTTTCACACTGATATAATACTTTCCTTTGTAAGTACCTTTACCTTATAAATCTGTATAAGTAAAAATATGTGTTTCTAGGATATCAAAAAGATCTATAGAGTCATAGCCAAAATCCCCTAGGAAAGAAAAGCAGGCTGGGGAAAGAGCCTTCGACTGTACGTCAAGGTTGTGCTAGGGCTTTGCACTCTGACTGTAGGGAGCGTAGGGCCATCATGAGGCCATTCAGACTCATGCTGACACCTGCTGAAATGATTCCCATTCTATTCTTTAGTTCCAAGCGTTTCCCGCCCTAGAACAACGGCGCTGTAGTCAGCCCTAGACCTACACTATAATTCCGATTTCCGCCACCACAGCAAAAGGAGGCAGGTCGGAGCTGATCTCCTGATCTACTTGTTGGAAAATGAAGGCGAAAGCGACAGCTCGCGGGGATTTCCCGTACCTGCGCAGTGGAAACAGCTTACTCAGCGCTTCCTATACAGAATTTTCCAGCAAAATTTCCCTCACTTAGTTCTCGACTTCTCCACCAGATTGATTTTCCAACACCACCTGATGCCTGTATTATCCTTCCGGCAATGTCTAGAGGGAAAAACATCCTATTCAATTTTAAATTAATGTACGTCGATATAAATGATTGGAAATCGGCCAATCATAGCGCTGTCAAAGACGACCGAGTGAAGGGTCCGAAATTTCAACTTTAATCAAGGAACAAAATTGGAAAACCAACGAGCTGCCAGAAGTTTGTCAAAGAAGCGACCGAAAAGGAATGAAAAAGAGAGGGGAAGTAATTTTTTTTATCAATGCCTGAAAAGCCGGCAACGCAAATGCCGGACTGTGGGACCTCAGGCAGACGTCAGACCATCACGTCAGTTTTCATGCCTGGGAGCCGCAATTTGATCGAAGGCATATTCTAATTAGCTGTACCTTGGTCAATTTATTTTGTATCCGTTTTTGGACCTTTCTAACTATCAGAGTGGTTTATTTAGCTACTTATATGTCTCTGAGTACAACTTACATGATGTCCCCCAGCTTGACCCTGGTCTGGACGAGCGCGCAGGTCTTGTGGTCGGACGCGGTGACCGCCAGCCGTCGACGGTACGGCGCGGCCGGCGGCATGGAGGGCGGCGCGCCATCCGCCGTATCGGCGAACGATAGGCGCACCATGGGCTGGCTGCCTCGCCGCCGCGTGCTTGTGTGCCTCCCAGCCACTCCTCCCAACATCCTATAAAAATATAATACTTTACTTTTTCACACAAAGTCGCAGCATGCTAATCCAACTAAACCATTTGGTGCGTCGCGGAATTTTCGTTGGTTGTATAGCACCTCGGAAGCACTCCGATCTACATAAATGTTTTCGTTGGGTTGGTCCGACAACCTTGATACGCATGTGAATCTCCACCCGAGCACTCATGGCCCGAATTATATATAATACCTATACATATTAAGTGCCTTGAAGGAGGTAAAAGGGCTGAGTAAAACTATAACACCGATATTTCTTCTCAAGTCTCACAGTAAGTATAGGTAAACGAAGCAGATATATGAAATAAAATATAAACCAAGAGAAGACAATCTAGAGTGAAACCTCTCAAGATGAAGCTATATACCTAAACAGTCATGCTAACTGCAGCAGAGCAATGAATATGAGACTCAATTCATATTAAAGAGATGTCTAACCTACAATAACAGAAGGATAATTGGCAATTTGCCGCTTGTTAGATGTTTCCACAATCACCATCAAAAGAAATATAATTTTATTGCATCGAAAAGTTGCCATTTGCTTTTACAGGTTTTGTAATAACCTCGAGGTAGCAAGATAGTAGCTTTGTCTTGAGAAAACAGACACAGTACTTCATACTTCTCTTATATCATTTTCGGCATGTTTCAAAGACAAAGAACAGCCGAGGCTTACCGCCTTTTTTTGAACCAACATCAACTTCGAGAAATCAAAATTGGATGTACCTATGTTCTATGGGTTGATAAACAGGGAAATTGGGGGATCTGCGTTAATACGAGTATTTAGCAAACATATACTAATGGCGGCAAGTGCGTCAGCAAAAATATAATTCGGGGCACACAATGTCAATGTTATGGGTGGCATTATTAGGTCAGTCCAGTCTTCCGAAGTAAAGGATACGAACAAAATATAAAATACACTCGGCTGGTTTTACTGCCGCTAAAAACTTGCTGATAGCGTTAGTGTACGCTATGCTACTTGCAACACGCGGTATCCTCACTAGGCAAAAATACGACCAATAAAAGCTCGGAATGAAAGTTATTTGGTACTTATTATTATACAACGGCATATATTAAGGTTATGAGCAGGCTTGGGGCGCTCATTACTTTTACCTAATTTTTCTTTTATGGCTGGGTTTTTAGAGCCCCTGATGGAAAGGACAAAACAAAATATCAATAAAAGGTTCACATGCAGTGACTTCACATCATTTGGACTAATGCAGCTTTTCAGTCATTCCAAATTCAATGCCGCTGTTTAGTCACATTCAGATGGTATTTGACGGGACCCTGTCCACCTAGCATCTAGCTATAGGGCAAAAGCGCGGCCAAGCTCATAATCCATGTTATTGAAAACTATACGCTGCGACTATAGATGGAAAGTCGTTTACATTTTGATTTGTCTCTAAATCCCGCAACTCGCCATCAGCAGGTGTACACAGCAGTTGTATGATACACCGTTAATGCGACTAGCAAGAAAGTATCAAAACGCAAAAGTGCTGAGTTCTGGACTATTTACCAAGAGGCCCACAGCCAAGAAAAACTCCAGGGACCAGGGACTGTCTTTGCCTCAAATTTCTGTGAATTTTAAATTATCAAGTTTTACAGCCGTAGGTATAACCGTAAATATACGGACCCCCTGCGGGCAGAGTATAGCGGTAATGGTAATATTTAGAGACTTAAAATATTTTGCACTTTCACATTTTCTTTTTCTCTTCATACAAATTCAGTTAGAAGACTTGAGAGGGCTCTTCTGACAGTAGAGAATTATCAACTGAAAATCTAAAATTCCTGTGTCAAAACTCACTGGCTACCGAGGGGTTAACTACTCGTTGGGAATCTCGTTGGGAATAATTGGAAATCTTTATGAAATCTCAGGGAATCTTGGATTTTTTGAAGTGGTTACCCCTACGGGGTTCATCTTTCTATGAATATCGTTGGGAATCTTTGGAAATCTTTATGGAATCTCAAGGAATCTCTGGAGTGGTTACCCCCTCGCTGGCTACTTAATTCGAATTTGACTGACCGAACCGGTGAACCGTCTCTCGGTAATCCTCTAAACTCTAAACTAAAGGAAAGACAAGCACCAGACCCCAGACCAAAGCACCGAACCTATCGAGGCTGTTAATGGAATATTTGCAATATTCCGTAAATTCCAGTGAACCGTGCAACAGGAGATAACATACCGCAGCCCATGCACAACTAAAGTAATCAGTCCAAAATGCCTGCGAAATCCATAAACTAATAATGCTGAGAGAATGAAGCAACAAGGAAGATAAGTGAGAACAAAGCTATTTATTGATTTCAAAAAGGAGGAAACATTATCTATCGTAGCGAGTGCTACCGGAGATTGGAAGAAAGGAAGGAAAGTTGAGACGAACCTTTTTGAGTTTTAGCATTATCACAATTTTATCAGAGAGGTAGGAACGTAACAAGAGGAAAATTATTTGCTTAAAATAGTGTCATAACGTTTCCTTTCTCTGTCGTTCCTGGACTTCCTGGATTATTCACATCTGAAACATAACCTTTCATATTTCCCCTAGGGCTCTACTGATGAGCTGATTGAGCCGATACAATGCGGAATTCGCCCATAAACGCAAAATAAATGTTGGACTCGGTGGGGCTGCAATGGAGTAAAGCTCTTAAGAGTCGAAAAGCACGGCGATCAAAGACCTCTACATTTTTGGGGCAATCCACCATCCACCAGCTTCATAAAAATTCCAGTGAATGTTTTAGTTGTTATTAACAACTGTTAACTATTGGAATGCGTGTCGATGTGTGTGTTGCTGGGTGAAAGGAACTTTAGTCAAGCCACAAATCATGAGGGTGATTCCACAATCGATAGAGAGGCTGTAATGCAAAATACGCTTTCCAACGGAAAGCCCACCAACAGCTGTCATCAGTGACGGTTCAAAGCGGAACAAAAGATACATTATCGGAATGACAAAGGGGAAAATTAACTCTAGTCAGCAATGACAGACACGGTGCAACTCAAGCGACAAGTCCAATAAGCTAAATTGCCAATAACTTGACAGCACCGAGTCACAGACCAACGGACAGTTCCGTTTATCGGAATATATAGACTTTCCGCTACGTCAAGGGCTCACTTCTCTTTTAATTTAGGAAATCTATAGAACTTTTATTGCGAAACTCCAGAAAAAGATGAAAACTTTCTTTTCAGAATCCTGTCCCGTGGCTTCTGCAAGTATTATTTACTTTTTTTGTGAGCCTGAGTACTTCCAGAAATCACCCCACGATGTAATTTGGAGTCTGCTACACGCATGGTTAATGAGATGAAGTCAAAAAACGAACAAAAACAAATGTTGAACCAAGAAATTCTCAAAAACAAAATAGTGGTAAATAAATCCTTTTAGTTGTTCTATCTGAACAATATCAGTCGTTGGTTCACACTGAAACTGGTATATG
The DNA here is from genome assembly GCA_950004255.1 of Mesopsocus fuscifrons. Lineage (NCBI taxonomy): Eukaryota > Metazoa > Arthropoda > Insecta > Psocodea > Mesopsocidae > Mesopsocus > Mesopsocus fuscifrons. The sequence continues at coordinate 16,840,628 of OX465373.1, read as the reverse complement.
AGTAGTTTTCACAAAAGTGGACAGGTAATAATTATGTAATAGGTACTCATGCCATAATTATTTAACATTCGGTATGAATTGTGAACCATTGAGTTACAATTCTTAAAAAATAGGTAACTGCCAGTGATGGGGGCTCGGAAAATTTCCAAATAGTAAAATTTCCTTTCCATGACTTTTTTTTTATATCGAAAAAAATAATGACATATATTTTTTTTTAACTTAAAATTTTTGAATTTCGCGGGGTTTTTTATTGTCACGTTTGCAGCTGGGGCTATTCGTATATTAATATACCTGAAAATCAACTATTACCGTTCACAGAAATCTTAAACCGTTACTTTAGCTATCTTCAGAATAGCATTCTGAACTGAACCAATAATTTTTCCTACTAACAATCAAAATAAAATAAAAATTCACGATATCTGAGTACCAACTATATAATATACACGGAGCCATGGATGTTTCCGAGGGGGTAACCACTCCAGAGATTCCTTGAGATTCCATAAAGATTTCCAAAGATTCCTAAAGATATTCATAGAAAGATGAACCCCGAAGGGCTAACCACTCCAAAAAATTCCAAGATTCCCTGAGATTTCATAAAGATTTCCAATGATTCCCAACGAGATTCTCAACGAGTGGTTAACCAACCCCTCGTATGTTTCACAATATTTCACCCCAGCCCACCAGTCCAGCACTCGCTGAACTTTCCCTTTGTTGATGAACTGGTGCGGCTCCACGACACTGGATACAACCCTTGATTGAATTGTACGGACGAATGGACACATTTCAGACTCCCCACATCTATCTATCTGCTCCTCTGTCGAGCAATTGTGAAATTGAAAATATAAGTAAACAGTCATGGAACTAATGGAAAAGCTTACGAAGTAAATTAAAAAGTTAGTAGAATGCGTTAATGAGAAAAGGTATGTTTACATAGAGTAGGTAGGGTAGGAAGGCAGTGAAAGCACAGCCTGCTTCACTTACAAACTCGATTTGCAGTCGGGGATAAAAAATAAAATCTAATAATAGTAAAGGAAGTTTATCAACTGCGGGTTTGGAACTGATTCAGCTCCAGGGGCACAGGCTGATAAATGACAAATGTCTTGTTATATGAAGAGCACAGGGAAATATCGGGCTTAGTCACACAAAAATCATTTTTGAGTTATCTATGCCATTTTGTAGCGGACCCATGGCTCTACCTTTTAGCTATGAAAAACTGGCTAAAAGCAAGCTAGGTCCCGAGTTATTAGCGTGGGAAAATATGATATGCAGGGGAAAAAGGAGGCTTTGTCCACCGACACTGAGGAAGACCGGGCTGAGTCCAACCACGTGGTATAGGTGCGTCCTCACTCCTAGTCCGTCCGCCATGATTGCTTACTTCGCGCAGAATTTGTGGTGCATTAGTTTTGATGGTTTTTACTTTCTCGCCCGTATGTAATACATGGGCTGAGAAAGTTATGTCTTCGTGCAAAATTTCGATTTTGAGATTTTGGGTTTCCCATGATCCTGGAGGTCCCCCGAGTCCAAAAAAGTGGTTTTTAAATAATGTCCGTCCGATGTACGTACGTACGTCAGTCTGTCGCGCAACTGGACGTCACACCGTTCGTCCGATTTTGCTCAAATTCGGTATGTAGGTACCTAATGTAAATATCTGGACATGTTTTTTGATAAATTTCGATAACTCAAAAATTGCGCCTGCTATGGTCAAAAAAAGGCAAAAAATCGTGTTTTTTGACAGTTAAGAAGGGCTGGAAGCTACGTATATCAAGTTGGAACCTTGAAAATTTGCAAAAGTGTTTTTGAATAGATGCTTTTAGGTCTTTTACAATCATCTGGAGGTGGGCCAATAACTTGGCCCAGTTTTGGCCCAAACGCGTTGGTCGTCACTCCGGTAGCACTATTCTGAAAAAGTTTTGCATGAATCCAGCTGCAGATAGGTTTTATACTTCTCTGAAGAAAAAATAACCGAAGTCATTGCTGTTCGTAGGTACATAGGTACTTCTGCTTCTTTGCACAAAATGTCGTTTTATTGATATTAAAATCAATAATAAAATAATAATCGTCTAATTTTTTTCTAATGTTAGCTTTTTGTAAACAGGGAGAAAACGGGCTAGGTCCAACCTGACATGGGACATGGCCGATTATTTCCTTTCTTGATCCGACCTATGAATGCCAAATAATTCATTATGATTCGTAGATGGCATCCTGGGTCTTCTTACTTTCAAAACCATTTGTACAGATATCAGTGATTACACTACTTTAAGAAGAAACACAATTACATTTATAGTGCTACCCACAGATGGTTTTAAAGTTTAAAATTCAATTTGCCACGAATTTATTTTTTGTGACTAAGCCCGATATTTCCCTGTGCTCTTCATATGTTTACCTAAAAATGGCTTTTGTGTGAGATGAAATAATGAATCAATACATCCTCGTGTGAGTTTGTTTAGCGGGAGGTTGAAGCTAGACAATGACATAACACTGGTAACAATAACCTCAGTTAAATTTAACTGAGTTGAACTCAGACTCACCCACCCCTCAAGTAATTAAAATTACAAATCAACAAAAGCTGAGAAGCATTTTCTAGCTCACTGACTTTTCGAACTGTTTGAAGGCAAAAAGTAATTTTTTACTTCGTTACTGAGAACATCTCGAACTGCGTAAAATAATCGTAGAAACTAAGAGGCGGAACATTTATTTTTTATTGCAAGTTTTAATACTCCGCTTTCTTGAAAAAAAAAAAAAAAAAGGGCGACGCAATTATTGAAATTCTCCAAAAGAATTGTCATGATAAAACTGAAACTCTCTCTGCCGTTGAATGGGAGATCAACAGAAAAGTTCAACAAGAAAAAAGAGTTTTCCCCTTGTATTGTCAGCGGGAGAATCCAGACGAAGACGTTTCTGGCCTGAATGAAATGATTAGAGGAAGTCTCCAACATCGGTTCCAACATCGGTTGACTATTCACTCTTGGCTGGAGGCGTTTGTGTACGGTGGTTACGATAATTCCACTATTTTTCATTTTCGAAGTTATCAACATGGCACGAGAGGTATGGTTTGAAATTTGAGTTTCGTTTCGCCGGCACCCCGCGCGTTTGTCACCGACCCCTTGAGCACGTCCAACCTTAATCGGTTCATCAAGAGAGGACGCCAGCTCGTTTTGGGATTTCCATTTAGATGAGGGTCGTCAAAAATAGAACTCCATTGTGTTCTATCCTAAGTCGAGACCGTTTCCCTAATATATTTATTCTCTGCCACGTTTACAACGATTTTCAATTACAGCTGATAGCTGCACTGTTAGAACTGCATTGCAGACCCTAGAAAGTGCAAAAAGGGGCTGCACGCGTTACCGCAGGTCAAAAGACCACGCAGGCTGATCGAAACTTTGTTTAAGATAGATGAGAAACTCAAATTTATTTCCAAAATTTCCTCACAAATTTAAATAAACTTGATGCGTCGGGTATTTTCGCAAGTTCCTCGCTAAAAAAAAAAAGCTAAACATATCGACGAGGTATTCAATATGTCACTGCTAGACCAAGACCCAGTAAGGCAAATATTATAAGTTTTGGTCCTGATACAATATTCCGTAAGTGGTCTTGATCTTGTCATGGGTAGTTTTTCTGGGATAGTTTTTCTGGGTCTTGGTTACTTTTTTTCTGTACAATAAACTGCATGAAATGAGTTTCTCGCTGAAATGTACACCAGCAAAAACGATCCTTTTGAGTTGGAGGCTTGACAAGGAAGACTTTGCTACGCAGGTTTTGTTTTAATCCAACTTTGAGCTTTTTAGGTGTAATTGCGGAATGGTTTATTTAATGTAAATACTGGGAAGCTCCTTTAAGCTACCCATCCCCAAGCCCTGAGGCAGAAGGCATTTTATGAGGTACAGCTGAGCTGGTTTGAGAGGCAGAGTAGAAGAGGCTTGGAACGTATGCGATTTGGGACGAATGTGGGATATTTGGCGTGCCTAAGTAATGAATGAACATACCTAGCCAACTATCATTCAATTACAAGTTCCAAGACAAGACAAGTCAATACAGACTTTTTCCAGAAACCACTTTTTTGGACTCAGGGGACCCCCAGGATCATGGGAAACCTAAAATCTCAATTTCGAAATTTTGCACGAAAACAATACTTTCTTGTTCTCGCCATATACTTATAGCTAGTGAGAAAGCAAAAACAGAATAATTTTAACATCTGAAAATAACTAAAAATCGAATGTTTAACACTGACTTGATTTTTTTAGACGATTTTTGCCAATCAGTTCGAATCCTTAGGTATTGATATTTTTTTTCGTCAGAATCTGTACAACTTTTATTTTACAAAACCACAGAAATGAAGTGAAGCGTATTTTTGAGAGGCACCTGGGTCCTTTTGTGAGAGCAGCCGCCTTCAGTTCATACATCACATTTCTTTTCATAAAAAAATACCTGACATCGTACCACAGAAGATTTGACGGAGTCATTTTCCATCGTTGGCAGTCAACCAATTTTCAGAGCCGCTTTTCATAAAAGAAAAAAGATACACACAAATAGGATCTTTTTTAACGAGAAACTTTTTCATAAGATCTCCGTCTTAAAATTGAGTCCATGCAAAAAGAGTTTATTTACAACGGAAAATTTCATTTAAATACGATTGTGTGCTCTAACCTAAAGAAAGTCTGTGATATGCAAGTTACTGGCAGGAATTTTGCCATGAATGTTGGCTCCACTCTTCCATCTTTTCTCCGATACAGTAAAACCAAAAGATGTTAACACACTCCGGTCGTCCTAAGGGCAGTTACTCGAAAGTAGGGTGCGGCTGCTAACTGCGCCTTACATCAAGTAACCCACTCCCACCTGTCGTAAACCTTCGAGAAATAGCACCTCTTTTTCCAGCCCAATGTCGCAGAATTATAACGGAAAACAAAAGAGGAGATGAGGGCGTTCCCTCAGCCGGCTATTCGTATTAAGTACTTCATACGCAAAGCGCCTCATTCACAGAGAAGGCTTCCAGGTCGTAATGGGAATTATTTCCTAATCCCTCTTAGTTCCGCACCAGCCATTTCCTCCTTCAGACACTCCTGTTCCTCTATAGATCCTGTACAGCCCACTCAACAACGCTATACCTCATATTCCTCCGACCTACATACCACAGGTAACTTCTTCCCATGAAGGAACCAATTTCAGTCGAGTAGTGCATGAAAACTGAACCTTCAGGGCGGGTAGAGAGAAGAAACAAGGCGATGATCCTATGATAATCCAAAAATTTCACTTCATGCAAAAACAACGGTCCAACAGTGATGACTTTTTGGGCTGATACCACCTTTTCGAAGATAAAAGTTCCAAGTTCGAAGGCAAAAAGTTCAAATTACAGGAACGATGCAAATATGTAGCCTGGATTTAGCTAATTTCGGAATGGAATTTACCCGAATTATTTTCTGTAAGGTACAAGGTTGTCATGCGTTGCTAAGAAAAGAAAATTCCTACTTTATTTACCTAGCAACTTTGTTTAACTTACAGAAAACATTCGGGTAAATTCCATTCCGAAATTAGCTAAATCCAGCCTAACATACACTCACGTACTCTCTTAAAAAGGAGGTTGCTCACGTTTCCCTTCAATTAATTTTCAACATGATTTTCCCTGTTTTAGTAGGAGTACGGGTATGTATGTTTAAGCGTGCAAGTCATCAGTCATGGCAAGAGAACGGCGCCCAAGGCAACAGAATAGCTGGGGTCGAGTTAATCTACAACGATCTTCTTAATTACCGTTATGGTATTTCAATGCACTGCATGGCGTTATAATACAGAAAATGATCGAATGAGTGGATGCTACATTACTATGGTATTACCGAGCAGTCACAACTATTATTTTTTGTAAAAAAAAATTCTAACTCCTGTTCAGAACATTCCTGAAACATTCATTGACCCATTCGCCCGGGGGAGAATGAAAAACTACCCTCCTACACTCTCTCTACATTCAGAGACCCACGAGTAGAACAAAAATAAATGTATAAAGGCTGTGGTATCACATTATGACCTATTTTGGAAACAAAAGGGGTTGGTCGCGGAGGATGTGATAGGAGGAACCGCAAGCCAGAGGCAATATTTTCCGAAAATTCGAATAAATCCCGGTCTCAAAATTTTCGACTTACTGGTATTCACTTTTAGAAGTGTATCGCTTTACGCGCGACCTGATGGGCCTTATTAGGACTTTTTGCAAAGCTCCCTCGTCAGTGGGGTGGGTGTGGGAGAAAAGGGGTGTGAAGCAAGTGGATGACATGGCATGATAAGCATGTGATTGTATACGTAAGCCCTCACGTATGCGCGCCCATTTTACGAAGTGCTCTTCACAAAGCAAACACTATTGATTGCTATCGGCTATCACAGCTGTCGGCTCGCAAGCCTGGCCCACCGTCTCTATGCAGTAGAACCACAACATGGAAAAAGACAAAGAAAGTGCTGCCACGACGAAAGTGTGAGATGGGATCGAAGAAAAATGTCTCTACCCACTAGGACAACACTCAGAAAAACAGAGCTATTTTGAAGGAGAGGGAAGGGAAATAAGGTCGCGCCTCCGGCTGGAGAGCTGACAATTTGCCGCAAACGCGATTCTCATGAGTCATGAGTCATGACTAAATATAACCCTACAGCTCAGATAGGAAGTACACAGAACGAGAAAATTGCTGCCTGCTGGCTATTTCAGTCCACCGTAAAAAGCAAATATAACATCTCCTTATAGGCTAAAATGAAGGACTGACTTAGGCCATTATGTTGAGAAAAAGTTTAGATTAAAGTTCCTCCTACAATGCATGTAGGCCAAGTTACTTGGTCAGACGGTTGCAGGATAGCGAAGGGGAAAACACAGAAGTGTTGGGAGAAAACGACAGGAAGGTTGGAAGGCTCCGCGGACAAATAAAGCGCTCTCAACACAAAAGGTGATTGTGAAGTCAAGAACATCTTCATCAGTGTCCGCACCAACCACAATGAGTTTTCTGATTAATGGGGCTGCGTGTTGGAAAGAGGCGCTCAACGAATGCTAAGACAGCACTGCTACTGCTGAAATCTGTTCGAGACTACATCTATATTGTATGTCTCTCAGGATACAAGCAATCGAACAAGTCCACGAAGCGTGGTCTGAGATTCAGCTCAAGCTATTTTTCTGCAGCATGATGGGTGAATTAAATTTCTCAATAACGGCCATAATTTCTGAGTAATCCCAAATGGGTTGAAGAGAACCCTAAAACATCTACCCGAGACACCTCCGACCAAATGTCAAAGTTACCAGTCAGTCACTCTTAGCCTGGGGCCATTAGGTAGGGACCGCCGACCGTCACAAATAAGTATTTTAGGGCGACGAAAAATTTGCATCCCATGGCTTTTGTATATAACTGGAAATTCAGGAAACCGTCCAAAAAGACTTTAAAACTGGTGAGGAGGAAGGTAAAGAAGGAGAATGTGGTAATATAGCAATCCCTATAATTTGTGTACTTTGTTCCTGCTGGTAATAATTGGTGCTAAGTAATCTTTTACTTGCAGCCCATTCCCTTCATCATCGCAGGCAGGAATTTATTAAAAATAAACTTTACACTTTTTTTATTGTACTTCATCAAGAGATCTTTTTTTCACCAGTTAGCTATTATAGTGAGGAGCAAGGTAAGCAAGGATAATGTACAATCCCACTCATTTTGTATACTTTCTTCTTGCTGCATGGTAACAATTGGGGCCAATTTTTTGTCCCCAACAAAAAAAGAGCCAATAATTTTGCTATACACGTGGTATAAAATTTTGCATAAAGAGTTGCCAACCTGAAGAGTTAATTTACCTTGATGCTGCTCTACATTATTAGACTCACCTTCATCCTCCCAAGTTTTTGGCTCAATGGGGCGGGGATTAACCAGCGAAATTAGTTACTTATTCACAGAAGGATTAACCACAGTGAACGTGCATCGCATTAGCTTCCGTACAACCGCCTTAATGATTCCCTACAAACTAGGAATCATGCGTTATAACTGTCGCGTGTCATGACGGCGTTAACCCTACTTAACTGCTAGAATTAATTGTGATTTCAAAACGGAAAATCGAAAAAATGTCCAACTTTTACGGAGACGGATCAGTCAGCTGTCTACAGGGTCGGAAGACATTTGTCGGCAAAAAAATCCGCCAGGAGAATATTAATTTAGGGTCCATCTAACAAAATTTTCAAGGGGGAAATTTTTAACGAACCAGGGTTATATAAACAAACCAAATTTGAAAAACAGTCATCTGAAGAAATAGATGAGTTTTTTAAAAAAACAAGAAAGTTCACAGTAAGAAAGTAAGTTTACAATTTCTCATTTCGTGCCGAGAGGAAGCGGATGGGGTCTCGTGTAATTTGATGGCTTTAGTTCGGAATCCTCTAGTGAGGAAGTGAGGGATGAGTGTGGGACTGCCTCTGTCAATCTCAATCTTATTACGAGGTCGAGATAAGTTGTGCTTACTGCTTACTGCTCAGAGCTTTCCGTTTCCTCAACAGACTCTGGGTAAGTTCACGACCATCGAAAAGAGACGTCTCTGAGTCCTCTAGCCATAGCCGTATCCACGGGGGGGGGTTTAGGGGGTTAAACCCCCCCCCCCCCCCATGAGCGGAAAATTAACATGGTAATACCAACGTGAAGCAAAAAAAATATAGGCTAAACCCCCCCCCCCCCCTTGACACTAAAACCCCCCCCATGACCGGTTTCTGGATACGGGCCTGCCTCTAGCTATAGAATACCGATAGGCTGCCAAAATTTTAGACATGAAACCGCAAGAGCATAGGTACGTATAGATTTTTGAGGAGAGTCAATGACTAATGACTAATGACTAATGACTAATGACTAATGACTAATGACTAATGACTAATGACTACCGGTAGCGAGCATTTTCTGAACTGGACCCCCACCCAGTGACTTCTGATTTCTGCAATTATTACTTCATTCACTCGTTGGGAATCATTGGAAATATTTATGAAATCTAAGGGAATCTTGGAATTTTTTTGGGGTGGTTACCCCTTCGGGGTTCATCTTTCGATGAATATCGTTGGGAATCTTTGGATATATTTATGGAATCTCAGGGAATCTCAAGGAATCTCTGGAGTGGTTACCCCCTTGTTTCAATCCTTCGAAAGGGCGCAAATTCATCCCTTTGATACCTCAGTAGGCATTTCCAACCCTTGCATCTAGTCGGACACCTAAAAAAAACTTAAGTTTCAGGAGCAATCATCCAGAGTATACCCGCGTTGCTTGGGACAGAAATTTAACATGAGACGAAGTGAGTATAGGTTCAAACGTTATGCCCCTGGAGGTTGAAGTCATAGGCTCGATATACCCACAAGCTCAAACTGTGACTCCCACAAAGTTGGTGGTTCAGCCCTTTGAGCCTTTGACATGTCGACTTGGTTAATATGACCACTTCAGTCATTTCAGCCAAGCAAGGGTAGCAAGTGCGGTGACGCAGGAACCGTAATGCAAACCCTGGGGACACATTGTCCCCCTATATACCTACTTCCGACAAGTTAGACGATAGACGTCATACGTGCGGAAAGTCTTTTCTTTTTAAAAATGAATTATTCTAAACAGCATGTTTAGAAAAAACCATCACGTTCTGGACTATTTCTGTTTATTTTATGGAAGCGGCGGCGGGCGGATGAATAGAGGACGATAGACGGCGGACAAAATTTTCTCAGAAAACAATTTTTCAGCTCCTGGGACATTCCGAATCATACAAATCACTACTTTCTAGGCTCCAGCTTCTCCTCGGGGATCGAATTTTCTTCCGTCTAGCACCATCACCGAACTTATTCGTACTAAAATGCGTATAAAATACTAATCAACATGGGAATCAATTACTGAGATCCACTGTAAAGGAATTTAGATAATTCATTCCGCTGTCGATTTCTCCAATATCTGATTAGTGCCAAAGTTTCAGCAAATTGATGGCTTTGTTCATATTTCCCGAAACATAATTCAGCAATTTACCTCCTTCAGGCACGTCTGATACATCACTTGATATTGCCTCATATTCGTAAAGGGCAAAGGTAATATAAATTGTACATGCCAGTCACACAACATTTTAGACAATATTGTGGTTGTGTGTCCACTGAGTGTTGTAAATCTGAACTAAGCAGAACAGAAAAATTACGTCCTAGTTTTTGCTTAATTCCTTCATTACAAAAACGGATTTTGTTTATTGCTTAGTCTCCCTTTCTTACTAAATACAAAATTTTGTAGATGTGAAAAAAACACCACAGGTCAAAACGCCTTCATTTGGGCACCTTCACTCCCTGCCAATAAGGAAAAATAATAATAATATTAATTATAACAAAAACGAAAATTAAATTGAAAATAGTTTTACAAGAACAAATTGTTCGAAGGAACTCAGTTCAAACGGCATTAAACGTAAATCCACAAAAAAAAAAAAAATCTCTAGTTAAATCTGATCTACGTACCTGTTTTTCTAGGCTCAAGGAGCTCAGTCTTTGGTGAGGGCATCCACGTCGCCCAAGTGTCAACTCGGGTTGGGCACATGCGGCGCGGCCGCGGCCAACATCATTACTGGCGAACTGACGAACAGTCCATCGCTCGAACGGCTCCACTACCCGTGCTGTCGTAACGAGCCGGGTAAGTCCTCCCCTACTTGTTGCTCGTCCCAACCCCCTCCCCCCACCCTCGCCCCCGGCAGAGCTTTAGCGGACGTTACTTGCTCGGATTTTGCAAACAGGAATTACCACAAATATTTGGATTTCATTTTTTCCCGTTTTGTACCTTTATGGGCCCTGGTTTAAAGCTTATGCTTTGTGTGTCTTTCCCCAGGGAATTATCACGTTTCTACGAGCTTACTGAGTTGAATATGGTTAAAATTTGTAGCTGAAAATATTAAACGCTTTAATGGTAAATTATCGGTGAGTCAGGGTTACAGGCATTGGTGGTGGAAGACCACTTTCCTAGGGGGTGCATGTGCCCTTTACATTTTTTTCTGGAGAGGGTTGAAAAATTTTTCCTGTTGCCTTATGGTAAATTTACTCCTATATCGTTATGAAGGTTTTTTTTATAGTTACTTTTTATAAACTTTCTGGGGGTGCACCCCCTTCCGCCGCCAATGTGGTGGTCACTATACCGCCGGACAAGAGTGCCATTATCAGGGATCAAAACATGATACACGCTGGGTTAGGGGGACCTTCAACTTATCTAACGAGAGCTTCATTATCTTTGTTGTGTTATCTTCTCTTCACAACGGCAACCTGCCTAGTTATTAGCCTTCTCTCCTCCCCTTTCACCGAATCAGGCCACGGCTGCCTCGACGAAAAGAAAACTACAGCTACAGCAGTATCCCCCGCCATCATGACGTAAGGCACATTTCTGTATTATTACAGATTCCAATAGTGGCTAGGAAAAGAAATCAAAGGAATATTTCCAAAATAAGGTGCAGGATGCTTCTACGAGAAGCGAGTGTGACTTTATAACCGCACAAGGGACAAGGTCAAAAAAACGTACGATATATAAAAGAAAAAGAAAGGTGAAGTTTCTTTTAATGGCTTTGATTAACCAGGAAACTCCAGTAAAAAAATATGTCCAGGCAGCATGCTTTAACTACTTGTCAAGCATGAGACCTAAACTGAATCTCAACTAAACCGAAAAGGAGAAGCAACAAAAAACCGACGACTTTACTAGTTGTTTGCTAATTAGAAAAGCTGACAAAGAAAGTCGGAAAAGGTAGGCATATATATTGCACGCTTTTCGCTAAAAACGTGGTTATATCATTTACAGCAGGAAAATTTCAAAATGAACTAAGAAGAAGAGGCTTTCCGTATAACTCATACGAGAACACTCTCTTCATATTTTCTACTTTTCCTGCTCTTGGCAATGAGAACGTTAAGCTTATTAGGGGCATTACCCGGTCTGGCCGTATCCATTTCACAACGACCAAAGGTTACCTACCTTTACTTGATTTATTTTTTACTAAATCTGAACGTTTTGAGAATTTTCACTGAATTAAAGGATATCGAAACGGGGCAAGCTCAGGGTAAGAAGACGAACGGAAGTCATTCAAGGGGATGAGGCAAAGGTGCTATCTAGAATGAATTCATCCTCAGAAGAAGTGAAGACAACCGCCACTTTACGCGTCCATTGGAGTAGAAAAGAACAAGGGCCAATTTCACAAGCCTGTTTTATAGGATGCTGGTAGAAAGAGGCAAACATGGGCACAAAAGGAGAAAATACTAAAAATCAAAGTTCTTACTTTGCGTGTGTGGAGGCGCTCTTGTAGGTACAAACGCACTGATTATCTACCATGTGACGAACGTCTTAAGTACTTAGGCTGAACTTCACCACCTCACGATAGTGTCTTTTAACTTTCGAATAGCTATCGATTCGAAAAAGCAGACATCCTCTCGTTAGGTTTTGTTGTGTCAATAGAATTCGCCTGCTTTGTTTACGTCAAATTTATTTCAACAATTTCAATCTAAAAGTGGAAATAAACGTGAAAAACCCCCTATATTTTCGGAGAATGAAGTTAAAACGTTGATTAGACAACATTAGACTACACCAAATGAGTTGCAGGTATGAAAATTATCGTTTTCGCTAACGCACGGAAAATCCACTCGAAAGCTAACGAAACGGTAACGGTGCATGGTGAAAGCCGTTAACATTTTTCGATAGTCTTCACGTTAAAGTGGTGAAATCCAGCCTAAAGTGGATGTGTTGTCCTATATAACCCCCAAAACACTCATTTTTCCGAGCCTCCACAAAGGAAATCAACCAAGCTGTATCTCACCGGATTCGGTTGTCAGACCTCGATTAAATTCAAATTTTGATTCATGTTAAAATCCGAAAATAAATACTGTTACTGTTGACTGAGTGCCGTGGGATCCAGACAGGGCTGGAAAATTACAAACTTCCAGCTTGAAAACAGTGTTTCCATTAACAACAATTATTCTCTAGTCAGCACTTAAGGCGGAATACACCCATTTGGTTCGCAATGCTACGTACTTCAAGCCCTACTCCGAAGTTACAGGGCGAGTGAAAAGTGTTTATTGGGGGATGTAAACCTGAGACTCTTTGTCGTGAGGTAGTGTTGTATTTTTGCATGAAATGGAGTAATAAGCCCACAGGAGCGGTTTTAAACAGTCAACTACCAGTCCACATGTTTTTTTGATAGATCGCGAAAACACAACACTAACTCACGCGAAATATTTTTTTGTAACGTTTCGGACTAAAACAGTATGATTTTATTGTCACATTTAGTAGAAAAGCTTGATAAATATTTGTAATATTTACCGCCGCCATGTTACATGTTGACAATTTTTATTTCACTTACGGAAGTGGGTAATTTCAACACCATTTCTCTACTTTTTCTCCTGTAAAAGCTAAACATAGTGTCCTACTTTCACTCGTTGGTTTCGCGTTCGAATAGCACACTATGTTTAGCTTTTAGAGTAGACACAACCATTACGAGATTGCAATTACCAGTCTCCGGCTGTACTAAAATGTAAACATTAGTTTTGTCGAATATTTACTTTCGCACAGTGGTTTTGGTGGAGTTCGTCGAGAATGTATGGTGGCCCTTAAATCCTCTCCAAACTATCAGTTAAATTGAGCAATAACAAGTAATCTCATTGGGAGTAAATAATTAAAAGTCTGGAAGGAGTGCTAATGAGAGTGGTGCTAAATTGGATAGAATGAGATAGTGACCGTCTTACGGCCGCGCGGGGTGCCAGCTGAGTAACTGTTCAGCACTTCACTTCCTATTTGATCAGAAAGGCGCCAGACCTCCCCCTCTACGCTCAAACCATTTCAAGGGAATTAGGTCTAAAAATATTCGTCCTAAAACTCCTATACAAAGTCACAGATCGCATTTTTTTTTCAAATAAGCGAACTGATGGATGCTGAAGGAATGCAGCACTGGTCATCACAAGCAGTTGCTCGCTTGAGTACAAGCTCATTTTCTTACGATTTGCTACTTTTCATGTGATGCCCCGTTTTCAAGTTTAAAAATTAATAATTCCTCCAAAATAACGCCAATATTTTCACAGACAACAGTAAACACTGTATTTAAATTTCCGGGAGAAAAAAAAATCCTAATAGGTATATTGCGTGGTCACACAGTACCTATGTGTACCTATGTACTATGTACATAACGTGCCTGGATGCTTTAGATTTTCTCCTCTCACGCTGAAGACTAAGAATATTCAGTGAGGTGCCAAAAGGTGATGATTACGATAGTGTTATCATCTTCATCTGTGGTTGTATTGATTTTATATTTATTAAAAATGTAAGCAAACAACACTATGTTTGCTTATCATCATTTAAACTATTTTTCAACAGCTAACACACCAACCTATAAGTAAGTCCATTCATGAATGACGCCATCATATCTTTATCACGTAGTCAAATATAACTCTGGTAGATAGGTAATCTACAACTATCCTCATGGCGATTACGAAACAATACAACTAGCATAATTATAGTTTAGGGCGACCCTTTTATGGTCCTTACTATTAGGTACCTCACTATATATTATTCACAAAGGATGTAAATACAACAAATGAGTAGAACAATACACATAAAGCATAGAGAGAAGCCACATTTAAAATCAAGAACACCACCACCGAGACACCCCAAGGAAGATGCATTTTCTTCACATGGTGCTCACACACGGCTAAGTACTTTATCTGAATAATTATTCAATTAATTATTATTTACTTTTCAGTAAAATCATGGGCATATTATAAGGACGAATACGGAATAAATTAACCGTCGATCTGTAAGAGGAGAACACTCTTATTTTGACGTCACGTCCACGTCACTGTGATTTAAGAACTCGGTTCTCATTTAAGTCAACCGAGAATTATTGTTCTCAATATAATATAGAGTTTATATCTATCTATATCTAATAACGTACAGGTGTACTTGTATTTTTTTTATACCGTTTTTTCAATTGCTGTCATGCATGACTTCCAAGACCTGAATTTTAATGACCCCCAGAAGGGTCATTTTCAAGCAACTGGTAGAGTTGGGACTTAGGATTGAATTGGAGATGTATTTACAATACTTTGGGTACTGACTGTTACCGAAATTTAGCTTATCTGATTCTTTATTATGTAAAATGAATGTTTTCACAAAGCTTACTTTGGTTCTCTATTATATTATCAATGTTTTCACATTATTAGAATTGTCTCTTTATCTATAATAAAAATAGTGTATATTATATATAATTTGTTAAATGCACACTAATTTCTTGAGATTACTGATGTGAATTGTGATGCCATAGAAGACAGAATGACAGACGACAAAAATATGTGTGAGCACCCAAGGAAATGCCCCCAGTCAAACCCAGAAAGAAAATCATTTCAAATCTTACCTTCTGAAGACATTTTTCCAGCGGGATTCAAACGCTATTATTACATTTACATGGACACGATGATCTTTTTTCGAGGTCTCCGCCTGCGCCTCCCTATGGAGGTGCCCGCGTCACTGGGTGCACCGCCGTCACTACGCCGCCCCATGGTGGTACCGCCCTCACCAGCTCCACCACCGTCACTGTTCGCGGCGGCATCGCCGCTGGGAAGCGATGGTCACCCGTGCAAGTCCAGCCTTCGTACAATGTCCCGCACGCGCGTGTGCCATGCTGAAGACGAGCTCTGAGATTCTAAGAGGGTGAGAAGCTTTGACATGTAGTTGTCGATCGTCAGCAGGGTTGGTCCTTCCTTTTCCCCTATAAGTGTAAAATAGATGATATATTAGAAACGTCCAACAGTAACGTCCAAAAATTTTCTTTCTTTATGTATCTTGATGGCACGTTTATGGTTAAAGCACTACGCACTGTTAAACACTCCTACAAGAATGGTCAATTAAGTATTCAAAGCATCTACGAGCAGTAAATTAACATTCTGCTAATACCTACCTCCCTTAAAATAATAACGGTAAAATGTTATTGGTATGTTTTTTTCTGAAGATATGATTATTAACAATTAAAGCAATAAAGCAATTTAAAATTAAATCAAAATAATAAAATAATAAACTTAAGTTGCAAGACCTCTAACTTGGGTGTATTTACCCGGCAACGGCATGTCGGAGAACGCTTCTACCAGTGTGTTGCGCATTTCTTCTAGGTGCTGAAGAAGAGCTTGGTTGTGGCACCTCTGCTGCAGGGTTTCCTCCTCCAGCTTGGCAATTGCGGTGTGGGTGTTCTCAATCAACTTCTCCAGAGCTGCGTTCTGCTGTTCATAATCAGTATTGCTTTTCCGAAGCTGCCGAAGTTCAGCCTCTCGAATCTAGCAAACGTAAAGCTGTTATAAGGGTGGTTAACTTTGTTTACATTTCCTAATGACATCTTTCCTAAAAAACTGTACGTGTTTGCTCTGAAATAACATATACATCTTCTTATAAAAATATAAAGTAGTTTAACACGATAAAATGGAATAATTGAGCGAATTTTCGACCACTTTCTTTTTGTTGACTAAAACCAATTTCAAAAAACTAAGGTAAAATTGAACACATTAGATAATGTCATAACTTTTGAACGCTGGGTGGTCATTCAAATAGCCTTCCACTTCCACACTTTTTTTCCCTTTTCCCGAGAGACCGTGAATAAGTAATCCATTCTCACCTTGTTATGATCCAAAAACTCCTCAGTAAAGATGGGAATGTCGAACTCGGACCCATCTTCAGCGTTGATACTTTCTTTGGCACGCTTACTTTCGCGCATGGCAAAGCTTCTGCAAGCGTCACTTTTCTTGTAGGCAGCCACCTATGGAATAAGATAGTATTCATTGTGAGAGTTGTCCAGAAATAATACACGGCTTTGTTCAACGTTACAGCCAGCAAGCCGCGTGGCCTACAGGAATTCTCCAAGTGATTTGATCACATAATGTAATCGACTTGGCCGTTTCGATGCACCTACGTCTGGCAGGCGTATCTACATTCTGAACTTACTTCTCTAGCATATCTCCCCTTGTCTTCATCTGCAGCATCCGTGTACTGCTGCTTCTGCTCCGACGTCAAGGCTTTCCAGTCTTGGGCCAATTTCTTGGTTATTTCAGTAAAGCTCAACGTTGGATTCTCGGTTCGCACCCTCTCACGATTTTCCTTGATAAACCAGTGATATGACGAAAGTGGCTTGTGAGGATCAGAGGAATCTTTGTTTACCTGGAATTTTAAGAAAACAGTTCTCAGCGTCAGCACCGAGTGATGTGAGACAATACTACTGTAGGTTGAGTGTATTTTCTGGTCACTGGGTACTTTCAGAAGGGTACATAGGCCGACATTCTTAAATGGTAACGGAAGCGAAAGGCTCAACTGACTGAAAATTAGGGGAGAGCTGCAATGTGACGAAGGTTCATTGCCTGCGATGAGCATTGAGCTTTCCAGTAAGGCTATAACTAGAATCCAACTGCTTTGTTCTAATCCATTCCCCAGCCAACTGAATCCACAAACTGCAAGCTCACGCTGAGTATCCCGTGTGTATATAGGGAGATAATTCCGGAGTGTACCACTAATAGTAGGTATATAGGTAGGTACAACTCCCAAGGCAATATCAGGAAATAAACGAGGTTTGGGCTTATGACTAATGGAAGTACGCCCTAATGATCGTTACCTTTTTTCTCTTCTTTCCCTTTGGCCAACCAACACCTCTAACTGAAGTTGCATTGTCTGAAGAATCTGGGGCTTTTTCATCGGAGCTACTGGGTTTTACTTTTCCTGAAAGAACAGGAGGACCAAGAACGCTGCCGTCCATAAGTAGAACAGTACTTTACTTTTAAAATATGTTGGATAAAAATTAGCTGAACATTTCAGTCATTCTAGGTATTTTCAGAAAAATATAAAAAACATACTTTGCAGAAAAATTTTGTTTCGAATGTTTAGGTTTCGAACCGGCCAGGTTAACCAACATGTCTGTGCAAATTAGTAAGGGAATTTTGTCGCACGACCGAAAATTTTTCCGCGCTTTTCAAACAAAATGTTTATTCTTAAAAAAATGAAATAAATAAAAAAATTATTACAGATGGATAACTAGCTAACATCATTTATTAATTATTATTTATTCATAAAACTATTATTTTGGCTCTAGAAAAGGGCCTTTATATCAAATAATTTCAGTGTTTTGATATAAAGGGGTGCTTTGACTTTTAAGTACTGTCCCCGATCGACAAAAAAAAATTACTTTACTATTACTATAGTGTATGGCTATAGTGAACTAGCAATAACTACGGACACTGCAATAACTAAAGAAAATCACACACTACATAAGAATATTTTGTATAATTAATTTTAATTTGAGGTTGATGCGTGACACTGCATTTCCTCAGAGTATTTTTCATAGGATAGGATACATTAAATAGCTAATTAGTGCTAATCGTAGGTAAGACGTCAAATAATAATGTCTTCCGTGATTCCTTCGAGATTGACTCCAAACGGTTGGTATCGGTAGCTCAAGCTGTTTTAATGAAACAAAAATTCCCGGAGGTTTGGGGTTCGTAACGTCGAACCCACCTTAAGTAGGCAAGTGATAAGTAAGTAGGTACCTATAGTGAAACGTGGGTAGGTGGATAGGTACTGGTAAAGGGTAAGTAATTCTTCTACATGGAGAACGACAAATCTGTAGTAATTTCGAAACAAAAATTTATTAAAAAACAAAAACGTTGTTACAACATTTAGACGTCAGTTTAACACGATTTGAATAAAACATCTAGGTACATACATACCTACTTTCGTTATTTCCATAATAGATAATGAAAGCAAGCTTTCCTTGTTCTTTTGAAAGCCTCTAAATGTTAGCGACCGATGAAAGTGGCAAAAAGTACCTAAGTACTTTGCTGGTAGGTAGGCAAGAATGAAAGATCAATTTCAACGGAAAGATTAAAAAAATAAAATATAAAATAAATAATTAGGAACAGAGGAAAAGCAGATGATGGCAATGACGAAGTGGGTATTCTCAATTCAAAATCCAGTAAAGCGATAAAAAAAAATCGACCACACCAACTTGAAATTCCTACCTAAGCCTATTGGTACCTTACACCTATTTACTTACTACTAGTTACTTAAACTTACTTTCCCGCAAGGGCGCGGTTCACACGTTCACAGTTTTCTATATAACATGACGCTACGAAGAACAACCACTATTATATAGGTACGAAAACACACTAAAACTCCAAAGTGGGCTGATACAGTGGCAGTGGTTCAAAAAATTAATCGTTGAGGGTATGAGCTTGTACAAAAAATCGTTGAGGTTAGTTAAATGAAAAGGTACGTGCACCTGCGACAACGATAAATAAATATCTGTAGGTACCCAAGTATCTACCAACCCATACATGGGATGGATCCCAAAATTTATGAATAACATTAATGGTCCAAAAGGTCATTGTCCGGTCGCTCCAAGTTTTTGGCGGCAACGGTAAGAGAAAGGACCAGTTCTGCAGCCAGTAGGCCACAGTTAGGAACTTCAAACGACCAGAAGAAAATTAAAAATGTTCCTAAACAATAAAATAACGTAAAAGTTATTACTACTAACTGGCAGGCGGCTAACTAGTACATTATAATTGCACGAAATTTCGTAAGACCCCGAGGTGGACAAGTCATTTTGCCCTCGACTTACATGTAATCTGGCCCACAAAATTGTGTAAAAAATAAAGAACGATACAAATAGAATACACATGAGTTAAATCGCTTCGTATCACTTTTACGTCGGCCCATTTCTGAAATTTACGCTTGACACGATAAAAATCCAACCTGAAACAACGACAGAGCCGAGACAGGTACTAGGGGGGTCCAGTGACTACATGGATTTTACGTATATGACTACAGTCACAAGTCAAAATTATCCTCCTCAGACAAACTGATGGTACTTAATAAAATCTCTCCAAATAGGTACCTAATCCACGTTCACGTTTATAAAAACCTTTGAACTCCATGTCTCTTTCACGATTTTTAAATTATACAACCGTTTTAACCGAAATAAATTATCACTTTACAAAACCAAACAATACAAATACTTCACATGTGATGATGTGGATAATCGAGAAAACCAAAAAAAGGTTTTACAAGACAGCAAAATGAGTAGAAGAAATCTAAATACGTTTAGAGGGATGGTTCACGGGATAAGCACCCTTTTTGGCCCATGGGTCCCATGTCCCATCCCATCAGACTTGATAAATAATTGTAGGTGATGCTAGTGCAACTAGAATGTGATGCTAGTTCAGTCATGGAAAGCTTATAATTTTATCACTAAAAAATATTCGTCAATGGTGGGAGTAGAAAACGCAACAAAAAAGCAAAAAAGTCCGAAGTTATAGAATGCATATCAATAACTAAGAATTCAAAATGTGAACGAATTAGAGTTCAGTATTGATAAAACCACGAAACATTGACGAAAGGAAGAACAAAATACCAAAATGGGTAGATAAATCTTCAAAGATTGAAAATCCATAAGACCAATTGTTGTTCGCTTACATCCTTTTACAGGAACTCTAGTCCTTCACGGGAAACAGAACACAACAACTGTGTTCATTCGCCTGAATCTCGATTGTATGGGAAATTGTAGAAAAAACCGAGTACTCTAACGACGACTCACCAGTGCGTCGGTCCATACAATAAAGTAGTGTATACCATTCAATTTACGAGACGGTAATCGGTAACAGATATGCGAGCTCCACCACACAGGGGCACTATGTGTGCATAAGCAAAAAGGGGCACAAGCATATGTCATGCGTTCAATTAACCAGGTCGATATTCTCGAAATCATGCTGTTTTCGCTGGTATTGCTCCAGCGTCGACTGGATCGTGTCCTGTGAGTACATGCATTTTTCAGAGCCACAAGTGCACGTGAAGGTTTTCCATTTAATCACCCAAAACTTCTCGCCGTAATTATACCTGAAAAAATAGAATTTTTATAATCTTTGGTGGGAAAGCAGAGACTGCGCCTGAAAGGGTGGAATTTTAAAACTTCAGAAACATTCTTTTTGGAACCTGATTGAAAACTGGAGGATGGAAGGGACAAATAATCCCCACGTTTGGTTCTATAAATCTTCCATAAATGATCTGACTAACCCAAGCTCGGTGTTGGGCTGAATATCTTGGTTTGAGAAGAAAGCGATCCTGGGGAAGCGAAGATCCTGATGTTCAACAAAGACGCTGACAGGGAAGACGTTGGGCTCACACATGTGGTTAATGAATCGCGACAAGTTCCCATACTTGCGCGCATCAATGCAGTACGTCTCTCCGTCCTACGGAAACAATATCACAGTTAAGTCCCTCCGTCGAGTATTAAAAATCAATATGATTCGAAGTTTGCCTAGAGCGGGGTGACGGCTTCAAAAGAGAATCATTTTACTTGAGTGCGGTTCCAGTAAACAACCTCTTAAAAACAAACAAAACTAACAATCTAGAAATTATAAACTCTTACCCTATTCTCCAAATCGAAAAGGTAGGAGTCATTCTCGCGATGATCCGCCTCGCTGTCCGTGATGATCTCCCCGACGTACTCGCAAACGAAGGAACCGCGGGGGATAAAATTGAGAGTCTTGATGCCCCAGCCGCGCGTTTCCGTTCGGAACAGCTGGAAGCGGCAGTTCATTCCGTTTTGGACCACCCGGTTCTGGCACAGGATCCTGTTGCATCCACACATTTGATTGCATTCAAATATCATTTGGGGGTCACTATAACAGAATTCCGGACTGAGTTTTCCCACGCAGTCGTACCTGTGGAAAAACAATTAACCACTTTTAAGTCACGAGGATCGATCGAAATTTTGTTGTATTTCTGCCAACTCAACTTTGTGGAATTCTTAGGGAAAAATTGCAGTGTTCTAAATACACAAGGATTTGGAATTATGTATTTAATGTGTACCGAGGAAGGCTTACCAAGCTCTGAGCTTGACAGAGGTACAGGTGCAGCTGCCACTGGTGCAGTTGTCTTCACAACCGCAGCTCTGCATGGTCGTGATGGCGCGCTCAATGGTGATGGCAGAAGTGAAGCAGCACTCACTCACGTACACGAAGTCCCGCGGCTCTGGCTCTGAGTCTACGCCATTGATGCACTGCACCGGGTTCCGCTCCTTCCCCCTCGAAATATCACTGCAAATAAGATGTTTCAGGTTGGAAACTGTAGGCTAAAAATTTCCCTGTAGGTCGATGGTAATGAGTGGGTGGGAACACAGGGTAAATGGCTTGTCTTAGATTACCCTCATGACAGACAGATTGCCTGCAGGTATGAGACAAAAAGGAGCCAAGTTTGAGCGTCAACATGTTCCTGATGGATACCTGCTCGGCACCCACCGAGGAAAACTTAGTTTTAAGGCGTGATTCTGACTAAATCAACCCCTCATTATCCTCCTTTAATAAATGTGTACATCTCAAGGATTAATGGGACATCAACAGAGGTGTAGCGTTCAGCTACCCACAAACATACATACCTACTTGCTATGTGACTCGCAAATACTTACTTGCAAAGCACACGGGGGCCACGGGTTCGAAACCTGGCCACCAACTGATTGAGTTCTTCGTTGAGACTAATGGATTGGTGGATGGGAGAGCCGACGGGGGCGCAGTCACGTGGCGATTCCCCCAACTTGTTCTTGATTTCGGACTGAGCACCCCTTGCCAACAGCAGCAGTACGCAGTCATATTTGCATTGACGAGCTGCGATGTGCCTGGTTTCAAAAATTACACCGTATTCAACTTAAATCAGAGCCAAAAAATCGGAATTGAAACCCTACCTATTATATTTTGGAAACAAAATGAGCAACTGTTTTTGAACAATACGATACTCCTATGTTCACTCATACCCGGCACGATACATGCTACTTACAGAGGAGTGTCTCCCTCGGCGTTGACCGCAGACAAGTCACAGCCGCTGGACAGGAGAAGCTCCACTACGTCAACGCAGCCTCCGTAAGCAGCCCAATGCAAGGCAATATTCTGCTCATTATCGCGAATAAGTGGGTCACCGCCCTCCCGCAGTAGTAACCTATACAAAAAACACATCACTTAGTAGCAGCCAGACCTAACTGAAGCTACCCTGGCCATGGTTACCCCTTCGATGGGAGAGGTTTTCGAAATGAGCACTGTTTCGTGGTAGACCCCTCTCTCATGCCCTGTCCCACTTAAGCACTGACAGAGCCACTGTGTGTGTAACCAAGTGGCTCCGCACCTCAGAATGCATTTATACCTGATAGCGTGGGTGTTCTACCAGCTAATCGGCTTCGACCAACCCTTAATCGTTTTCTGCTTATTGGCCTTTGGTCACTCTATGGCTCGTTTCCATACCTGACAATTTCAATGTGATTAAATTCGGAGCCCCAGACGAGGGGGGTCCAGCCCCCATCATCCAGGCTGTCGACATAGCGCCGAGGAAGGCTGGGGGCGGACAGCAGCATTGTGCACGCCTCAACGTTCCCGTTCTTTGCCGCCAAATGTAGAGGTGTCATTCCGTCATCATCCTGAAAGAGTCAATTACTTCTCATACCAAATTTATGTAAAAAAAAATGTATAGGTATAAAAATATAATACATAATAATGTGACACAAGAAACTAGTTGACAACGCTGGTATTTATCATCCAGCGATTTTTTGCCAATCTCAAAAGATACTGTACCTATCACATTTTAGAAGAAAAATGCAAACAGTTACCCTCCCTAGAGTGATACCATAAAAAAATTTAACCAATTGCTTGTTGACCTATGTTTTTTCCAACCATTCTTTGAGGAAACTGTTGGATTTTTGAATGTTCTGAAATATGACTATAACGTCAGCACCAAGATGGCTAATTCGTGTGTGAAGGGCAAACCTTCAAGATGAGAGAGGCCCCAGCCTTGACGAGGTACTTGATAACATCCAAATGTCCTGCCACGACAGCGAGGCTGAGGGCCGAGTTTTGGTCGGCGTCCAAGAGGTCGATTGGTAGCCCCGCTTGCAGCAGCAGGTGCACCAACGTGACATGTCCCAGGCCGGCAGCCACATGCAAACTCGTCTGCTGCTTCAAATCCGCGAACACGTAGTTAGGGTTCAGACCAGCACTCATCATTTTCAATAGTTTGACGGCGTCCCCTGAACGCACTGCGTTTAGGAGACTTTTATGCGAGTACCTAAAAACAAATATGAGCGACTATTTAAAATAATTGGTTTATATTTTCTTCCGAAAAGGTTTCATATATTTAACAAGTAACTGATACCTATATTCTGAAATAAAATATATCTACTGAACACCAGAAACTAGACCGATAGTAAAGTATTAACAACTGAGTGTTCCCATGTTGTCAGTACTAAACAGCCAGCTAGTTTCTCATATTAAAGGTATATTAATATTTCCGGGGGGGGGGGGGGGGGGGGCCTTGAAATTATGTCAGAAAAACCTAGCATACGAGGGCTGCTATTTATATACCTGGCCTTGGCTAAAGTAAAGGTATTAGGCGACTGAAGATGATTCCACTAGAAAATTTGATATTTTTCACTATAACTTGTATAGAAACTTTTTCCATGTTAGTGCAATTTAAGTTGTTTACAGTAAATAGAAAAATACCTCGGGCAAAAAATGGAATAGCCCTGTGAACATTTTCGTGCGATGATTTTTCATAACTTTCGACGGGCATTATCAAGACAAGAGTACTTCGATGAACTTAATTGTTTATATACTGATAAAGCACCATCCTACAGCTCTGTAAAAAACTGATATAACTAATTCAGACTTTGTCGACGTTCGCTCCAGCGTGAACTTTGTGAAGGTCGTCCAAAATCGGTCGTTGTGCCAGAAAATATCGATGCTGTGCTCGAACTGATAAAGCAAGATCATCATGTGACATACCGTGAGATAGAGGCATCTTTGGGCATTAGTATGACTGGCATCAATAAGATGCTACATGAATATTCGACCATCAAGAAGACATGTTTGCGTTGGATGCCGCATAATCTAACAAACGCTCAAAAGAAGGCTTGTGTCGATTGGTGCAAGGAAATGGTGGAAAAATACAGTCAAGATGCATAAAAGTCGGTGTCCAACATCTACAGAGATGACGAATCATGGATCTATGCATCTGAACTCGAAGCGAAGCAGCAATCGACTGTATGGGTCTTCGAAGACGAGCCAAATCCAACAGAAGTTGTTCACGGAAGAAGTACATCGAAGCAAATGGTTGCCTTTTTCTTCGGCATTTTCGGTCACCTGGGGACGTAAGCGTTAGAATAACGCAGGACGGTCAATTCAGAATGTAATACGACCATTTGTTTGTGAGAAGTCGTCGGAGAAATTCGAAAAAAGGGGAGGAAGAGGCGAATGGTTCCTCATGCTGGCAGTGCGAGCTCTCACATAACGACTCAAACAAAGCTATTTTTGACGGGTCATCCTCCGTACAGCCCTGATTTGGTACTCAGTGACCTCTTTTAATGCCAGTAAATTAAAAAAAAAAATACGGGGTCAGCGATTTTCGACACCCGAAGAAACGGTTGATGCATTCAAAACGCACTTTTTGTAGCCCTCTCAATCGGAGTGAAAAAAGTGCTTTGAAAATTGGTTCAAACGCATGCAAAGTGTATTGATCTTCGCCGAGAAGATTTTTTTAGACAATGAAACCAATTTCAATCAAAAAAACTTGTTCTTTCATTACTAGGCCAGAAATATAAATAGCAACCCTCGTACTCTTCATCCTACAGATTGCAGAGGATATTTCCAAAAATGGCAATTAATCAATGAGAGCGAGAGGCTTAGGACCATCTTACTTACATCTTTCCAAGAAAACTGGGTTTTTTTTTTCGTTTTAAAGTTGTACCCAAATTTTCTATATGCTTTACTACGTAGGTTACACATATTCGAAATTGTACTATTTATAGCGCTTTCTATTTGTGTGCACTGCAACTGTGCGGTCCAACTGGTCAATGGATTCCTAAATAAACATAGCAGGCACACAAATTTATTGCAGTGCGTAAATAGAAAGGGCCATTAGCTAGAACTATTTATGGCGCACACCAAAACTGCATTCAGTAGGTAACAGCTACGGATGAAGTCTCAACGGGAGTTCCTCAGGGTTAGCTAATCAATAAATGTCCGACCTGAAATCCCCTCCCAAGAGGGTTACTCCATACTACAGAAGCTAAGAAAGCGAATAACAAGCTTAGCGATAACATACAAATGAAAGGTTAGTTCTACATTGTAACTACTCACCAAAAACACATAGGCAACACAAAGAACACAGACCCATACTAATAAGGATTCATTTTCCTGAACATTGAAAAAATGAAGCAAAATTAGCAAAAATTACAGCGAAATATTTCTAACTTACCGGAACGTTATTCCAGGACCACTAAGGGTGCGTCCCGCCATGCCCAGTTAAGAGAAAACTTGAGATTTCCTCCCATGTTTAGTATGTTAAATTTTCAAGAAAATCGGAGTTTTTCTCTTAACCGAGTATGGTGGGACGCACCCTAAGTTTATAGAAAACTCGCGAGAAATAAAGCTCGTTCACGCTTCTACCATTATGGCATGCCATCTATGAATCCGATGTAATACGGGCCAAAAACAGGAAAAACGCTCCCAAAGCATCACCCCCGCTGCCCAGTGAGTATCATCTTTGCACCGCCTAATCCCTGTTAGAAACATCCCAGTTCTTAAGACGAACTTTGACGCAATCGGCCAATGAAAATTAAGAAGCCTACTTAAGGGTAGTGACATTTTTTTCTTCTCCTGAAATAGGAGTATATAATATCAGAAAGTAGTTGACGATGTTAGTTGACTATGTTATGAATAAAAGGTCACTTCACAAAGCGCTTTGTTTGTCATTTCTATAAGGAAATAGCTGGGATTTTTCGATTTGTTCTGAAACCGAATGCGTCACTAAAAGACTTGTCAAAAATCAATTCATCGTAAAGTCACAACACATTAACAAATTTTTGACTTAAGACAAATACCTACTCTTTCTTAGGAAACTTTGGCAGAAAAAATGTGAGCAAAGAAATTGGCAGACTGCGTCGACATTCCCCATAAAGGACTGAAAGTTCCATTTGGTTGAGGCAACAATAGCCCATAAGCCTTAGTTTGGGAGCGGTGCGGTTGATACCTATGGCTACTGGGTGGGCCGGGGCGGGGGGCGGCGGTGAGAGCTGAGCAAGCGACACCGAGCAACTGCGCTAACTTGTCCGGGTCCGGGGCCTCCCCCGACGGTGTCCACCTCTCAACCTCGGGCGGTAACGTCACGGGCAGAGGCTCGTCCGCCTTCACGACCTGGCCCCTCCCGACGCTCATCTTGGCTGGCTTGCTGCAGGCAGGCAAAACTTACTTTAAAAAGAGGGACAAGGAAAATTCATCAAAACCTCGTAAACATTAATTTTTTTTTCGTTCTACAGTGTACCACGCCCATATACAAGGCAACGTACCCCATGGCCAACCATTCAATACCTCAAAAGTACGACAGTTTTATTCATGCAATGTTCTGCACCTCTAGTTGGTCGTGGTAGAGGGAAAGCATGAAGAGGGGAACGGGCCAGTACCATCTTGAGTTAGTTGAGATAACTTTCTGAGTGGAAGCCGTTTTCAAATATTTAATACAATACAGCCAATCCCAGATTTGACTTCTAGTTCCAAAAGAAGCAATTGTTTTTGTTCCTGTCAGGTTCACTGTCTGACAGTTAGGCCTAAATACAGGGGATAATATTTTACACGCGTCCATGAAAACTGCCCGTTAAGGGGTAGCAACGAAGGGCAGGAAAAAACTACTATTTGAGAAAATCATCGAGGCACGTTTTATAGGTTTTAACAACAATTGCTTACGTGACACGGACGGGCCGAGGTCTCGGGAGGAAGACAGGATCTCTGCGAGACTTGAGCGAGATGGCAATCGCCTTGGCCGGAGAGAGGTCCCCGCAGTGAAGGCAGCCTTCCTGCCGCGCGCACGTCTTATGGTATTGATGCAAACCGCTGCACGAGAAGAATTTACCCTGCGATCAAAATAATCAGCACTATTATTTTTGAATCTGTGAAGTCTGAAATAGCGGTCTGATCGAAGAACAGAGTATCCGCCATAAAGGAAAGAACAGGAATACTGAGAAAATAAACAAGCAGCTACTATTTAGTGCATCACTTCACAACACTCACGAGCCAGAAATTATTTTTTTTCCAAAGTAGCGACAAAAAAAGAACACTTTACAAGCGGTACCTTTCTTTAAAAGTTTCTATAGAAAGATACTGACCAGGAATGTAAACCCGCTAGAAACTGGACCCTACCAAAATATACGAAGAAAATCTAACTTCCAATCAACCGACTATTTAGGCTGGCGCTGCGTGTTGGGCATTTGAAGTCCTCCAGAATCTATCTTTGGAAAAAGGGCGTACCTGTGTGCAAAACAGGCCACAACCAGGGCAGCAGTTGTGGCGAAGGAGCCGCTGTAAATGAACAGAACACAACATGATGTAGGGAGTGCGTGAGCTGGGCCGGTGGAGACCCACTGTGGTCGAAGGGAGAGGGTTGCAACAACCGAGCACTCGACCATCTAAGCTGTCCAGAGCCTGGCAAGTCAGCTCTCCGGGGTTGTTGTTGCTGCTTACAAATACCTGCGGTTTCTTACTGCACAGGCAGAGAGGCGGTGTTGTAGCCTGAAACAATGTTACTTTATTTGTACACACAAATGAACCCTGTCTTTCCTTGAATACTACTAAAGAAACGTACCGAGGGATTCTAAAGCTAAACTCTTACAGATTACAAAGATGCCTTTATCTTTTGGGTCCTACAACTTCAAAGAAAAACCAGGTGGTCCCCAAGTCTATACGGCCGGACGCCAACGAAAATTATTGAAGTATCAAGTATTCGCGCGCTTTCATAACTTTCACTCTCAAAACGAGGGAACAGCAAAAAATAAAGAAGAGAGAAAGACAAGCCAACTAGTGAAAGATTTTTTTTTTAAAGTGAGATTAACCTCGCTAGCAGTTGCTGACGATTCAGGGCAAGCGGGGTTGACGTTACATTCAGCAATACTTGGAGAAGGTACGGCCCGTTCTTTGGAAGCCTCGCGTTGCTGATGTTTCCTCTTTCTCTTCGAATACCGCGTCTTCTTGCGCTTCCGAGGTGGGCCCTGCGCGTCATTTGCCGCCTCCGAGCACGCCGACGATGACGTCTCCGAATGCAGCAATGGCATTTCTGCTGGTAAACTGTTTTCCTGCAATGGTATCAATAAAAATGTTAAAATTCTGCACCGACATAAGTAAATAGAGGAACGAAATAGTGAACATAGGTACTGGACCTATGTCGTTTAAAATAGTTCCACTTATAAAGAGGGTTCATGATATGACATATGACATACCTACGGATAATACGTGTAGAATAGAGAAAGCTTGAAGCCATAAAGGGTTTCTAAAAGACAGGGGATATACCCACAAAGGTACACCAGGCAAGCTCAGTATCCCTCTGTACGACGCGACGGCAGTAATCAGAGTCTCGTTGGTCCCCCCTTTAGGAGGGTTTAGTACTCGGTCCTCAGAAATAGGGAATGTCAGTGGAGACGGATTCTTAGAGGCAAACGGAGAAACCTTCAATACTGATTCACAAGCAGTGGTAGGGGTTCAGCTCGTTACTAGACCCAGAAGAAATACGTACTTGCACGACAGGGGCAAGAGATTCTGCCAAAGGAAGTTCAGGTGGAAGCATTCTATCTACAGCTGGTTCAACAGCGGGCTGCGGTTTCTCCTTTGCCGTTCCTTTCCCAGCAGGTTTTTTAGCTTTTTTCGCTGCTGGGCTTTCAGCAGGGGGTGGTTCCACCTTCCGGGGACGTAGTGTAGGCCGGCTCAGTTGTAATGCATCCCAGTCTTTTTTTCTGCTCTTCTTTTCAGTCACCGGAGCAGAAGGGGGAACGCAAGCGGGTGCTAAACGCAAAAATATAAAAAATTAAAAAAAAAAATTAAATGAGTCATTTTATGCGAAAGTTTTCCGACTGGTCGTATTTATCTTCTTTTCTCGTATATTCCTACTCAATTTTTTGAACTATTTTTCAAGAACGCAAAAATCTTCCAGTCCAACGAAGGTATAATAATTCATCAACTGTAAAAAGATACATACGTTCCAACTCCTTGGGAGGCTCCTTCTCCACATGAGTAAGTTCCTCTTGTGGCGTTTCCGTAATTTTTTCAGTCTCATTTTCAGTGGCAGAGCCTTTTACAGGAAGTTCATCTAACTCTTCCTTCAATAATGGCGGGTCGATGGATTCTGCAGCAGCTACTGGGTCCTCTTTAGAAGGCGTTTGCTCAGCCTCTGCAGCATTCTGACTAACTGGAATTTCCTCCACCGGCACAGTCTCGGTTTCAACCCCTTCACTGCCCAATTCCACAGCCATACTTACTATAAATAACGGATATTACAGAATATTACACAATTAACATATAGTCTGAAAAGGGTTAGACCCATATACCTACCTACCTTTAAATATCTAGGTATTCGACTGTGAAGGTTTGCCCAGTTTTGAGCAGAACACATATAATCTAATTTTCCCGTAATCAGCACAAATCTTCGGGGTTTTGCCATCGCCTAGCCTTTCGAACCAAAAGCCATAGGCAAGTAGACTGGGATATCTACCTAGTTATTGCTGTTGTCATGTGTAAACACGCCTAAACGCGGTTTCCCAACGTCTCTTATAGAACATATGGGGAGTTTTTTGGAACAAAGTCCACAGAGTAGAGGCATAAACACCAATCCATCCACAAATCCTTGGTCGGTACTATGTTTCTGAATATGTATTATCCAGTTCCGTAGTACCAACTACTTATTTAGAAACATAGTAGGTACCGACTACACGACTCAGGGTTGCGTTAGTTGAACAGAAATAAGTTGATTACCGTCACCCTGGGTTACAAAACAGATGCATCGTATTCTAAACGGATTCCCCGAATACAACATACCTACGTACCTAAAATTATAACATCTAGGAAAGGAACCCGCAAGGCAGGGCGAGAAGAATCTATCAACTGAACTTTGATAAATAAACCCTCTACAAACTACATACCATGAGCCGCTGAAGGCGAAATAACAATTTTATTCGCAAAAATGAAGGTTAAACAGGTCGATTAAGAGTACACGTCCTCCAGCAGTCCAGATTCCAGCTCTCACCTACTTACCTTTTGGTAGGTCGGTGCCTAGCCAACTCCAAAGCCGAATCCAAGGGGTCGTTGACCCTAAACTGGAGTCATCACCGTCAGCCTCTGATTTTGCCTAAAAACGGCGGTTAATAATATAATTAGTTTCAAAACTAATTAAAAAATAATAATTTCACATCTTTTATAAATTAAAAAACTATTTTCTTCTTCAGAAAATTTTCTAACCTCAAGATGGCGTTCCTCGAAACCATAGAGTACAAAAAATTTACAAATATTTATAAATTGTAAATTGTGTCTTTTGATTCAATTAAGTTTTTTTATGAAATTTGTAAATAAAATTCACAATTTAAAAAAAACATTTTTACATTAAACTTTCGTTTTCTTGGGTGTATGTGCTTGCTGCCTTGAGGTACTTATGTTGGTATCCTCACTATCCTCAGCTTCCAGGGCAGCCACTTTGGAGTGTCGTAAACAAATAGTATTAAAAAATTCAGTAGAAAGAGAAAGCTACTAAAGCCAGCTAGCTACCAAAAATTTGAAACATCACAAGGATATCGTTTATCAAAGGAATGGCCAATTCAGACAAGACACGTGTGTTATTTATTTGCTTGGGGAATATCTGTCGTTCTCCGATGGCAGCCTGTGTTTTCCGGCACCTTGCAGCAGAGCGCGGTGTGAAAGACAAATGGCTTGTGGACAGTGCCGCTCTTGGTGGATGGCATGTTGGTGGTAAGGGTGACACGCGGATGCGACTCACGCTTGAGAAGCATAATATCGATGCAACACACAAGGTAGGTAGCAATGGAACGAAAAGTATATGTATAGTATCGCCACTCGACCTGCCTGGCCACAGGGCATTCTGTGAACAGTGAACAGTGCATAATGCCCTCGGGCCAGGCAGGTCAGAGTGGCGATACTATACCTACCTACCTACCTACCTATCGCCCATGTTGAACAACAATATTTAATGGGAAAAGTGATTGCAGAAATTTGTTCACCGACTGTTCTTACCTACTGCAAATATGATCTTTTAGTGCGACCATAATATCACTACATCAATGATCTCTATTCTCCTGCGGTTACCTTGGGTTTGGGGATGAACCTACTGTTACCCCACCTACCTACTGAGGCCGTTTGGAATTCGCCCCTAAAGTAAATGTTTTTCTGAAAGTATAGGTATTGTCAAAAAGCCAGATCTCTTTCTATTAACGCTCCTTTTTTATGCAGGCACGGCAGATAACCCTTGACGATTACCGCAAGTTTGATCTGATCATTGGGATGGACGAAGAGAACATGTCCGCACTTGAAGATATGGCTCCTCCGGACAGTATAGCAACGCTCAAACTGTTCGGCGAATATGACCCAGAGAAAGAGTTGATTATCAGAGATCCCTACTACGACCGCAAGATGGATGGATTTGATAAAGTAAGTAGCTATGTACCACTCAAATACTATCTATAATTTGATACGCAAGGGTCCAGCAACACGTTAAATTAATATGAACATCAATAAATTGTATCAAATACTGACAAAAAATTTTAACTCCGCAGGTCTACGAGCAGTGTGTCAGGTGCTCCAACGGGCTACTGGATACAAAGCCTTAGTAGAAGTCATCCCCTTCCCAAGGCCGCAAATCCACATCCACCTCTATCAAGATCCTCATCAAACAAAACGTTGGCAGTTGAAAGTTCATTAGAAACTTACAAAGGTACGTACCTATATTTATCTAAAGCAATAATTAAAAACATTACAAATAAAATTTATTTTTTACGTTACAAACGCCGGCATGGATACATTCAATACAATGCAGGTGGTCCTGGTTAGGCTATGAGATACGCTTTAAAGGGAAGTATGCTGACTTTACTGATTTTACTCGTCCCGATTTGTTATTTGCCTTCTCATTCTCAACGGGTACAAGGTAGGATGGGTCCAAAGCGGGTTTTCTGAAAATCAAATACGAACTGTGTTAGGTTTTGTTTTACTGACAACTTTTGGTGTAAAACATACAGACGCCAGACAAGGATTTGAAATGTGGGAGGTAATAGTTGGAACGCTAGGTGCATTACCTGTTTGAGTCACCCATTCCTCCCTCAGCCATAGACGATCGCCCTGAAACTGTCGATTTATATAAATTATTACACAATTAATTTCCATTTCTAGAAATACGGAGAAAAGATAAATAAGTGTCTAATTTTGTCTGCTGACAGTTTCTACTAAATTTATTTTTATAAATAAAAAAAAATAAATAAAAAGAGAACGAAAAGTTGAGCGGTTCCAAGGGAACCGCTCTGATTGGGTATCGTCATCATCAGCTGTGATGTGATTCATGCAATACGAGGTTTACCCACCCACGCTGCCTGGAGTTGTGCTGGTGAGCCAAGGAGGTAAAGTCTTGCTACCGAGTGTGAGGGATGACGTCATTAGGGGATTGGTTAGGGGTGCAGGTGCACTAATGTTCAGGGAGTGTGTCAGTGCGTCCTTCTCGTTTAGTTTTCGATGCAGGCAAATGTTCACTGCAAAAGGAATTTCACGCTGTAAGAGTTGTTCCGTACAAATCATCAGCTAATTTTTCAGCTTTGACTTTAGATATGGTAGACGGGATGAATTAGTTTGAGTAGGTACAAACCAGCACTGAGTTAGATTTATTTTCTTTCTTACTTACGATCAGTTTGTTTCTTAATGGTGTTTTCTTGCTCCTTAACCTTATTCTCCAGTATAGCAACATTTTTGTTGGCAGTTTCCAGCTCTCTTGATGTTTGTGTTACTTTTTCTTCAAGAAGCAGTAACTGCTCTGATTTGAAGCTTAATTCTTTTTTAACACTCTGGAGCTGTTCATCCACAATCCTTCCTACTTTTAACATTTTTGTTTTCTGAAACAACAAGCACAATTTTATTTACCTTGGATTCAGGTTAGAGTTTTAAAAGATTTAATGCTGTTGCAAAAATAATTTCTGTCGCAGTCCTACATTCTTTTCTTCCTCAGCAAGCTTGGCCTTCAAGGTCGCAATCTCCTTCAGGGCTTTGTCCAGCTGATGAGCAGTATGTTCCAATTGACGCTCGCACTTGCCGAGTGCTGTCGCGACCTCTCTTTCCCTCTGCTGCGCCGCTTGTAACTCTCGGTGTTCTAGACTGAGGCGTGATGATAGGCCTTGTCGCTCTCTTTCGGATGTTGCCAACTGCCGCTGAGTTTCCAAAAGATTGCTTTCTATCCTGGTCACAAGTTGCTTCTGGGCTGTTAGCGTCTCTTCCAGATCTTCATTTTCCTCTGATAAACGACTCAGGTCGTTTTTCAGGGTCTCATTCTTCTCAGTTATCACACTGAAAAGATAAGCAATAAGCTAGGAAACTTACGAATAAATTGCGTTCAGTTGATCAAACAAAAACGCAGTGCTGGGTAAAAGGTTTGAAACAATTGGTTAGTGTAGAGTGAAGAATATTCAACAGTCCCTGGGACTGATAGATTTGGTACGTAGGGAAATACAGTATGGACTCTGGGAGCAATTACATTAAACGGCTCTCCAGTTTTTGTTTCTCTTCTATCAGTGCAAGTTTGTTATGTCTCAGCAATTTCAGTTCACTTTGCAGCTCTTGCACAACTCCGTGATGCTTTGCCTCCAGTTCTTTCCTTTCGTTCCCATATTTCTCAATTTCGGAAGCAAGTTGTTGACTCTGCTCCAAACGCAGAGAATTTTTCTCATCAGCTAACCGGAACTAAAAAAAAAAATAACACCATGTTCCAGCTAAGAGAAGTCGAGACTGATGGATTTTTTTTGTCGTCAATACCTACGTCATAGTATTCGCAAAAACATACAGTGGTAGATACTGGTTTTCCTACCTACCCAACACCAAGGGAAACTATAGGAGGAAATGTTTCAGCTAACCCTTGGTAACCCTACTAATACCTTACGTTGCCAGCTGCCAAGCCTACCTCAAGTTCTCTGATTTTCTTATCTTTTTGATGTATGTCAGCGGCATACTCTTCAGTTTGAGTCTCGAGCCGCCTGACTTTCGCTCTTTCTTGGGAAAGTTGGTCTTGAGCTAAGTTTAACTTGGAGCATAAATGTCTTCGCACGTCTTCGTCAGAGCCTGGTGCAATGCGGAGACTTAAATGGCATAAATGCTTAAAATCATTGCTTTCAATAACTTTCAAATAACAACCCGCACGTGTTTTGAATGTAGTATCATCAGTATCGACGTCATCGAGAATCAGATGAAACCTGGAAATAAAGTTGTGTTACTATTAAATGAAAAATTCCTGTAACAAGGGCTTTATTTTCGTGACAGACTTTCACTGACAGTATGTAGGTAGGTACTTACTGTTTCTCGCACGATTTGCAATCCGAAAGCAACTTTGAAAGCTGCTTGGGAAAGTTATCGTAGTCAATGCGTAATCCCTGTTGCGCTTTCAGAATCGAGAAATCTTGTTCATTCAAAACCAGGTTATAAAGGAATTTAGGGTCAGCGTCATCCGTGATTTTGATATCAAATGCCTAAAAATCAATAAGCGTGGTGGTGATCACTTGCAAGGAACATCCTACTCGGTCGTACAATGATATAACGATCACAACGGCATTGCATCTACAGTGGGTAGAAAAGAAGGAAAGCAACCCAACATACTTTCCCTTGCAGGCTATTTTCCACTTCCACAGTAATACGAAAAGAGCATTCCTTCTCGTCGTTTGGTTTTGTATGCACTGTAACATTATGTAGTTCATTGTATATAAAATTCATGATAGTGAAAACATTGAAGTGAGCGAGCAATAAAAATTTCTCTGATATTTGTGTACAAACAATATAAAAGCGCGCGAACTGAATCTGCTTCCACGACGTTGTCGCCACATTGCAGTAATGGCGCGAATGGTCAAGTGGTCGAACGTGGTCACAGACCCCTCGAAGAAACCTATCGAATACCATTCTTCGCTTTGTGCTTCGCCTAAAAAGGGAATGGTTCTCAAAATTCGTCCCCCTATATCGGATGCGGAAGGCGAAAACTTCATAACCTTTATTTAATTTACTAAAAGCGTAGTGAATCCGTGAAATGGTAGGTGTTGTGAAATTACATAATCATGGTTTTGCAGGCGTAGTGTATTTTATGAACAAGAATCAAGTTGGTTTCACCTTTTGTATCTTAAAAAAAAAAAAAAAAAAAAAAAAAAAAAAATCTCAGTCACTTTTGTGAATGATTACAGTAATTTCCTATTAGGTCGATATTTAGGTACCTATAGTCGTGTAGGTACGTGTACCTAGTACCTACATAGATATGGGGGGATGTATAAAACTAACTCAGCCGTCACACTGCATGGGAGAATTCAACAGTCGTTTATAAAAATGCGATTTAATACGATTTTAAAGACGTAGTCAACATTAATGTTACAATTAGGTATTTACATCAACAAATCTGCGTAGGTACGATTGCCTACATAATTATTATATATTTTCCGCCTACCCATAGGTATGGAGCTAGATTAACAGGTACTATCGACACCATATTCACCGCCTTCAATATGTGGCGCAGTTTCACAAAGTCGACCTCAACCGCCTTCTATATTCTTGTTTCTTGCTTGTAAACACAAACACTGGCACGACTTCAACAAGGCATTGCCCTGCTTAGTTCTAAATAAATACACTTCGCAATGAACTACTTTTGAAACACAACAGCACATCCTAACTCATTTCGAAAACCAGCCAAAAAAGGCAAAAGGAAAATGGAAAACCTTGAAAGCACTCACTTGTTTACTTTTCAATTTCAATAAACATAAACAATTTTCAATTTCAGGACGCCAACCTATTTTTTCTGTTACGGCGGTTGCGACAATAATGTTGTGGCGACAATATGGTGTTGCAATTTCCATATAAATACAGTGCTTACCCATAGGTAGGTATAATAATATGCTCTTTCTTATGTTTAACTGTCTGGTCTCTGGTCTTGTAAATGTTTAGGAAGCGTTATGTATTTCTATGTCGTGACGTTTGGCCATGGTGCTCGATAGAGCCGTCTCATTAAAAATCGCACATAGGTAAATAGCATTGATCCTAAACTCCACAAGAGGGGTGAAAATAATTTATTGGGAACACCAAACAACTGAAACAAGGTTGAATAACTCATTTGAGGTTGTTGGAAGGACCGACATTTCTGAATTATTTATTTACAAATTGTTATAAAGTATCTTCCCCCAGCCTCCCATGAGAGCGTAAAAATCGAAAAACAAACATTTGTCACAGAGCCGATTTCCAAGTTTTGTTTTGGGGGTGAGAGAGGGGGACGTTTCAACCCTCTTAAGTGTCTCACCACCCTATATATAGGTAGGTAGTGTGAATGCACAACTTAAACATCCTTTAGGCAGTTTAGGCCACCTAATTCCGTGATACTTGAATTGACATGGGTCATGTTCCATTCTTTTCAGACGTTTCCAATCCCGACAGGAAGCAACATAGGGCGTGGAGCCGTGGAACGTGCTTCTCAGCTTGACCTCAAGTCACCTCTTCCTGCCCGCACTGTACTATTTCGTCTTCGTCCTGATTTTGGGGTAAGTTTTTCTTAATTTGGAAGGTGCAGATTGGTTTTGAGGGGCGAGGCTCGTGGAGCTCAACTGTAGCTTGCCCGGGCACTTCGGTCTCGGCCTCAGGGAGAGTTATCGGGTCCTTGCTGAGAGGTACTGATGGTTTGTCGGCATCAGTTTCGACACGGGGTGCGTGTACCAGTTTAAATGGTAGTTTGAGGGACAACTCTCCGCCCATGGCACCCACCAGAATTTTGACCTGAAAAGAGACGAAGCAAATATTTGTTGGAACTGTGATAAAAAATCACAGTTAGGACTTAGGAGACTTCTTAATGAGTAAAATGGTTTGAGAATGAAAACAGGGGCCTGTGCTTGTGAGAAATTTGAAATGGCTTTATCTCAGCTTTTTCCTTAATTATATCTCGAAAACAGAATTATC
Organism: Mesopsocus fuscifrons; assembly: GCA_950004255.1. Classification (NCBI taxonomy): domain Eukaryota; kingdom Metazoa; phylum Arthropoda; class Insecta; order Psocodea; family Mesopsocidae; genus Mesopsocus; species Mesopsocus fuscifrons. The sequence goes on along the minus strand of OX465373.1, from coordinate 16,802,641 downwards.
TTGCTCTTGGTGTATAATGGTTCATTAGGACACGGTAATTTTATTTTCTCGAAAAAAGTTCGGAAAGCGAGAGGTGTAGCCATTTTTTACTCAGCACAACACATCAATTTAAAGGAGAAGTGGAAAAAAATCCAGATCCAAGTCCAAGTTGAAATCGTGCATGGATTCCGGCAATCTTTCATTTCTTTCCCCAATAGTTGGTGACTGCAGGGCTTGGGGAATAAACTGCCATAATTTTTGCCCCGAGAAATCATACCTACTTTGTAGTTATTTTTAAGATGGAGAGGGAGTTGGGTCGACAGTAAGTGGTATTTTCATGTTGCCATAGTGATCATTTCCAAAGTTATGAAAGACGATCCACTGATGCGTGACTTACGTCTGGGAAACCACTTCCTTGCTGATGTTGCACGATGAAACTGTAAGTGATACGGCAATCCAGACGGGAATTAACTTAAGTTCAATGAGCTCTTTCCCTGAGTCTTCCCCCGAGGGAAATTAGTAGTAGTGAATTGCCGGCGTTTAATGGTACCTTGATATAGTATATGTGACGTACATTACGAAGACGTGACTCGGGACGGAAACATTTTCGTCTTGCTCTCTCTTTACTTATACGTTGCGTATGGGTGAATAATTATTTCTTATTGTGTGGCCATCTGTCCTAAGTTGTTAAGGATTGAAAATTCTCACGTGGAGGTCCTCGGGTTCAATTCCTGGGAGCTAGGTACCCAGGCACTCACGAACTGTGTTTCGCCTCGCATTTGGCCAAACTCAGATCTCTGCCAGTCTCAAATAGTCTCAGTCTCGTTACCAGTTAGTACCATCTGACCAATTGAAGTTAAGTTTGGTAGGTACATTCTTTGCAGCATATACGAATTAAATTTTTCATGTGGCTTCTTAGCGCCTCTTCATACCTATACATATCGTGCCGAGAATTTAAATATTAAACAGCTCTAGAATTCATTGGTGTGTGTTAATTGTGGAATGGGTGGATGTAAAACGCTCCAGCAGCTTTCAGTGCCTTTCTGAGCTCCACTTCATTTCGGCAGAATTTAAATAAAATAAAACATGGAAAAGGCGTGTTACCTTGACGTAGTAGGAGACGTAAATTGCGAAAACATTCCGGTCATGGGGGTTGGATGGTGGGGGGGTGACTGTTGAGGCTAAGCATGCTCCCGCTCGGCTGAATGAATCTTCCAGTGCGATCCAGTTCTTGGTTGCTCCTTTGGCCGGCTGAAGTTGGTATGTGTGGGTCAGAGCAGTCCACGGGGACACAGGAACATCTTCTTTGCAGTTCAGCAGCGCTACGACGTTTTTGAATTTTCCGTTGGAGAACATGCAGACGTCCACATGTTGCACTACGAATACCTGGAAATTCAAATTACTTCTGACCGAACGGTATAAAAGGGCTTAGGTTGACATTGTAGGTATAGCCGTACATTACACCTTGGTACCTTTCTCGAAGGTTGTTTTAAACGTCAACAATAGGTCAACTGGATAAATCTGAAGCATAGAAGCATATGGTGTAAACACCCGTCTACGATCGCTTGTAATGGGATATATATTGGCGTGTTTTATTGATTCGATTTTGTAATTACAATTTACGTGATAAGAAGCCCTTTGAAGGCAGCGTCTTAGGACCTTTTCAGAGCAGGAAGTAGAACTGATTTCAACGGCTGAACGGAAAGGAACACAAATCCCATTTCCGGCCGCGTGAGCCTTTCAGTCCTTGAAACTTTCCTCTTCAAGTTGAAGAAAATTTTCGAAACAGAACATTTCGTTTCGATTGTCTTGTTTGTATTATTTGTGTTGCAGAAATATCGCTCGAACCCGATTGGATGTTCAGTTATGAAATGCAAAATTGGGTGTGGGTTGTTGCCCCAGGGACACAAAGCTAATTCGATTTCACCTTGTGTAACACCGCAGAGGGCGATTTGGATCATCGTACATACCTTTGGGAGTACGTGCACAGGGGAAATTTCACTGTCCCACCTATAAACTTTGTATTCGTGATTCGTGCAGACATAGACGTCTCTAAAATTTAGGGCGTATCACACTGTAAGTCAAGTGTTTGCGTATTAAGGACTTGCGATGATATCAAGAATGAGAGGGATCGGAGGGTCCTTGGTGCTCAAAGCTTCTGTGATTTGCGAGGGGGTAACCTCTCCGGAGATTCCTTGAGATTCCACTGAGATTCCGTAAAGATTTCCAAAGATTCCCAACGATATTCATAGAAAGATGAACCCCGAAGGGGTAACCACTCCAAAAAATTCCAAGATTCCCTGAGATTTCAGAAAGATTTCCAATGATTCCCAACGTGTGGTTAACCCCTCGGTGATTTGACAAGTAATGAGGGTAGGTAGCATTGCATGTACACCTATGTGTCATTTGTAAGTATTTTCATAATGAACATCAGGTAAAAGGTTTTTAAAATCGTTTGAATAGATTTGTGTTTAAATATTCCTAATTCCTAATATTCCTTTAAATATTCCAATTGAAATGATATCAGTCCCCAAGCACCTTTTCGTCGAATGAACCCATTCCCAAATTGAAGGTTTGGACTTGTAAAAGCCCATCAAGCGAAGCCATTAAGACTGGCTTTCCGCCTGTTCAGGCGTCTGTCACTCCATTTCCCTCGAGCCACCCTGCGTCAACGTTCCCAACCAACCAAGCAAAGCTGACAATCGAGAGGGAGGTGAATTATTCATTCTGACTCCTCTCTCATTTTGTCAGTCAGCTACGCTGTTACCAACATATAGGGATAGATGCCAGCTCTTGTTGGAGTCTAGTGGTGTCCAAAAAAGTGGTTTTTAAAAAATGTCCGTCCGACGTACGTACGTACGTACGTACGTACGTACGTCAGTCTGTCGCGCAACTGGACGTCACACCGTTCGTCCGATTTTGCTCAAATTCGGTATGTAGGTACCTAATGTAAATATCTGGACATGTTTTTTGATAAATTTTGATAACTCAAAAATTGCGCCTGCTATGGTCAAAAAAAGGCAAAAAATCGTGTTTTTTGACAGTTAAGAAGGGCTGGAAGCTACGTATATCAAGTTGGAACCTTGAAAATTTGCGAAAGTGTTTTTGAATAGATGCTTTTAGGTCATTTACAATCATATGGAGGTGGGCCAATAACTTGGCCCAGTTTTGGCCCAAACGCGTTGGTCGTCACTTGTAAAGAGAAATTCCTCCTTCTGGCGTTTGCCGGGCACTCGAAGTCGATAGAGGTATGTTTGGTCGTGGATAAGGTTGGGTCTTACACCTAGACGTTATTTTTCTCTTTCAAGCTCTCGGAATTCTGTCTTTCAATCAAAAAAACCAAACTACGGCCAATATAAATTTTTGTAATCTTCATTCAACGGAACCAAAACAAATAAACCTCGTGTATACGGCTACTGCGAAGCCACTTCAATGTTTGACACCAACGTAGGTACGATTCCTAGCTATAGGTTTCAAAAAAAAACAAACAGCTATAAGACTAGGTCGGTACAGGGTGAAAATGCTTATTAGCATTGATGGAATAAAAGTGGCGTTACCGGAAGTCAAACAGTAGATGGAAAAAATAGGCCCCTTTGAACCGTTCCAGAAGCACCGCCATGCCAGCAACTCACATTACAGCTACCAGACAGACGATATACCTCCAGCCCAGTCCAAGGCAGAACCCCTCACAAGGACTACCTCCTCAAAGAACGACGTCAAAGTACACGACGCTCTCGAGAGACGGTAATCCCGGTGAAGGGTTGCAGATATAAAAACAACGGTAACTGTGACTTCCGGTACGCTAAGCGAACCGAAAAATACAGGAAGAAAACTTACATTAGGATGTTAAATTTTGACATTAAAATGAAAGAAGATTAAAAAAAATACCGGAGACTGAAAATTCGGAAAGTGATGATACCAAGAGGAGAAGAAACCAGGGCGCCAGACATTTTTCGGGAAGGGACGAATGTCAACCCAGAAGTAATGAGATGAGAAGATACGGGAAATTTTGGATGGTCAAACAGGGATCCGACTTCGGCTGTGCCAGTAAGCAGGGCGAGTGCAAGCGGTCAGCAGTTCAAATTTGAGGAAAGATGTTACATAACGGAGGGTGGGGAAGACATACCCCCTCTTCGGGTGACGTTTAAGCCATGTCAGCCATAGGATTGATCAAATAAAAACGATAGTTCATAATAAAATTAAAAAGTTTCCAATTTTTCAGAATTTTCCAGTTGTTGTCCAAAAATATTATTATTCCAATTCTCATTTTTTCTTTATTTTTCAAGAACCCCGCCAACCTTGGAAGGTGCGGGAAAAAAAACACGTAGCTGCATTTTGCACGCTACACACTCCGGTAGCACTATTCGATCGATTTCAATAAAAATTGGTAGGGAGGTGTACTTTAACCTAGTTTCATGTTTTACCGAACGAAATTTATCCAACATAATAATTATGGCCAATATTGGCATTATCGTAGGAAAATTTTCCAAAAATTGAAATCACGTTTTTGATTGGTTCAGACGGATTTGCAACAACCCTAATCAACAGATTTCCTTGAAAATTGGTGAAAGTGGTCTCAGATAGATGCTTCAAGGTTATTTTCAATAGATTTTCAATTACTTGAAAATTAAGGCCGTGACATGGAAAATAGAAAACACGTACTTTGCGCGTCGAACGACACTTCACCATTTGACGGATATGTTTGAAATCCGGTGAGTAGGTGCCTAAAATTATTGTCCAGTGTATGGCAAAATATTTTTTAGAAAAAGTTAAAATTTTGGTCCCAAAAAAATAAATTACGTAAAAAAAAATCAAAATTTTCGTTACCGCTGCCGTAAAAATTGCGAGAAAGTCAAGTGCGACCAATGTCGGACCCTTTATTTTTTTGTGTGGTTATAAGTGCTGGGTGGGCGTAGCACACAGAAGTTTGGTTGAAGCCGAAGGGGAGGTGGCTGAAGCCGAATAAGAGCGGGCCGAAGCCAGTTCGGGAGTGGGCCGAGCCCATTACATCCATACCGTAAGCGGAAATTATTTGTTACGCCAGGATTCGAACACAGACCTCTCGGGACACAAGTTGGACCCCTTGACCACTCGGCCACTGAAAGGCACTTGTCTTTATGTAACAAGATGCAATACAATTTTATTGTAAAACTTATAGCGAAGAGTTGCTGGGATTCGTATTCGCATCTAGTTACTACAACCTGGCGGGGTGGTGAACCTTTGTTCGGGATAGTAACGCTGCCCTACGGTGCGGCCCTTATCCCACTGCGGTGTTCTTCTAACATGTAAATCACTAGTTATGTGGGAGTTTATTAATAACCAGGAATAGCAAGCTAATATATTGCTCAATAATGGTTGACAGGATGTGGTTTATGGCGGCCAACACTAAAGTTCGTTAATCCTTCACCGCTTCCCTCGTTTCGCGATTTAAACAAATCCCACCGTAGTGTGTGCTACTCTTCCATTGTTACGCGCGTAGGTGTGTCCGCTCCTGTTGCCCATATCACTGAGCACACCCGGCTTATTTCGAATAAACTGGCAATCCCCTTAATTGGGATCCAATTATCCGTGGTTTAGGTCATCACTTTCGGTTTGTTTTTGTGTTGTGTGTTTTGTGTGTTCTGTTTGCGTTCCCATTCATTGAGGGAAAATTTGTGGCTACTTTTTTTTTTCCTTTTTGATAATAATTCAACCTACCGTTTTAATTTTATATTTAAATGGTTAACATTTGACTGCCCAGCGTAGGCAACCCGAGGGCATTAAAGTGGGCCAGTTTGACTTTCGCACGAGGGGTTAACCACTCGTTGGGAATCATTGGAATCATGGGTTAAATCTTAATGAAATCACAGGGAATCTTGGAATTTTTTGGAATGGTTACCCCTTTGGGGTTCATCTTTCTATGAATATCGTTGGGAATCTTTGGAAATCCTTATGGAATCTCAAGGAATCACTGGAATCTCAAGGAATCTCTTGAGTGGTTTCCCCCTCGCTTTCGCATTAGTACAAATTTACTCAGAGGTGGCTCAAGACTCTCAAGAGACTGCCTCACTCAGTTATAGCTCAGAAACATAAAAATGCGACAAGATCGCATCCTCCTTCCTCGCGCGTACGAACGCTGCTTCTCGCTGCGCCAGAACCCCCTCAACGGACAACTGGTTCAGCTCGTAAATTACAGTTGATATTGCAGTGGAATTAAAAGTATAGGTACCTTTATTCTCCGGATAGTCTTTCCACTGTTGTTCCTGATGGTGACAGTGACCAGCACAGGTTCCCCATGATGGTACGTAGCCTTGTCTAAAGAAGCCTCCAACTCTACGCGACCTTCGCTTAGAAGAAACGGTTTGTCGACTGCTGCGTGCGGTGGGTCAGTCTGGACCATATCAGAGGACAGTCTCGGGTTCTGTCCCCCAGTAGAGACGAGAGAAGAAACCTTAAAATAGACTTACCATGTATGAATACGAATGTTGATGAGAAAAAGGAGTTAGGGTACTGGGATTTTTAAGGGACCTCGATCAATCAGTTGTGAAATGTTTGCTTCCATAGGTTTTAGATTTCGTTGGTTTGAAAGGTCGTTCACGTTTGTCCTTTTTAAAACTCACCACAGACGGGCTTTCAAGGATTCCGGTGTATGGGGCGGCCCTTTGCACAACTCGGATTCCCATGCGCACCGTGCTCCGTCTGTGCAGCTTCTCGTCTGGTCGCTCAGCTGTGAAAATGTGGAAACGTGAAAAATTAGTATAGCTACAGTATTAGAGCTCGGGATGCTGCCTGAAACTTTCCCAACAGGGAACTCTGGATGTACGGAACCCGCATATCCTGACTGTGGGAACCCGCAGCGTTGACAGTAAGCACGATTTGGAGAAATGGGGACGTCAAAAGGCACGTAGAGGGACGAAACAAGAGTGTTTAAAATCATTTGTTTGTCAGCGTTATGGACAATTTTCATCCCACGATCCTGAGTCAGAAAAATTTGTGTCTGGAAAATGTCCGCCCGTTCATTTGTTCATTCATTCGTTTGTTATCACTGTTATCAGCGTAGCAGATAACTAAGAAAAGCATCAAATGGAGAAGTATCGTATTTTCTCTGTTGCCTGTTGTTTTTAATTTATTATTTTCACATTTCTGGTGGACAGCTTAAAAATAAACAGTTGTCGCGGAGCAACTTTCGTTTTTGTTCTTGAGATAAACGACCAAACGGCTATCCTTTATCCTTTATCTTTATCTTTATCCTATCTGGGTGTTGAACATCCGGCAAGTTTAAATCGCAATGAATAAATCATGTTCCAATTTCTGGAAGCACCTGCTCCTTGCCCTCTTACTGATAACAACCTATAATGCAGGAAGCTTCAGAAGGTATTCCTATTTTTGATCTCATACTGTTGATGATTCTCACTTTTCTACTTCGCTCATCCAGCAGTAGCACTTTTATTAATCACCCCAACTGTGTTTTTAATTGGAAAAAATTTTTAAAGCCCCCTGATTACAGTGGTCTTTAGGCTACCCAGTTTATCATATTTTGTTTTTTGGCGTTCCTCCCTTCATCTAATTGCTTTTTCCGCTGTGCCTCGCTTTGACCTTTTGTATACCGGGGAGTTTTAGGAAAACAAAAACAAATGGCGAAACTGGAATGGCTTACGTAATGTTAAAGGTCTTTGGTACCTTTATCAGCTTGAACCTTGTTTTTAAGGAACTTATTTTTAAATAAATTACTATCTGCGTTTCTGCCATGTTTGGGTGTTGGGTTCGTTTTTTTTTTTTTTTTTTTTTTTTAATTCTGACCCCCCAAAAAATTCTGTCCCCTCAGTGATCAGCGCAAATAATTTCTTGAAATAGATGACTAAATTTTCACCTCTCTCTCTCTCTCTCTCTCTCTCTCTGACGGTATCTCTGGAAAACTATCCGGATATAGTGGCTCTGGACCACGTTGTATAAAAACACCCTACAGGTATAGTGGAGCAGCCACTTCCTGTTGGAAAGCTTGTCGTATAAAAGGAGAAACAATTTGAAATGAATCCCAGAAAGCAATAAAAGGAAAAGAGAAAAATTCAGCTACCATTTGCAAACTTGTCCTGCCTTGAAGTAATTAATTCTAAGGCACGTCTAGCTAGTTTACACGGGATAGGGAAACTCATCCTTTTATTTTGAAACTTGAGAGGTCAGATGAGAAGGAGTGATCGGGTTGTCCACTTTTCTTCTCTTGGGGATTCTGGGAATTCTAATAAAAACAAAAAATCCTGTCTTCGTTTATTTATCCTTCAACAGATCTGAGAGGTTTTCGTATAAAACAAGGGTATACGACTGAGAAATTGATAAAATACTTATATTTAATTGAGCGAAATGAAGCCGTTTTCTCACTCATATTTTATATTTTTATTTTAATATCGCTTCTAACTTTGTCACGACCTCCTGCGGAAAATTGAGACTGTATGAAAAATCGATTTCTTAAAAATTTTATCTCGGATTTTTTAATCATCCATCCGTCACTGTGCTATCGGGCCAGCAGCTCAGACCACTGATATTCTTCGTAAAGGGGTGTAAAATCAGTATCAATACTGAGAACTTTTTTTTCGCAATAAGGGAGCATAATATTTAGCTAGATGAGCACTGACCGTTGCCTGTCTTATGTAATGTGATTCCTCATCCAAAAGCGTGTCTCACGTCTCATGTTATGACTCAGTCATTCTGATTTTGATTTCCCCAAAGACCCCCACCCCAATAAACTAAAAAAACTGACTGCTCCCTGGGAAACCACGTACCCATTTTAATTGTATCTGACAAAAGTTTGACTGTGCCAATTTTTAGGAAACCACTTTTTTGAATATTTTGAATTTTGAATGAAGACCATCCAGAAATTAGCTGTGTTTAACGAGAATGGTTCGGTTATTTTCATTCTGCCCCTCCCACCCTTCCTCCCCTCTAAAATCAAAATCAGAATTCCGGGGGAACCTCTGTATGTTTCGTTACTAATTTTTCGCTTTAATAGTGAGAGAAACAAATAAAACAATGGTCCTTATCTCGGTGACACTCGAGCCCCCTTAAGGTTCTTGGTTGTTTAGGGTTAGGCGCTTGTTATAAGATACTTTACCTGTCTACCTGATGCCTTCTATGGGTTCAGTCAAGGCGAACATGCGCAGAGCTGTAGGGGTGGGATCGGAGAGGGGGTGGGTGGGGTTCAGAGTGACCTTAGTAGACAACGCAAAGGCTAGATTTCCCTTAGGAGATCGGTCCCCCTGCCTCACAAAGCTCTCGGCCAAAAGGCCTGCTAAGTTTGTATACCACGGTAATGCAAACATTCTGTTTCGATTTTGTTACAGTAAAAGATCATAAGGTAGTATCAGCACTGGCGTTGGTAAGCAAGTAGAGGTATGCTCGAGGGGGTAACCACTCCAGAGATTCCTTGAGATTCCACTGAGATTCCATAAAGATTTCCAAAGATTCCCAACGATATTCATAGAAAGATGAACCACAAAGGGGTAACCACTCCAAAAAATTTCAAGATTCCCTGAGATTTCATAAAGATTTCCAATGATTGCCAACGAGATTCCCAACGAGTGGTTAACCCCTCGGGTATGCTGCTGCTCAAAGTTTTTCACAAATTTATTGACAGCAGTAATCAATAGGTACTAGACCAATATAGAAACCTATACAGTTTCAGGTGGGTTTCTTATAGGATTAGCTAGAAATTTTTTATAGCGCCTGGGGTCGAACCTCAGGCAGCATTTTTCAGAAGCTCACTCGGCTATCGAGGATGTTTTGTGTACCCTGATCATTAAATACTGAATTTCAGTATTGGAGGTATAATTATTAGTGATACAATTGATTGAATAAAAGGGAAGATGAAAATATTGTACACCTGTAGATACTGTAGGTTCTGTGATAATCTTATTCACCTCTGAACGGAAAGGGAAACGCCTATAAGAAACCCCATTTCGGTGAAATTGTTATTATAAATTATCGGTGAATTTTGTCGATAGCTGGCTCCCGTACGAAACTCAAATTTATCATTCCTTTGGCGTTAATGATTTTTTTATTCATTACCTCAACGTTTTGATAATGGAAAACCTATAACTTGGAATGATTTTTTATACTTTCTTTTCTTACCCATATCCCCTTTTAAATTACTTCTGTCAAGTTATTGGCTCGTTTGGCCGTGCCATAGTGGAGGGTATTGGAAGAGCAGAGCCTGGAACAGCTGTTATTATAAAGAAGTTGAATTCATATTTTATTATAGTATAGCCACTCTGACCTGCCTGGCCCGAGGGCATTCTGTGTACAGTGAACAGTGCAGAATGCCCTCGGACCAGGCAGATCAGAGTGGCTATACTATAACACTTGTAGCATATTTTAATGTAATAAAACCCATTTTCGCAAGATTTGAAATCTGTAACTACTAATCTGATGGAGCCAGAATTTCCGGCTGTTCCTGAAGGGAAAGAAAAAAGAAAAAGTTTCTCTAAGGGGGGTGGAATTGGAGTGTGCTGGCAGATCAAATAGATGATGCGATGTGAGGGACTGAGGGTGTAATAAGAGGGAAGAGGATGAAGGTAATGGTGAAACTGCGGCACATCTCTTACTTCAGCACTTCTCCCGTTCTTTGTTCCCATTTGCTCAGCATTCCAGAGCTAACCGACTTAATTGGTAGAAAGCTCCGCTTTCGAATGGGTAATTGCCCGTGGGCGACCCGACCCGAACTGGACCACACCACCACCACCCGAAACACAGCTTCTCTTCTAATTCTAACTTTAAGTGAAGTCAAGTACAGTTGGTTTTGTTTTCAGACTTTGCATCGAGCTAAACTTTAGGAACAGCTAATGCGAGCACAATGCGCAAATCATTTTTCTACCGTGCAGCATTAAGTACGAAGGTTCTAGGGGAAATTAAAATTTGTGGGGAGGGTTAGTGTGTAAGTAGTCATTACCCGAGACCGAGGGGTTAACCACTCGTTGGGAAATCATTGGAAATCTGTATGAAATCTCAGGGAATCTTGGAATTTTTTGGAGTGGTTATCCCTTCGGGATTCATCTATCTATGAATATCGTTGGGAATCTTTGGAAATCTGTATGGAATCTCAGGGAATCTCAAGGAATCTCTGGAGTGGTTACCCCCTCGCCCGAGACTAAGCACCAGATTTCCTATTACTAAAAAATGGGGAGTGCTGAACTGATGTGAGAAGAGCTGTATTTGTGAAAAATTAGTAGATAAGGTTTGGGGACGGTCCATAGCGCTTAGAGGCGGGAAGGGTGGTCGCGCTAATTTAAATTGGCATAATGATTGATGTCCCGTTCTGAAAGACCTTCCCTACCCAGCCCGACCATCAGCAGGACTAACCCATCTTTCTACGTGAGACCCTTACACATAATTTAGTACTTAGTTGATCTTATAAGTAACATAACTTAATGTTAAATGTAAAAAAAAATGTTATGTCATAAAAAAATTTGACACTGCGCCGAGGGGAAACCCTCTTACGGGAATAGCGCGATCAACCCCCATAAAACAAAATTATAGGTCCCATAGCCTAAGACTTAATTATTTTCGAACTCACAGAATCACAGCACAATCGTCACATTTCCAAGAGAGAATCGTCCAGGTGTAGCGACTTGACTAAAAGCCATATCAAAAATATCTGTTCCACTTTCAGCCAAATTCGTCAAGTTCTCAGACTTTCAAGTGGAATAAGCAGAGCTCCAAAAATTTTCCCATCGTTATGAAAAGGAGTCGGAAAGTTCTTAAAAGCTCCGATATAAATGAAATTTTACTGAAAACCTGACTTTTCCTTGTTGACTTCCTCATAATTCTCTTTTTATCGGATTTTTTTTTTTTCGAATTTTTTTCTGGTTATAATTTAGTCCTTGGAACTGGAAGTCGATGCAACGGCAGCTATAGGGAAATGAAAGCGCCATTGATGAGTCAACAATCGGAAATTTAATTAATTGTCGATATATGTATAGCCATGTCAGTAATTGGATCGGTAACCAATATTCTACCTACTACCTATTCACCTGCCACTGACACTGACACTGACTCTGACACTACCTCTGACTGCAGTGAACCATTTTCAATTTATTCGACTAATTACTGCTTATAGTGACAGCTGAACTGTTTGAGCTCACGTGTGTCTGGTTCTCTCTGGTTTATATTCGAACCTATAAGTTGCTTTCAGATTTTGTCTTATTGCACATTTGAAATTTTGTCTGAATTTCCACACATAATCCAGTATGTTTGTTCCGATATTATTTATACTATAAGGCTTCATGTCCTCATATTATATATGTCCTTCATGTTCATTTTTTTTTTAACTCGCGACGTACAGAGAACATATGCGCCGATGAGTTGGTTTGTTGGATGTTTTTGGCCGAAGCCGAAGATGAAGTGGCCGAAGCCGAATATGAGTGGGCCGGAGCCAGTTTAGTAGTGGGCCGAAGCCAATACATCCATGTCGGAAGCGGAAAATTTTTCCGTTCCGCCGGGATTCGAATCCAGACCTCTCAGGACACAAAGCGGACCCCTTGACCACTCGGCCACTGAGAGGCACCAAGCACCTTCTTATTCGTATGTCTATGTGACATTCAGTCCTCTCGCCACCAGTGGAGAGAGGCATATTCGTTCGGGGGGGGGGGGGGGGGGGGGGGGGGGGGAAGGTTAAATATAAAGTCTGAAAGTTAATTTGATTATTTAACACAGAAATGATACCTAATTATTTTTAATTTTTGAATCCTCTCTTGTCTCATTACGATGAAATTTTTTTTCGAAGCGATTTCTAAGTGATAATTAGTACCTGGTAACAAGGTTCTGCCACTGTCGCGTCAAAATCCTGCAGCCATTACTGAGAAGATGAAAAAGCGCAGCTGTTTTACTTTTAATCTCGAATAGATTAAAGTTCAGCGCACGGTTCTCGGTGGGATCTGGAGTAATGAAGCGCCTTAACGGGAGCGCTGATCCCTGTCTCGCTTCATCACAACCTTCAACCTTCTCAGCAACAACACAGGTCGCACTTAGACACTTCTTTGTGTTGCAGCTTCCGCCTCGTGTTAAAAGTGCATTCAGGTTTTTGGAGTTAAGTTGGTAAAAACTGGCCGAAAATGTTAAGTCACCTCCGAGGGGTTAACCACTCGTTGGGAATCTCTTTGGGAATCATTGGAAATCTTTATGAAATCTCAGGGAATCTTGGAATTTTTTGGAGTGGTTACCCCTTTGAGGTTCATATTTCTATGAATATCGTTGGGAATCGAAATCCCTATGGAATCTCAGGGAATCTCAAGGAATCTCTGGAGTTGTTACCCCCTCGGTCACCTCAGAAATCATGTTGGTGGTAGCAAACGCCCAAAATCTCAGATGGAGATCCGAAAATAATTCCATTGACAAACCATCTTACCGATTACGTGAGGTACTAAATGAGAGGAGGTCAGGTGCGATTATTATTGGACCCCATTTTTTTTCAGTTGAAGTACATGATAAAGGGCACAAAGGTGAACACGATGTTGAACAAACAGCTGAAAAGATTGTTTTTTTATTAACTTTTAAATACAGTTTTAAAAGGAAATTCGACTAAAAAGTTGAGAGAGATGCTTCGCTGCACCGCAGAAACTCGAAAAATATGAATGGAGGAAGGAATGGCAATGCCCTGTTTTTATTTCGAGTTTAGATATTCAACGGAAGTTTTCGTGCGGAGCTTTGTTCGTTGATTTAGAACTACTGAACCTAAAAGTTAATCATAAAGGCCGTCCCGGTGTTCATTCCCATGAATTCTTTAATTTTCATTCAGTACTAAGGACACGGTTTCAGAGGTGAAACCTTTATTTAATTCTGATTTTACCACTATAGAAAGAAAAAGCTTAACCACTTTTCAACCTTATGTAGAACTGTACTGTTCTTCTGGGGAAAAGGGACGAAATCTGTTTAATCAGCCGTGATTCAGGATTCAGCCCAACTTCTGGCCAAAAGGCTGATGAAACATAGTTTCAAAATGAAGCTGAGTACTATCTGGCTTACCTGCATAAACGCGTATATCGTAGCTAGTACCAATAGGCGCCCCGTTATACTCCTTGGCAGGGACTAGCTGCACGCTAGGGGGTGCAACATTCGCCACTGTCAGGGTGAAAGGATGGGCGTGTGGGCCCAAGCGCCGCAGCAAAGCTTCCTGAAACATCAAATTTAAAGTTGTTTGTAGTATTTAGCTCGAGGAAATACTGCGAAGTAACGGCCGGGAACGAGAGCAAAATTGAAGAATATTATTACAATATAGAATATACAATACCCTGCTGCTAAGTTGAACCTGGGGGGTAATCCCGCTCGCTTTGAGACCCGTAGCTTGTACACGCTGTTCACCCTGTTATTTTTGTGTATTGAGATGTAACGTTGCCCCTCGGCGCTGTTCTTGCTCAGTCTCGGCCCTGTTCTAGCTCAGCTTCAGCCCTGTTCTAGCTCGGCTTCGGCCCTTTTCTAGCTCAGCTTTCCTGTATCTCGTGTAAGGTGTAAGAAGGCCTTAAGAGTTTATTGGACTAGTTACCTTCAAAGGTTTATTTTAGGTGGCTAAACGATGGCTCTATTATTTCTACTTATATTTAGGTACCGAACCTTTAGCAATAATTGCTGCTAGCTTGCAATATTTTCTAGAAAGGTAAAGGCAGGTAGGATATACTGTAGGTAGGTAGCGCATGGCGTCGGTATTTTTTTGACAAAATGCTTCTAGTTGACTGTTTTCTGATGTTGAGAAGGTACTTTCCTTAGAGTTTTCTTTTCTTAGAAATGTATAATCTGGCCACTCTCCTGCCCTTTGGTAATCCTCGAGCCTTAAAGCAGAAAGTAGTACTCGTCTTTTAAAATTTATACTTCAGAATCCGTCACTGAAGAAAGTATCATTTTGTCTTTGTCTGTACTATCCAGCCTGGGAATTTGATAACTTGAAAGTCTGGAGCTCTGCGCTGGAAGGATGTGTGGGGCTGGGGTAGATTTTGATAAGGTGGTCGTAAAGTTGGGCGTTTATTCTGAAAACGACTCCCCATGACTACATCTCTTGCCACTTACCGCAATAAACGGGGATGATGAATGATCATCGCATCATTTTACATACGTGATGGATATTGCATTTTCCCGTCATGAAAATAAGTAGTCTCTCCATGTTTTACCGCCATATTGCGGTTATCGTGGTGTGAGAGTAGTGCTAGCTGTAGATAAGGTCCAGGATGCTGCGCATCTCCCCAATGATGCCTTTCATTTCACTGAATCTACAGGTAAATCAGGTGTTGCATTTTTATTTTCTCGCTAGCCGTACAGAATTATTGCGAGAACGTGTGTTGGGTTGCGGTTATGAGATCTTTTGTTTCCCGTGACAGAAGTGGTCTCGGGAAAAGTCTGTCCGTCCATCCGTATAGAGAGCACTGGCTTCTATATAGCATTCGACCAATTTTGAGGACATTTTGTAAGCCTTACAATGTAAGAAGAAATTTTGATTAGTCAAAAATTACCCCTACCTGGTTATTACTCGGAATTTCATTGTAGAAACACGGAAAACCCCCATATAATATGAAGAAAATTTATAAGGCCATTGTACACCTTTACGTATACGATTACTTTAAAGTCCTGCATGTGGTCGTGTGTTCATCTGAGATAGAGAATTTATAGGTCTCGTGTCATCAGAATTTTAAAGGATGGATGTTTTCACTCGCTTCGTAAGTTTGAAAGGTTCAAAGTTGAGATTTGTCGAAATTATGGTAAGAATACAATATTTACCTTTCAGGCAAAGCAACTGTTGCTAAGGTACGATGGGAGTATCGATTGACTAAATTCTGAGGAAGATTTCTTCTAGGTTTATTCTCCCTGGAAAGGCTTTCCCACGTACGGAAGTTGAAGCATCAAAATATTTCTCCGAATCTCTCCTAAATCCATCTTTCGGAGACCTCTATACTTTGTAGCATTCATAACAAGTTATGTTTGTGCAACCTTGTCGTACGGAGCCCTAGTTTTAATGCTTTCCCATTTATTATCAAGGAACAGAGCTTTTCGCTATTTTCGTAAAATTAAATGCATGGGTTGGGTTGGGACCGGACCTGTGTTGTTTTCTGAGACGAGCAGCTGGTCGCCGTTCAGGTACAAAAGTTTCTCTGTTGAACGAATAGGGAGAAGACAACAACCGTAAAGTAAAGAACACGTCTGTAAACAAAGAAAATTAACACCAACTTAGACGGAGAAACCTGAAGTTGGGAGCCTGTAGAAATCTGAGTTCCCAACTCCCACGTTTTCAGTAAAAGATCAATTTTCATTTAAGTTGGAAACTACACTGGCACCTGCGTGTGACAGGGTACACTTCGTTCAAACCCTGCTGTGCCCGCTCCTCATTTAAAGTCAGCGAAAAGTTTCTTAAGTAAAGTGGAGTTGCTAATCTTCATCGGGGTTTTTTGGCCATTCAACCATACAATGAGGTTTAGCGATTTATCGCCTCAAGAGTACTGAAAACTTTTATTTTATACGCTAAAAGAAAAATTGTTGTCCATTCTGTTTTTCACAGATTTCGAAGACTTCTGGACATAAAAATAAGTAGTTACTATAGGTCAGGCCCGTAGCCAGAAAGCGGTCATGGGGGGGGGGGGGTTTCGCCTATATTTTTTGGCTTCACGTTGGCATTACCGTGTTAATTTTCCGTTCGTGGGGGGGGGGGGGGGTTAAACCCCCGAACCCCCCCCCCCCCCCCCCCGTGGATGCGGCTATGCTATAGGTAGTTCTTTTAAAAAGTAGGTAATTTATTAATATTTGAAATTGAAATGTCCGTTTGAAGAGGCCCGTGGCCTGACCCCTGCACCCCGGAATAAGACCGCTTCTACCGTGCTTTGATTTTCATCTGTTTGATCTATAATTAGGTGGATTATGCATGCATAGTTTACTGACCTGAAGCTGTGTAGTGGGTTCTATGGGCGCCCTTTCATGAATAGGGTAGAGCTGCGCGAGGCTCATGACGGCTTCGTTGCAGAACTTGAGCCCCATCACTTCTTCGTCTTCTCGGCCATAGCGAAAGGTCAGAGTAATCTGTCCGTATACCTGTTCGCAATTGAAAAGAAGTCAAAACCATAGAGATACGGACAAATGGGGGTTTGATTAGGTCTCCCCCGCAAAAAAGGGAGAAACTGAAAAATCATTGTTTGAGCGTGTGCATTCAACCGATTTTATTTTTCACCTTCATGTATTCCAAGCACCCCTAAAATTGTGAGTTTCCCCACCTTCTTTTAACAACACATGTAGACTCATTTGTGCCGACAGAAGGTAACTCCCCTTTGTTAACGGTTCTTGTGAAATTATAAACGGTTCCTCCTTGACTGAAATTTGAATATGTGCGCTAGAAATTTGGAACACGTTCCGGCAACCTGCTACATTAAAACTTCCTCACATCTCTCCTTTCTGGAGCTATTAGATAATTTTATATGTAAAAAAATTATGACATTATTGTCTTTTTTGGGGGAGGAGGTGCTAGAGAATGTATAAAAATGTTTCTGAAATTATTGTAAAACAGCTATACTTATATAGTTCAATCGAATCTAGAATGTAAATGTTGTGTGGTGGAAGTCGCCCCTTTCAATTCACATCGTAATGTAAAATCATGTGACTTATCTATTTATTGTTTAATGAATTACTCGTATTTCGCTGATGAAATTTCATTGGTCAGTACATACAGGGTGTTTCCGGATGACGGGGCAAAAAAAATATGGCGGGTAGGTACACCCCCATAGACCATTTTTGGCTAATACATGTGGGGTCGCAGGTCCTTCCTAACTGAGATACAGGGACGGAACTAGTCAATTTGACAAATGGTTTTTTGCCCTTTTCTCGCTAACGACTTATAATAGCGAAAAAATAAGTGCAGTTTGGGTACCATTTTTAAGGATGCCGCATTGAATGGTGGTATCAGTTTTTCAAAATTCAGTTTCAAAATGGCAGATTCAAGATGGCGGCTATCATTTTTTTCTCCGATCTCAATGAAAATTGGTGGTTAGGGGTTTTCAGACATGCTGAAAATGAATCTGAAAAATGTTTTTGAAAATTCGAACACTTTTGTTTTTCTGCCACTCTTATAATTTCATGAAACTCATTCGATTTGCATGAAATTTACAGTGTAGTAACTGATAGACAACTTATTGCAAATCTGTAAAAAGTTTTCAAAAAATCGCACACGTTTCAAAATGGCGGTGTCGTGATAGTCGTTTCATGGTTCTGATCAGCATGAAATTTATAGCACAGTAATTCGTAGACTTACTTATTTAAAATCCGTAAAAATTTTTCAAAAAGTCGAACTCGTTTCAAAATGGCGGCGACCTAAAATTTCCCTAAAGTTGTCATAGACTCATCAGATTTGCATGAAATTTGACGAGTATTGTTATTAAATTCTTATTATTTCATGATTAAACACATTGCTGGACATTCTCACAAAACATTTTGTAACGGACACAACTTTCTGATTAATTTGATTATTTCACGTTATCCAGGTACCCATGTACGAGGTACCCACCTAATTGCCTACCCTGACGTTATTTCCGTGAATTTTTACATAATTATTTCAGATTATTGTTTGTAATTCCTACATACATTAAATTATCAAATTTTGCGAAAATCTGACAAGGTTTACTTCACCTTAAGAGTAACTTCAGGACGCCGCCATTTTGAAACGCGAGCGATTTTTTGAAAACTTTTGACAGATTTTCAATAAGTAGGTCTATCAGTTACTACAATGTAAATTTCATACAAATTGAATGAGTTTCATGAAATTATAAGAGTGGCAGAAAAACAAAAGTTTTAGAATTTTCAAAAACTTTTTTCAGATTCATTTTCAGCATGCCTGAAAACCCCTAACCACCAATTTTCATTGAGATCGGTGAAAAAAATGATAGCCGCCATCTTGAATCTGCCATTTTGAAACTGAATTTGAAAAACTGATACCACCATTCGATGCGGCATCCTTAAAAATGGTACCCAAACTGCACTTAATTTTTCGCTATTATAAGTCGTTAGCGAGAAAAGGGCAAAAAACCATTTGTCAAATTGACTGGTTCCGGCCCTGTATCTCAGTTAGGAAGGACCTGCGACCCCACATGTATTAGCCAAAAATGGTCTATGGGGGTGTACCTACCCGCCATATTTTTTTTGCCCCGTCATCCGGAAACACCCTGTATATGTCAGCCATATGTAAAAATAGTCAGCAATCGAAAGAGTCAAAAGTTTCTATCATTTCTTAACATTTTCCAAGTGGAAAAAAGAGCAGGAAAAAATTGAGCTGGTAACTCCGGTGATTTGTGCCAACTACTTATAGTTTTAATGAGGTTATCAACCTTCTTTAGGAGAGCTGTAAAGATCACTAAAGTTTGTTTTAAAGTAGGGCACTCGGGGGAATTTCACCCCTCGATGCAATGGCGTTTCCCGACATTTCCCAATTATTAGTTCACCCTCTAACCCCGATCAATCTCAGTCATTGCTCAATTTGAAAACGCTTTCTTCCTTTCTAGTAGTTCGAACCTTTTTTACAATTTAGAACTCAGAAAGCTTCTTAGGCCTATCGTGTTCAAGTAAGAAGCATCTGCTGCCGGCGTGCTAGCTTTTTCTCTTTTCTCTCGGCTAAATAAAGAAACTGTAGCCGAAGAATAAAAGTTTGTGTTGTTTTAATTCCGACTCGGTAGAGCCATTTTATAGTCCTGCAATCTTGTCTAATAAAGAGATGCACTTGAAAAGTACGAGACACTTTGTAGCGACCTATATGGGCTTTGTAACGCTTATATTATTTATTTCCGGGTGCCTCTCAGTGGCCGAGTGGTCAAGGGGTCCGCTTTGTGTCCTGAGAGGTCCGGGTTCGAATCCCGGCGGAACGGAAAAATTTTCCGCTTCCGACATGGATGTATTGGCTTCGGCCCACTACTAAACTGGCTTCGGCCAAAAACATCTAACAAACCAACTCATGGGCGCATATTATGTTCTCTGAACGTCGCGAAAAAAAAAATAAAGGGTCCGACAACAGTCGCACTTAACTTTCTCGCCCCGTATGATTTTTTTTATTTTTATTTTTTTGATATTTTTTTGCGGGCGTAGTTTTCAAGTAATCCAAAATCGGTTGAAAATGACCCACGAGCATCTATCTGAGATCACTCATACCAAATCTCATGACTGTCATTTTATTACTTTAGTCCCAAAAACGTGGTTTTTCATTTTCAACACTTTTTTGACTACAACGGCCGTAATTTTGAAGATGACAAAATTCTGTTCGACAAATGTTTAAGTTACATGGTTCTACACAAATTTACCAAATTTCATGACAATCGGCAATAAATGTGAATGGCGCCGAAACGATCGAACTTTGGTCCAAAACGGCTGTAATTTTCAACTTATTCAATTTTAGTTGCAATAACCTCGAAGCATCTATTTGTCAACACACTTACCAATTTTCAGTGTTATAGATTGAAAAGTGTACCGTCGCGTCGGCGCTTGTCCAACTAACCAAAAACACGATTTTTGAATTATTTTGGCGGTTTTTTGACAATAGCGGCCGCAATTTTTAACCAATCAAAAAATCCTTAAAATTGTGTCTCGGCCGTGATTTTAGACAGGTCCATGCCAAATTTCATGAAAATCGACGGACTGACGGACGGACAGACTTTTTCCAGAAACCACTTTTTTGGACTCAGGAGACCCCCAGGATCATGGGAAAACAATACTTTCTCACCATATATGGCTAGCGAGAAATTAAAATATATATATATATATATTATATTTATTTCCGGGCGTTATCTAATCCATGTACACCAACTTTGAAATTACATAATCGTGATATCTCGTGCTCGTGCTAGATACCGCACTTTTCGGAGGACGTGAAAAAGCGCTCGTCTTCGAGAGAAAACCAATTTAATATTTTTTAATAAAAATACAAAATGAGTTGGGCTGTGTGAGTTTTTGTGGGATAGAAAAGTTGGGTTGCCGTACTGTCTATATATCCTATTGGCTATGGCTATTGTTTGATTTTAAAACAAAATGGAAACCCAAATAACCCAACTGACTTTTTTCATTATCTGATTCAGCTGAGTTTTGTAGTATTCATTAGAGTGTAAAATTGAACGTTTTATTGCATTTTTTACTTTTTCAAATTAGTCCCTTAACTTCCCTAGTTTTTTGGTTCACTGAGTCGTAGGGATTTTTACATTGAGACTCCATGGTTATTTTTGGGTTTTCGAATTTGTAGCTTCGGGTAGTTTTTAGGTATAAATTTATAATAACTGACATAGAACTCATTTAAGACTGATTGTATTTTGTTTCATTTCAATTCTTTACCAGATATGTAAAATATGTTAACTACCTTAATTAACTTTTCGCTTTCCGTGACCATCGAGGGGTTAACCACTCCAGGAATCTCGTTGGAAATCTCAGGCAATAATTGGAAATCTTTATGAAATCTCTGGGAATCTTGGAAATATCTGGAGTAGTTAACCGGGGTGCATCTTTTCACGAATCTCGTTGAGAATCTCAGGAAATCTTCATGCAATCTCAAGCAATCTCTGGAGTGGTTAACCCCTCGGTGACCATGGAAAATATCAATGTAGAGGGGGTGGAAAGCAACAAGTAGGCCACTTGCAACAAGTGTGCCAGTCGGAAAAAATCCCAAACTCAGACAATTTATCTTCTTGCTACCCCCTCGTGGCGAAGCCATTGCTCCTGCCGGGCCATTATTGAACCGTGCGCTTTACTCCATAAATACCCTCTCTGTACTATTTATATGCTTTTCAGGCAACGATTCATGCCTTGCTTCACCGCCCTCGTGATATCTTAGTGAAGTTTCTAGGCGCCGGTGGAACTGTCGCACTCTAACAAAACAGAGAAGATATTATGTAACTGTCTTGTCGCATCCGATTTAATTTTAGCAGAATCTTGTGCATATTATTATAGTGTGAGAAATTCTGCCATCACTTCTTACTTAGTTGTTCTGAGATATCGTTTACCAGCCATCCCCAGTTTCGACCTGCTTGTTCTGGTTGAGATCAGGTGAAATCAAATCTGAAGGAAGTTTAACAATATTTCAAAAATTGCTCAAATCGTAATTACTTGAAAATGTTTTTTATACTTTAGAGGAATTTCTCAATTTGTGATTTAACTCGAAAACCAGGCGTTTTATACTTTAGGCAGACCTTTTTCGGGCCGGACAAGGTCAACAAAACGTTGAAAAAAAAAAAAAAAAAAAAAAAAAAATCACTGGTTTTGCCATAATATTTTGACCGCAGAATTATTGGTTCCTCCTATTCGATACACCGAGTACCATATCCTAAAACTATACCTTCTGTGACTAAACTATGAGATCAAATTTTTTATTTCAATATAAACTCACTGTATATGCATGAATTTCCACTAAATAAGGGGTTATATTACCTTATGGACGCACTTTACTTCCTTACCCTTTTTACGCCATAAATTAATATAATTTTTTGACAGTAATACAGTCTGCACTGTATTTCGTTATAAATTTTTTTATTTTAATTTTTTTTTCGCTTTCTAGCTGAATAACGTTCCCAAGAAATAAATTTGAATTTTCTGGGTTCCGCTCAAGCTGACAGGAAAACAGAGAGCGGAGCCTGGAAATACTGTATTGATCAAAATCTAATCAGGAAAGGAAAATTTGCAGTGAAGGAAGGGACTCAGCACTCAAGGGAATCTCCGCCTCAACTGTGCGCCATCTCAGGAAAAAGAAAAATTATGTAGACCTCGTTTCTAGCGATTGTTCTTGTACCCTATTTGTTCGTGAACAAACATTTTCAGTTGATGGATTCATGATTATAATGTTGTTTGGGAAGCCTTAATGAAGTGACATTCAGTGATTGCTATGTTCAGATCGAAGTATTACCGTGGGGACAGCGCAGCGTTTGGAAGGACTTGGTTCCTGCCATGTCTGTGAAGCTTTGGAAGGACAAAGACTGGAAATAAATGAATAATAAAGCCTTTCCGCGGAAAATCAATGAAACTGTGCACACACAACGGCCGCTCTGTGACCTGCATCTGTATACCAGTCCCACCTCCCAGTTAAGAGATCAAAAGAAGGTCAGACAATGATCGTACTTGACTTCCTCCCACTTTTGAAGCCACTATAGATGGAAAACTTTTGTTTTTTTACATCTATAGACTGACTGAGACAGATAGAACCCGGAGTTGCATATTATGGCTTTATTGTATGGCTTTCTTGTATAAATTGCGTTCAGTTGATCAAAGTAACTAATTAATATTTAATTACTCGTAATGCTACCTTGTCATCTCATAAAACAGGAAATATATTTTTTTAATAATTGATAATAATATTTTCAAAATGGCTCCATTTTGTACCTTCGGGAGCCGTATTGAGCGGAGCGGGCGGACCATATCGCAGGAAACTAATCCGGGATTGCGTCCACCTGACACGTATTTTCCCGTTAATCTTTATATTTTCCATTTAAATATAATTTTCCGCTTTTGTAACAGGTAGTACCTACCGACCTATCTACCTTCTACCACTTTCACAAATTCCCAGCCTATCTCAACCAGTCACTATTGTTATTCATATTTTTGTCTTCATCTGACCACCAATTTTAGACTTCTAAGTAAAAAATTTGAACAAAATGATTTGGAGGCTACAGAGCAAATCCAGAAGAGATTTAAAACCTTGTTGTCGGAAATGACCGACTATAGTCAGGTTCTCTTTCGGCAAGAACAGCATTGGAAACAATCCCGCCACTGATACATGGTCTGGGTTACCATAAAGAATCTTAATAGTATTTAAAGATGAATTTACCCTTCGGTCAGCAAGGTAGTCTGGGTCTACGACGAGCACGCCTTGCAGCCGGTCCAGTTCCCGCTCGGAGATAGACAGGTCCCGGCTGTTCAGGTAGATGGTCAGTTTATTGTTCGGCGAAGACTTCTTAAACACTCTGTGGAAAGCATCACTGAGGGTGATTCTGTGGGAAATATTTAGATTTAGGACTCTGCGGTCCAACAGTCTGGCCTTTTTCTTGTGGGTAGGCATTGTTCGTTTATTTTCTTTCATTTAGCTTATCCTCTGTTTTCATTGGATTAAACTGGGTGAAATTAGTGCCTGTTATTGTCAGTTAAGCTCAGTTTTTTGTGGAGGGTCTAAATCGATCCGGATGAGTTCTTTGTAGAATTAATAAATTCGGGGGTTTACCACTGATGTTTCTATGCAGTGTCAGTTGCTGAATCAGCATTTGCCCCCTGTCTTAAGTAGCTGTTGGCAGATTACTGGCCCGTATCATTTCTAAAAATAGGTATTTAGGTGAAAGAATAGCTTACCTCTGGGAAGTGACACCTTCTACGCCAGCGGGTGAGCTGGATCTGTAACAATTCCAATAATGCAATAAGTTTAGGTATGTGTGGCTTTGTGGCTTTTTGTTCTGTTTTCGTATGTGTTGTATGTTATGGTTAGGGGATGAGAAAATAAGTAAAGGAATTCGTCACTAATAAATGGCGATTTCCTTGGCGAAGGGCTCAATATCATTCTATCACGGTTGTCAGGTTCGAATTGGTACCTAACATAGCTTCCGACGAGCAACCTGTTTTATATTATATCGTTGCTTCCACCCAAACTCGCTTCTTCAAATTGTATTGGAATTCCAGTTGAAAAGGTAGAACAGTTGTGACAACTAAGCAATACTAAAAAGCGCCGGAAGCACCACACTCGGAAATTTCTCTGAACCTTTATTCTCTTTTCGAATAAGAATGATCCTTTCAAAGGTGGGCTTAAGGCGTTCAAGATTTGTTCAAAAAGCTTTTCTTTGAACGATGTATTTTAAAATTGAATAAAACTGAAGTAAAGTTGAAATTCTTTTTGAATACTTCAGACAGAGATTATCCAGTGTCGGGTCTTTTCCATAAAATTAATAACTATAAGTACTTACTTAATCTATGCAAACAACACATCCTATATTAGGTACGTCTGCTGAAATAAAATTCAGCTTTTTTCTCTGAGGACTCTGAAGTTCATTGCGTAGAACTGAGTTCATTTTAAAGAAGTCTGGAGAAAGTGAGGTGCACCCTCAAAGGGATGCCCTTTAGCCAAATGCTCTCATCTTATTGCAGTATAAGCCCCCCTTTGTCTCACCACCTGGGGGTCGCCCGACAATGGCAAAATGGCTACCGGGCTAAGCCCTTCTTCGTCATGCCAAGGTTAAACCGTAGACGTGAATTATATTCCGTGCTTGGCAGTCGAAAAATCAAAAAATGCAAAGCTTTTGGTATGTCCGCATGCACGTTGTAGCGGATCAATTGAAATTAGGTATCACCGTCAAAGGAAGGAAGTTTTCGGCAGGGGGGAGGGGGTTTAAGACAGTTTAACTTAGCAACTTATGCTGAATTCTGTGATATACAGCACGCCTTATGTCATGACACTTATCACCGGAAAGACGGGGGAAATCGACAGAGGACTAAATACACTAAATACACGTACATACCTCAAGCCATATTTGGTGATGATACCACATGCCACATACCACAATCTCTTTACATGGGAATAGGGGCTGGATGAATTTTTGACGCATAAGGCACCGTGCATGATCACCCGATAACCACTGATAACTGCCCGTAATCACTGATAACTACCCGATAACAGTGGTTACTAACCCGTAAGCTATAGCAATTTTTTCGGTATTGAGGGTCACAGGGGGAGACACTTCCCCTTCATTTGTCATGGCTGGGAAGCTTTTGGGGATAGTGACCTGGATAAAATGCGATCAAAATCATTTTACCATCTTCAATCAAATCTTCTATTTTTATGCTTGAGGTTTTCCTGGATTCTTGGCTCTCTGAGTCTAAATTACAGGAACCCCCCCCCCCATCCCCATCCGTTTAAAAGATCAAAAAGTGCTTTCAGAGCAGTATGAGGGGACTGACGTTCCTCCCTGTTCCTTCCTGGAGTGATGTTCCTTACCTGTGAGTGTGCTTAAACAGATTGGCGCAGTTTATAGGTACGATAGATACCTTTTTAGCCTCCACCAAGGTTCAGATAGGTACCTTACATTTTTTCCAAGGTATTTTTGAATAATATAGTTCAGCTGACGAAAAACTCACCTGTGGGACCTCGTAATTTGTGGGACGGTTGTAACTGCCGTCTCGATCCTGTCGATGCACTTTTCGGTTGCTTGCAAATCTACTTCCTTTGCATCATCTTCTTGTACCACTTCGATCGCTTCATTGTCTGCTTCTTTCTTTTCATTTCCTTCCACGTTTTCCATTTTCACTCGAGTTACCAACCTCGCGAACTGATAGTGGGCATCACGACTTCCTCCTTGCCATTACGATGAAATACACGATCTTACGTACCGCAGCTACTGTGAATATTGTTGCGCAAACCTTCGGCAACTACACTTATGTTGCCTCCACGAACTATGACATGGCACTAAAAGTTTGCGAAGTGAACGCAATGACAAATGCGCTTAAAGTGCAATAAACAATAAATTATTCTTTCCTTAACTTTTATGAACATTGCCTACGACTTCAATGAAGTTAAGTGACTATAGGTACAATACCACACGCAGCTTATATTTTACCTGTAGGCTACGAAGTAACAGTAGAACGGTTTTTTAATTTTATGGATATAGGTATGGACCCATTTCGTCAAGGTGAATCTACCCGTAATGGTTACATACATAGAATGCAAGAATAGGCGCCTATACTTATATGTACCGACCTATAATTTTTTACTACGATCGTATTTTACTCTGTCAATTTAATGTACTACTGCACCTCTTTTGCTTCCTGGAGCCTATGCATGAAGTTCATAACAAATCATTTTTCAAGTGCATAAAGTGAGAAGTACTTGATATCTTTAAACGCGAAAAATGTAGCACTGGCACCCTGAACCGAGCGTGGGGTGGGCGCGTGGCGGGAAGGGATGGACCGCTCGCCGGGAACGCTGCGAACCGTACTGACGAGGCATCCACAACCGAACGGCCAGCCTTCGTGAACGCGTCGACTCCCGGCCAGAACGCCTTACTGCCAGAATCTCTTTGATCGGTCAAAGAACGCAGAATGTGTGCTCAAAGATACTTCGTCACTGATATCCTTATGACTGGAGAGATTCCACGTCTCTGATCCCTGGCTGGATGAAGGAGGGCAGGAGGGTAGTCAGAAATATTCCCTGTCACTGGAGTTCTTTGACATCTGAGGCTTTTCAATCCTTAATATATAAAAAGCATACAGATACTTCATGAATTTGATCCTCGTGCTTTATGCGAAATGTTTTCACCATTTCGAAACTTACCGGGTATATGTTACTATATGTTTCCATCTCGTTTCCATACATGCGTGTGATGTTTTTTTCGGGGATTTACTGGTATGATGTTAGTTACTCACCTGCTGTTCAGCTCGAGCAAACTCTCGCCCGAGGGGGTAACCACTCCTGAGATTCCATAAAGATTTCCAAAGATTCCCAACGATATTCATAGAAAGATTAACCCCGAAGGGGTAACCACTCCAGAAAAATTCCAAGATTCCCTGAGATTTCATAAAGATTTCATTGATTCCCAACGAGATTCCCAACGAGTGGTTAACCCCTCGCTCTCGCCCATAGGTATTTTACGTAATTATACGTGTTACGTATTTATACAATCAATAGGTCACAGACTTTCTGCATGCACACATTATGCTTTCATAATTAATTCCTAATGTTTCTGTTTCTAATATTCCTTTTCGAAATCGTTTTTCTCGATGTTCGCCCGCATCTGCGGATGAAACCCTCATCCTCTTTCAACACTGTGTGAGAGGTGTGCCGTGTGCCCAGTCGCTGAGCAACAGCCTCAGAGTGGCCAAGTCTAGTATAGAACGTAAATAATACTCAGGAGTGTCAGGACCTCAGGTGTGGCTGGAAGTAGAAGATCGAAAGCGGTGTCGAGAAATAGATCGATTAAGAGATTTGGTCCCAGCCAACAGCCAACCCACCAACAAACCGGAAACCCGCTAACAACCCCCTTCCCCCTTCCCCCTTCTTCTGCCCCCTAATCAGTCCTTTCTCCGCTGATTCTTATGGCACGTTGAGCACGTCTATCGAACATGATGCTGAGTGGCTTTTCTGTAGTCTTTCAATGAAGGATTCGACTAAATACCTATAGTGTCAGCAGGTATAGCACTGGGCTCAATAAAAGATAGATGTAACAAAATGGTGCTAATACTAATGGAAGCGTTTTGACTTTAATTTTTTTACTTAGGTATGTTATAGACACGATAAAGCGAGAAGTTATATTGTAGTACTCAGTGCGAGATTAATTTAATGCAATTCCACCTAATTATGACTATGAACCATTTTGAGAATTTTTGTTTGAATGCTATAGGAATGATGAAGACTCAAATAGTCACACCTTAGGAATAACGTGTTAGTTTGTTATCAGCATCAGGCGTGGCGCTTGGGTTGGGATGGTCTATTTTAGTGTCCACACCCCGTATAGGTACAGTTTTCTCCCTCCATTATATCCTGCCTCAGCTCTTGGTGGAGTTTGCGGTCGATAAATGCTGCGCTATCTTGATTTTGGCTCAGAGCCGATGTTGAAATGTTACACTCGAGTCTTCTAAAATGTTACGGATTTCTTCCAGTTCTACAATACTGGTCAAAATGGGTAAACAAGAATAAATTGCGCTCGATAGTTTCTGAACCCATCTATAGGTACCTACTTAACAGAATGGAGATTTCCGAGGGGGTAACCACTCCAGAGATTCCTTGAGATTCCATAAAGATTTCCAAAGATTCCAAACGATATTCATAGAAAGATGAACCCCGACGGGGTAACCACTCAAAAAAATTCCAAGATTCCCTGAGATTTCATAAAGATTTCCAATGATTCCCAACGAGATTCCCAACGAGTGGTTAACCCCTCGGAGATTTCATTTTGCGTTGTTTCACTGTAGGTTCAAGTAGGACCTTCCGACTCCCGATACCATGCTATATTGCCAGTTTTATTTCTTAAGGCCAATTGTCTTGCAAAGATTGATTTTGTTTCCAACGCGAGTACTTCAACTGCAAACCAGACATCCTGTATAATGTAGATGCCTCCGGGTCCAACCCAATCAGCGGTGCACTAGATACGGTTGTTGTCACTGACTGTGACAATGATCCAAGCCTTGCTGAGTAGCTTACGTCTCCTTAATTGGGTCTTGACAGCTGATTAGCTGACCTGTGACTGTTATGTGGATAGGTACTGTATGTATGGAGGTAATCAGGGATTGTTCTAGAAGCGTTATTGATGGTCTCTCAGGTATCTCTACTTACCAAAATTCAAGCGATGTTAGTAATGAATCTTTCTAGGGTGTTTATTTTTATTTTTATTTTTTTGACGCTATTATGAAGTTTTTCTTAGATTCAGGCCGCAAACCATCAGCATTAATTCTATCATAGCCATTTTTGTAGCTATATGTTTGTTCTGTCTGATGTCTGTGCGTCAGAAATTTTTTATCACTTTTTGGTGATTAGACTTATTAGCACTGCATTGATTAGTAAAATCAGGACGGGTGATGAACGCCTGCCAAATAGGATCTTTATTATATATATTATACAGAGAGTTGAAACTTTTGATTCGCATTACTTTGCAGATCGATGCATTTTGACATTATTTTTTTTATGCCTGACTTTCCTCCTTCTCCTCCATGAAGAGATATTTAGACTTTAGAGAAAAGGTATTGTTGTGCTTCGTGTACAATGGATTGTCTCGCTGGTTGAAGAAAAAGTCGAAGAAAGGATAAAATAGTGTAGTGAGTGTAGCGTGAGCTGAGTCTGCAGTTCACACTAATTGCAGTGAAGGAGTTGGGAAACTTTAAGGGAGGAGGAAGATAAAGCAAAGATATAAATAGATGCACCAAGATCCTCCAACATTTAGGTTACTTTTTCTTACTTTTCTCTATTGTTATCTCTTGGCCCTGGGAAACCTCTCCTGGTGGAAATAGATATATCTATAAACCCTCGAAATTTGTAATCAACTCCGAAAAATGTAAACAATGGTGGCTTTTATACGTAAAAACGAAGCAATTTGACAATGGTAAAATATCTTAAATAAATCTTTATAAAAGGATATAATATGACGTAAGACATCGGAATCTTTGAGGATATCCGAACCACGTTCCAAATTTTCTCGCAAATTTTCTACATTTTACAAACTTTTACTCCTCAACAGTATTGCAGTATTGCCTATAGTATCGAAACTAAGGCTGAATTTCACCACTTTCCGATAGTGTCTATAACGAGAGGATTTAACGAACGGATTTACTTTATCGTATCTTTAGCTTACGACAAGTGCGATCGCAGAGAAACAAGTGCAAGCGCAAGGCATTTATCGTAAGCTAAACATACGATAACGTAAATCCGTTCGTTCAATCCTCTCGTTAAAAGACACTATCGGAAAGTGGTGAAATTCAGCCTAAGTAGGTTTCTTGTGCCTCTCAGTAGCCGAGCGGTCATGCAGGGGGTCCACTTTGTGTCCACTTGTGCCTCTCAGTAGCCGAGCGGTCATGCAGGGGGTCCACTTTGTGTCCTGAGAGGTCCGGGTTCAAATCCCGGCATAAGGGAGAAATTTTCCGCGACCTATTCGGCTTCGGCCAAAACAAATCTCACAACCCACTCATCCGCGCCTATTATGTTCAATTATTAACGTCGTTAACGTCCTACTGTCACTCGTTCGTTTCGCGTTCAAATAGCACACTATGTTTAGCTTTTAGAGTAGACACAACCAATACGATATTGCAATTACCAGTCTCCGGCTGTACTAATATGTAAACATTAATTTTGTCGAATATTTACTTTCGCACAGTGGTTTTGGTGGCGTTCGTCGAGAATGTATACAGCCTTAACTTAGTGTTTGTTACAATAATAATGGACTAAAACTTGACGGTGAAGTACGAGTAATTGGCCATTACCGTGCTTCAGGTATTGAACATTCAAGTCAAGGGGTAAGTAGTTTCTCAGTCTGATTATTCTGACTGAATGTTCATTGATCTTGATCCTGTCAATACGTCTGGCTTTACCCCTATGTTTGTCTGCATCAAATATCCATTATTGTGTTGAACTTGCAATGAATGGGTAGTGAATGGGTAAACCTGTCAAGCGCACACAAGGGGTAATAGATAGGAGGAGGAGCGTTAGGTTATTCTGTATGAAATTTGTACATAAAACATACATGTGTGTACAGTGTACATTATGTAACTTTCGATCGCCAGGCAAAATGAACGAGCAATACCGATATTTGAATTTAACCAAAGCAAGGTATGAAGTGTGCCATACCACTATTTTTCAGTGGTACTCTGAGGAGTATTGGGTGATATAGGTTACTCACTGCTAATTGCTTAACACTTACTTAACTAAAACTTAAAAACAAATAAATGGGTTTTTTTTAAGTATAGAATAATGGGGTAGGTAAATAACTTCAGACTTCGGATTAAGCCCCCGATTACACCTTACAATTTCCAATCCAAATATGATCATAAAAAAATATGATCAAGAAAAATTGTAAGGTGTAAAGTGCATTGAGTCAATTATGATACAATTTGTATCGGCCGGTACAAATTGTATCATAACTGCTGCGACTACCTTCCTCTAGGCTGCGATGTGTTTGTTGTTGTTGGGTTAGACCGTTGAAAATGGCGGCTGAGGTAAGTGGAATGGAAATGACCCGTATTTTAATAGAAAATGTGGAGGAGTACGAATTTCTTATAACGATGAATTGAAAGAATATAGCAGAAATTATTTAACCTAAAACGGTTCAAAAAAGGACCCTAAAAATCTTCGGAATTCAATTTTTTTACCATGTCAAGTTGGCATCACTGCTAAACATGATCATATTTTTATTGTAAAGTGTATTACAGTTTTTCTAAAATTTTATGATGCTAAAAAAATAGGATCATATAAAAATAGGATCATATTTTTTTTGTAAGGTGTAATCGGACCCTAATATATAGGTAGTAATACAGTTTAAGTTGAAAGTTATGTGACATGTTTTATTTTCCAGTTAGGGAGGGTATAGATAGGCATGGTGGCAGAAAGGTTGGAGTGTTGTCCTCCAGAATTCCTAACGAAGAGCTTTCAAAGGATTTTGAAATTTTCAAACGTTCTTCAAAAACACTTTTAGGAGTTTCGATGCGGAAAAGAAATTTCCCTTGCTGTTTGAATAAGGTGTAAAAAGGTAGCTGTTACAAGCTCCCTTCGAAGACAAAGGACCTTATCTTCCTGCAGAAGGCACCCAAATGTTCCTTATCACAATAGCAGCGTCTCTTACTGTTGTACATTGTGACAAAAATAGACACGGAACAGGGCCAGGATGAAAACTTGAAGCTTGAGAGGGAGGATTGTGCTGGGGTGGGTGGCGGAGTATACAAGGGATGATTTGACGTCACATTTCATAAGAGCCGCTCACAAAATAAGAGGGTATGAGAGAGCAATGGTAACATGTCCCATATCAAATGTATATCAATACATGGAACATGGAGAGCGGTTCAATCAATATCTGGGACGTGCGGCTTAGGCAATTCTCTCACATGAAGCTGAGCTGGCTTTTAGGGTGTCGAGGGAGGTATTGTTTGAGGCCTGCCGCTAATTAGTTGGCTAATGTTACCTTGTTACCGTGAGGCATCCACAGGGTTATCTTACATAGTGATGGAAGTGACTGCATCCACCCTCTACAAACGCATTCAGCGTCATAAATATCTCATATTGTGTGGGGAAGGGGTTGAGGACATGGTAATGAAACTTGCCGCATACCTTTTTGAATCTATTTTTCTATCTAAACCTATCCACTTTTCGGAACATTTCCGACCTGTTTTGTGTCTACGAAAAACATGGAAGTGTGAGGGTTTTCCGAAAAATCGGAATTTTACTCTCCAGATTCCGAAAATAATGAAATGGTTTTTTTTTGTTATTGAAACTTGTAAAGAGAATCACTTAAAACGACTTTTTGAAAATATTTCCACATCCTTCGTTGCTGTAAGGGTTGTAAAAAATAGGGAACCAGAGCAAAACAAAGTGATAACTCGCGAGATAACTCGCTTGGTAGGTATGACATTGAATTCGTTATTTTACCTTTGAAATCAAATCAGTTCTACCTTTCCTGCAGAGGGTTGGCGGTTGAAATTTCAAAACGTCATGAAATGGATCAGAGTCAACAGTTCACCTGTTAACTATAAATAATTTAACGTATTAACGTTTTTTTGTAAATGATTTTTAATTGTGTGTTGAAATAGCTGATTGACGCGTTGTGGTGTGCTGCTTAATTAAAAGTAATCATATCTTATAAACTCTTTTGACCATGTCGATTAATCGCAAAGTGTGCGTTCACTCAGTGCCGCAGTGAGTTTTTACAGTCCGCTGGCCCGGGGACCGGGCAATAGCGCTATTAGGACCCACGCGGTTGCACCATTTCTTTGAAACCTACTCCGTGAGGTCTTGGTACAACCTGGCTGCCTAATTGCTCATATGTGCTCTGGTTCGTTTCCCTGGCCACCGGATATGGGTCTTCAGTGGGTCATACTCATCGTTGACTGTTGAAACATTCCCTCAAGGTTTTGATGGACGGTAAGACAATATTTCAGTTTTACAATAAAAAATTTCAACCTACTATTCGATTGCTCTTCTGGTTGAGATAATTTTAACAAAATTGGTCAATCAGTAGGTGTGGGTGCTATAGATCAACAGACAAGGGAACAAACGAAGGGAAAGGGACATTTTCCAAAAACCACTTTTTTCGAGTCAAGAGCCCTCAGGATCGTGGGGGAAAAATTCTCAAAAACGAATCTCTGAACTCTGACAATACTTTCTCGCCAGATATAGCTCTCGAGAAAGGAAAAATGCATTGCATAGGATTGAAGAGGGATGAAGAGGGTAGGTATGTGGTGTCTAGCGGTGCGGAAGAAGAGGTAGTCGGGAAAAAGGCCCGGCTGAAAGAGTTTATGCATGAGGAATGAAGTACCGGAGCGTCAAGGGACATGGGATCAGAACTGCTGACGTCACAACTGAGGGGAATTCAGGGTCGGAGTGGGATCCACTTGTTCCTGTATTTTTTGGAATTCGGAAGTACGATCGACAATCCGGAAAATATAGACGGGCTTTTACAGCTCAATACCTGTCGCTCTACTCACAATACTTGTAGTATTTTTTCAGTACATTTTCTGCCTCACTTGAGGAGATCATTAAGGCTGAATATAGGTACATTCGCTATTTTTTTACGTTCCGATTTCAAGTTTTGTGAGAAAACTATCGGATATTTAAATATTCTGAAATATAATATGTCTTTTTAATGTCATTACTCATGAGGCTATGTTGTGATTTCACGATCGGTTAATTTTGGACAATTTTTTTGTGACGAAAATCACTCGATCGTAAAATCACAACATAGCCTCATGAGTAATGACGTTAAAAAGACATTTTATATTTCAGAATATTTAAATATCCAATAGTTTTCTCACAAAGTTTGAAATCGGAACGTAAAAAAATAGCGAATGTATGGAGGCCCTTAACTGAAATAAATATCCCAACATACCAAATTAAGGGCTTAGGGTTTTCTCAATAACTCATCTTTGAGGAACATTGAGAAGCAGCAGTCCTCGGTCTCCACTGGACGAAATACGCGTCATATGAACTTTGTTTTCTCTGGGCGAAAAATCCGACACGAACATATATCAGAAGTGAATGCCGATCAGAAAAAGTAAAAACTTCGATAGGATCGGGATCGAACCACTGTGGCCTGATTGTCAGTGTTCCTCTAACAACCACCTCGGCTATCGAGGGTGTGGACCCCTATCATTCCCCAAGTCTCTCACTTCTCGACGAGGCATGAGCATAAGTCATCAGCACGCGCTACAAAGAATTATCTAACTTGTTTTCCACAAAGGAAAGCACCAACTGGTTTCCGCTGTAGTGCTTCCAACAGCTGGATTTCTACTAAGGACTTCTGTTTAGCTTACCGTGACATCAATACCTTAATCCAATTTTCATTCATCTGTGGTTCGATGGCGACAGCTAGTACATCCTTTCCTTCCTTTTCCTTTCAGCTTTATCCTCGTACCTACCGAGGTACCAAAGACTGTACAACTTGTACCTGTAAG
This sequence comes from Mesopsocus fuscifrons, assembly GCA_950004255.1. Taxonomy (NCBI): domain Eukaryota; kingdom Metazoa; phylum Arthropoda; class Insecta; order Psocodea; family Mesopsocidae; genus Mesopsocus; species Mesopsocus fuscifrons. The sequence continues at coordinate 16,767,598 of OX465373.1, read as the reverse complement.
GCAGGCAGACTAATAATTAGTCCAACATAGGTCATAAGTCATAACATAACATAGCTAGCTCCTGCCATTCAGGTTTTTAGTGCGTCCATCCCGTTCCAAATGTAAACCCAGCATTAACAGGAACAACCATCATTCTATCAATACACCTTCAGAGCTTTCAGGGCAAAAGCAAAGTTAGGTTTCGGTAAGTAGGGGGGATGCTGTGACCAGTGCTTGTGGGCACTTTGGAGAATCTATGACTTGCGGCATTGAGGACTCTTGACCCCCTTGCGGGTGAGAGGGGAAAAGGGAGTGGTGCTATAGGTTTGGAGGAGAGGAGAGGGTGGCTATTCAAGGGCTGACCACTCCCTGTTCATTTCGCTTAGCATCCACCTTGTTCTCAAATACACCACTTAATTACGAAATTCCTAGGCACACCATTAGTTTCAAACAGGATTCAAGCAAATTGTTTCAAAGTTGAGGTATATAGTGTACCTCTCAATTTGTCGTCTTCAGATGTCAAACTTTTCATTATAGGTGAGGTAATCAGTTTAAGGGCTAAACCTGAAATCTAAAATTAGATATTGCGTTGTGCCCTTTACGATTTTCAGTTTACGTTTACTTTATTGGTTTTCTGCTTTTCATGTAATATTTTTAGCTGCTGTTTTTTCTCTTCATTGATTCGTTTCCCCACTCTTCATTTCGAAGTTGGTTTTGCCAATCAGGGAGAAATTGAAACGTCATTACTTATCTTTCCCCTTTTGGCTGTTCTCTGTTCTCTGTGAGTGTTTACTTTTATTTTTTCCTCATTCTTTATGGCGAGCTGTGAGCTGCAAATTTTCAAATGTTGCAGAACCCTATAGTTAGCCCCAGAAATGTAGCAAAAGTAAGGTTTGCAAACGATCTGAAAACAAGGTGAAAACAAGGTGAACTCCAAAGTTTGGTGTCAAGTCACGAAAAGTGAGTTTTAGACCCAAAGAAGATGCCCCTGAAAACAGTGTCAACTCTTCCAATTCATTTCCGACAAACACCATTACCTACAACTGGAGGAGCAGCTGACCTGGACCAACTATCAGCCAGGTGAAGCGAATACATATTATGTAACCTATAAACGCTGTAAGAAGTCAAGTTGCCTCGTCCGGGATGCTTCACCCACCTGACTTCTTGGCTCGTGCATTATCCAGTTATGCGAAGGAAAGTAAAAGTTACGGGTCGCGTTGATCTCACGCGAGACTGCGGCTTGAGTGATTCACTGTGCCTGAACCGCCTGGAGAGGGTTAACATCCCCATTCTCCTTCGTACTTTGTTCACAACCCCTCTCCTATACCGTCCGGAAGGTGTGAACATCCCTCTTGTGCTCGGGAAGGGTTTATATCACCTCCTTCTGCTGCTGGAAGGTGGTTTCTCGGCAAAAGCAAGGTGTCTTCCTGTCTCCTGCAGCCGAAAAGGTTAAGGCTGGATTTAGCTAATTTGGAATGGAATTTACCCGAATTTTTTTCTGTAAGTTAAACAAGGTTGTCATGGGTTGCTAGGGAAACAAAATTCCGACTTTATTTACCTTAGCAACGCATGGCAACCTTGTTTAACTTACAGAAAAAAATTCGGGTGAATTCCATTCCGAAATTAGCTAAACCCAGCCTAACTGTCCCTCCCCCTACAATTCATCAAAAGAGATTTTTTGCTCTTTGTTGTCTTGTATTAATTTGGCAGTAAACGCTTCACTAACCTGACTTAAACATGTAGTCTTGTAACGAGTTATGAGTGAATGCAAATAGGTGCTTTTGTGGTAGGTATCTTGATTGGTAGGACCCATGTCTGACGGGATGTGGAGGATTTAGGAAGTACGAGAGTTGGAGCTGCTGACCTTAATTTAGGGACTTTCGCATGTCCGGACCGGTGGACGGTTTTCCTGTTTTTTCTTGAAGGTCCACCGCTTTATCTTTAAACAGCCTTAATCCTGTCAATGGTGGATTGCTAGGGAACTCGTGGACAACTTTTCTTAATATTAGGGCCGCCACCGGTGTTCCAAAATACTCGTATATTATCTTAATAGGTATTCAGTTAGGAAAAAAATAATAATAATTGTCACAGCATATATACGAAAAAAAAAATCTCATATGTGTGACACATCAGCTCATTACAAACACAACAACACTTCAAATTTAAATTTTTTTTTTAATACCGTAGGGGCGACACCAATCGTCTACCTACATAACCTACTTTTAGTTGCATGTGGTTTCAGTTTACTAAAAAAAAAATCTCCCCTTTTCCTCAGCCACCAATGCTATCTAGCATGAAATTGTCTGATACTGCGATTTGAACATAAGTGCAGGCGCTCTCATTTTCAGTTGTAGGATTTAGCCTAAAATTTGGTCTTTGCTCTGCCACAAAAAACACTGCATGCGAAAAATCATTGAATTGATACAAATTTGAAGTAAAACGGTTTTTTTAAGTGGAGAAAAATCTTTATTATCATATAGAAGTAGCAAAGTTTTCCAGTGATTTCTGAATGGAGGACAGTTACTGGAATTTGAGATTAAAAAAAGCATAATATGCAGTGGTATGATGTCGCAGGCACAGAGTGGCAGGCATTATTAGGAAGTGATGCATAATTCTGAGGTATGTCAAAAACAATCTGTGGATGCAATCGTGACAACTTGGAGGATATGGAGGTGGCAGGCTGGCTCAGAGTGGTGGCTGGTCAGAGGTACAGGTTCCCTGCAGCACCTGAAGGTCGGCAGTCGGCAGTCGTCGGTACTCTTCAGTAGCTGCAGGATGGCGCGCCAGGTTAGAGTATTACGCGCCGCGCGAGTTTTCCAAGTGTTTTTTATAGTGTTCACCCTTAGTTTTAGTGCAAATGGAGCGGAAAATTCTTCAACTTCTTCAAACTGTACTGGCCAGGGTGCACCTCTGGCTGGGCACCTATTTTCCCTTCTTCCAGCTTACCCTTCTTTTACTGACACCGCTAACGAGCGGTGTAGGAACGACAGCATAATCCTACGACAGCAACTTGAACAGTTCAAACTTTGGGCTGTTAAAAGTAAGTTTGATAAATTGGATTACAGATACTTACCTAGTTTAACGGCGTTGAAAGAGAGTAGCGAGAAATGTTTGAAAGAGGGAAATAAGCGTATTTCTCAAACCCAGTGAGCGCTTTGAGCTCTTTTTCGTGAAGAATGAGTTGTTCCTAGGGTTGATTTATGGTTGTGGGCACAAAAGCTAATGAAAACTGATGATGAAGTAGCGAGCGCCTTTGAATCTGATTTTTATTGCAAATTGGGTCCTTTCATTGCTGTAATATCGTTTCGTGAGGAATTTGTGAGTCACTTGTTGTGAAACAAGCAATACGCCGTAAAATTACTTCCCTCACATCACGAGAAATTATTAGAAAATATTTCATTGGGTGTTATTCCAGGAATTTCTATCTTGTGGGTATTTCGGTGCTGCCTCTCACTATGAAAAAATAATAGTGGAACGACGGGACACTGTGCCTTGTTGACCTTGACGTACATACAGTGATTTGTTGTTGCTGTATAGTGCATGGGAAAATTGATATTTTACCTACTTATACCTACGTTTCTGCGTTGTGCACTTTTGTCCCAAAGATGCAAATGCAGTCAGCCACTGTACTCGTAATAAATACCTACCTATTGGTGCAGGTCATTCTATTTTCGGTTTTTGGTATACGTATATAACGGAGTGAACTCAGAGAAGTAGCAAGTATTTAAAATATTGTGGGCCTCTGAGTCTAAGTCAGCGAATTATGATGTCGTCGTAATAAGAAATAACTCAGGTGCTTCCAGGCGAAGAATGCTGTTTGTTTTCAGAATGTAAAATACTTTCACCCTTTTCCTTTTTGCACCACGCGGGGAAGGCTCAAAGAATTATGTTTTATTAAATTCTTCACTTCAGACTTCAGACTGTTGAATGCTGAATGCTTCCAACACTGTTTTGTTCATATTACCTACCTATGCTTTCTCATTATTGCAGTCTGTTCGGAGAAGATTCTTACTTTATGGCTAGCCAGTATAGTGAGAAAATATTTAGGAAAACTTACGTTTTTTAGCAACTTGTTTAACTTCCAATAAAAAATTTCTGGTAAATTCCATTTCGAAATAACAAAATTCTTATCAGGCTTCGGCAAAAAATAAGCACTCCTGATATGTCACCCTTAAAAAAAGTAAACATCATCCATGATGTGCTCTCGAGTGGGAGGTTCGAGTATCTTCGCTATTAGTTGCTTTGGAATGATGACTGCATAAAATTAGTAAACAAAACTATTGAGAACTTTAGCAAAATTATCCGTCCTGTAGAGGTTATCGTGCTCTGGAATGGGGAAACGAGCATTGTCGGCAAAGTGACCATTAGATGAGCACATGTCGCAAAGTCGCTAATGTTTTGCTTGTTGCTTCATTGCGAGTGTTTTCTAGCAGGCAGACGCGAAATAGGGTCCAGTGTAGCTGTATTAGAGGTGCAGGTCTGCAGGTAGTGGCTGTTCCAGATAGTATATCCAGTAGGTGGATACGTAATGGGTCGGCAGACCGGCTTACTTCACAACCCGAACCCGTGCCTACTCTACTCTCACTTCAAGGTCAACCGTAGCTATAGGTACACCTTCGCTTTTCTTCGACTCGTAGTCGTAATTGTTGCAATTAAGCATGACGTGAGAATGTGAGGACTATAAGAAGTGCGGTAGTGTGTCAATCCCGAGGGGGTAACCACTCCAGAGATTCCACTGAGATTCCCAAAGATTCCCAACTATATTCATAGAAAGATGAACCCCGAGGGGGTAACCACTCCAGAGATTCCACTGAGATTCCCAAAGATTCCCAACTATATTCATAGAAAGATGAACCCCGAGGGGGTAACCACTCCAGAGATTCCCAAAGATTCCCAACTATATTCATAGAAAGATGAACCCCGAGGGGGTAACCACTCCAGAGATTCCACTGAGATTCCCAAAGATTCCCAACTATATTCATAGAAAGATGAACCCCGAAGGGGTAACCACTCCAAAAAAAATTCCAAGATTCCCTGAGATTTCATAAAGATTTTCATTGATTCCCAAAGAGATTCCCAACGAGTGGTTAACCCCTCGGTCAATCCTAACTCGTTTTTTCGTCAATTGTCGCAAATTGTCCATGTAGAGTTGCAGCGAATGATCCTTGCTTGGCAGATAATTTCGGCGCTTCTGTACCAGCTAGAGGTGTCATTCAATAAATCAGGATTCTTAGGTTATTGTGCTACTAGCTCTGGAAGCTGGAAGCTTCGTTAAGAGCCAGCTGAAAGGAAAAAAAAGTATAATGGAAATTCAAAATGCCAGACATCTAAAAATTATTAAAATGTTTGCCTAATGTACGAGTTGAAAATCCTTCGTGCTTCCACTGTTGCGAAAATTCTCAGCTTCTCCTTTTTTGTTCCCCGTATAAATTGGGATCCGTAACGTAGGAGGTATTTAAGTCACGGTAAACTGCCATGCCTATATACCTTCATACCCTTCCTTTTTTTGCCGTTCCTGCCAGGTACTATTATACAATTATAGTATACATAAGAAATTAAATATAAGAGACAGTTTGTGCTGAAATTAGAGGAGAGAGGGTTGCAGATTCCTGTACCTACCCTTGGCTGAGGTAGCCAGGATGAAGGAAAATGGAAGATATAATTAGAGATAATTGGAAGCCTTAAATGGAGGACGGCTCTTTTATAACCGAAAATCCAAAATAAATGAGGGAGACACTGAGAATGCTTATGGAGCCTTTCGCGCACCTTCTGCCATACGCCATCCAAATTATTTATATGTTTTTACTTTTGAAGGGAAATGTTACAAATCTGAAGGATACACGAAAGTATCATAAGGTTCGTTAATGACTTCAAAAAATCAGCTTTGATTTCCTGCAATATGATGACCGACTTCTAATCCGAAATAGCTCAAAAGTAATATGCGAGGGGTTAACCACTCTTTGGGAATCTCGTTGGGAATCATTGGAAATCTTTACGAAATCTCAGGGAATCTTGGAATTTTGTGGAGTGGTTACCCCTTCGGGGTTCATCTGTCTATGAATATCGTTGGGAATCTTTGTAAATATTTATGGAATCTTAGTGGAATCTCAAGGAATCTCTGGAGTGGTGACCCCCTCGGTAATATGTTTTGTAAAATACCCGAGAATATGCGAAGTTGCTTGATCTCTTTTCATTCTTTCATTGCGTTGTCAAGATTTCTCAAAGTAAAGGTTTACCATTAAATCTGGAGAAAATAAGGATCTCTCCGAAATGGGAATTCAAATTGTGGGATTTCTTTCAAAATTGGAGGAATCAGAAAAAGGTAGGTTCCTCTCTGAAGTTCCTGAAGCTTCTGTAATGAAATTATTTATCTTCTTAAACGTCTCTTTTAAACTTTAAATTGTTTTTTACAGTCGTTACTATATACCGACCATTAAACCGTTTTGTGTCTTTTCAGTTGTGAGGTTTTTGCTGGAAACACCTGTAAGTGGTGAATTTTTTGTGACAGGTATCTTGATCTTGTACATGTTTCATCTCATGCCTGGAAAACTATACTATCACTATGATACGCACACCATTATTATACTATACCTGTAGGTATGTATGTGGTGCTATAGGTATATACCGAGGGGTTAACCACTCGTTGGGAATCTCGTTGGGAATCTTTACGAAATCTCAGGGAATCTTGGAATTTTTTTGGAGTGGTTACCCCATCGGGGTCCATTTTTCTATGAATATCATTGGGAATCTTTGGAAATCTTTATGGAATCTCAAGGAATCTCTGGAGTGGTTACCCCCTTGGTGTATATATTGGGCTTGTTTCATGTTATGCGTTTAAAACTCAATATAAAAAATGGACGTCGCACTAGGGCTTTACGAGAAGTAACTATAACATTTGGCTATCTGTGTCATGAGAACAGAGGTGGAATCTTAGAACAAAGATCAGTTGGGCAATGACCGATGTCTAGTGTGTCCGCAGGCTCTTTCACCAGTGGTTTGGCCTTGAGACTCGGACTCCTCCAAGTAGTTTAGTGTTTTGTGGCATGACCTTGCCGTTACTGTTGTGCTGATATGATGCAGAGGCTTCGAAACATGCTCCGTAACAAATTTATCGCCGAAACTTTCAAAAATCAGATTTATGATATGCGTATTTTTATATCTGCAAATATATCGCTCTTCTTCACGTTCCACTCTTAGCTTTCTGTGTTGATTTTTCTTCAGCTGAAAGCGAGGGGTTAACCACTCGTTGGGAATCTCGTGGGGAATCATTGGAAATCTTTATGAAATCTCAGGGAATCTTGGAATTTTTGGAGCGGTTACCGCTTTGGGGTTCATCTTCTTATGAATATCGTTGGGAATCTTTGGAAATATTTATGGAATCTCAGTGGAATGTCAAGGAATTTCTGGAGTGGTTACCCCCTCAGTTGAAAATTTGGAGGAGCTCCTGGGGATAGGCAAACCGACATAGTCGTTAACGTCATATTTGGGCCATGTGAGGAATGTGGTAATTTTTCTTCGTCCCTGGTCCAGTATCATGCTGCAACACCTAGGTACTATAGGTACTTCTTTGATAGCAACACTGCGGTGCCAGTTCTGCCCATAATTCTTGTATCGATTCCCTCTTGGTTCAGTAGTTTTGCTCAATCCAGCTCTAATTCTGATCAAACCGTTATCAAAGAACTTGTTCACTGTTCATCATATAACCACACGTCGCGTTTCGCAATTCAACCCCCTACAAAAGTTTTCAGTACCTTGGACTCGGACAAATATATAGTTTTTCTCTGAAACACCTTATGCATAGAATATCTCAAAGTCGATTTTCTGTATGATCATTAGTGCCGGATTCAACCTTCAAGCCTGCTAGACTATTTTTAGGCCCTATTACTTTATTGTTTTTGTCATTTAGAAAAGTAAACGAGGCGAAAATTTCATTAGTCTCCGTAAAATTTGTATTTTTCACGGAAATAACTTTCAATTTCATAATTTACTACGTTGTTATTTTTTGTGGCCCCTTCAGTGCGTAGGTCCCAAACTATAGCTTATCTAGCTTATCCAGCACTATCACAGTACTTTCGTCTTACGAGTATATTGTACGAGTACGAGATGTGTCAAAGTGAAAATTCCGGTTCAGCTTGAAAATCTGTTATACTCGTATATTATCTGTACGTTGTCCGTTTTGCCATTACCGTATTACCCATTATACAAATTTCCACTAAGGGCAATTTCTCTCGAACCACTTTGTTAGTACTTCCATCACTCATCTCCTCTCCTAAATTCAATTAATTTACGTTTACCGTATACCCAAGGAAACTTTGGCAAAGTTTCCAATAAAGCTCTCCTTCAGCCTTCGCCGTCCCTCACTTCACTTCCTACCTCATCAGATGCTACATTAGGAACTCACAACATGATCCTCTTAGTGACCAGTGATTTAGCTTGTTAACTGACGGTCAAGTTCTGAGTGGTCCGAGTTCGATTCCCAGCGCAAGCAATATTTTATGAAGTGGTAAGAGGATTCTGGCAACTGTTGTGGCTTCGGCTTTCTGCTTTCCTGGTTCTAGGTGGTTCTACTGAAGAAGCTCTCTTAGAAAACTACATGCCTTCTTGTTAAATTGAAAAATATCCATCAGTGCCGTGTCAGCACACCAATCACTCATTAGGTACCTAAGGAACTCTTACATGGTCAACCTGATGCCGTGAATGCATTCTTCATTTTAGGTATAGGGTGCATAAGAGGGGAATGGGCAAGAAAGTGAATGTTTCAGGTCCAATGTGATGCAACAGGAAATCTGAAGTCTTCTTAAGAGCAGCGTGGACAGTGTGATTGTGCAACTTTTATTGTTTCGAGGTGGCACTTGTAAATGCAGAATAATTGTTCAATGTGGCGATGAAATTATTGAATAGTATGCTTAACCTACTTCTATTGAGGGTAAAATAGCACCCAAAGTATCTTTCACAACTGATTCGCAAAGTTGGGAATTGGTGTTACTTCCAGAGTTGCGATTTCTGTTTGTGTAGTTACAGGCTTCTGGTTGATACCCAGATGAACCCGCAGTGAAATAGGATCCAAAACTTGTCTGGAAAATTACTCTTGAACATTTTAGAACAACAGGAGTTCCCAATTGTTTTGACATTCCGGGATATTTAGTAATACAGGACCAAGAAATACGATACTACAATCTACAATACTACAATAGTTCTAAAACCGTTTATTTTATTTCCTCAAAATATTAGGAGGTATAGAAACTGAATAGGACTTGACCTTTGGCCCCGAATTTTTGTATAGATTCCTATACTTCCCCAAAAATGAAAAAATGACAGAAGAAAATACTTTTGCACCACTTAAATATTAGGAATCTGAAAACAGTCAGTCGAAAAAGTAAATTTTTGCTATTACGATCTCTACGTGCCTTATTTCATCCACCGGAAAATGTGGTGTGGCGTGTTAAAAACCGGGTCAACCTTATCCAGCCTGACCATGATCCAATAGGAAACCCGATTTTTTCACCTAATATCGCCAATTACCGCTTTTGGCTACTTATCTCTTTGAAATGACCCACTCTAAAATCTGCTAAATTGATAAAAGGAAGGAGTCAGGCCATGCAGTAAATTCAAGGAGACTGTTCGCATGTGCTTGTAACTATTTTCGACGCTCATTCTCCCACTCTTTCGTATCATTCTTATCAAATCACACGTACTGACCGAACACTCCGAGGGGTTAACCACTCCAGGAATCTCGTTGGGTATCTCATTGGGAATCATTGGAAATCTTGATGAAATCTCAGGGAATCTTGTAATTTTTTGGAGTGGTTACCACTTCGGGGTTCATCTTTCCATGAATATCATTGGGAATCTTTGGAAATCTTTATGAAATCTCAGGGAATCTCAAGGAATCTCTGCAGTGGTTACCCCCTTGGAAGACTCAAAATCTTGTGTGGGTGTGTAAAATGGTATCGCTATAACTAAGCACAAAATCCCCTACTTTCTTTTAAAAACAGCCTAATCTACAGAACATTATACAAATATTATATTTATTTTATTATTTTATTTTATTATCTTTAAACTTTTTCAAAATATTAATGTTTTTCTATTTTGTAATATTTGAGCGGTACTGGTGATAAAGCTTATCGGCTCTTAGTAGGTACCGTGGTTAAGGTGCCCATACCTTAAATTAGTGATGCACGAAAATTTCTTGTCTTGCTTTTGTTCTTGCACTTCTTGCATGCAAGAACAAGAACAAGAGCAAGAACAAGAGTTGATTTTGGCTGTAAGAACAAGAACAAGAAGTGACTTGCAAGAACAAGAACTCTTGCAAGAGTTCTCGCAAGAGTCTTGCATAAACCCAGGCAGATTTTTTCCAAAGCTTCATTCATGGATTGCAGTCCATATTTTGTGCGAAAAACTCTGCAGACTATTCGACGATAGAATGCACTTGAAATGGCCGCTCGGTAGCAAAAAAACCACATTTTAACAGCATAAAATTCCATGTACATGCAAGAAATTGCAAGACTCTCGCAGCAAGAACAAGAACAAGAGCAAGAAATGATTTCTACTGCAAGAACAAGAACAATATAGGATTTTGACTGCAAGAACAAGAGCATGAGTCGCTTTGCGAGAACAAGAACAAGAACAAGAAATACCGTTTCTTGTTCTTGTTCTTGCATCGTGCATCACTACCTTAAATGGTGACAAAATTTTAGGGGCGTTTTATTGTTAAAGAATATGATGTTTAGTTTCTACCTAATGCACACAACCATTATGAATCCGTCTGAAGAGAAGACGGGTGACGCGTTACTTTAAGCTCAGTCATTCTCTGTTGCTCTATTTTTCACCGGTTGTATCAAAAACTTATTTTTCTCTTCTATTTTTCTCTTCTCTTTTTGACACTGCATGCTTGAAACGAAATGTAGTTCCTAGCGTGTTTATGTGGGGGCCCACACAGCTTCTCCTGAGTGGCTGTCAACATATATCTATTTCGTCGCACTGATAATAATTATGATGAAAATGGTAATGAAGCCTTATTAAGTGGCGGTGTGCAACGATATTCTGTATCTTTTGGGTGGTCATTAGCACTCAACTGTGGACAACAGATTACATCGGACACTGAAAATGGAGTGATGAAACCGTCGGCTTGCAGATCAGCCGAAGGTCTTCCTCTTTCTCTCCTCCTATCCAGGCCCAGGTACCAGGTACCTATATTCTTGTCCCCGGACCTGTGGTCCTTGTATAGCTCGACACTATCCAAAACATACTGTTAACCTACAAAAGTGAAGACTAACAAGTCTCCAGTCCGACGATGCCAGATGCCATTGAGATTAGTGCTTGCTTTGACTAACCTTCCTCTTTTTGGTGTACCTACTGGTTATCGCCCCACTTCCGGAAGCAAATCAAGTGGTATTGTTTTGACATGGGATACTAAATAGGTACATGCCCTAGTGTCTACTGCCAGGTACCTATAGATACATACTAAACGTGAGGTATGTTACCTGCTAATTGCTGATTTTTGGGGAAATGATGACCATGCGCTTTTCTAGCTCGTTTCTTCTGTACCCTAAAAATACCTGATGGTTCAGGATTTTGGAAACAATCCCTTACGTTAATCGCGATATTTGCAAACTATTTATGGTGAGAACTTCAACTTGGGTGGGATGGGATTATAGGCATTTTAAAAGACTCAAAATTCACCAATAAGTAGAATCTGCAATCTAGCCAACGATTACTGTGAGCTGGACCCCTTTTACAATAGTCTGCGGGTATACAGGGAGCTCTGCCTCCAGACATTCACCCTGTAATTGCTTTGAGAAGAGGAAAACGCATTTGACTTTTACGTGGCAAATATTGTATAATGTAATTGGTACTATTATTATGTACTGTTTTATACAATAAAATATTATTATTATTATTAAAAAAAAAAAAAAAAAAAGTGAGGAGGCGATAATTTGATGATAGCTGGGCTACAGAGAAAACTGAATCACTGAAAAAAAATGAGCTTTCCTACTTTTCCGCTGCAAAAAAAAGGTTTTGTTACGTGGGGAACCATGGTGAACCCAGCAGCGCCCAGCAGGAACTGAGTGCCTTCCATCGTTTCAATCCCGTTTCAATATTTAATTTCGTTTTTCTTTCCTTTCTTGATACCCTTCTCTGTGAATTCTGTGTTATCTTTTTGCCTTTTTTGGCCTGCCTTCCTGTTGTCAAATTTCTTTGTCTTTGTCTTTCACTTTCTAGTCTATCAGTCTATGAAGTTTTTACCCTGGTGTCACGCCTATGATCGGTAGTTTAACCTAAGGTGAAAACTGAGTACTGAGTTACTGACAATACATATTGAGCAATGGTCGTTCCTCATTTTTAGCACCTGTCCTACAATTTAAAGTGCACCTAGATACATACTAAATCTATTGGGTAATACTGCACCCACCTTTCTAGGTATATAGGTATATACTTTTTTGCACTTCGAGCTTGGAGCTCCGGTTCAAGTTATGGCCCATCTCACTTTTTGATTTGAGCGACGTCAGTCCTATCCACTTGCATGTAAACTTTTATTATGGTCCCACGTGCATTTATTGCACGTGCTCTGAAACATTTAAGAAATCGTTTTAGATAATTTTTCGTAAATCATAGTTCTTGTTCTGAACAAAAAATAATTTTGGAAACCTTTCGAGAAAAATGGGTGTCGTTACCCTCATCCAGAGTGACGTGGATGGCCAATTAAAACTGTAGGACCTTCCAAAGCAAAACCTACAGATACTCGTATACGCAGGCACGCACAGTCCGCCTATGCTAGCGTATATTAATATGGTAAAATGTGTATTATTTTAAGTAGGAGTGGGCAGACCGCTGTCGCCGGGCTGACTTACTAACTAGATTGATCATATATGACTCCGTAATAATAGCAGGCAGCACGCGAGTGCGGCCCGAGGGCCATATTAGCCCTTCCATTGCTCAATATACCTATCTACCCTTTACTGCTGACCGCTTCCAATCAATTTTACTAAGTATGTAGGTAATATAAAAGACCCAGATTATTTTAAACCTGATGCTTAGATGCCAACTTATTCATGGTCTAACCTTTACCAGAGATTGATCACAAATCTTTCGTGATATTGAACATTTTCCATGGTCCTCTTTGGACACTCCTAGATTCAGACAGCCTTTCTTATTTCACTTTCCAAAACAATGTGTGAAAAATTTTGTTACCGGTTTTCCTTTACCTACATCTTAGCCCCTCACGATTTCCTTGCCTTTTGAGCTTATATAGATACTTAGTCAGCAGTCATACTAGTCCTTGCCATACGACACCGTGTTATGGTATTTTTCATTTTCATACTAGAGTAGGTGCCATCATTGCCATCAATATTAGCAGAAATATGACCCTCATCACAGCAACTCCAGGGCAGTCAGGAAAATGATATATACCTACTTAACGGATGATCTGATTACGATGATGACAAATTGTCCTCTGTTACACGCAAAACCAAAACATAATTATTTATCGTCACCACTGCCACGTTAGCCCTTTTATCTTTCCCATAAACGCGTACCTATAGCTTTAGGAAAATATTTTGAGTATCAGAAAATTTATGTATAAAAATGTGCATATGAGAATGTTTGTACGGAGAGCTAGAGTGTAATCAGTAATCATATTCAACTGATTTCGTTCGTTTGGTAACGAAGTAGGTAGGTAAGCGCAGGCCCGTATCCAGAAAGCGGGCATGGGGGGGGGGGGGTTTAGCCTATATTTTTCTGCTTCACGTTTGCATTATACCATGTCAATTTTCCGTTCATGGGCGGGGGAGGAGGGGGGGGGGGGGGGGGTTAAACCCCCTAACCCCCCCCGTGGATACGGCTATGGGTAAGCGTAAGCCCCAATCCAAAATACCTACAGTTCGAGTGACTTCACCACCCCAATAATCGAATGTTTTCGGACTATTATGTGGGTTATGCCCTGCTGGTAGAATTTGATGGTCAATGTATACTTTATTCCAGGGACGTCTTAAGGATAAAATATTTAAGTAGATTAAGAAGTCGGTTTGTCAGACACTTCGTACGTAGGTCCTACGTAAGTGTGAATTAGTGCTTGCATGGTGGCCACTTTGTTTTGGTAACTATTGCATTTATCTACATAGGATAGGACGTAGGTAGGCTGGTAGTTAGCTGTAATTATGTGATGTACCAACGGCACTGACCCCCCTGTGGTTGGACCAAGGCAATGGCGCCGTTATCTTTCTCCTCAATAACATCGTTGCGTCACCAACATAAGCTTTACAGGTTGCAATAGAGTGTGTGAGAACGCGATTTACCACGTGGATGTGGGAATTGCGGACTCAGTGACCTCAGTTATGTATGTATGTACGACTGGCAACTCTTTATTCGTTAGGTAAATAGGTGTATTTACCTTCGAGTTAGTAAATACTAGGTACATGAGGGTCGTCTCACTTGTTTTCGGTTCGGAATTAAGCTATTTTCTGTTTTTACTTGTCTTGTGTCAGCTGGAGATGAATATGTGCCTGGGTCACTTGCGGAACCTTCTTTTACTTATAAACGAGGGGGTAACCACTCCAGAGATTCCTTGAGATTCCACAGATATTCCATAAAGATTTCCAAAGATTCCCAATGATATTCTTAGAAAGATGAACCCCGAAGGGGTAACCACTCCAAAAAATTCAAAGATTCTCTGAGATTTCATAAAGATTTCCAATGATTCCCAACGAGATTCCCAACAAGTGGTTAAGGTTAACCCCTCGCTTATAAAGGTCATTCATCAGTTAACACAGATGATGTATGATGTGTGCCTACATCTGTTGATGTGTAGGTAGAACCTCCTTTTGCCTATAAAGCTCATCAGCAAACACAGGGGGAGGTTTTTCCTCGTGCTGTTTGATGTTTGGACAGGTATTCAGATACCTGCAGAATATATCTGTTTCCATTTTGGATATTGACTGAGGGAGTCACGGTATACATGCATACATATCAGATTCTCTGACGCAGTTGGCTGAATAGATTGAAAGATGTTCTGAAGGTAACAGCATGTAGATATTGGTAAATAAAATGCATAGGTACATCTACTTACCTAAATATGACTTGAGTCTTGAAAAAATTTTAACTGTACTATAATACAAAAATTTGATCAAAAACACTTTTTGTCTAAAACCATTGTACCATGTCATCAAAATATTTATCTTGTTAATAGAGGGGGAGGTATAGTTTGTAGTGTTCACGTGAAACGTATAGGTACACACCCCAAAACTATCCTGCACATGATTTCATAAGAATGTCACCTTAGACATTGACACCTTATGCATATTAAGAGTAGGTCTTTAACTCAGAATTGTCTTCGTTTCAGTGCTGGATGCGTCCTCAAAGCTTCCATCAGGAGTTCTCGCTGGAAACGTCTACCAGCTTGGCCACTTCGACGAGTGCCTCTCTGTGCAAGTGGGGCTGCAGGAGGGGAGGGAGCTGAAAGGACAGTACTGCCTGACCCGCGTTGAATACTCTCCAAAGAATTTAACGGTCGAGGCACGCCCCAAACACACTTTGTCGGAGCTGTTCAATACCTCCGCGTGGAGCTTTGTTAAGGTACGTTTTGGAAGGAGACTTAGATTTTGGGAGAAGTTTTTCTTGTTTTCTCCGAAACACTTGTTGTTACTTCCTTTTTACTACCGGCCCTCTCCATGCAACCGCTCTTTTGCTGTTCTTCTTATTTTGGTTTTGAGAAGAGGAGAAAATATCAAGGTTGCGAAGGCCCGGTGGCATTCAGATGACCAAGGGCTCGAAAGAGAAGTATTCCTGTTGCATTTTTTATTATGGGCGTGGCCGTAAAATCAGGTTGTATACGAGGGGTTAACCACTCGTTGGGAATCTCGTTGGGAATCATTGGAAATCTTTATGTAATCTCAGGGAATCTTGGAATTTTTTGGAGTGGTTACCCCTTCTCCTTCTGGGTTCATCTTTCTATGAATATCGTTGAGAATCTTTGGAAATCCTTATGGAATCTCAGTGAAATCTCTAGGAATCTCTGGAGTGGTTACCCCCTCGGTTGTATAGGTAATTGGGTTTTGGATCGGTTGGAAATTAGGGAGCTCAAACTTTTTGTCTTTGAAGAGAGGTTAATTCGGTCGGTGTACGCCAATTGGGTACGTAACGCTGTCAGTATAATATTATAATTAGTTGCCGTATAAAACGTTTCAAAGGCAGTTTGCTTCAACAAACAAGCCTCATATTTAATTGACTTCGCTTGACGTCAATGCTCCAAAAGGCTTTTCTACCTCGGAAACGGGAACACGCACACGACCTCATTTTATATTCCTCGTCTCAACGTTTGAACCGGAGAGTCAGGAGATATTGTGTCGCAGGGTCTTCTAATGCGGCACAAAGCGTCTTTTCATACGATGAAAATAATAATGGGATTGAAGTTTGAGAGTTATGATGAGATTAGGAGTTGACGGAGTTAAACCCTTGATGAGAATATCACCCCGTCAAGTCGCATAAACCATCTCAGATCAACTTTCGTGCCTTTTATTTTCTCTGCCAAGGCTTGCTGTTCATTAGCGTAAGTAACTTTTCTTTTGCAGTGTCTTTTTTTTCCCCCCAGGGTCATTTCCTTACCTTTCTTAATTAAGTACCTACATCTTTCCAAGATGATGGATAGGTAAGTATAACTTTTTCATTCTGAAATATAATAACTTAAGATCGAGTAGGTTTTGACAATGAAATTTATCTCAAAAGTCACTCTGTATAGGTACTTAAAATCGCAGGGAATAGTTGTTAGTGACATGTGACATCTTTCTCAGGAAACTCTTGAATATGTTTTGTTCTATTACTTTTTTTTAAAACATCAGAAACTATTTTTAAATAAATTACAGACCAAGAACAAGAAACTTACATGATGCATTCCCAGTCATCTCACCAGACCCGTATCCAGAAAGCGGTCATGGGGGGGTTCGCATATATTTCTTCGCTTCACTTTGGCATTACCATGTTAATTTTCCGTTCATGGGGGGGGGGGGGGGGTTAACCCCCTCCCCCGTGGATACGGCTATGCAGCCAAAATAGGAGAGATTGAAATAAAATTGGCTCTATTTCCCAAGTAGGTACTTTCCATATAAGTAATTCCCAGATGATGTGATGGCAAAGACTTGCCGTGTCCACTAACAGTCACTGTCTTGAAGTAGAGGGAAAATTATTTATTTATTTTTTCCTTGTATAGGCGTTCAACCTCGATCGGAGCCGAAACAGACGAGATGAAATCTACTGGGCATTATGCGTGCCAGACTCCTGCAAGAATCAGGAGGTGGTGGAGGCCATGACCACGGTGCTGCGGTCGCACCAGGACCCGGCCGGTGTCGACATCAGCGTCACCATAGCTCCCAACATGTGCCAGGTCGCCTCCTCGGAAGGATACTTCTCATGGATAGGCATTGGACAGCTGCTGGTGGGGTAAGTCAAATTGGCCACCTATCTTTAGGCACTTCATCAAAGTGATCCTGATTTTGACGACATAGTAGATCACAGATTGGTTGGTAGGGAGCATATTTTTACAGAAGACATTCTGAAGGCTTATTGAAGTTTTGTTGGTACTTAAGTGCATCGAGAGTTCATCGGGAGAAATGTACCTATACTAACTCTAATTAGGCGGAAGTACTTCGACGGGTATGTTTGTATAGGTCCTGTATGTTGACCTAATCATACGATAAAATAGTTCACTTTGGAGATTCAATTTATCTAGGATTATAGGTGGTTCTATTAGTAAAGGAATTTTATTATTGGTTTTATTGTGTGGAGTTGGGTAAGAGATGGGGATTGAGTGATAGGGATTTAATGGTGATGACAATGATGACTGATGAGGGTGAGTTACAGTTAATAAAACTACCTATAAAAGACATTCTGAGGTATACTTGCATACCAAAATGTTAAGGGAAGTTTTCGTAGCTCTTGCTTCTGCATGCGGCTTTTACAAATGTTCAGACGCTGTGCCACTCTCTCTCTCTTACTTTTAAATTAAGTTCGTACATTTGTTGAAAGGAAGGTTAACCTTTTAAGGCTGTTAATTCAAATGTGTGAAATGTGAAAGCATTGTCTTGGCCCCGCTCGATGCGCGGTCGAATTAAAATGGAAATATACAAGAACGGAGAGAACTCGAAGGGAAACGCAGGCACCTTATCCATTACTATTTTGCGAAATAAATGGATACTGAGGGAGTGAGAGCTGCAGTTACCTTTCGCTTGATCGCCCAACCGTTACCCTCACGAGAAAATTTATTTTATCTATCCTAGAGGGAGGTTCTCACGTGGAGAAGATTCTTTCAGTCTAAGCTCTTATTTCCTAGAATACTGGGAAACTCTCCAGCGGTGTATCAATATTTCTAATAACAACTTGAACCAGTATTGGATTGAAAAATGTAACAATCCTTTCGTGTTATTCTGAATATACTTTTACGAGTCTCCCGACGGCGCGAATGGTGTAGTGCATCTTCCGACTTGAAAGATTGCAACCCGCCGAGCGCCGAGCTCTTGCTGTGGACTTGCGAGTCGACCGGGTGATTATCAGGGAAATTTAACTGCATGGGATTTATACTGAGGTTAGATTAATGACTTTAAGGGCACGTAACTGTGGATCGGTCGAATAAGCTAAACTCCGTGACGCTAAATACTCAGGAGAGCTCTGTATAGCCAAGTATAGAATGCTGTCAGCAAAGTAGGGGGTCTTTGGTTTAGAATCACGCCCGGTGATCGCCCCTTTATTTACCAGAATTGATCCTCGCGTGATTAAACGACATCGGCGTAGGAGAACCAAAAACCTGGGGGGGGGGGCTTCTCCTCACCTGGGGGGTAGGCATGGCTTTATGTGACGTTATGTGTAGGTCAGAAAAATCCTGGGGGTGAGGGGCTAAAAGGTCTAGACCACCCCCTTGCTACGCCTATTAAACGGGCTGCATCCTTCAAGGTTCTGCGACAGCCTGATAGATTTCTGTCGGTACCCACCTAAACAGAAGATGTAAATATAATCTGTCAGTGGGTGTAATACCTAATCTCTATGTGACGGCAACAAATAGGTTCCATCGTAGGTAACCACAGATAGAGATAAAAACCTCGGTTAATAAGCCTTCTTTTGTTTCAGGGCCGTGGTTGCATTCTTCTTGCTGTCGGTTGTATTATCCACCTTCCTTCAAGGCATCAAGAAAATCACACCCAAAGAAAATGCTGGTAAGTATATAGGTACGACTTTATTAAGTATCTTTATCTTTGTTTTGGACAGAAAAAACCGATGATTTTTTTTTTTGCGTAAGTGTTTGAATGACCTTGTCCCTCCAAAAAATGGTTCGACTACGACTAAAGTAAAACGCCTGCATGGCTTTCCAGTAAAAGTATACATTGAGAAATTCATCTAAATAAATAGAATTTTGGCAATTCTTTAGATATTGTAAAGCTTTCTTCACATGTGATTTCAATTGGGTGAGCCAGGTTGATCCTATACCTTCCGAGCATGTTTTGTTATGTGCCCTACCTATAAGCACTTCCTAAATGTCATTTAAGTTGGTAGGTACCTACACCGTACCAGACGCATTGGGTACACTCACTTTATTGACGGAGCAAATTGTTCTAACCAACTACTGAACACGAAACTGCTATAAAAAATATTTTTCAAGGTTTATGTGTGCGACATCACCTTCCTCAGTAACGTAAACTTCAAATAATCGGTGATTACTTACGGTGCCGGTGGTTAGCGCTTGGCTAGACAGCTAGACAGCTGATGGTTCCTAATATGAGCTCAGTGTTGAGCTGCAATTTAACATGGTAAATCTCCAGTTTAATTGTAACTGGGCATGGTGGGACGCACCCTCAATGTACCTAATGTTGCCTGCATATTATCTACATGTAGGTATTTTATATTATAGTGCCTACCTACCCTGCCTAGGAACCCAATATTCCTTAATTTTATGTAAAGGAACCTTCTGGGTAAATCGGTAGGTATACCTACCATCACAGTTTCGGAAGGCACATCGAAACAATTGGTACCTACTTTCTTCCTACCTATGTAACCTATCAACGTATCACCGTGTGTATGACCAAACTACGATACCTACGTCCATTTTTATTTGTTATAATAATTATGTCATGTTTCGTTTGAGCAGGGTTTGGAAAGTTCCTAAACTGCTTCTCGATGCAGAATAATTTCCGAGCTTTGTGGAGGGTGGACTCATCACGAGACATCATGGTGGTGCACACATGCCGCTTTCTCAGTATGCTAGTCATCCTGCTGGGTCATCGGTTCATCAACGACGCCCCGGCGCCCCGTTTCAACGCAGACTTCTCTGAGGATGTAAGGAAAATATGCATACTTACCTACATGTACCTACCTACCTATCAAGGCCGTACCCCGTACCCCCGAAATTTACACGGCTTTACACTAGAGATAATTAAGTTTTGAAATCTTAACATTCGCTTAAAAATTTCCTCACCTACTCACCTACTTGCGTTCAAGGTAGCAAGAAAAACATATTAGGTTGGTACCTAAGACATTTTCTAATTTTATCCTGGTGATGTTTTTGTTTTCAGAATCTGCATAACCCACTTCTCATTCATACCATAATTAGTCCCGTGCTGGTGGTCGACACGTTCTTCCTACTCAGTGGATTTCTCACTGGAAACCAAATATTCAACGATTTGGAAGCCGGCCGCTTCAAGCTTTTCTCCTTTTATCTTCATCGATATATTAGGTAAGTAAATGTACCTAGTAATTTACCTTAAGATCAGGTGGAGGAGATTGTCTGGACCTGTTTCAAAGAGTTTGTCGAAACTCATTATCCTGTGTTAAACCTTGGTTGATTCCATTATGGTGGGGTTGATTTTTTGCAATCACTCCAGTACGTTTTTTAGGGAAATAAAATTATTCACCTACCTATAGTGACCTACTTGTTAACAAACCCATCCTTAAATTTTAGGTTAACGCCTGTGTATATGCTGGTGGTAGCGTTCTACGCCCTGTTTCTTGTGCACATTGGCTCCGGCCCACTTTACCTTTCGAGGATCTCCATCGAGCAGCAGCGGTGTGTTGACAACTGGTGGGCGAATCTTCTCTACATCAACAACTACGTCAATCCCGACCAAATGGTATGCACCCAATTGTTTCTTTTATTCTGTACTGCTGCCTTCCTAAGTAGTTATTAGGTGACTCTTCCAATCTGTGTTCCAATATTGGTGAACTTATCAAAGTAAGTACCTAGGTGTGGGGGCAACAAGCATCCTATTCAGTGTTCAAGGCTGAAAATTTCACTACATAAAAAACGCCGGAATTATATGTGAGAAAAATCTGACATAAGGTGATGCGTAGGTACCTGGGTACCCTTTACACCTGTAAGTAGGCAAGCATCACTCCCGATCTATCTAAAGCTTCTTTTCCGACTTTTCTCTATGCTTTCTTCAACTAAAATAACACTGCCGACCGCGAGCTTCGGCAACCTCCTATTGGCAGGACGTTCCGCAAGATCATGTAGCCTCTGCTTCAGTCAGCTGGGGTGGGAGATCTCCCGCAAGCATAACAGCCGAAAAAAAACGTATTAGTATTTTTACTAATGTCCATAAGCCCATATATAACGCGTTGTGTTTTGTTTCAGTGTATGTTCCAGACGTGGCATTTGTCTTGTGACTTCCATTTCCTCCTAATGGCCCCTCCCCTCGTATATTTCCTGTGGAAGCGGCCAAAGACTGCCATAGCCTTCATGCTGCTCATGATCGGAGTCTGTTCAGCTTTCCTCTTTTCCTTCACCTTCATTTACAGCCTTGACGCAAATCTCCTAGCTTATAAATCGTAAGTAGCCACTACAGAAATTGTTTGTTAAAATTTTCTTAAATTCAAGTGGCGCAAGAGTATTTTGTGTTAAGTAATTACAGTAGTGGTTCTATGTAAGAGAGATCAATATTGTTCACACAGAATAATTAAAAGCTTTAATGTTTGCAGCGTTCTGGCAGACTTGAGTGCGGACCCCACATTCGTCACTACATACATCCCCACCCATATGCGTTACGCACCGTACTTCTTCGGCCTGCTGGCTTCTTATACGTACTTCAAGCGCAAGTCTATCGGAACCGTAACACCACTAATGGCATACGCTGCGGCGGGCGCTGTTGCTGTCCTTCTCCACATCCCAATACTGGCTTCTCTGTCTTTCTACTTGGAAGGAATCGAGTACAACGTGTGGACGGCATCTTTGTACGCTTCTCTGCACCGCATTCCATGGAGTATCGGGCTGTGCCTACTGATCGTGTTAGCGGCCACCAATAACTTGTACTTCTTCCAAAGTATTGTGTCATGGAAAGTATTTGCGCCCCTCAGCCGACTCACCTACTGTGTCTTCCTCATTCACGCAGCAATTCAGCTATATGCTGCTGCGACAGTCCGAGTCGGTCCTTACAATGATCACTTCTTATTTGTAAGTTTACTTGTTGTTTTTTTTTGTCTGATAGCTAGGCATTTCACAATAGGAAGAGAGGAATAGATAGTGAGTACAGTTGAGGCACTCAGCCTTTTTCTTCCAGTCTTCTTGTGGTACTTACTGAGTTCCTGCTTTATTAGGTTTGGACACTGTTTGGAGATGTGGCCTTCATCTACGTCGGTGCACTGATCGTCCATTTAATCTTCGAAGCCCCTATCCTGCGGTTGGACAGGACGTACTGGACAGCATGTAAGTCTTTCTCAGAATAACATGTGACTGCTTACCATTCCTAGCTGTCTAGGTATTAGGTATTTCAAGCCGCGCACGCGTCAAACTTCTACCCTCCATTACTGACTTTGTTTCTCACATACAGTACAGGTTTATTTCTTTTCTCCTATCACCTCCAAGGTGTGATTTAATTGAGTGGTTCTGACTTGTAATTGCAGTGCCACTGCAGCGATCAGTATCCCCATACGGCCAGTTAGTGGCAAGATAAGGACAAAGTACCTATCTACCTTTACACTGGTTTTGTGATTACAGCATCGCGCAAAGTAGTGACTGGAGAAGAAAACAGAGGCTTCACTATCGAAGCTCCCGCCGTGTTCTCCAATCAGGAAGGACCTTTCACCATCACGGAAGGGAAGCACGAAAAGTACAGCGACAGACACGCTCGTTATGCGAAACCCGACGATCCCAGTGAGAGGAGATAGTCTGAAGACGACCCCCACAACACCCAACCACATGTGATGAATTTAGTTACCCCCACAACACCCAACCACATGTGATGAATTTAGTTACCTGCCAAAAAACTACAGTTGGAATTTCAGCTATAACTGGACAATGTGGACTCACTGGCTTGAATCCAGGATTTTCCAACTGAGTTGAAGAACACTTAAGTCCTATTTTGTGTAGAGAGTTAGTTTAAGGAAGAGAAATAGCAAGTGTTAGGTTCTTGTAAGAAATCAGCCCATGTATTCCTAACTGATAGTACGATATATGAATAAACTATGAATGAAGTGATAGAATTGTCTAGTTAAAACAATTATGCTCTCAATTAATACTTGATAGTTGTTGTCTTGCCTCAATAATTGTTATTTGTCACCAGTTTTTTTATGTCAGCTGTCATGGCACTGCCAACAGTGCATTTAGCTGTTACCACTTATCCTCTTGTACTGTGTTGTATAGGTAGAACTGTGGATAGTTGGAAAAAATTCAGTACTTAGAGTTTTTGGAATGATTTTTGTTACTTTCTCGCTAGTCATTTATGGCGAGAGTGCATTGTTTCCTTGCAGAAGTTCGATTTTAAGATTTTATGTTCACCATGATCAACGTTAGCATAATTTTTTGAACCCTTTATTGTAAGTGCCTACTTTATAAGACCTAATTTAAATATACCTGTATATTATGTCAAATACAAAATTCATGTCTGATGTTTTCAGCCCGCTCAAATGGGTACATTGAGTTAGTTTAATAATACGCAATGAAAAACTATTTAAGTTTTTTATTGTTCGTACATACCCGATCCTATTGATTCCACCTTCAATATCTTATTTTGCGTGAGTTATGAACTGGTGGGAGAACTTGGCTAAAACGTGAGGGGCGATGATGAGATGCATGAAGCAGTACTGAGCGTCTGCTGGATCTGCGCGCACGCTGCACACCGTGGCCTCGCGCATCAGCCACTGGTACTCCTCGCCCCCTGTCTTCACCCTAACGTCCAGGCGCCGTCGACCAGTTGCGCGCAGAATTGCCTCCTCCACAGCCTCTTTCACCCTGTCGATGCCACGTAGTTTCACAGCCGACGTAAGAATAGCATCAGGCCATTGCGCTTCATCTACGTTTTCCACCAAGTCTACCTTATTTCCAACTTCTATGATATTTTTCATTAGGGTCTCACTCAGGTTGAGGCTTCGTAAAGTTTCATGGACATGCTCCATCTGAGCTTGAGCATCTGGATGGCTAATGTCTCTCACGTGAATAATAACGTCAGCGAGCAGTGCATCTTCCAATGTCGCAACGAAACTCTCCAACAATGTTGTGGGGATGTCTGAAATAAAGCCGATGGTGTCGATGTAGAGGGCTTTCATGCTGGAAGGTAGGTATCCTGCATGAACTGTCACGTCTAAAGTTGCAAAAAGCACATTCTTTGGCATCATTGTTTCCTCTTCGGTCAAAGCTTTGATCAGACAGGTTTTTCCTGAGTTGGTATACCCTACTACTGCAACGATTGGTAGCTGGCTTCTCTGCCGCTGCTTTCGCAGGAGGTCCCGCTGACTGCGAAGAGATTGCACTTCAGCTCTGATTTTCTTTTCTTGCTCTTTGAGAAGATTGTGCTGAAATTCGATGTATGTCTCCCCGGAACTACCTGTGAAGTGGTGTTGTGGTTGAAGTTGTCGTATTGTTCCTCGTAGGTAAGGCAGTTCTGCCAATTTTAACTGAAGCTTAGCTTCCCGGGAGATCGCGTGCTCTCGAAAAATCTGAATGACTATACTGTAACGGTCATACACAGGAACTTTAAATAGATTTTCTAAAAATTCCCGCTGAACACCTTTTAGAATATCAACACTAATAAATACGGCCGAAATATTCCTGTTTTCTGAGACCATCTCTTCAAGTTTTTCTAGATTTCCCTTGCCAAACAAGGTGGTTTTCTCCAATGAAAGCAGGGATATTGTCATTCGCTCGGCAACTGACCAGTTGCTTAGAGTGTTGATAAGAGCACAGGATTCGGCCAACTGTAGTTCTGGTGTAGTGTTTCTCTTCTTATTCACTCCCCACTTAACATACGGTTGAATGACTAAGACATTATGCCCCAAGTCTGGGACACGGAAGGTGCGGTCGACCAGCTTATCGTATTCTTCATCCAAAGCCAAGGGAGTACCATCGCTGCTAGATGGTGAGTCCTCCGCATCGCTGGTAAAATCATCAAGCCTCTTTACTTTAGTAAACTTATCCGAAGGTCGGGTGAAGTTCTTTTTACAACACACAACAGTCACACAAATGCTCCGCTTAGACTGTGTGTGGCAAATTATTGGTAAAGTTCTCTGCCAAACTCTTTTCAAACAACGTAAAGACATTTTTTCAATTTTTGCAAGTTTGTTTACACACGATAAATACAAAAGTTGTTTACATGATAGTCTATTACCACGACTACCACATTTGTCGCCAACCTGCAAAGAGTAAACAACTTCCTCTAGCTCTACCACTTGTTGGAATTAGGTATAAAAAACTAGATATAATTTTCTATTAGCAGTAACATTTTACTATAGATACATAATATATTTTTAATTTTGACATGGAAAGTGTTCATAACTTTTTTAAATCTCTGACGCTGTCATCATACTCCCATATGTTTACTGACGTCGTCGGTCAGTAACCCAAAGTGGCCAAAATTACTTTAATAGTCAATGTTTACTTTAAATTTTAAAATTGTGAATGTGTCCAACTATCACTGCATAGGATGGTGCTCTTACGGACTCTTATAAGCCATGCAATCAAGGTGCAAAAGAGGAAATTAACTGGAGACTTGTCTTTCTGTCGTTCTCTACAGACATCCACTACAATGTCATCCCCCGATAGCAAATTTGATCTTCCTGAAAGGTACCGGGGATCGGAAAAGAGTGTGTGGTAAGTATCGTTTTTCTTTCCTTTAGGTCTTATCCAACTTGCTGTTATTTTTGCCAAACAAATATGTACCTATCTCAATTTGTCTCAAGGACCTTTGAACTTGTTATCTCCGAGAAGTCTCCGTTTTAATTCATATATGTAAACATGTTGACAGTGAATTGCACTTTTTTCACAGGGTAGAATATATTCAGCTGGCTCTTGAACATAAGCCTTTAAATCTTGGGCAAGGATTCCCCGACTTTGCCGCCCCGGAGCATGTGACTCAAGCTTTGGCAGCCACAGCCGTGGGCCCTGATGTACTTTTGAATCAATACACCCGAGGATTTGGGCACCCTCGCTTGGTGAACGCTATTGCCAAACTCTACTCCGGCTTGATTGGGCGGGAAATTAATCCCCTTAAGGAAATTCTTGTTGGGGCCGGGGCGTATGAAGCCTTGTTTGCGGCCATTCTTGGCCACATTGGACCCGGGGATGAAGCTATCATTATTGAGCCTTTCTTTGATTGTTATGAGCCCATGGTCAGGACAGCAGGAGGCAAGCCTGTTTTCATCCCCCTGCGACCGGTAATTTCAATCTATCTTTCTGATAAGGAACCATTGTTATCTTTTTTGCTTCGTAACTGAATTTTAGCTTTTCAAGTGAAATGTGTATCAAGGCAGAGGTTGTCATGCTCGAAACTGCTGCTCTTCGACCGGGAGGTACTACAAGCTTACTAGCTCATTGATCTAGTGGCTGAGCATATTCCCCCATCCTACTAAAGACAGCTGTGTGTAATTAATTATTGACAGCTGGCCATTAGTGAAGAGCTCCACAGCTATGTCCAAATATCCAAAAAGCCATGTGGATTTATGATTTATTTACTGTTCAGACGAAGAGTGGTGATAGGATATCATCTGCTGACTGGAAATTGGATGAAGCTGAGCTGCGCGGTCTCTTCAATGAAAAAACCAAGATGATAATTCTCAACACTCCTCACAACCCCCTGGGCAAAGTGTTCACTCGCAGTGAGCTCGAACTTATTGCTGACCTATGCAAGAAATGGAATGTCCTCTGCCTTTCCGATGAAGTCTATGAGTGGATGGTGTACAAGCCAAATGAGCACATTCGAATCGGTAAGTGCATGGTGTAAAGTAGCTCCAAGAATTTCTTGGGGCAGAAGTCAGCAAAAAAAATGTAAACTTTTTGTTTTGAATTGTAAATCTTAAAGATTATGGATTTTTTGAACTGATTTTGACTTTAGCGACCCTGCCTGGAATGTGGGATCGAACTATAACGATTGGCTCAGCGGGAAAGACGTTTAGTGTGACGGGTTGGAAAGTTGGCTGGGCGTACGGGCCTGCTCAACTGATCCGTAACCTGCACATAGTGCACCAGAACTGTGTCTACACTTGCTCCACCCCCGTGCAGGAAGCCGTCGCTCGTGGCTTTGAGTTTGAAATGGCTCGCTTTGAATCGCCTGAATGTTACATGAAGAGCCTGGTCTTAGAGCTGGAACCAAAACGAGAGTTTATGGCGCGCATGCTGGAAGGTGTGGGCATGAGATCTACGATTCCAGAAGGTGGCTACTTCATGATTGCTGACTGGACACCTCTTGGTAAGTCAGAATTATTGAAGATTTTATTTTATCGCTAGTGTAGGTACTCATTTGCAGTAGGCCCCTTCTTTTCGTGTATGAGTTGCTCCGCAGTCGTGGAACTGAGCTCGGGAAAGTAAAATAAACTGCCATTTTAGATGGTATTTTTTCAACTACTGCTTGAGATTGTTTTTCCCCTTTACTACTGGAGTTATTTAAAGACACAATCGAGCTCAGCTGCTACTCCCAAGAACTTAAAAAGAGTGACGTGTGCAGATACGAGTTTAGAACCTGACCTGACACTCATTATGATCAGTATTGGTACCTTCTGTTCTGAATTCTAAACTTCATTCTCTTTGACTTCTCTAGAAAAGGCTGTGCGACTCTCAGAGGAGACGGATGACAATAAGGACTACCGATTTACGAAATGGATGACGAAGAATGTTGGTCTTCAAGGAATTCCTCCGAGTGCATTCTACAGCCCCGAACATAAGCATTTAGGAGAAAACTTTGTGCGCTACTGCTTCATAAAGGTATGCCAATATTATTTTTAGTTCAAAATTCGTAGTTACTGGGTACTGTTAACCTGGTGAACATAATGGAACGTAATGCTGGCTCGTAGTAAGAGCTATCCACAGTTGTGCTGCCTATAATTCCTACCTATGTTTGGTATAATTAGAGATGGTGACGTTCTAGAAAAGACCCTTTCATGTAATACGCAGATATTGTAATTTGTCCCCATCACTAACTGCATCTAGATTGGAGCGTACACACTTGACAGTATGATAAGTAGGTGGGTGTATTTATTCCCATTTCATTTCATTTTTATGTGTTACAGAGAGACGAGAATCTCGCGAAAGCCGAAGAGATATTGAAGAAGTGGAAGTCATCTTCCGAAAACTAAATAATGTCGATAAGATATTCATTACTGTCACGTTTTATTATTATTTTTAATGCGCCCCCATACCAGCAGTCAGTAGAAAATTTTTAATCATCCATATCCCGTGTTCCTGCAGCAAGGTATTCTTTGAATTACATAGTTTATTTTTAGTTTTTGGTAGATATAGTGAGGCCCTTCCTAATTGACTACTAATTTAGCGTCATATAACTGACCATACTTATGTCTATATTAAAGTTTAAGGTAACAGTACTGAGCATAAAAGATTAGCTAGGCAGAATTTTTCTTCCAGAGACATGCATTCATAGTACTTAACCTTCCATTGTAGATAATAATTGCTCTCTGATGCTTCTCTCTAAACTTCATCTAAAACAGGGAACATTTACGATAGAAGTTGCAGTCTCTCACAAAGCAAACCGCCAAAAAATTGAAACTGTCGCCATCTCACAAAGTATCTGCTGCCACGTTTTTGGGTAATGTTTTGTGTATAAACCAATCTTGCGTTACTCGGTGCGGCGGTGTTGAATTCTGTGTTGAATGAGGTTCCTCTGCGGTCGCGGCCTTCATTACATCTTGAAATGGGGAAAAAGGCAAGTGGAGGCTACTACGCTGTTGGAAAAGGACGTCAGGTTGGCATTTTCAACACATGGTGAGTCCCTGTTAGCTGGCAAGTGTCTGAGAAGAGCCTTGGCTCGTAATGCACCTACATTGACGTTTTTTCTAGGGCAGACTGCGAAGCCAATGTGAAGGGTTTTCCTGGTGCGAAGTTTAAAAAGTTTCCTACAGAGGCTGAGGCGCAGGCCTTTGTGGACCAGTGTAAGACACAGCCTGTACAGCGAGGAGGGTGTGCGCCACCATTCCCTCAGGTTAGTACCAGATTACATAGGTACCTACATTTTACAAGTCCACCTAAGTAGGTATATCTGTATAAACAGTATTTGGTCTGCCTTACTAAAAAATTCAATAATTGTTTCAGCCTAGGCGAACCCTTTGTTCAGCTACTTCAGTTCGCCCCAGAAAAGAAGCTATATCAAATGGTGGCCCTAATTTACTATCTGTGTCTAGTCAATCATCGTCGTCTTCACTTACCCCAGACGAAAGACTTCAAGAGGTCATAAAATCATCGAAACGGTTGGTATCTACAGATCCTTTTTACTTTCTCGCTAGCCATATATGGCGAGAAAGTATTGTTTTCGTGCAAAATTTCGAAATTGAGATTTTGGGTTTCCCATGATCCTGGGGGTCCCCTGAGTCCAAAAAAGTGGTTTCTGGAAAAAGTCTGTCCGTCCGTCAGTCCGTCCGTCAGTCAGTCCGTGCAGTGCTCTAGCGCCTATACCGTTCATCCGATT
The DNA here is from genome assembly GCA_950004255.1 of Mesopsocus fuscifrons. Lineage (NCBI taxonomy): Eukaryota > Metazoa > Arthropoda > Insecta > Psocodea > Mesopsocidae > Mesopsocus > Mesopsocus fuscifrons. The sequence continues at coordinate 16,737,746 of OX465373.1, read as the reverse complement.
TTGATGAAATTTGGTATGAACCTGTCTAAAATTACTGCCGAGGGGCATTTTCAAGGATTTTTTGATTGGTCAAAAATTGCGGCCGCTATTGTCAAAAAACCGCCAAAATAATTCAAAAATCGTGTTTTTGGTTACTTAGACAAGCGCCGACGGTACACTTTTCAATCTATAACACTGAAAATTGGTATGTGTGTTGACAAATAGATGCTTCGAGGTCATTTTCAACTAAAATTGAATTGGTTGAAAATTACGGCCGTTCTGGACCAAAGTTCGATCGTTTCGGCGCCATTCACATTTATTGACCGATTGTCATGAAATTTGGTAAATTTGTGTAGAACCATGTAACTTAAACATCTGTCGAACAGAATTTTGTTATCTTCAAAATTACGGCCGTTTTTGTCAAAAAAGTGTCGAAAATGAGTTGAGAATGAGAAACCACGTTTTTGAATGGTTAGAACGCATTTGGGACTACAGTAATAGAATGACAGCCATGAAACTTGGTGGGAGTGATCTCAGATAGATGTTCTTGGGTCATTTTCAACCGATTTTGGATTGCTTAAAAATTACGCCCGCAAAAAAATCTCAAAGAAATCCAAAAAAAAAAAAAAAAAAAAAAAATCACATGGGGCGAGAAAGTTTAGTGCGACTGTTGTCGGACCCTTTTTACTTTCTCGTTTTCATGCTAATACTTGTACCATAAGACACTTCGGGATTTCAATTTGTTTTCGAACGCGGCTTTGCAACATCAAAAGAGATCATCAAAATCATTCAACTTTAAAATTATAGGGTATTATATAGTTAAGTACATTTTTTATTTACTAATGTAAGTAGTATGACAGGTAGACTTCGCTATTGTTTTTCAAACTTTTACTCAGGGGCTCTTGAGTTGTACAATACTTCGACTGGGAAATTCTTGAAAATTACTTCGAAGATGTCGATTTGCATTGACAACCATGTTAGGAATCTAGTAGTACCTACTAGAAGTCGACTCTACCTAGTGTATAGAAATTCTCCGTGGGGGGGGGGGGGGGGGAGTTTGGAACCCCCCCAAATTTTCCCTTAGTAGAGGGGTGGGGGGACAAGCCCAGTAATTAGACCATGCTGCTACAAAATACCAGCTCAGCCGTCATGTTGATTCCGAACCAACACAGCATCTGAGTGCCGATCAGAAAAAACTATGATATAGATCTGGATCGACCCGCGGCTCTCCTCTAAGTCTAAACTAAAAGTATCTAAAAGTATACCTAGGTATGAATAAATGGGGAAATTTATTTCTGTAACCAGCCAATGGGGAAATTTTCAAAAACCATAAAAAGATTTACACGGTTCTTCCATTGTCTCTCGAGGTGGCCGCTTCGAGTGAGCATAAGGTCAGCGCCATCGTCAGCAGCGTCCTCCTGTTCAGCGTCCTCCTGTTTAAAAAAAAAAATATATTAGCCAATCTAAAACAATAAAAATAGTGAAGAAAACGTGTACCTATACCGAAAACACGAGAAAATATTAATAGGTGCAACATCACAGAACGTTAGCAATAAAGACTAACATCAAATTGAGTTCAATAGTCTCTCTGTAACGACTGTCGAGTTAAATATCCTCGCTATAAAGAGAGATCACTATAGAGAGGGTTTTAAAATAAGTCAGGATTTGTCAAGCGACCCGAAACGGTTGAGGTAGAGAAGTTTTATATAGTTTTATAGTGGATTCTATGGGCCCTCAATATGGCCTAAGTCCAATTGATCCCCCGCATGACGTCAACTAGTGGTTTCGAAATTTCTGCGGTGGTGGTACTGAATGAAACGATAGAAGAATAGATGCAAGCTGAATTGGAAATTTTATACTACAGCCGAAAGTATAGTAGGTGCTTAGGTATTAGGTACTTCAAAAAGCTGAATGAGGAAATTTTCAAATAAATATGAAATTAAAAAAAAAATTGAAAACCATTCTTACCTGTTCTTCTTCCTTATTTTCATCGATCAGCAAATCGTCCTGTGGTTGCAAAAGAAAAAGTTAGGTAAGAAAACAAAAAACTATAAAAGAGATAAGAAGGAAGTAATCAGTCAGTAAACTTCAAGGAATCCTCACCATAATCGGTTAATGGAAAATCGTCGATTTTTTCCATATTAAATTTCCAAGAAAATTATTGGCGTTTTTCTCTTAAACGAGCCTGGTGGGACGCAGCCAATAAGTGTGACAGCTGGCGTTGAGTTACAATTTCGCCTTAAGGTAAAGACAATTTTTTACGTTTGGTTATCTTGGGTCAATTGGTCAATACCTTTTCTGTTAAAAAAGCTCTAAAGTGTGTAACATCATATTATCACCTGAAAATTGTAGTTAGAGACTAACATCAAACTGAAACATTTCTTCCCCAGTCTATCCAAGCCTTTTAAAGCAAAACTTACATTAGTTACAGCAAAACCAAACCAAGAGGTCCCTTCGGGTTCGGTTCGGTTGTTTTAACAATGATTTTTACTTTCTCGCCCGTATGTAATACATGGGCTGAGAAAGTTATGTTATCGTGCGAAATTTCGATTTTGAGATTTTCATTGCAAAAGGCGTTTCAGAGGTCCTAGATACCTAAAAATGGGTTTTAGGTCATGTCCGTCCGACGTAAGTACGTCCGTACGTTCGTCTGTAGCGCGGCTAGAGGTCACACCAGACAACCGATTTGGCTCAAATTTGGAATATAGATGTATAAAATCAGTTCCGAGATAAATTTTTAATATAATTTTGATTACTCAAAAATTGCGCCCACTATTGTCAAAAAAGTGTCAAAAAAAAATTCAAAATCGTGTTTTTGTCTACTCAAGACGCATTTCACGGTACGGTAATAAAGATAGAACCTTCAAATTTTGCAGTCTTGTTCCCAGATAGATGCTCCAGGATCATTTTTATTGTATTGGAGATGGCCCAAAAATTTTGGCCAAAATTGGCCCATACGTGAAAATCTTGGCCCCATGAACAGTATTAGCCGGAATTTCACAAAAATCCATAGACTTGTGCTAAATAACATTACTTAAAGGTTTGTCCAAGAAATATTCAATCAATTCAAAATTGCGGCCAATATAGGCAAAATAAAGTCAAAAATAGGTTTTGTCAAGACGGATTTGGTACTACAGTTATTAAGTTAGATCCTTGTAACTTCGCAATAGTGTTCCCAAATAAATGCTACAGGATCCTTTTTTATTTTTTTTGAGATGGGCCAAAAATTTGGGCCAATGTTGGCATTATTGTAGGAAAAATTTTCCAAAAATGGAAATCACGTTTTTGATTGGTTAGGTCACATTGGCAACAACACTAATCGACGGATTTTCTTGAAAATTGGTGAAAGTGGTCTCAGATAGATGCTTCAAGGGCATTTTCAATTGATTTTCATTTACTTAAAATTTAAGACGGTGACATGCAAAATAGAAACGACACTTCACTGTTTCACGGATATGTTTGAAATTCGGTATGCAGGTAACTAAAAGTATCGCCCATTGTTAGGCAAAATACTTTTTTGAAAAAATTAAAATTCTGACAATTATTTACGTAAAAAAAAAAAAAAAAAAATCAAATTTGCGATAAAAATTGCGAGAAAGTCAAGTGCGACCATTGTCGAACCCTTTATTCTATAAAAATATACGAGTAGGTAGGTACATCCAGTCTGTGGTTTCTTTAACTTTTACTGAAGTTCACATTATACCTTCGTTCTAGACGGACTGAAAGGAGCGCAAAGCTTTTAGATTCTTCTGTCGAGTGTTATCCTGTGAAAAGGTTACGAACAGATTCACCCCAAACAAAGGTAAGCTCAATCCATTGGCTACCCTAGAATTTTTTAAGTTGGAACAATATTTTTCCTTCTTTTTTTTAAACATATTTATCTGCCATCTGCCGAATAGAAACCTCCTGTGTTCTATATATTTTTAAGATTGTGAGCCAATATGTTTCATCGCTATACCTATTTATTTTTATTTGTTAAATTATTTTTTAGACATGGTGCTGACAGTGTTTTTGTTACCAGGGAGTCAATAATTTGAATGGAGATAAGGCATTCTTGCCCTTCATTGTGGATGCTGAAGACTATGTGAACGTATACACTGACGGAGCGTGCCTTCATAATGGGAGATCGAACCCAAAAGCAGGCGTTGGAGTTTGGTTTGGAGATGATCACCCTTTGTAAGTTTTTTTTTCAGTAACCTTTTTTACCCTTTTGGACTTGAGAGGATAAAATCCTGTTCAGTTTACTGCTTCCCATGCTAATTATCCTGCCTAGAACCCACCTGGGTACTGAGGGCACAAGCGAAACTGGTTTTTGGGTTATTGTATTTGAGAGAAGTACATAGGTAGGTACTGAGAGACTAGTGGTGACCCCGATGTTTTCGTGCACTGTAAATGTTCATCGAAATTAAATCTGGAGGGAGAGTACGCAAAGCAACAGTTATTTTTCTTTCTTTTTAAAGAAACTCAGAAAATATTTCTGCGAAATTACTAAAATCTAATCTGTTTGTATAATTTATTAGAAATATATCGCTGCCGGTGGATGGCCCTCCCACAAACAACACCGCTGAAATACAGGCTGCCCGACTCGCTATAGAAGTAGCTGCTAAAGCAGGTAAAGTGCAGATTGCGGAAATTATGCAAGTAGGCAGCCTCAGTAAGCAGGTCGTAGCAGAATGGTTGCTAGTGACATCTCTTCAAGGAAACTTTCAGAATTTTCATGGTTTAAACTGTCTAAATTATAAAAAATCATTTGAACGTGAGAAACACGTTGACCGAATTGTAATCTGACAAACGCTTAGTCGAAAAATCACTCGATTTGTTAAATCCTCCCTGCATTATGTCAAGGCTAGAGAAACGCGTTTATATCTTGCTGTTAAAAGTACTGATTATACCGTACTGTAATACAGAATTAATACATTCACCCCTTTTCTTGTGAATACTTAACTGAAATTTGGCGCAGGTTTCGAGAAGTTGCGGATCAATACCGACTCTGCGTTCCTGATCCAGTGTGTGACCTCCTATATGCACAAGTGGAAGAAGAACGGGTGGAAGCTTGCCGCGGGCGGTGACGTCAAAAACCGAGTGGAACTGGAGAAACTGGACAAGGCACAGAAAAATGTCGTTATTCAGTGGGTAAGCCTGCTTGATTGCGTTATTAACTGATGTCAATGGACACCTAGCTTATTTGCCGAGACGCTCAGAGAATATCTTCTGTCACAGTTAATTCAGGAATTTCGGATAATCTACTCACCGTCGAGGCGGTAATAAAAAGGCATTTTGTTCCCTCGATTTTTCTCTTCATCACTTAGCAACTATGACAGATTTCTGGACCTGCCTTCCAATGAATCCTGGGCTTTAATTTAAAAGTCAAAAAATTTCGTAATTAGGCTTCGCTAGTAGTGAGTAAACTCATAAAAGTGTAGTTAATCTTACGTATATTTTTGTAGACGAAAGTTCCCGCTCATTCCGGACTGCATGGGAACGAAATGGCTGATAAGCTGGCAAGTGAAGGAGCTCTGAGATACTGACCCGCCGATTGTCACTTCCTGTTCCTCCCCTGCACTATTGTTTGACGTACATAAAACTTCTTCATTTTGTTAACTTGACTATTTTTCATTATTTATATATTAGAATCATTTTTCAATAATGGATTTATCTGTGGCTCAGTACTCAAGTTTTTCGGCGATTGTTTTGAGGTAAGTTACATTTGTTGGCTTACCGAAAACAGTCTTGGTAGTTTATTTCAAAACATCCACTCTGCCTGACTGGAATAGTAGGTACTTATGACTAGCAGGAGCCAGTAACAAAAAAACGGAACAAGATTCATTTTAAATGAACTTGTCTTCCGTATTCCTCTTAGTGATAATGGGGTCAAACAATCACAGATGTCTAGAGTTGGTGATTATACCCGCAATCTTTTTTCGGGTGCCTACTGTTGGTAACATTTGTATTGTTACAGTTCGCGCGGTCTTATGTCGCGTTGGCTACCATGCCTAATGCCACTGCCGACCTAGGAGACGGAGCGTGAGAGTAGGAAGCCCGGCGTGACCTTGCGTCCCGTGCTGCGAGTAGTCGCCGCTCGCTCACCTGCTCGGTTGCGCCCCATTCGTTGTCAGTTCAGATTGCCTCTACTCGGATAACCGTCGCTTCAATCAACAGGTAGACCAATAACAATTGTTTGGGAAATACTGTTTTGTAGTTCATTAAAAGGCAGAGATTATTTCTGCCGCAGTTTGAAGTATCTGGTTCAAAACTGGTATAACCTATTGTTAAATTGATCTTAGATGAAGTTGCATGGGGTTCCTACTGTTGTATTGACACACATATTGTGCTTTTAAAATAATGGTTGTTAAAGATGGCCAGTAGATGCTAATTTTTCCCCTCTTTGTCAAGACAACACTGAGTAGGTGTAGTTTTTGTACTACCGAGTTCCAAGAGTTTATTTTCCCTTATCCCTCAGTATGGCAGATTGAGACCATGTGATTACAACCAGAAACCTTTTAATATAGGTACATCATAAAAAAGTGTTGTGTCACTGGCAAGGCCTTTCACACGGGCCTAATGCCTGGTCACGTGGTGGCAGTGTTCACTTTTAAGTGAACTGACATTCCTCAATGTGTCGCTAGTTCTTAAGGCGCCACCACAACGCTGGCAAAGGTCGAATTACCAAAATATTTGGAAGTACACGCTTCTAGGTTCCTGCAGCTCTATTTGCGGATATTTTTATCACGCGTGATAATCGCGTGATAAACATTTCCAATGCTACTTTCTTTATGTTCTCATGATAGAAAGATCCATAACAGAGCTCCAGGTTTGCTATATTCCTCTCATGCAGTATCGGTGGAAGGAGAGCAAACGTACATCATGAAAGAGATAGAGAATCAGAAGATAAGAAAATTTAATTGACCCTGTTTGGCACGCACAGTTTCTATGTGAGCCCTGCCTTTGGTCCTTTTCGAACTTTCCACCTTTTTTTTCTCATTTTTATCGAAACCTTGGCCTGCTCATGTGGCATCATCTGAGTAATACCACTGATAACAATTTTGTCAATCTACAACAAGAAAACCACTGATAGCGGTTAATAACAATTGACTACAACTGATAACAATTGTCTCAGCAATTGCCTCAAGTTTATCTGATGCACCTCCTGATATCTAGGCTGTCTTTAAGAGGACGCTATACCTGACGATGCATTTTTTGCCGCCCATAAGATTAACATTGCGAGCGGCGATTCATTTTCAAGGTTTACCCTTGGTTGGAAAGACACAAAATTTTGCCTGTACCTAGCCCTAACAATGTTCTAGGGAGTGTTCGATGCAGATTTCCCAATTTCTCACTGGTTTCTTTTATTGCAACTGTTTTGCAAATGCTAGCATCGCATACCTCAAGAAAAGTGCTGTATTTCGAAAACCAGTAAAAAAATGGGAAATCTGCTTCGAACACTCCCTAGAACATTGTTAGGGCTAGGTACAGGCGAAATTTTGTGTCTTTCCAACCAAGGGTAAACCTTGAAAATGAATCGCCGCTCGCAATGTTAATCTTATGGGCGGCAAAAAATGCACAGTCAGGTATAGCGGACCCTTAAATGTTGATTAAACAGATTTATTGTTGAGATTTTCCAGTTTCCCTGACTGTCATTATTTCCTAATACTGTGCGATATATGTAAATAAAAACCCCTGGAACATGTCGCATAATCCTTCTCATCTCGTACTTTTAGCTTCGGGTTCTGATGCATTTTGGAATAAAAAAACTCAACATTTTTATACGATCACAATATCTTCGCTATACCCGTATGACATAAGTTCGGAGATTCATAAAAAATAAAAAATGGAAATTGGCTTGTCTGTTTAGTACCTGGGAGTCTGGGAGTAGTGTCAGTGTCATGTTGGTGATCAGTCTCCTTCTGGGATGTTGTATTATTTCGGCGCCCGGCGCGCTTGCGCAGACGTCTCGACTGCGGATTCTTCACACCAATGACATGCACGCACGATTTGATCAAGTAAGTCGTATGACTCATCGTATCAGCGCCAACTGCGCCAAGCCTCTAATTTAAAAAGAGGCCAAGCTGTAATTACTTACTCCGATCTAGAGACCCACAAGGCGAAAAATAAAACAGTAAATATACTTGCCATTGGTCTGGCAAAATGGGGGTAGGTAGGTATTCGGAATTTGGCGGGGAGCAGTAGCAGTAGTAGATAGGTACATTTATGAGGGTGGACATGGGCCTGTTTATTTTATAAACCTTTGATAAAGCTCATGGTCGTATTGTCCAGTCTGATAGCCCGTAAAATAGACAGTGTACCTAGTTGATATTCAGATTGAGTGTGATGATAGATTGTTGGCTGGCTTTAGACTCAGTTTGTGGTCTGCCGGTGCATTATTAATCACTTGCAATCCATTCATAATCCACCCAATGAAAGGAGCATGCTCAGCATTTGTAAACGTGGCGCATAAGCTATCAGCACGGTGAATGATATTTTTATGTTGAGTAACTAGTACCTATCCAGGATTCATCGATGCAGTGATTCCCTGATGCAGTATCTTTTTCGCTTATGGCGCTACCAGTTTTGAGAGAAACCTAGCTAGGTTCTCAGATGTCCTGTTGTTGCTGTGACCTGTACGGTAAGGTCCTATAGCTGTTGTAGGTATACATGGCCAATAATTCTAACCCTGGCCTTTCCTTACCTCTTCTCCACCACTGTAGGTCTCTTAGACCTGGTTACTGTAAATGAACAAAATCATGAATCAGTTTTTGGTGAACTCCAGCAAATTCAATCAAATTTTGTATACTAAAAAAAATGTCTGAACTGGAAATGTAAATGGAAAAATAGTTCTGACTCCATTTCTGGCCTACTCAGAAGCCATTTCCTGATAATTTCTGGAAAATAAATCTTTACTCGTGTAAATTTTGCTACAAAATAACAACACTTTCTCGTCATATTGACTACTTAACGAGCTGTGATGAAAGTAGGGAGCTAAAAATGCGCCTAAATTCTACAGTAAAGATTCCTTCGTTAAAGCCATGCCGCGCCGCCCCACCTTTTGTGGTAGCATGGAGTAGGATAGGGAACGCGGTGCAGCAGAGGGCATGCTCCACGTTAGCCCGGCCAAGCTCCCTATCACGCACTCCATGCTATCAAACTGTGGCGCCGCTAGATGGACGGGGTTCTTTACGGTGAAGGTAGATACTTATACTCACTGTAGGTACCTGTATCCCGGTACAGAAAAAAAAATATCTTCTAATAAACAAAATTAATTTTTTTAATGTGACGTAATGATTAGTAAGATAAAGATAACAAGTGTCATCGTCAATACTTTTATAGATAAGATAATGGGTGGTAACGGCAGTGGTTCGTATTTGGCCCAGCGGAAGTTTCACAAAGGGGTAGCGAGGAGACGATGCGCGCCGCCTGATGCGAGCACTCGCGCAGCCCTCACTCCAGTGGGATATGACTCATATCTGTGCCTCACTCCCCTCAGTCGAGTCTCACCCGTCCGCGCGCTAGGGTCCTTTCACTCACCCCTTCTGTACTAATGCGACTGCGTGATTTCGTGTATCATTCAGTGTACGTGATCAAGTTCTCGTGTAATGGTTTACCGTAGTACTTTTGTTTACTCCTGGGATTTTCCCTGGTCTGAGATTTGGGGAGTCGGTTAGTTCTTTTCTTCGTTACGGAATTTCTTAACCTTCGGCGGATGGTTCCAGCTTATAGCTTTTGCCCTTTATCCCTAGACTTTTCCAACTTGAGTTTTGAAGGAATGGATTGTCACCTATGCAGTATAGGTGCACCAATACCTACAGAGGATCCTTATTTCAGGGGTTTTCCCGAGGGAATCTCGTTGGGAATCATTGGAAATCTTTATGAAATCTCAGGGAATCTTGGAATTTTTTGGAGTGGTTACACCTTCGGTGTTCATCTTTCTATGAATATTGTTGGGAATCTTTGGAAATCTTTATGGAATCTCAAGGAATCTCTGGAGTGGTTACCCCCTCGGGTTTTCCTGTGAGCTCTTGCCTACTCCAGGGTTTCCCCGGTTAGAGTTTTTTGAGGAATGCTTAGGCTCAGTTTTTATTTTAAAGAAAATCTTAAATAAGCCACTCTTAAATAACAATAATTTACATTTCAGACCTCGCAACTTTCAGGGAAATGCTCTGAGGGAGACGCAGCGGGGGGACGTTGTTATGGCGGCTTCCCACGTCTGTTGACGGCTGTTAACGGGCAGCGCTTCCTCGCCGACTTGAACGGAGTGCCTCTGTTATTTCTCAACGCGGGCGATACTTACCAGGGCACCCTCTGGTACTCCGTGTACAAGTGGCCTGTCGTAGCTGCCTTTATCGACTTGCTGGGCCTCGATGCTATGGTGATTACCTTTTGCGCTACCTTCTCAGATATTGTGATTAGAACCACATAGAAGAAATTACAACTATCTGAATTAGGATGCCTTCAACTCATTTAAATAGTTTATTTCTCGTTTTGTATAATACCAGAATGGTTTTCTTTTTTAAAAAGGAAGATACGAATGTGTTTTATTGTAATCTTGGATTGCAGTCGCTGGGAAACCACGAGTTTGACGACGGGCCTGCTGGCTTGGCGCCATACTTGCGGAACGTATCAGTGCCTGTGCTTGGCTGTAACCTCGGGCTGACTGGCGAGCCCGATATGGTCAACACCCCACTCCTTCCGTCCAAAGTCATCGAACGTGGCGGGATGCGCATCGGCATCATTGGCTATCTCACACCTGAGACTGTAGTAAGTAACTGTAGTGGCGGTGAGAAAGTAACAGAGATCAGATATCTGGCGTAATTATCGTAGCAAATAATTGTTAATTGTTTTATTTGATATAGAATCAGTAAATCCGTCGCTTTTGTCTGTCAGAGATGTAATTTACCCCCATATTGCCGAGTCAAACACTGAAAACTGAAAGTGAGGCTCTTTGCAGCCGTACATTTTAACTATGTTGATACCCTCCTGGGTCTTGCGTTAAAAAAAAAAAAAAAAAAAAAAAAAAAATCAACAATGCCACTGCCATGAACTTCGCATTCTCCAGGTCGGTTGCCAGTTTCAATAAGGCTCTTCACTGATTGAGATGATTTGTTAATTGATTGTCGACTTGCAGTCGCTGTCTCAGCCAGGGAAGGTGGTGATTTATGATGAGGTGGCTAACATGACAAATGAGGCGCGTCGTCTGAAGGAATCAGGGGTGTCCATCATCATAGCTCTGGGACACTCGGGCTACGAACGAGACATGGAGATTGCACGCGATGTGCCTGATATCGATATCGTGGTGGGAGGACACTCCCATAGCTTCCTGTACACGGGTACGTCAAACTACTCATCTTCACTATGTCTGCCTGTAGGTTTATGACTCTCCCTACACAAATGGGTTCCAGGTAAGGGTAAAGCTAAACAAAACTGAGTTTATCGTATGTCACAATGACATGTGGGCTTGTTTTGATACAAAATATTTCGGTGAGACAAAACAAAATACATTATGTAGAAAGCTTTTCTGCTGTTTTGCCGAGAGATGACGAAGTTCTAATTTCTTATTTTGGTGCAGGACAGCCTCCGGACAACGACATTCCAGTGGGGCCTTACCCTACTATGGTAAAGCAGGCTTCAGGTCGACTGGTCCCTGTAGTGCAAGCCTATGCCTTCACCAAGTACCTGGGTGTTCTCGATGTCGAACTGGACAGTCAAGGGGAAGTGGTGAACGCCTCGGGCCAGCCTATCCTCCTTGATTCGAGGTAAAGTGATGATTAGAAAAACAGAGGTAGGTACGCTCATGTGCGTATCGACGACAAGGAAAATGGATGATCTTCTAAGTAAATCTGTTCATCCTTATTGTGAACCACTGCCTGTGCCACTGTATTGTGTGAACCACTTTGGGTTCAAAAGTTTCCCGCCATTATTAAAATTAAAAATTACGTTGTTGATAAAAAAAAAATTGGTAAACGTTTATTGGAATAACATGCAATTTCTTCATTTTTGGCTGTTTGTTTTGGTTCGTTTACATATAGTTGTCTGAGCTTGAGTTCAGTACAGTAATTTGTCAATAAGTACCTTGATTTCATTCAGTTTCGCTTTTTTCAGCGTTGCACAGGACACGTCAGTTTTGGAAGAGCTGCAGAAATGGCAGACAGGCATTGATAACATCACACAGGAGCAGATAGCCACAACACGTGTTCTGCTTAATGGGACCTGTCGATTCACCGAGTGCAATCTGGGCAATGTCATCACTGACGCCATGGTGGATTACGTATGTTGCTTGCCATCTATTTGTAGTTGTAGTAACAGCCCTGCTACACTAGATTATTGAGTGGTTAGAGGTATAAGAAGCATTGTCAGAAAAGTGGTAATCTAAACGAACTGAAATGAATACTCATTCCAATTTTGAAAACAACATAACAACAGGAATTGTGATTAGGTATAGAAGTGTAGAAGAAAATTATCAGTTGCATTTTTTTTAAAATTAAGTACTTATTGGAATACCCGGCCACATCTACGTTGACTATCTAGGCCTGGTGAATTGCAGTCATTCCTCATCTGTTTCTGGTTTCAGGCAGTACGAAACTCCCCTGAGAGGAACTGGACGGGAGCTTCAATAGCCATTTACTCAGGAGGAGGAGTGCGGACTTCCATCAGTCCTAGTGACGGTTCGTTGAGATTTCACAATGTCTTTTCAGCTAGGTTTTTCTTTGATTTTTTTCTTTAACCTTTACAGCAGGCCTAAGAAACTGCGCTAGCTGTGATGTGAATGATGAAATACCTAGATATCTACTGATTTTTTTTTTAACGTTTTCTGTTATTGTTTCCAGACGGGCGAGAAAGTAGTAACTAATTTAAATTCCCTTTGGCTACTAATAACCTTTGGTGCCGAATCGGACAGCGCTCAGTTGTCCTGGCGCCAAAATACCTTGATATCTACTGATTTTTTTTTTAAAGCGTTTGTGTTGGAAATGCCTCTTCTGTGAAACTATAACAGAAAACGTTTTTCCATTGTAAGGTGTAATATCCGTGTTGCAGGAGTAATTACGCGAGAAGACGTGATCATGACGTGATCATGCCGTGATCATGACGTGAAATGGTTGTTGCAGGAGTAATTACGCGCGAAGACGTGATCATAGCCATGCCGTTCTACAACCCACTGGTGATGCTGAGTGTCCAGGGTCGCTACTTGCTGGAGGCGTTGGAATGGAGCGTCGCTCGCTACGACTCCAACCTCATCGTCGGCCGTGGAGAGTTTTTACAAGTGTCTGGTAATTATTACTGGTTATTTATTACTGTGACCCAACGAAACCTTCGTCTTGAAGAAAGCAAGGACAGACAAGGACAAGGCCTCATTGGAGTGAATTCTTCTTTTGTTTACAAACGTCAACCAACATGTTGCTGTCTGAATACACAATTTTTTTTAACTAGATTCTGACGTTAAAAAAACCTTAGATTTCAAAACAATGCATATCAAAATTTCCTGAGAAAAGTGTCATTAAAGAACGTAAAAAACGTTGTTTATATAGATCCGTAACTGCCCATCAAGAGACACTTTCCGAATATGCCGTATTTTTCAGGCATCCACGTGAAATACGACCTGAGCCTTCCTGTAGGGTCGCGCGTAGTATTCGCCTCTGCGCGCTGTGCCCGATGTCAGGTGCCCGTCTACTCTCCCATTGACCCGGAAGGATCGTACAGCCTAGTCGCTAGCTCATTTCTCGCGAATGGAGGTGACAATTACACGATGATTGCTGACCACAAGACCATTCTCGAGCAGTTTGGTAAGTTAGCCGCTAACGAATTCCTAAGCTCAGGGTATATCGTTGAAAGCAGTAGCGCTGGTATAAAATAAAACAGCTGGTGCATCTGGTTGTATGGTAAATGGGAAACCTTCGACGAAAAAAAAAACTCTCTTCTTGGCATGTCAGTCTTGACCACTGACAGAGCCTCTGTTAGTGGGGATGTCGGATTAGCTATCACTATTGCTTTTTGTAGTACTATACTTGTTGGCGAGTGTTTCTTTCAGTAGAAACAGGGAAACTGAACTTTTCTGACCCCAACTTGCAGTGTCGCCCATTTTAATTCAAAGCTTGAATATTTTAGATGCTCTGGACACGGACATAGTGTCCGACTACGTGCAGAGACGTCAGCTGTTGTTCGACGGTGTGGAAGATCGCATCACATTCGTGGCATCCTCTACAAGCGCTGCCATCTCCCACTCATCTTCTTTCGCTGTGCTCCCCGCCCTCCTCGTCAGTTGGTTCTCCCAAAGGCCGTAATTTTTGACGGATGACCTATATCTACCTACCACAATAGCAACCATTACTCCGCCAAGGTAAGTGAAAATTTGATTTTCTCTACTGAAATCGCTCATTTTACTTGCCCCGATCGCTAGTTATACTGGAATACGTTATACTGTTAGAAAACAGTTCAAATTCCTCACGTACCTACTCGCAAGTTAGACTGGAAACAACGAGAGGTGACAGTGTTTTCCACGGATCTTTATTTGTTTTACAATACATGGTACAAACTTTCGATACTACAGAAGTTTGATAAAAGTACAAAGTTATATCGAAAATATTCATCCACCGAAATTTGCGTGAAACGTACATTCTAATGATGGCTCGAACTGGGAAATTTAAAATACGGACACGTGAACACATTCAAATGAAATTCGCGGAATGAATAATACGTATAAATATTATTATTTTTCTCATTTAAATATTGAATCGATTACAGTGGTACAACAAAAGGAAAAGCACAAAATAACTGGGGCTTCCTAATGGCTATGATAAAAAGAAGCTACAAGAAACAGTGCCAAAGAGAGTGAACTAGTAACTACCGTTTAAGTACAATTAAAATTTACATGTTATACCGACTAAAACTTAAACAGTACGTTGAACTTTCAGTCAACAAAATTATAAAACACAAGTTCACTTGGAATAATGTGGGAAAGGAAATTCGACAGACAGTTAAAACGTGGCTACTTTCGTTACATACTTATACATATAGGAAAGTGGGACCAAAATAATAAATTAGCACTTGGTGGTCATAAACAGATCTAAAGGTGCCACGTCACTACTGCCAAAGGGCTAACCTTCAAGAGCTCATTATCTAGACGGAGAGCAAACGTACTACCTATGAAACTCGTTCTAGGCACTGCCATATGTTTTGAAAATACGCTGCACAGTACGATTTGGAAGGGTTGCCCATTTAGGTTCAATTGGAACGCAATCCTGTTGTGCACCGAACCCCTGTACACTAACTCATATCTGCTCAGTGTTAAATAGAGCAGCAATGCAATGCAGTGGAGTAGTTTGATTGGAAAGAAGAGGTAAAATGACCTTTGCATTTGAGCAAACTACAAAAATGTATGTACAGAATCGAGGAGATTGCGAAACTATTGCTCGCGTGTAACGTACGGGTACGGGTACGGGGCCACATTCAGTCCCTCTCTCCATTCTAATTTCTAATTATTTCGTAAAAAGCGTACTGAAGAATTGAATGCAGCCACTATTCACAAATTCGCAATGCCCTCGCCGTCACCGAAACCCACCACCTCAGCTATCAGATCTACATAACACTGCTAACCTATTTACACACATGGCTGGACCAACGCCCCTTGAGCAAGCTTACACTGCTGCCGTTGCTGCTGTAGGAGCAAGTACAAGTCAAACAGCACCTATCTGATAACTTATTACTGAAAGCGTTGCGTAAGCTAACGGTACAGAGACGAACATACGGCGATGAGTTCTCTGTAGCGAACTACAGGAAAGGGATTGTTGCTGGTACGTTCAAAGTGGAAGAACTGTGCCTTCCAGGTTACCCTCAATGGAACGTCCATTGCCGTGAAGAGGTTCGGCCTTACTGTACTAATACCAAGTATGCTCCGACTAGTGCCCCTTAAGGGTATACAATCAAAGCTTGCAAAAAAAAACAAGTAATTACCAATTCGGTGCCTCAGGGGATAATATTTTACAATACAATGCAAAACCTGACGTGAAAGCTACGACTGCTAAGTGTAGGAAGCGGGGTGACAGTAAGCATTTTTATACGATATGTCTACATGTGAGGAAGCCAGTGCAACTAAAAAGGGAAGCGAAATAAAGTATCACAGTCCATTGTCTACAAGATTAACAATACATGAGAGCGATATGTTGAGTTTATAAGCAAGGCTGCCTGTGATGATTGCGTTTCATAATCTCTATACCTAAAGACAGAGCTTTTCTGTTTTCAGCTGCATATTTCCCGTTTAATTTGACCACAAACTGTGGAAAAGTAATTTAGCCAAAGTCCAACCAACCAGTACGTTTTTATGTCCGATGAGTTAGGAAGGTAGGTATACTTGAACTTGAAAAAAAAAAAGAAATATGAAATGGACTTATAGACGTCGGTAGTAGGTATAGCGAAGGAATGTCGAGGGTCATTTGTTGCAAAAGATTATTTATGTGACATTTTATACCTTCCAAAAGGGAAGGATTACGACAGTCTTAATAAGTAAGCTCAGTAGAGCAGACTAACGCTACAATTTTGGCCCACAAATGTACACCAAGTACAGGGAAAGGCTTCACTAATTTACGGTAATGCTCACCCTGGCATTCTCAGGCCAGGTACGCAGTGGATATGAATACCGTTTCGACCCAACATTTGTGTGGGCACTAATGTCCACA
Source organism: Mesopsocus fuscifrons (assembly GCA_950004255.1). Lineage (NCBI taxonomy): Eukaryota > Metazoa > Arthropoda > Insecta > Psocodea > Mesopsocidae > Mesopsocus > Mesopsocus fuscifrons. The sequence continues at coordinate 16,721,106 of OX465373.1, read as the reverse complement.
TAATACTTTCTATGTGCTGACGCTGACCGTTAAAAGGACGTCTAAAAACCATTATTCAAGTTGGAGAGCCAATGTCAGTTCTGTATTCACAAGAGGGACACTCAATAAAATATTTCTTGGACTGTCCGACTCTCCGTTTTGAGTCAAAATTGATTTCCCCTCTTCGCTGACAACTCAAACTTGAATGCATTCTTAAGCTAAGCGGACTAAGTTTTTGCGATTCCTGTTTTACTGGAAGGTTTGAATAACATGGAGTCTTATCAAAATCATCCAGCAACTTACCTGGATTGAAGAATTTTAAAATCAATCTTACACTGACAATCCTAGAATCCAAACTGGAATCTACAAAAATAATCCAAAAAGAGTACCACGTTCAGATATAACGACACTGCAGCATAGGCTTCATTTCCTACTTATTCAATTAAAAATCATGGCAACGTCAAACAGTTCAAACACCACAGAACGCGTTCGAGTGTCTTACAAGCTACAGCCATTTCAAATCGGCATTCATTCAGCACCATTTTCACATCAAAGTCACCATTAGCAAAACAAAGCAGTTAAAACCCCCGTGAATGGGAAAAGTGGCAGAATGACAACGATTGTCCACTTAACGAAGCTAGAACCGCGTGCGCGGAAGTCTCCAGTTTACCAGGCCCTAACCTCGAAGCTGTTAGAGCCGGTAAAGTGGTTGGCGTGGGTGCTACTGCTGGCCCAGCTGGGTCCAAAGTGACGCGTTGGTCCGGCAGTAGCTGATGAGCCGTTATTGCATTAGCAGACTAGACGCTGCCGTCTCCGGCGTCAGCTGAAAAATTAACCAAATTTATATTTCTTTGGGACGTTGTCATATACTAAAAATGCAGTAAGCATTGGTTGGGATTTTGAATTTTACCTGGCCCAGCTCCTACCCTCTCGTATTTCAATGTTTGTTTCATTCTTGGTAAGTGTCATATTTAGATTTTTCGAACAGTGTCCCCATTTCCACCATTATTCACACTAAGGAAAGGCCAAGATTTTACATCCGCTCATTTCATCTTACAGACGCTGACCTACAGAACTGACCCTGCCCAAACAGGAGACGGCTCTGACTGAATCCTAGCAGTAAGTACTGAAATCAAAAAGAACACAACTAACCTCGGGCGAGCTCGATGTGGCCGGGCTGGGTGTCAGACGGCACAGCCCTTGCGAATGCCGTAGAGCACGCGGAGCTGCGGCAGGATCTCCTTCTTGATGAGGATGTTGGTTTTGGCAGCGAGCTGCGCGCGCGCCGTATCCTTCTTCATCGTCTTAATGCCGGGCTTGTGCACAAGGAACGCATTGTCCAGGATCTGGAACTCGTAGTCCAGCACGCACAGCGCGTAACCCTATGCAAACAGTTCAAATGTAAAAAATATCTCCCTGTCAGAATTTTACCGTAGGGCCAAAAACTTCCAAAATATGCAGACTCCACGTGCCCAAATATGAAGAGTGCTCGGAAGATATTTGATTTTTCGGGATTTGAATTTACTGCCGTATAATCAATGTGTGGTAGAAGTAGACAGACCACAAAATACTGAAGTTTTTGTTTTTTGGAATTTCAGACTCAGCTTCGATCAAAAAACGTCCGTGTTTCTCACAGATAGAATAAAAAATTATTTAATGTAAATCTGGCTTGCTGGAGTACGCCTAAATAGGTATGAAATAGGTAGGTTCAAGCCAAGTTAATGTAACAAAAGCGAAACATACTGAGCTTTTCCCCGTTTTGACTTGACACGACTTCATTCCGTCGTCTTGACTCAATATCAACCTGTACGTTATCATGACCTACCTGAGTCATTTTGTCGCTCTTGCCCTCCCAGCTGAGACGCTCATCGTAGAGGGGATCATCGTGAGTGCCGATGAAGATTGGCTCCCAGTGCACGAAGTAGCCCGTGCGTTTCCCAATGTGGAAAATGTGGAAGCCGTCAGTCTGGTTGGCCTGCAGCCACTCTTTCGACTTGGGCACATTGTGGCACCCTGGGCACACCTTCTTGTGGAACGGAATGGCTTTCCCAGACTTCAGCATTTGCACCTACGCAAAACAGACGGTGAATGATGAACTGTGTACCACCTCGAAAGATTATCATCACCACAGGTTTTTACAGACATTTTCGTAAGGGATACTTTACCGAAACTGTTTAGTGTTGAAACTTTTAGCACTACTCTTTAAAAAAATTATTCGAACAAAGCAGAGCAGTTCTCAGGAAACGTGAAAAGGTCACGTCTACACTGGAGACCTCGAAATAGACTGAGAGAAACTTGCGGCAATTTACACCTCAAGGTGCCCAGTTAACGAGCATGATCACACTCAGAGAATCCTCCTCCCCTAGAGTCTAGCTCAACTGTTATCAGTGCCCGTAAGCATTATAAAAGTTCCCACTCCGACCGGAATCTTGAAATGCTTGAAATTAGCTGCTTTTTCCTGAAATTCCACTTCCATTTAGGAAGAATGCATAGGGCATTAATTTTAATGAAACTACTAAGGGTGCGTCCCACCATACTCGGTAAAACTCCAATTAAATTCGGTTTTGGCCGTGCAATAATTGGGATTTCACTAGAGTTTAACGTTAACCGAGTATGGTGGGACACACCTTAAATGTAATCCATACTTACGAGATGTGTTTTGTTGTCGGGAATGATAGCATCTGCCTCTAACTCGAATATGGAGAGGGGGAAGACTTTTGGATTTGAATGGAGGAGAGGAGGGTCGCCACGACGAATCATGTCCAGAAAGTCAGGGATGACGCCGGGTGATGGGTACAGCTCAATGTCCGACGCTAGGATGTAGTGCGTGGCAGCAGACTCTCGCGCGATGTTCCGCCCCACATTCACAGGGTACAACAGCTTCTTCTGAGCTTTGTACAGGGACGTGGGCTTCAAACCCACCCAAGGAGCTGGTGCACTACAGTTCGCGGGGGTAGGGAGCTCACCACCTCGCGGGATTTCCTTCGGAACGTGTTTGTTCCCGAAGTAGACATGGAACGTGACAAGGTCCGAGATGAGAGGAGAACCACACTCTCTAAGATATTGAATAGTCTGAAGGGTGGGTAGGAAGTCAGTGCCGGGTGCGTGGAGGGCTAGGGATATGGGTCCTTGCCAGCGGTCGAGCAGAGGCTCAAGATTGTCGAGGAAGGAATAGTCTGCGTGCGTGGTATAGGTGACGCTTTCTGCACAGTGGAAGGTACGCGTGGCGCGGACGTAGTTGTACAGCACCCAATAGTCTCCACGCTGCGCTGTACGCGGCACCTGTTCCCGGTCAAAGCACCGGATGGCCTCCCCCTCAGATGTCGCGGCTGTTACGGCCGTGGCGGTCACGTTGACCACGCTCACTGCGTTCTGGGTCGTGCTCGCCGTCTTCAAGGGAATGGACATCACTACCGATTCTTCCGGCATCTCCTCTGATCTGTAAATTAACATAATTGAAGTCTACAGCCACTGAAACTACAGCAATCACTTCGTCATATCATAATGCAAAGCCATTGCTCATGTATTTATCAAACTGCTTCGCTGAAGCGTGAGGGGGAGGGGTACCTACCTACCTTTTGTAGGCAAGAGACTGTTTTGGGCTGGAAGCAAGTGGAAGATGAAGATGTGAAGGACTTACTTGTTGCTAGGAGGATCGATGAGAGGCGGTGCGTTGCTCTGGGCGTCTGTGTTGTATTCGACACTGGCGAGGCTCCGGCCCGAAGTGCCCAAGTCCTCGACAAACTCGACGCCATTGCTGTTGTAGGACACGATGTGAGAACCCACGTAACATAGTACCACCACGTTCAAGACGATGCTCGTCCTCAACAGCCAGTTGCGTCGTGTCAACATCCTCTCTACAAAAAGTATTTCAACACCTATTTACCAAACAGTCCAGACTTCTCTCGTTTTCCACTAAGAGCAAATTAATTAATTCGAAAATCCAGCGACAAACGTACGAACATTTCCTCTCCACCCTTACCCTTAAACCAAATTTCTGCATAGCATAAATCAGTTTGTGGTCTGGGAGTACAAAGTGGGCGCTCTTAAACTCCACACTTCACTATTCCTTCCCCTTCAAGGCTTCGGCAATTTACTGTTGCGACAGTGTATGAAATGTAGAAACTCATTTTGTTCCGCTGCAAAATATTTTTTGAAGGGCTTTGTCTGTGGCACGTGGCACCCACTCAACCACCATTAACCGAAGATGAAATATAGGTCGATCGAAATATCTAGGTTCATGATTTGCAGAATCAGCACAGATCTAAATCTCACCTGAGAAGCTGTATGTGGTTGGGGTTGAAGAGTATCTCGGGATTATGGCTGGGGATGGGAGTGGAGGTGGGACGTCGCCGCCCACGGTGTCGCCGATGTTGAGATCGACAGCCCGGGTACAGTTTCATCGCCCCAGTAGGCCGACAGTCATCTTCCGTTCAGTCGCGCTTTCGTTGAAGACCTCCGCAGCATCCCCTGAAATCAAATGACAACATGAAATGCTGCTGGGTCGAAAAATTATTCATGTATCTGCATGGGGAACTCTTTACTTGTAATTAATTTATTCGACTTAATTTGTTTCCATGGCGGCTTTCACATAACCAGGCACGGTGCCATCCGCCAGAGAAGTGTTTATATGTAACGTGTAACGTGTTAACAGCTCCTTGCGAAATCTTTATCATTATTCGAGAGGTGGAGAAGCTGGCGGAGAGGGCCAATTCTTGTGGCTGGTCACCTTGGAAATCGCAATGCAATCGCGTAGGTACAATATGTCGTTACCCCACATCTCAAATACTCTGATCTCTGAAATTTCCCCTTAAAATTGACGTGTTTGACAGGTGGCCGCTAGGTTCAATTAGACACTATACGTGCGCGTGGCTAGTGGGTGGTGGGCGCTCGGGCCGTCAGGCAGTAGGTATAGGTAGGTGTGCATATCGCATTGTGAAATCAGCGACTAGTCGGCCCATTTTTCCGCCCGGACCCGGCGGCTATTTGAAATCTGACGAAACAGGTTAATCAAATCTTTTTAGTGGTATACTTTGCAGCATTTAGAGAAAGATGGAGGGCGATACGGTAAAGTGCCCAAGAATTCTTGCAGCGGAGGCAAGGACGTTACATGTCTAGTCCACAGCGTACAACTTGTAGCTTACTTATTACCCAAGTTATTAGCACAAAGTTAACACGGACTGCAAATAGGTCGTCTGGAGCGACAGCAAAAATTATATACGCTCGTGTCACCAAGCTATGAGGAATTCTGACCGTACCGGGTAGTTACGGGTATAGGTACTTACTTATTCCCTTGCCAACGTCTAAATTAAAAGAGTAGAAGAATCCTAATTCATTATTATACTGTGGTATGAAGTCGGTATTTGTGATAAAGCATTTAATTGGTTCTCAATGGAGAGAGCTATTACCTATTACGCAGCCCTCGAAGTGCCAGTTAAGTGGCGACAAGGTCTGGGTAACCAAGTTCATTGTTGCGACACCTGCCAGCAGGATGGCCGGTCGAATGGCCATTTCGATGAGTCGGGGCACGTCACGGGCCAATGACTGTCATGTGGATGACTGCTTAGTCTTATTGGACGTATGTGTCACCAATGAACGTTGGCCGTATAGCAAAAAGTAGGTATAGGTGCCTATACAGGCCATTTAGCGCCGTGAGTTTCACATTCTCTATCAGAAATATTACATCGAAGCTTCACGAGGTCACCCAACATGGAATCAGCCGCTCTGCTGTAAAGGGGAGGAGCAAAAAATTGGCATGCAGTCATTTGCAGTCACACATGCACTTTCATTTGATGTAAAGTCAAAAGCGCCTTGAACTTGACATTGGAATTTTCCTATCAACTGTCTTTCTTTTCTCTTGTCTTTGTGATAACGATTGCACTGCATATCGCAGAATACGAAGCACCTATCTACCACAGTTGTTGCAAATTAGGTGGGAACCCGTATATGATTTCTGTATGGAATTTAGAGCAGTTGACTGCTGGTTCAGTTGCTATACAAGGAAAGAAAACTACACAAGGAACACTATTGTAGGTACCATTTGCTCAACCATTTCTGCCAATCCTGCCAATTGTGCAGGTATTAGGCTTGGTATTAGGTCTCCAAGTTTAGAGAAGCATTCGTTATTACTGTCATCATCTTGTCCGTTATTTCTATAACCACAACAGCTGCAGATCGATCAATCAATAAGAGTTGTTGGCCGCGGAAACCACAAAGGTAGACGTCCAGTTGGTATCCATCAATACCTTTTACTGTTATTGTTTCGTCAATTCATTGGGCTAAAGAAACCAGCACGAATTCCGAGATACCTCCGAATATAATTTACGAAAAATAATCTGTGTAAATCTACAAATGGGTTCAAGCGACAGCTAGAACTCAATCCAGATTAATCTTAACAAGAATCACTAGACAGAACGTTACTTCAAATCACTGAACCGTACACAACCAAATATGTTAAAGCTACCAGATTTGCCTAGGGATACAAACGCGGATACGATACAAAGATAGGAGTGGTGCCAGTCAGTCTGCTCCTGTATCAGATAAGATTCCACATTCGACATGTCGACTGGCTACAGTGCCATGTAGACAGCGAGGGTATTTAAATGAATGTTGTAGGAAGTCTGATTCAGGAATTATCAAGAAACAAATAAAGAGAGCAGCGCCACGCGACTGCCGCCAAGCGATTGTTAAGTTGGCAACCCTATCGCAGAAGTTGTAGGTATAGAGAAGGCTGCAAGCTGGCAGGTCAGCAGCAGGCATGCAAAGGTGAGCACAGCGTCCTAATTATTAGTGGGGGCACTTTGTCGGATGACTATGATGGCAGCCTGGAGTGCATCCCTAGGTTCGCGGTTGCATCTGAAGGCCAGTGTTGCGCTATTGAGAGCAGGTTTACAGAAGACCGTTGCAGAGGAATTGCACAACGTGCAATGATGGTGCAAAGAATGCGAAGCTGCTTCTGCTTGTCATCCTCTGCCTCTACCCACAAGGATCAAGAACAGTCAGTACAGGCCACTCGGAGCGAGGTCGTATACAGTGGTTTTTTGCTACTCTATAGTTGAAGAGGCCTGGAGCAATGCCCCTTACCACCTCCCAACCCGTTTGAAAGTGAAGGCTGCCCAGCCCAGTTATTTAGCTACCGAAATAATTTTCGGGCCGTAGCAAGCAAGAAGGAAAACAGAGGAAGCGCCCGCGACTGAGCCCTTGAAAGTTATCTACTTAGAAGAGAGTTAAGTAAATGCAGCCAAAGTCACGTACATCCTGGGGCAATAAGCCATGCAAACGCTATAAAATATTCAAGTTTCCACTTCAACCCACCCTAGGATTAGCATGGTATGGAAAAGCTGCACAAGCTTAGCAGAAAAGGGTTGCCCATGAAAGCTGGTGAAACGTCAAAATGACAATACACTAAACAATGTTTTTTTTTTGTATCTCAGACAACAAAGACTATGCCAACAGTCTTCGATTTCACCATACTCCACAATACATCTTGATTGTAGATCGTCGCCAAGGCACTGGTTTAGGTGTGGTCATGCATGAATTTTTTGTACCTCCAAATGAAATGTTAGGGTCGCTTGGTCGTTCAGATTGACGTTATTTATAGACTGCACAGCTTTGGCACGTGACCAAGATGCAAGTGTGGCTACACCCATCGAGGTCTTTGGGGCCCGCTGGGACCCCCAATACAGAATTGGGAAGAAATCTGGGTTAGCCATGGTTGTTACTGACTCGGGCGTAGAAATTGCCTCGATCAATATTCAATTAGAGGCTGGTCCTCTATAATCACCGATCGCCAGTACAAGCACTCTTGTTCACAAACAACAACATCTGATAAGACTGCCCCCACCGATTTCGCGCTGGTGCAGGCAGCTAATCAGCTGTATTCAAACTTGGGGGGAAGCAAACTGGGCGGCTAACTACAGCGACAGGAATGTATGATATACAATACTAGCTCAAAGCCCGGCGGGCTTTCTCCTATTGAATTTTTCATACATGACAGTTGTTTCAAGCCCGCCAATTAGGGATTAATAAGTTATCTCCCCTTGGTTGCTCTCCCCCCACCCCTATACATACCCCTATAGTCCCATACAAACATACTGCCCTTATACTGGCAAACTCCTGAGGCACTGATTTCTAGGGAACTGATTGCGGTGGCTGGGGATGGTACAAGGTATGGGCGGCTCCTGCTCGAGCACACACCCCACAGTAAAAACTTACAACCTGAATGGGACGGAAATAAAAAATTCCACCGCCCCTATGTCATTGGCTTTTTTTACGGTATGGCTTGCTTTTCTGAGGGGGAAGTCTCGAGCAAAGAGTAACGGCGGGGATCCCCTCATTAAGGTAACCATGGTTACTGAGGGGGACAACATGGGCACGCAATCCCCCTCCCCTTCCCCCACTCCCCACCTGGTACTGCCTGCCCCGAAACCCCCGACCACACTGGACATGGCCCCATTGCAGGCACTTAACTGCATAGACCGCATCAGGCAGCCCCGGGGGTTGCTGAAATTCCCTTCTGCATAGGAAAAGTTCCAACAGCACCGACAGAAACTAAATAGTTTCAGTTAGTACAATGGATCTTAAGTGTCTGGGACCCTTAGGGGCGAGGGGGGGTCACACAAAAAAATTACAGAAAGTTCTAAATGCAAGCATCCACTAGCGCACAAGTTTCCGACATTTTCCGAAAGGACAAGCCGACAAAGCTAAGTACTTACAAATACAATGCTTATGGCGAAAACTTTCACTTTAATGACGCAGCAAGGCAAACATCACGACTGAAGTCTGCATGAGATAAGCCCGGCATGTAGTGCTCACTGCTCAGGTGCGATAGAGAACTGCACCAGAGAGCAGAGGCATATTCATCGCTTCAGAAGGGAACATAACTCAGCAGCGACACGAGTTAGGGCGGAAGCGGAAACGTCTCAGCCATCCCTCGTAGGAACCCGGCTCAGTGCCTTTGTACAAGAGGTCACAGTCGGTCGATTGGTACCAGTAGATATACCAGTCCTCAATCGGCATACGTCTCTCCTTTATCCAATTTCTCTCGCTATCTGAATGATCAGGAGGAAGAGTCTTACAGAACCTTCAGGAGAACCTACACAGTGAGGTCTACGAAACCTTTTTGTCAAAAAGTGCCTCAAGATTACATTAACTTGTGTTTATTTCGGTTATCGCGGGTTAATTCACTTAACAGCAGCGGCAGCCTGCTCTTTTCCAATCCTAAACCTTAGTATAGCAGAAATAAAATTTAAAAAACGATCGGCTGAAACTACAGGCAAACATAATAAGAGAAAAAAAGGCCTCACTGTTCCTTTGCACCATTATAAAAATTAACAAAATGTCATTTTTATACCACGCGGGTTAATGCCACAATGGGAGCATGTGATTCACAATGAGACTGGAGTGTAAAAAACCACTTCTAAAACGAGTTGATGACTCAGGGAATTTCATTACAATCATCTCCATTCTGCGAAAAGTTGCACTTCCCCAACGACTCCTTGAAGGCCTTGCGGAATGCGGCCGAAGACGCGTGTGGGTAGCTTGCCTTTCGCCTTGTTGGCTGCTCCCGCGTCGCCATGACTACGTGTCCCAAAGGTGACAACTGCCCATAACTGCTAACGGTTCTCTACGATCTTCTCGTGCTCCACATATCCGATTCTCACCGACATCGACACTGATTGATATGGACATGTCGTACTTCGCTACGGCGAGGGGGTAACCACTCCAGCAGATATTCCAAAGGGATTCCCAAAGATTCCAAACGATATTCATAGAAAGATGCATGAACCCCGAAGGGGCAACCACACCAAAAATTCCAAGATTCCCTGAGATTTCATAAAGATTCCCAACGAGATTCCCAACGAGTGGTTAACCTCTCGTTCTATGGTGATGGTGATGCGGGGCAGTGGGATGGGTAATAGTTGCAAGTTTTTCAGTTGTTTCGGTGTTGCGGTGAGGCTCCTCATGAGTGCAAAAAACAAAGACGTCGGAAGCGGAATCCCAACGAACGGGCGGTCAGTCACATGGCTTTTGAGAATGACCTCAACATTTCGTCGAACGCGAGGTTGATGAAGCTCAGTTCTGTTTAGCCTGGTTAGTTGCGGTAAATTAGTCACGGATGGCATAAGACAGCCCTCGAGACGCGTAGATAATAACCTCGGACGAGCCAAAATTGGAAGACGATTCGAAATCGTCTTAAGTCGTCTATGATGAATTTTATTTTGATCCAACGGCACTTGTATCCTCCGGTATGTTTTACCATTTACACTTTATTTTTGAACTGCAAGCAATTGTACCGAAATTTTAGTAATGCCAAATGAGGAATCACCAACAAATGCTATAGCTTGGGGGGCTATATTCAGCATAGTACGGACAAAGAGCCCCAAGCCCCAACGTGCCGCCATTAGCCTCAAGTTAACAGGTTGAAAACAAGTCCGAATACTGCTGACACCTCCTTAGTGACTATATATGTTCTGCGGCTAAGCAAAATTTTTTGATCACTAAAAAATCAATGTTTTCTTTAGAAGACCATGCAGATCCGTATTTGACACCCCTTTATAGGATTCCTTTCTGGCGTCAGAAAAGGAGGCACCAAACAGCTCATAACCGACTTTTGGCCCTTGACACCGAAGAAAGCAGTGTCACTGTATAAATGCAAGAGGAGCGTACATAAGGTTCTTTGACCTCAAGAAAGGTAGGTTCGTTGTACCTGTCACTGACTCCGTCCACCCACGTCTGGAAGGCAGTGTCTGGGGAACAGGCACCGGGCTGACCTCAGGAGGCGCATTCGTGACCTTGCCGGCTGGCACTGAATGCTTCGAGTACTAGACGTCCGGTGGAAGGTGCCAGCGGGCAGCGAGTACAGCGACTAACGCCTTGAAAGGCGATGACAAGGAGGAAAAATTACTGAAATTGTAGAAACTGCCAACTCCCTTACTGAAGTTCCAGAACACGGATCTCTATAGGTAGACAGCCACCCTATTGAGTTATGTTCATAATTAGTGCTATAATAATAGCTGAGGGTTGGGGGGGGACAGGTCCAGCAACTAGACCGTTTTCAAGAACTATCCATTGTGCTCAGCTGGCAGCACTACCAAATACCAGCTCCCCAGCCATCGAGTAAACGATGGGGACCTACAGTTTAAGGTGGGTCCCGAACCACCACAGCCTCGATATACATTTCACTTGACATGCTGAACATATCAGAGGTGAATGCCGAGCAAAAAAACTTTTTGGTAGGATCGGGATCGAACCGGTGTGACCCGGCTCTCACTCAAAAGTCGACCATTTAGTCCACTCGGCTATCGAGGCTTTTTTTGTTAGTGCTATAGTGAGATCAATGATAGGAGTGGAAGTAGATACCTATATAGAAACCCATAAAACTCATTTACTGTTGGACACATAGCAACAGAACGATAAAAGAAAATGTCTCGAAAACGGGTCGTGAAAACATCGGTAAAGACGGCAATAAAAAGCAACAGGATAGAAATGAAATGGATGGTGAAATCATTCGGAAGCGAACAGTGGTGCGGACGAAACCATACGATCGGGCATTTATACGTTAAATCGCGCTAAAGCCTCCGGGCAGCAGCACTATTTTACAGAAACGGCTAGAAAAATGAAATTAAAAAGTCACGTGGAGCTGTTGTGTAAACAACCGGACGTTCACGTTCTATGTTATTTCTTTATGGTCAATTTATTTCCAACTACAGTGCCATAAAACTACGTAGAAAAATACTTCCACAACATCCTTATGTTCATGGCTGGAAAACCTCGAGCCCTCGACGCATATAGAATCTGAATACAATCCAACTCTGTTGTAACAAAAACTGTGACGAAAATATTGTTGTTATTAATTACTAAAGACAAACTGGAATTTTTGTCTCTTCTAAAATCTCTTCTCTAAGATCTATTCTAAAATTCGAATTAAGTTTTTTTAGTTAACGCTATATTTTCGTGGGATAAATAGAAAGGTCTGTTCGCGTTAGCCACCTCTAAAACGTCTGGCAGCACGGGTTCTTTCAGTGACTTGGGTGCGTCCCACCATGCCCGGTTAAAATTAAACTGGAGATTTACCGTGTTAAATTTAACTTATAAAAGTTAAATTTATCATGGGAAACGTATGACAAAATCTCCAGTTTAATTTTAACTGGGCATGGTGGGACGCACGCTAAGGTATTCAGTTCCAGTTGGAAGTGGTCTCCACCCTAACCCTAACTGAGGAAAACGAAACTAAGAATTTGTTAGAAGGTGCGAAGCAGATAACAGTCTTGAATCGATTTCTGTATACCAATGTCACAATCGTTTTCAGACCTCGTTTAGATGATACCGATAGGCAAACCTCATATGCGGGAGCGAAGCAGGCAATTTGTCTACCAGCGTTTCTGCCACGGGACACGCTGAGGTGACTAAACATATCAGACCTGGCCCCCGGCCCGCCTTCGCACTCTCCACTCAAAGCAGTATGGAGGTGTTTTAGGTCAAGTACATGATCTACCGATTATTTTCACGGGCTTTATTAACACACTCACTCATACTGTTCCAGCTGCTTGGATCACTCAACTGATACGGGAACAAATGCAATAGGAATCAAGATTTTCATTTTCGCACCTGACTAAGGTAAAAATAATATAATGTAATACATAACAAGGTACAGTAAAAGGAAAAAGAGATAATATGCAAAAGCCCGTATGTACCTATAGTGTGAGCAGTGGAGCAGTTAAGCTTCTTCAAATGGTTCATGGTCTAAAATTCCAAAAGGTGGAGATCCTTGGCTTCCTGGCCCACATGAACTAGCATATCTTTTTCCTGTATTTTTAACAGGACCTGAGTGACTGATCAGGCGACGCGAAAAACACAGACGCGGATGACCTCTTGAGAGGTCGCCCAGTCTCGCAACACGAAGACACGGAACGCCACAGATAATCACGCAGGAAACCGCAGTGAGATGAATAAGATGGAACGAGAAGTGAGACGGAAAGTTACATAATAGGCAGCAGGTAAATCAGGTAATGGCGAGGACAGAATCCGACGAAACACGAGCAACACGGCCACAGCCGCCCCTGCATACTAACCAAGACCCGACCCGTCAGGAGGTGACACCAAGCAGACGTGCAAACTGCGTAATGAGAAGGTCAGGGACTCGCAAAAGTTGTTGCTTTCTTCAAACAATGAAATAAAATAGCGCCAGAATTTCGCAACCCCGTATTTGTACCCATGTGTTCCGAAACATCGCAGGGCCACAAAATTAGCGGAAAGTACCTGTAGCCATACCAATTTTTCGAGTAAATATCTGAAGACGCCTCCATGCAACGAGCACGACTAATTGTCAGGTATAATTTACCACTTCCATAATTTAGTGACAATTGAGGGGTTAACCACTCGAGAGATTGCTTGACATTGCCTAAGATTGCGTAAAGATTTCTAAAGATTTCCTGAGATTCTCAACGAGATTCGTGGAAAGATGCACCCCAAAGGGTTAATTACTCCAGAAATTTCCAAGATTCCCTGAGATTTCATTTAGATTTCCAATGATTGCCTGAGATTCCCAACGAGATTCCTAGAGTGGTTAACCCCTCGGTGACAACCGAGAACAGTCGAGAAAAACACATTACTGGTGGTGCGGATGCTCCGAAGTCGCAACTATGATTCTCAAAGACCAAACTCAACGAACTAAAGTATCACGCGCGGATTCGGTAACTATACCTGACGTACACTGAAGATGAACAGTACGTTATGTGTATACGAGTAGGTATAGGGGACTTTATAGTCGACGTTTACGGTGTTCCAGAGATCCACCAATCACTGCCACGGAAATGACCTAGGTCAGGTCCACAAGGTGCACGTACATTTAGCATTCAGCTCTAGAACGTACATGATGCGCGCTGGAAATGGTTCTTTAGACCGGTCTAGCCATCTCGTTTCTTAGCACGATCATGCAAGATATCATCTTCATCTTGTACACACATACCTGACACAGGAAAGAGGAAAGACAAACACCTCAAGAATATAACGTTGAGCCGTACGAGGACTGAAAATCTGAAATGAGAAGTTGTAATGCCGGCTGGGTAGGGAAGTTACATTTACAAACTGGGACTATAAAACCATCTCAAGCGAATAAATTTAAATGCGATACCCAACCAACGAATTAGCATCACAATATTGGCACTAAAAAAGGAGAAGATTCAAATAACCAAGATAAACCATTTCAGACGCAAATAAGGCACTAAAGGCAGTGAGCGCGATGAAAAGGCACAACAACCTTGGAGAGGGCAAAGCCATAGAAGCATAATCCCATGGCTATGGCGCCAAGTTTCTTCAACTAAGCAGGTCTAACCAACGCAGCATTGAGGCTTTAAAGCCCTTTGGGTCACGACTTTAGGCACCCCCATCATCCCGAAACCCGAGAATAATCCATCTCACGGCTGACCCTATCTCACCCCTTTGTTACATTACAGATTCGCTCGCGTTCTTGTGAGAGGAAACTGCTGGGAAAATCAAGGAAATTTCAGTTTAATTACTTCAATGCCTGCAACCCTTCCATACCCCCAGAGAGAAGGGATCTAAGTTAAGGGGGAATAACTTACAGTTCACCAAAATTATACCCAATGACGTACCATTATAAATTGGTTCGACAGGTAAGAGCTACTCTCAGATGACTCACTACAAACTTTTCCAATTCAACTCATTCAATGAATACAAATAGGTTTGGAGGATAGAGGATCAGGGAGAAGGAAAATTTTACGAACTCACGCAAACTTACAGACAGGTGTATACTACAGGTGAGCCAATGGCAAGCTAATTTAGAAAAGCTTCCCGTATATTTGCACGCACGCCGGATACCCAGTCTCTAGCTTTCAGGAGAATAATGACGCACTTAATTTTGAATTTTGAGACAAATGACGTTTTGACGAGCTTAATTGTAGATGTAATAAGTAGAAAGAAGACAAATGCAGACGGAAGACATGACAAGAGGTAAGAGACTTGGGTTAGGCTGCGTGTAGAAATTTCGATACTGTCATAATTTTGGGAGCTCAAAAGCTGGCATGGAAGAATCGTCCATGTGATCCTCTGTTGCCGTAGGACCCTCTGAATCCATCATAGAGGAAGCGAACACAACTTCAGCACTGCGAAGAGAAAAACCTGACGCCGAACTCGCTCAGCTGCAATTGCAATCAAACAGCTTTCACGGCCAGCAGCTTTGGGTCAGGGCCGTCGGCATGGAATACTGCGGAGACCCGTTACGCTCATAGCTGCAGGCGAGCATTAGCCTCCTAATCACTGCAAACAGTCCTAAGACAATGCGACCCTACACATGTGACAATACAAGTACAAGACGAGACGAGATGTCTATAGCCATGCTAGTTCAGAAGCATGCACCGTACGTAGGGAAATTCAGAAGGCCAGCAAGTCCTGATGCAAAGATTGCGAAGAAAATCCGCAGTGATAGAAAACGCCCTATTGTGCAAGAAAATACTTCAGTTTTTACACTGCTTCACGGACATTTCAAAATGATTTTTTTCCGGTTCATGCTGCCGAAAGTTCTTTGACACATCTCTTTGGTTGTTTCTACAGGGATCCACTACCGACAGTTAATCCAGGCACATGGCTTCGACTACGCCTCATAGAGTGTCCGAGCGGTCTGGTTAGCTGACTCGTGTTCTGAGAGAGATCAGATCTGTGTACCTGTGTAAGGAAGTTTCTCGCTTGAGGACCTGTGCTGTTATACCCAACCTTCCTTTCAACCCCACCAGTTGGCTGTCTAGTTGCCACGCTTATAAAAGTTGCATCTGACTTACCACATCGTTGCATTAAATATGGAACTCACCTGAAAAAGAAAAACACACGTAAAAATGTGGAAATAAAAGTGATTTCTCAGCAATGGTTTCCTCCTCAGAACAGTGTACTTCATTCCACGAGCACTAGTTGAATGTTGCAAAGGAAACAGCTTTCTTATTGCCTAAACAGGCGATATCGGAAAGTCACCGGCCAGGCTAAATGTGCACCGGTGGGTGATTAATTAGTAACTAGTATGTAAAGTAAAAGGCGGGAAATCAGGTAAGGTAACGCAATAGAATGCCTGAGCCTGAGCCCATCCTTGTCAGGGTCGGTTCCAGGTGGAAAGACGCGCAGAGAGAGTAAAGATCCGTCAAGTATGTCAATAATAATTCGTGACGCAATATAGGCAGGCTACGTCTAGACCCAGAGCACATGCGGTAGGGTCGCGGAAAGAGCGATTTCCTTATAGGTAACTTCTTTATAGGAGCCTCGAAATATTTTCAATTTATTTTCAGTACTCCATAATGCCTATAATACTTCTTTCAAACGTGCCTGTCAGTGGCTGAGTGGTCAAGGGGTCCGCTTTGTGTCCTGAGAGGTCCGGGTTCGAATCCCGGCGGAACGGAAAAATTTTCCGCTTCCGACATGGATGTATTGGCTTCGGCCCACTACTAAACTGGCTTCGGCCCACTCATATTCGGCTTCGGCCACTTCATCTTCGGCTTCGGCCAGGAACATCTAATATACCAACTCATCGGCGCATATGTTCTCTGAACGTCACGCGAGAAAAAAAAAAAAAAACTTTCCAACATAGTTAACTTCAGTGTTAATGACACAAAACGTATTCGTATAGTTGCACTTCAAATTCCACCATACATGCATGTACTCTTAAAGACCAAAGTGCCAAAGTACATTTTTTTGAAAGTACACAAAAAAACAAGATACCTAATAAATAAGTAGTATTTCTCCAATCCGCAATCACTGGCCTGGCTATGTCAAATGTCGAAAGTTGCAGCTGGTCATTGTGCAAAGAGTAGGCGGACTGCTGCAGGTCTATTGGTCAGCTGGGGCAGTGGAAAATATAATGACGGGAAAGTGAGCGGTGGAATATGACCGAAGCGAGTGACAACAATAACATTACAATTAGTGGAGAGAACTCCATCGGGTGTATTAATGCCGATATTATGACCTGGATAGAAACGCACAGGCATTCGTTAATAGACTTTCGCAAGAAATCATAGACCTTGATTCTGATAGACAGAAATGAGAGGGAGACCTGTACGCAAACACAACAAAAATGGATTTATGGGTGTGTCTCGGAGGGAACAGAAAGATAGAATTATTTGCTTATTATCCCCAAAGAATTTGTCCCAAAATTTTCCTTCCGCAGGAAAAGCGAGGATAACCAGATTCCCACGACGCGCCCTTCAAATTACGAGAATAGAGACCAACGAATAACAAGGAAAGACAAACATTGTTAGGAACGTACAAAGGTTCTAAATAAAGAAGACTCCTCCAAGTTCTAAGTAAACAGAATGAAACGAGGGGGTAACCACTCCGCAGAGATTCCTTGAGATTCCACTGAGATTCCATAAAGATTTCCAACGATATTCATAGAAAGATGAACCCCGAAGGGGTAACCACTCCAAAAAACTCCAAGATTCCCTGAGATTTCATAAAGATTTCCAATTATTCCCAGCGAGATTCCCAACGAGTGGCTAAGACGCAGGCTCATCCAGGGCGGTTGGCTTTGAAATAATATACCTGAGCGCGTAAGTAGCCGGTTCATTCACACTCAGGTTTAATGGACAAGGAAACTGGTTGTTCTCCAGTATCACTACTCAATACTCAACCCGCCTGACTCCTCTGGCAAGGGATCAGTGCATATCTTTGTGCGCAGAGAAATCAGAGTCTAACTCGAGACCGGCGTATTTATCTAAAGAAAAGCCATGCTTTATTTATATTGAATCCTCGCCCTGACTCGTGAAGTCATTGGCAGGGGGAAGGAAGATTTTTAATTAGGATGCTAATTACGTATTTATCCTGGCGCTTCAGCTCTCGCTAAGCCTTGGCCTCCATTATTTCTTTCTTCTCTCGTGTCAAAGGAAATATATACTCGGTTAACGGTTAAACTCCAGTTAAATTTGGCTTTTACCGTGCAATAATTATAATTTAACTGAAGTTTAACGTTAACCGAGTATGAGAGTCCGAAAGTCACCGAGGTCGGGAAATTCTTTTACTATTCATCTCACATTCAAATAAAGGTGGCCCATGAAATATTTTGGGGGATTTCTAATTTATATCTTCAGTCTTCACCAAAGAATACTACACTGCTCACTAAGAGCCACTTTCCACTTGCACTGGCGAGGCATTTTAGATTATTCATACCTTGTCACTTCCTGGGCGATACAGATGACCTATTCAAATTTTAACCTTTGTCATCTGCTAGTCTAGATAGCAGTTACAGATAAAGCAGCGTCGCAGGTTTCATCATATTTTGTACCGCCTCTTTTTTGTGGACACTATCTGGGTGACTAACTGCATGTAGGACCCCACCCCACCCCACCATTACCGGAGTGACCAAAATGACCAAATGATACCTAATTAGTTTCATTCTGAAATAAATTGTTACGGGGAGGGCGGAAATTTCGATAAGTATGACGGTTGACTGGTGCTAGTTCGAAATGCACTTTGAAATTTTTAAACCATTAGATAAATAAAACAACTTAAGAATAAATATAAGAAATCACAGAGGATCACCTGACTCCTTGTCTCCTCTTCGTCTGGTATAGCATGTTCAAAAATAGTAGACCCGTTGGTATAGTAATAGTAAATCAAAGAAAGATCCAATCTTGTTTGTGTCCCCCTGGGGCACAGACTCCTCCCGACCCCCACCCAGTGACTGTGCTCCGCGCCTCCGCCCATGCACCGGACACGCTGATTGACAAGACGTCGGTCCACACTACTGACCTATTCACTCATGGCTAGGCTCACCTTTCAGACCAGCGACATTCTTTCGAAACCTTCACGGAGGAACATGCGAGGGCTGCACGCTAATTCAGAATATAGGTGGGCAGTCCCCTCTATAAGGACCCGCAAACACGCCACGCCACTTGTATACATCGATAAACCGCAATCAATGCATTATAAATGCTCACTTTCTGAAGTTTGGGAAGAAATCGCCGCGTGAGCATAAGAAAGTACCTATACTCGAGCTAAAACAAAGGTCACAGAGACATTTTATTACTTTTTATTCGTAGAATGTCACTCAGCTCGGTCGAGGTCAGAGGTCATTCTTCCCATAGTGAGGAATCCACCAAATTAACCCCAAACTTACCCCTAGTCGGGGGAGGACGCAGAAGGGTGGGGCAGCTTGCTGGGGTGACGTCACCAAGGCTGGACCCGCACCTGAAGACAGTTCACTCACACCCGACACGGTCAAAGTCAATTTGGTGGTAAAAGGCAGAATATTTAACAGAATTAACAGAATCACAGAAAGCCGAATCACAATTGAATAACAGAGCTGATAATTATTATTGAGATGTTTGACGGACAGAGGTCGAACGCAAACTGAGTACTAGCGTTTCAGCTTGCCCAATATTAGTCACACTTGACGTAGACAAGTTGTGACTATCCCATGTTAACGCCAAAGTGTGACACTACCGTGTATTTCCCCAAAGACTCCCGATCGATGCGACATCAGATTTTAATATTGCACGGTTTTTTGCCACTTCCAGTAAACAGCGAACCTTTTTTCATCTTTTTCCATTGAACGGAATTATAGGATTTAGGGAAACAGTGACAGCGCCCCCATATCTTTCGGCTATCTTCCAATTGAAATGTAGCCGTTGTAGATTTTCTAATATCAGGTGAAGTCCCAGGTTGTACCACGAGCAGGGAGACGGAGATATATTGTAGAAGAACAGTAATATACGAGATCAAAAGCAGAAGTGAAAATCCGAGATGAATGAGAATATCAAAGGTTGATCCGGTGATGGAGGACTCGAGTTCTTGAAAAGACATACTCGAAGCTCAGCTATGATTTATTATGAGGTGCCTAATCCTCTGCCGTCGCCAGCTGCGGCTGGGGCCGCCGGAAACGACAGCTTCCACCACTCAACGGCCACAAAATTAATGGAAGAACTTATTCTTTCTTTTAGATTATAAACGAAGTATCAGATATAACACAGCCATAAGGGCTGTACTACGACATCGTTCATCTGGGTCTAGAAAGTGGCAGAACATCTTTTACCAGACAAGTCATATAGGATTATTTCAGGATCTAGCGCCAAAGGACACAGTGGGGATCTACAGTTTTTGGTGGGTTCCGAGCTGCAATAGCTTCACTGCACTTCACGAGGAACGTCAGAGAAATATCAAAAATTATGACCTGGCTGCAGTGTCCTTCAAAAGATAGCCAGACCACCATGAAGCTATTACACCAATAAGCTAGGAGAGAAGTACACTCAGAATGCCCCGCCTGGCAGATGCTAACCAAGAGCAGACTATAATACAATCTGACAATTACATATTTCACAATGGTCCTCTACGGAGTCAACCATATGAACCGTATAATTAAAGCTTCACCATTACGAAACATTATTCTCAAAGGATCGTTGTAGGCCAATGGCTGTTCTCGAATTTATGTTTCGTGTGGTACATATTAGTTATCGTCAATGAACATAACATTATTGGTCTGAACTCCAGGCAGAAAAGAGTGGAGGAACATTGTTGAGCAGGAATGGTTCCCATGTGCTTCAAATGTATTCTTTCACACTATACAAAGGTCAGGATCAAAGGGTCCGGTTTGTGGGCACGGACTCTAATGGCCAGACCAATTAATTTAGTTCTCGGGACAATTAACTAATTGCTTTATCAATTTGAAGTTTCAAGTCACGGACTCGCAGGCTACAAATACATACAGGAAAAGTTTCATTGGGTGGTCGTCGCAAGGTACACACGACCCAGGGGCGACTATGGTTTCTTATCAAGAAGAGACAGACTTTCGAAACATTCGATTAGCACGTCAATCAATTTGAGAAATCAAATTTGTATATAATTTTTTCATAGTCACTTTAACTTCTCCCGCTTTGCAGCATTAAAACTAGTTATTTGAAGCCAGTTCTCGAAGAAACATAAGAAGCAGGTATAACTTAATTTACAGGTTTAATCGGATCCTTGAGACAAAAGCTAATACTCCAATGGCCACGAAGACGCATACGGAGCTAAAACACAAAGGTATAGGAGGAGCCACTTATGACAGACAGCAATAAACAGTAGATAGAGAACACTGATCGAAGCGTTACGATTGGTGACAGGGTGATCATGTAGGCTAAATGCTTACAACGGTAATTACCAAACAAAATTCAGCACGTCACGCACCATTACGTTTATATTACAAAGAAGTGCAACAAATAATGGTTATTTAATCATCGATCAACGGGAAAAGACGCACATGCTCTGAGAAGGATGATTCATAATGTTTACTGAAAACATTCTCCTGTGCGCGTAAGATCTACATAGTGCACGAACGCTGTAGATAACGTATCTACCTTCTAATTCAGGCAGACGACGAAAGCCAAAGAATGCCCACACCACTCAAGCTTCCCAAACTTTGGTCACTGGACCACAGAAGGTCCCTAGAGCTTTCCCAGGGAGTCAAAGAAAGATTCCCCCGCTCGATCTAAATTCTGCTACTTTTCCTGAAAGGCTCAGCAATTCCTCCAGGTTTCAACCCGAAATACTTCTGCCGTCTCAGCATCCTATATTTATACCGGTGATACTTCTCGCAACTTCATTACTGACAAATTGGGAATTTTCTCAAATCAAGTGGGTCTGACAGCCAAAAATCGGATCCCTACTTCACGATCTGACACTCTTGTCCGGTGATAATAACTCTCTCTGCGTTCCGCAGGATGCGAGCAGTCAGCGGGGAAGAAAATTTCTATAGGATAAAGGAAACAGGAAAAGGTAAAACATCACGAAAATTACTTGAGGAATCAGTGGGAATCTGATTTCGAATCGTGCAGGAAATAAGAGGAAGCCAATAGGGCAACAGGTATACCCGCCGCCCGCTCGTTTTCACTTTTTCACGGAGAATACAGGAAAGGAGCTTTGTCACTTTGTCGGCATTGATAAGTCACGAAGGCAGGCTAAGAAATGAAAGCCTCTGAATTATTATTACGCATAAAGAGTAGGGATCTGGGCATTGGGATTTATCAAGGGATTTATTATTTAAAAGCCATTTCGGGAGACTTGAGTTCGTATTGTCGTTCCCATAAGAGCAAGAATAGGAATACAATACCAAGAAAAGCGATCTCAGGTATTTTTCCAGAGTTTTTTGGGTTCTGGACTCAGCCGTTACGCTCAGACCATATTTTTTGTAAACCAAGACGAATATTCCACTCCCAAACAGGGGAAATTTCGCTTTATTACTGAATGAAACTTACTTATACTTCGTCAGATTAAATATAATCTTTCCAGAAACAATAGTGGAGACTGAAGACAGGAAATAAGCCGAATGTATACCTATAGAAGCTCACTGAAACAAAATAGAGAAAACCGAGGGGTTAACCAATCGTTGGGAATCTCATTGGGAATCATTGGAAATCTTTATGAAATCTCAGGGAATCTCGGAATTTTTTGGAGTGGTTACCCCTTCGGGGTTCATCTTTCTATGAATATCGTTTGGAATCTTTGGAAATCTTTATGGAATCCCTGGGAATCTCTAGAGTGGTTACCCCCTCGGAGAAAACCAATAGTTCGAGGAAATACAGTACAGATTCAAGCAGACTACGAGCTACGAGTAAGTTTTCGCTCAGGAGCAGGAACAAATACCTACCGCTCAACTTTTAACTCTGGAGGAGGCAGACTCCCGCTCCAGTGGGTACTACAAACAACTACTGAAATAAGCTCTTCCATGAACGCACTCCTCAACTATAACACCATTTCAGAGTCAACTCTTAATCAAGTCGTAAACCTCCACTTTATCAGCCGACTTGGGGATGATGGTGTACGATAATCTCGTCATTAGCAGAAGCAACCTTTATCGAATCCTGGAAGTAATGATTTGACTGTTATAATATGAAAATAAAAGACAAGGCACTTTATCTTATCGTAACATTATACATTCGCTATTTGTTTACGTTTTTTCTACACTACACCTTTCATGAGGAAACTATTGGACATTAGTATGTTCTGAAATTAAATGTCTTTTTAAGGTCACAAATTATGTTATGTTGAAATTTTACGATCGAGCTATTTTTGCTACAAAAAAATTGCCCAAAATGAACCGATCGTAAAATCACAACATCGCCAGTTAATTTGGAATTTTAAAAAGACACACTATACTTCAGAACATATATATCCAATATTTTCCTCATAAAAGGTGCAGAAAAAAACGTAAACAAACACGATTGTGTGGTCGCCCTTAAGTTCGACTGGTAAAGCCACCCTTATTGGAATTTCCTATCAGCATACCGCATGCTTAAAATAAGAATCCAAGAGCTAAAAAGTTCGAAAAGCTTTGATTCACTTGTTGGAAGTAATCAGCCGACAGGAAAGTTGGGATGCCGTGCTTGACAGGTGGCAGGTATCGGGAGAGAAAGGTGCCCGTTATCAGAAGCTTTGCAAGCCGCTCAAGACGACTCTTGTAAAAGCACGCGAGCCACGTCAACGACCAAACAATTGGTTTCGATTACCCCTGGGTGGTTTCCCTGCAGACTGACATGCAGACAGGGTGCAGCTACACGTCAGTGTTCATTTAAACAAATAATAACAGATAGTTGACGGATACCGTATTATGCTTATTAATTATTATCCGAGGGGTTAACCACTCGTTGGGAATCATTGGAAATCTTTATGAAATCTCAGGGAATCTTGGAATTTTTTGGAGTGGTTACACCTTCGGGGTTCATCTTTCTATGAATATTGTTTGGAATCTTTGGAAACCTTTATGGAATCTCAAGGAATCTCTGGAGTGGTTACCCCGTCGTTATTATCAATGAAAATTTCCCTAAACTATCTATATATTATGTTCTCAAAGCTGCATCAATCAAAAGTCGAGCACTTCAGTTTTATTGCCATGTCCAGGCCTACGCTAAGCGGTAAAGTTATGTGGGGAATATGGCATACTATAATTCTTTGACCTGAGGTACCCTAAGGAAATTTATCCCGAAAATATCATTATAAATGACGATACTGTTTGGGAGTTGGGGCTACTGAAATGACTCAAACTGTCACAGCCGAACCCATATCAAGCCGGAGGAATCAATTCCAGGCTACGCTCCTGTTCCGAAAGAACTAGTACACCACTCAGCACCTCTACACCCGGTGTAGAGTACACAGACTACAGATGGCTTTCATTGTCCACGAACCACTATGTATGCAGAAGGCAGAAGTGAGGTAGTTGCCACGAGACTCAATCACCAATTAGGAATAACCACTAATGCCATTTGATTTGATCCAGTTTTGCCAAGGTCTCGGGCTCGGGTCTGGCATCGAGGTGACGCGCGAGGCGGGAGGCGGCATAGGGCGAGGTTGCCGAGCCTGTCTCCAGCCGCAGCGTACGCCGCGCATAACGCTATTACCCTATTACTATTACTACACTCAACATCGACTTTGGGCCCCCCCAATACTGGCGATTGCCGTCTGAGTAAGTCACACAAGAGTCAGCTGGGAGCCAACTATCAATAAGTGTAATGGACCGACTACAAAATTAGTCGGAGTCTATACATTGTCATAGGGGCCTCCACAACATTGGCAAGTGCCGCATAAAAAAATTCGAACTTCCTTCTACCTTCCTCTCCAACTGATTGTAGACACGGCCTTGAGTTCATGCATCTCACATGCATGTGTTGCAACTTGAAATAGAACCTCCATTGGTCACAGTTATTTTTTAATGGACGGTATCGAAAGATTCCAGGAACCCATGCAACGTCAATTTAGACAGCCAATTCTAACGGGATCCTTTTGTGCTTGTGATGATAGGGAGAAGGGTGCAACAATGGGTATTTATTTAACTAAATACTCGTACCATCACTAACATGCAAAAAATAAAGCCTGGAACATACAATACTCCAATTTAAAATGGTTTCTCCAATATAAGGGAAAGCTATTGGCTGGAATGACCACTAGGGTCCATTAATTGGCATTCTATTACATGCCTATACTGCAAGTCGTCCGTACCTTCAGTACAGTGTAGGCACTTTTTCTAGAGGCCATTGTTCCTCCGGTAATAGAGACACGCCCAGTGCGCTGCAGTTCTGCAATATTACATTCTAACACTCTCTCCTAATTGTGCTAAAGAGAAGATAGGGCATGGAACGACGAAACAAAAAGCACGTAATTATTTAGTTTTTACCGGAAGTATAGGTATAGGTACTATGGTTGTAGTACCATTCCAGTTATCACCTACTACAAAATACGAAAATTGCATATTTTCCTATTTTTGCTTTTAACGCGCGAAGTTCAGAGAACATACGCGCCGATGAGTTGTTTGTAACACATTTTTTTTTGGCTGAAGCCGAAGACGAACTGGCCGAAGACGAACTGGCCGAAGCCGAATATGAGTGGGCTGAAGCCAGTTTAGGAGTAGGCCGAAGCCACATATTTTCCTTTTGTTTGTTACCAAACGTCCCACAGAATTCTAGAAGTAGTAATCATTATCTACTCATTTACGCTGGAGCTCATGAAAATGAGAAACGCAGCTTCAAATGCTCAGATTTGAGTCAGCTGGAAAGCTGTCTCTGAATCTCTGAGAAACAGGAAAGGGAAAGCATGTAAAGGAAACAGGAGGGGGAGGAGCTCGCGGCAATCCTGTGTGACGTCACGTGTGGTATAAAAATATCCACCCGATTTGCTGTCGATCCGCATGGGACGCAGCGCTGCTTCACTGCGTCAACGTGACATCTCTATTTACAGTTCCAATGAATGACGTAACAACGTGACCAAAAAGCTTAACTGCTCTGCTCTATCTCATATTCCAATCGATACATGATACGCCTCTTTGACTGCACAAAGAAGGAACGTATCAACTACGCCAACAAGAAAACTAAATACCGTTCGTTCAAAAAAAAAAAAAAAAAAATCAAAATATATCTAGTTCTCAGATACAAGGGCGAGGGGTTAACCATTCCAGGAATCTCGTTGGGAATCTCAGGCATTCATTGGAAATCTCAGGGAATCTTGGAAATTTCTGGAGTATTTGACCCTTCGGGCTGCATCTTTGCACGAATCTCGTTGAGTATCTCAGGAAATCTTTGGAAATCTACATGCAATCTCAAGCAATCTCTGGAGTGGTTAACCCCTCGTACAAGGGTCTCTGCATGGGAAGAAAAGATCATACCTTGATTTATTTTTTTAGATAAAAATAAAAACCGAAAAATAAATAGATATATTCTCTCATTCTTCCCTATAGCCCCCGTCCATGCACGTCACGTATACTTTTGAAGGCAGTGAAGGCACCCAAACCATTGAAAGGAAGCCAACAGGTATACACCGCCGATTGGGGGTAAGTATAGAGTAGCAAAAACCAGCGCCAATAACTCGAAATGGAGAGAAAGCTCCCCAAGAGCCCCCCCCCCCCCCCCTCCCCATTTCTTCCCCCCACGAGTACACTGAAGCACTCTAAAATATTGGAGCCATCGACGTATCCTCACTTATCAGCTCTTCAAAATTTATAGAAACACAAAGCTGGTGCTTCTATATATGTATAGTGCTTCTACTCTTCCTATGTATACAACAACAGAACAGTGAATGTCACAGCATAGATCATACAAAAGAGGCGTGTAGGTTTTCTAACAAAACTAAAGACTCAAAAATCCTCTCTACCCGGGTGGGCTATAGGATAACAAAAAACTTTTTCCCTTTTGGGCAGTAAATTCTTCCAAATTACTGATTCAGCATTTTACTGTATCTATATCATTTTACTGTATAACTATGGCTGAATTTCACCACTTTCCGATAGTGTCTATAACGAGAGGATTTAACGAACAAATTTACGTTATCGTATGTTTAGCTTACGACAAGTGCGATCGCAGAGAAACAAATGAAAGCGCAAGGCATTTGTCGTAAGCTAAACATACGATAACTTAAATCCGTTCGTTAAATCCTCCCGTTAAAAGACACTATCGGAAAGTGGTGAAATTCAGCCTATGATAATTCCATTTTCGGAATAAAACTTCGTATTATTATGAAGTAGTCTTTTAAAATTGAATGGCTCCATCAAAGCTGGATTTACTCTGTCAGGGTTTTGCTAGCTTTAGCTTATAGTGGAATACCAAGGATATATGTATACACATTCCACTCAAATCCAGATTGAAAGGAGTCATGTTTAACTTGAAGTTAAATGAGGTTACTGGTAAGTTAATAATCAGGCAAACTCATTGGTCACAATTAAAAGTTTAACAAAACCCACCGTTAGGGTCTCAACTATAAGAGACGACTATCAAACTACCACCCTCGGTATGTCCGCAAAGCCCCAGATTAGCTAATGAATCATGCAACCAAAAAGTCACATTACTAAAGCTTCAGTTAAAAGTTCTGCTTTACCTTGTGAGATTTTCTGCAAGAGTCTCAATGAGTCATAGCTAGTGAATCAGGCCCGAAGGACCCCATCATTTTAATTAGTCACGAAATCATCATCATGATCTTGACCCTAAGGCACATAATCCTGCTACTAATGAAATGAAACCTGAGATATCAGAGCCTGGTTTATTCCGTGAGTCATACACGCTAGAATGACCACACAAACATTGCACGTGCCTGTAATGCAACACCGACATTCCGACGCAACGCACCGGGAGGTGATCATCACCATCACCATCAGTTCTACGAACAACACTGACCTTGAACTGAAGACGCTGGAGAAGCTGGAGAAGTGGATGGAATGGTAAAGCAACACCTGCAACACAGGAAATGCCTGTTAGTCCACTCAGGGGCGTAGCGAAGGGGGGGGCAGGGGGGGGAGGCTCCCCCCCCTAAAATGATGAATTCTCGAAAGTTGGTAAATCGAAGATGGATTAAAAAAATATACAAATTTTTTCTACCAAGTTGGCAAATTGGCTAAAGCCGTAATGATGGCTGTAAGTCCTAACTTACGGTCAACTTCAATTTTCTGCCAACTCCTATGTTGGCAAAGCCATAAAACCAACTAGTGCCAGGTTCTATCCAAGTCCTACGTCCTACCCAATTCAATTTTCGGCCAACTCCTAAGTTGGCAAAGCCATAAAACCAACTGTAGCGCCAGGTTCGATCCAAGTCCTACCCAATTCAGTTTTCAGCCAACTCCTAAGTTGGCAAAGCGCTTTTTACCAACTTTGAATGAGGGATCTTTACCAGCTCTTCAGCGAAAAGTCTAGCTGCCAAGTCGCTCAATCCCATACAAACTTGATCTGAAAAGCCAAGTCGCCTTTTACCAAGTTTGAAATTGGGATTTTTATCTCAACTACTCAGTGGGAAAAGCGTATACCTTAATTCTTCTTAGCTCAGCTCCTCAGTAGGAAAAAAGTAAACGCTAAACTTCGAGCTCTGTTATTTTCCTACTTTTTAGTTGGAATGCCAGTGATGTACGGTAGGCAGTGATGGATCATAATACATAATAATAAATACCTAAATAAATAATAGTGAAATTGAAAGTTCTTTCCGTGCAATACGGAGATTTTATGAAGATAAGTTAAATTTTCTTCTCGCTCGCTTCGCTCGCTCGAATCCTGACTTAACGTCTGTGTTTTCCCCCGCATCCTGCTTCGCTTCGCCCCTCTCAATAATTAAGGATGAAGTTTTTATCTTATCTTAAATTTTCCGCGAGCTCGCTTCGCTCGCTCGGCCGTAAGGTCCTGTTTTCTTTTTTTGTACTAATTTTCTTTTTTCTCGATATGAGCAATTCGTGTTGACAAGTTGATACGACAATATTTGCTGCCCTCACCCCGATCTTTACCTACACTGCAACTGCGTGATCCGGCGCCAGGCGCGTCTATGCCCAACTAGATCATAGAGGCCCTAGAAATGGTCTATACTAAATTAGAAAAAAATAATAGGGCCTAGAAACAGAGCCCAGGTAGGGGCCTCTTAGAAGCTTAATCAGGCGCTAACAGTATGTATTCGAACCCAGCCGTAACAGTAAAGAAATTAAAAAAATCACATAAAAAAAGCAAAATAGTGACTTGGCAAAATCGGGGTCTCTCCCCCCCCCCCCTGCAAAAAGCCTTCGCTACGCCCCTGAGTCCACTGCTCAACGTTTCATTACTTACGTACGTTGGCTATCACATGACCAGTCACGGCGCTCACTCTACTGGAGTCAATCCAAGATGTTAATTCCAGAGGACAAGCGTTCCTGGCATGTGACTCGTCTTGGGCTAGTTGTCATGAGAATAAACTCAGCAAGGTTTTTCAAGGGGCTCCGCCATTCCGCTAGAAAGGTCACTTGATTTTTCCGTTATTCTTTTCATCAGAAGGAATTTTTTTATTTTTTGTATCTCTCCTTTTATAAGAGAAACTGAAAATTCCAGCGGATACTGAGGATTTTGTTTACACTCTGGTATGCCAAAACGTAGGTAGGTAGGAAAGGTAGGAAAAGAGCCCAGAAACTCGCTAGTTCTCCTTTCCCATAGAATCGTACTGAATGATCTGGATAAAAGCAAGATGTTGTACCTAGTACCTATACGTTATGAGAAGAACCTTCAGACTGAAAGATCAAAGATCTTCACACCAATGCACTAACCCTCCGGAGTAGATAGGTGAGGAATCGTGTGGTTTCGTGCGACCGACCATAACGCAAATAAAGAGAGTGACCGAGGCAATCGCAGAATCAAAAGTCAAGAGTCTAAATGGCAGATACCACTGCGATGTCAAGATAATATATTCCAACCCAAGCAGTTCCTAATGACCTTTCCAGCCAAACATTAGGCCAACTCGTTTGTACTCCTTCTTGTGGTTCCACCTGTCGTAGAATTTCCTTATGAGTAAATGCGTAACTAGAAAACGAGGTATCAAAGTTCTTTAAAATGGTCATCACTCTCAGCACAATAGTTGGGCTAAGACCTATAGGTTCTTACAATGGTTGTGATGTCATTCAAGCAGGCGTCAGTGTTATTAACACTGGTGTTAAATTGAGCCCTATTTTCAGCCCACCTACATATTTCTTTCCTAATAACCAGCCAACGCTACTACAAACAAACCCAAAAAATGCGCTCTATAATCGCGCAACAGGAATCTCGCTAACTTTTCAGAGTGTAGAAAACCCAGGATGATAAAAGATCACCTCCGTACAATACCTGGGGTATCATGAATAGGACTATGGAAGTGCACAAATACACAGCATGTACCTGAAGACGCCGGATAAGCCATGAAGTATTGTGACATGGAACACAAAAGATGGTGATGGTGTTAGACAATTGTCTCATCCGAATCATCACACGAGACAAATCCATTCATCTACGCGACTACGGGGGATTTTCTGGGATATTGTGTATTTAGTCCGGCAGAACTAGTGGGGCTCATACAGTTCTATCTGTTCAGGGTAAGGTATTTGGATGGCGCTGACCAAACCGAGCGTTTGTCCCAATTTGTCTCTGAAGTCTAAACGATGGACTTGAAGTCAGTGAATACTTCTAGAATCTAGACAATGTAAGCAAACCTGACGGTCTATTCCTCTTTTAACACCAGAGCTGTATGTACTGGCCGTCAAAATTAACCAAGATCACCAAGCACAAATGTCCTACGAAGGACCTTTCAGCTTCAGATACCTGAGACAGCTTGCCAGTCTTCACTAACATAGAGAAGACATCGTCAGTACAATGGACTAAGCGCAAAGTGCAAGGTGAAAAGCTTGGGAAAAACAAAATGGTGATTAGGTGAAGACGATCCGGAGGCTTGAGGCTTCTCTAGCTCTGGGCCTTGAAGCAGCCTCCAGGCGGCGCGCCGCAGGAAGATCAATGAACTGTAGCTGTCATCACCAAATGGTCCCAGCCAAGCATGTCTTGTCTACGGGCACTTTAGTGCAAAGGGAGTGTCTGTACTCATTACATCAAACTACCTACCTGTAGTCACCTCTAACTGAAATAATAGTCCAACAATAACGACCATTTTTCTTTTATTTTTAATGTGACTATTTCACAACACGAACGAGTGAAGGAAATCGCCAGTATACTCCAGTAGCAGGTAGCAGTCCATCAGTGCTCAAGTCTGAAAAAGCAGGGCTATATGATATAATAAAACATTGATATGAATTATACTGATGTGTGCACGACTATTTTATTTTTTTAAACTGTACGAAAATTCGCATTGCTTTGTTGATCAAAACAAAATAAAATGGCCGTGCACAGTGCTGTATCAACCATTAAGCTAAATAAAATAAGCTATAGCTTAGGGCCTACAAAATGTAGGCCCCAACGTAATAAACAGTTTGGAATATTAGGAAATATGGAGATTTTTACGGAGATTAGTGAAATTTTCGGCTCGCTCGCTTGGAAACAGGTTACCTTTTTGCCTTTTCCCCCCACATTCTCCTTCGCTTGGCACAAAAATAATAAAATAAAAGGGCCTAGAAATCGAGTCTAGCTTGGGGTCTCATTGAAGATTAATCCGGCTCTTGCCGTGCACACACCAGTATCACTCAGTACTGATAATTCTGAAGTATGGATTTGTATACTTCTAATCCGAAGGAAGAAGTAAGAAGTATTTGTGACCGTAAGACAAATTTCGTCGGAATTATTTATCGTACCCGGTCAAGAAATAGGAATTATTGGATACTACTAGCAAAGCAGCATATGGCCATATTTCCTGCGTAAACCTCAGACTGAAACATCACTGAAATGAAACTATCAATGAGGATGTTCCATCCATCAACACGCAACATCTGTCTCTGAAACTCCCCATCGACAACCACACTACTGCGCCGTTTAGACTTCTCACTCTAGAAAAAGGAGCTTTACAGTAAAACCACAATCTACTGAGAAATTGAAAAACTCACTCCGTAAGACCTTGCACCAAAAAACCCCAAACGCAAAGGAAATCCGTATTTCCAAAGTGAGTCGAGGAGAGAACGCGAAATTGACACTCAATAATTAATCCGTAAAATCCTGGTGGCTGTTCTCGTAGCAGGACCTTGACCCGTCCTCGGTACTTGTAAGTGCTATGGAAGTAGAAAAACCCCTCTCAAGTCTCGTCTCTCAACCTGGCTCATTAAGATGGGGACAAATTGAAGCTTCATTCCACCTTCATCAACGTCTAATGACTCCTATACAGTAAATTGCTGCCTTGCTCGCGAACTCATGAAGAAGGGTGAAAGTTTAAGGTCAATAACTAAGCCAATTTACTGTTACCCCGTACACCGATGGAGGGCCCCGACCGACGCACGGGCGGTCTTGCTCGTAATATCAAAATTTGGGGTTAATTCAAAGAAATCCACTCACAAGTATTTGGCGAGGGGTTAACTACTCGTTGGGAATCATTGTAAATCTTTATGAAATCTCAGGGAATCTCAAGGAATCTCTGGAGTGGTTACCCCCTCGGTATTTGGTCAGTCATTGCTACGTAACACTATCATAATATCATAAATCAGCATAAAATTAGTCAGGGAGGTAAGTAATTCCAATGTTTACAGCCAGAGGTCCCCGTTCAAACGTTTGATCTTTGTCTTTAATACATTGTCATTTGTCAATTGTGTTATTTATTATATTATTATGGCTGGTACTAGGAAAAACCAAGGTTTCTGATGCTTACCCACCACCTCAACGTTGTTGGGCATGGATTACAGAAGGTTGAGAGGCTGATGGCCAGGCCAGTTATACCCAAGAAACGCGGCATACCAAGTTATCTTGTTTGGTTTGGGAACCAAATAATTGTCTCCTACATCTACGTTCCGTCGAAAACATTTCAAATTACGGTAGTGTGACGTCATTGCTCACTTGGCAAAGAGAACCGTTAATGGGGCGGCATGTTTTCTGCAGCCTGTTGGCGCCAACCGTGCCTCCACCCCGAGCTGCAAATGAAATACCCGTGTTCCTTCTCCAGTTCCGTTATAGCCGTGACCTTTTTCTAAACGACGAAAAAGAATCCACAAAAACAAAGATGGATGTTCTTGCCAGTGTTATCAGAAAATGTCATACCTCAACGAGCAAAGGTGTGTTTTTAGCTGGAACTAAAGATGAAAATACCTTGGCAGGGTCAGGTGGGACTAGGCCAGGATCCTGGAGATACGCCAAATGGTAGGCGCCACGAAATCGTTGACAGAGCCAATTTTTTCTTCCCATTAGTTATACAGGTAACAGCCATGACATTGTCGAATAACGCAACTGAGCGCTCGTAATTTGTAGCAAGGACATTACATAGTCACTTCACACGTTTACATGGCTACAGTTAGACGTATATCCCTAGGTATAACGGTTGGATGGCTGAAACTTCAACTTTACTGAAATTGCTCAAGGGTCATTTACTTCCAGATAGGACAGAAACTTCTAAGGTCAACTGTGGTACTGTGGAGGTATGTTCAGCCGAAATCTCATACAGCTGACAGACCAGCAAAGCCCCAACGTCAAAATTCAGGAAGCAATATCATTAGCATAAAAAATTTGTTCCACAGAAAATAATCTCAAGGCGATCTGGTTTCGATCTAAGTATACCTATATTAAGCTGAATATCGAAATGAACGGCATGTTTCTTTCTCATATTTGGCGGGAGTGCCAGAAGGTAGTTTGATGCCATACCTGTAGGTACCTTGATAGGCTACATGAGCACCAGGCATCCCGTCCATACGGGTGCTGGACCACGCTGGAGGCTGTGGGTTTTAACGGGACTTCCTCGATACTCGTCGGGATTCCGGTACCCACCTAATAAAATAAGTAGGACCGATACATTGTCTTCTATCACCTGTATTCGTGTTGTCTTCAGCACAGCTCTCAGTGCTACATGCAACCCCTGACTACTAGCTACAAGCATGTAATGCGAGGGGGTACCCAATCCAGAGATTCCTTAAGATTCCCTGAGATTCCATACAGATTTCCAAAGATTCCCAACGATATTCATAGAAAGATGAACCCCGAAGGGGTAACTACTCCAAAAAAATTCAAGATTCCCTGAGATTTCATAGAGATTTGTAATACGATTCCCAACGAGTGGTTAACCCCTCGATGTAATGCCTGTGCATCCCACTCTCTAGCCTGACATTGTGGGGGACACTCTGACTGTAGCGCAGGAATATCTACGTACACAAACTAAGGCCCATCAGCCCATTGCGTATGAATCAAGGATATAGAACACACTACGAGTGCATCCATTGCAATGATCTGGAATGGCAAAATTGAATCCCAGAGACATAAAAAGTCCCTCACAAGAAAATCCTCCTTCCAAAGAGAAGTCAAAAATCAATGGACCGTGATGCTAAGGTCCATCCGATTCAAACTTGGAATCCACTTATGTCTTTTCAGTTTCCTGGAATGATGAAAAAATTGCTAAAAATTAAGTGATTGCTCACTTGACCATGGATTGGACGAGGGAACTTTACTCTACCCCATGCAGGCTACTCAAAATGACACTGCGAACCGAAGATGACAATAAACAGAATGTAATAACAAGGGTCTGTATAAAGGAATCGCACATCATTTCACGCTTAGCTAACAATTCTTCATAAAGCCGAGTTCCTGTTACATGGGCAGCAAGGTCGCTACTACGTAAGGGTATCTTAATAAGGGCACTGCAATGGTAAAGGCCAGACGCAACTGACGAGTGAGGCGCATTACCAATGGAAACGGCACAGGACATAAGCAATGCTGACTATGTGGGCACTTGCCAAGCCAATACAGTCCGCCAGCTACTGGAAACTCCATTATGTACCAACACCAATAACATAGATGCTGACGCTGCTATACAGCGCTAGCGATAAGCAGGAAGCGCCCCACATCCGCAACGCGAGATAAGAACGAGACTCCTGCAATGCAACAGAAGAAAAACAAACTGACGCAAGCTCAGTATCCACAACAGAGGGTCGACAAATTAAGGGTGTGCTGCTGAACGGCTTGGCATCGCAAAGAAGCTTCTTTTTATCGACAGGACTAACGGAAACTCCACTGGGTACTACAATATGAAACGACTCTGAAACTATTTACCATGGAAAACTTCTGAGACAGTACAGGACTGTCAAAATGTGGTAAAACAGATAAAAAATGATAAGAGCTTTTAATTCCCGTAATGGAAAGTTTACTCCTGATGCTACGTAAAACGTGAAAGGAGCTCGGATGTCGGGATTCTCAACTTTCACGTGCGTCAACATGTGGAAAACATTATGGAAATCATCAGGACATCTACGCAGCTTCATCAGCTTACACGCACAGCTGTCTTATCTCGTAGCCATGAGGGTCGTTCTAATGAATGACGACACACAATTTTAATTTAATTTTTTTCTGAGCTCGTCCCGACCAAAAAAAGAGTTTTAAAAAGTCAAAAACTCGCTCCAATAGTCTGCAACTAAATTTAAGTGATGACCCATGCAACATCACTTACGAGGATCATTGGAAATCTTTATGAAATCTCAGGGAATATTGGAATTTTTTGGAGTGGTTACCCCTTCGGGGTTCATCTTTCTATGAAGATCGTTGGGAATCTTTGGAAATCTTTATGGAATCTCAAGGAATCTCTGGAGTGGTTACCCCCTCGATCACTTACTACTTACCAAAAATTTCGAATGTCAGTAGGTGATGCGGCGTAAAGAATTCCACCCGTGGTCACTGTTTTAAGTCGCCAATGCAACGTATGGTGATGAGGGATGAATTTTCAAGCAATATAATCAAGATTGCAATGCTGATGGCACCCAGACAACTTGAGCTCAGAATTCCAGGCACGTCGGCGAGTTGGGCTGGAGGACTGCGCCCCCTCACCAAGTGCTATTTCCCCTATCGAAGAATCGTGCCTTGCCAGCCGCACCCACCCCACCCTGGGCGTTCATGCCTACCCCCATCGATTACGAATGAATTGCTTATGCGACTTCATCCACGACTCCACTTACATAAGTAAAAAGGTTGAGCTGTTGAGCTCATCACGTAACCGACATTTCAGAGAATTTTTGATAAGGCAATCTCCGGTCAAAAACTACGGATTTGGGTAACATTAGTCAACATTTTTCTATAGCCCTGGTTCAGATTCTGTACTGCATTTCATTTTAGTTCAAGTTTGTCTCAAGTACTACCTCAACTGTTCAAGTAAGTAATTTCAATTCGATTTACTCATTAAAAAAAATTCAGGGGGGGGGGGGGGGGGGCATGCAACTTGACCCTGCCCGTCGTTTACTTCAATACGCATACGTACACCTATTTTTTTCGTTACCAACAAATCACGCAATTTTTTTGTATTTTTGTGATTCCAGAGGGGAATCCCTGCCGGCGCCCATGTCAGTGTACCTCACTCAGTCACCTAATTTCTGAAATACTATGGCGGTTATACAGAGTCATAGCCAGCAGCAATTATAATTCGAGTTGGAGAATCCCACAGAAGGAGAAGTCAGACACTGACACCTCAAATGGCTGGAATGACTCACTGAAATGTTAATGACTTCAGCACCAGCAGGCTCTTCACCCCTGTCCCTGTCCCACCTCTGCTACGTCTTACGTCACTCACAACAGCGGATCATAACGCTAATGAATTATGACCTCCATCATGCTCATGTAGAGGCTCCGACTCTGTCATCCCCGAGTTCAAATCATGGCACTGACAAGACTTTTTCAGTGCTCCTAAGCGATACTAAATCATCATTCATTATCGTAGCAGATCACCTCAGAGATCGGCAAGCTCACTTTGTTCAAACTTACCAATTATTTGCAGAAACCATGAAGTTACAACAGCTCAAATGGAGCTCAGCTATACTGTAAAGTCGCGTCTCCCCAAGTTGATAACCTACATGCAAAATTAAAAGAATACAACTGAACTTTGAGGACCCGAATGTTGAACCGGTTCGGCAACGATTACGATAGTTACGACCTGACAAGGCACAGCCACTACGACTACTAAGAGTTTACATCAGAACATTCTTCAGGATGATTCGATAACATTAGTCGTTAAATCATCATTTACAGCCGAACCCAAGATACAAACGGTTTAAAGGTAATAGCGTTATCTGCTCGGTAAGAAATATAAAAGCGTATAGAACCATCGCAAATGTTTGATAACTATTCAAACAAGAATCAGGCATGGTCGGTATCAGCAAGCAAGGGAAACAAGGCGCCAAGGACTTAGGTCGGTTTCCACTGTAGGAGCTTCAAGTTAAATCCAGTTAAGATCAGGTACTGAAATTTTTGGAATTTAACCGTAGTTAAAATGGCAATTAACTGCATGGGAACTCTCAAATCGGACCTTGGCTCAGAAACAAATTCGCACAAGTACTTCGTGAAATTTTGATTTCCTGCCCACCATAATACAACTCAGGATTCAGGACTCATTTGAAGAAACAGTATTTCAGAAAATCCCACCAAGAGTCTTCGGGCATTATTGTAGTAATACTGACAATTATTGTGGAGACTCTGGACGCAGGTACCAAGGCTACCTCGAAGACAAAGAGCGGGCAGCCGTCTGGAGACTTGTATTTGGACAGCCAGCCTCAAGGTCAAGTGGATGTCACGTACCTGCCTGCCCCATAGCCATGGGCCCCCTCAACTCAAAAATTTAAAACTATACAGTCCCCAACGACGAACCAACCCGCAAAGTACAGTAACTTGCCGGCTCTAGCTACTTCAAATACCGTAAAATCCCTGTCGGACCCACTTGTAATTCGCGTATATGTGAAAGGAAGCATTTTCACATTTCTCGCAGGTGGCTTTCATAAGAAGCACTCTCGAACGGTCCCATCTGGCTGAGCCGCGCCTCCGTTTCTGATAGCATGCAGCATGCAGTAGGATGGAAACGCGGTTCAGCAAGGTGCACTCGCCATAGCCAAGCTCTCTAAGCCACTCCATGTTATCGAAAATAGTGGCGGGGCAGCTAGATGACTGGGGTCCTTAAAAAAACTCATTCATTGATCGGTAAAAAAATATTTGTCCGCGTGCTCAGTCTCCCTAGCGATTATCTCCTAATGACGATGTATGGGTCAGGCTAATGCCCACGACAGCATCGCATTTGCATTGCATTACCATTGAAGGGTTTCCCCATTTGCCGCAGCACGCAATGTTAAAAAGTTCTAACCCGGTGTCTGGCCCCACTTTGGCTCTTAGGAACGTCGAAAAAAGAGAAATGTTTACCTGCACCGTACCAAACTGACTTTTTCGCCGGAATCCCGCTGAACACAGTTAGTACGAGTACTAAAGCGAAAAGAGATGCCGCACATTCTTAGCTGTTAATTTTATCAAAACGGTCTCTGGGTCTGTGAAAACCATAGTGGCATACCTGTAGTTAAATGACAATAAACTTGATTTACTGGAAGGTATCTAGAACGGGGCATGCATGTTCAAATAGCCAGATGCGGCTGCATGCATGCAAAGCAAAAGCAATCGTTAACCGTCGCTGAAAGTGATTAAAACGCACGGGTGGCGAAAGTGGTACATGGTACACTGAATGACCATCGGTGGCGACAAACTCGAGTTTATCGGCAAATTACAGACCCAGAATAATACAATCATGTCGCTTTCCACAATTATTCGGGACATGAGTCGCGGATCTATGCAGAGTCCGCTTTTCACAGAGTGCAGTGTACCTATACCTTGTCCAATGCAAACTGTCATTAGTCATTACTACCTCTGGTCATTATGCAGCTCTTGGAATGTCGGTCACATTTTCTAACACGCACATGCTGCGTTGGTTCGCCCTTTCAACGGAGCTCTGTGACAATTTAAGCTGTAAGAATGGACCTGCCAAACATAAGAACAAAGAAGGCCGGTGTTCACGAAAATTAGAGAAACAATGCCTGTACCTTCAGCGGCAGCTATTAACACCTATACATCATGGGGCTACCGGGGCTATCACAGTATTGCCCGAGTAACTCGGGAAGAAAGTTATTTCAGTTGTTTCCTCCACACCACCCCACATCATTCCCTATTTTCTTCTGGCGTTGCCTATCAGTTTCCACATTGTTCAGCCAGAAGAAAAGAATCAATCAACGCCGCAGCGACGCAGGACAAAAGGCAGACCTCTTGACCTGACTTGGAGCCTTTCCTGAGAGAAAAGAAATCGCAACCCTCTTGAGGCGACCCCTCACTCTCCCACTGATCAATGCCAACATTACTTACTCGCACTCGTACACCGCTGCTAGCCTCCATCACCAATTCTAAGCTGGATCGATCTATCTGACCTCGACGTTGACTGAGGGCTATTGTCTCCTTTCGACGAGCTGCACTCAGTTTGGGTTCATTTATTGGATCTCCAATCCAAAAATAGTGTGTATCAAGTAATCTGCTTAGAATATTGGCAAGACTAATTGTAGGGTTGCCATGACAACGCTGGGAACCACTACTGCACCATGGTGGAAAACCGCGGCTTATAATATCTTCTTATGAATGCTTAACGAATGACTAAGTATTATTGGGAGATACCAAGATAGGTTTTCAAGCCGGGGGCCATGGCGAGACGAGACAGCCTCGATGAGGATCTTCAGGTCTTGCTAGAACCGGCTTCGGTTTTCCGTCGGAAACTAAAGATGAAGCTAGTTTGACGAAGCGGAAACTTTGGAAGAAACTGAAGATAAAGCTGAGGAAGGAACTGAAGATGAGGGCAGTTTGATGAAGGGGAACCTGGGGAAAAAGCTAAGCTAAGCTAGTTTTGATGAATAAGAGGACACCGAGGCAAGAACCTGCAGGTGAGGCCAGTTTGACGAAGAGGAAACTGAGGAAACTAAAGAAGCGAGCGACAGGCGTTTTGTTCGATGCCATTTGGTAAGAAGATTTGACATGGTAAACAAGCTACTGGAGACACCTGCCCTGACGCTGTCACCGCTTTCACGCAGATCCTGGCTGCTCAATGCCCTGCTACTACGCGAAACCGGCCGCCTGATAGGATGACATTTATATATAGCTCCCAGTTAGGTACCTATTTACAACTACAAACCTGCCTGCCTAGATACGTAGCGTAGGTACCAACCTACCCCCCATTGTGCATGCACAAGCATGGAAGGGTATACCAACCTACTTAAGTTACTAATTACTAACTAACAAACTTTACAAACTACAAACTAACCGCCAAGTGGATTACAAAACAACAACAGATAAGTAGTTTCTTATTTACACAGATAATGCATGTTATTTTTGGATCAACTGCGCCAGATCTCTCAGTTTACATGCCAAGGTGACATCAAAACAAAAAGCCCCTGGAATATCGTCTTATAGGTCTTACCTTTTCCAACCCGACGTTACGAATCCTTGAATCCACAAGAAGCTGATAAAACAAAAGTAAAATCACTGAAATTCGTTAAAAGAATAAAAATGTGACCGGTTTGTTAGTGGACACCGCACAGATACACAGGCAAGACGCACCCTCCCGCACGGTCGCAAGGCGACTGATGTTTGGAGTTTAGACAGTGTGAGTTTGTGAGGCCTCAAGTCGATATGGCTTCTATTCACAACGTCTCGGCACACGTCACAGCACCCCGACTCCATAACGTCCTTGCTGGAAGGCGCAAAACTACTATACTAAGCTGCTCAGCTACAATAGTAAGAAGGATCATTTAAGTACGTGTCTAAATAAAGGGTCCGACAACAGTCGCACTAAACTTTCTCGCCCCATGTGATTTTTTTTTTTTTTTTTTTTTTTGGATTTCTTTGAGATTTTTTTGCGGGCGTAATTTTTAAGCAATCCAAAATCGGTTGAAAATGACCCAAGAGCATCTATCTGAGATCACTCCCACCAAGTTTCATGGCTGTCATTCTATTACTGTAGTCCCAAATGCGTTCCGACCATTCAAAAACGTGGTTTC
The DNA here is from genome assembly GCA_950004255.1 of Mesopsocus fuscifrons. NCBI lineage: Eukaryota > Metazoa > Arthropoda > Insecta > Psocodea > Mesopsocidae > Mesopsocus > Mesopsocus fuscifrons. The sequence goes on along the minus strand of OX465373.1, from coordinate 16,680,467 downwards.
TCATTCTCAACTCATTTTCGACACTTTTTTGACTACAACGGCCGTAATTTTAAAGATAACAAAATTCTGTTCGACAAATGTTTAAGTTACATGGTTCTACACATTTCTACCAAATTTCATGACAATCGGTCAATAAATGTGAATGGCGCCGAAACGATCGAACTTTGGTCCAGAACGGCCGTAATTTTCAACCAATTCAATTTTAGTTGCAAATGACCTCGAAGCATCTATTTGTCAACACACTTACCAATTTTCAGTGTTATAGATTGAAAAGTGTACCGTCGGCGCTTGTCCGACTAACCGGAAACACGATTTTTGAATTATTTTGGCGGTTTTTTGACAATAGCGGCCGCAATTTTTGACCAATCAAAAAATCCTTGAAATTGTGTCTCGGCAGTAATTTTAGACAGGTCCATACCAAATTTCATCAAAATCGGATGAACGGTATAGGCGCTAGAGCACTGAACGGACTGACGGACGGACGGACTGACGGACGGACAGACTTTTTCCAGAAACCACTTTTTTGGACTCAGGGGACCCCCAGGATCATGGGAAACCCAAAATCTCAATTTCGAAATTTTGCACGAAAACAATACTTTCTCGCCATATATGGCTAGCGAGAAAGTAAAAAATTCAGTAATATTTTTTTTGTAACATCACAGCAATAGGGAAGAAGGGGAGTACCTAGGGGTAGGAATGTAGGAACGACGTATGAGAACAGTTTATACAGTTTCCCGCCCTAATTTAAAGTTGGCGTTATAGTTTCGGGCTGTTGTAAAAACTTCATGATTTCGTTTCCATCTGTTCTATGCGGGTATTTTAAAATGGGTAAGTACGTGAGTTCACCCCCCCCCCCCCCCCCCCTCCAGAGCCTAGTGTCTGTATTACCTACCAAAGCCTTCCCCCAGTTAAAGTCTAATCGTATTCGTATTATCGTACCTATACAATAGACATCCGAGTATATACGGGCACTACACCCATAGTCCAGGCATGAGAGGTTCTAATGAAAGAATTGAATTCTCTAGCTTCGAAGGGACCGCCTGCTGTTTGATGCAAATCATTTGGGGAGTTGGGCATATTGTAATTTGTACTTTAATCTTATAATCACGCTGCCGTGACTGACGGATGCGCTCGGCTGCCAGACTGGAATGTACCTCTTAGGTACCAGGTGCTTATCTTATGTACATTGGTCATAAGTACCTACATTCGAATCTTATAATATGCAAGGCAGTATACCTATATATAGGTAGGTATAGATGAGATCAAGTACCTACGGTCACAAGTCACAAAATTTCTACAGATGACTTTCCGTCTATGACAATAAGAGAAATTTTCGTTGAGACGAATGAGAGCACTGAAGTTGCGGAAGAAACAGATCTACTCAAAGCACATGATTATAACTGATACTGACATCCATATAGTTGTTCGGAACAGAATATTTTAGGTATCAGATATCCTCGGACCCTCCTAGATTTTGGTTGACGAGTTGTATAGGTAGGTTCGGCTCCGGTCCATGACGCAACGGAAGTGTTTATAATTTCAGCGGTTAATCTAAGTCAAGGGTGTCTCCATAAGATCGTACCTCCAGCCACATAGACGCAAGAATGGTCTTTGATAACCGTGAGCTTCCGCAGACACCCATGAAAAATCATAGCTTGGGCTGGCACGTCGGTGCAACGGCACGTAGACGTGGCTGCAAAGGTTGCCACGGTTTAGGATCCAGGAAAAGACTTTATCATAGCTTATCGTACAGCAAAGAGCCAAGGCTTTCAATTCCAGAAAATCTCAAGGCATATAGGGACAGACACTGAGATTGAGAAGAAGATGGAAACCTATAAGCGTGCAGGCATTACAGACAGCACAGGTGTCACGTACTCGTAGGTCGTAGGTAGCGTTCCTTTGGATGATGGGTTACACTTGTGTTAAGTAAAGGTCCTATACATGCCTATATACGAACTCAAAAAGACACTTCGATCGCCAAAATACACTGCGCTCTCCAAAATACAGAAATCTCTTAAGATTACGAAAGATCAGGTGGTTACTTATCATCTGAACTGCCAGAGGTATAGAGCACGGGAGCGGAAGGAACTACCTAATTTTACGAGCCGAAGTTGTGGAGTGACCTACAAAAGTGATTAGGAGGACCCCAGATCGAGTTCACCTCGACAATGTCGAAACGTGTGGTTGTGCGGGTAGGCAAAGGTAACCAACAGAGCAGGTATGGCGAGAGCCCGCTGGATGGGTTATGTAGGTAAATTAAATAAGAATCCATATGAAGGTTGCGTTTTTCAAGCTCTGCTTCCTAATGGAAAAATGGGGAGGTCTCAAAATCCAGTGTGAAATGGGGAATATGTATGGGAAATTTGCTAAGAAAATTACTGAGCTACGTAACTGAAATGATTCTTTCCAAGTAGGTATAAGCAGGAAAAACTTAAAAATAATTCGCTATCAATCAACATCGTCATTTGAAGGCCTTTACTGAAATGAATATATCAACATAAGTGATGATTTTTCGCGAAGCAGGGTGCCCTATACCGCCTCCGAGTCCATGCAGTGCCCATAAATCACCACTGCTGGAAGGTTCAAGTCGGTTTCCGTTGCTTCCTTCCTACATCATTGAAAGATGGATATACTGAGGTAAATCCTATACCCTATATATACACGTTATAAAACCAAGTCCATGCATACCACTGCAACTATATAGGAAATCATTACTCTATTTTAAGAAGGGGGAGGGGAGGGCTTTTATCTTCAGTTTAAAGACTACGATGAGCCCTATATAATAGGTATACAGTGTATTATAATTATATATATAAGTTAGAACCTTTAAACAAAGGTCGGACCCAAGTCTCCCCTAGAATTTTTTTAATATTATCATTTGGGGTAAAATTGGCGGGGTAATTATTGGGGGTAAAAATGCGCAGTTGGGGTCAGCGGCATAGGTATGGAGCATTGGAGGGTGCTGAGCCCGCCCTCTCTGAACACTCTAATCTCGCGGGCACACACCAGCATGCAACTTCCACATTTTTCCAGCTGGATAACAATTTCGTCCTATATGTGGCATGTCAACGGCGTTGAAGGAGTCACGCAAGTTTTCTTAGTCAAGTGCGAGTTCAGGGCATAACCTGGCTGCATGGGGACAGCGCTCTACTGGCGCCTCTTCATCACTGCCCTATTTCGGCAGTCCTATTTCAGTTGTAGAGTGGGATTCTGCTTTTCTCCAAAACTGGACTGAATTGACACGACGATTTTGCGTTTTTTCTCTATTAGACTTGTGAAGCAAAGTAAATGTCTAGGTAGGCCAAGAAGACAGGTATATTTTTACACTGCCTGCTAGATAAATTAAAAGACATTTCTCAAATTAGTGCAGGGTGGTTTATTGGAGAAGAACAATAATCCTACACTCTTATGGGGATTGACAAATGACTGTCTAGATTTAGGTTCGCAAATGAAAGTCCTCTTAAAATTTGAACTTGATTAGTTCAGGGAATTCCCTCTGATCAGCCGTTGGTCGTCACGTCTCGAACGAAGATTGATGGTGCATGTGATGTTATTTCTCGATGCAGGCGCTTGTACTTATGCCAATTCAAATGATTCATGATTTCACAAAGTATGATTAGGTACACCGTACACCTAGGTAGATCATATCTTTTTAGCAGGATAGCAGGCATGTGTAGGTATTCAGCTACGTGCGAGAAAAACATGCTTGGCACATTGGGAATATCGAGAAAAATTGAGGTATATGCATCTGAAACAACCTTTCTTGGAGTTCTTTAAAATTGAGGCTTTAAATGACAACAACCTTCCCACAATAAAATTCCATAGGTACGCACTTTCGAGGAACCCCATGCACGACTTGAACCTAGAGAAAAACTGGCCTGGATATGATTTAGATGGGAAGGTAATCTATATAGAAGGTACTTGGTACTTATAGGTTTAACCTTCTAGAAGTGTTCTAACTCCACTTTAGATGGGAAAGGTGACCTTAGGCTGCAGCTGCAGTGACGGGCATTGGTCAGGTGTCTGCGTGACATCCCCGTGACTGATCAGCTGGCGAGCCAGAGAGCAGAGAGCCTCCCTCTCTCTTGTCCTGGACATGACACTGTCACTGCCATACCTGCAGGCACTGCTGCAGTCACCATCCACAGATTCTCCCTTTTGTTCTTCCAGGGTGACTTTATTATACGCACCAGCAGGGTGCCAACTGTCGATCACAGTCACAGGACATTAACGCACAAAACTGCGGACCATTATCTTCAGGGATTTATTATGCGTACGTCTATACTAGGTTATGTAGGTACCACCTTTTTCTACTAATTATATATACGTACAACTACTGTAATTGTACACCAATCGCCAAGTGACCTAAAATCAGAAAAGGCCTTATTTAGGAACCAAAAGAAAAATTTGTGGCCTACAGCTTTTTTTCCCCGGAAAATTGAAAATAACTTCATTGGTTCTGGAGTATCTCGTATAGGACCAAGACGGCAAAACCACAGAAGATCAGTGCGAGACCAACAAGCGCTCAGAGTCCTCACCAAATAATTATGTTTCTCTATGGTCCTGACTTCTGACCAGTCCTAATCGTCTTTGCGATCTATGAAATTGTTTTTATCACAGCTCTATACCTAAAGTAGAAGAATCTTCGACTCATCTTCTTTTTTTCTTTTTTTGCTCGCCAGTTGAAGGCTGCTCAGAGATGAGATCACTGCGGATTCAGGCGTGACTCATCACTCCATTGCTCAACATGGTTATTACGCAGTTTTATTATTGCCCTATGATGGGGCTGATGCTGATGGTGTGTGAATGTTGAATGATGTGCACTGTCAGGGTGATGAGATTTTCGGCAATTCAAATAGGTACTGAGGTACTTGATGCGTGGGTTTCAAGGTGTTGAAAACATTCTGAGTGCTTGACAAAGACTTCATTCTCCTCAACTCTACATCCGACAACTTCACACATAGGTACAATACTATAGGTGTAATAGGTACGAGGAGGGAAACGGGAAACCTAGAGTTCGACTCCTATCCCTCCCTCCTCCTGATGTATCTGTGCAGGGTATTTATTATTTATTTCTATTGCCTATAGCAGCATTGCCTATAGCAGCATTGCCTATAGGCCTGGTTTAGTGCACTATAGGATAGGCAGTATTCCCATAAGTAACCTAAGTATATTTATAGGCTGATGCCTCAACTTGCACTCCATTTCTTACTTATGTGGAATCTGACTAAACGAACTAGTGGCACCGCAAATAGGCTAAAATGTGAGATGGGCAGAATACATTAAAGACAATTAAAAATACACATGTACCTACAAACGACAAGACATGAATAAAATGGACAAGGAAACCCATTCACCACTCAGCTATGGTTTGCAGCTATGTACCGAAACCGGAAGAGGTTATTGCTCATCTCCCTGCGGGTCTTCTCTGACACATGTGCGGGGATAGCGTGAAAGCTAGCTACAAAAGATTCACTGTCTGGGGTACATAGGTACCAGGTACCCATCTGCACTATACACAAGAGGCAGCATAGAAGAGGTCACACCCATCCAGAGATTGAAGAGGAAGCCACTGTTTGTTCGAAAGAGAGAAACGCCGATTCGGTTACGTCCCGGGTGGGTGGGTTGGTGTACCTTAGGTATCCAAATATAATATGTCTGTGTACCTACTACTGAAGCTATTTCCTGTTCCCGGTGAAAACCCGACTTGTTTGACAGCCTATAACGACTTCGACGAACTTCTTCAGCCACCCACTCGTTGGTCATTGTAAAGGGTCACTATTAGGACCATAGATTCGGTAACCGGGTACTCGGGTGTGCCGAGTGCGACTGAGTTTGAATCTCATTTATATTAAGGCATAATGAGTTACACATATACATATAGGAGAACTGGTCCACAAGGCCACATACCTGCCAATATATTGTACAAATTGTGCAATAAAGCCGATACTGACTGTCTGATGTCTTACTGCCTTACTATAGGGAGCAACTTATAGTGCTCCATGTCACTCGGTCCTGACACACTTGCCTTGCACCCCTTACACTGGTCACACGTGCAAATTGATGCAATGCGTAATACATACTGACTACCTGAACGCTGTGTTACCGTAACGTCTATCCACTCCTCTAAAAAGAGTTCGAGAACCAAATGGATCGTGACCATACGCTTATTTGCAGTAGGTCAATGACTGGAGTATACTAGGGAGATGGGGGGGGGGGGGGGACTACAGCCCGGCAACTATAGACCTTAAAACTTACAGTTTTTGACGAGAACAAAGTCAGAGGTAGAAGAAATTCACCTACGAAATGGTGCGCAGCAGTGCACATTTAGCAATTATACTCGTACAGATAGCTCCATGCGTACAGCCGACAGCCCTCAGGAGTTACGAGAAAACATCCGAATGCCTGTCATGACACGGAAGGCATTTAAACTGCAAAGCGCTCGGACCTTTGGAAAGGCTGAAATTATAGTAACCAAAACACCATTCCTCAACTTCTTCGTGTACCGCAATCCAATGCGAGACATCTAAAATTAACCAAGCTTGCAGCATAGGCGGATTTGGGGAGCATGCAAGAAAGATACATAACTTATCTTCTCACTCGGATCACTCGCTCGATTACTAATTTTGTTTTTCGGTTGGACGAAGATAGTTTTCACGATATTTAACAAGTGTGCTATAATAATTATGAACAGTCCCAACCACTCGATCCCTTACATGCTCTTACTGCTAACTACAAACTGCATCTAAACTCTGAAGTCACTTTCCTTATTGTATAAGTATCTATATTCCCACCTTCTATTATGAATTATTGTACCAGTCCCCCCTCACTCTGGTTGATTAAAAATATAAGAGTTCAATGGGGAAACTATAGTAAATTTTCTTCTCGCTCACTTCGCTCGCCCAACTACATACCTACTTAGTTTATTCTACCATTTTCTCTGGAGACTATATAGATTAACGAATAAGTAGGGAATTGAAATTGTCCCTTCCATTTATCTAATCAACTATCCCAACTAATAAAGTGTCTGTCCCCTCCTATAAAAATCCTGGATCCGCTTATGGCTTGCACAACCTTGCGGCTTGTTTGAGGCCTACCGGGTCATCGCCAGGTTCCAGATCCAGCTCAGCTACTTACCAGGCTATTTTTAGCCATACATAATCACCACATGCACACGTCGACTATACATTCCGATTTGTGTTGTTTTTAATTGATGGAGATAGCATATCAGAGAGGATAGTTTACAACAGAGCGAGTGGAAAATATGACACTACTAAAAAAATGACCGAAGGGGTAACCACTCCAGAGATTCCTTGAGATTCCCTGAGATTCCATAAAGATTTCCAAAGATTCCCAACGATATTCATAGAAAGTTGAACCCCGAAGTGGTATCCACTCAAAAAAATTCCAAGATTCCCTGAGATTTTATAAAGATTTCTAACTATTCCCAACGAGATTCCCAACGAGTGCATGGTTAACCCCTCGAAAATGCCAGTACTTCGGACTGACATCACGGCCAAAGGTTGACAGATTTTTTTTTTTTTTTTTTTTTTTACAAACCACTTCAAATAAAGACTCACCGGGAGACCTGAAAGAATCTCAAACTCCATTTTTCGCAAGAGAACTTCATGTCTCTCTACTTTCGTAGTATCCTCTGGGAAGGTAAAAATTCCTTTTCAAATGCGAAAAAGACTTGCCTCGCAGTACTTAAGGTAAATTACAGGGACGAAGACGGCACCCTCCATAACCACATGAGTATTTTATGGCCGGAGCGTAACCTGTGTAACATAAGGCCATAAGGCACGAAGTGGTCATGAAGTGATCAACACCTACACATCCAGCGCAGTAGCAGTTGCCATCAAAGAAGAGTGACTGTTCGTAAATCCATAATAGGTCTTTCCAAACCGTCCTACTTTCTGAAATTCATGTTCATTCGATTTCACAGCAACAATAATTAGTGATCGTGTGAAGAAGAGTTATAAAGAACTTCAAGTCATCATCGTTATGATTTATCTGCCTACCCCTACAACTCCTCCGAGTCAAAACTATGTCTTTGTATATCTTTAAGCGTCATATCCAAGTAGCTAAGGTGGTCCAAAGACTTTTATTGTCACGGTTAGCTGACTTTGACTGTCACCCATCCACCCACTATCCATGGGATAAGCAAATTTACTGATTATTTTGTTGACCTTGTCCTCAGTAATAAAGATGATGTATTAGGTATATAGGTAGACCTGGTAGAGACTTTAAAGAACATGTGCACGTGCATACTTGTACAGACGTTACACATTTGCGCTGTTATTGCACGTGCACACGTGCATGGACACACTTACGTATTTCAAGGTAATAATATTTTACCCTCATTCCTCACTTATCCCTCATGCGTAGGCCTTGGTGACCGGTTTCTAGGAAGTCTCACTAAATATTCCTATACCTACTGATTCAGCGTTCAATACCAGGGGAGTACCTACTGGCAGCCCCCTGGCTCTTAGCCCCTCTAGCCACACACATTACCGAAGCTTTATAGGGTCACGTACTTACTGGCATAGGTACCCAGCCGAAGGCCGCACAGTGCTAACTCCAGAGTCGTGACTGGCCGCCGCCCCAAGGTCGGCCAAGCTCTTCTGCCGCGAATCTGCCCTCAACTGCTATTGTCTTATTTGTCTTCCTGTAAGGTCCTAAGAGGCCATAGGTTCATCAAAGGGTCCAAGGCCTGTCTTAGGGGGAGCAACGCCCCCTAAGGCTTTTTCCGATGAATATTCTGAGGTAGGTACATTATTATTTGCAGACGACATATAGGGTGCTGCACCTACCCACAAACCTACCTACCCACTGTTGTCCTTCTTAAAAAATCGAAAGTCGTGAATCGGGTGCCTGACGCCTGACCGGTTTCCACCCCTCAACTAGCTCATACTCAAACCAAGAATATCATTCATCTCCTCAGGCACTTGGTAGCAACTTTCATACCAGTCACAGCCAGTCGACCTTAAGTAGAACTACAACAACGTGACGTGGGTTTTAAAAGTGGCCCCTTTTTGGCCGTCACAGTCTTCGGATTACTGGTTTGGGTACGGAGTTTAGGGAGAAAGTCAAGGGTCTCCATGGAGGCAAGGAACGCTATAAAAGCTAACGTGGACATCCATCTTTATGACATGCGCGACGCAACGGTTATAAAAGCCGTAGCATCCCTGAAGGAAATCTAAACCTATACCAGGCGTATAGCTCAGAGGTACGTTCCGTTCCAATCCTATCCATTTTGTGGCCAATAACTGCGTAATCACGTACTTCCGAGGCCTGTGTCAGGTCAAAGGTTCCCCACGCTTGTGGTCATTCATTAGGAACTGAAATACTTGTGCCGCGTGTCTGCGTCATTGCATCCAAAATCAGAAAGAATTTATTATTTTTACAAGGCTTACTGACTGTAAAATAATGATAAATTAATTCAAGTTGATAAAGGAATACAGCAAGTTTAATACTTTCAGAAAACGTTGTGTAAGGCATCAGGCATCTCTACACTTTGTACAATCGGAACCAGTGTCCGTATTTCAGTCGAACGTGCCTCAACGTCTAGTACGTTTATATATACGCTTGGAGGCAAACCATACAAGGGATACGACAATTGTCGCACAAAATTTTCCATCATATATGTTTCTGGGCCTGCGGAGAAACTTTTAGACGAGATAACTAGCATGAGAAAGTCTCCCTGAGTATTTTGAATACCGACATGGCATATTTTGCAAACCTTCAAAAACTCAACCCAATGGGGGTGGGGGTCGTAAATGCCTTGAGAATTTGGTTGACCACATAACTCACTTGAGGAAGTTTCCCCAAATATTCTGAATACCCACATGGCATATTTTGTGAACATAAAAAACCTGACCCCTTGAGGGGTCCTATCTCCCAAATTCGAGTTTTCCCAGATATACCGCTAATGGGGTATTTTTAAACATAAAATGCACTATTACCCCTGAGAAAATGTACAAAATCATAGGCGCCAATTTTGAGAAAAAAATAAAAACCTGATTTTTTTAGGTTTTTGGAGGCCCGCGCCCCCTCCAATTTTCACCAATTGAAAATCGGAAAAGCCGAAGTATGCGCATATTTTTTTTTTTACACCCGTGCACCAAATTTGAACAAAATCGGCCGAACGGTTTGGCCCCTGGCTCTCCGTACATACACACACACATAAAACGCGTAAAAAACACATTTTTGGTGTCTGCATGGGACCTCTGATCGGCGCTTTGCAATGAAAAACTCAAAATCGATTTTCTGCACGATCACAATACTTTACTATAAGTAGGTATATATACTTCGTAGGGAGGTAGGTATATATGGGAAAGTAATAAAAATTCCAAGGAAGAGAAAACAAGTAAACAGGCAAATCTCGTTGTAACTTAATGAGTCTCCGAAAGGCCTTGGTTGCTAGGTAAACCCCGAGCAGTCAGCAGTCAGCAGTCAGTATCGAGTGGTCCCCCTAGTTACTCACCAGCTCACTTGTAAGCAAACCTGATAAATACTCGATACTATGAAGTTAAAGTGCGCATGCGTGAAGTTTAGAACTTACACGTTCACATTCAATAAACATAGTTAAGTCCAGTGAATGGCCTTACCTCATCTCTGTGTTTGAACATGGCTTGCCATGGTAGGTAAGTAATTGCCTTGATGGTTCCGATCTGTTTGATATTCTTCAAGTGGCAGGGAGGAAGCTCGTGATGGTCTCACGATTACATCAAGCACCCTGAGATTGAGTCAGCGCCTGCCTACTAGGTACCTACTATACCTACCACGAGTACCTTGCCGTGACCCACAGTGAAGCGTGCACCGAGCTTCCTTGTGCGAGCAAAGACTTGCGCATCAATAGAATCATTAGACAAGGTCAACTTCAAGAGGCCAGAGTGTTTCGTCAAAAAGTTAAGGGCTTGCAAAATAATTATTCAGCTGGTCAAAAGGAACAGTTCGTTTAGAAATATCGAAGAGACGGTTAAAGAAATGTATCCATATTAGAGTAGGCAGGTGAGACTGAAACTAGTTACACCTACCGCTGTGTCAAGAAGAAAAGTCTGTGCCACGAAGGATACAAGGCAAAAATGTACCAGTTAATAGGAGGTATTATTTAAGTACTTAATGACGAAGGAGTGAAAAATCCAATTGCTCAATTTCACACCCGTGTTAATAATGTTTCATTATCACTTTCTGGAAATAGCCAGATGACTAATGGACTCTGGGGAACCAGTGTCTCGTGGACAAAAGCCATTAGCTGCAGATTGCACGATCACATGGCGCGATAGGAATATGTCGTTATGTGGCAAGCCCAATAAATATCTCCAACGACTTGCAAGATCAATGGCTGTTGCAGTTAGAACATACTCCTCCCATATCTATAGGCACCTACTTGTTACAGGAAAAATAAATAAAAGTAATTCTCGGATAGCAAAGTTAATCTTCTGGTTCTGGATGGCATGGCGGTCCCAGCTGGTACCCACCATAACACTCAACCAAATTTTCCTACCGGACTGTTCCCGGCTTCAGTCAACCCATTTTTTGCTTATCTTCTAGCCTTATAGGCCTAGCTTAAAAAATATTTTTTGTAAATTTTCCTGGCAATCATTCAATAACTCTATTAATCAATCAATAAATCATTGCCTTAGCTGCTCTACTACGTTATTTTTCCACAGAAAATGTGCATTACTAATGTTCAGTACTAATGGGTTCAGACAAGAGTAATGTGACCCAAAGAACATGCATAAGAATAAAGTGTGCACAGTTAAGTGAAAGTGTAACCACTTCAACACCTTTGCACTGATAGCTTGATGATCATGCGGGAGGACGGAGTATACGAACGAACATAGAGTCAGGGTAACTTGCTTATATATGGAGGCATTCATAAGCGTTCAGCAATGAATCAAAGCAAGTAAGGTACTTCTAAAAAATACTTATCTATCATGAACTTAAAAATAATCGTACCAACAACTATGACGAAATGTTTTTGGATTGGGAAATTACTGAGCTGTCAGCTTACCCCTGCAAATTCATGATTATGTTTTCACTATCTCGACTTTTGTTTTCCTTTTTTACAGAGCACCTACTGTACGTACGAGTTTGTGACCTGTCCATAAGAGATAAGGCATATTTTCTAGCAGCCAGTGAAAACAAACGTATCGGTACGAGTAAGGCACCCTGTGATTCCGATAGTGAAAATCTAAGTATACAAGTAAATGAACGGAAGGAACTGTTTCAATCATTTCTGTAGGAAACTCATACACTTGGACTGATAAACCCCGGTAGCTCCTACTAGTAACCTGAAGAACGTAATCTCTTTAATAAGTCAATCAATGGAAAGGTCAATTACTGGCTTCGGCAACGTTTTTAGCCCCCCTCCAGTCCCGCCCTGAAGCTTAAGCCGAAATTAATGATAGGAAGCACGTGAACGAGCAATGAAGCTGAAGCCCAAATAAAAAGGACGCACTTAGTGCGAATTAACGAGCCCTCTCCTTATGCGTTGGCAGTAGGCGATCTGATTAGCAGTGTAATCAGATGATGGCCACTTTGCTGCCGCGACGCAATCCATCCTGCCACGATCCTGCTCTGCGACTCAGTCATTACGTCAAATTACTGCAATCACGCCCGCCTGCGCTGCGCGCTATTTGTGTCAGGCAACAAACCTCCTTAAGGTTTTGGCTTTTTCTTATTATCATCCATATCTTGTAAAAGGCATTATAGAATCACCCAGTGCCGGTTTTGTAAGGTTAAGGCTCGTTAGTGGAGGCGGTGCTGGAGAATTTCTCCGATCTTTATACTCATTGAGTGGGTGGTCGTTGGGGGGCCGAACAAATTCAACTGACAATCTACCTTTCAGTCAGTGCATGTCACAAAAGGAAGAGTGTTGCTTTGCAATGACCCATGACCCATGCCATATACTGACTCAACTTGGTCTGGAGATATTCCAGTTCTAAAATCACATGGACTTCGGCAAGATAATGGAATGCGACGACGAAGACGATAGATCTAATCAGGTATTGAAAATGTTTTATGCACTGGTGAAAGGAGTTATCCGTGTATGAAATGTAAAACAAGTGTATACTTGCTAGCAAGAGGGTGACGTCTATTCAACGAAAACTTCAAAATCGATGATATTTCAGCTCACGTATTAAATACTGCAAGAAAGTAAAAACTGTCGGCCAGTTTCACGTCAGTAAAAGGATTCATCACAACTAATCTGACGGGGTTGAGGTAAGTATACCTAGGTAGGTACCTTCCAATAGATGTGAGGTTGGTTAGAACGCCCCTGGCCTAAGATTCAAGCGTTGACGGAGGAGGTCAGTGACTCTATAGCAAGGAACCTGACTATAGAATTTAGAATAACAACGTCCCAAAACTCAGTGGAACGCATTAGCAGAAGCTGCAGAAGGACACCCATGCTATGGGGTTGGAACACCATCGTTTTTGGTAAAATCGGGAAGGGTAAGAGAGGAATTGGAGTTGTGGCGGGAGGGGTCACTGACTGGAAGGCCGTTGGCTGGAGAGCTCGGACGTTGGACGTCGGTCAGTGGACGTGCACCCATTCGCTCACTCGCTCATTGCACACAAGGACAATGACTGGGTGTCAAGGCCGCGAGCCGACTCCGACCACTAGTCTTACGCGTCCGCCGAGCAGATGCCTGATGGGATCAACAGCCGAATACCAGAGCCAAGGAGCCAAGGAGCCAAGGAGCCAAGGAGCCAAGGAGCCAAGGAGCCAAGGAGATTCCACTGAACACCACGGCGGATCGAGAAGGAACTCAAAGGGCAACGATCTAAACGAAAAAGAAATCTAAGAACGTAACTAAAGCCACCGGACATTTTTCGTGCAGTCACCCCATAATATGGCTAATTGTAAAATAATTTTCTACTGCTGTGTCTCGCAGACCTCGGTACACTAGGTATTATAGTAATAGGATATGATAAAAAAGAAATCCATGTAAAATTAAGCGCTAAGAAGGCCTCTGCCCAAGTTCAAAGAAACATCCCGATTAACTTGTGATCTTCTATAAGCTTTAGTTTGAGTTGTCAGGGGCGAATTATTCGACATCTCTCTCTTGGCCTAGTCTAGACGTAGCCTCAGTACCTATAATGTCTTAGCAAAAAGCTGCCCCAAGTTCCCAGTGGTTTTCGAGATCTCCTCATACTTCCGTTAAGAAAATAGAGTGAGGTCATGTTAGCAATGGGAAGTTAAAATCGAAAAAAATCACTCGAAACCTATGTGTCAGTAACTTTGCTTTAGGAAATTCGTCTTCGTGAAATCTGGAGTCTTTCCAGGGAAACAATTCCAAATAATTCGCTGCAATCGAAGTTCAAGCGCATGTGATGTGAAACGAAAGACAATGCAATGAATGCGGGAAAGCCAGAGAGAGGGGAAGGGAGTCCCCCGGCGCCGGGCAGGTGTTCCGTCGCTCCAGGCGCCCAATAAAAAACAACTGCACTTGTCCAGTCTCTCGCCCGGCTGGAGCCTGACTTCAATCCATACCACAAGTTTCCTCACACAGGTCAACAATTTTTAACTTTCCCATGTTATACGAAGTGCATGAATGTACTCGTACTGTCATCATTCGAAAAATCGATTTGGAGATTTTGAGTTTCCCATGATCCTACATGTCCCTTGTCTCCGGAAATCTGGTTTGAAAGAAAGTCAGCCTGTCTTTTGTAGTCAAGCTCAAATAATAGGTCGATTTTGTTCAGGATTCGATTGCAGGGGGGACGAGGGGACGGGGACGGGGCTAAATCGAACCTAGAGAGAGCATGCAAGTTTAAAGTTTCAAACTATATAAACCATCTAGTACACGTAAGTATATGGTCTCGAGCCCCATGGGCCTCACGAAATCAGCCATGTAAATTCCAACAAGGAAAAAGGGTGTGGCTGGTCATCACAACAAGTAATTACGAACACGACGTCTTGATTAAAATGTCAACATTCTCATTAAATACTTCCGACGCATATAGATCAACAACAATGATAACATCCTACGACATCAAAGAGCACCACAACGTGCATCATGGGTAAAAGAAGACAAAGAACCTCTACTGGCTGACGAGCTCCAGCTGCTGTTGAGATAACCTCAGCCATTTTTTTCCCAGGCCAAGGATTGTTTGATAACATAAAAATTGAAATTTTAAAAAATATTCTGTACAGGCAGAAATTGACCTAGAAGCAAGAATACCGACACGATATTTCAGTTTCACGGATATTTCGAAGCCCGCCCAAGTCAGCTAATGGGTACTTAGCCTTCGTCGGACTATGCGGGGGAACTCAACTGCCGGGTGCGATCCTGATACCCCCTCTCTACTGCATAGGACCCTATAGACCTCCGCCCTCCAGTGTTCTCACTGTTTTAAATCCTCAATCAAAATGGAGCGATTGTTCCAAAATTATGGCAATTTTCTACCAAGTACTAAAGGCATTTACTAATAAACTTATATAGGTAGGTACATCATAAATATGTGGGTATGTACGGCCTCGGTGTCGTATGCAGAGTCGGACCCGTACATTAGACATAGATTATTCACCTTCAAAAATAACCCAACTACCAGTTCCGTGTCATTATAATGTAAACGTACCTATGTACAAACGTGCACGACTGCCTTCCTCTCAGTAATGGATGCTTCTAAATACCGTAGAAGACCTTGGTAGCATTACGACGAATTAACCGAAGAGGTACACTAACATTCCTGAAAGTACTGGACCCAAGGAAGGTCTGCAATTTGTAAAGGTTCCCAAAGTTCAATTTCAAATAAGGTTACACAGTGACGTCAGCTCAAGTTGGCCATTTGCCGTTCGCACTGAAGGGCTCAGGTTCTTTTCTAACGCACCCTGAGACACAACTTCTTGATCAAAAGAGAAAACCTCTGGAACTGACTAGTCTTGGGACATAAGGTCATTGCTATTTCCCAGAAGGCAGCAGAGATGAAGATAGAACGCCCAGGGACATTCACGTGCACCTGGACACGTGTGAGGGCACGCTGGGTCTTTCAAGGTCATTCAAATATTCCATTCTGCACGTGCAGAGGTGCAATCAACTCTCAACCTTGGAATATCCTTGAGTACAACGCCCTGGGTTTCAATGGAATGTTGTGAGCAATGTAAGTTACAGAACGCAAAGTAACTGTGTAAGAGTCGGCCAGGAAGAACCCCTTTCCACTGATTTCGGTAAGCAACGAACTTTCCGACTTTCGGGAAAACACTTTTGGATGAGTTGCAAGTTTTCGGAGAAATTTTGGGAATTACTTTCGATGGGACGTAGAGCATTTGAAAATAAAATGAAAATAATAATAGGTGTCTGTACGGACAACGGACAATGTTCGATGATGCCTGAAATTACAAAATTATTGGTAGGTATTCGAAATTAGTGAGATGATGACAAAAGATTCTAAAACAACAGGAACGAGCATTTTTTCTCATTGGATGAACAAAAACTCCTTCCAATTTTTATATCAGCCCGAAACGACCCTAGTTTGTCTGGAAGGGTCCGGAAACAGATACCTCAGAAAAAGGACCCCGGTGTCAAAAACAATCCTTGTGGAATAATGAATCATTCAGTGAACTTCTTGCTACAGGAGTTGTAAGTGAGAAAGTGGGGCTATAACTACAGGTCAATTATCACTGGCCTATACCTATAGGTACGCCAAAGTTGTACAACCAAACATATTTGAGCCCCGTCATTCTTAACAATGGCAAACAGGTAAATCACAATGTGACGAAAATGATGCTAATTAATATTTAATGCCCCATTGCGGGCGGCATGCAACAAGTACATAACCAGCGGCAGCGGTGGTCCTATACGTCAAGTCCTAAGTACACCTTACAAGGATCGCTTTTACGGTCGCAAAAATAAACAGTGAGCGGAGGCCTTTATGACTCTATGTACAGAGGATAAACAATGCATGATGCAATAGTTCACCTTCAACAGAGCATTTAGACCAAAAAAAAAAAAATAAGACAAAGGGCGAGGTATTGTAACTACTATAGAACCTGACTAGGGCTGTGCAAACATTTCTTTCAATATTAACCTAGGAACGTGGGAAAAAAATTGTCACTTGGTACGTATACAGGACGGTGATATCACAGGTACAAATTTCGGAAGAGCGGAGCGATACGGAAAGGCTTTGTTGTAGAGATCCGGAGGGAACGGAGCTTTTAGTTTCAAATCCCAGACCAGCAAATCCGAGGATGTCCTATACCTGGTAATCGGCTTACAGCACTCAGGAGGGACTACTCAGTGAAGTTTGTTTACATTTCATATTTGACATGTTTCCGAGAAAACTGATATTTTTTGTTCTAAAGACATTGTACTTGCATCTTTTTACCAATAAGAATCTCAGTTTTAGTTTCCTTGAAAAATATCAAATGAATTCTAGTGCCACTTACGTTTTTAGCTTCAACAAAAAAGCTGCTAATTATTACTGAAGAATTCAAGGCTATTCTTGTTCTTGCTTCTATTTATTTTGCCCTATGTGACCTTCGAATTTAATACCTATCTAATAGATAAACTTATAAATAAATATGGCATTAGCTGACTTCATAGTAAGACGCCACAAGATAACTCGTCGAGGCGAGTAGTTTGGTATGCTCTCAGTAGGGTGGTGACGTACTCCAAAAGATGTATGGGCTATTGACTGCTTCAGGCTCGACCTTCAGGGTGTAGATTCAAGTCCGGGATGGAAACACGGCGGGGAGACTCGGCTAACGTCATCTCTATGGGATGACTCATCTTCGCATCTTCCTGGAAGGTTATTGCGGTAACCCTTGACTGGGTCTGTGGCTACACCACACAACACTGGCCTTATACCCCAGCTAGGGTCGAGGGCATCATCAATTTTGGCTATCTGGTACGAAAGAATTAAAAAAATTGGCACAAAAAAGTGGAGGTCATTCGGCTCTCACCAACAGCAATCGTTACTTATCGATATTGCACGCTAAACAGATATCTATAGGGCAAAAATGATTTCAAACTCATCCTCCACTGCTACGACAAATCTTTCACCTCATTTTCGGAAGTAATCCCCTGCCTCTTGTCAAAGGATTCAGAAAGTTCTCAGCATCTTCCAGTGGAGCTGCCTATTTACTGCACTGCAGAAATCAGCAGTAATCTTTTGGTAAAAGCGAATTTCACTGGACAATGCACACTAAACGTAGGCAAATTAAAAGTGAAAAAAGCTCTTGGTATACAGCTAATGATAACATTTTTTCAATCTAACGTGGGAACCTGGTATACACTCACTGAAAAGTATAAAATTGGGAAGGACTGACTACTTCCACTTGGAACAATTTTTCTAAAATAAACACATGAATTCGGACAAACTGACGAGCATCCGATGGCTTATGACGAGGAAAACCGAGTAAAAGTCTGTTGAAGAACAAGAGGCGATGGGGGCCGGCGGTGGCGGCGCGTGCTGGCGGGGACAGCAGTGACCTAACACCGTCATGCTGCTCACAGCCCATCATGACACGGGACATCTCAACCAGCTGCACCCTAGGATCGGTAATGAGCCCTGCAAGTTTCCTTCGAGGTCTGCAGTCTACGCAGGCCTGTTGCTGCTGGGATGGTGATAGACCCTGTACCTAGTCACAGCTCTCACCATATCACTAACCTTCAAAAACAAAATGACCAGGGGGGGGCCTTGAGATCACTTTCAGAGGTAGTACGTATATAAAACCAACTTTAGCATGCATGGACTTATAGAGGGCAGGAACGTTGTTAGCCTACGGGGACACCAGCGCTGGGCCGCAAGCGACCACAAACTACTCCACCGTCATTATCTACACAAGACAAAAAGTAACAATAACCACAGTCATATCTGCCCGACTCAATCAACTCAGTGAAACGAACTGTAGACCAGTTTCTAATTTGTAAATTAATTACTACTGGCTCAAGAGACGGTTCATTAGTCAAAGTAAAAGATCATCTGGTTGGAACGAGAAGAAAATTGTTTTGGAACATGAAGAAGGACATAGGGTAAGTAGGTTAATGAAGGCAACGGGAGTAGAGACGTCTGCTTGATGGACTGTTGCATCATGACTTCTAGCAGCCACCTCCGAGACAGATCGTGATGCAATCCAAGAAATGCTCTGCCGGGCAATATGGAGCATGACGGCTCACAAAATCATCCATACACACTGGAACACGACCTCCTCAACCCACAACCAACAGAATAACACCAGACAGGTGAGAAACGAACCATTCAAACACTTCAACTGGAGCATCCTGTATTTTGACATATGAGGGCTAAGTTACGAAGCATTTCTTTGCAGGAGAAACTTCATAGTTAACCTCAGCCAATTTCAGAGCGCCTACAGATTACTTCCAATACCGGTAACATTGTTCAGGTCCACAATATAGGTAGGTACAATCCACCAACTCATTATTTCAGTAGCTAGTTTTTTATGAAGCATCTTTGGTTCAGCATACTGGGTTTTCTCCACCAAACTTTCACCTCATACCGCTTTCCTTTTGAGGGCTGTTTGCTATCATCAGATGAATTTTTCAAATGCCTAGTACCAGAAAATATTGTATACCTGGAACCATCACAAGAGGTGACAAAGGTATTTTGCACAAGGAGGTACGTATTACCCAAAAATTTATTTCATACTATAAGCAAAAATACCGTTATTAAGGAAAAAGAAATAACAAACGTAGGAAAGACTAAGTCTATCTTTAGTGACTGTTTAGATACTTATTCGTACTACAACTAATTAGTTAGGAATGCCCGTTGTTAATAATAATAGTCAAGGCCAATCGCTGCAATAATTCATTCCTTTTGGTTCATAATTAGTAGTGTTGTTATTTATTACCATCCAATAAACTATTGCACATGTTAATGAACACATGCACCATGAGGAGTAAATGGAAACATTGGTTGTGCTATTTGGTATCAGTTTTGGCTTAATGATTTGGTTATCATGATGGGGCCATTTTTAACTGGATGGGTATATTTCACATCAAACAGTTAGAATGTCAGGGTAAACGCCAGAAACGACAGTAACAGCAGTTCTAAGGCTGGATTCCACCATACTTGATTAAGAGTTGAACGCTCCGTGAAATTTGGTTTTTAACACCAACTTATTGGAATTTAATTGAGGTTTAACTGTTAAACGAGTATGCTGGGATCCAGCCTTAGAAAGCAAAGGTTTGACTTGCAGTTAGCTTTGTTCTGTCTCACATTGCCCAAATTGTATTTGGAAACAGGAAAGCCCCCTATTATTATCATTAAGTTAAGTTTTAAAAAGTCCATTCCATGCAATGTCACAGCTATAGATCTACCGGTACGAAGACAACCTGACTTTCGTCCAGTTTCAATTAGAAAACTGTAGTTACTAATAAGAAGCTGCGGCCAGAAATATAGATTTTCTGAGTATCGCAGGTGACATTTATTTAGTGGAATCTTTCCAATGATTTGTTCTGTATACTAGAAATGTACTTGACGTCAACAAGTAGTTTAAAATGTTAATATTAAACTTTGAGACACAAGATCTGCCAAAAAACCACTTGATTGTCAATACGGTAAATTTAGTTCCTCATGTTAAAAAGACATTTCACATTTCAGGAGAAAAAATGTCCAACAAATTCCTAAAAAAGAACTTCGTGGTTTCCCTGCTCCCACATTAGGACGTTAGGATCAAAACTGAGCGAAAGTTCAGACGAGAAGAAATCTTCAGAAAAGAAGAAATATGGCCACTATCATGAGGACCCGAACTCACTCATCCATTTTTCATACTTATCGAGGTCCTCCTTGGAGACGCTCTTGTTGCACTTCTCAGCAGCCTCCTGGAAGTCCTGCATGGTGACTGGGAGGTCCAGCTCCTCCTTGGGCAGCTGCTTGATCTGGTCAGGTCGCAATCCTGCGATTTTGCGCCGCATTGACATCATTGAAGCGTCTCGACACACGTTTGTTATGTCCGCACCTGAAACCATACGTAAGGTAAGGAATTGTACTGACTGGAGTTTAGAAAATTTGGTAAGAAAATCTAAATTACGAAGATTTAATTTGGTCCTGTGTACTCTATATCATTTCAGTGGCAGGGGGCTAGAAATTCGCTATATGGCACCTTAGTTTTCGTCGAAGGTAAAAAATGACTGTTTCATCATTATCTAGAGACGAATCCAGATTTCTAGAATACGCATACTTCTTTTATCCATGAAGGAGACCAAAACAATGTCGATTTTCCACACTTCAACAAACTTCCTCAATACAATCCAGCAAAAAAAAGCTACAACCCTATCTATATTCAACAATAGCCCTTTCACACGAATCAAAATGGATGAAAAGTATTCATATTAAATACTACACTACGATTGTTACCTGAGTATCCGTCCAGTTTTCGGGCAACTTGTTTGAGGTCGACGTCATCAGCCACCTTGACGTCTCTAAGATTAATCTTGAGCAGTACTTCGCAGCCGGATCGCGTCGGCAGTGGAATGTAGATTCGTTTCTCAAGACGTCGACGCAGAGCCTCGTCAATATCCCACGGGAAATTTGTCGCCGCCAGAACCATCACCACTTTCCCAGGTTCTTCACTAGAAACAATTCAATTAAGGGTAAAAATGTGGCATAAAAATGGTTTTCAACACGTCATTTTTAAACGTCAGGAATTGCATAGTTTAATAAATACGATTTCACGATCAAGTGATTTTCGACAAATGTTTTATAGCCAAAATTACTCAATCGTAAAAATATTTAACAGTTTCCTCAGGAACGTCTCAGTAAGAGATTTAAACAACAACATTGTACCTCCAGCCTTACACTGAAATATTCCATTAATTATAGAGGGGTAGAAAATTCAGAGTGCAGTAAAGCCAGCCTTCCGCTTACACATTGGTGCTGATTCCGTCCATCTGGACGAGGAGCTCGGACTTGACTCGCCGAGAGGCCTCATGCTCAGACTCGGATCCTCGCCGGGAGCAGAGGGAGTCGATCTCGTCGATAAATATGGTACTGGGCGCGTAGAAGCGAGCCATCTCAAACAGCAGCCGCACTAGCTTCTCAGACTCTCCACGGTACTTAGACGTCAGCGTGGATGACGAGACGTTGAAGAACGTCGTCCCACACTCCGTTGCCACTGCCTTCAAACATGAAAGGAACATTTTGAGCTTCAAAATGAAATTCTGTTTTCATTCTTACTAGAAATACGGGATGGTTTAATTTTTTAAATAGTTCTATTTCAAAAGGGCAGCAGCCCAGTATTAGGTGACTACTTCCAAGAAATCATTGTAAATCCTTTACCTAAGAGAAGTTGGGCTGTCTGCGCACACACTCTGCTAGCACACTAATAAGGTGGACAAATCAATAGATTGATTGTCAGAGTGATTTTGAAGTGATACGAAGTGAAAGAGACGATTATTATATTTCAGAACAATTAAAAACAACAAAAAGACCTGACTGTCACAAGAGAACCATGAGAGGAAACACTGACAAGATGTGGGTACTGCCGGAAGTCACTAGGTATTTAATGACTTACCTTCGCGAGCATAGTTTTCCCGGTTCCTGGCGGGCCGACCATGAGCACACCTTTCCATGGCCTCCTGATGCCTTTGAAGAAGTCTGGCATCCACATAGGCAGAACCACAGCCTCCTCTAGCAGCCGCTTCGCCTCTGTCAGGTCAGCGATGTCGTCCCACCGGATATTGGGGTTCTTCTGCACGATGTCCCGCTCTGAGGGGGAAAAAACACACTTAACGAGTGGCTATTCAAAGAAATATTTAAACGTCTTCCCTGATTTCCACCGTAAGAAACTGTTAAATATAATTTTTATTCCAAAATATAATCTTCTAGGCTCTTTGGATTCCGTTAACTTACCGAGCATATCAACCAGATCGCCATCATAACCAGATCCATCAAACCGCTTCTCCGTCTCCTCCACCTTCTCCCCTTTCTCGCCGTCAGATTTCTCCTCTTTACCCTTGTCTTCGGGTTTTCCAGTGGTAGTTTTAGCCGTCCGGGCTGACTTCCTGCCAAGTGTTGAGGTCTTGGAGCCCTTGGCGGCCGCCTTGCTGGCCTCGGCTCGCTTGGCCGCCGCTGTCTTTGCATTTCTAGCACTCGTGGCCGTGGGCTGGTGCCAGACATCGTTGTCTCGGGGGGGTGGGGGTGGCCACACGTCCGGATCCCGCAGAGAGTTGTTGAACCAGGCGGTGGAGTCCCGTGTGGGCTCCTCAAAAGGCACGCTGGGTCCCATACTGGACATCCCGCCCACATTGAACGCAGCTCCGCGCAGCCCTCGCTCTGCACCAGACTCAATCTTGAATTGCTGAAGGGTGTTCATCAGACCACGAACCTAAGAACAAATTCGGATTTTGTTTCCCATTCTTATTGACTTATTTCAAAGAAAACTAGATTTTTTTTTGCTCTGAATAATATAACTTATATAACTTATAACGTCAAAAACAATTCCTTTTATGCCAAGACTGCACTCTGGAAACTATCTGTACCTGTTCGTACTCAGCGACAATATCAGTCTGGACACTCTGCCACTTGGCCTTGCGCGTAGGATCGTCTATTGACACGAGGAGGCGATGAATCTGTTGCACAACGCCTTGGTAGTACACGCCTGCTGACTCGTAGTTACCGGTCAGCGCCATCTCCCGCGCCTGCTTCGTATTCTCGCAGATCTCGTTGACACTGACCGCCATCCTCACTGCAACCAAACAACATTCACTATAGTAGTCCGGCTTACTATGTAACTGCTGAAATTTAATGATTACTACAAACGGTCGGTACTCACCTCTGGTTAGTGGTAATGATATATGGTAAATGTGCAGCATAATAGAATCCCGGACAAAGGAGATATTTTTCTAACAGGGCTCGGCCCCATTTTACTCAAATCTAGAGCCCAACGTAATTCAGAAGTTATTTTCCTGTAGAGGGAAATTCCGCCTGAGAGAGACGAACAAGTCTCCAAGTCCTGGCTAGCGCCAGAGAGTATTTGGGGCCAGCACTTAAAGAAGAAAAAGTTACTGACGAGGACTTGCCAGTTTGATGCAACATTTAGGAGCCTATCATCTCACTACCAGGAACTCCCCCACATTTCTTGTGCAACAACCACCAAGAAGTTTGAGGTATGTTAGTAAAATGTTTGATCAGTGGAATAAATGGAATGGAATAAATTTGTTATTGGCTAGGAGTAGAGAGGAGGTTGCGACTAAGCAAACTTTATCAAGTAAATGTGTATTGGTGGTTTTATAAAATCTTACATACAATATTTGGAAAAAGGAATGAGGATAGTCTTATGCAATTTGAACAGGCTCACGAACGAAATTTTCGATAGCGTGAGTGGGGGGTTTGCAAAACCTGAGACAGCCAGCGGGTAGCCTATACTCAAGTTCCATTGTATCCAAACGCCGAGGCGTGTCTTCATCAGGACCTAAATAGAAATGTTCCGGGTCAAACCCGCCAGACTTATGGTCTTTAGTCGGAAGGAGCCACGTCACGACACCCATCTTCTCCCCATAGAGATCACAAACGAAGCCTCGCAGCTGCGCATAGTAGACCACGTCGTCTGCTCCGTAGAGGGACACCACATCTCCCACACGCAGGTAGCCTTCCAGCAGATAAGCACGGTTAGTTTTCATCCAAGAGCGGCCCTCAGCTGGCGCTCGCAGGGGGGCACGGCGCGCAACCCCTCTCCGCCCTCTCCCTCGCCCCACTAAAGGTTTTGGCAATGCATAAGGATTCGACCGAGTTTTATAGTTCCTCGCCATCCTCGTGCTCTTCCGAAGGGGGACTTTTAAAGGCTTTGGTTGGTCCACTTGTTCAGCCTTCACTTGCGCTTCCTCGTCCTTTAATTTTTGAACCTGCTCATTCTTTTCGTCCTCCTTTTTCCTTTCAAAACACGCGCAGCAAAGAAGCCCGTCTCCTGTCTTCCGCCACATCATCGACTCCTTGGCCTCGCATTGTGAACACTCGGGCTTCACCGTTAGCGGCATTTCTGAAAGATTCATCGTTCCAGATTACACTGCTGACCAAAATTACTGTTTACGAAGATTAGCTTGAACTCAACAGCGTCTCAAATTAGACAGATGCAAAATATCAACGATCTGTAACGCTGAATCTTTTCAGAAACGGCCAGCATCTTTAGTAGGTATTATAACAACTGTATACCTACAGCAGAACAATACACTGGACTGAAGTTACTAAGGGAGAATGTAGCAAGGTAAACTCATGGCATTTTATCAAATTTATGCGTTCCTAACTATGGTTAAGTATAATCTGAACTGCCTAAATATTTAACAGGTTATTTCGGTTGACTAGGACCCTCTGGCCCTCGGCATGACGTTCAGCCACTCTGGGCGGGTATGGACCTACCTACCCACTCGACGCCATCAGAAGTCCACAGTTTAGTCAACTTCCCACTCAAAGGAGAAAATCTGTACAATTTACATACAGCAAACGATACTTTACACGTCAGTATCCACCTAAATCACAATCGTTGACAGGGGTAGCTCTTGCTCCCTAAGCACCCGCTTTTAACCGAATTACTAACTTTGAAAGGAATATACCTATACACCTGGTGATAATGTGGCTGAATTGAGAATAAGATTACCCCCAAAGGTGCCTGCTAGCAGCAGTTAGGTAGGCAGATCGAAGGGAAGCTACAAAAACCAAGGCAGCCGCATCCCGCTTGCCAAAAAGTTTGGGTTCAAAATACCTTCGTGATAGAACCTTTGTAGGATATATCTGAGTGTTGTTAAGTACTTACTTCTTTAGGTAAAGGCAACACGAGCTTTAGACAATTTTTCAACACAGATGGCTTATTCTCAAGCGGACGCCATGTTGTTTTTATTTGGGCGCCTGAATAGTGCTGCCACCTACTGGAGAAACTATTCAACTACTCACATAAACCATAAAGCTACCTTCACACGAGAAGCAGCGAAATTCTTATATTAATAGACGATATTCAAAAGAGTTAAAGAATGAAATGATGAAATATATATTAAGATTTATTAACCTCATAAAAAATCTCACAAGGTAAGGTCCACCTGGGTCCCATCTCAACCCATAGGTTACCTACTTACCCAAAAGATTCCCTGAAAATTTTTGAAAACTCGGAACGAGATCCTTGGTCCTATTATCTCCTGACTTGGTACCCACCAATGCACTTTTCAGGCTTATTAAAATAATTTTACATTGAAATTTTGTTACATTTTTAATGATTTCAAAGTTGTGAAAAGGTTCCAGCACCAATTAGAATTTTGGCGCGAAAATATAAAATTATTATCTTTTACTAAATTTGAGGAATTTTATAAATAATTTAAATAAACCACTATAAAAATTAATAAAAATTTATAATGATATTATAATTTATTGTGGAAATGCAATTTTACTTCGAAAACGGTTTTTTGTACATTTTGTGTGAAGTGATCTTTACATGTAGTTGATATTGATTACGCGCCTCCTATAACGAAAACTAGTTCTCAGTTTGACTGTGAAATAAACGGAGGATTGTTAAATCGTAAACGTAGAAGCATTGAAAAACTATGAAATACAGTTTTTAGCCAAATATTGTGTTATAGGTAGCTAGTGGAGCTGTAAAAATGCAATGCCTTTTTTGTTGTCA
Organism: Mesopsocus fuscifrons; assembly: GCA_950004255.1. NCBI lineage: Eukaryota > Metazoa > Arthropoda > Insecta > Psocodea > Mesopsocidae > Mesopsocus > Mesopsocus fuscifrons. The sequence continues at coordinate 16,653,889 of OX465373.1, read as the reverse complement.
TTAGGATAGCGGATGAATACAAGAAGTAGTCCGCGAAATAATGGCCAGCGTTTACAAAGTGATGTGTCTGTTTCCCGACCCGAATTTTCCGTTTTAGCCGCGAATGATTGAAATGTGATGTGATTAGCGCGATATGGCAACATTTAACACGTTGTGTAGCTCCCTGCTCAACCAATTCGGTGTGACGTAGGCCTGTTTCTCATGCATTTACCAAGACGGGGTGTTGCCGAGTTCTGTGGCAAACATGGCCGCTACGCAGGCTGAACTCACAAGCGAAGTGACTTGCGATTCGGACCTGAATGTACAGAATTTACAGAATGGAACTGAGAAGGGAGGTGGCCGTGCTGGGGAGGCTGGGGGTGTAAATAGCAAGGGCAAGTCCCCCGGGCTGTCAGACATGAGCCAGTACCGGCCCGAACATAGCGAGCCCCATGCCAACAGTGTGGAAGTAAAGGGAATATATCACCCTGGGGACCCCGCCGGCCCGGGGGACCCCATGCAGGGTTACTACCCCCGCACGGGGTACCATCATTCGCCATCCGACGCGCACAATTCGCAAGTCGTAAATAGCGATGGGAATGCATACGGGCAGTTTGGGGCTCAGCCAGGAATGAGGCATGGATATCCTGGGGGAAAAGGAATGGCCATGGGGTCCCCCAGACCCCCCGCCCAGCCGTCAGGCTACGGTCCTGGGCCGCAACGGTTTATGTCAGGCCAGAATATTTCTCAAGCCCAAGGGCCGACACCAACATTGAACCAGCTGCTTCAGTCCAATCAGCCGCAGCAGCAGCATTACCAAAACAGCTATGATTACCACGGTTGGGGGCAGCGGCCAGGCTATCAGCCCCCTGGCGCTGCGCCCTACAGAAACCAGCCTCCGGTAAGCTTACACAGACGCTAGAATATTGCTTCTTATTTATACTTACGTATACGCACTATACGTACCGCACGAGGGCACTGAAACTCATGCGTGCCACTGCACTGTCAGATTGTAAATGAATTGCCAGATCAAAATCATTTTGCGATAAATTCCCTAATTTCCAACGTGTTGTTGCTATAATCCATCAGCATGTGTTCCCTCATGTTTACACTGGGGTCAGATTCCGCATTGTAACGCTATAGCAGCAGTTGAACCTCAAGTTGTAGCTGATAGGGGTCGCTTGTTTGAGACACCTTACAAGACAAGGAAAACCCATAACTGACCTTGAAATTCCCACGATGGGGTTGTTTTCCTGGTGCACCCCTTCGACGATTCAAAATTTCACTCGTACCGACGTCTCTCCATGTCAGAAATTTCCCCTGTTGTAGGCTAGATCTTAATTTTCCCTTCCGATAGTGCATTGAATTGGCAAAGTTGATGAGTTGAGTGGCATGTCGGTGTCGGTCCATGCCATGCTTTGGCCTTGACCCTGCTGTGTGCAGTGAGGCGTGCGTGCTTCTGTCACATATCAAGGATATTTTCCCAGTTCATCGACACGACGCGCGACCCGCCAAATGAATTCGCGGTCTCCGCTCGTTACGACTTCCGCTTCCGCATTATGTTTACTGATTAGCTCCTTCACTGATAGTTCTTTTAGCAAGATCAGGTATTTCTTGAGTTTTTCTGGTTTGAGTGGGACTCCGGGTCGCACTATGATGTCATGCTGACCAGCCAGCATTCGAAACTTAAAGTGTTCACCGTGATTGGACATTTATTGTGACATCGATGTCCATGGTTCCAGGGCTGGGTTTTCATAGGTGCCTAGATGACTAGGCAGCATCAGCGTGCATTATACATATTGTGGGAACCAATATGTTGGTTACTTTTGTGGTAAGTAGGAATGGTCTGCAATCAGCTGACTATTTAAGAAATTTCATTAATTTACCATCTGAATCGATTTTGAGTTAAATTTAACATGGTAAATCTCCAGTTACATTTTAACTGGGCATGGTGGGACGCACCCTTATTCCATCTAGCCTCATCTACTTGTCCCTCAGTTTTGCGTTTGGGGTGACTGGGGGAGGTTCCAGGTTCCTGTACCTCAAAGTGATTGTGTTGTACTTCGAATCCCAGTTCCGGTACCAGTATTTTTCTGTCATTAGCCCGGTGCTGTGGTACTTACTGCTTCGATCCCTTTGGTACAGGTACGCTTTCGGCTGCGACCAGTTTCCGCACATTCATGTACCTGAGAAAATTATAAATTCAGAGCTGGTAGAAGTCCTGAGAAACTTGTTTATTTCGTCGCTTCAGTGTTTTGATGAAAAATGGAAAGGGGTTGAAAGGTCCGGGAATGAAGAATCTGGCGGATTGGAGACGTAGTTTGTGAGTCTATCCCGAAGGGGCCATTAACCCCACCCCCTGCCCATTCACCTACATCTTACTGGGTGTCCTTGCCAAGGTCTCTCGTCTCCCTTCTGTCTTCATACTTGCTGTTTTATCTTAACCAGTGCCTTTCATCTTGACGTTGACGTGCGTTACTACGTGTCTCTATTTTTCTGTAACATTCTGCTTTCTTTACTTTCGGATGAGTCGTGTGTAGTATGAGGGCCATGTGATAATATGTGACAGAAGTTGCCAAATTCGCAAGTACCTAGTAATTGTACGCGACGTCGTGGGAACTTTTTTCATTATCTGAACTACCTATGTAGAGATGCGTGAGGTCGAACGCACCAGCGTGCTACATTTTATGTTTTACTTACCTACCATAAAATGATTCAAAGATAAGGGGCGTATGAAATCATCGCACTTGAGATGACTGCACTTTTGAGGTCAATTATGTCTATCTGGATTATCTAAGATCGCAGATTGGCTTAGTTTTGGGAACAATCCGAGCCGGCTTGTTTCTGGATGGATGTGGAACGACTGGATCTGCGAGCTCAAGTGATAACCCACTGAAAGAGTAAATGTACCCATTAAATGGCGCTCCAGCAGCTCCACACCAAATGATTGGTTGTATGTTTTTCTTTTTTAAGTTAAGTGTCCGCTCACCTATTAGTGCTTTACAGCGCATAGCCATGACCCGAAGCATAGATGTCAATTTAAGAAACTGATGGATGTCAAAAGCCCACCCATGTTACCAAGAGAAAATTGCTGCTATTAGGAATCGAATCCCACTTGTTCACTGAGCCCGCTGCATGTTCTTGTGTTTGGCTGGATTGCCTCTCTAGTAAAAGGTAAAGGCTACATTTTACTATCATCATAATATATGACTCAATTGACTTGACACAACACATGTGGTTTCAGTGAAGAACTTTTTGATGAATGGACGACCACTCGTTGGGAATCATTGAAAATCTTTATGAAATCTCAGGGAATCTTGGAATTTAATTTGGAGTGGTTACCCCTTCGGGGTTAATCTTTCTATGAATATCGTTGGGAATCTTTGGAAATCTCTATGGAATCTCAAGGAATCTCTGGAGTGGTTACCCCCTCGTGAATGGACTTCGGTGCGTCCTGGTCAAGCCCCTGAAATGAAATAATAGGAAGCTGCAGAACGGAATGGGAAAATGTTAGGAGTCGTTACGAGTACGACTGTTTTGAGTTTAAAATGAGATAAATTGGCTGTGGTTCTGACGGGTCTGCTCTCCAGACCGTGGTCCTCTCCTCTTGTCCTGTGCGGAAGGGGGGAGGACCTATTGTTCCCCGTGACTCATCCGAATTCACCCTGGCACCTGGAAAAGCTTAGAACGTATGTGATACCCTGTTAGCGCTGAACGAGGTGGATGATCTATAACCATTGTCTGTTCAATCTGTGGTTTTGTAAAAACCAAAATTTGTTATTTTCCAATCGAGTAATTTTTGACTTTTTTTTTTATTTATTTATTTTTTTTATTGACAGAAATTATTCGATAATAAAATAATATGTTAGTGTAACTAGTTTCTAACGTTATAAAAACTTTTTGGAACAAATAAATATCCAACAGCTTCCTCAGAAAATAGAAAATGGAATATAAAAAATGTCAGCAGACAGCAGTGTGTCGACAGACTTATAAAAATGAAGGAAAGTTTTGGTCGGAACCACTCATGAATGTTGACGGTCCTATAGCGGTTCTCATTTCGCTTTCTTTCACTTTGTGATCAGCTGATCAGTGTATTCGTTTTCCCGTTTTCAACGTTTTTCCAAACCACAGAACTCGAGGGCTCTTCGTAATCATGAGAAACGCACAGCACTTCCTCATACCATTTGAAAAATATTGTGTATGGTTTGAAGCGTTATTGTCGCTCTTACGAGACATCAGAAGCAGGGTGTGTGTGAGTCTTGATGTTGTATAAAATGTCCGTCGTACGTTCAGCCCCATAGCGCTACGTTAGACTTACTGCCTCCATATAGTCCGGATTCGAATCAGGGACGCTGCCGTTAACATTTTCATGGAGCCTTCGGCTTGGATCATTCGGCCACAACGGCATTCTTTTTCAGGGGGGCAATATAGACGGCTTGGTGCGGAGTAGCTGGCATTACTAGAATTGAAAGTTGGATCTATCGATGTTGTAGTGGGGCTTTTATGGAGTAAGCGAGTGCCCTTGAAAAGCGGGAGGGGGAGTGGGGGTGGTGGGTGGCGGGGGTGCATGATTGAGGGAAAGTGGGTCAACGCCATTCACAGACTTGGAGGGATCTGCCGGAGTTGTACATTTTATTAAACTCAGTGTAGGGAGGTGGGGGCTTTGCGAAGGGGTGGCTGACGTCACAGTTTGTTGTGGCGGTGAGGTTGTGAATGAAATTGGGTCGTCAGGGGGGGACTGGGGGTGGCCTTCCCCCCCACCCCCTCGTTTCCCACGCTATATCTTTTCAACCCCTTGTAACCGTAACCCTCAAGTGCACTTACGCACCCGGACGTACTCTTTTCCGAGATTCCTTATTTCTGCTCCATTTCCGTGATCTACTACTTAGGCAGTTGATCCTTCGATTAAAGTTTTATTTCTGCTTCTGCCCGCGGTATGTCCAAGATAGTACGGTATTACCTATGTTGTTATTCCTAGAGGTGTAGAGCTGCCAACCATGTCCCTCTGTGTGAGGAAAAGCCTAGGGACGTCCCTGCAGAGTGGAAGCGGTGTGCGGTATGGTATCGACCCGGCATTGCCCCCTTCTAACTTGATAAGCTGCGATCTGACGTTCTCCTCGCGTGCGGGTCCAGCCTCCGCCTTTGCAGGATCTACTTGACTTCCGTTACTGGCTAACGTAGTTAACGTTCTTTTCAAAGCGGAAGCTATGTGAAATTTTAAATGTTTTGTGCCCACTTTGTCACTGGCAGGGAGATGCGCTCAGGACAGTACTGCGTAGTATTTACTCTGAGTTCCTCTAATAATTCTTGTACCTGTCTGGATAGGAAAAATTAGAGTCAGCTTTAAATCTAGCAGAAATTCTTCCACCTATTCTATGCTGCATCAAACCACTGATCGGCACCCCGTTGACTTGACGTAATAGGTACCGGGATTGGCCTTTCTGTCGTAATCAGTCTTATTTATCTATACGCATAGTCCCACTAGAATTTGAATAAAGCTCAGCTTCGAATTAAAACGACAGAGTATTTTAAGATGTATTTTAACTAAAATAATAGTCGAAAATTCTTCTATACCAGCCCTTCATGTTTTCTGGCGAGAACATAATGTTTTTGTTCAAAAATTTGAAATCGAGATTCTATGTATCTCATGATCCTGAGGGTCCTATGAGCTGAAAAACATGGTTTCTGAAAAATGTCTTTCCGTATGACCGTACTTTGCTCTAGCGCCTATACACCGTTCAGGTGTTTCCTTTTTTAAAAGCTCATATAAACGTGATGAGTCTGCTACCCCTTGAAGCAGTTGGCATTCAAAGCTCTTATTACATTGCAGAATCATGGCTCCAGCCATTTCTGTTAATGAATAGTGATGTTGCAGTAGAGTATTGCAGAATAGAGGTTGTGGGGTCCGCGTCCCCAGGGCGCCGCGGAGGGGCGGCGAAGCTATCGACCCAGTTGCCGCGCTTCAAATTTCATAAACCGCTGGTGGGCCGACCGCTGCTGTTGTCGTACAGGCACATCAATATCTGTTACCGAGTGTCCAATATCGTTAGCTGAACGTATGCGGTAGTGGCTCAAGGAACTCTTATAGAATCGATTAAGCACTCTTATTATAGGTACTTGCGTTCTTCCACGGTGAAGATGTCTATCTCAAAAGGATGGTGCGGCTAATACTATGGTGTAGTAAATTTGTCCGTCGGCTTTGGTCTGGTCATGGTACTGGTTCATTCTTCAGTCAGAGCGGGGATTTCTTGTTGCCTGTTATTTCTGCGGCTTCGGCCCCCATCGTCGTGTCTGCTTTAGTCGAGGAGCATCCTGAAACTGAAATTCAATAATTCATTTAGTTTGAGTAAAAATATATTGTATGAGGGAGAGCAAAAAAGGGGTTGCAAATGCGAGAGGGGTGCGGGAGATAGATGCGACATGATTTTCATTCGCAGCAATTTGTCACCATAAATTATATTTCACAATCTTGCCGCGTGGTGCTGCAGCGTCAGCCTGAAAAATTACGAGGAGTTTGAAGAGAGGAAATCATTTAAGAACGGGGAACGTGAATCATGAAATTACCGCACGTGAGATAGCTTCTCACTGACCCGTTCTATTTCTTTTTGTCATATGGCAAATTTATTTTTGTATTATTTCAGGTAATAAATGGCAAGTGCCCATGCAATCATCAGTATTCGGAAATATGTAATTGTGTTTACGTTAGGATGTAATGGCGCTACATTGTCTCTCCGTCCAAACTGTACGGAGTACGGAATATAGCCCCGAAGGGTTAACATAGCTTTTAATTATGTCCGTTTATTGGTGATTCGAAATTTGGAAATAGCGGGGTGACGCCTGAACACGAGTTGGCAGAAGTGAGAGAAGGGATCTGTAATAGCGTGGTAATGTCAGTGGCGATAATACAGAGAGGTAACATGCACCTGCGGCCAACATCGCTATCCCCAGTCACCGCCATCCACTAATCACCGAAGACGGGACGGGAGTCCCTGCTCCCAGCACTCACAGCTGTTGACGATTCCACCCAAACCACGTGGTGCTCTTGACCCCGATCCCGAAAAGCGCCGCCGTAATAACAGTTTAACTGTGATTAAAATCCCATTCTAGGGCAATAAACCCGACCCCACATTCTATTCCGCGTCACCTTTCATCATCATTCCTCCATCCTTTCCTTTTGACTTTTTCTTTATGTATATTTTTTTCCTTTCGTTGATATTCTCGAGTTATGAGGTAGGTTTTGAGGCTAAGTGGAATTTCGGAAACTCTTGCTTCGGTGTCGGATAGATATGTTACTGGTAGCCTTCTCTGTCGTTTCTGCTCCTGATTTTGAAGCATTCAACAACAAAAATTGGTTCACTGGTTCACATTTTGCTGAATAGATGAGATTTGTATGAGTGGGATCAAAAAGCATTGTCAGTAATAATTAGTTTTTAAATAGGTTTGTTTGAAATCGGGGCGGGGTTGGGGGAAGCAGTGTCCTGTGATCACCTTGCCTCCGTATTTCATTTCCACTCAAGCCCCCACGGACGCGCAAGGCCTTGCAAGGTCACGTGCCCGTGACGTCACGCGGCCTCAACATCTGTTTACGACACTTTTCAAATGATTTAATTTATGGTAAAGTCTAGTTGTTGGCCAGCTGACGAGGTGTCCCCGTAAGATGAACATGGGTGGGACTGGTCGTGTGAATGACCGCGCTCAGTGTTGTTCCGTATTCACAGTTCACACGATCAACCGTATCTTCCTTTCGCATGTCAACAACCATCCGATGTACTTGCATCTATATGTTATGCGACCCACGGTACCCAACTCACCTACTGCTCCAGGCTAACTGCTCCTCACGTTAGTTGTTTATTGAATGTCAAATGGAGGTTGATTTTTTATTTGTTTTGTCCCGGAGGTCTTTGCCGGACATTCCGACGTAAGAAATAGTTTATCGACCTCTTCGCATACAAAGCCGAATCGCAAGTCCTATAAACAAACGTGATTAGGCTGTGGATCTCCTTAGCAAGCACATAGCATGCCTAGTGGGTGGCCCGATATCTCTACACGTTCCGGCGCCACTCCACTTTCGGCAAGTATCAATCACATTAATAATATAACATTATAACATATATCACCTATATCTTTACTCTTCCTTCTCATTGCCGTTGTCTGAAAATTGTAGAAATAATGTGTGTCTCACAGTTTGAACACAATGACGCGAAAGATCTTCCACTTCTTGCGGTTGCTGACATTGATCAGAATCATCCAATCACCGACGACCGAGCCTGTGTAGACGAATCCGTGAAGATAATATTAGGTTCATGAAAGATGAATGAATGTGGGTTTTCGTTGAAGCTGTGAGTCATTTGGGGAATAAGCTGAGATGCATGACTCATTGACTAACTCCATGACTGACTCGTCCCACGTCAAGTTGTCTAGGGTCAAACATCTCAGCTAATTACTATGGGGCTTCTGGTTCAACTCCCATAGTTAGGAGTGAGCTGTCTCTGGTAATATCTGTGAGAATGGAGAAGTGACATTGCACAGAACGTCAAAAAGAGCAGGGACAAGCAGACAGCTTGAAAAGTTTTCTCCTGTGTGGCAGTGGCACTGACAGAAGCCAGAAGTCGGGCAGCAAGGATCTCCTAAAACTCCTCTCTCCTCTCTATTATTCTGCTAAATCAGGATAAAGTAATACAGTTGTCGAGTTGATTGTAAGATGAAGGGACCCGTATACGAATTAAGCATTCAAGTCGTTGAGTCCAACTTAATTTGCGAGTTGAAGATGATGATGAATGCCTCCAGCGCTCTCTCAATTATAATAAAAAAGTATGCATTCATTCCTGCTGTTTGTTCAGCGCAGTCTAATAAGAGGGACTGAGTCTGAAGGATCCGCTGCTTTTTAGTGCCGTTTCAGCCCTACCTTTGTGCCACTGTCGGAGGGGTTGTCGACCGTGGCGTTGACAGGCTTTAAAAGAAATCGCCCAGTCAGTCTTGAGAAATAACACTTGTATTCATTTTACGATATCCGAGTGTATCGGGAAAGCTTCATAAAAAGAATGGTTAATATTGTGGAAAATGTCAAGGGAGCTAGGGGGAACCCGCCCCTCCTGCTTCGCGATTGGCTGGCTGCGATCGATTTGCTGCGGGGGGGCGTGGCCCCCATTGCTGCCATGCTGCTGAGCACGGAGTGCTGCAGAGCCAACTCAGCACCTCCGCTATGCTCGCTCTTTGTTTTTATGAGGCCGCTTGTGCGTTAGCGCCACTTTTATTGTTTATTTCCTGCCCCCGGGCCCATCTGCCCGAGTTATCACAAATGCTGTTGTACGTTACTGATTTTCGTGCAGAAAATGTGTCATTGTCTTCTGTTGGCACGATTGAGGTGGGGTGTCTCCTACCGACATGCTCTCTGATGCGCTGGCCGAGAAGTTTCATGTTTCTATAGAAGGGGTGCAAAATATGGCACTATGGAGAATCAGTGTAAAATTAATTTGTTAATGAACTTTTTTGATTTGATTAATTTCACGCTTCTCAATGAGAGTTGGCCTGACCTGAGGTTTCATAAGTGAAGCATTGCACTAAACTTGAGCTGGACATCGTAATGTCGACCCTCAGAAGATTTTGATCCCTAAGAATAAGATCACTTTAAAGATAGCAGCTCAGCGCAAACTACGAACAGCCAAGGCCAAGACATTGCTGTGATCTTGGTACAATTACGTTTTCACTTAAATCTGTGTAAAAATGAAAAACATTGTGTGATTCCAGTGCTTGATAAGACTGTCTGCTGAATAAATTGGCTAGATCTTAGATGGTTGGGTACCAGTCGGCAGTCTGAAGACTGAAGACAGCCAAGCCTCAAGTACCTGATGACTGGCCGCACACCGAGCCGAGTGAGGCGAGTTTTCCCTGCACTGTGGGTGCCTGTTCAAGTTGCCGGTGCCTCGAGTCGAGTGTAGGACGCCTGTGCTGCTCTTTCAAGAACTTATCTCGCCTCTCCTCTCACTGGCGACTTGAATAGCAATTCAACGCTCCGCGTTCGCTGGAAAAAACCCTCGCTGAGTCATGCTGTTATGTAAATGCATGGCTCAAGGCTCCACGTCCCAGCTGCATGCATTCTCTGTGCTATGCGCAGTGCCAGGATCAGAGCCGTATTGTCGAGTGCAGATTAGGGAGGGGTGGGATTAGTTAATCCGAGGGGTTAACCACTCGTTGGGAATCTCATTGGGAATCATTGGAAATCTTTACAAAATCTCAGGGAATCTTGGAATTTTTTTGGAGTGGTTACCCCTTCGGGGTTCATCTTTCTATATGAATATCGTTGGGAATCTTTGGAAATCTTTATGGAATCTCAAGGAACCTCTGGAGTGGTTACCCCCTTGAGTTAATCTGTGATAGGGTGACCACAAACTTTTCCATGAGTGATACAACTGATATACTATGACCACTAAGTAGAGCATGAGGCTATGAAAGTCCCATGCACCCAGTGTCAAGATTACAAGAATTTTTTAGAACCGGGTGGTTGACACCTTGGGTGTAGTTTTGGCGGTAGCCGAGGAAGATTAGGATAATATATATATATATATATATATATATTTTTTTTTTAATCCCAATATGCTTATCCACTTCATCGTTAACTCCTCTGAGATATTCACATATTCAACTACCTAATAAGTAGTTTCTGGTATTAAATGATATTTTAGAAGGGAAAAATCGATTTCGAAGTTTCTTTTCGCCCTTCCTTGCGGTCCCGTTCTAATTTTAGTATCAGGTTTGACAGGCTTTCCATTTCTGCGTTTTTTAACTCCTCGTTGCAGGTAGACTCACTCTGCAGGAAGGCCATTCGTGATGACATGAGTGCCATTTCAGTCGTAGCATTATTGTAAGCCTCGCACAATGAATTCTAGCTGGTATCGGGGTCAGATCGTTGCAATAACCTATATTATGTCCGTGACCTTTTTCCTTTGAAACCCGAGCCGCAGCTTCGCTGTACCTCGGCTGTATCTCATTATTCCAGCCCACCAACCCATATTCCGTCGCATGTAGTAGACTGCGGTAACCAATTGCGCATCATTCGTGGCTTCTGAAAATGTCTGGTGATAGATCTCCTATGCAGAAGTTCCAAGCGAAGTTTTCTCAGGCATCCAGGAAAATATGTGGAATGAAGGTAGAAAGATTCATCAAATAGGTATTCCTGAATTCCGCTGTTTATTCAGAGTGAAGAATGCAGTGCTGTTAAGAGTCCCTGCGGGAAGATGAGAAGGAAGTGTGGGGCGTCCAACAGCTGATTTTCAGCAGTGTCACTTGGCAGACGTGTAACTTTCATGCCCGCAACTTCAACGGGTCAGTGCTCCTTTCCCACAAACTTAGAAGACCTGCAAATCCGTTCGCAAACGATGGCTCATTGATTCATTTGCCGTTTCGTTCAAACCCTATTTTCTTGACTATTTCTCAATTTTATGACTCTGAGATCAAGTAAGTTTTTTGTGGGGCAGTCATTCCGGGCTAAGTTGGCGCCCGGGAGCTTGGGTCTGACATGCCGCGCTCCGTTAACTCGGGAAGTGGGTCGGGGTGTGCATGCCGTACTCGGGCGTATGTCGACCTTACAAGGTCGCGGGCTCATTACGTAATCTATGATCGGCTCGGTTATCACTCTCAGTGTTGTTTCCGCTATCCGTACTTCAGTCGGCGCTCAGCCTCCGCCGAACGAGGTGCTCCTCGTCACTCATTCATCCGACAAATTGGGCTCGGCGTGTTCGAGTTGAAATGGCGCCAAATCACATGCTTCTTACTCTGCTTTTACCAGAGCTGATATATGGTTCTGATTAAGGAATGTGATTTAGAGCGAGTCAAGTTGAGGAAGGGAGCCCGATAACCCCTTGAGAGGTTAGGCCATGCACTCATAGGTCTTAGAAGAGAGGGAACTTCCATACTGAACAGTTAATCTGACTTTATCACTGAGCTTGGTTACCATTTTACTTGATGACCGTTGGTAGTAATCTTTGCGGCAAAGAGCAAATGCAACTCATCCGACTGACGCTCTGCATTTCCAAGGCTGAGGTCATCTGTCAGATGGACGAAGACGAAGTGGGAGCACAGAATATTCCCTACCGCAGTCGAGTACTTGTGAAGGTTCACTGAGAATGATTACCGTCCATGAGGTGTCAAAGCAGCTTATAAAACTGGTCATTGCTTGACCGGGTGTGTTTTTTGTTTTACTGATCAGATGCCATACGACTCAGACAAGACGTGCAAGATTTTTGCCATGTCGCAGGCGATTAGCCAGAATTATTATGTCTGTACTGTATCAATAATTGTAAAACGAACAAATAAACTCCGAACTGAAAATAGCTTACACATGTCGTGTATTTCTCTGTTATAGACTTCTGGGAGTCCGCGGCAAGGTGCGCAGCAGTCACCTCAGCCGCAATACTACGGGCCGTCCGGAGGAGCAGCGGGGCCTCAGGTACCCCCCGGGGCCTACCCTCCTGCTCCGTCATCACCCTCTCCCCAGCAGCAGCAGCAGCAGCCTCAGCAACAGCCGCCGCAGGGGGCGCAGTACCCACCTTATCCTGGATCTGGGCGGTACCCAGCAGCCCGGCAACCTTTCTCCCATCAACAGGTACGTTTCAGTCAACCTGAAAGTGCATGGAGCCTGTCCTCTGTGGAGGTCCCAAGGGGGGGGGGGGGGGGGGGGGGGGGGGTCCGAACGAAGCAGTCTGACGTTTTCGGTTGTTTTGGTTTTCATTTCTGACTTTACTTTTGTTTTTTTGTCTGTTCTTTGCAGAGCTTCTCCGCATTATTCATGATTTTGCCCTTGAGTTCTTCTCTTCTCATTTTCCATAACAGTTTTTCCCCTGCTTCCTACTCTTTTCCCAGTTGAGAGTCATTCACGCTATTTTGTTTCTTCTTAGCTTTATAGAATCTCTTTTTGCGGTCCCTTCTAGGGAGCCCCTCCCCCCCCCCCCCCCCAGCTGTGTTGCTTAATTTGTGAAAATGAATCGCATGTGTTTCTGAACATTTACGGACATTTCGGTTATGACGGAAATTATCCGAGATCATTGGGCCGAAGACAGAGACGTTGATTAAAGTGAAAACATTATGTGTGGTGTAACATCCGTGCTACGGCTACCACAGGAAAATTCCTAGTGCCGGGATTCAAACCCAGGACCCCAGTCTTGCGAGTCTAGGGGTTTCCCGCTAGGTCACTGTAAGCCCGCTTTCCTGTCTTTCACCAATGTTGGTTCTGCATAGGCATGCACACCAAAGTCATCGATCGTGGCATTCTTGAAGCTGTTCGGTTGAATTTGACATGGACGGCTTGGCTGGGTATCTATTGTTGAGCATCAAGTTTCGTGGGGCATGGTTTTACGGCGTCGCTCCACTGGAAGAGCTCCTTGGCTCGGCTGGAGCATGACTGGATGGGACGAGCCGGCCTGATTGCTGATAATAGTCGAGCCGTCCGACGAAAACCCGACCACAAAAACCTCCTCGGTCCTCCAGTTGTCCAGTCAACCCAGTAATCTGGAATAACCTGAAAAAGTGGCGCCTCCAGGCCAGGATTCCAGTCTTATTACCGTCTTCTTAGAGTTTGCTTGCAGTGTTAAAAGAATTTGACACTTCTTGGAGAGGTTTCCTCTCTTGAATGTTGCGTGTTTTTTGTTTCTTTTGAAGGAGAAGTAATTGCTGAGATTTTTAGTCTCGGTCGTTCTGAAGAGATTCGGTGATAAGGGGTTACTGTGCGTAGGCATTGCTACAACGGAACTAGAATATCTATGAGCATGAAACTTGAAGTTAGTTCAACTCTTATAGATGCTTATTCAAATTCGCTGGTCCGCCGTCAAATGAAAATGAGAAGGTAAGGGACGTTCAGAATATGGGTAGGTGCGTAATTAATTTGAAAATACGAGTCAAGGGAACTCGCGTATAGTTGGGATAGTTGGAAAATGAGAAATGTAAGCACTAAGCGGAGAGAAGCTGACGCGAGAGCTGGAGCAAAAAGCTTCTCTACTGTGTGCATGTTGCTGGATGTTGTTTTTGCGGCCGTTTCTCCAACTATGGCGGCCATATTGGAGACCACCCGGTCGGAAGCGTGACGTCACGGTTGCTAGGCAACCTGATAATAAATGACGCCCGAGCACCGCCTGGTAGTCGCCACTCTACTCTCACTTCGCATACTCTTCATACTCAATGCCATACCTTGCTCGAACCCGCTATTCCTGGCTTATTTACGACCTTTCCCGAGTTTTAAGTTTTAAAACCCTCCGATCCCAGCAGCCGTCCATATTTGGGGGGTTCCTTCCGTTCCAGAGTTTGTAAAGAAAGAAAACAGCCGCTGTTCGAGCGAAACTAACCTAGATAGATGAGAGTTTCCTTACTTTCCGACCCATCAATAACTTTAGTTGGTTTTTAAAAACATTTTGGAAGCTACGTTAACCAGCTAAAATTGGGTTAAAAAGTTTACCGAGGTGTTCACTCAGTCTGTAGCACTGCCATTAGTCCAACACTAACCAATAATGTGAAGACTTTAATATTTCCAAAAAATATTAAAATTGGTAAACGCAGATTCATCGCTGCCGTCAACATACGAGTATTAGATAGAAAATTGCCGTGAAAACGGCAATATTCAAGAAAAGCGGAAAATTTGATGTATTTAATATTTAATAAATGAAGGGGGAGGAATTGACGTGGGCGATGACGATGGATGGAAAGGCCCAATTTTTGTCACGAAAAAGAATTTTACGAAAAGAATTTTATTGGGACGCAGATTTTTGTCTTCTTGGTTATTTTTTAATTTTACTTTCCGTCTTGGAACCCGAGTTTTTTTTAGCTACTGAAACTGTGACGCACTGCGCAGTTTTGTCTATGTTTGGGACAAAGTTATATTCCACCAAGCCACCAATTCTTTGTTACATGTGTGTACATCTAATCTCTCCAGGCCCAGTTAGGGGCCAGTCGAGTTCTGTCATAGCTCTAGATCAGTCAAGATTGAAAGTTTTCTATTTCCACTCGTTGGGAATCATTGGAAATCTTTATGAAATCTCAGGGAGTCTTGGAATTTTTTGGAGTGGTTACTCTTTCGGGGTTATCTTTCTATGAATATCGTTGGGAATCTTTGGAAATCTTCATTGAATCTCAAGGAATCTCTGGAGTGGTTACCCCCTCGGTAAATGTCTTCTTCACCTCAACCTCAACGAGGGTTTCCAACGAGCCCTTGAGTTAAAACATTTTCAAATCATTCCACGAATCGTTCTACTGTGGTCCAAAACTTGAAAATCCCCTGGGGCTCGTTGAGTTTCTTCCATTAGTGTCTTAAGAAAATTGGGAAAAGTTGTAGAAGTTAAAGAAATTGACTCCGTGTTTTCTGTTGGTTTCTTTACCAATCCATAAAAAAGTCAGTTGGGTGGCATTTGATTGCTAATGTAGCCCGCAGAACCTTCGAGTTTTGTAACTCAAATAATAATGGACTAGTTGCCGTGTTGGTGGAGACATAACTATGCACATGTACATGTTTTGTATGTGTAATTAAGCCCGAGAATCGTGTTCCTGTGGTGTTGCTATATAAGAATTGTGTCCCTCCGAAGGGGTAACTACTCCAGAGATTCCTTGAGATTCCATAAAGATTTCCAAAGATTACCAACGATATTCATATAAAGATGAACCCCGAAGGGGTAACCACTCCAAAAAAATTCCAAGATTTCCTGACATTTCATAAAGATTTCCAATGATTCCCAACGAGGTTCCCAACGAGTGGTTAACCCCTCGTGTCCCTCATAAGCACGTTCGTACTATTTAATATCAGTGACTTGAACCTTCAGACAGGGAAGAAGATTCCAGAATCACTGCATTCAAAACTTAACCTGGTGACTGATATGCGAGATTTCCCATATTCATTCCCTAGCAAGAAACCCATTAGTATTTCGATTGTTCAG
Source organism: Mesopsocus fuscifrons (assembly GCA_950004255.1). Classification (NCBI taxonomy): domain Eukaryota; kingdom Metazoa; phylum Arthropoda; class Insecta; order Psocodea; family Mesopsocidae; genus Mesopsocus; species Mesopsocus fuscifrons. Next base: position 16,637,999 of record OX465373.1, on the reverse strand, counting down.
ACGCTACTTCACTCTTGGCTTCTGAAAAGCGCGATCCCTGTAAGGAGTTTTTAAAATGCTCGAAAATAAATGTACTGGGGAGAAACATTTTCCCGCGTGCTGCTGCTTGGTAAAGTAGCGAATTTTCCGGAACCCTAATGGGGACTGTCACACCTTTTGCAATAACTTATGCCGTTGCCGTTGGTTGGGATGGCATGCAGCGGCAGTTGGCGCCTTGGGCCGTTGTCGGCACTTCCGGCGGCCATCTTGCTCGAAACCTGGATTGACCAGCTGCTCCCCACCTGTTGGTTCTTTGGGCCTTCCCTTCTTTGTTGTCCTTCACTCCTAATTTACTGTTTCCTCTCACTAGTCTGCCTCCCCCCTCCTCTCTAGTCGTATGGTTCCCTTCCGTATTGTGCATTAATGACTTGAGTACGTGGAAGCTGGGTGGTGCATCTTTTCTATTCCATTTGTGGTTGTTCCATGGGGAGGCTTTACGGCTATAAATAAGAAAGCTACTGTGAAATTGTTCGAAAAGAGATGTGAATTTGCCCCCAATTACACCTTACAATTTCCAATCCTAATATGATCAAGAAAAATTGTAAGGTGTAAAGTGAATTGAGTCAATTATGATACAATTTGTATCGGCCGGTACAAATTGTATCATAACTGCTGCGACTACCTTCCTCTATGCTGCGATGTGTTTGTTGTTGTTGGGTTAGTCCGTTGAAAATGGTGGCTGAGGTAAAGTGGAATGGAAATGACCCGTATATTAATAGAAAATGTGGAGGAGTACGAATTTCTATATAAGGATGAATTGAAAGAATATAGCAGAAATTATTTAACCTAAAACGGTTCAAAAAAGGACCCTAAAAATCTTCGGAAATTAATTTTTTTTCCATGTCAAGTTGGCATCACTGCTAAACATGATCATATTTTTATTGTGAAGTGTATTACAGTTTTTCTAAAATTTTATGATACTAAAAAAATAGGATCATATATTTATTGTAAGGTGTAATCGGGCCCTTTGTCTAACCTCTCAAGCGTTGACAGGGTGGGTTCCAGCAGGTGGTTTTGCCTAGTTGAGGAGTACCTGATATAAACTGCTTATATAGGTACTTGAATTTGCGTTGATGCGTGGGGTGGCTGGCTCAGATTTTTCTATACAAGTTCTACTGTTTAACTTTCTATATCTATTCTAATGAAACTATGCACTAGAATCTGCCGAAGGAGTTATCATTTTTAAAATGACTGAGCGCTATTGTGCTATCGACTGTTTTTCCTGTTTAGAAAGTGTAGCCCTTTTGGCGAAGCCGCAGACTCATAAACCCCTTTCAAAAGTCAAAGGTGTACCCATTTACAATTCTAATCCCCTCTCGCTTTTTACCCTAATTCTCTTTACCCGGCTCGTCTAATTCAAGTTTTTCCTTTTCATTTAACACTTGTGAAAATGGGGGAAAGGGAGAATTTTTATGTGAGGGATAAAAAAGTTGAAAAGGGAAATTGCAAACAGGATTGTAATGATGATGATGCGGCTGATTAATCGAGCCTTTCACGTAAATGGCTTTATTATGTCATGTGGTCATCAGCTGCGAGCTGCGGCTCCCGAGCTTTTCCACCAACTTTTCTTTTCATCGTTTCTTATCACGAGATCCACCTATATACAGCCTCAGTATCTTCTCTGTTTGTTTATGGCGGATTATTTAGATCCACTTCATTTATTGTGTGTAGTGTATAGATGATTTCTTCCTTATTTTTGGCATGTATATGGGATAGTTTAAAGTAAATGTGGGTAGGTGCATATGGTGCTGGTTGCATAGTAACAAATAATGAAGGAAAGTGCAGAGATTTTTACTGTATATTTAAATTTACAAAGCTGTTTTCTCCTAAAGCGTTGACGTACATACTCAGGGTCAGGTTACGGCTCACATAATGTGAGCGAAGTATACGTACATATCCTGTTAGCCTGGTGCTTCGTTTGGGTCTCTGCGGTCCTAATGTATTGTAGGTACTTGTATACCTACGCGTATACTAATTAGCAATTATATGACACGCGATACTCCCATAAGCCCGACACTCTTCTTGTACACGGGCCTCTGGCTTTTCGTCTAGTTGAACTCTTATTACTCGAGCGCCTTGATTGCAGCCCGACGAACAATTAAGTATGCAATTGTGATGCGATGCACTTTACCTTGATGATTTCATCTCCTGCACAACGGGGTTGCTGGTAATACTACTTTTTATCGCTATTGTCATCAAGTTCATAATTGGTTTGGTTCTGCTGCTTGTAAATAAAACTTTGTCGTGCCATGGGGGAACTGAGAGGCATAATTTACTATCCCTGTGGTCGCACTAGGAAAAAAGAAACTTTGGTGGAGCGAAAGCATAAATTTAAGCGCTGACCCAACAGTTTGCAAACTATATAAATGGAGAGGTTTCTCGGTTTCCGCTGTCCGGAGCGAGAGAGCGGGCGGTGGTGGCGCGGACGTGGGGGCTGCATGTCAAACTTCTCTCGCACACGTCACGTCCCTCACCACTGCTGCTATTTTTCCACCATTGCCAGGCCCAACCGCTCTATTGGTCAATCTATTTGGATTCGTTGTTAACCTAGTTTCTAGTTGAAGTGGGATAGGTATTATGGCCTCCATTTATAAGAATCTTCTCATGAGCTCGCCGATTTGCTTATTTTATTGGTGGTACTTATGTTGTGTCAGTAAGCGAACCGTCTGCTGAAGTCCTAGTCATTATAGGTCAGCTGCTGCCTGTTGCTATAGGTTACCTATTTTTGCACATAGTTTTACAGTGCCATGGGTCTCTTAGTGGAGTATTCTAGCGACTGTCCCATTTGCTCGTATCTGTCTTGCGATATTGCGATGGTGAGCCTTATCGTGATGGAAATAGTACTGGCTGATTGAGAGGAGTGAGGAGCGTGGAAACACATGTGGTGATGGCAAGGTCACGGTCTCCACGTGACCTGCAACCAAAACAAATAAAACAATAGCGGCCACTGAGATGCACAGTGCATGCCACACGGGTCAACGACCTCATCCTGACTCACGCCTCGGTGACACCCGGCCCCACGTGCATCAACGGCCCATCCCGATTACCCTCACTATTTAGATCCATATTGTTTGTGAGCGTTGTCGGCGTGCGGAAAGGGAACAAGATCGACATGGGTCTTGTGCCGGTTGGGCCCCTCTCGCGCTGGGACCATCCCATCTGGATATTGCTTTTTTCGGGTAAACAGGAAGAAGGGCGTATCCGCGGATGGGTCTCTGTGGCTTGACGCCTTATTGCCCGCTCTGCCTCAGTTTCCAACCTTGAGCTTGAGCTCAGTATGGTGGATGGGTTGGGGAGGAGAACGTTGAGCACTTGCTGACTTCACTGACAGTGCATGCCCTCTCCGGCTCTCAAATCCTCCCATTCCTAGTTCCCACGTTCCGATCAGTTTTAGTCTGCCGAAATGGGGCAAAGAGTCAACGACATTCCCTCCTTGACCTTGTACTGGAAACTTCCATCATAAATAGATGTAGCTAGACATCTCAGAATAACAGCAATAACAACATAAGTCCTCAGTTTTGCTTTATGGTTCTTTCAGTGGTATTATTTAGGGCCATTTTCATTCAACCATCAAGCATCTGGGTAGGTTTAATAATTTTATAATATACTTAAAACAATGAACTTCTCTTTGTGAACTTCTCTCTCGCCCGGGTTCATTCGACCGCAGGGCGGGTATCGGTAGCCGTGAGCATGAGCTTTAACTTCTGTATTAGTGCCTAGCACTCACCGCTTATATCGTATAGTGGAGAAAATTCTAACCATGTAAAAATGATAGTGAGCGTTAGGGTCCGATTACACCTTACAATAAATATATGATCCTATTTTTATATGATCCTATTTTTTTAGCATCATAAAAATTTTAGAAAAACTGCAATACACTTGACAATAAAAATAGGATCATGTTTAGCAAAGACGCCAACTTGACATGGTAAAAAAATAGAATTTCGAAGATTTTTAGGGTCCTTTTTTGAACCGTTTTAGGTTAAATAATTTCTGCTATATTCTTTCAATTCATCGTTATAAGAAATTTGTACTCCTCCACATTTTCTATTAAAATACGGGTCATTTCCATTCCACTTACCTCAGCCGCCATTTTCAACCAAACAACAACAAACACACGCAGCATAGAGGAAGGTAGTTGCAGCAGTTATGATACAATTTGTCCCGGCCGATACAAATTGTATCATAATTGACTCAATTCACTTTACACCTTACAATTTTTCTTGATCATATTTTTTTATGATCCTATTTGGATTGGAAATTGTAAGGTGTAATCGGGGGCTTAGCAGACAAATAATCTCATTTAATTTCCTTGAAGCGGATGAAAATAACCCCTTTGCTCCTGTGTGCCTAAGTTTCCTCGTGGTTATATAGTGTTATCTCCTCATATCGCCCTGACTGTACCTGTGTGACACATGTATTTTCAAATTGAAATAGTTGTGGGCCCGTAGAGGGTTGAGGGTTGTCAGATGACGATATGCGGACCCTTGGGGCGAGGGACATTTGCTGTCACTAGTGATGAAAATACCCGTACTACGGAACTGCCTCCCATCAATTAGCCTCGTATACTCTGCTCTCTTTCGTGTCACAGCTAATTGCTGTATACTACAACACGGAAAATACTGACAGCAGATTCGGTGTGGCATTCAATTAGTTTGATCCGCTTCTTTCTACAAGGTTTTAAATTATTGGCTTGGTGTATATGAAGTAAAGTTGTCTGAATACGTGGTAGGTATATTGTGAGGAAGTCAGTACGTTCCTGTATATGCAATTTATTCGTTCAGTGCCCCATGTCTGACGAGAGCTGCGCTTCCTCTGACAGTCCTAAAACAAAAATAAAGTTCTCTAGACCGAATGTGACTGGGTTTTCCTTTTTGCAGATCCCCTCTTCCTACTGCAACCAACAACCTCCAAGTGGGCCAGGAGGGAATCCTCCCAGCAGCGGCTACCCTGACCATCAGCCGCAACAACCCCCGTCCCAACAAGGCCAACAACAACAACAGCAGCAGCAGCAGGGCCCACCGGGGGGGCAGACGCGGCAGGGCTGGCCCCACCCGCCGAGCCCTCACCCGCAACCTCCGCAATCCCCGGGCCACGGCCCCGAAACCTCTGTGCCGGTGCCTAGGCCTTCCCCGGGGCCCCAAGCCTCTCCAAGTCATTCAAACCATCCTCCTTCTCCTGGACCTTCCCCGGCGCAGTCGGGACCACCACCCTCCCAGTCTCCGCACCAGCAGGTATGTTAAAACATATCGCTGAATAGGAAGTTTGCCCACATCCACATGGAACAGGAAACATAAACAGTTCGTCCGTCTTAATCTGTACATTTGATGTTCCTAATTATTGGTAATGATCGTAAATGAATCTCCTATTATCCTCTTACATTTTTGACGCGGTGTACCCCCAAAGCCCCTCCAGAAGCCCCTTTTGCCCGCTCCCCTCCCCCCAGAAAAACCTTGAATCCGCAATAGCGACACCCACTTGTTGTGTCATCAGCTCCAATTTTGCAGATGTGGGAATGTTGACAAGAAACAGTCGTGTTTGTCTTTAAAATATCGCGTACTCGTTATACTGAAAGACATTCTTAATAGTTAAAATCTGTGTAGCTGGTAAGATAAAATATTTAACAACGTAGGATTGAAATAAGTTATTTATTGTCATTGGGCATCAGTTCAGAGCGACATTCCAAAATAATTTCTAATTCTGCATAGCTGCGCTCTGCGCTGTTGTTAAGTATATATAACATTCGAATTAATTATTTATTGGCATGGGGCGAGAGTTCAAAACGAAATTGACAGAAATGATGATTGAAAACCAATATAAAATAGGTAAGAACAGGGGTAAACATTTGACCCAACGCTGAATTGACGCGCTGTTGGAATTGTGTTGGATTGGAATTGGAATCAGAAAACACAAAATGTGATGGAAAGCGCTCAGAACCAAAACCAATTATCGGTTTCACTAATGAAGTGGGTTGAAATCGCTGGGGACTTTAGTTTGGAGGCTCTGTCCCCGATGAGCGCATAAAGAGAACCTTCCTCATTTCATACCCTTAAGTTCTTCTTCATTTCTTCATTCTTCCTAGTCCGTCAAAAATAACTTGGCAGTTGGTTGTCATATCCTGGGTTGAGGCAGTTCACCTCATGTTTAGGTATATTTGAAATAATAATCATAAGTCTTGCGAAATTAGGGGGGGGGGGGGGGGGGGGGGCTAATCCCCGAACCTACATCTTAAAATTCACTGTGGACCAGGAGGTCAATTGTCTACTCAAGATGAAAACCATCAGTTGGAAAGCAATGTTTAGGGTTGTTGAAAACAGTGCCGTGTTTCCTGTTTGAGACAGGCTGATTTTTTCAACCCTATGATATGACCTTTGTAAATAACTGTTTTTAACAACAAACCCTGAAAGTTTCCATCGCGTTTTTTTCCTCCGTATATTCTCGTAAGCACACAACAGCTTGCGTTTGACAAATAGAGAGTAGCGAGGAAACGGAAGCGGGCTAGCGTGTTGGTTGACTATTTGATGTGACACTGCCCGTCACTGGACATCTGGCCGGGAGTAGTTGGGTAGAAAAACATGGGGGTTGGCTTTCAGCTGGACGCCCGGGGGCGTTCGTCAGCACGAGTGACATGCATTATCATGCTGTCGTGCGTTCCGACGTGTTTGGCCCCGCGGACCGAATGCAAATAAATGGTGCAGCAGTGAAGCAGTAGAGTTGAGCAGAGTCAGTAACGCGCGCCAGTGGGCTCCATTTGTCAATGTCCGACCCAGGACTCCCGTGCTGGGGATGAATGGCGCCAGGGCTGCAAAAGGGAAAGACTAAATAAGCGCAGGGCTTTGTTTTAAAGAAGGTTGTCTGTTATGCATCGAACCGATAATGCAGCAATCCTATCAACTCATGTGACATTCAGTTCCTGTTTTAGATCAAATGGTCTGCTGTTAGATTTAACGAGAATTTCTATCGGTCGAATAACTTATGTGGATTTGACCAGTTCAACTTAACGATAAGATAAATTGTTTAAATACTACAAGCATATGTTAAGTGTTATCGCAGGGTGTTTGAGATGACTGAAGGCTGGAGCTGGTAGGCGTCGTTAACCGCAAGAAGGACCATGTTTGAGGGCTGAATCTGGTAGGTGTATGATTGGGAGAATAACAACACGATGTTACACGTAGGCGTCCCATAGAAGCACTGATTTTATTGCACAAAAATAGGGTATATTTATACAAGGTGCTATACCTGGGAGCGATCCTCCCAGGTTCGAGCTGCCGGCCAATGATTGGCTCGGTTAAGGGTAGGTTTTTGCCCGTAAGTTAAGTATGGCCATAAGTTAAGCACAGGGGGTGCAATGACCTATATGGTACAGTGATAAATAAATCCTACGTATAGATATAAGGGTCCGTAGGGCGAGCGAGAGTTCTACCTATATACCTACTAATGTTCATAGGCATGAACATAGGGTTTAGAGGACTGTTTGTCTCTTCCAATAAGCTGAACAAATACGTCATATGGTCATTTGTTTACAAATTTCACTGATCGTTGAACTGGATTTGTGAAAGCCATGCACCCTAAAAGTAAGCTTACTTTGATGTTGATTAATCCATCCTGTACTGTACTGTAACGCCTTTTTGGAAAATAAATCTGATAACCTTTATTCAGGTATTGTGACCCTGAAGGGAAATCCTGAAATTCAAGCGCCTGATATTTTCGCTAGTCTCCACGACATTATTAGCAGGCTTCTTGCATATCAAGCTATACGCAAATTCTTGAAATAACTGAAACGTTCATGGTTCAAAGTTACTTATTTTATTATTTTATGTTTCAGGGATCCTATCCTCAAAGACCGCAGCAGGCGTCCACTCCGACTGCTCATGCACCAGATCAAGGGGTACGTAAAGCCACGCGGATAAGCATGATACGATAATGGGGTGAGGCCCGATTGAAGGCAAGGTCATTCCAAGGGTGGTGGGCGGGGGAGGTTAGAGGTCGAGGTCGCTTCCAGTTGAGTGGCTCTCCGTTCATTTAAATACTGCTGATCGCTCATCGCTTACTCTTTTTTTCGAGTCCCAGTTTTACCCGCTGATTGCGGAAATTCATGGGTATCTTTGTTCCAGAGCTCCACTGCTGATTTAATGGTCTGTTGTGTCTGTGCCTGTTTGGAGTAATCAGATTTTATTCACTGTTGCTGCTAGTCGGGGACATGTTTGAATCCGTAACCAACCTTATAATCCTAATAATCCTTTCAAATGAAACCTATACCAATAATTTGCAAGATAATTCTTCTTAGGGTGAATAAAAAACAGTAGTTCTTGTCCTTTTTAATATATTCGAAATGAGAATTACCTGTTATCGCATAGGTCCCGTAGTTTCCGCGATTATTTAGATTTTCTTGTTTCCGGTGCACCTCCGTAACTTTTACGGTCTGCTTCCTTTCATAAATTTTATTTTTTTATTTAATCTTTGAGGCAGTTTGGGGCATCGATCGATGTTACCGTTAAACTCGCAGTTCCTGGTGTCTCCTCAAATCAGACTAATTATTTGGAGTGCTCTATAAGTCTTCCATTGTGAATAGGATAAGGATTTACGTCATATTACTCAATTGATCCAAATTATATAAAAAAGAACCGGTCTCTTATTGCATGAATGAATCATTGCTTCACTCACCCCTCCCATAGGACCTAGGGATAGATTCGGTCTAGAAAAGACGGATAGAATTGCACGGCTGGTGCTCCACTAGCAGATAGATAGGCGAGTCGAACCCCTCTGCGACGGAGGGAGCGGCACCCCTGCCTCACTGCCTGAACTATACGGAGTGCTGTCGAGGGGTGACGCTCACCACTGGTGCATCCCGCCCGCTTACGGCTACACCGTGCTAAGCTAGGTATGCACCAGTGCTCACTACTCATCAGCGAGCTGGGAGGGTCCGTCCTTCTTGCCTGCTGATGCGTTCGTTGGGCCCGTTTTACTCCCTTCAAAATGTTCGTCCCTCCACGTTCCTGAAATTAATGCCAGAGTTTTTGATGCTATTACGTTTTTTTCCACCATGCGGGTGTAGAGAATGGTGGCTTGATATTTTCAGTGCGACATACTTTTCATTTGTTTCTGACAATGATTCTAAGGTTTGCCTCAAAAAACAGTTATTATTTTCGTCTATTGAGTTTTCCAAAATACACCATTAATTTATACTAACCGGACGAGCGCCGGCACGAGGCACGAGTATACGCATTACGCATCATGCCCGACCGCTTTACTTGTTTTAGTTGTTTTACTTCAATAATGACGCGAAGTGAGCCTAAAAATTTATTCCACTTTAACGTCTAATCCGGTTTAAAAAATCCGGTTATAAGCTCCTGTTAAGATCCCGTTAAGACTTGACCCATCAACTTCTGATTTTTCATTTCTTGTGTATCAATGTTTTTTGAACTTATCGAGGGGGTAACCACTCCTGAGATTCCATGAAGATTTACAAAGATTCCAAACGATATTTATAGAAAGATGAACCCCGAAGGGGTAACCACTCCAAGATTGCCAAAGATTCCAACGAGATTCCCAACGAGTGGTTAACCCCTCGGAACTTATGTACCTTTCGATCTTCTGGGGCAGCACAAAAACGTTTTGGAATGAGAAGTGGTTTGCAATCAGGTGTTCCTTGTGGTGATTCTGAGAAATGAGGACCGGCTGGATAGCTGGACCTAAATCGTGAACGTGGCCCCTGGCCAACCTGGCCTACATCCCATGTCTCCAGCCATGACGATAGCCCAATTTCAGGTTTCCAAATCTTAGCCTTCTTTCTATATAGTGTTGGCTTGCTGCTGCGCACCGAATGGTTGCGTTCAGTTTTCTTTACAAGTAGGGTTCGACCAACAACAACGTTCGTTCACGTTGTTTAATGACACTCTTTTGGATATTTTTTTTTTTTGTTCTGGACTTCTGGACTCATTAGGAACTAGTGAACTACGTTTTGTAAAAACTGGTGCCCTTAAAAGCCGTAAAAGCATCATCATATAAAATAGCCTTTTCGCGGTGTTTGAGCAGAAGGTATGCTGCAGGTTCCGGTAACATCTCTCTCTTTATTATTCCTCCTCCTGCTGTATAAATCTCTAGTTTCCTAAGCTTCTTATCCAGTCTATTTCTGAATGTTAAATACCTGTGGGCTGTGGGGGTGGTTGCGAGAAACAGAAGCTGGGTAAATTCATAGAATTCACTCTAGCGTTATCTCTGATTCCGGGAAAGCAGCTGTAATGAAGTGGAGAAACCTTCCATAAGCACGGCAACTTACCTCCCTGCAGATTCGAGTTCATTTTGCTAAGTGGATACTATTACGTTGTGTTCTTGCTGCCGTTATGTATAAGTTGAAATTGTAAGTACAGGTATTACAAGGGATAGTGGGGAACTGGCGTACAGACATGTTGGGGGAGGGACGCGCATTCTATTTGCAAAAACCCTGTATGAATAGACACCATGAGTAGGCGAGGGCAGTAACTAGGGAAAATCAGGTACCTGTGGCGAGAGTATTCAGATTCCTATTTTCAATTGGGAGTAATTCGTTGTTTCAGCGAAGGCTGCTTGGATGGGGGTGGGTGGTCGGTTGTGCCTCCCCCCCCCCCCCCCCCCCCCAACCAAGGACGCTACTGCCCAGCAACCCCTTGCTTTCCTTCTCGTTCGATTGGGGTCAGGCAGGAGACAGGGAGCACGGATAGTGGAGTGGGGGAGGTTCGGCTATGAATAATGAAGCCGCGATCCCTGGAACTGAATCCCATGTCCCAGGTTGGACGTTCCTGGAAGGCTGGAACTAGGAAAGGGAGCGGAAGCCGCAGACCGTCCGCTGGAGAACCGAGTGATTCCTACACTGAACATAGCAGTGCCAAGCTACCTGCGGGGTATGGGTAATGGATATGTATTACCTTCATGTTCCCCATAACTGGAGGAGTTTTGTGGATTTGAATATGATAGAAGCCAAGCATGGAAAATGTGAAACCTTTCGCGAAGTTTGTAATGTTGTGACTTATGACCACTCTCACTCTCCACGTACATCCATTTCTAGTTCTATTTTCATGTCTTGATTGACTAATTGTGTGAAATAGTGATTTGTATTCAGTTACATACATGCACTCGTAATCATTATTCTCATAATAGAGGAAAAGGACAGTTAGTCGTTGTCCCACTACTGTCTATATGTTTCATATAAATTCCTCAGGAAAAAGTACACTATAGTTGGGATACGTTTAGAAGATGACGTTTAAAAATAGTAGATCTTGCTGACAAAGTGGTGCCCCTGCCGACCCTGGCTATTGCAGAAAAGAGAACCTGAAATAAATATGAAACTTCAAACTTGGTAATGAACGGTTAATTCATTGAAAGGAAAAGGGGTGAAGGTCATTGACTGAGACGGTCAGCGAACTGCCGACAAAGGCGACAAGTACGCTAATGAAAAAGGAGGGGGAGAGTAATGGGGGAGGGGGAGGGGGTTTGACCCAGAAACCCAGTCCAGACCTTTCCGAAACCATTCGCCGAATCAGCTGATAAGACAAAGTAAACATGCAACCCGTGACGGGCAAACTGTAGAAGGTGTCAAGTTGCCAGCGGATGAGAAGGTTATACGCCCTTTTTGCACCGAGGCTGTGAGCGCGGCAGCCGGGGCTTAGAAAATGATCCCTTGTTGCACGTGCTCCCCCCAATACGTACTCTCTCTCCTCACTACGGCACGGGGTATGCTATCTCCCGGCAGAGCTGACCCCCCCCCCCCCCCCTCCTCCCTCCAGTCGGCTTCTTTACGACTTCCGCCTTGTCCTATCCACCATCTATCGCTGGCATTTGGGTGGTTAAACTGCCCGTTTGGTTTTTATGTGCCTAGTCTAGTGCAATCCCTTCCACTGGCTCGTGGCTGTGGGTATAAAGATAGTGCGTGAAGCATACAAGCGCTGCTTCTGTTTACTGGGACTTCTTAATGGCTTCCTTGTCCGGTTTCAGGGTGGTATGAACGGTTTTTATTTTGTACCCTATCTGTACAAAAGTGTGTGGTACTTTTCCCGTCGCATGATAAATATGTGAATGAAACAACTGAAACACGCGGGATTGTTTGTATATCCCGCTCCCTCTGTATGGGACTTCCGTTCAGCCTCTGACGTATATCTACGTGTTTTGCTGCGGATAAGTTTTTGTCGTTGGTTTTAACATGTACCATGTGTTAATATTTATATCCTGCTTTATTATCTCATACGAACCATACGTATACTCATCTGGAATGGGTGAGAGATAGAGGATGAAGGAGGGGGAAACCAGAAAGACTGTAATTATTTGTTGTACAGGATGTTCTTTTTGTCCATCTTGGGTTCCCTTTCAGGCAGACGTTGATTTCATCTGCACGTACATTTGGAGGTTTTATTGTAGCTATGTCGCTCTTAGCGTGTGACTTTGTCGACTCTGCGGGCAACCTGCACTGAGTCGTCGTCGGGCACCTGTAATAGAAGGTGAATAACCTCCAGGTCCTATATTATTGCTACCCATGTAATCGGGGGTTGAGTCCACAGCTGCTCGTACAATTCCAGGTACATGATAAGAAAATTATACCTGTCGTCAGTCTGTGCATTACAGACAGCCATGACAAACCTTATCTGCACGCTGCAGCGCCGGAGTCGACGCCCTCCGCCTTCAAGGTCTTGGAAGGAAAGTCAAGGTCATTTCCCAGCCACCAACGTAACCACGTGGCCACTTGACCTTGAGAGACCATGTCCATACGTATTGCAGTCCCCATTGTTTGTAAATAGTTATGGGTTGCAGTCATTGACTCTGATTTGATTATTGATTACATTACTTCCTTTCTCATGCTCTCGCATACTTATTCCTATTCCTCATTTTCACCCTGGGTTTTCCTCAGCCGATGACGGCTCCCGGTCCCACTTTTTAGGCATGTTGAGGTCAGAAGTTGTCCCATGTGTCAGGTCTCGAACCGGAAAGTTCACTGTCCTCCTATAGTCATGTGTCCAGCAGTGCTGATCCGTCCCTCTCTGACCAATGATGTGTAGAGTAGTCGCTATAAATGTGAAAACTGTTTCTTGGTATGGAATATTACGTCAGCCGAATGACCTGCGGAATTTGTATTCTGTTTGACTATTCAGTTTGATTTGGATGAATAAGTCTTAGTGTTGATCCGTTTTCAAATAATAGATACATTTAACTGCATTACGTCGTTCCCTTGTCCCCTGAATAAGATGTTTCGGAATATTTTTCCTGCTTGTTATGGAGGAAAGTGAGGAAAGTCTGACTACCGTATGAAAATCAACTCGCAGTTTCAGGTTCCCTGATTACTGTTGAAGCCTATATATTTGGTCCTATACGCAATTTAGAGACAAACATGAAACATAAATTGGTATATATTATATCTTCTGGAACGGGAGGCTTTGAATTTGATATAAGATCTGACGAATCACGAGCAAGAAGCGAACTCGAAGAGCCTACGGAAAAAATTTCCATCATTTCATTTTCAAGTTTCGTAATGGAGTGAGACGTGTAACGTCGCTAGCTGCAGGGAAACGTGACAGAGTATATGAGTTGTACGCGAAGAAATGGGGGCTCAAGAGAAAGTGAGGCCTGTCAGCCGTAAAAATGGGAGTGGGTGGCTGGAGAGGGGGAGGGGGAGGGGGGGGATCTCTCGCCCCTCTCACCCTCCCCACCCCACATTCCTCCAGCATTCCAATCCCCTGTGCCATCCATGACCTACCGTTTTCAACCCAATCCTATTGCTGTGGAAATAAACAGAGCCCTTTGTGCTTTTATAGCCTGTCTGCTCAACTTGGTCACTTCATTTAAAATGGGATTAAAATCTGGAGTTTCCTTCTTGATTTCTTTAATTTTTGTTACAGTGAGGGTGCGTCCCACCATGCCCAGTTAAAATTTAACTGGAGATTGTGTCCTATGTTTACCATGTTAAATTTATCTTTCGAGTTAAATTTAACATGGTAAATCTCCAGTTAAATTTTAACTGGGCATGTTTGGACGCACCCTGAGTATATTTCTTGAGCCTCGTGGTTTTTAAGAGCCTGTATAGAATTTTAAGTATTGTCCGTTTGGACAAGTATACAGGAGCTAGCTGCCCACTTTGGGTATAGATTTAAGGCAGTTCGTTCAGTGGTGATTCCTCTCATGAAAAGTTAGTTTGAGTCAGAACAGTTTTTTGAATCCATAGGGAAATGAAGCATAGCCGTATTTACGATTATCATTGTCATTGCGATCTTGAACTGCCAAGGGGCTGTTGTTTTCCGGTATAGGCTGACAGTAAAAAGAAACAAGCTTACGTCTGATGGAGGCTATTGAAGTCAGTCATGATGTTAATTAGTTTTTAAAATTTTATATAGAAGATGAGGTGAATTATCCCTGTTGCCTTTCATTGTGAAAACAGTTTTCGGAGCCAATGATAGATGTGTACAGTAACTGATGATGTTAGCTTTGCCAAAGTAAAGAAGCCTTTGAAACAAAACAAAAATGTCGGGAAAGGGAATAGATGAATGAGCTTTATTTATCGTGGAGATGGCTGATTTCATCATTTATTACCAAGTCAGTAGCTTGTGAATAATGGGGATTTTGGGGGAGATAGCTGACTTTGAAAAAAATGAAGGATGTTTAAAACAAAAGAATTAAACATGAAGACGATTCAATTAAGTGGAAAGGGAGAGATGGCTCTTGCCAGCTTTGCCAGCCTTGTTCCGTTCAGTTAAGAGGGTGTTGGCTCCCTAGTGACCATATTTGGGCGCTGATCGGGACAGGGACATTGAAGCCAAGATCGGTTTATACAGGAAGGTGGAACGTTTACAGTTAATTATGACTTTGTAGCCTGTTCCTATTCTGACGAATCTGAGCGCTTGAGGGCGAACCGCGTTGTGTGGCGAAGACTGCGCCTCAATTTGCTGCAGTTCGGCTGAAGAGAAAACGTATTTTCTATAACATTGAATTTTGGCTGCGGAATCGATTAGTGTCGATTCGTTTCATCACTTTTTGTTACCAACATCCTCTGTACCTATTTTCTTCTGTTGTTATCGAACAGTCTAGAGAGGTAAGGGCAACCTCAGCGACTGTATCAGGACAATATTTGAGTTGAATGCATTTTAGCGGTTCTAATACTTACAGAGGTTTTCTGGTGGGTGAGAAGTGAGATCGAGCCTCGCTAGATTCCTGTGATCACTTCGCTATCGAAGTCGACGATACAGATTGACAAAGTTTAAAAACCATTTATAAAAATAATGAAAATGTAGCGGAAGCTCAACAACACGTGACGTAATGGCGTTTTTGTTGGAAGAGTGATCGTGACGTCTGTGGAAAGTAAATTTCGCTGACGCTGCAGATATTTTCCTGAATTTCAAAAGTGGAAGTTATCTATGAACAAACCGACCATTTGTATTCATTTGGTTGGTGACTTGCATCCTCTTCCCCTTCCACGATGAGAAGGGCTGCGGTCGCTGCCGCCTTTCTTCCTGTTTTGTTGTATGATAATAAGTAGAATGATTTGGTTTGGGCTCGACAGTGATGGGTAGAGGTGTGGAGGGTTGACCTTATCACGCCTACCATATTGTGTAAGGCCTCATATACAATAGTGTGATGTTCCAGGGAATGCAACACTTGAGCAGTAAAATAGGAAAACATTGCATTGGATTGCTAACATAACTTTTCGATCGCAACTTGTAAAAGCCAACTGCTCGGGGAAGTTTGCTCTTTTATGTTGGAAAACGAAAGTTGGAACAAGTAAAAAGGTTTTTGTTCATTTGTAAAAGTTGTTTTTCCTCCGATATCGCTGTCAGGCTTCACCCCGGCTCTGAGTGAGCGACGCGCGGTCCGGGTTGTTCTCTCGCCTGACGTCTGTCCCTCGCAAGGCTCGTTCGCGATAAAGCTCCGCCCGATGACGGAAAGTGTGAAGGAGCCCAGGCAACACCTCGGACCCTATCACGGGTCGTGTGGCGCGTGTGAACACGAGAAAACGCGCCAGTGACACACAAGGCCCGAGCACCGCGTGCAGCAACGGCGCAACCGGGATTTACAATCAGCTGATCGTTCATCAACAACGCGACCGGTAATTTATTTGAAAATGCTTCTCACAAGTAAATACGAGGCGGGGTATCAGCCGTAGTGAAAACAACGTGCGATGGGACGGGAGCGCCGCCTTGCGTGGAGTCCTGAGCTCGCGGTATTTGCGCCGCGCCCGCTGTATGCTTGTCATATGGGACAGTGCTCGTGCACACCCGCCTCCGGGAGCTGTCCCGCTGCCCGTCGATGCCGAGCTGTATTTTATTTATCTCTCGATTCCAGAGCCCATTTATTTGTGTTCGTTTTTTCTCTGTTTCTCTGCTTTCCTCCACCTTACCGCACTGCTGCCTTCCAACGTTTCTCTCTTTATCTTTTGGGTTAGGAGGAATAATTGTTGTTTTGTTGTTGTGGTCTTTTTCATCCCCTGCGAGCGAAGACTGTGTTAGGAATGACAAGGGATTCTCTTATGATTTCGCGTCCTCAGCCCTGACCCTTTCTCAAACTTACTTTATTCTTGTTGGTTTACTTGGTTTACGTTTTGAATTTCAATGTGAGGGTCACGTTCAAACTTAAGATTCCCGAGTGAATTGAAGGGGTGAAGTAGCTCAGATTTCCATCTCCCTGCTGTATTTGTAATGACTTGACACAGAAATAATTGTCTCAGGACGTAAGTGTTGTAATGTGTACCAAGTTCACAATCGGGAAGATTTAAAAAAAAATATGGAAAGACAAGTTTGGAGGGGGGGGGGGGGGGGGGGATCTGAATTCGGACACGTTTGGAGAGTGAAGGACTTCACTGCTGTTATTATTGTATCTACTTCAGAGTAGTTACTTCTGGTTTCATCTCGTCAATAATTCCCTACAACCCCACAACAAACTCTTGAGGTTTCTCATGTTTTCTTCCCCGAGTGATTGCAAAATAATAGTGGCACAAATTTTCAAAACCACAAAAACCTTATGTATGTTACTTCGTAAGTTATTCTGCATTGGTGAGAGCTGACTTCTTTGAACCGTAGCTAAGTTTCCGATTGTTTTGTAGGAATCTTACTTCATTACATTCGTATCATTTGACTTAATGTCCCTCACATGTTTAATTGATTTAGGGTGGGCCTCGGAATGTGACAGTTGACCGAAAGTAAATATTGCCTCCACTAACCTCCAATTTAATTTAATTTAGGGTCGTCAAACTCACCCTTAAACGTTCTTTGAGTCTTCGTAACCTTCCTTTCTCTAAATTTTGAGCTCGACAACGATTTGTAGCCCTTTAGGCTTGATGTAGGCCCACTCCTGGTTGCGAGTGTACAGCATAGAAAGAGCCGGCCCCAGTACGACATAACCTCCCGGCCGCGCTGTGTTGCCTGCCCGACTGCCTTGGCTAGATTCCCTGTATATAACTTCACTACTGTATAGTCCTAGTGCTGCTATACAACACTGTTATCACTTTTTGACGGTATATACAGGGCGAGGATCATCCCTGCAAGGTGCGACGACGGTACGTTTTTTGTTGTTAAAAAATTAGCAGATATTTTTTTAAATATCCGCCTTTATGGTGGGTTGAGGTAGGTGTCACTGAAAAATTACTGAGAAGAGATACCAGGTTACCCTACTGTTGATGATGGAGTTCGCATCAGCTGTCCTGAGAATTGTTTACTTGTCATGCGCTTGTGGAACGTCATCTTTTTGGTGTCATCATCATGTACACGATAGTCTGATGACTGTTTTATAATTTGTCTCTATAGCATTTTTGTACGGCTATTCTTGAACAACTCACAGTGAAACTTCCACAAGCAATTTGTAAATAGAAAAATGGGATGGCAATGTTTGACTGTGATTTGGCAAAGAGCGGTGAGCACGTGTCTACCCCCCCCCCCCCCCCCCCCCCTCTCGAGTTGAACAGCTGATTCCCACTCTCCCTTTCTCTTTGTGCCTCAGTACTTGGATGTTAAAGGGAGATTACCCTTTGAAGTTGTGTACAACCCCCGCCCCCTCCACTTTCTCCCCGATGGTTTGCAGTCGCGGCAGCGATCTCTTTGCCCCGCCATTTCAGTCCTCAATGCTCTTTTATGCTTTTGTGCTGAAAGTCAGGTTTACTTTTCGCTATGGGTTTTGTGCGGTGAACAGAAACCATGTTGGGTTGAAATAGATCTGTTAGCTAGTTATTGTGGGGGTAGGTTCTGAACTCCCCTTTCTGTAATCCGGACTGAAACAAATCCTTGCTGCTCCAGTGCCCCAGTTATCTGTTGAAAGTTGAACTTTGCCACCTTGTCTGCCATTTGAGTCATGGTACTTCCTTTGAAGAGAACTGTAGGAACTGCGCTGATCTTCTGTTTCTGCACCGGCCCTTTGGCTGGACACTTGGTAAAACTTGTGGTAGCTATCATACCCTGATTTGGGTATTAGGGATGAGGGTTTTAGTCTAAGAGCTTATCCGTCCACGATTTTTTTTAAACTCCAAAGTAATTTACGCTATACTTCAGGGCGGGTGAAAATGTTCTTGAACTTATGCATGTGATCATACTGATCACCATACACTCCCGACTGAAAATTTCGAGTGAGCGAGGAGGATCCATGTGTGTGAATCTTCTGATAACTCAGGGGACACGACCTCAGACATCTGTATTGATAATGATGAACGCCAAACTGCGGTTGTCCTTCCGGGGAGCGGTGGTGGCGGGCACGTTGGCTGATAACCACGTGGTTTGACGTGTAACCATGAATGGGAGATTGGGTCCATTTGTTGGAATTGGCCAATAGAGAATAGGCCAAGCCGGCAAGCCATGCCATCTTCGGCGCGCCGGGTGCGTGAGAGTCTTCCGCCTCCGCACTCGCACCAGGCCGAGCACTGTCAACTTAGCTTCAGGAGCCCCGAGGCCTCACCAAGTATATCAACGGTATCGGTCATGTCTCATTTAGAAAATATTCAAATGTTGCGGTATTGTAAAATGACCTTGCTTGCGGCCTGGCCTTTTAGTGCGGACCTGGTTTTCTACGGTGACGCGTGGCGCGTGTCTAGGGAAGCCCTCAAGGTTAGGCTGTTTAGGTTTATTTTTCTTATTGTTTGTTGTGGAGCGATCAGCTGGGAGGGGGCGTGGCCCCACGTGCTTGCGGCCGGTGCCCTTGTTGCACGAGCCCATTATCTTGATTACCGAGCCAACTGTGAACTGCTCAGTGTGCTCAGTCTTGTATCTCATCTTGCCGGGTGCAATATGGACTTGCGGGACTTGCTGCTACTTTGCAATTCCGGCCTCGGGCGCTGCCAGGCACCGGCCCGTTCTGTACTAACCGGAAAAGAATTCTGCTGGTATCACTCTTGCTCACTCTTGACATAAATATAATAAACGTGGAAACCAATTAACCCTCAGGAAAAGAGAGATATCCAGGTTTATTGACGTATGTTCGTTGCAATAAGGGGAAATCCATTCGATTCTCTGGCGTAGATAGTATTTATTCCATTTTGGTATTTCCTCAATGAGTGGAAAGACATACCCCCCTCATTCTCTTGTCGTATTCATACACTGTATTTCATTGCTGGCAATCTTCTCAGCTTTGTAGTATTAGTCTTCTTTATCTGGATTAAAAGATTATACTTCTATTTTGGTTTTTGATCCTGTGCGGAATTGCGACCCAGCCCAACAGTTGTAGGGGTATCAGCGGTAAAATTACACTGGAAACAGTTCCTGGTGCTAGTTGTGTGACTAGTGACAATATAAACACCCTCATTATTACCTCTCGTGTCAGGTCCAGTATTATAGTGGATTGTGTGAAATTACTGTGGCATGTGGAATCCCCTACCGGCCTAGCTATTGCTACTTGTCGGCATAAATACCTTGTTGGCTATCATACCTGAAGCAGACTGGAAAACTTTTGGCTGATAGACATAAGCGATGTATAGACGATGTGTTAGGCTGGATTTAGCTAATTTCGGAATGGAACGTACCCAAATTTTTTTCTGTAAGTTAAACAAGGTTGCCATGGGTTGCTAGGTAAACAAAATTCCGACTTTATTTACCTTAGCAACGCATGGCAACCTTGTTTAACTTACAGAAAAAAATTCGGGTACGTTCCATTCCGAAATTAACTAAATTCAGCCTTAACCGAGGTTTCGCCTGCCAGTGGCAGTTTTGCTAGTCCTATGGGACATGGAAAAATCCTGATAGGGTTTCTCAAACGAGGTTTGATGAAGATGTAGTACTTGAGAACTTTCTTTCAGGATAGTTAAAATGATATTTTTGTTCAGATGTTTCACCTGGATACCTTTTCGGGCTAATCGAGGCTAATTAGCGATTACACACTTTAGTAAAGGTTACTATCTATAGTGACTGAACCTGTGCACTGGTATTGACCGACAGCATACAGATCCAAGTGGGGTAATCATGCAGCTCTATGCGACTGCAGGCTTCCGAGCATAAAAATTAATTTTAGATTGGCGACTTCGGGTGAGTCCCACCATACTCGGTTAACGGTTAATCTCCAGTTAAATTTCAATTATTGCAC
Source organism: Mesopsocus fuscifrons (assembly GCA_950004255.1). Classification (NCBI taxonomy): domain Eukaryota; kingdom Metazoa; phylum Arthropoda; class Insecta; order Psocodea; family Mesopsocidae; genus Mesopsocus; species Mesopsocus fuscifrons. The sequence goes on along the minus strand of OX465373.1, from coordinate 16,617,452 downwards.
GGTAAACACCGAATTTAACTGGAGATTAACCGTTAATGGAGTATGGTGGGACGCACCCTATAAGTGACAGAATACCTAATTTGTGCCATTTTCGTTACATTACTCCGCGAGAGCTTCAGAATTTTTCTTCAGTCTAACGTAAAAAGCATTGTGTTCCGTGAGGGGTGGAGGACCTCTACTGGAGTGTGTGGAAAGGGGGGGAGGGGGTTGCTTGATATGCAGGGGGTTGGGTATGGTGACGTCACAATCAGCTGACGGCGGCATGTGTTTCTGTGGGAACCCCCCCTCCCCCCACCCTTTCCCGCTTCTTGACTATCTTCCGTTTGATTTCCCATCCTTCTACCTTTTATGATAATGCCTTGGCGGAAGTGCAGCCTGTCTCACTGCTGGTATATTGAAAATATTTTGCGTTTTGAAAACACTGTTATTAAACATATTGGGGTTTTAAGTAGGTAGCTAGACGGCCTCGATAGCCGAGTGGACTAAATGGTCGACTTTTGAGGAGCAGTGAGAGCCGGGTCACACCGCACAGGTTCGATCCCGATCCTACCAAAAAGTTTTTTCTGCTCGGCATTCACCTCTGATATGTTCAGCATGTCAAGCGAAATGTATATCGAGGCTGTGGTGGTTCGGAACCCACCTAAAACTCACCATCGTTTACTCGATGGCATGGGAGCTGGTATTTGGTAGTGCTGCCAGCTGAGCACAATGGATAGTTCTTGAAAACGGGCTAGTTGCTGGGCTTGTCCCCCCCCCCCCCCACCAACCCTCAGCTTTTATTATTATTTAAGTAGGTCGCTAAAGTCCGTCCTATATGTCGAAACTAAAATAATTGTAAGGACGTGGATAGTGGATGTGGGTACCCCGTGACATCCGTTGAGGCCCGAAGTAATCAGTCATTGTCCCCGCGTGGTTCCCGAGGGATGATGTATTAATACGTATAATTTAACATGGTGGATTCCATGTTGCTGATGTAAGGGGTCATCGAGCCATCCCCCCTGAGTGCGTTACCTAATCCTATATTCTAGTTATCTAATACATTGTAACACCAAATTTTCAGAATAGCTATTTGGTCTTGAGCAGTGGATTGGCGCTATTATATTCAGGAAATACCTTCCCCATATGTGATGTTAATGGGAATTTTTCTGTGGGAAAGAAAAAGGTTTATCACAATATTGACAAATGCTACTAAGGGTGCGAAGAGAAAAACTCCGATTTTCTCGGAAATTTAACATGGTAAACATGGGAGAAAATCTCCAGTTTTCTCTTAACTGGGCATGGTGGGACGCACCCTAAATGTAATTTGTTCACTGTAAACGTGATACTTCTCATGTTTCCGGATTTTCAAACAGCGGAAAATTCTTCCTAAAAATGATGTTTTTCTGAGATTTTGACATTAGTTGGATTTAGTTGGGATAAACCAAATTCCCAGCAAGATTAAAACAGCTGAAATCGAAAATAAGCACTGGGAAATGGGGGAATATATACGCTGTTCAATTGCTAGGTGGCTACTTGTAAGCGAATTTAAGAGTTTTTCCAATCAAGGAAAACAGTGAAAAGTAACCCCCCCGCTTGCAATCTTCAGCTCAAGCCGAACCGTAGCTAACCTTACTAGAAAAAAATAGAGCTTGGCATTACTTTAGATCCATCTGTTCTCCATTTTGTGCTCGAGTGTGTAATGAATTTTCGCGAAGTCCATTACCCCTTGTACCTTAAATAAATACCTTAACACTATTCTTTTCCTTTTCGTTTTTCTTGGTTTTTTTTCTGTTCTTGAGATTATTTTCCTACTTAGCCCCCGATTACACCTTACAATTTCCAATCCAAATAGGATCATAAAAAAATATGATCAAGAAAAATTGTAAGGTGTAAAGTGAATTGAGTCAATTATGATACAATTTGTATCGGCTGGTACAAATTGTATCATAACTGCTGCGACTACCTTCCTGTAGGCTGCGATGTGTTTGTTGTTGTTGGGTTAGTCCGTTAAAAATGGCGGCTGAGGTAAGTGGAATGGAAATGACCCGTATTTTAATAGAAAATGTGGAGGAGTCCGAATTTCTTATAACGATGAATTGAAAGAATATAGCAGAAATTATTTAACCTAAAACGGTTCAAAAATCTTCAAAATTCTATTTTTTTACCATGTCAAGTTGGCGTCACTGCTAAAACATGATCCTATTTTTATTGTAAAGTGTATTACAGTTTTTCTAAAATTTTTATGATGCTAAAAAAATAGGATCATATAAAAATAGGATCATATATTTATTGTAAGGTGTAATCGGACCCTTATCTAGAGTTGAAATATTCGTGTTTAGCTCAAACTTCATGTCGTCATTTCGTTGGCAGTCTCCATATTCAAGTGGCTGTTGTTTCCCTCGACTTGGGGCTCTTCGCCTGGCACGAAACATGGAACAGTCAACGGAAGTTGTTCTTTTTGTTGTAATTCTAGAACTCTGGTTTTGCTTTTTGGCAGCTGACGGAAAGGTAGACCTTGATGGGTTACTGGCGTCCGGCTTTTTTATTCCGCTTTCCGATTATCCGATCTTTCAGTGGTTTCTTTTATTCGTGGATCTTGACCAAACGCTGTACGAGTGGGGTTGGTTTTTACTTTCTTAATTTAAATCCACCTAAAGGTAATCTTTCTTCTGATCCTACACGAAGTTGTAAGGAATTTTGATTTCAGGAGTATTGATCGAACTTTTAGGAATTCTCCTGACCTACATTAACTTTACGAAGATTTTATGGAAACATTATAATTACGTATGTGTACGCTACTTTGTTAGGATTCATTGTATCAGGTGTGTTACTATGATGATTTACTGGTTGAAGTTAATTGAGCGTGAAGATGAAAACAATAACGTGTTCCATTGATAAATGTAATAAAAGATGCACAAGGCGCAATTACGATGACTAATGAAGTCATCAACAACAAATGGGAGGCACCAGGTCAATAGCATGAGCTCGGGCAGACGGGCGGAGAGAAAAAACCATTTAACTGGTCGGACACAACACAACCCGGTCAATGGTAAAGGAGACAGGTGGGGATTGACGGTGATGTGGAGCACGTGGTGGGTGCGGTGGGACGGGCGCGCCGCTTGCTGAGGGAGCCGGAGCTCGCTGCTTGCGAGAATACGAGACTCGGCGCTCGCCCGGGCGAGGCCATGCGTCGAGCCCGCACGAGAAGCCCGGCCCGACCGTGTCCATGCTACTCCAAGCGGGACTTCTTATCGAGGACTCGGCTCCGCGCTCTACTGGGGGACTCCGTTCCTATCTTTACCAACTCACTTCAAGGAATTTTATACCCACCTTTCTTCTCTTTCGACCCTCTACTCTCCCTCATTTTCGATTAGGACTGCTGTGTAGATTTTTATTGCCCCCCACTTATTGTCTTTTATAGTTGAGACCAGGCTAGAGAGTGGCGGGACCATTACAAGAGATTAGCCGCGTGGAAAGGCTTCCCTTTCTAGATTAGAAAGAGGTTTACGAGTGTGAAAATAGTTTGATCGTTCTTATTCATTTTATGCCCCTTTTCTCGTCTGAGAAAACTGTTGCTATCTTCTGATAGTGGTGTTTACAATTCCGTGTAATGAAATGATCAGGCCGACCAAAGTTCCTCGTAGTCGTAGTCCCGACCCAACAGTGAGGGGGAGATGGGCACTGGCCGAAATTCCAAATTTTTTAGGAGATAGACACCCATCCTGTAAAGTACACTGGTTCATTATTCTGTAGGTACTTAGCTGTCCATTACCTACAGCTACCGAACTAAATAGTTTTAGCTCACTTGTTGAATTACAGCTTCACTTAGGATTGGATTGAATGTAATAACAGCTGACTGAGTAAATTTTGTTGTTACAGGAACTGTCGGGCGCGAATAGCAATGATTCCAACAGCGGGCACGCGGGGCCTGCCACCCCCAACTCAGGAATGAGACCTACCCCCTCCCCTACAGGATCCACTGGCTCTAGATCCATGTCTCCTGCAGTTGGTAAGTACCGCTCCTATCTCAAACCTCAAGAAGAGGATTGATCGACATCTTTTGGCGCTGCCACAGTGCCACTGTAAGGTGGCATTACCTCGGCGCTGCTATAATGTGCAGGAAAACGGAATAACCCTTTAGTTACTTGTCAGTGGTTTTATTATTTTTAAATTTATTTTTGACCTTGTCCTTCCCGGTAAAGTTCCCCTGAAGTAAACTGGATGAAGTGTTGAAAGCTTCTTCAGCTATAGCTAGGACCTAAGTGATCAGTGAGTATAAGTCGTCAATAGCATCGACTTTAAATCCGATAATTCTCCGTAAGTCTTCCTTAATTGTAGAGGTTTCCTCGCTTGGAGATAACGTAAGGTTCGTTATCAGCAGTGACATTAGAGCGTCCAGACAGGTTACGGAGGGGAACCGTTGTGATTGGCCAGCTTCCACCTAGGGCAATCCCAGTTGGTTTGGTTTGAGAGCAGTCTAACCCCGAAGATTGTTGACTGGGCACTTGGGTTGGCTAGTAGCAATCGCAGTGCTAGTGTGTAACTGACCCTTAAGATTGATTGGCTGATAGCACCTCCGATCGGGGACTCAATCTAATCTCACCCTGACTGGCCTGATGGACCTGGCGGAGAGGAAGTGCCATTACTGCTGTTGACGTGCTGTTGAGTGCAACGGACGATGATCTCTCATGCGATCGATGAAGATGAAGATGATGCTCAGTATTATGGAGGCCAATCTGATTTGCCTTCAGTGTCTTGGTTGCGTTATACATAAATCTTACAGTGACCCACTGCGGTGTTTTGAAGACTTTTCTGAATTTTTATCCCATTTTGGGTTTTGGCTAGGTAAGTTTTTTTTTAGGTCCACGACGTGAATCGGAGTATTGTTCTTAGGAAATAAATGAGTTTTTCGAACTATCAGCATTCGTGGCTTACCACAGGATTTTGACACTGCAGGATCAGGTTGGTCCATATGAAAAATGCAAAATGCACGTAAATATAATATAGGACATCTTCGCCCATTACTGTACTACTCTCAATACCAGCTGCTCAGACGGAATTTATCTTATTTCATTATAGCCTGTGGAAAGTGCAGCCATCATGGTGCCGGCCATGTGTGAACACGATCTGAAATGTAAATGTTGGTGTGATACGGGAAGCAGCAGGGGGGCGTGGACATGGCGGTAGCGATTAGGGTCACGGCGGTGGCCTTGCACTTGACATTATTCATCCCAACCATCAACGTTTGCCGAGGCTAATTTATGTACCGTCTGCTCGCAGCAAGGTTACATGCCGTGTCCAACTCATCAAATTCCACTTGCACTCATTTCTTTATTTCCTTGCCCTCGGTTTATTGCATTTTGCTCCAGATGGAATATACAACCTGACGGACGGGCTAAAAAAAATGTCAAAGTTGCGTCCCTGCTATACAGTGTCAAATTCCCAGTATTTTTTCGTGGATATACAAGTGGACTGTAAAGTGGGTCGTGTATCGTGTAAGGCAAGGGAAAAGCGAGTGAAGCTGTAAAATGTGTTTGGATTGGATGGTGAAGCCCGTCGGCGGGAATACAATCATGTAGGTGCCCCCCCCCCCCCTCCCCCCTCCCCCCCTCTCAGCTGATCCCCTCTCCACCACCTCCCTCAAGGTCGCGGCCGCTCAAAACCAAATGGATTGCTACATGATATTACCCTTCACCCTCTTTCCACGCCGGCAACGTGCTTTTATTTACTTTTTATATCCAGCCCCAACATTGCTTTATTTTTTCAACAATTCCCACGTTCACAGTGAAATGTTTTTTCCGGAGTTAATCAAAGCATGCTCGTTATGTTGGTGTTGGTGATTACCGTGTGTTCACTGTTACAGCGCGGAACCAGTTTTAAGTGGTGTCATAAAAATTCTGTTTAGGGTGCGTCCCACCATGCCCAGTTAAAATTAAACTGGAGATTTACCATGTTAACATGGTAAACATAGAACAAAATCTCCAGTTTAATTTTAAGTGGGCATGGTGGGACGTACCCTTAGAATACTAGACCTCGTACGCGATGGCCAGGGTTTGAGTCATCCCAGCATTCACATTTCGATGATTTCCCATCAACGGCATTAGCGGTATCTGAGTTTTTCACTCGCTGCTCACTGGTGTTCTCGGCTTCGTTCCAATCGTTCCAGCCTTTTTGACGTTGACCCAATGTTTTCATCTTCAGTCCCAAAGAGTTGGAATTGTGATTTTACAGGAACCAAGCCGAGGGGGTAACCACTCCAGAGATTCCTTGAGATTCCATAAGATTTCCAAAGATTCCCAAGGATATTCATAAATAGATGAATCCCGAAGGGGTAACCACTCCAAAAAAATTCCAAGATTCCCTGAGATTTCATAAAGATTTCCAATGATTCTCAAAGAGATTCCCAACGAGTGGTTAACCCCTCGAACCAAGCTCATAGTTATTTGAATAGAAGAAAGTATGGATCGGAGAGACAGGTGGCGTGCGTACGGAACTCCCCTCTGCATCTGTGTAGGTTGTACACAGTGCTTAGCTATGCCATTGTACATAATGTCATACCACATGTTGTTGATGTATGGGCATCGCCCTCTACTCTGCTACTAGTTGACATAGCAGGTAGCAGGCTCATAAACACCTGGTTGGCTAGTAATCGGAGCGTCGAATCTCAAGGTAGGTGAGCAGTGAGAATGATTTGAGGCTCCCGGAACTAAGATTTTACTGTTTTTAGATCCTTAATTTAAAGTGATTTCCCTTTGTAGCTCTCCCCTACCACTCCTCCCCAGCCTCCCCTACATTTACTGTAACTTCTTGTACCTACTACCTCCTCATAGAAGTGTGATTTTATGTACATTGTAGTGATGATTTGGTCGTTTGTTTACGCCAGTGAGTTTTTGTACATGATTGTGGCGCCGATGATTGACATCCCGGTTTGTTTTGGTTGAGGTGACCACTTGACCGTCAATTTAAAAAGATGCCTCCTGTGGTAGTTAGGTAATGAGGTTAAGGTCATCTAACATGTTGCCCGTGTCACTATAGACACATTGATATGCATCAGAGCGATAACGGCGGAGATACGAGCGTCGTTTGTAATTGCCGGTACATGGCACATGCATCTGTGCGGCTCATTCAGTCATTCATGAGCTCAGGATGAGCCAGCAGCCCGCGAGGCGCCGCCACCGGTCTGTCATCTTACGTCTTTCTGACATTATTTGACGTTTCCGATGAGCATTCGGTGAGGCGAACAAAACCAGACTGTCGGGCTCCGCACTGTCTGCGAAGTGCCGCGAGGAACCTGCCCGACTCGCATCTCTACTAATGTTAAACTTGACACTGTACCTTACCTCGGAATGATGGTATCCATAAGTACAGAAATTAACCGTCTGCATTGGGAAGTCATCTTTTTTTTTAGACCTACGGAAATAGTAATTGAGGACACATTACTCGGAAACTCGGAAATCTATTCACTTAAAAGTATGGGTTGTGGTTTGCGTGCTAATGGGAATCTTGTGTTGCAGGTCAGCAGAACATTCCGATGCCGCCGCGGCCGTCGAGCGGACAATCGGAGGCTCCACCGCCGCGGCTCAGCCACTCGCCGCTCACCTCGGGCGGGGGGTACCCGCAGCACCCGCAGCACCCACAGCATCAGTACAAGCAGCCTCCCTACCCCCAGCCCAACTACTCCCCCAGACCAGGGCCGGGTGCTCCCTACAGCCCGGCGCCTGCTGGCTACCCCCAGCAACCCAACAGCCAGTACCCTAGCAGACCGCATCAACCCGTCACCAATCACACACAATACCCTGGGTAGGTATTTTATGGAAATTACTCATTAGAAGTCACGTTAGTTAGAGCTGAAGAGTACTTTCAAAAAGCTATTCTGCTGAGTGCTAGAAGGGTGGCATGGTTATGCTGACAGAAACAACAGTGATAAATAATAAATAATTTTATAGGTTGGATATGTCATTAGATCGCATATATTTAAATCAAATTACTTGGTTATTTCAGGTACCAGACCTGGGGCCCGCAGCAGCCTGCACCTGGCCAGATGATGGCGAACCATGTGCCACCCAACGGAAAGGCGGGAGGCGCGCCGCCGTCCCAGGCGCCACCATCACCCAGTCAGCCGCCTGCCAACGCTGTGGGCCCGAGGCCGCACACACCACCGCTCTATTTAAAGCAGCACTTACAACACAAAATGGGATTCTCAGGGCCACCACCTCCACAGGGCCAGGGAGGTTACCCAGGGCAGGGAATGGGGCCACCGGGGGGCATGCACCACCCTATGGGCCCTCCTCCGCCGTCTGGTATGCATCACCCGGGAATGGGCCCTCCGCCTCCCCAAAATATGGGTCCTCCTCATGAAATGCCTCCACCACCTTCGTCTACTCCCAATTCGCACCCTTTGGCTGCCCATATGGAGGAGGCCCATGACAATGGAATCACCACAACTGCTGGAGGAGGCGGTAGCGCCACACACGTGTCCCCCGCGTCCCTCGGCAGCGTGACCAGTGTCGTCACCACGGGGCCTGACGGCCAGCCCATGGATGAGGGCTCGCAGCAGTCCACGTTATCAAACGCTTCTGCAGGTAGGTTCTGCTTCTAGAAGCTGTTGAGGTGGGCGTGTTATTCTTAAGGGTTAAAACACAGGTGGCACCAGAGTGCATGGTTTTTACTTATATCTTTCCAACGCAGTCGTTAGTTCATTTTGGTCACTTTTTGTGCCAGGAAGAAACCAATAGGCTGAACTACTTTCTGACTTGCACTTTTTTAACAGCATCTTTCCTAAAAGTCTGATAAACTTAGGCTCTGGCCCTGACCCATGTTTTGATTTAGCAATATAATAATTAGCAGTTCCACTTCAAGAAATAAACGTGGTATCGTCAATAAAACATTTAACAATTATAATTGTGGGGACTTTTTAGCGTCGGGAGAAGAGGCTGTGTCCGGGACAAGCGGGAAGGCGCGGAAAGAGATGGTGAGTCATCCCGCGACGCCGCAGAGCACCGCACCCTCGCCAGGGAGTGCGAGCGCCAACTCCGTGCACGAAGACTACGATGTCAACTCGAGCCCCACCAGCTGGCCGCGCACCCCCAACAGCCCGGTAACTATCAAATCATATCCACAGTTGGGGGCTTCATTGTGTTCTTCTCTGCTTGGGAATTAATCAGTGTGTCACCTTAGGGGGCTACTCTCCATTTCTATCCAACTGAGGAATTGAGTCGGCAGTCGGCACCAAGTTCCTTGTGCTTATATTTAGAGTTTGACTGGGCAGTAGGTAGGCGGTCACTATTTCGTCCCATTGAACTTACGTATTTTGAATACCCAAGACTCGCAAGTTGGATTGAAATTAACAATATGCGGGGGCCTTGCTTGCCTTTTGATGATGAGTAATACTAAAACCCTGTGCCATACCAGAGCCAGATAACAACTGAAGCTTGAAAGCGAATTATGTACGTGAAAGACTCCTTTGGTTTAGGAGTAAGAAAGGTGACGCACATTGTGGGTACTTTGAAGCAAAACAAACGCAGCTTCGAGGATACATGGGAGTAGAATTTACTCCGGTAAAAATAACGACTTTGTTTTGCCTCAAAAATACAACTAATCTTATTCATAGGACTGTTGATGTTGTACAGAAAAATGATGATCGAGGTTGTGCTGTACCTTTCATTTTCCTGAATGGGTTAAAAAATTGTTGAAGTTGAAGTCTTTGGAAACAAAGGTCGTGACGGTTGACCATCCTCGATATTACTTTCAGTTATTGCTAAATTATATCCGTTTGGTACTTGATCCTTGTGTTCCGCAGTAGACACAGAAAAAAATTAACCGGGACTAGTACTGCTTGGCTACTAGGACTTTTTTGGACATGTCTGTGTGTTCAACAAACTCGGCTAGGAAATTCGGAAAGAAAATGCCAAAAGTGGAAATTATTTTTACGGACGTTGTATGAAATTGTTAATGTATATTCAAAATGTGTTAAAGGAATGAAAAAATGAAGACGTTCCTCTTCTAGTAGGTATCTTACATTCTAGCTCAAAACATTGTGATAGTCACTATATCGTTTCAGCTCGTTACTAAGGAGAGAAGAAGTGGTCTGCTCTCAAGCTGTCTCTGCTCTGCAAGCCTGACTGGGGCGCCTTCTTCACTGTTGAATAACCCCGTGATGGCCGAAATAATGGCTCACGCTGGATAACTTGCTAATTTTTTGTTTATTTTCAGGTATTTAACAGCCACGTTCCCTCTGACACCTACAGATCCGGCAAGGTTATTACAGTTTACAGTTTTCATGGCTGGTTGTGATGCGCATAGCTAACGCTTGTCCACTAACCCCCAGCTTGCGGTTTGGCGTTCCTTTCATACTTCAGAGTCCCACCTCCCTTTCGTTCATTTTGTTCTACGTCTAGAGATTATTTTTCGCAGATTTTAATTCCTGTAGCTGCGCATCATAGGTGCGTTTGTTTGGTTCTCTAGGAGGTGATTTGTTGCTTAACTATTCTGTTTCGCTCTTAGACAAGCTGCCAGTCGCCGAATAATTATTTTCTAGACATTTTCGCTCGAAGCAGAAAATTCACATTAGGTGAAGCACAGTACATGCAGAGTGGGTATTCAGGTCTTCAGTGAGAGATGATAGTCATGTTGTTGGTAAGCACAGCTGAAGCACCTGAATAGTCACCCAGACCCGCAATATTACTGTTGTAAAGTCACATGTTTAGTTACCATGTCCAATAGAGCCGGTCGGCATGCTTACAATTATTTCCGTTATATTATTTTAGTGCTAAGTTACTTGAAATTGTTTGCATGCTTGAGGCACGGCCCTCTTAAATCCTGTGAATTGGACTTCTCCGTCAGTGTTGCCAGACTGACTCGATTCCGGCTTGTATCATTTTGCCAAAATGTAATTTCCCCTTTTAAAATAGCATGAAAGTATAAGTGATTTTTAGGACTTCGCGGTGAGCTAAATGTAGTCGAAATCGAATGTGACAATCTGGCAACATTACCCCGCCATATTTTCAGTGTCTAGATTAGCACGTCCACTAACTGGTGTCTGAAGCCTGTCCCTCAGCATCTCATGCATTGCCGTCGCATCGCATGAGCTCTGATGCGCCGATGCTTTTTCAGGTGGTTGCTGCTCGCATTTTCGTTCATTTCTTTTTGTTGCTGGACGGTGGTGAGGCTGGTGTGGACCACAGAAACCCCTCTGAGTTCTAAAGTCTAAATAATACTCACTACTGGTGTTATGGGTAATCGCACGGACTTGATGTCATGGTGGCGCAGGCCGTTAGCGTTGCTTGCTTGGACTGCAATTGGCGATACCATTGCCCTTATCTCACTCACTTGCCAACTTAGCTCGTGTTACTTGACGTAATTAAACAAGTCAGGTGATTAGAGTGCTGTATTATTGCGAGGTTAATAATTTTGAGCAGTTGGGGGTTTATAACCCTTCTCGTAACTTTTCTTCATTTATCCTGACTCCCGTTATTATAAACAGAAAGGATATTCTAACTTCTCGTATCTACATTTTCCATGAATGTGCTGTTGTTTTTCTGCTTCTGAAAAATTAAACCATCATTATCAGTCGTCAGCATTCTAAGAAAAAATGTCCTTATTCACTCTGGACGGCCACAGGGTCCGTTTAAAAGTTAAAAATCTACAAAATCAGCATGGCCATATATTGGTTACTTTTTTATTCATCAACTTGGGTCCTGCATCTGGACGGTTTGTAATTGGCAATAGTATTTGGTGAGTGAGGGTAGGGCGTGGCGCCTCGGCCCTCGCCCGTTCTAACGCCGCCGTTATTTCCAGCAGCCTGACAGTCTGAGCAAGCTGTACGAGATGGACGATGCTCCGGAGAGGCGGCACTGGCTCGACCGCCTCCTCGCCTTTATGGACGAGAGGCGGAACCCCATTACAGCCTGCCCTACCATCTCCAAGAACCCCCTCGACCTCTTCCGCCTCTATCTCTATGTCAAAGAACGAGGCGGCTTCATGGAGGTAAGTATACGGGAAGGGCTTTGCCACGGTCTATTTCATACAACTGGGGAGTTCACCGTAATTCCTTAATTTTCCTACATTGCCTTCTTCCATATAATTGTTTCACAACTGGTTTCATTTGTATTTATAAATAATAGAACTGTGACGAAAAGTGAATGTGACGTAGCCTGTGTACTTATTTATTTTCGGTTATTTCTTTATTCTGTTACCTACTTGTTTCGTTCGTTGCATGTTCATGTCGGGATTTGTTCGGAGGGAAAGGTGGGGAATTAATTCGCAATAGTTGATAAATGGATAAAAGATGAGTCTGAGTGAAGATTACGTCCTTTACTCAAGACTTAGCTAAGTCAGTTCGATCATAATCTGTAGTCTAGGTTTCTAAAACTAGGGTTAAATATATTTATGTGAAACTTTTGACAAGCTTGGTTGAACTAACCCCTGAAATTGTGTTTATATGCTCAGTTTGTTGTAAATCAGAGAAATACCGCGATCTACGCAATAGCTTCGTTTTTATCGTCGCCAATCGCAGTTTAATTTTGGCATAAAAACGTTGCGATTGTTAACAAATTATATAGATCTGTAACACCAACTGTCTTGCTTTGCTCAGGTGACGAAAAACAAAACGTGGAAGGACATAGCCGGGTTGCTGGGCATTGGCGCGTCTTCGAGTGCTGCGTACACGCTAAGAAAGCACTACACCAAGAACCTGTTGGCGTACGAATGCCATTTCGACAGAGGGGGAATCGACCCCCAGCCCATTATCAACCAGGTGGAGGCCCAGAGTAAGAAGAAGGGCAACAAAGTCATCTCTGTACCTTCCCCTGGTGAGTAAACGAATTTTGTAAATTTCTGATTCGTCGTATATTAGAGGTGTCACCCGTGCAAAATAGAATTTAACGTACGTTTGTTCGTAACGCACTGGTGAGTGAATATTCTCCAAAAACCATTCTAGGAAGTTTACAGGTTATTAGTACTGACAAATAACGGAGAAACCGGAAATCAAGTAAGCTAATTATGTCACTAGTGTGACAGCTAAACAGGTGAATTACGGTGTTCAAAATATCAGTAAGCTACAGGTACGAAACTACTCGTTTGCATTTTTTTCACACTTCACTTGTGGTGCCACCATTATGGAATGACCTCTGTGTAATATAGTTCTGTTACTCGTCTCTGTGTACCGATACAGTTAGTTTTAGAATGTTTTTACTTTCTCGCTAGCCATATATGGCGAGAAAGTAATTGTTTTCGTGCAAAATTTCGAAATTGAGATTTTGGGTTTCCCATGATCCTGGGGGTCCCCTGAGTCCAAAAAAGTGGTTTCTGGAAAAAGTCTGTCCGTCCGTCAGTCCGTCCGATAGTCCGTCAGTCAGTCCGTGCAGTGCTCTAGCGCCTATACCGTTCATCCGATTTTGATGAAATTTGGCATGGACCTGTCTAAAATCACTGCCGAGACACATTTTTAAGGATTTTTTGATTGGTCAAAAATTGCGGCCGCTATTGTCAAAAAACCGCCAAAATAATTCAAAAATCGTGTTTTTGGTTAGTCGGACAAGCGCCGACGGTACACTTTTCAATCTATAACACTGAAAATTGGTAAGTGTGTTGACAAATAGATGCTTCGAGGTCATTTGCAACTAAAATTGAATTGGTTGAAAATTACGGCCGTTCTGGACCAAAGTTCGATCGTTTCGGCGCCATTCACATTTATTGACCGATTGTCATGAAATTTGGTAAATTTGTGTAGAACCATGTAACTTAAACATTTGTCAAACAGAATTTTGTTATCTTCAAAATTACTGCCGTTGTAGTCAAAAAAGTGTCGAAAATGAGTTGAGAATGAGAAACCACGTTTTTGTATGGTCGGAACGCATTTGGGACTAGAGTAATAAAATGACAGACGTGAGATTTGGTATGAGTGATCTCAGATAGATGCTCGTGGGTCATTTTTAACCGATTTTGGATTGCTTAAAAATTACGCCCGCAAAAAAATCTCAAAAAACCCAAAAAAAAAAAAATCATTCTGGGCGAGAAAGTTAAGTGCGACTGTTGTCGGACCCTTTATTTTTTCAAAATGGGTTGTTGTTATAGGTTCGTCGAACTCACAAGACTCTTTTCCGGCGGGAGGAAATAGCGGCAGTATGGATGGTTACCCCGGATATCCTGGGTATCCACCAGGTGGTGCCAATGCTGAATACCCAGGCTCCAACCAAAGGCCCTCCCAACCCACCCAACCATCTCCCATACCAGGTAAAGAATAACGACTTACTTGTTACTCATTTTTCTTTCGTAATCGAAAGGGTATGTGAATTTCTCAGTTCGGTTTCATACAAGTTTCGTACTTCAGTGTCAGATTTGTAGACCTACAGGTAGTAGAAAATTGGAGTACTATGCAAACAGAATGGCCTCCAGTTAAAAGCAGTTGCCGAGGATGACAAACCACTGCGCAAATTTGAAGAATCTCCATCTCTGATGTAGCAGATTCAGTGTGAAGTAGTGATCTGAGGCAAACACCTGTCTTACTTATTACTTTTTCAGAAATCTTGACTCCTCAGAACATGATTTAGGTTTTAGGAAGGGAGCAATATAGATGGCTCAACGGTTTTGTTTGCTTAGAATACAGAAAATGTTTCCTTTGTTCTTAAATAAATATAGTATATCATTTTGTCAGAAACTAGTCCTTAAGTTTAAACAAGGATCGTGAAACCCACCCTTAATGCATTGTACGTTGATATTGCAGGTGGTATGCAACCAGGTGGGTACCCTGGGCAAGCGGGCTATCCTGGGCAGTACCCTGACTCGTATGGTCGAAGTGGGGAGTACAATCAGCAGTTCCCTCAGCAAGGCTACCCACCCTCCAGGCCTGGTCCCATGTACCCTCAGTACCCCCCTTCCGGGCCGCCCGCAGGGCCGCAGGAAGGGGATGCGAGGAACTACCCTCAAGGTATAGCTCTGCTTCCTGAATGTATCGTAATTATCGGTAGGAAGAATAGTACTTTGTTAATCACATCGCGAATATTTTGAATGAGAACAGGACAGGATCTGTTTCCTCTTGCTTTATGGCCCAGTGCGCTTTCACTTTTGGATAGCTTTTGCAGTCTCCTGGAAGAGTAAGCGTTCTCACCTACACAGCAGTGCCGCATATACCTACTTATTTTCACAGGTGGAGCCGGAACACCGCCTGGTCCAGGAGGGCCTGCCCCAGCAACGGGAGGCCCGCCCGCCCCCGCGGGCGCCGCGCCGCAGGACCAGTACAGAAACTACCCCGGCAACTACTCTGGGCCACGCCCGGGCTACCCCACACCTGCGGGCGCCAGCCCCAACGCACCCGCGCCCGGGGCTTACCCCCCGGGCCAGCCTCCGCAACAAGACTATTACCGACAGGAACAGGTAACTTTCATTCTTACGACGAACGTACTTTGATTCTATTCAGTCTAAGGTGGGTCTGTTATAGTGCTAGTCCGTTACCTTAATTTTCAGATTTGTGAACGATGAACTTCGGTTACCGATAGTTGTACTAAAATTTCGCTGGGGGAGCATTATTTCCTCCTTTTAATGAACTGACAGAGAATTACTTATGCGGCACAGGGTTCCTGTAGTATTTTATTAAAAACTACCTTAGTAGTTGATCGCAATGGTTAAATTTCCTTCGACCCTTCTGTCTAAACCACTGTATTTTTTTTTTTTTTTTTCGAACGGCTAGTAGCACGCATGGATTCCCTTATGAATTGGTTGTTCCTAATTTTGTAGTTTGTTTCGTTGTTGTAACGTGTAGAAGTATGTGGCAATTAGCGAGCATGTGTGTTGTAGGTGGCCTATGCGGCGCAGGGCGGTTGTTACCCTCAGGCCGGTCCGTATGCTAGCGGTAGCAGTAGCAGTAGCGCAAGCGGTAGTTACCCCAACTCGCAGCTAGCGAGGCAGCTCGTGGCGCCGCAGCAAGTATGTGATACGTTTCACGGGTAGAGCGGTGTGGGGCTTTCATTAATTCAATTTTACTCATTTTTTGTTTCGTTGCATGTTGCTTTATAGTGCTCTAGGGGGAATAAGAGCAAAGACAGCTGTAGATCCTGAAGATTTATTTTTGTTTTTTGGTGAACCGTATGAATTTGAAACTCAAGCATTTGGTTTTTAGCGTTTCCCTGACAAAACGAGTAAAAAACATCTCGCATAGTATTGGAGTATTTCAGTTTTTGAAAAGCTAACCATGCATGTAATGCTTTGTCCCTTTTAAGTAACTCATTTTTTTACTATCCATTAATTGGTTACTTTATTTCTTTGGATGCTTATTCCTTGCTGCCCAATCCAGAGTAGTCATCACTTCCTTCAGTTTTGGGTTCGAAACCAATGTTTCTTCCATTTCTCAATGACATCTTTCCAAGTAAACTGAACTGTTGGATGTTTTTGTTGAAATATTATAAAAAAAATATATATATTTTGTCGCCAGAATATTGAGATTTAACAATAGTGTGAATTTTTGGACAAAAAAAGATAGGTAGCGCAATTGTTAGATCACATTGGTCTTCCACAAAAAACATTCAGAGCCCCCATAAAATATCTCGGACTTAGTTCGGAATTTTGTGTAGACTGGCATTTTTTTTACAGGCATACGGAACAAATGGCAGCACGGGTAGCGGGGCAGCGGGAGCGACTCCTCAGCCTCCCGGAGGCGCCAGCCCTGCCGGGAAAACCATGACCACGATGACGATGCCCCCACCCGCACCCCAGCCCCGCAGACATCCTGACTTCTCCAAAGAACAACAGCCCTACCAGGGCTACCCTGGGCCACGCCCCGGTTATGGCCCGTGGCCTAATAGCCAGTTCCGGCAGCAATACCCGCAGCAGTGGCAGGGTGGCCCACGCTACCCCACGTCACAGGCGCCCCCTAACTCCTACCCTCCCCCACAGCCCATGCAGTCCTGGGGCAACTCTATGCCTGTACCCGGCGTCGGTCAGAGCTCGCCGCTACGACCCGCGGGGCCTCGGCCCCCTTTCAGGCCGCAATGTCCCCAGGCCCCGCCTAATAAGGTGAGGCTACTGTTCCAAAGCATTTTGTTCAATTACTACCTACCTTGAGACATTGAGTTTTCTTCAGAAGATGTGTTTACTGAAACTGTTCTTGTTGTAATTATTGGTATCGGATTTTCAGAGCTCAAGTCTGCCGCCGGGTGTGGCGGGATCGAAGCGGGAGCTGCAGTTCCCTGCAGAGTGCGTCGAGTCCGTGTCACCCGTGCTTTACAAGCGCCGCCGCCTCAACAAGCTGGACGTGGCTCCGCTGGAGGCTTGGCGGGTCATGATGGCCCTCAGGTCTGGCCTGCTGGCCGAGACTACGTGGGCTATAGACATCCTCAACATACTCCTCTTCGACGACTCCTCCGTCGCCTACTTTGGACTGAACCATATGCCCGGCCTACTTGAGGTGCTGTTGGAACATTGGCGCAAGACACTCGACGATGTGTTCGAGCAAATACCCGAGCAGAAAGCACCAAGTATAGTGGACCTCGGGGAGCCAACGCCAGAGCCGGGTGAGACGACGCGTGTGCTACCGGGCGTACCCGACAGAACTCTCGAACCTGTCAGAGGACGGCCTGTGGTTGTGGAGCCGCGGAGTGACCTTTTCGTTAAAGACGGGAGGAGAAATTGGGACGTGGACGACGACAGTGAGCCGCCAGACCCCGCGGCCCATATCATTTCGCCATACAGTGGCGAGTTTGTCCATCTACCTTTCGCCCGTCGTCTCCCAGACGGGAAGATCTTCAAGACTGAGCCTAGTGAGCGGACTGAGCCGGTACGCCTCCCCATTCGGCGTCGTAAAGACTCGCATTGTGAGGACGAGTGCTACTCGCGTGACGAGAGCAGTCTACTGCTTGCAACCGAGGCACAGGACAGCCTGGCGCGTCGCTGCGTCTGTCTGTCGACAATATTGCGTAATCTGAGCTTCGTGCCCGGCAACGAGGCGGAGATGGCGCGGTCTGTAGTACTGCTGGGGCTGCTAGGCCGTCTGCTGCTTCTACACCATGACCATCCGCCGCGCGTCACGCAAGCGCGCAACTACGACCGCGAGGAAGACGCTGACTTCTCCGACTCTTGCTCTAGCTTACAGGTAGACTGCTCTATACCTCTTTTGTTCGAAAAAATTCGACCTAGTGTTTCTTGCACTAATTTCACACCTCCCCAAGTTGCAGATGCTGTCCAAATGCCACTTGTCCCACTCTCCCACTTGGTCAAATGCAAAACCCTGAGCCGCATTCTACATGAAAATTTGCCACGTAAATAGTACAAACCACT
This sequence comes from Mesopsocus fuscifrons, assembly GCA_950004255.1. Lineage (NCBI taxonomy): Eukaryota > Metazoa > Arthropoda > Insecta > Psocodea > Mesopsocidae > Mesopsocus > Mesopsocus fuscifrons. The sequence continues at coordinate 16,599,206 of OX465373.1, read as the reverse complement.
ATTTGAATGAAAGCCCCAGAGGCATTTTATCCTCTTTTAGTAGGTGTACAGGAGCTTAATGTGATAATGTTAATTGCAGGGGGAAAGTGAGTGGTGGTGGGACTATTTACACCACATACGGGAGAATGTGTTGGTTACTTGTGCGAATGTGGCCGGGCACATGGACCTGAGTTTGCACCCCGAGGAGTTGTCCAGGCCTCTGCTAGACGGTCTGCTGCATTGGGCAGTGTGCCCCGCTGCTGCCGGCCAGGACGCTTTCCCTACAGTGGGGCAGAACTCGGTGCTGTCGCCTCAGCGGTTGGCGCTTGAGGCACTGTGCAAACTCTGCGTCACGGATGGCAATGTCGATCTCTTGGTCGCCACGCCGCCTTACTCTCGCCTCGAGCGCCTTTGCGGTGTCCTCTCGAGGTTACTTTGCCGCGGCGAGGATCAGGTTTGTGGAAAAGTTATTTATTGGAGTGGCACACAAACTGGCAAAAAAAAATTCTGCTGAATAATTCATTTAAATCTGAATTATGTCGGTTGTTATATTGGTATGTCTTTAAAAATATAAAAAACTGGCTGAAGGCTTATGCCTGATAACCTTGGCCCAATCAAGTATAATCCCACTGACTTGATTATTTTGTTGATATGGGAACTGAAACAAGTTCTGAAGTAGTTCTAGTCTTTTCAATAAACTTACTATTATTTAACAACGTAATAACTGAAGAATTTTGTTTAACGTGAAATGGTAGTATGGTGTCTCCAACAATGACGCCTTTTTTCTGCACAAAAAAATTAACAATTGCATTACAATACGTTAAAGTGGCTGGTGACTATAGGATCTATAGACGCGAGGTCGAGAGTTCAAAATCTGAAAGGGAGGCTTTGCTTTTCTTTCCGTTTTTAAAAAGTAGCATTCTTGTGCTGTCTATTGAATGGATCTTTCTCGTAGAGAGATAAGTACTTTAAGTCTGTGTCGTATCCAATCCCCCTTGTCAAGTGTCAAAAGATTAATTAACAAATGTTTCCACAGGTGCTTCGGGAAATGTCTGTAAATCTTCTGCACTACCTCTCATCGGCGGACTCGTGTATGGCTCGGACAATAGCCCTGCAGCCTCCTAGCGTGTCGTTGCTGCTGTCCTTCGTAGAACAGGCGGAGCAGAGCGCGCTGGGTGTCGCCAACCAGCTAGGCATCAACGCATTGCGCGACAACCCCGAGTCGATGGGTACCAGTCTAGACATGCTGCGGCGCGCGGCGGGCACACTGCTTCACCTCGCGAGGCACCCCGACAACAGGCCGCTGTTTGTGCAGCACGAGCCGCGCCTCCTGCAGCTCGTCATGAGCCAGATCTTGGACCAGCAGGTGGCCTGTGTCCTGGCGCGTGTACTCTTCCAGGTCTCCCGACCCGCCGCCGTCTCCTAGTCTCCTTATTTATTTGTTTTTATACAACTTGCATAGTGTCCCTATCCAGCTGTAGGGCTCGTCATCGGGTTCGATTAAAATTCGATAGTTTTTGCTAGTTTTGATCGCAAAAAATTGCTTTCACTATTTTTGGTGTTAACGCACATCGCGACACAAGTCAGATTTTAATTATTTTAAAACGATTTTTTTTTTTTACAGTTTTGCTTACATTTTTCCTTGTAATTCTGGATTTTTACTTTCTCGCTAGTTTTCTTTCTTCATGTACCTATCTTTTTATAATCAGAAACGAATACGTAAGAAATGATTTAACAGTCAACCGATCAAGACATTTTTAGTTAAAAACTCGATTGTTGAGCCTCTCCACATCTGTTGACTTTTTTATGGCCTGGCTTTTGAGTAAGCTGGATATTTCTTTGTTATAAAACATAAAATATTTATGTCTTTCAACGTCAGAAGCCAGTAACTAGGTTTGATTTTACGATAGAGTAATAAATTCTGACAAGTTTTTTTTTATTGATTGTAATTCTTTTGTAAAATCACCACTTGGCTAACTAGTTTCAGGCGTTCAAACAACATTTTATTTCGGAACAAATAGCAGTTTCGTCATAAAATGGTCCAAAAACTGTAGAACAGCATTTTGTGGATAGGTCTATCCTAGGTAAATCATAACGTGTAACTGGTTTCTGATTCAGAATTTAAAAAAAATACCCAACACTTTCTCTGGAAAGATGTCAGCAAGAACCATTCTGTTTAACTACTAATTACCAAAAATGAGGCGCCTGTTGAGCCAGCAGTTTCGGAGTGGAATTTTTCCCTCGAACCGAATGGCGAGCCGTATATTGTTTTGATACGCAGTGCTCTTTTTAACTTTGTGAATGCCTAAGGCTCTATGAACAATGTAAGGGGCCGTGTCGGTGCCCCTCCCGTCCCCTTGCCACTATCTTGGTAGGATTTGATCTCAACCTGCTAGTGAAAATGCTCAAAACTCGACTTACTGCTGCCGGGTACGAGATGAGCGCCCGTGGCAGGACGTACTTAACGCGCGACACGGCCCTGGTGAAACAGTGATCCCTGTACAAATCTCGTTATCTGTATCTGTATACTCGGGGATTTACCATCTACCCCAGTTATTCCAGTATTTAGATTATTGCTTGTGTACATTATACAAGTGTGAATACAGTTTTAGGAAGAGAATTAAATTCAATGTATTGTACTACACTTCTGGTGGTTTTAGTTTTTAACCTGCATTCTGAAACGAGTTTCTTCTTTCTCTCGTTAAATTTAACATGAGTTAAGTTCAGTGTGATGAACTTGTCAGCTTTAGTTGCTCGTTCAACCTGAGATGTGTTATTTTACTCTATGGATGACTATGCAGGAAATACAACATTCCATAGAGTGGAACGGAGAAACTGGGAGAAGACAAGAGGTCAGCGGAAAATATCTACAAACGTAAAAGTGGATACTGATATATTACAAATACCTGTTACCTACACTACTAAAAAGTGTAAACAACTAAAATTAGCAAAATAAAAAGCAGACAGTGCAGATACCACATTAGTAGAAACTGCGAACTATACCAAACTTCTCTCTTTACCACCACTAGAAGGAAATAACCTAGGTGGCTACATCTCCCCATTCTTCAAACGAGTCCCAAGCGTCGCCCATGGCGCCTGGATCGCTGACACGGAATTTGTCCTCCTCGAGCACTACAGCGACCTGCGTGCGGCTAATCACGGGCTCCATGTCACTGAAGAAGTCGGGGCCCGTCGCGGAGCGCCACCCGTTTGCACTCTTAATGTCCAGAGCATCAATGTCGGCTAGGGTGGCAGGGGCGGTTGGGGGTGGGAGATCACGCGGTTTGGATTGAGGCTTCGGTGCCTTCTTCTCTGGCGTCTTTGTAGGTTCGTCATCGGGTACCTCCATCAACTCACTTTCTGTTTTTTCGCTCTATAAAAATAAAAGGAGTCGAAGATACCATTCAACGCAGAGACAACAAAAGTGGTCCGTGAGCTCAGCAGTGGTTGAAATAAGGGAAAAATTAGAATTACTCAGAAACTGCCAAATAGGAGACAAAATCTATCAAAAAATTCAAAGTGAGGAAAGTTTGCTTACTTAACAATTTACAAAAAGGTTTGTAGGATGTGTAGTCGATCCTGGAAGATGGGAGAGTCACATGTAAATTTTAGCTTAGTACCGTCCTGTTTCGTGGCCTTTTGTGATACCAACAAAACCTACAAGCTCGTTTTGCGTAATGTCCAAAACTTTCCAGCTAAGAAATGATTCAACCCTTACCCCGGGTTGTTCCCAGTCAGACCAGGCCTCTGTATCATCGACTACAGAATCCTCTCCACCGTCAGGACTAGGTCTTTCCGGCAAGTCCTCTGCAGGCCGTGGTCTCCGGGTAGCTGGTCGACCATCCGAGAATAAACGAGCTCTTCGTCCTCCCACGACGGCAGCGCCACCAAGAGGGCGAACCAAGACGGCCAGTGCGTGCAGTGTAGCCGCCACCAGCTCATCGTTCTCGTCCTTCACACCCACTAGCAGCTGTGGGATGAAAGACTGTTCACATTCGGTTCGTCAGAAGTTCTGCCATTTTAATAAACTATTATCTAGTTTGAAGACGTAATAACAGGTAATTACGAAATATTTTATGAAAGTAACTCACGTTACTACGTGGTGGTTTTACCATCGAGTGATACATATTTGTCAATAAAACCTTTGTCTAAAGTTGCTAGCTTGTGACTTATTAGTTACTTCTGGAAGGAGCTGGGTTTGAAGCTGCTCTCTCGTGAAGCTGTTAATGAAACCTGGCAGATGGGTGAGGAGGAGGAGTCGCACGGAAGTGTCCCGAACACAAAACATCTGCAGCAGTTTCGGTACCACATACCGTCTAAACAGCGTCTCACTGAATAATGCGCCTTCTTGGTGCAATTCTGAAACAATGGCAAGTTCTATTGTACATGGTACCGCCCACTCGGTACCCACTGTCCACTACTGAAGATAAATAAAAAATCTATCACAAAAAATTTCGGCCAGCTGGAGTTCGAAATCACAAACACCTGTTACCAGCCCGACATTCCACCTCTAGACAGCGGTATTCCCCATGACGAAAGGTACGTGAAACCTATTTCATGTCAGAAATTATACATCATGTCCCTATTACTCCAACTGAAATTTCTGACATGAAACGGGTTTCACCTGTCGTACCTAATCATTTGCTGAGTACTTATAAGCTTGTTCCCCCTTACAAAGTGTCTTCGAACGGGAAAACACAAACCTAATTTAGGCGTTAGAAGAGATGGTAAAAGATGTTCTTGGGCGGCGTTTTCTAGGACGGCAACTCTGGCAAGAAGAAGTGTCGACAGCTGCGAAGCCACCATCTCTTCAGGAAGTTTCTTCAGCTGCTGCTCCAATTCCCTGTTCCGTATTAATAACATCATTAATCCATACAAAAACACGCTGCACAGTGACGTGGCCCAGTGGGGCTGATTTCAGTGAACACAATGAATACGTCAGAATCATGTCCGACAGTACAAAATGTGTGATAGGTCTACTATACCTCTACTAACACAACAGCAGCAGTTCTAATTGTCCAGCACCATCTTAGAAACATACAGGTAAATTCTTACCTGAAAAATTCTAATTTCTCCTCGGCAGTTTTGAGAGGCAGTTCCGTTAGAAATCTATGGATCTTGATAAAATCATGACAGAAAAATGTGTGACTAGCGACGTCAGACAGAGAAACCCGAGTACGTGGATCTGCCTCAAGCAAACGAGCCTTGCAAAACTCCATAAATTCTTCAATGTTAGGCAGTTCAGTATCGGTCTCTTGCAGTAGCAACTCCGATGCTAACACTCCAAGCCCAAAAACGTCAACAGCCGGAGGGTTGATTCGACCATTTTTCTCTTCAGGTGCAACTGCAGGTTCGTACCGGCGTGGCAGAAGGTCACGTAATTTTTGAGCATTTAAATTGGAAAATCTGCAATAAAAATAGCAGTAGGGCAGTTTTATACATGAAAAAATACATAATATTAATCACAAAGAATAAGAGAAATTAAGTAGGACCAGAGTTAGGTGATGGTATCTTAACGATTCTTGATAACGTTATGTAACTTATGTACTTACGCTACATACTATTTTCTTACTTGCACATAAACTCCAGCCCCCCAAGTTTCCAAAAACCTTGCGGAGTGACAAATATTGAAGCACAGCAGACATTATTATGAGACGTCTCAGCCTGATTGTGGAGGAATGTAAGAGAAGAGACGATGCTATGGAGCCCAGCACAAATTTGAAGTGGGCTTTGTTCTTCTAACACACGAAATAACGGCTGCACTTCCTCAGTGACTATGTAGAAGCGATTTTCGTGAATCCCGGATGAAATATATTTTACTATGCTGGGATGTCGGTGTGTTTTTAAATTCTGGAACCAAGAAAAGGAACTCAAATTATGGTAAAAACCTATACATGTGACCACCTAGGCTACACGAGACAGGGGAAGTGACTGTCATTTAACATTAACGGTGATGGGCTGAGTGCAGCTTCCACTTCCGGCAAATCGACCAATGTCTGCTCAGTACACAGTAAGCTTCTATTTTTGTGGTGGGGTGTAGGAAGATACCGCAGACAGACAGTACCTACACTTGCAAAATCAAACTAGCATATGAAACAGGTCGAGATCTACTTAATGGCGCTGCGCCGCCGTTTTCGACAGCATGGGGAAGGATAGAGCTCAGCCGGCTGGGGCGTTGCACGCGGCTAGATGGGAGACCTTCTTCAGACCCGCCTACCTGCTTACAGGCATCCAAACGTTTTTAGTATCTTAGACCATAAATGTGAAGTGTCAGCTTTAGTGACATACAATGCTTAACTGTATAATCTGTAAATTGAGCATAATAATACAACAATAAGTATTTTTAACTTACTTTTGCTAACGTCAAAAGAGATGGCGAGGGTGAACCAGAAAAAACTGAACATTTCACCCCATTCTGTAAAGTGCCGGAACGTAGGACATAAGAATCGGTAACCTCTATTGCTTCTCCGTCGACCTCGGGCAATATGCCCTTACTCTGCTCTTTTCCCATTTTATATTTACATTTTAAATTAGTCAACACTACCAAGAGACTTTTAAACTAGACTCCATGGAAAACGTAACGTAATGAAATCTAAACAAAGCAGAAGATTCCACGAAGATTGTTTTCTGATTCCACGACTTTATGTCTAAAACCCCGACTTTTGGCGAAAAACTCAAACGTCTTTTAATTAATAATAATATTGTAAACAAAAGATATACAAAAATGTTTTTCTAATCGGTATTCACCTCTGTTTGCTCATCATGTCAAGTGAAATGTATTTTATCGAGACTATGGTGGTTGGAAACCCCCCTAAAGCTGTAGGTCCCCATTGTGGTTGTAAAGATGCATCTATGTTATGCGAAAAAAATTATGAGTTATTATGTACCTACGATTAATCGATGCACACTGTTTATCTCTTCTTAAGCACCTACTATTATTCTACTTTTAAGAATAGGAAGAATGTAGAACAAGGACTGAATTTACAGCGTGGAAGAGGCAAGGATGGTGGGTAAATAAAGGTACCTAGGTACTACCTTCGACGCACTCCGCCTACACACCATATCTACTGCCAGAATGAACAGTACCTACATTGACGATTAAGGGTGCGTCCCACCATGCCCAGTTAAATTTTAACTGGAGATTTTGTCCTATGTTTACCTTATTAAATTTAACTTTTGAGTTAAATTTAACATGGTAAATCTCCAGTTAAATTTTAACTGGGCATGGTGGGACGCACCCTAAGTTCAGTTAAATTTATCTGGAGGCTAATCTCACGTAGTGTTAAGACTAGGACTAGGACATACCTACCTACATGAGGTCAAGCGGAATAATTGTAGCTTGATAGTTATTTTAAAAATTTTAGAGTATAATGTGACAGCATTCGTCTGAGGTACTCTAAAACGAAATAGGAAGGATCCCATAAAGGAAGCTCATACAGCAAAAATAAATGGAAGCCGCAGTTTGAAAGAAACAAACTCGTCATTCAGCTTCATGCAACCTGGCAGCAACTGTTATGAAATTCCTTGTGGGAATGTTGGAAAGCGCAGTCACGACACACATCAGGAAACGGAAACCTAGATACTTTGACTATGCCACAAGTCTCACTCCAATTCACTATTTACATGTCTGCCTAAATGAAGAAGGCAGCAAATACTTGGAAGGATGAGTCTGCATCATAAGAGACTACTCATGCGACCTGAATGGTCCAGGAACTTTGACAGAAAAAAAATTAAAAAATGACGACTGACAAATGATTGATAAAGACAATGATACAAACGTTAATACAGCGCTCAGTTGGAAAAAATAAAAATAAAGACCAATATGACGTATGTCTAGCTTGTTTCTAACATTCTAATGTTAAAAACAGTCAGTAAGGGCAGGTTCAATCATCACCAGTTCAATGAAATTGAAGGTTGTTGCGACGTTATTGCAACATCTGGTTTCCGAGCCTTATCTCCGATAACTTACAACAAAGCATCGTCAAACCCACCCTAAGAGTGACAAACAATTTGTTTAACCATTTTTGAGTGGCACCTTTCTCGGGAAACTGTTCGATGGTTTCTTGATTTTAGCGATAGGTCCTAACGAGTGATAATTCGTTACAATTACAATTCGTTTCTAGCAAAAATAACTTGTCTGAAAAATCCCAACGTAGTACCATAGTTTCTGATTTTCAAAATATATAGGTACCTATACATTTCAGAAAAGAATTATCCAATCTCTTGATAGCAAAAATCATTCTGGTGCCACTTGAGTTTTTACTCTTAAATGGGATATAATATCCTGTGAGTTTTCAGGTAATGGAAAATCAAAACATGGCTGGAAATGAAGCACAGCAGACAGGGTGGAACCAGCAGTCGCCATTGCTACCTCTTCTCCTCGATTACGACTTGCTTGAGGGCACCCGCCACAGGATTGGTCACGTCATGCCCCCTCAGTGCGGCCGTCCCGTCTTTTGCGATGAATAGCTTTAGACCAGCACCTACAACAGTAAAAAGTAATTAATATACCAACAGACATCAAACTCCACATTAGGATGGACATTTTGCGAAAAAGAATTTTACTCGAACCTTAGCATTGTTTCTAGAAATTACAAATTAGGTTGATCGCAGGCACCCCACTCTATGTGCAATGCGTAAAAAAAAAACATTCCTATGTAAGGTGGAAGATTCGCAAAAATTTAGACACTGCTGTTAGTACTTACTAGAGGCATCAAGCTGGGTGAGGTCGGTGGAGCGAAGCAATTCATCAATGAGACTGTCGGGGTTGACTCTCGTGATCTCCACTCGGGCAGCAGCCGTGCCTCCCTCTTCTGCCGCCTTTTTACGCCTTTCCAGCGCCGCCTTGGCCCGGTCCAATGACCCAGTCTCACTTGCTCCTGACCCCGTGCTGGTATTTCTGAAATAAACAAACTTGTGTAACGTAAACGTAAGAAATGCAAATGGTACGTGCGCTTGATAAAGGCTTGCAAAAATATTATTGCCAGAAATAAAACATAAAATCAGACGAGACGTATTTTTAAACAAACTCAATAGAACAAAGAGCACAGAAGCAGACAGAACAGAAAACAGAAAATCACTATGGCTGCTACAGCAATCTGGTGCGCTTGAAATACGGAGAGAAAAAGCTGTCATGCTGCGAGATAATTGTCTGCAAGGCAAATACTTTAAAAGCTTCAGAAAGGCTACAGTCACAAGAGATTCAATGATTTAGGCCCGAAGATAGAGACTGCTTATAGAAAGCGAGACACCTTCACATACAACCCATATATCATCAGCCAAAGCATTGCCAGAATATTGGTCCATCAATACTGCACTATGCGCCTAGGTTATTGTCCTTAGCAGAAAACTTTATAAGTGATAATGGGGCCTGTATGTGCTGCCGCCTTTAGGGAAGGACACTGGAGATCCATACTCATTCCCACTTATCGTATAATGCGTTCTAAGCGTCTCTACAAATGGCCATACGACTTCACAGCTCTGTAGTTTCAAGTTCAACACGACGGTTAGGTCAATAAAGAAACCTCAGAGCCATGAAGGTAACATAGGAACAGAACAGCAAGCTGACAGAACTAACAGCAGGCTCGCCCGACGGACGAGGAGCGCCGGAAGTGGGCCGCCTTCGTCGCAGTCTTGCGGAGATGTCGCCACAGGCGTCAGTTTCCGGTGTGGTGCAGACCTGAAACCATGCGACAATTTTCCCATCACAACCAGCACCAGTTAGTTTTCAGAGCATTCAGTCAAGACTATAATCAGAGTTAGTTGATGGTTAGGACATTATCATTACTAAAGAGGTAAATCTTACCCAAAGAACCAGCCTACTTCGCTTGGTAACTGTAAACCGTAATCCACCAAGATTACCAAGACCAGTAAGACTAAGACTGGCTATTCATAAATTTTTTTTAAACATTTTTCTTTGACAAACTCCCAAGGACAGTCGTATATTCTACTTTAAACATGAAAATGTTTCGTAGGAAAGATGGCTTTAAAAATGTAAACAAAATGTTTTAAAATTCCATTCGTAATGTTTCCATCGCCAAATTAGCACAGGCAGCCTCATGCCACAAATGCAAGAGGGGAGAAAATCGTGTTAGGTTACGTACCTGCCAGTGTAAGACAGGTCCAACAGCCGATGCTTCATGCCAGGCGAATACAAGGTGCTCGGGGATGAACAGGATAGGGGTTTGGGTGAGGGGAAAGGGGAGGACAAAGAGAACGCCCGATGGGCAGGGTTAGGAGAGGGGAAACAGGGAGCAGTCACTGATTTGACTGGTCGAATACGGAAAGATGAGGGGTTAATGGGGGAAGGAGGGGCTGTGGAGGAGGGGAGAGGGGGGAGACGTGGCGCCCACACTGGCCACGAAGGCGACCTACGAATAAAGCAACAGGCACACATACAACAAGGTGACCACGGTGCGCTACAAGTACAGCTACTCAGCTACTCTAGGCCGGGCTGCACACATCTAACGCCAGAATTCAACAAAAAATTAGAGCCAGTTAGTCGTTGTAGGAACCTACTTAAAAAGCCATACTTAAAAAATAAACAGCAAATTAAGTTACAGAAGTGTGATAGTGTATGTAAGGAAAAGTTCCCGAGACATCTACATCATAAGCCCGACCTCGGTTCACCAATGTTTACCTTGTACGGGCGACGTTTCGCAGAATTCGCCCCGAAAGTAAACACAGGAAAAATACGAGGTTGAGCTCATAATATGGGAATACTAGGGAAACGCCCTAACTTACTGGCGGTATCTCCAACCTTAAAGTCATGAAACCATAAAGCCTAAGGATAAACGCCCCTAGTCTTCATTACTTCATGCTTCGCTAAAAACAGCTTAGCAATGTTTGGTAAATAAATACAAAATGTAAGCAGTATGACTGCTCTACTCTAATCAACTGCGGGGCAAGGGTAAAGGTATAGCGGTGTACAACATGCAGCATCCATCATTCACTAAAGAAAACTACCTTGAATATTTAAAACCAAAATGACGTAGCATTCTTTATTTACTGCAGTAGTACAACACTGGCTTCAACGATCTCCCGTCTAACTGAAGGTTAGCGCAATGATTAGTTTACGGACCTGAATTACTGGCAATGCTTACTGACACACAAAACGGTCGTTGAACCCACTACAGATGCAATAAATTAGTTAGCGATGACTTTGAAAGATAAGGCAAATGGCAATGCAGTGTCACGCAAGAGTTCCACCGGAATCAAACAACGTGCACCGAGTACAAGAAGGTGAATGAAAAAAGGTCCAAATTGGAAAGGCCAAATACTGCATGTGAGTCACCCAAAAGATTATTTTGCATAATACTGCAAGGAACAATCGGCTGCACCTTTTCATTTCTGATATTTTAGCTGACAATATTCAGCTACTGCCGCCTTTCTGTGTGTAAAAAACATGGCAGGGAATCGCACATTTTGTTTTGTCTATGAGGGAGGCAAATCTGAGTGAAAATACCCTGACAAAAACTAGGTTGGGCTTGTGCTAATTGCATAACGAGCTCATACTTGGATAGATGTCTGGCTCGGAGGCGTCTTACGAATAGAGCCCCCTCGGCCCAACGCATGCATTCCCTCCCCATACGAAAGGGTGTGAGCCTCACCTGATGTGGCCAGAGTCGCCTGAGCTGCTCTGGCGGGAGTGCTGACTCTGACTGTTGAGCGAGCTATAGCCTGAGGCTTTGCTCATCTGACTCGTGTTGGACGAGTTGCGGGAATGGCCAGGCTCATGCAGGTCCTCTGGGTGCGGCTGCGGGTCACTGGGCGGCGGCTCGCTAGGCGGCTCCAAACCATCCACGACTCCGTCTATCGATAAAATTAAATAATTACCACATTTCAAGAGCAACTATCCAAAACTATTTTTAATTACTTCCGTATAGAACTACGGAAATTCTTTTCTCTATAGTTTTTGGCAACTAATTTCTAAAGAATAACTATTTAAGCCGTCATCTGATTACTACAGGCTGCATACTTACCGGTCGGTAGGACTGGCCTCTTCTTCGGTAAACTGCTCAGCCCAGCACTGCTGCCAGCCAAAGCCGCAGCGGACTTCTCACTGTTTTCCTCCTCCTTCTGCATTGCTGCCGACGAGGGTCTGAAATAATTCAAGAGCAAAGGTCACGAATAATATTGCTGTGATCGCCAGTTGGCGCAGTTCGTAAGCCGTGGTTGGCGTACGTGCTGAAAAATCTGTTCACCAAAATGACGAAAGCTGGCCCCTCGAGATACGGCTGCAGTTTCGACTTGTATGGGTTTAGAGGCACCGTAACAACGGGACCAATAATTCAGTTACTGCTAACTTTAAACACAAGCAATACTGGCAAACTATACGAGCTTTAAGAGGTGGCACCTCTCGATAAAAATAAATTATTAAAAATGTACCACCTCGGAACACTATTCCTACTAGGGCCAAGCTACCGAAGTGCCTCATGAGGTGCCACAATATCAGAACAAAGCCTCTTTGAATACTAGACAATTTCTAAAGCAATACTTCGTTGAAGCTTACACTTTAAATAGGATGTCTCCAGACAGCATGTTCATGCGAATGGAGACCTGGAGCATGGAGTTGTCCTGGCGGTGACGGGCGTCATAACCCTCCAGCAGACACCTCCGCACCTGCTGCCCAGACCCTGCAAACTCAGCCAGGTTCAGGTCGCTGAACCCTAGTTTCTGATACGACCGGCCACCTTTCAGCTCCTGAAAACAGAAATGTATGGCTAAAATGTCTTTTATAGAGAACTATGAAAATACAAACAGTAGACGCAAAACAATATGACGTAAGTGTTGGAGGAAACTGAACTGATGGCGTCGTGTCGGCCGAGAGTCGTGATTTCTACTGCACTTATAGCACAAAGAACTTGGAAAATCAATGAAAAAATAATAAACTAGCTTTCCACTGACCTACATCCATTAATCGAAGAAAAAACTTTCGCTTTATTGCGAAAAGCTGCTACTAACTTGAAGCATGCAAGCACAATTTCTATGGAATTTCTCAGCAGGGCTCCGACATAATCGGCATGGGTGGCACTGGGGGTTTCAACTTTAACGAGTGAAATTTTCAACTGTTATTTCTATAGCAGTAACCATAAGTCACTCTGTTTAACACATTTTACAAAAGGATCAATATTTTTATTACTGAAGTCACATAGATTTCCCAGTTTCACCGGTTAAACTTAAAATAACAAAAAAATAAGCAAATGTCAGGTCAGTGCTTATAGTCACTTGGGAACGAGGGGTTAACCACTCGTTGGGAATCATTGGAAATCTTTATGAAATCTCAGGGAATCTTGGAATTTTTTTTCGAGTGGTTACGGGGTTCATCTTTCTATGAATATCGTTGGGAATCTTTGGAAATCTTTATGGAATCTCAAGGAATCTCTGGAGTGGTTACCCCCTCGCTTGGGAAGGTCAAAATACAATGTTTATCGTTCACCGCAACACCTTTACAGCGAGCATTTATTCGTCTAACTCCCGCTGATGCACAATGGTACAAAAACAAGCTTAAACCTACAAGGAGCATACTAAAAGCGATGAAAGAGAACATTACAGAAAGCGATCTGCATACTGAATAAAAGCAAAGTGATTCGACTTCGAGACTTATTGAGTCCATGGTGAAGGGGAAGACAAAACAGCTCGCCGTCTGCTCTGTCTTCTAATGACTCATGCCTCCGTGTTGAGAATACTAATTTCAAGCTAAGGGAAACGAGGGAAGCATTGGAGCTCCCAATTCATTGAGACCCCTCCACCATACAACACGAGTTATCGCTGATCATCACCCACGCTCAGATGCTCCTACTACCGTGGCATAAAGCACTTTATACTCAATTCTCAGCAGTTAACCTGAAAACTTTCAGACAAATTTTACGTGGCATAAATCATTCGTTAAGTGCCCCGTGGCAGAAAAGGGTAAAAGGAACCAAGAGTATTTTATTTTTTCTCACGTCTCAGCGAATGTGATCCAATTATTATAACTCCGCTGTCGAGGCCAAATGCAGAAAGATGTTCTCAAAAAGCAAAAGCTTTCAGCCATGTTCAAACCAACTTTAACGGATGTTCCTCATTTTGTAGGTTAGGGCCATTTTACACACCCGATAGCTGCGTTGCGTTGACGGTAGTGGCTATAGGTTTCATACAGGAATTACAGAGAAGTACCTGTACTTGTAGGTGCAAGATAACAAAAAGCAGAGCACAAGGCTTGGCAAGGAAAATATTTGTCAGCTTTACTGGTGACAAACATACAGAGCCCTGTTGCTTGTCAACTTTAGGTAGTACAATATTATACCAATGCCAATTATACCAATTATACCAATATTATAGCAATGCTATTTTCCCTATGTTTTCGTGATAACAGCATGATCACGCATGATAAAAAGATCCATAATAGGGCTCCAGCTGTGCCAGTGACTTTGTGTAAGCCATAGGGCAGAAGTGTCTGCCCTGTGTTGTGGCTTTATGAGTACAAACGTGGAGAATATGAGACGAGGTTTTTGCCTTGTGTCTCGTATTCAGTCCGGAAGGAACGACTTCAGCCAAGACAATTTGGCAGCGAACTAATAAATCAGTGGGCTTGATGACTTAGCAAACAAACGGAGGAAATGAACTGGCAAGCATCACGGTTGAAAGAGATATTGCTGACAGCGACAGGATGCCGGAAAGCCACAGCATAGGTAATGCAGCTGTATTCATACCACGGACAGCCAGTTTTAATTTTATGTCTATTTTGTCTAGTTGAAAATCATGGCAGTTTCTACACTGTTAAACTAATCACGGGCGATGGAATAAGGGGAAAATTCTCCACAGATCCTGTAGTGCTATAGTGACTTCATATTTGTAAACGTAACACCCTAAGTCAGCAGTAGTGCCTAACCTCACTCAAACTGTGATATGTGTCCCCCCACGTATGATACCATTAACATCTCGTATAAATAGTAGATACGACTACCTACAAAATCAATGTTTTTGGAGCGAAACGGAAATGAACGAACCAATTCCAACTTTTCCTCCAACTTCAGCAAGCAATCGAAGCAAACTCGGTCATCAAGGGGCTAGCTATGATGGGTTCGAGATGGGAGTGCTGGACTGATCAAATGAATGAATGAATGAAAAGCACAGGGAATGTGGGCTGTGAGAATGAGACATGAATCGTGAATGGAGCCCCAGGTGGAGAGCAGAGCGCTCCAGAAGCAGAGGCAGGGGAAGGGGTAGGACCCTGGAGCCTTCAGTCCACATGTACTCTTTCATTATGTTATTTTTAACGGCAACCGAGGCGAAAAGCACTCAGTAGCTAACAGAAATTACCACTGCATCAAATCTGTTTCTTAGGATTTTTGAGATTTGAATCACCACTCTGTATACGTATTCAATACATAACAAGTTCAAATTCATCACATGGTACAGTACAATACATTCAGCATCCCTACCTACGTAAAAGAATGGCTGGTGCCCGAAATTCTACAGGACTTTTTAAAATCGTCAGAGCTGCTTCAGCGAACAAAAAGAAATTTCACCAAGCGAGACGTCTGATCCTTTGTTCTTAGAAATTCGTAAGTTTTCGCATTAAGTACTATGTTTTCCTTTAGAATCCGAAGTTTAGATGTTTGGATGTTGAAGAAAAATCACCCAACTTGTTATCCTCAAAATGCAAAATATTCTACGTCAAAGTTTCAAGCAGAGAGCTGATCCAAGACTATCCGAGAAGCATTCTGCCTTTTGCTGTACCTTTCATCTATAATAGTGGCTGTGGGTATGGATCTACTTTAAGGGTCCGCTATACCTGACGGTGCATTTTTTGCCGCCCATAAGATTAACATTGCGAGCGGCGATTAATTTTCAAGGTGTACCCTTGGTTGGAAAGACACAAAATTTTGCCTGTACCTAGCCCTAACAATGTTCTAGGGAGTGTTCGAAGCAGATTTCCCATTTTTTTTTACTGGTTTTCAAGATACAGCACTTTTCTTGAGGTATGCGATGCATTTGCAAAACAGTTGCAATAAAAGAAACCAGTGAGAAATTGGGAAATCTGCTTCGAACACTCCCTAGAACATTGTTAGGGCTAGGTACAGGCAAAATTTTGTGTCTTTCCAACCAAGGGTAAACCTTGAAAATGAATCGCCACTCGCAATGTTAATCTTATGGGCGGCAAAAAATGCATCGTCAGGTATAGCGTCCTCTTAATACATGGGTACAAGTTCAGTACAGTGCACACCCCAATACCAACTCAAGACAACCTTGGCCTGTCGCAAGCATATAACGATTCAATACACAATCCTACCTGTCGTCAGAGTTACCTATCAATCAGGTTGAGTTTGGGACAACCAATAAAGAACCAATAATCGCCCAAGCTGGCTAAAAGGCAAGGTCAGGAAGATAGGGACACTACAGTGAGATAGAGTATACAGTGCATACCGCCTCTGCATTAGCAGTTATCAGTAGGAGATAACAGCCTTGGATATGTTGTATTACATTGTTATGCCACAGCACGACACTAAACGCAGGTTAGATACGCTACAGGTGATCATCACGTCAGGGTGTGGTACTGCACTCTTACACATCACACAAATGCTTTTAAAACGGGATTTTATTCATTTTTAAACCTATTTTTTATTATTTTTGGCCAAAATAGAGTTTTTTTTCTTATATATATATAGGTGTTTCCAGGCCCGTATCCAGAAAGCGGTCATGGGGGGGGTTTTAGTGTCAAGGGGGGGGGGGTTTTAGCCTATATTTTTTTTGCTTCACGTTGGTATTACCATGTTAATTTTCCGCTCATGGGGGGGGTTTAACCCCCTAAACCCCCCCCGTGGATACGGCTATGGGTGTTTCAATAGTGCTTTCAATTTACAATAGTTTAGAGTTTAGAGCAAGTTACTCAGGAACCTAAAGAAGTATAAAAGCGTCAACGTTGAAAGGATTAGAAACTATCCGGAGAGGAGGGAAATTTTCTAATGAATGATTTAAAAATAAAAGATCAAACAAACTCAACCCACGAAAGAGTATTTTGAAGAATCAAGATCGCGAGACGCTTCTGCTAACCATTATTCTCAGCCTCATAAATAAACAAACAAACACGCATTTTTACTAAAGAAACCAGACACCTGTAAAATAAATTTAAGTAATAATGATGAAGCGCAGGGTAAAGGGTCAGGAACTCAGGAAACCATGACCCGGTCCCATCGATATGGCCCACACACACACACACATGTCCCACATCTGACATATTATGCATGTCACACAACCCCGTTCACGCTTCTGCTTTTTCTCACTTCCCTTCAAAATCCCATTCATTTCCAGCAAAGCCGCAATGGTGTCTAGCGAGCGGGGGCGTCCCCCTATGAATCTCTATGAGCCATTTAATGTTACAAAGCGTGTTATTATTGTACTTTGGTCTTATTGAACGATTATGCGTTTGCTTGTCTTTACATAAGGGTCCGATTACACCTTACAATAAATATATGATCCTATTTTTATATGATCCTATTTTTTTAGCATCATAAAAATTTTAGAAAAACTGCAATACACTTGACAATAAAAATAGGATCATGTTTAGCAAAGACGCCAACTTGACATGGTAAAAAAATAGAATTTCGAAGATTTTTAGGGTCCTTTTTTGAACCGTTTTAGGTTAAATAATTTCTGCTATATTCTTTCAATTCATCGTTATAAGAAATTCGTACTCCTCCACATTTTCTATTAAAATACGGGTCATTTCCATTCCACTTACCTCAGCCGCCATTTTCAACCAAACAACAACAAACACACGCAGCATAGAGGAAGGTAGTTGCAGCAGTTATGATACAATTTGTTCCGGCCGATACAAATTGTATCATAATTGACACAATTCACTTTACACCTTACAATTTTTCTTGATCATATTTTTTTATGATCCTATTTGGATTGGAAATTGTAAGGTGTAATCGGGGGCTAATTCTGATCACCATAGCCATAACTGCCTGGGTAACTTTGGTCGCCTCAGCGGCAACTCATGTTCCTCTTGAAAATAATCATCCCAGTGATATCGGAAACCAAATACCTCCTACTTAAATTCCATTGTCAAAGTCAAAGGCCCTGAAGGTAGAGAAGCCTTGAACCCACTAAAGCTACTAAACCAAGATACCAGGCAAGGTCACTTGCCGTTCAGGGCTCTGCCTTATTTTGTACGGCTTCTGGCTCCTCACGCTTCACATGTGAACGTCAATGTCTGCTTCAACAGGTGACAGTCCGCAGAGATATCCACCCAACACTTCCCTATCACTAATCACAACATTTCTTTCCACAGAAAAGTGTCATACTACAAAACGTCAGAAAACAGCACCGTGGCTTCCGAGAGGGTAACCACTCCAGAGTTTCCTGAGATTCCATAAAGATTTCCTCAGATTCCCAACGAGATTCCTGGAGAGATTAACCCCGAAGAGATAACCACTCCAGAAATTTCCAAGATTTCTATAGATTTCCTGAGATTCCTAACGAGATTCCTAGAGTGGTTAACCCCTCGGTGGCTTCAGTCTTAACGTTCCTCCAGTTGCAATTCAGAATGTGAAGGTACCAAAATTATTGGAGTGTCATCACACTCATCACACAACACACTCATCACATCACACAACACCAACATCCATCATCAATCGCCATTATACATTGACAAAAATATCCTAGCGAGGGATTTGGAAAGAAAAAAGTTCGATACCTCCTCGGAGGTTTTGAGTTTTGACGATGAAACAATGCGAGTCAAAAGTTATAAAAAGTGGCTTGAAGAAGCATCTGCTCAATCTCGTTAAAATCTAACTCATTCCCCATTTGGAGCAAATGAAAAACGCCGGAGGACATATTAAATTTTGTTCCTCTCATCCTCGCGCGTACTCTTCAGTCAGTTTCCCCGCCGAAAACACATAAACCAGCCAGTATGTACAATATGCCGCCCTATCTTTCACTTCCTGCAGACTGCAGTTCCTATCTCAGTATGTACAATATGCCGCCCTATCTTTCACTTCCTGCACACTGCAGTTTCTATCTCAGTATGTACAATATGCCGCCCTATCTTTCACTTCCTGCAGACTGCAGTTTCTATCTCAGTATGTACAATATGCCGCCCTATCTTTCACTTCCTGCAGACTGCAGTTTCTATCTCAGTATGTACAATATGCCGCCCTATCTTTCACTTCCTGCACACTGCAGTTTCTATCTCAGTATGTACAATATGCCGCCCTATCTTTCACTTCCTGCACACTGCAGTTTCTATCTCAGTATGTACAATATGCCGCCCTATCTTTCACTTCCTGCAGACTGCAGTTTCTATCTCAGTATGTACAATATGCCGCCCTATCTTTCACTTCCTGCACACTGCAGTTTCTATCTCAGTATGTACAATATGCCGCCCTATCTTTCACTTCCTGCACACTGCAGTTTCTATCTCAGTATGTACAATATGCCGCCCTATCTTTCACTTCCTGCAGACTGCAGTTTCTATCTCAGTATGTACAATATGCCGCCCTATCTTTCACTTCCTGCAGACTGCAGTTTCTATCTCAGTATGTACAATATGCCGCCCTATCTTTCACTTCCTGCACACTGCAGTTTCTATCTCAGTATGTACAATATGCCGCCCTATCTTTCACTTCCTGCAGACTGCAGTTTCTATCTCAGTATGTACAATATGCCGCCCTATCTTTCACTTCCTGCAGACTGCAGTTTCTATCTCAGTATGTACAATATGCCGCCCTATCTTTCACTTCCTGCAGACTGCAGTTTCTATCTCAGTATGTACAATATGCCGCCCTATCTTTCACTTCCTGCACACTGCAGTTCCTATCTCAGTATGTACAATATGCCGCCCTATCTTTCACTTCCTGCACACTGCAGTTTCTATCTCAGTATGTACAATATGCCGCCCTATCTTTCACTTCCTGCAGACTGCAGTTCCTATCTCAGTATGTACAATATGCCGCCCTATCTTTCACTTCCTGCACACTGCAGTTTCTATCTCAGTATGTACAATATGCCGCCCTATCTTTCACTTCCTGCACACTGCAGTGCCTATCTCAGTATGTACAATATGCCGCCCTATCTTTCACTTCCTGCACACTGCAGTTTCTATCTCAGTATGTACAATATGCCGCCCTATCTTTCACTTCCTGCACACTGCAGTTTCTATCTCAGTATGTACAATATGCCGCCCTATCTTTCACTTCCTGCACACTGCAGTTTCTATCTCAGTATGTACAATATGCCGCCCTATCTTTCACTTCCTGCACACTGCAGTTTCTATCTCAGTATGTACAATATGCCGCCCTATCTTTCACTTCCTGCACACTGCAGTTTCTATCTCAGTATGTACAATATGCCGCCCTATCTTTCACTTCCTGCACACTGCAGTTTCTATCTCAGTATGTACAATATGCCGCCCTATCTTTCACTTCCTGCACACTGCAGTTTCTATCTCAGTATGTACAATATGCCGCCCTATCTTTCACTTCCTGCAGACTGCAGTTTCTATCTCAGTATGTACAATATGCCGCCCTATCTTTCACTTCCTGCACACTGCAGTGCCTATCTCAGTATGTACAATATGCCGCCCTATCTTTCACTTCCTGCACACTGCAGTTCCTATCTCAGTATGTACAATATGCCGCCCTATCTTTCACTTCCTGCACACTGCAGTTTCTATCTCAGTATGTACAATATGCCGCCCTATCTTTCACTTCCTGCACACTGCAGTTTCTATCTCAGTATGTACAATATGCCGCCCTATCTTTCACTTCCTGCACACTGCAGTTCCTATCTCAGTATGTACAATATGCCGCCCTATCTTTCACTTCCTGCACACTGCAGTGCCTATCTCAGTATGTACAATATGCCGCCCTATCTTTCACTTCCTGCACACTGCAGTGCCTATCTCAGTATGTACAATATGCCGCCCTATCTTTCACTTCCTGCACACTGCAGTTTCTATCTCAGTATGTACAATATGCCGCCCTATCTTTCACTTCCTGCACACTGCAGTGCCTATCTCAGTATGTACAATATGCCGCCCTATCTTTCACTTCCTGCACACTGCAGTTTCTATCTCAGTATGTACAATATGCCGCCCTATCTTTCACTTCCTGCACACTGCAGTTTCTATCTCAGTATGTACAATATGCCGCCCTATCTTTCACTTCCTGCACACTGCAGTGCCTATCTCAGTATGTACAATATGCCGCCCTATCTTTCACTTCCTGCACACTGCAGTTTCTATCTCAGTATGTACAATATGCCGCCCTATCTTTCACTTCCTGCACACTGCAGTTTCTATCTCAGTATGTACAATATGCCGCCCTATCTTTCACTTCCTGCACACTGCAGTGCCTATCTCAGTATGTACAATATGCCGCCCTATCTTTCACTTCCTGCACACTGCAGTTTCTATCTCAGTATGTACAATATGCCGCCCTATCTTTCACTTCCTGCACACTGCAGTGCCTATCTCAGTATGTACAATATGCCGCCCTATCTTTCACTTCCTGCACACTGCAGTTTCTATCTCAGTATGTACAATATGCCGCCCTATCTTTCACTTCCTGCACACTGCAGTTTCTATCTCAGTATGTACAATATGCCGCCCTATCTTTCACTTCCTGCACACTGCAGTGCCTATCTCAGTATGTACAATATGCCGCCCTATCTTTCACTTCCTGCACACTGCAGTTTCTATCTCAGTATGTACAATATGCCGCCCTATCTTTCACTTCCTGCACACTGCAGTGCCTATCTCAGTATGTACAATATGCCGCCCTATCTTTCACTTCCTGCACACTGCAGTTTCTATCTCAGTATGTACAATATGCCGCCCTATCTTTCACTTCCTGCACACTGCAGTTTCTATCTCAGTATGTACAATATGCCGCCCTATCTTTCACTTCCTGCACACTGCAGTGCCTATCTCAGTATGTACAATATGCCGCCCTATCTTTCACTTCCTGCACACTGCAGTGCCTATCTCAGTATGTACAATATGCCGCCCTATCTTTCACTTCCTGCACACTGCAGTGCCTATCTCAGTATGTACAATATGCCGCCCTATCTTTCACTTCCTGCACACTGCAGTTTCTATCTCAGTATGTACAATATGCCGCCCTATCTTTCACTTCCTGCACACTGCAGTGCCTATCTCAGTATGTACAATATGCCGCCCTATCTTTCACTTCCTGCACACTGCAGTGCCTATCTCAGTATGTACAATATGCCGCCCTATCTTTCACTTCCTGCACACTGCAGTTTCTATCTCAGTATGTACAATATGCCGCCCTATCTTTCACTTCCTGCACACTGCAGTGCCTATCTCAGTATGTACAATATGCCGCCCTATCTTTCACTTCCTGCACACTGCAGTGCCTATCTCAGTATGTACAATATGCCGCCCTATCTTTCACTTCCTGCACACTGCAGTGCCTATCTCAGTATGTACAATATGCCGCCCTATCTTTCACTTCCTGCACACTGCAGTTTCTATCTCAGTATGTACAATATGCCGCCCTATCTTTCACTTCCTGCACACTGCAGTTTCTATCTCAGTATGTACAATATGCCGCCCTATCTTTCACTTCCTGCACACTGCAGTGCCTATCTCAGTATGTACAATATGCCGCCCTATCTTTCACTTCCTGCACACTGCAGTTCCTATCTCAGTATGTACAATATGCCGCCCTATCTTTCACTTCCTGCACACTGCAGTGCCTATCTCAGTATGTACAATATGCCGCCCTATCTTTCACTTCCTGCACACTGCAGTTTCTATCTCAGTATGTACAATATGCCGCCCTATCTTTCACTTCCTGCACACTGCAGTGCCTATCTCAGTATGTACAATATGCCGCCCTATCTTTCACTTCCTGCACACTGCAGTTTCTATCTCAGTATGTACAATATGCCGCCCTATCTTTCACTTCCTGCACACTGCAGTGCCTATCTCAGTATGTACAATATGCCGCCCTATCTTTCACTTCCTGCACACTGCAGTGCCTATCTCAGTATGTACAATATGCCGCCCTATCTTTCACTTCCTGCACACTGCAGTTTCTATCTCAGTATGTACAATATGCCGCCCTATCTTTCACTTCCTGCAGACTGCAGTGCCTATCTCAGTATGTACAATATGCCGCCCTATCTTTCACTTCCTGCACACTGCAGTGCCTATCTCAGTATGTACAATATGCCGCCCTATCTTTCACTTCCTGCACACTGCAGTGCCTATCTCAGTATGTACAATATGCCGCTCTATCTTTCACTTCCTGCACACTGCAGTTTCTATCTCAAAACCAGTACATTTTCCGAATTTCCCGGTTCTTTTCCATGTAAAAATTGTAGCATGTGCCAGCCTACCTACTTATATGTATCTACCACTTTTGTCTCCATTCCCCATTATTTCAACAAAATAAATTCCATAGCTCCTCAAAATCTCTTTAAACTTTAAAGCGCACGATAATTGCAATCGCACATAGCTCAGACTAGATCAGTCTGATAACCTTATCACAACTTTCGATTAGGTTTCTTTTGTAGTAGATTTTAATTTATCATCCGCAAAATAAACAGCAATAAAAAATGATACTTATCTCCCGGATCCTACTGATCCAAAGTTCCAATTGATATCATACTTTATTAACTATATCATCAGCTGGCGTTCACCAAAGGGGACTGTATATACAGTTAAAATAAATAAATAAATAAATACAACTGGTAAATTTTATACACCGCAAGCCCAGTTTTGTCAGAAACAATTTTTGTCGTCGTTTACACTGGATCGATCTAAGTTTTTAGCTCTTCGTAAAAGTTCTTGTTTCGTGCCACATACCTACCCATCTTCGAAGTAATTAAAAGTTAAAATGAGGGAGAAGTGAGAAGGGTTTGCTTAGTATCTTACTCTGAGATTGAAGTTTCCATACCTTCCTCACGGAGACACGGACTATGCAGGGGTCAAGCACCCCGGTGGAGGCGTTGGCACTCATCTTGCAGATGAACTGGAACTTGGCCCCCCATCGCACAGAATGGTTCATCACCTCTTGTCTGAAATCAGGCACACCAACCAATTAGTACCTAGATAAAAATTAAACTGTCAGCAATCAGCTGTTAAGCAGAGCCGTGGCGTTGGGATGGGGGTTTGGTCTCTTGAGTCTAGACTGCCTCTAGAGGATTGCAGGCAAAGCAGCAGGCTCCTCTGCCATCAGCCCAGAAAGGACCCACACCCGTCCACACCTTACCAAAGGAAAGGAATCTGGGGGCAAAAGAATGAGACTATTTGGCCCATAAATGACGCAGCTTAGTTTGCTAGTAGGAGGCTCAAAAAGAAGGAATTTAACTTGACTCAGTAACAGTCTTTCCGAATTATTCAGTTTTCTGTAAATGCTAAATTATATTAAGAAAAGGAGAAAAGCAATACTCTGCAGCTAATAAAAGAAAACAATACCAGGACAAATTCGCGAAGGGTATATGATTACTGTAGGTTATATCTCATATCTCCAGCAACGAGAAAATTAAATGATGCACTAAAAAAGAACAGAAGATCTTATCATCCTAAAGAGACAAATTTGAATCGATTAATGTATCCTACGTCGCGAATCTTATTAGCATACTCACTCCGAGAATGGACTTGAAAAATATTCTGGAGAAGTTGAACCTCTTTCTATCTTTCTGTCTTTCATCGCACTCGCGCTTGGATAAAGCCTCTTCCCTCATTCCTTTCTCCACTCATCCACTAATTTCGCTGTCGGCCTGTCGAGTAAGGTTTTCCATTCAGAAGGAAAACTCGCAAAGTTAGCGTATGCTTAGATTGGATTTTGAAGTCGAGACTACGACGACTGCGGAATACGATTTTTATTTTCAGACTTTATTCTTCGCTGTACTTACTCCTTTTCACGCTATTTTCCACAATATTTTAGGACAAGCTTCGAGAGAATCCCTCAAGGAAATTTATTATCTTGTCCACATTTTCAGGTTTCCAGGTTACCAGCTTACGACGTACAATTTCAAATGATCCAATCAATCTAACCGTGAAGCGCAAAAGCCAACAATACGTATCGTGTTGCGAAGGGCTTATTTTAACAAGGTACTCCGGCACCGATACCGATGCTCTATTATCACCCCTAATTGCCATTGGTTTGATATAACTGATATGGCGCGCTGCAATGGGAAATAAAACATGTTGCAACTATACAACTAGAGAGATGTGCTACAGGACGGCAAGCCTTGGTAATGCTAGACGAGTAAACAGACACGGCCCATAGACCAAGCAACTCCGCAACTCCACAGAGCATAACATCCCACCCATACATCCATCCAAGCCAACTGGAATGAAAGTGAAGAAGACAAAGAAGGAACTGACTTCGGCGAGCAGGTGTCTCGCTCAAGAAGAGGTAATCACTCCTTACGAGACGTGGCCACGCTAGAAAACTAATTCCAAACAAGAATTCCGATTTATCGAGTTCAGCTCTCCGTCTGGTCAGCTGGAATCCGATTGCGAATCAGTTCTCGCGTTTCCAGCAGCGCAATATCGTGAATTTCTGTCAAATGTATGCTAAATTATGTATTTAAACATGAGGCGAAAATAAATGAAACACATTCCTGTTGTCAACGCTTTCCCTCTGGAGTTGGATACAAATACAAATAACGCAACCATGCACAAAAATAAGATAAAATAAAGCCAGTTGGTCCGTTGACTCTTTCTCAATCCCCACACGTGTTTTTCAGCCCTTACTTCTGATGCATCTAGTTCCAAAAGTAGGTATCCACAGCAGTGACGTTGTCGACTTAACAAGAAGAACTGTCGATGTTTAGCAGAAAAATGGAGGCGTTAATACGTTTCACAGAGACTTCGTTCTTTCCCACTACTTCATAATACGGTAGCAAGGTTATATGGACTGGAGCAGAGCCACCACACTTAAGTATTGATGTGGTGACGGCACATTACAACAATTTCAATTTTTTGACATCAACCTGATGTCAAAAGCCACGCCATAAGATTCTACACCGGATTACAGGGGTTCATTTCCTGTTGAATACTGACAGACCGAAGGACGGGAGGCAAACACCAATACCAAAGGCAGAATCCGAGGGGGTAATTACTCCAGAGATTCCATAAAGGTTTCCAAAGATTCCCAATGATATTCATAGAAAGATGAACCCCGAAGGGGTAACCACTCCAAAAAAATTCCAAGATTCCCTCAGATTTCATAAAGATTTCCAATGATTCCCAACGAGTGGTTAACCCCTCGGCAGAATTAGACATGGCTGTTTTCTTGCCTAAAAGTAATAACCTGCCATTAACAACGCATGCTTCTACTTATCTCATATGTATTTTAACGAGTATCTCTAACAAAAAGATTCTGACGAATATAGTGTGAAAAGCCACCACGAAAAACCAAGAAAATCCATTCCAACATTGAAACTTCTCGCTCAACGAGGAGAAGCGGAGTAGAAAGTAACAATAGATACGTAAAGACATAAATCTACGTCCTTAGATGTAATGCTATCCACAATGAGGGAGCTCTCATCTCATCAGTCATCAACAGTCTCATGGGGAAATACTGCTCTTGGGTTACAGTTCGTTTCAATCAGGCTGTCATTTGTAAGGTATCGCTCCACTAACCACCAAGAGAATCCTTACATCCTCTCTGGAAACTCACATAAATTGTCAAGAACGTAAACAAGGGGGAGAGGGGGAGAATACTTGCCTCGGCAACTTGTTGACGGGGCCTTGTGAGTCATGACAGGGACTAGGGCCATCACCATAACCACACAGTGCCCTCGAGATGTCGCCTGCAAATGGAGTGAGGTGGTTGCCAAAGGGAACAAGTTTACTGAGAAGTACTGCGAGTCAGCGTGGAAAAACTGTTCAAAACTTCCCAGTCGATGCAAAACATCGCGGCTCGGTCCGAAGTCCTATTTGTAGTAATACTAATGCGCAACTCTTAGGGAGGGAATAACTAACTGCAAAACAATCAGGGTGGAAGAAGTGAAAGATAAGAAAAAGAGTAGAAAAGGTCAAACGAAGAATATAATTTTAACAGAATATAACACTGGCGCACCCTGCTACTACAAAAGGGTTAAAGTCTGACCCAATTGTAAGGGAGAGAAATATTTTTTACTCAGTGACACGGACCCCTATAGACGAGGGGGTAACCACTTCAGAGATTCCTTGAGATTCCATTAAGATTTCCAAAGATCCCAACGATATTCATAGAAAGATGAACCCCGAAGGGGTAACCACTCGAGAGATTCCTTGAGATTCCATAAATATTTCCAAAGATTCCCAACTATATTCACAGAAAGATGAACCCCGAAGGGGTAACCACTCCAAAAAATTCCAAGATTCCCTGAGATTTCATAAAGATTTCCAATGATTCCCAACGAGTGGTTAACCCCTCGCCTATATAGCAAGGAGGCTGATACTTTCCCAAATTGCTGCCATGAGATAGGCACCCACAATATGTATCAAGGCACACCTCCAACTGAAAAGTCGACCCCATTTACAACGCTGACACTTTAGACTCAGGTGAAAAGAGAAAATGGATGCATTTTTCTGTCGGTTCCGCAGCAGTGCCTCATAAATACAAAATAGCAAGTGTGACTCGAACTACACATACGTAATATGTGCATGGGGAACATGCATGATCTCCCTCTTCTCCCCTTTGACCCTCATCCAGGAGCAATCCTCTCAGCCCTGCTCCCCCTCCCCCACTGCAGCCAATATCAAACAGGAACAAGGTCTTGGGGCTGGCATATGGCCAACAGAAATGACGTCAGCTTAATTTACCTCCCTGACCTTTCCAAATATCGGTCTGCATAGTGAAAATGTCACTGCGTGCTAGTCACAACAAAATCAAAATATTTTGGTGCGCCGAAAGTTTGTAAAAATGGAAACAATCTCCTCGCCCCGTCACAAAGCAATTTACATGGTTGGAAATGAGTGCATGACCACGACGCGCGACGGCCGCAAACATAATGAATTATTCATCGCAATAAGAAAAGTAAAAATATCAGAAGGGCTGCAATGAAAATCTCAAAATCGATTTTCTGCACGATTACTATAGGTACTATCCAAGTATATACACAGGAAAGTAAATAGGTAACTCAGGGGGATACATTCAACCGAGCAAACGCAGACTTTCTCAGGTTTCCTATACGTTTCTTCACAACCTCCAGCCCAAAGCAGGGAAGATTTTTAAAGTACTAGCAAACGACGGGTGAGATAGGTGAAGCACATGACTAGTGATGCACGAAAATTTCTTGTCTTGCTTTTGTTCTTGCATTTCTTGCATGCAAGAACAAGAGTCGATTTTGGCTGCAAGAACAAGAACAAGAACTCTTGCAAGAGTTCTCGCAAGAGTCTTGCATAAACCAAGGCAGTTTTTTTCAAAGCTTCATTCATGGATTGCAGTCCATATTTTGCACGAAAAACTCTGCAGACTATACGACGATAGATTGAACGTGACATGGCCGTTCGGTAGGCTAAAAACCACACGATAACCGCAGAAAATTCCATTTTTATGCAAGAAATTGCAAGAGTCTTGCAGCAAGAACAAGAACAAGAGCAAGAAGTGATTTTTACTGCAAGAACAAGAACAAGATCGAATTTTTTACTGCAAGAACAAGAGCAAGAGTCGCTTTGCAAGAACAAGAACAAGAAATGCCGTTTCTTGTTCTTGTTCTTGCATCGTGCATCACTACACATGACTGCTCAGTGCTAGCGTCTCACGCATGGCCTCTTCATTTCCACTTCGTAAGGTCTCGGAGGTGCGTGCACGGGCTGTGTAAACGACACCCAATACCTGATACAGGTGCCTCAACCGGCTCTTCAGGGTCGAAAGGGAAAGGCAACACCACCACGTGGCTTTTCCAGACCGCAGCTACTTCCAGGAACGCCTAGGCACCTTAAACTTAACGATTAACCATACCACATGGGAGTGTCTCGGAGGGATCACAAAACTTTCAAGCGACAAGACAAACGGAAAAAATGGACGAAAATGATAGACAACAAAATTTAGGAGATAAACCTAGAATTCTTAGTTCCGAACCCTGAATCAACTGAGTGATGTGTGGAGTTTCCCTCCAGCCGGTATCCATATAAGGGCTGGACAGGGTCACCAGATGAATTTCTCCAAAATCCTCGGGAACAAATTGTGGGTCCTTCTGCTTCATAGCTCAGCGTCTGCCACAGAGCTAATCTGGCCCACATATTCGCACCTTAGAAAAGATAGCACCCACGCCTTTTGTAAACTCCGGTTCGTCAGCTAGTACGGTTGAGACTTCCTAGAATCGCTGTAAACATAACTGAGACTGTTCCAAGAATAAAGGGGGAAGCATCGCTTTTAACATGCCCTGAATGTGGCGTCTGGTGGGTAAAACACCCACGCTACCCATTTGCAATCACCCACGAGGGTGACTTTTTGTCCCTTCAGAGTTACGAACGACACAGCGGCTGCTAGCCAATCAATGCGAGTCTTTGTTATAGATGGTAAGGAGTAAATTACCAACTAAACTACATACACCCACTATACTGCCAGAACAGAAAACTTTCGCTGTTGGACCTGGTGTGACGGGCGCCAAAGCAGCTTTGCCCCTCCTATATGAGTCAGCATCTTGAAAACCCATAAATCAACATCAAGTAAACAGAAAAACGAAACGTCAATCTTACGAGGAAGCAAGATCAATGTGAGAAAACTCAATGAATCGAAAAAACATAAGATGAAATTAGCAAGTGGCGTAAGCACTCAAGCGTTGAATGCGGTTGACTGCTGCTTCCCAGTATTGTGACTCATGGCAGAAACGGTATTGTTATGGCTCGGCACGAACCCAACAGTAAACAGGGACTCTCGTACATGACGACAGATTTTGAGCACATTTTATAGCTGCAGCCATTGCTCCGCATAAATTAGCCATTGCAACAAGCGCGAAGAGTGGAAGCAGTAAGAACCCACCTCAGCACTAAGCAGTTCATTTTAACGTCAAATGGGAGAGGTGATTTTTATTATTGGAAGTCTACAACAAAAACAAAGGCACTAGGATTTTTCTAAGGGAAGACAAGATATAAAATAAAAACTGTCTATAGTGTCGAAAAGAAGACTACTGAACTGGCCTAGAAAACCATTGCACCAAAACTGACATTGGAAAATCCAAGGACGATGCGAAATCAAGAGAGGAAATGCTCAACTAAGTCCAAAGTCCAACAAACGTTGGAGCGCCATGGCGCGGTGTACTCCTGTGGCTTTTGATAAATCAGACGAACTGCCGCTGAGCTTCTGCATAAGCGACTGAGCACTCAGTCACTAGAGAAGAGAACTGAGACCCCGTTCCCAGAATTCAGATTCTCAGAACTGTCGCTTTCATTTCGGAAGTATACATTACGTCACGCCCGCCCTTTGCCAACTTTTTGCAATTTCGAGCGCTGCCCCCGACAGGTGACGCTCAACCTCGATCTGACGTGTTATGCCTTCAACGGCTTCCACCACATTGTGAGTAATGAATTGAACCCGTGCCCACTCCCCAATGACGTATATTCTGTTTGGGACGGTCTGCTGCTGTCATTCTTAAATCAGTTTCTTAATTCGTTTCCAACAGAGTCCATGGTCAACAGCTGAATCATATTGTGGCTCAAAGTCTGAGGGGATTTGATTTGGAATGGGCGATTTGGTTAAAAATCACTTTATTCGACACGGAACATCTACAAACAGAGCAAAATTCTGAATTCGAACCTGAAGCCGTTTGCCATCCTTGCGGAAGTTCTCCCTGCCAAGGCGCCAAGTACAACCCGGTCGGCTCATCAGGACTGGAAAAATAATCACAACCTTGCGGCCATGCCACCGCAACGGTATCACCTTGTAACTAAAGACAGCTCTGGTCTGATTGTACACTGATACTGATACACGGCTGTCCACTCGGCTCGTCACCGGACAACCATAGCCGCAACAAATGGGGAACTTTGTAACTTAGGAAGGCATAACGCCCTGACGGGTGCCAACTGGATGATTGTATTAACTCGAGCGATTCGAGACCGCAAACAAGGCTGGTTAGTGGTAACCATTGTCATTACGCAATCAGCAGCACAGTTCCGCCACGTCCCCACTCCCCTGCTGCTGCCGAGACGCATACTATTTACCCTATTTATCCCAATTCAACCACGGATAACGCGATTGGCCGGTTGCTGAAACTTTTCCGCCAACTAATTTTCCAGCTGTTGGTACTGTAAGAAAACCAGTACCCTGAAATTGTGCATGTTGACATAGACGTACACAGTGATTAATCGCCTGGAACCTAAAACCGCGCGGTGGCCACGACGCGACGTTAATAGAGAGTCAGAAAACAACTTTTGTAAAGTCCAAAGAGAAGTCGCCCTATTTCAAGCTTGAATTCTATTCCTCGTCCCCATTCATGCAGCATTCATACGCTCCCCTTTTGTAACTCCCCATGATATAGAAATAGATGGTTCAAATTTAGAAGGCACCACTGTAAATATGTTCAGCAACCATGAGGAATATATAATTTAGAGTCACGACAGACCGGAAGCGTTCCAGAACTCAGTCAACATTTATCATCATTTATTTTATTACAGTTAGCCACGTTGAATCTCCCCCCCAATTTTTATCAGAGATCAGGCCAGATCGATAGACAGCGAATCGCTCCCGAAGGGTCGAACGGAATCGAAGGACCATGCACATCGGCAGAAGTACCGTAAAATGGAATCGTCTAATAATGTTAAGTTAAAACTAACGGAATTCTAATTCAACTGATGATTTTAACGATTTTTTGAGCTGCTTCAAATATTGGATCTAGGTTAATTTTCGAAAATATTTTTAAACTAGGTCTCACATGGGTTGCTTCAGTACTCTCTGTAATCTCAAATGCGAGGTTGGAGAGAGAATGGAATAGTGTTCTGTGTTCTGGATGAGCTAGCTCTAATGCTCCCGTAACGATCGTTTCGGAGAATCTCCAGGCATAAGGAACCCTCGGGACTCCACCCGTCAGTTCTTGGTATTCCATGCTTTTTAGCACAGCCAGGAGTTCTGAAAATACAGGCAAATATAGGTATTCTTTAATAGCCTCGATAGCCGAGTGGACTAAATGGACGACTTTTGAGGAGCAGTGAGAGCCGGGTCACACCGGTTCGATCCCGATCCTACCAAAAAGTTTTTCTGATCGGCATTCACCTCTGATATGTTCAGCATGTCAA
The DNA here is from genome assembly GCA_950004255.1 of Mesopsocus fuscifrons. NCBI lineage: Eukaryota > Metazoa > Arthropoda > Insecta > Psocodea > Mesopsocidae > Mesopsocus > Mesopsocus fuscifrons. The sequence goes on along the minus strand of OX465373.1, from coordinate 16,567,033 downwards.
GTGAAATGTATATCGAGGCTGTGGTGGTTCGGAACCCACCTAAAACTCCCCATCGTTTACTCGATGGCATGGGAGCTGGTATTTGGTAGTGCTGCCAGCTGAGCACAATGGATAGTTCTTGAAAACGGTCTAGTTGCTGGACTTGTCCCCCTCATCCCTCAGCCATTTTTAGGTATACTGCCCAGATACCCACAGACAGGGAAAAAGGTTATTTCACTTTGGTGTCACGGTGTTCAAAACTCTTTTATCAAAAGAGTTGGGGGTATAAGTAACGGTGAGGAAAGCGACAGGGACTGTAGGGGAACTGGGAAGTCATTAGAATGTTACCTTCACTACAATACACCGAACGGTTGAAATGTCTGGGTCTGAATTGTAACATTTGTAGGAGGAAGGCTGCTAATGTGGGAATCAAGGTAATTGCGATCTCATGAGCTCCAAATCAGTTTTTAACAAAGCGAAAGTTATGCCAGACAGCCGTAAAAGCAGGATCCTCCAATCTATGAAGAAGTGCAAGCGGGATTGTGCATGGAACAAGGACCAATGTTTTGTGAATACAGAAAACGGCCTATGGAAACTGCAGCGAATTTCGCCGATTTGAAAACCAGATGTCAGACATGGTCCGTTGTCACTTGCCAACGGGCTCATCAACCAGATGTGCCGTACGATTAGAGCTCTGCAACAGTTCGACAGAAACCCACCAACGCCCCGGCAATCCAGAATCTGTGAATTAGACAGGTTGTTTCGTTTGAATGGGAAGCAAGGACTCATGATAACGTCCAATCACGCTGACCAATAAAGGTCCAATAGCCTTCGAGCTCTCAAACGCTCCGATACGTCAGCGTGAGACCCTCCTTCACATTAGAACGATGTAACTTGTGAAGCACACAGATGATGGCGCACATCTGTGTGCGGCATCTGTTGGGAGCGTTTCACTCAGCAGCGTCGACAACGCTTGTCGCTTCGCTTAGCGTCTAATTGGCGATGCCCAACCATCATGAATTTTATGCGTCGTTTATTGTGTCGAGCTGTAGAAGGCCTTTCACTTATTACATCGTTCTGTAACAGCATAGTCACATTATTTTCAGAATTCCAGAAGTACTAAGTAGATACGAGAAATATTCTAAAAATTGCAAATTAGGAAGTTATCAGTTGATTCATTCATGCTGAGTCACGAGGTTAACTCACCATAAATTACATAGCAATTCCTTTTTTGATCCAATTATTATTTATTTACAAAACAACAATTTCAATATGAAATGTTCCCATTACGATTCCTGTGAAAGCGGAAGTCCCAAATGAAGACGTCCCTGCTATGGCAACAATACAAAATCTGAAAGATGCGCAAGTAAACCCTGATGAAGAAGATCGTTGTAGACATCGGAAGATGCAACTATGTAACAAGCAAATGGCTAGGTACAGTGGAGGATTAGAAACATTCAGGTGCGACCTCCAGAGCTCCATTGTACATGGACCCTGGAGCCACGACTACACGACTACGAGGTCCAGCATAGCCTGAAGAGCCTGCCAAGATACCAAGATGCAGGTCCGCTGCTCAACGGAATCCCGTCTACCGGTCCAGTCCACCTTCCTCCCATAGGCAAATACACCTGACCGCATTCAGTGCCCCGTATTACATACGAATTATCCCCGCCTCAGCGTATTAAGACAGGGGACTTCCGGACAGGGAAAATAAAAGCAAAATATCGACTCAGCGGGGTCCGCAGGGGATAACCACTCGAGAGATTCCTTGAGATTCCATAAAGATTTCCAATGATTCCAAACGATATTCATAGAAAGACGAACCCCGAAGGGGTAACCACTCCAGAGATTCCTTGAGATTCCACTGAGATTCCATAAAGATTCCCAATGATTCCAAACGATATTCATAGAAAGACGAACCCCGAAGGGGTAACCACTCCAAAAAATTCCAAGATTCCCTGAGATTTCATAAAGATTCCCAATGATTCCCAACGAGTGGTTAACCCCTCGTTTATTTCCTTCCCGCAGCATTCGAAATAATTAGTGACTTTAGGTATACTTCACTAAGCCAAATATGACAAATAAGTAAATTTCGCAATAGTACAGGAGTAAAAACAATAATCATAGCAAATCATGCCCAGCCAGCTGCCAAACGTAACTGCAACTGCAGTATAACTGATAACAGTGATAACTGATAACAAACTGTACCCAAACCGCTGCTTTTAAGTTTGGCTTCAGCTGATGATGGAATTCTGCCACCCATTAACATTTTAACCGGCAAATTATTTTCTACTGCTACTCCTTTAGAGAGAAACGTTGCCTCAGCAAGTTCCTCTCAACTTATACGTATGAAATTTCCCCAGTGGCTTCCCCTTTAAAAAATCTTTCCAGCCCTGAAAAAATAAATAATTCGCTATGGTGGGTGGTAGAAATGAACCATTGTCAGAAGAAAAACAAGGGTGAAACCGACAATCAATGCTGATTTTAACGATTGTTTTGCATCGCTCAGTAGCATTGTTAGACTGGGTTGAACGACTTGATGGAACGGCTAACAATGTCGCCTTGTCGGTGTTATGTCTCAAGCACTTCTAAGTTACGACACTATCGCGAATCAGGCAATCTGCTTGATCGTTATGCGGCTACTGTCTGGTCTATCTTTATCTGGAGACTGCTACGAACACGAACAGTAACAGTAGGTCAACAATTCGTTCCAGACACGTTCACTAATATTCAATTCGAGGCAGTTTGTGCAAGATCTCATCACTGTTACTGCAAGTCCCTAGTCCATTCTAGTGTAATATGCGATGGTTGCTTCCTACCTTGGACTATGACACTAATCGCTCACAAGTAAAAACGTAATAGTTGAAGCCTATTCAAAGTCACAGTCAATGCCTCCTCTGACGTACTTGGGTGAGTTTTGGAACGTGACTGCGCGTTTATGGACAAGATTTTGGCGGTTGTTTTAAAAAATACAATCCAGGGCATAGGTCCGTAAATAGGAGCCGAACCCCTAGCCCCGAGCGTCAGCGCAGCTGAGAGAAACCAGTGCAATGATTCAAACTCAAACAATATCTTCCTCTTGGAGTTTCCGACTGTTTCACAAGAGGGAGATGACGTGAATGGTGTCGACGGTGAGGAAGAGAGAAGAACAGGCAAAGCAGAAGATTCTCGATACAACCTTGACATCGATCCAGATGATATGATTCCATAAGTATGATATTGCTGACAGGCCATGACACCGAGTCAGCGACACTCGACACAGTAGCAGGTGAGATTATCCGAACTTGACCTTCTGGCCGGCAGGCGCTTGGGGGTCACCGTGCCAACCAGCCAGCGAGCGCCAAAGGTCAGCGGTACGGGCGCTCCCGCCAAACGTCACGATACGTCATGCGCGAACCAGCTACACTTGCCTTATCACGTTGGCACGGATGGAGAACAGATGATAAGACGTTATATTAGGGTTATACCTCAGCCCATGACATGACTGGCACCCTGCCCTATCGCTCAATTCGTTTGTTATTCAGTAGGCACGCGTTGCCTTGTACATTTCATTAAAGTTAACGTCACCATTTCAAACGATTAGAGTTGCAGTCATTTTTCTTTTAAAGATATACCGGTAGGACCTAATACCACCACTAGGTACCACAATAAATAACAGAGGGTGGGGCATATTTCGGAACAAGCCTAACAATGACATGGGTACTTCAAAAGTTAACCCCGTTGTTCTCAGCTGGAAGTACGATCAGTATATCAATCTATATCACCTTTCTCTAGTCATCCGGTTAGTAGTCAGTTGGAAGCTGGAACTTCTTAGTACCATACCATGGTACCCAACATAGCTTTCTGCAGTGAACATTCGAAAATGATACACTACTGGTCATTTGACTGAGCATGACGACACTCAATGACGAACCGACGCCGACGATCCCATGCACCTACCTATCGAACCAAAAAGACGGCATGACCTCATAGTGACGCTATTGCAAGCCGGAATGCACTCATCTTGGTTCACGGTATCTCGGTATCAGTATCTCCAATCAGTAACATGCACGAAGGAAGAACCACAACATATACAGGTACGGGTGGAAAACCTGAAAAGCTGATTTAATTTTTATTTTAGCAAACGAGTCACTAAGTGCTATGAAAGTGGGGTGATAGAAGAACGGCACTAACATCTACGTACGTATATTGTATGCATATACTCGTACAGCACAGCTCCGCATCCAGACACAGAATCCTGGGGCGCTCAAGAAACTTTCCTCCCCAAAGTCACTAACACTCGAAACTTTCGACTGTTCTGTAACTCTCAAGTAAATAGCGACTATACCTACCTTATCATGAAGTAACCGCAGCCGTGTTCGTGTCTTATTTCCGTCAAGAGGTTGGCTTTACAGTAGACGGAGCTAAATTTTATAATATGTATATCAAACTGGCTACAAACAGGAGGAACGAAGATAAAGCCTAAGCAATATACCTGCGGTACCTGTCCGAGCCGTCTTTGCATGTTCATGATAGGATCAACTCTTTTGAGCTGACCAATAGTTTACTGAAAATCGAGCAATGCTGAACCACAGAGGGCTGAACGAATGAGTTGGGGAAACCATTAATAATGAGCCAAGTATTTTGGGATAATTTGGAACACATGCGGGGCCCGATACATGATGAACTGGTTCAACCCGGTTTTCCCGACCTACAGCAATCAGTCGTCTACGGGGAAGCAAAGAAGCAGTGAAATACACAATCATACTCATAATAGCGGACGAGCACGGAACCACGAATGCTTTGCGATAAAGCTGCAGTTATTGCCCTGCCATTGTTAATTACTGCGGTCAGGGGAGTTCATTTTCAAACAGCCCCCGGACAAAACTGAAGGCTTGGATACATCAGTAGTATCTAGTTTATCGAAAGCCAATTTCTACTTTAACAGGAAATCAATGAAAAACCCCTATAGGGACCCTTTCCAATACATCGGAAATTAGGTCAACCATACCGGAAGCAGCGCCTAGACTGGGTGAATCAATTCACGGATGTTTGCAGCAAAATCGCTCAAATCTTTCAATAAAATTAGCATAACCCCGTTCCCGTGGGTTGGGGACTCGGAAGGAGCACGTACGTACGTAGGGAGCTGCCGCTTGACCTTGCGACACCTTCAACAAGGCGAAACTGCCATCGCTATTCTAATGAAATCCCAAGACTTCTTGGCTAACCTCAGGGACTCCAAGTGATGACACCGACCAACATAACTAATACTTAGTAACTGAAGGTCTCCAGGAGAAATCTGTCTTCCGAATTGAATTTCCTTGTACAATTAAGGACTACCTACGGTAACGTCACTTTCTAGGGGCAACAGTAACAGTAATAATAGATATGAATATGAAGATAAAGCCAAAGAAAGGAACTGCTTCTCGCACAAATGTATTGGTTAGGGTTGCCTGATATCTTCTGCAAATAAAATACATTTCCTTATATACTTAACTGCCGTACTCTTGGTTCCGGGGAAGTAGGAAAACCTGCCTTCACCTGGCATTAGTACAAAGTACCGCGGCCGTAAAAACTGCAGAGACTAGACTACATTATTTTTCTGCCAGAAGTGAAGTGTAAATATGGAAATACCTACTAACAATATTCATCACTCCGAGTACTGGCAACCGTAGCGACACCGTTATAAAGGCGTGAAACCCAAATAGGTGTAAACACCTAGTTTGTATAAGAAACCTGTAAACTGGCCATGACCCAGGGTAGAGAGAACATTTTAAAATAACGCTGTCAGATTGCGTTCCCTAGTCCCCTATGACTTTGCTCAAGTAAGCGTGAATTCGTGACTGGAAGGTTACTGAAGTGCGCCTCAGGATTTCCTTTGTAGTTTGTATAATTACAGTACAAACAAGGGTTGTTGTGTTCCTCGTGATATAACACGTAGGTACATCCACTTGTGTAATCGAGCACGGTACTATGCCTGACATGTGGGCACCACCGACATGTGTCAATAAATGACATCAACAATAAACAAGTATTACAGATGCAACCTTTAAGGCGAGAAGAAGCGATAGGAATTTTCTTTCAAATGTCAATGTCTATGAGCCGGAAAGATTTATCTACCACTGAGTTGCTGATAACAATTTACCTACACCATGATCTCTCATTTAATGACTTTTAATATTATCTATAGATTATCAGAAAAAACTTGCAGAGATGATCTACTATCAACAGATAGCGTTGCTGTAGATTATCTCACACTATATCTGCAAGCTTACAGCGTCTGTTCTCTGTACAGGTATCTATGCATACTTACTAACAATATAAATCGCAATTCTTACCTTGAGGAAGTCTCGGAAAAGCCTCCTCCATCGAGAAGGCGAACCTTGGCAAAGAGAACAGCATTCACAAAAGGAACGGCCGTCATCTCATCCACACAGACGTCCACTTGAAATTTATACTTCTTCTTTTTCATCATAATGAAGGCCATTATATTTCACCTCAGCGAAACAAAGTTAAGTTTTTTCCGCACAAACTTATTCTGCCAGCACATTATAACACATAATCTGGAGCATTTCTGGATAAAACACGCGACACTGGACGGCTAACACTTCGCCGTTCATAAACTAGGTACATCCATCCCTGCTATTGATCCACCGTTCTCCAAACACGACCTGTAAAGAAAAGGGTACATAAAGCATATGAAGTGACAGCTTCATGGTAAACAAAACAGGCATAAAGGTCTTATTAGACGAAGTACAATAACCGAGTAGGTTTAACAAGATAACAATCAAGAGCTATTCTTATAGGAAACTGTCGGAACGTTCTGCTCTAAAATACAATAATAAGAAACTAGTTCTGTCAAAACCTCTCACCTTCTAAACTCAACTGTAAGTAAGGCTAGTGGTGACGCTAATATGATCTTGACTAGGCACTATTATATTACAGAAAAGACAAAATTCCCAGTTTCCGTCATAAGATGCAATAAAAAATATGTAAACAATACCCTTAAAAGTCACTGCTCACGCTTTAATTCAAACGATATATATCTGATAATGGCAAAAGTAAGATAGGGAGTCACATCAACAACTCCATAAGTCAAAGGGACAAGTCAAATTTGTAGAAACAAACCAAAATGTGCAGTGGTGTCGAGATGAAACAAGAGGACAAGATTATAGCGATGACATGTAGTGAAATCATACGTACCATGAGAAATACTTAGCACAAATGAAAGCAAGTATGCAATATACATTTATTATCACAGTTTTAAACGACTGACTTCCTAAACTCAACACAACCCACCCTTCTCAACCGAGCCATATTCATCAAGTAGTGGTGCTTGCGCTTGTTACCCCACTACCACCAACATTACAAACTATTGTCTCGTTTTTCTAAAATTTAAAAAATATTTTTTAATTTGTTATAAAATTATATTTTGATATAAATTTAATCAATATTATAAACAAAATTTATAAATCAGTTAAATCTCGTCAAATTAAAATGGTTTTACAAAAATTATCCAAATTGTTTTTTGGCGACAAATTTCCCCTAATCACAGAAAAATGTGTTTGTTGACGAACAGCTGGCGTGCTTGATTTAAAAGTCATAACAAATTTATATTTTAGACGTTCTGAAGGATTGATAAGACATGTTTCCTTGGCAACATTTGACACTGTAACACGCTGTACTTATACGAATTCTAATAACTGTTTGACATATTGAAATACATTCGACGAAGTACCGTACAAAATGAACGCTGAAGTTGAGGCATACATCAGAGATAACTGTGTATGGACAAAAATTCCACAAAATGTTCGGCAGGTCAGTATCTGTTCTAATTAAGAATAATCGGATGAATTCCTTGTAGAGACCGCCTTGTTTCTCACTTTAAGAATGTCAGAAACCTAAAGTGTGATTTGAGACTTGTACCGTCTTTGTTTACCTCAGGAAAGAGCTTAGAAAAAAAGATCCATAAGTCGTCAGACAACTTCCCATCAAAGTCTGTCTGAACTGAACTTATGCCAGAACTCACTAGTTCCCCTAGGGAGTGCTTACCCAACCGTGACTACTTATAGCAAGTGTTTTCCAAGACCGCAAGTATGGGTCGAGACGTTGAAACATTTCGTTGGGGTTGGGGCACACTATAGGTAGAGTGTAGAGTTTAGGTATAGTGGGGCTATCCTGACTACCTAACAAGCAATGCTTACAAATGCTAAAATTTCTACCAACCTCCTTCCATAATTTTTATTTCAGAATTGGATCATCTCTCAAAAGGAATATGATAAACAGATGGTGGAGTTCAGTATTAAAAACCAGCTGAGGCATCGCGGAAACGCAGGTTTGTATATTCCTATGGAAACTTAAGTATCTAGGTATAGTCCAAGTCAGGCTAGGAGCGTACCGATTACTCATAATTTCTTGCGAATCTAGGGCTGATCAAAACTTCTTCTTGATCAGAAAATATCTGCTCAGGGTCGGATTGGCATTTTTAGCGTATGGTACGATATGGAACCCAAATCCGTATCGGCGTCAACTGAAAATCTTCAAGAAATTATGAAAAATCGGTACGCTCCCAGCCTGACTTGGACTATAGTAAGATGAGTTATTTCGAACAAAAAATTGATTATTTTGCTTGTTTTGAATGTCTCAAATTGGAATCTCTGCGCATTATTTCAGTCCGGTTTATAAAGAAGGATGAGAAGCAATACTACGAAGACTTGCTGCAGTACAGCCGTCAGAGCCTGATGCTTTACCCGTATCACTTATCTGATGTGGTGGTGTCGGGTCTGCGGGTGACCCCCTTCACCTACTACATTGGCATGATGGAGGCCATCATGCTACAAGAGCGTAGCTACGATTCATTGCCAAATTTCACAGCTGCAGATTGTAAGTATTCAAGTGACGTTGGCTTCACAGTCGTCATAATATTTAGGAAACACTCATATTGGATATAATATGTTATTTTAAAAAAATGATACTATTGTGTCAGTTAGTTAAAAATTTGTAGTCAATGAAGATCATCTGAGAACACCTGCTAGTGTGTAGTAAAAGTATTACTTATGTCTATAGTTATGTATGCCACCCAATGACGTCAATTCCAGTTTCCAAATTTCAAACGTCTAACTTGATATGGCTTCATTGTCAAAGCCCCTAATTATTTCTAGGCGTCCGACTCCTTGGAATTGGAAGAAACGAGTACATTGACCTGATGAATCAGTGCCGATCGGGCCGAAAACTATTCAGACGGCGGAACGTGAAGGATCATTTACCCAGCAAGCCCGCTCGAATCCCTGTGGAGCCTTGGTGGATCGTCCATCTCGGCATGGTCACAGAAGACGATGTCAAACATGCTTCTCAAGCTGAAAAACTTTTGATTGACCGAATCATCGATCATGGCCCCCAGAAGGCTGGCCTCTGTGACCGCGAGCTCCTCCATACTTTATATAAGTAGGTACTGCTCAGCTATCTGTTTTCATTTTGTAATTTCCTCTTTTTGCATTAACGCAGAACGTTAGGCGGGTCTCGGCTGACCCTGTCTTTGTTTTGTTTTGTTTCAGTAAAGGGCTGGTATACCTTGACGTGCCTGTGGATAGCCTGGACTACATCGTTGTCCCCCCTCTCGAAGGGTTCGTCATGAATCGGGTACTAGGAGATTACTTCGAAACTCTCCTTTACAAGATATTCGTTTCAATTGATGAGCAGACTTCTGTTGGAGAGGTTAGTATTAATTAATTCGCAGATATCATGGAATATTAACTTGTGATGGTTGGGACTTCGGATCACAGAAGTAATGAAACTTTTTTACACATTTTCTTTTTTTAGTTGGCTACTGTGCTGGAAATCGATTTAGAATCAGTGAAGAACGCGGTGTCCCTCTACTGCAGGCTGGGGTTCGCGAAGAAGAAAACTACTGAAATGGATTTGGATGATCTCCACCCGTCTTGGAACAGAAGTCCATCTCTCAAAAGACAGTGAGATTTTTTTTAAAATTATGATTGCTAAAAATGTTTTGATTGTAAAATTAAAACGACAACAGACATGACTCTGTCTTCAGCTTTAAGATGTGGTTTCATTGTACAGGGGCTCTGTAATCTCGGTGACGGATCCTCTTCTGCTGGAGCTGGACGAGGCATTGGCTGAGGCTGGACTTTCCCCACTAGACGCGGTCACCACCACAGATGACGGCGAGCCCGCTCTCTTCTCTAGTCCTGCCCGCAGTAAACGTGTCGCCTTCCTTTTCGACTCTACTCTCACTGCCTTCCTTATGATGGGAAACCTTTCTCCGGTAAGTTTAATTAAATTCAGTTAAATAGTTAAATCGACATACAGGCAAATTTGGTAAATATCGTAGTTTCTTGACTGGTGAAACATTTATTATGAAAAATTGAATTGATTAGTGATATGACCTTATTACAGGGATTGAAGAATCATGCAGTGACTATGTTCGAGGTTGGAAAGCTGTCTGACGAGTCTTTGGACAGCCTTTTAGCTGAGCTTGAAAAAATATCAACCGACGATAGTGAGGGTGAAGCTCAGCGCTATTTCGAGCATGCTCTGGTCCTTCGCGCTACGATTAAATTTTTGCGCCACGACATCGCTGCACCTGGGCTGGACCTTATCCGCTGTGAAAGTCTACAGTCACTCGATGCTGCCACATGTTCGCGGTTACTTAACAAAAACTATACGTAAGAACAAATTGAAATGAATGACATAACAAGTATGATCTACCTCCTACATATTGCATAATATGGTGTGTCTATCTTTTATTTCAGATTGCTCGTATCCATGGCACCCTTGAGCAAAGAAATCCGACCAATCAGCAGTCGCAGTCCTCCGCATCTCGGCCCTGCAGTCCCAGAAGTGAATACGGCTTGGTTCAAGCTGTACCTTTACCACGTGACGGGTTCTGGGCCGCCCACCCTTCTGCTGCCTCAGGGTACTCGACTCCGTCGTCTGCCCCGCGCACTGCGGCCTTACACTCGCGTGCTGTTGGCCACTTGGGGCCACGACCCAGCGCCCATGCCACTCGCGCATTTGCTGTTGGCTGCCAATGAAGCCCTTGCCCACTCCCCAGTCCTTCTCCAGGGCTTGGGAGATACGGTCAAAGTACCCTTTCCCCTTGGCCCTGGTGGTTGGGCAGATCACCCTGCGATACAGACTTTAGCTAGTAAGGTACGCTGGTTTTCTTCTGAGACAATTGTTATGAGTTATGATACACATATTAACGAGTCTTTTAACGGTATGGTACATTATCGTCACGTCACAACCCCAACCTAGTTCGGCACATTTTCGCATGTGTTGCAATAACAGCTCACTCCTATGGCTATCAGGTGGACTTAAGGCATAACTGTGGATTCGTGACCTTGGTACACCTTGCGGGCACACCGTCTCAAGCAGCAGGCTCGTCCCAAGAGGCGGCAGAGACTTTGGCACGCGAAGTGGATGCCTTGGCGGGGCTACCTCCTGGCCACTGGGCAGTCCTAGACTGCGACTTCGGGGTTCCCCTGTTCAGCGCCTCCGTCAACGAGCAAGTTTGTAACGCCATTGCCAGACAACAACTTTGGGATCCTAGCAGGTATCTATTTAGAAAGAATCTATCTGTAAAAATAACATGCCTGTTGGTCCAATATCGTGATAGGCAATTTCTTTCCTCCACTCTCTTCCCCCCATCGTATTAACCTCCCCAGACTACAAAGTAGGTTATGAATTGTCGAATTTCCAACTTTATACTCGTATGACTGTTTTTCATAATCTTATTTTACTTTCAAAGCTTGCAAGCGCTTGTCGAGTCATGCGAAAAACTCGAAAAGGACTTCCTTCGATTTATCGGAAATATTCAGGTAAAAATTTAAAAAATATTTTTTATTTTTTGTTTGTTTTGTTTTGGTGCTAAAATATTTTTAGGGAAACTGCGGAACATTTTTCTCTGAAGGATACGACCAAGGCGTGATTTTTGTGTGTGGGGTTGACTTTAAATGGAGTGATCGAATACAGATTACGGGTAACAAAAATTCTCCTACGAGGGCGATGGCACGTGTTCCGCATGACGATTAACCCGAGAAACTTCTCTTTCAAGTTATTGCTGCGCATGATTGCTTACAAGCGCCACGTGGTCCTCTAGGAAGATTTATTGGACGTATCACAAGCAAAACACAATTTTATTAAATTTAATATTGGGGCGCCTTTGCACAGGGTATTTGAACTGTGAACTGTTCGTTCACCCAATCTATTTAATTAGGTACGTAGAAACCTGAAAAATATTTTCTATTATTTAAGTAAGTAATCCACGCTATTCCGTATCATTTCAGGAAAGTCCGAACACATTTCCAAAGTTCGGCGATGAACCAAAGAAGGCGGGAACTCTGCTGCCCCGAAACTGTTGGCTGTTCGATGAAGGAACATTGAAACTTTGGGACAGCCGATAGGAATCGACAGCAAATGTCTCTCCCGCTATGATTTACCAGTACCAAACTAAACATTCCATTGACTGTTCATCACATAATCGTCATTGCCTTAAAACGAATAGCTTTATAGCATGTTTTACAAATATCTTAAAATAATATACCTACTTAAAAACGCCTTTGGCCCGTTATTATCGAGCGTCAAACACTACAACCCTCTTGGTTCTTTTCTTGTACATGATTCGGTATCCACATTCTCGGCATCGTATGGGGTCCCTTGGCCGGATCTCGTTCTCGAAGTGACATTCTGTAATAGGCGAACATGAAATTATTAGACGCACGTTTGCAACAGCAACAAGGTCCATGTGATCGAACTACTGTGGGCCGAGAATGGTGCAAATAATTAAATTTACCTCCACAGATGTACACCATGGGGCTTTTGACAACAGGCGGATCAGTTTTGGGGTCCATCTCAATAGGAAAAAGTAAAATAAAACGTTTTACAATACAATGCTTGACTGCTTGAGTTGGTTTATTTACGTTTACGTCGTTTACCAATTTGAAGTGGTACTAGCTGGAGGCAAAGTTCTGTTCCCACGACAAAACTTAAAACTTAAGGTCTCTTTACACCATGCGTTTTGACCCGCCGATCTGGCCGGTGACATTCCAAATCGCATAGTGTAAAGGCGAATCCGCGCGATCTAGCCCGCCAACTCTGAACTTTTGGAATTCCATTTCGTTGGAAGTTCAAAACTGAGCGATCCGATCGCTCAGATTTGAACGCATAGTGTAAAGGGTTTACGGCGGGATTTTTCAAGGTTGTTGTGCGATAATCGATCGATATTTGTGTCCGTCGTGTCAATAGATTAGTGTCGTCTGCTTCTGTTGTTATTTGAATAAACATTCTCAAAATTAAATAAAGAAAAAGAAATGGAGAAGGAGGTTATTAAAGAGTTCATCGAATGTTACCGAGAGCGGCCTTGTTTGTGGAATGTAAAGGAGAGTAACTACCACAATAAGAGTATGAAATCGGCAGCCATCCTTGAGCTGCAAGAGGTGTTAAGGAAAATTGAACCGGAGGCCGATGTCACAACAGTGACCAAAAAAATCAGCAACCTAAGAAACGCCTTTAGGAAGGAGCTAAAAAAGGTAAAGCTATAATTTTTGCATGCCTACGGTAAAAATTACTGAGGTAGGTACTATCTTACTACTATCTATCTATCTATCTATCTATCTATCTGACTACTTGCTACTTAACTACACGATTGATTACAGAAAATCTTACACTATAGTTAATGCAATTGCTTGCAGAGTGGTAATCGTAATTTTTTGGATTGCAGGTTAAGGAATCGGAGCGCTCCGGCGCGGGCGTGGACACGCTGTATATACCGAAACTATTTTATTATCATGATCTATCTTTCCTAACTGATACCGAAGACGTGCGGCCGATGGCTTCAGTGCAGGAGGTAATTGTAAGTACCTAGCTACCTGCACCTGCACAAAGGCAGGTTTTTTCAAAAAAACAAAACAAAAAGAACACATTTCCATACAAATATTTTGTTCACAAACCTACATAGGTAGGTAGGTGCATTTATTTTTATAAAAATGACATTACCTACTTTCTTTGCAGGATCAAAGTTTTAGTAGTAGCTGCAATGAAGAGGGCACTGAGACAGCAGTCGAAAAACAATCAAAAAAAAAAAATGAAGACGAATAACAAAGATGGGTTATTGGAAAGGGTGGTGAAAAGAATTGAGCGCGAAGAAGAAGAAGATGAGGCAGAGATATTTGGGAAATATGTTGGTAGTAGCATAAGAAAGTTGTCGCCAGGTCAGGCAGTTTATGCAAAAAAAATGATCAACGACGCCCGATTCTACGCTGAGATGAAGGCTCTAAATGTATCTAGCCGCATAGTCACCGATAACATGGTGTTTCATGTAGCCGAGGAGGAGGAAGGATAAGAGAAATTTTGAAAATCAAATTGTTTTATTTATTGACCAAGATGTACAGATAGGTACAGATGTACACCTACTACCCGGTGCTAGATAATAAACACTGGCTGCGTAATGTGTGGTAGGTAACTGGCCTAGACGTTAGCATACCTGTTCTGCCAATCAACGGCGCCTACTGTGTTAAAATATTCCATGTACATTTCCCTCACGGCTTTGGCGTCCCCGGTAGGGTTCCGTGCAAGTTGACTTATCTGAAGAGTAGTTAAAGTTGTCTCAAATTCATCATCCAGTTCTTCTTCCGGCGTCTGGTAAAAGCCTGGGCATTTCTTTCGTAGAAAATTGTGTAGGGTGCAAATAGTGAGGACAATAAGATCCACTTTTTCTACAGGTAAATTAATTGCGTTCTGGAGGATTCTAAATCTATTACCGATGATACCAAATACATTCTCAATAATCCTCCTTGCCCTCGATAATCTATAATTAAAGATCCGTCGGGCAGGTGTAAGGGTAGCTTGACTGAATGGTTTCAGTAATTCTTCACGCAGAGCAAATGCCTCGTCGCCTACAAAGACGTAAGGCAGTAGAACGCCCCCTAATCTAGTAGGTGTTGCCTGCGGTAGGTTGAGAGACCCACTGATTAGTTTCTCGTAGAACGCAGTATTCCTAATAACTCCCCCATCGGACAGCCTTCCGTTACAACCAACCTCACACCAAATAATCTCATACTTAGCGTTGGCGCATGCCATTAGGACAACACTGTGGAATTTTTTATAATTGTAGTAGTAAGATCCGCTTCCTGGAGGGGGTGTTATCCTTATGTGTTTTCCATCAATGGCACCGACGCAGTGAGGAAACTGCCATGAAGTTTCAAACTCTTTCGCTATCATCTGCCATTCTTCTTCAGTCTCAGGCATCTAAAACAATTAGTAATTTATACCTACAGTAAGGCTGGATCCCACCATACTCAGTTAACAGTTAAACCTCCGTTAAATTCCAATTATGCGTGTTAAAATCCAAATTTAACGGAGGTTTAACTGTTAACTGAGTATGGTGGGATCCAGCCTTAGTATCCCAAAACTCAGCACATCACACCAGATTAAACCTATAAGTACATCATAATTTGTTATGTACCTACCTACCTACCTGCCTAGGTAGGTACATACTTCATATTCTTAGCTATACTAACGGCCATCCCACCCGTTGTACACACCGTTGTCTCCTAGGTGACATTGTTTGTAACGAACAGTTCGAACACCACCCAACCATTGCTCAAATTTGAGCAAGGCTCAGTCGTTACCAACACCAATCAAAACACTAGATATTTTGTTGATTTTTTGTTAACAGTAGCAACGAAGGTATTTGAGCCTTGCCCAGCTTTGAGCAATGGTTGGTGGGAATGGTTGTCAGTATACAAATTATGTCCTTACCTTCATACAATCGTTGTAGAGGCAGCTGAGAATAGCTCTGCATGTCTCAGGTATAATATGACTGAGACTAGATGGAGAAATTGCAGTTGGAAATTTTAACTCTTCATAAGACATGCCCGTGGCCAAGAAACGCAGAGTAGCACATAATCGTTCGTGTGCAGATATGCTCTGTCGGAATCTGGTGTCCTGCTTCTGTATGTATGGTTCTACAAGCTTCAGCAATCCAAGGAACACGTCTTCCGGCATGCGCATGTAATTGTTCCAGTCGTTTGGGTAAAGCTGCAATTCTTTCATTAAGTTGAGATGAGACAGGCTGTTTCTTTTTTGATACCACTGCTTGCACCACTCAGATCTTTCTTTTCGATTTTCAAGCTTTAAATATAAAGCCACAAATAACGCCAAATCTTTCTTCTTCAACTTCGCCATGTTTGTTTACACAAAAAACCGCGGGTACGGACGCATAGTAAATGGTGGTCAAACGTCCAAATCGGCCGACCAAAACGGCCCGGCCTGGACGTGCGTCCAGATATGTAGGTGTATTACCACCTTTACAAGAAAATGAGTTTAGAAGTGAAAACAAATATCAAATAATTATAATCAAAATATTAAAACGTATTTTACAAAAATAAAATTGAAATTTAGTATAATATAAAATGATTTTAATCACTGAATCATGTCCGATTGTCCGGGACTGTTTATAAGTAGAGCCATTTTTATTTTTATATTTTTGTTGGAACGGAAAGATGGATGAAATAGATAGCTGGATTAGCATTGCAAAAGAATGCAAATACTTGCCAGAAAATGATTTGAAAGTAAGTTATTTGTTGGACCTTCCTTTGGGTTTCAAAAACAGTTAGGAAAGTGTATTCATCGCTAAGTACTTGAGGGATGATTCCTCGATAGGTTGCTTGATGTATGATGCGGAGAGGAAATGCACTGGGTACTTCTTAAAGCTTCCTGGCATCTTTTGTGCGTTGGCAGGGTACTGAGCAGTGAAACATCAGTACCCAAATTCTAATCCAGACTTGTTGATATTTTGCCTGATAAATCATGTCCGGCCCAAAAAGCACGCTGCACCATATGAGACCTCTTGCCTATTGAGTTTTTCTCCCGATTGCAGAAGCTGTGCGATATTGTATGTGATCTGCTAATAGAGGAAAGCAATGTGCAGCCCGTTTCAACTCCTGTGACAGTCTGCGGGGACATTCATGGACAGTTCTATGACTTGGAAGAACTGTTTCGAACAGGCGGGCCTGTTCCGGACACCAACTACATTTTTATGGGCGACTTTGTGGACAGAGGATATTATAGCCTGGAAACATTTACGCGACTTCTTACACTTAAAGCGAAATGGTCGGAAAAAATAACCTTGCTACGTGGAAATCATGAATCGAGACAAATAACCCAAGTCTACGGCTTTTATGGTAAGCGCTGATATCAAATGTTTGTAAGTAATCAGTAAGTACTTTCCCACGTATATACCCTCGTAACAGAAACTAATAACGTTCTTGTTAGACCTGCTACTAGAGCATGCTCTTAAGCAATCGCTTGCCAGGGTAATCAGTGTTTTTTTTTAATCGTTCTATTCGAAGGTCGGATTTACTCTTCAACTGGTTCTTAGACGAGCAGAGAGCTCGATTTCCTACATAGTCTACAATACGGAAGACTCGACATCATTATTAATCCACGCCATCAGCGTTTATCTTATAGAAAATTTGGAGTAATGTTTCTTTTTCAGACGAGTGTTTCAATAAATACGGAAATGCCAATGCCTGGAAGTATTGTTGTAGAGTTTTTGACTACCTAACCGTCGCTGCGGTAAGTTCTGTTTCGTCCTTTCAAGTTTTGATATTTCCTTCTCTGTCAGGGGAGAAGCTGGGTGCCTGGACCCTTAACTTTCATTAATGAAGGCTGAGTCACTTTGAAGCAAAAGATTTTTACTTCCAAAAAAGAAATTCTCTATTTCTAGTAAACTTTAGGTGTTCAGGTCATCTAGCATCTGTTTTTTATTTCCAGCTTATTGATGAAAAAATTCTGTGCGTTCATGGAGGACTTTCGCCTGAAATACAAACACTTGATCAAATACGGACGATCAATCGGAATGGAGAAGTCCCACAGAAAGGAGCATTCTGTGACTTGCTGTGGTCTGATCCGGATGACATCGACTCCTGGTTCACAAGTCCTCGCGGTGCCGGCTACTTGTTTGGTAGTCAGGTCACTCATGAATTCATGCACATCAATAATCTGAGCCTCATTTGTCGAGCTCATCAGCTGGTCCATGAGGGTAAGTCGTTTGGAAGTTTTAGTTTTAGTAGCTTGTCTTGTCGCCCGACGCCCTTCACCTTGAAGCAGAAGCGAAAAAATTGCAGCATTGATCTGCATCTCTAGTTGTCTTTCAGAGGTAAAAGACAGGTAAGACAACATGGTAGACTATAAATGGAAATGACACTTAGGCTTCGTGGCTGCGGCATTACGCTTTGCGAATCATTGTCATAATCGTTGTCTTGTAGTTTGTAAAGCTAGAGCAGCATTCCCATATTTGTTTATCTGCAACTAAACCTTTTTCTTGTCAGGTTTCAAATACATGTTCGATGAAAAGTTGGTGACTGTTTGGTCAGCTCCCAATTACTGCTACCGATGCGGCAATATTGCTTCAATCATGGAATTTTCCGACACGGAAACACGGACTCCGAAGCTCTTCGCTGCTGTGCCTGACTCCGAACGCGTCATCCCTCCAAGCGTCACCATTCCCTATTTCCTGTGACATGTTATCATTTTCTTTCTTAATTTCTTGATCTGAATTAATTAATTCTTGAGGCTTTAGAGACAGTGCTGTTTGTTGCCTTTTCTTACTGGGGAAGTTATTGGTTTGTTCTGAAATATAATTTTTTTTAACGTCGGAAACTAGTTTAATAAAAAGTCAGTTTCTACGATTGAGAGATTTTTGTCAACCAAAGCATTTCTAATAAAGGGTCCGACAACAGTCGCACTAAACTTTCTCGCCCCATGTGATTTTTTTTTTTTTTTTTTTTTGGATTTCTTTGAGATTTTTTTGCGGGCGTAATTTTTAAGCAATCCAAAATCGGTTGAAAATGACCCAAGAACATCTATCTGAGATCACTCCCACCAAGTTTCATGGCTGTCATTCTATTACTGTAGTCCCAAATGCGTTCTAACCATTCAAAAACGTGGTTTCTCATTCTCAACTCATTTTCGACACTTTTTTGACAAAAACGGCCGTAATTTTGAAGATAACAAAATTATGTTCGACAGATGTTTAAGTTACATGGTTCTACACAAATTTACCAAATTTCATGACAATCGGTCAATAAATGTGAATGGCGCCGAAACGATCGAACTTTGGTCCAGAACGGCCGTAATTTTCAACCAATTCAATTTTAGTTGAAAATGACCTCGAAGCATCTATTTGTCAACACACATACCAATTTTCAGTGTTATAGATTGAAAAGTGTACCGTCGGCGCTTGTCTAAGTAACCAAAAACACGATTTTTGAATTATTTTGGCGGTTTTTTGACAATAGCGGCCGCAATTTTTGACCAATCAAAAAATCCTTGAAAATGCCCCTCGGCAGTAATTTTAGACAGGTTCATACCAAATTTCATCAAAATCGGATGAACGGTATAGGCGCTAGAGCACTGCACGGACTGACTGACGGACGGACTGACGGACGGACAGACTTTTTCCAGAAACCACTTTTTTGGACTCAGGGGACCCCCAGGATCATGGGAAACCCAAAATCTCAATTTCGAAATTTTGCACGAAAACAATACTTTCTCGCCATATATGGCTAGCGAGAAAGTAAAAAATTATTGGATGGTAAATCTCAATTTTTTAACTACCTAGTTTCTTTCGTTACTCCCAGAGCAATTAGAAATCCGACAGTTTCCCATAACAATGTCATTACCTAAAACAACAACGAACAGCTTTGTATCCAGTCTTTTAGAAGTAAAAGCACAAGTGTTACCGGTATAGGCTTAATTATGTGGTTTAATGACATCTACCCAAGGAAGTGTATATTATGTGTTGTTACCTTACACCAGAATGAATAAAAAAAACCCTCCTTTTTGGGAGAACTGTGAGTAGTTATGTTCTTGATTATTTGGATATTTCAGTAATTTATTTTCATATTTTCACCACTAGTTGTTAGGAGTTTTGATGAGAGACAGTCGACTTTGATAATATTTTGACAGGAGTCAGTCAATCCAGTCGTTCGGAAAGTTTTAATTTTTGGCGGGAACATAGTGGCGACAATGAAAGTAGGGAAAGTTACCGCCAAACTGTTGTCAGCACTTATAAGATTCAAAAGTAAACATTTCAAATTTCAGGGAGAGGATTTTGCATTTTGATAGGTATAGATAGATACCTACTGTTATTGTTGTTATTGTTTATATTGTTAGCGCAAGAGTGATTATGAACGGAGTTGAAGGAAAGACACCTTTCTTGATAGGTGTTGCTGGAGGAACGGCCAGCGGAAAGGTAAATCAGCCTACTACTTATCCCTTTCTAGTGCTGTTATCCGACATATTGGATTTTTATTTTTCTTGTAGCTATTTCTCAAAGTTGTGGGACATAAACTGATATTGAAAATTGGATAGATCAATTAAAGAAAGAACTAATGATTCGTAAGGTGGTGTGATCAACAATGCTGGATGGTTCATTTTTCAGTCGACTGTGTGTAAGAAGATTATGGAAAGGCTGGGTGAGAGCGACCGAGACCATAAGGAGCGGCAGGTGGTAACTATCAGCCAGGCAAGCTTCTATAGAGACCTCAACCCTGCGGAGCGCGATAAGGCCGCACGCGGACTGTTCAATTTTGATCATCCCACAGCCTTTAATGAAAAACTCATGCTAAGCACGTTAAAAGACATTCAAGCTGGAAAGAAGATGGATATTCCCGTGTACGACTATGTAAAAAACGCAAAGTAAGAAACTTATATGGTTTCCACTCAGCGGTACAACTTTGGGGTCAGGGTAGCCGTGGATTCAGCAAATTCCAGAGAGCTTTTTACATTTTGTTCAGTTCTGCTAGACTATTTTTATAACCCAATACTGTGGATTGAGTAGCCAGTTTACCTCGGAAACATCAAGGATTCAAGGTTAGATCGCCTTTTGGTGACAGTACCTAACCTGAAAATGTCCCAAGTTCTTGACATTTTAATTTTTAGTGTACCTACCTACTGTACCACATGTGCTGATGCAAATCGTTATTTCACAGAGCTGAAGATAAAGTGACTACAATCTACCCAGCTGACGTAGTCCTGGTTGAAGGGATCCTCGTTTTCTACTTCCCAGAAATTCGTGACATTTTTCATATGAAGCTTTTTGTAGACTCGGACTCCGACTCCAGACTGGCACGCATTGGTTAGTAGTTTCGCTAGTAACGAACTGTTACCAATAAGAAAATGCGACGGTTTTCATTGGTCATGCATGCAGCATTTTCACTCATGTTCACCACCCACCAGTTAGTTAGTAGACAGAAGTATTGAGGATTGTTGCTTGTTGGGAATATTTAAACTAGAGGCAATCCTCCTATCCTAGAACACTGTCAGATCCGTTACAGCTGTGGTGAAGTGTGACGGTCGGTGCTTGTAGCTGGTATACCTAGTGGTATTGTGTAATGGTTGTTTTCTGTGAAAGATGTCATAACGAGAAATGTAAAAAAAAATAATTTGTATTTTCGCAACTAAGCTTAATCTTTTCTAGATTACTTCATAGTTTCTTACTTTTTTAGTTCCGAGGGACATCAAACACCGTGGCCGAGACTTGGATCAAGTTCTCAACCATTACATGAACTATGTGAAGCCTGCTTTTGAGGAGTTCTGTATGCCGGTAAGATTTTTTAATTTTTCCATATTTGATTAGCATGAACGGCAGTTTTCTGAGAAAACTGTTTAATATATGATAATATGATGATAATATAAATTGTTTAAATATTCCAACTGTCTGTTTACCTTTTGTGAAGAAGCAAAATCATCCTCTAAACCTCTCTATTGGATGCTTTCAAATTTGACGTAAGCTAAACACATGCTTGGTATATTTATTTTGTTCAATTTATCTTATCGTTAAAGTGGACTGGTGATATCCACCAAGTGAACTTATACTTACTTATACTATAATTCCCATATGAATTTGCACGGAGGGTCAAAGGACTGACGCAGAAACTCCAAAACACTCAGACTTCAGTCTTGAATTCTTTCTAGTCTCCGTTTTCTGTTACAGACCAAAAAATTCGCTGACATCATCATCCCGCGAGGTGCTGATAACACAGGTAACTTCACAATGAGGCAAATAATTCTTGATTACTGGCTGTTTCTATACCAGTACCCTGTGTGTGGTAGCTCACATTGTTTCGCTATTTAATGGTCACCCCACTGTGGAATGATTGAGACTACAGATGATTTTCTGCACAGCCTGAGAATGCTGTCACTTTGGGTTATCCCCCAGATACAGTTTCGGTTAGCTTAGCCTCCTCTTCCTCCTTTTTCGTAACATAGAGGCGTGATATAAAAGCTGTGTATCTGGTAGAAGCTTTAAATGTGAGGGTTGTCGGTTTGACCCAAATTAGATGACAGATCAGTATTTTTTTGCACTGATTGTTTGAATTAACGTAACTTTGAAGGGAAAGAACAGTTTGTGAATGCCGCATGCTTCCTGGTTCCCCGTAGTTATGCACAAGGTTGACGGTAAAATGCTTGTACATACTTATAGGGATTATTTCCTTTAATTGAATGGTGCGGGTTAACAAAGAAATGTACGGAATAATAAGCTGTAGGACTCAACGTAGAAAAGATACTAATAAGTCAGATAAAAAAAAAAAAAAAAAAAACGAATAATCTAACCATTTGGTAGAAAAAATATCTAACTATTTGGTAGTTTATCTCGTTAACTAATCAAGTAAGCTTCAGATCTTACTGTAAGTTGTTAATAAAAAAAAAAAAAAAAAATCCTAAACAAGGCCCGTGTGCACTGAGGTTTTTCTCATAAGCGGTAGTGATCGCTTTCTTAATCCTGTATTCTATGACAGTCTCTACAGACGGGCCTTGCTGGAGTCAGGTTGCGGGGTTTTGTATTCCTAGTAAGATTGCGTTCACAATGCGTCTATGGGCATCGCTCATACCGTCAGAAAGTAAGTAATAATGGAACTTATTTTCCTTGTGCTCGCCATCATGCTGGGAATGCGGGTCCCCTGTAGCTGTAGCCACTGTTACACCTCTGGGGCAATGCGAACGTCAAGAGGCGGCGTCAGGGGAAATTTTACATACTTAGCTTATGGCTGTGCTGAGCATGTG
This sequence comes from Mesopsocus fuscifrons, assembly GCA_950004255.1. Taxonomy (NCBI): domain Eukaryota; kingdom Metazoa; phylum Arthropoda; class Insecta; order Psocodea; family Mesopsocidae; genus Mesopsocus; species Mesopsocus fuscifrons. The sequence continues at coordinate 16,543,987 of OX465373.1, read as the reverse complement.
CTGGTAAGCTCTTTAGATTGCTATTCTCTGACAGTGACGCTTGACGCTTGTTATCATACCAGAGGTTTTAATGAATGTGTCGCCGTTTGAATGTGATAAATGCACGAAGCTGGGAGCGGGATTTGGCTGTCTTCGCGGGTGGTGGCGTCTTTTCACATCTTTTCCACTATGTCCCATGCCGTCAGGACTCACGTCACCCTCTTACCTAGGTGAGTCCTCTCTTCCTCACCCTGAATCACATTCATGTGCTGTACTATATACATGCTTCAACTCCAGCCGATACAAAATCTTATTTAGGGTTTTCTGAGTAAATTTCACTCGTACTCATCTAACATACGTAATGTCGAGCACTGTTGTGTATCTACCGAACAGTTTAAAATATGCAAGATGCAGAAATTTGTACCTTGAGTGTAGAAAATTCGGCTTCTCTTGGTGTTAGTATAATCCCCCTATACCTGTACATTTCTTGTCTACTTCTTCCCTCTGCTGTGTACTTTAGCCGATGTTCAGTAGGAAACGTGTATCCTTAAATACCTAAATGTAAGACATTTTCCCGAATGTTGTGACTCGACATTTGCCCTGTGGTGTGAAACAGGGTGGCGCCTTAACAAAAGTGTGCTAATGTCCAGGTTGAGGGTTCTCCTTCCCTTCAAGTTCTATTGTTTATTCCATTTTTGTATATTTTGTTGATTTTGTTTCAGTTGCGATTGATCTGATAACCGCTCACGTAGACAGCTTGCTGCACGGGGACCCCAAAACGCCTCCCAGTGAACGCCGTTTTAGCTTCACGTCAGATTGTCTCAGCCGATAGCTCGCTGTTAGTCTTAACACGTGTATACCGAACCATCCGACAATAATTATCAAATTACCTTACAATCAAGGCAATAACGTAACACATTATTTATAGGTTTTCCAGACTTACCTAGTATCAAAGACTGATGCAAAAAACATTAACATAAACAACTCAGGCTTTTTAATGATGAAAATCGTAGCACTATTTAATGGTGAAAACCGTACCATTATCGACGGAAACGATGTGAAAATTCGAAAGCGAAAATTGAGCCCATGGTATTTATCTCCAACATTCTTATAGGAAGAAAATAGCATTTATTTTATTGAAGGTGCGTAACATAATATTTTTTTTACATTTTCCCCTTAATTGGTACATTGTTACATTCTCCAGTTAATTCGCAAGCATGAGTAGGAGGAAAATTAACATCGTTGATGATTTTGTAACAGTAGCTCATAAGCTTCGGTGGTTTTCCACTGTTTCAGTTTAATTTCTCTTTGTTTGCTTTTATTGTATTACATTAATTTCTGCAACTTACTGATGTTATTTTTTTTTTGAAGTCTACCAGACATCTAAGATGGAGTAGTAGGTTCATGTGTACCTATGCATCTAGTGAAGGGCCTGCGAGACCTAACGCCGTTACTCTCTATTTAATATCAGCTCTAGGTTAGTGGTATTTTACAAGCAACTGAGAGGAAACCGAGGTATAAGGGAAAAACACCAAGTAGTTTTTCGCACCTCTTTACAACGGATCCACCTGCGAGAAAAGCGATGAAGCAAACTGTCCTTTTCCTGCAGGACATTGCCATGTCCTGGGCCAAGCCCTAATGAGTACCTCACTTTAATTGGGTGTCTCATTTTATATTCCCTGGCAACTGATTTCAGTGATATTGAGAATAAGTTCTAACTCGAGTTATATCTTGCTTACAGTGGCGATCGAGCTGATAGTCCACCATATCAGGGACTTCCTGAAGAACCGGGAACCCTTGCCGCCGGTAGTTCCTCCCTCGCCTACTGTATCTCCTATTCATGGCGGACGAAGGTACACTGGAGAGGGAGGTAATCTGTCTCGCCCTCACTAGAAACTCAAGGCTTCAGGAAAAGCAATTTGTCAGCTTCTACAACACGTTTTATCATTATGAACACTATGTAGGTGGTGGAAACGAAACTGTATACCAGGTAACTGCACGGCCATTTGTTGCTCCTTTGTACCATAGCCCCGTGCTTTAGGGAAGTAAATATTATAACACCTGTGGCATCAAAAACAAAGGTGAATTTCAAAATGACCGTTGAACTATAGTACGGCCAGCCTGAAACGCCTGGCTCGAGGGCATTCTGCACTGTTCACCTTACACAGAATGCCCTCGGGCCAGGCATTTCAGGCTGGCCGTACTATACCTGGGTGATGGTAGTATTTATTCCCTACATGCCGTTTGAGCCATGAATAGAAAAATGTATGAAGGAATGTAGGTCAGATAGCTGTCTATGATGCACATGTAGTTTTATAATACACGGTGGGAATGAACAAGTGAACAGTTGAGAACCCTTCTTCAAACACCTTTGGTCATCAGCACTTCAGTATTTCAAGGTACCCATGGTGCCTACGTGAAATGAACATACTGAACAAGAGGAGATACAGAGGTGACTGATACTTGTCTCATCATATCCAAACGTAACTGGGGTTGTCATCATCATACTAGTCTTGCCAGGTGCTTTTCATAGGCGCATTTTTGTGATGATATGCATGTACCTGTTTATACGAGTCTCAATATATTTACCATTGTTCCTGTTTTTACCTCCCTTGTCGTTTTATTTTATACAGCTAAATTCCACGTTACTGATTTTAATTTCGTTTCTTAACTTATTAATGTTAAATATATAAATTCACTCAGTGTGAAGCGTTGTGTCTCCTTTCCAAAATCTTGCGTCTTGTGCCTTGCCCTTCACTGATAGTAGAGCTCCAAATTCATTCCATCATGGATTTCATCTGAACTGTATTTTAAGGAATTTAATGCTACCACAGATTGGCATGTACCTAGCTAGAATAATTCATCACTTAAAGGCGGCAAATACAGAAATGATAAAAAATGGGGTTCTGGCAGACAGATACACGATAATTAAATCGGACTTTTTCGAACCGGTCGGAACCATGCTAGTTGGTCTAACTAAGGAGTCTAAGGACCAAGTGATACATCACAGAAAAAACGCTTCCTAAAGTTAATACAGGTGATAAATCTCTATTGATGTGATGCAATACTTGCCGCTTATCCGACCACGATTGGGAAAGACTAATCATGTCTGTGAAGATGACTATCTACTCATATCCAGTTTTCGACTGAGCCCCAACTTATTGCCTCGACCATGGTACCTGTCTTATATTCTGGTTGTAGGCAAGTAGGTATAAGGTATGTTTCTGTATAGTATAAGGATTACAGGGGATCATACACTACCCATCAAAAGGAGTGTCAAAAAAGGATACAATCTTGTAGTTTGATGTGATCCTTATAGATGGTATACCATTTTTTCAGCACGATCTTCTCCCATCTCGTTCCTGTTTGTGCTGCTATAAGTTTTTTCAAATCTCCAATGGTATCATCGGGGTTACATTTTACACGGACTTTCTTCCCAAGCCGATCATTGCAGGTTACTTCCAGCATCTGTCGGAAATAACACATACACTGATAATGTAAATCAGCCACCAGCAAACTAAAGAAACATTGCTTCTATAATTCATCATAACCTAAGCTTAACAGCTAAGGTAAATGTAAGCCGTAAATCACACTAAAACTTACCGTGACTATATGGGAATTAACTAGTTATAACAGCTGTTTCAACGAGACGTTCAATAATTAACAACACGGGTCAGAGGAAAAAGGTTTTAAATACTTTGAACCTTTTCGATTTATTTTTAAAGCAACAAACTGTCTGAGTGTCTGCTGCCACGATTGTTGTCAAACAAATTTAAAACCAAAATGGTTGTGTGATTTACAAATAGCAAAAATGTTTGCTGTAAATGTGCTTAATAATGCATTTTAATGCCTTTTGTGGCAATTATATCAGCACCATTAGCTTAAAAAAGCTTTTTGTACCGCTACGGTGGCTGTCACCGATGTGATTTTTTGCAAATATGGCAAATGAGGCCAAGGCGAGGGAAGGAAGCCTGCAGCCTGAGCATTCGAATGCGGGCTGCCTGCCTTGGGACAGATTTTCGGCATGGGTTCATTGTGTGTGCGTTGTTACTTTTGACCTCGAGATAGGTCAAGCAATGGAGGTAAGTTCAGGCACGAAGGAATTCAGACACCTACTTTTATTTCTGTGGCTAATCGTCTGATTTTTTTTACAGGTCATGTATCCCAGTTCAGCGGTGCTAACAGAGCAAGAGAAGACAAGTATATGCTATCTCGCGTTCCCTGACTCCAATTCGGGCTGTATGGGGGACACTCAGTTTCATTTCCGAATGCGAGCGTTATCCAAACCGTCAGCTAGTCAGGAATCTGCCTATTACTATGGCTTCGTCTATTTCCGACAGGTCAAGGATAAAGACCTACCAAGAGGATATTTCCAAAAGGTTTGCGTTGATTCTTCCGTGTTTTATGTCTGTCGTCTCTTCACTCCTGTCTGAAATTGCCTTTGCCAAAATGATCACAATAATTAAGGTGACAATAGTAATCACCCCGTTATTATCATTTTATCTACCTATGAGTGCTACCAGGGTAGTTTTGTTGAATAGCACTAGGATTGTGTTGTGGTTGGCCGAGTTAGGCGAGACTAGACAGATCATAAAACCACACCACCGAGGTACATCCTTTATCAGCCATAATCAAATCAGTGTATTTTCTTTCAGAGCGTGGTAATTGTGTCGCAGTTGCCCTTAATCAGCTTATTCATGAGTGTCCTGGGAATAGTGGCACCAGAGTTTTTTGACCATGGTGAGAGCTCACTGGAAGCAGCATGTCGGGAGATGGACAAATGGCCACATCCTGTAGCCAGCCAACTTCTAGCTGTGTCTGTGTTTGGGAACGAATTGCAGGTAAGTAAGTCGCCAATAATTCTTGTGCAGCTTGGCTTGATCGAACCGACATTGGATTGATGTACATATTTTCTTAGGTGGAGTTGCCCTGCCCGCCCGCGCAGCTTTTGTCTGCAGTTTGTGACGTGGACGTTTTCCAGTGTTTCGCCTCTCTGCTCCCGCACGTGCAGTTGCTGTGGGAGCTGGTCCTCATAGGCGAGCCCCTGGTGGTGATGGCGAGTCAGCCGCAGACGTCCAGTGATTTAGTCCAAGCTCTTGTAAGGTATGTGTTTCACTTGCTGGGTGAATGTTGCTCCATTAATCAGCATTACTAGTTTCCAAGAAACCGATCTCATGAATTTGTCTTGGGTGTGTACTAGATTTTACCATAGTTGAGAGAATTTAATAAAATCAACCGTGCCGCTTGAAACAAGACACTGCAGTTGCGAAAGTTCGTAAAAATTCATAAAGTTTAAAAAGCACCCGCCACCATAGTGGTTTTCCTGATATCTCTCCGAGGAAGCAGTCGGATGTTTTTAGTCACTGAAATATTGTATTTCGTTTATACACAAGGTTGATTTTCCAGTTATTAATCGTTGAACTTTTTGTTACAGCATGATTGCACCGTTTAGATATTGTGCAGACTACAGGCCTTACTTTACAATTCACGATGCAGAGTTCAAAGAGTACACGAATCGCAGCCAGTCTCCTCCTCCCGTCATTTTAGGGGTGACCAATCCCTTTTTCGCGAAGACCCTCCAGCATTGGCCTCACATCATCAAGACGTGTGACGGGGGATTCTCGGGACAAAAGCTACGGAGGGCGGGAAACCTGCGGATGCTCGATAGTCGGCCGGGAGTCTACACTCAATACCGACCATTCTTGCACAAGGACAAAGCTATCCAGAGCAAATTACTGAAGGGAGTTCAGACCAAGCGACCTACGAATGTGCAAACTGTTCTCCTAAAGCGGCATCTTCTAGAATTAACCCACAGTTTTATGATACCTCTTGAGCGGTATATGGGCTCGCTAATGCCTCTCCAGAAAAATATTTCGCCGTTCAAGGTATGCTGTGTATTATTAGCAAGCAGAACGTTATGTTTTGAGAAGGTCAGATATGGCCTTATCAGTAAAGTGTGCTAGCTACTAATAAAATGACCTTTACGTGGATTATCAGTTCAACAACACGATGATATTACGTACCAGCAATGTCAGGGATAGAGTGCCGTTTTTCATTCGTCCTGCAGGATATACGTATATTTTGACCCGGTGCTATGATGGTCGATCATATGGCATACCTATAGATACAGGATAATGGAATGGTAGTAGGGAATTCAGTTACATTTGAATTTTTCGAAAATTTCAGAAGTTATTGGTTGATATTTGGGAGTGATTTTAAGGATAAGGATACTTGTAATTTCGAAACATACTGTTTGGAGGGGAAAAACCATTCATAGTAACGTGAAAAATAATTTTTTTTCTGTTCTTTGCCCATCCCTACCTATGCTTCAGTAAACTGTCAGATGACCAACCACGGCCTTGGATATTATTCGAAATTTTTCCATTGCATTTGGCCTAATATTTGACTGCTTTTTTCAGGAAGCGCCCGCTCCGCGACCGTTTGATCCGGGTGATTTCCTGGTTACCCTTGATGCGGCAGGTCCGCAGCTGACGAGTGGAGTGCGGGGTGACTGGGCTGGTCTCTACCGCCGCTTCTTCCGCTCCCCGAACTTCTTGGGGTGGTACAACGCGCGCTACCAGGAGCTGAGTGATACGCTCACTACCCTTCACCTGCAGAGTCTCTCCCAGGCGGTATGCTTTTTCTTGAATCTCGGTGCCTTTTTGATATAATGATCAATAACGGATGAGGAGGAATTATATTTCACGACGTACCTACTCCTTGTTAAGAGAGTTCCCATATGAGTCAAGGCAGTTTTTTTCACGCGTGATACTACTTACCTACATATTTGTCTATAGAAACAATGATCTGGGTTAGATTTTCCTTTCAGGAAATTGAATTTGAATTTTGGTATTTATGTTTGGCAGGATATGACGGAGTGGGTCGAGGGCCGCGCCGAGGTGGAGGTGGTAGATATGGTGCTCAGGCTGCGTGGGAAACTGGTGCAGTACAATACTGCCATAGCTCCAGAAACTGCACATTTGCTCAAGTTAGAATCCATTTACCTCCACTTTCCTTTAAAGTCACATTTTATAACGATAAGCCGTTTTTGTTTAGTTCGTATGTAGATTGTCCGTAGAAACCGAAATTAAGAAGTAAAAAGTAAGTGAATAATTATTAAATCTCTCATTTCTAAAACTATAGTAGCGTGCGTAGGTGCGAGATATCCGTTTGAGTCTCTAGCGTACGAAATGAAAGACTGAAAGCACTATACTCGTTTATCGGTTTAATTTAGGTTTTCCTATCTATGAAGTACGAAGTCCAAAAAGTTGGATATCTTTAAAAATCGAAAGTATTCCTTTATACCTTTAGGTATTATTTCGAAGTGAAACACCTAGATTTTTTATTTAATTTTCATCTTGAGGTATTCTAACGCTTTTTACTGTACGTGACAGGTGCCGCCTCGACGATTTAATTTCGACGCTGCCAGAAGACCTTCGAGGGCTGCTGGAGAGCAGCTGATACGAGCCTGGCCGCACCGCGCGGCGCCCTCCCCCGACACCGCCCGTCCCGCCAGCGGAGCGCGCGGCACCGCAGCGGCACCGGGCTAGACTGGGATGTTGCCTTGCTCCTGCTCCTTAGTCAGCTCTCCTCATCTTAGAGAGGTAAAAAACGGGGTAATGGGCAATGTATCTATCAGGCGTTATTTGCTCCCTAAGCCTGAACAGGTTACGGTAGTGAATGATGACGAATAACCAAGGAGTCTGTGTAGTAATCTGTTATAAGGGTTGCTTGACTTTCGAGGCACATAGAAATTGTGAGGAAGACATCCTATTCCAAAGTCTATAGGGAGGTGCATAAGAAGGCACTAGGTTCCAACAAATTATATAATTCAGAATAAATATTTATATCCAACGGTTTTCTCAGTAACGGGTCATGAAGAAACATAAACAAACAGCATTGTATCTACAGCGGTCACATTTTAATAAATAGTGTGCTGTGTGACTGGACGGAGTGTATATTTTTATTTTTGGCGTGGTAAACAGCGGAAAATGGAAACGAAAAATACTTCTGAGAATCTGAAAAAATTATCTGGGCGGGGATTACCGTCTCTTCGAGAGTGGCTACTTCGACTTTGCGTGTTGATTGTCATTCGAAAAAGTACATACCTATTGCTATTAATGAGCTTTGAATAGTCAGTCCCTCGAAGAGAGTTCAATTATGATAAAATACCTCCCTTTTAAGTTTTAACCAATAACTAGGTATTTAATTAAAAAGATTTCAATAATGTATTGGTACGTCGTGCATTATGAGAGTCTTTGAAATTCCAAAGGGCTGGGTTACGAAACATTATTTTAATTAAGTGGTATCACTTTTTATTTAGGCTATATATTTAAGTATTTACTCATTTTACTTTTTCCTATTGGATCAAGATGCAGTTGAGGTTTCAGTTTATTCCAAAGAACTTCAGTGATGAGCTGCTAAAAATACTCTTTGTAATGTGTCCCTCTAAAATAATCATTTTCTGATGGCCTATCTTCTGAAAATGGTAAGTACCAACTCGTACTTAACACCTTGACAAATAGGTGCGTATCTACTTGCCTGTGTACCTAGTGGACAGGAAAAGCTTATTGTGTGGCCTGTATGTAAGGAGGTAAGACCTCATTGTACCTAAGTAGGTTATATCTCCTTTTTTAAAGCCGGTATTTTAGTGGTTGATTTAGATGTTAAGGCTGAATATACATTAGCTATTTTTTTACGTTCCGATTTCAAACTTTGTGAGAAAACTATTGGATATTTAAATATTATGAAATATAATAAGTATGTCTTTTAACGTCATTGTCATTACTCATCTCATGAGACTATGTTGTGATTTCACGATCGGTTAATTTTGGACAATTTTTTTTGAGTCAAAAATCACTCGATCGTAAAATCACAACATAGCCTCTTGAGTAATGACGTTACAAAGACATATTATATTTCAGAATATTTAAATATCCAATAATTTTCTCACAAAGTTTGAAATCGGAACGTAAAAAAATAGCGAATGTATGGTGGCCCTTAAGAGTGATGCAGATTTAAGTACAAAGTCACTTTTAGCTTTTTCCCGAGGAAAAACCACCGTAGTTCCAATTCGTTGTTTATAGTCATGGACAAAAAAAAACAAGACATTGATTATATCGATCCGACGATCATTCCTGGTTACTTTCCAGGTTCACTGTTGCAGTAATACCTACCCAATCTTTAATGATTAGCCCTGAGATCCGCGCCCCCATCTTACAAGTTTTTTACTGTAGGTCAAGTGCGACCCTTGTCGTGTCCTTTATTTGACGCCTGGGTGGGGTCAGGTCTAGGGTAATATGGCATTTCTTTCTGTAGTGACCTTTACACTTAATTGACCTCGCATGAAAAAGAATGGATATGATTGTGTATATAGTTTATATTTTCGCGGAGGCGCCGCGGGCGCCGGAGGGGGTCAAAGGTAATTCGTTTATTTTTCGTTTAGTGAAATGACCTTTATCCATTTTTAACCCCGCTCTGGCGCGCGCCTGGTCGTACCTCTGTGGAAAAGGAAGGTTATCTACAAAAGCCCATCACAGGACAGTAGGTACCAGTTTCACTCTTTTCCAATATAGGTAGGTAAGTATTGTTTTTACTTTTTGAGACAGCATGAAGTTTGGACAGTTTTTGTCTCGTCTTCGCCGTAAAATTGCTTTTTTATTCAATTCATTAGAAGGGAACTTACCTTACATCGTTTTACACTCCGCTGGGACAAAAGAAAGTTTTAAAGCTTTTCGTACGATCTTACGGAAGTTGTTTTTTGGCTGTACCTACTGTAGTATTTATTTCTATTTCCTTTACTTTTGTACTGTAAATTTTCATAAGGCCGTATAGTTGAGGCTTTGGACCTGTTCATAAAACGTACCTACCGTAAAGGTGAACGTACCTAACGTAAAGGTGAAGGTAAGTTAAGGTAAAGTCATCTAGTTGAATAATTTATGCCATAAACTAGGTATTGACTTTTATACTTCTGTGACAAATAAAGGCTTCAGCAGGTACATCGACTCATATATTATTTGGAGATAGTAAGTACATTCAAATCAAGTAGGCTTGTAAAGATATACGACGTGTATACTGAGGAACCAAACTGTCCATTTGTGGGTTCGCCATTCACTTGCGGTCTCAATTGACAGTACAGGTGTGACGTGGATTTGTGGTAAGAATGATACAAATGCTAAGGGTCTAATATCGAAATGGTATGTTGTCAGCTACAGGAGGCACTGCGGACCTGGGCTAGTGGCTCTGAGGGCGGAATAGGCGAAGGTGTGGTAGGGAGCTGCCGCCCAGTCAGACCAGTTCGGTAACAGGACCCCGCGGGCGTCGCCACGCCGCGCTGGTAGGGAGTCGGACGGCCAGGGGTCGCGGGGACCCGTGAGGGGGTCCCGGGGGGCCTGGGGCTCCCTGAAGGGGAGGCATTTCTCGTGGGGGTGGCCTTGCTATGTACTGTATGTGCTCCTGCCCGGGGTCTGCTACATACTGATTGTGCTGAGGATGTTGTGTGTACTGGACAAGGTGCGGGTACGCGGCGGGATGTTGTACGTGTTGGGGGTAGTGCATTTCGCGACCCCGTGGCAGGAACTCATTGCTACCTCCATAACTGTCCTGGACCTCCGACATGGGACCGCGGCTGTATGGATTCACATCGAAGCTCATCGCGCGGGCCGTGGTCTTCGCAAGGAGTGCTCGACTCCTTGTGTACATGTCAGGGCCCTCCATAGAGGGTCCGTAGGTAGGTGGACCGGCCAGCATTCGACTGTAACCGTATGGGGGTTCGGAGGGCATGGCGTATTGCTCAGGGGGTGGAGGGTAGCCGACATTCGCATAGGCGTAGGGGTCCTCTCTATGGCTTTCCGAATAAGAGTCATGGTACTGCAGTTCTGCCGTCTCGACACTGGCCGCACGGCTGAAGAGGTAGGCGCGGGCTGGGGGGTACATAGGCAGTCTGGGGCACACGCGTGGCGGCCTCGTGGGGGGACACGGCTGGTAGGCGGTGGGGAAGCGCTGCGTGTCAAGTTGCGACCGGCGCAACCAATCCTGCAGCAGACGACGCAAGCGCAGCCGCTCCTGCTCGCGGTCCAGGTCGTCCTCCTCGTAGTCTGGTCCCTGTATCCACAAGATATTAAGATTATTAATAAATAACCCTGTTTTGTGTGGTTATGTGTGCACGTCGTTTTCTTTCCTCTGGTCTTTCGCTACACGTACATTTACATTACTTATATGAAATTTCATACTCACACTTTCAATTTTTTCATCCAGCATCTTGAAAAAGTCGATTTGGCTCGCGGAGATATCGCTGGAAAAGAGAATGGTAGGTGGGTGAGGTGCAAGTAAGCAGTGTCTCGTTATTTAACCTGCTAAGCACTGACTGCCAAATACTTGCCTATACCTGCCCACTCGTTTTGTAAATTTTTAAAAATCTCCATTCACCTGCTCTCCAGAAGGTTCGTAGGGGAGTCTGGATCCTTGGAGTCATGTTCTGGCTCCGCCTGGTCAGGTCCTCCCTCAAAGGAGCCGGTCGCTTCCGCATCAGCATGCGAGTCGGACGCATCCGAGTCATCTTTCGCTGTAGACAGCCAACACAATTTCATTTAATAACGAAGCAAATTTTGCCATGTTTCCTTCTTCCGATCGATACAGAAATTTATTCTAATAAGCCCCCCTTCCGTTCCAGACTTGTTCTATTTCCTACGTATTGTTAGGCGCATGATTCTTGACTAATAGTACACAGAGGGAAGGGGGTGACGGTGACGCTCGGTTTGAGGCTTGAGGGTGCTTTGCCTCCTGCACCGTCAAGTGCCATCACAGCCCTCCTGCTTGCTTCCACTTACCTACCTTACCCATTGTTGTCACTCATCACGTTAGAAAGGGGTATTTTCCGCTGACTGCTCGTCTGCCACACAATAATCTAATGTACTAACTACCTAAGTATAGATATGCTCGCACACCACATTCAAAGTTACCTGACGAGTGACGAGGTTCCAACTTTTCTTTTCTGTTTTCATTTATTTTTCAATATTAATTTAGATTTACTCTATATTTGATCACTACGGCTACTGATTAGTACTTTTCTATTTTCCCAACGGAGAGGGGGAGGGGCAATAACCCTCAAGGTGGTAAGGTACCTATTGATACCAGAACGTAACATTTTGCTTGGAGCTGAGCTCATACTGACACGTTTACATAAAAACGTATAAATTATTCATCCACTAACAATAGAGAAGGGTTTACTCGTACAAGCACGAACACAATCTTTATGCGCCATCGACGTCTTTATTGCAGCCATGGAGTGGGCCGTGCAAACATATAGTAACATTCTACTGTACCATACCTATCAACTGTCGTTCATTTTTTCTTGTTCCTAGTCAGGGCGATGAGTGTTCGTATAATCCTGTGGAAGCTTTCAGTAGGTATAGAAGCAAAATGAGAAACAGTTCCTGTACTAAAAGACGGTTTATGTGTATAGTCAAATCTTTTGCCTGAGAAAGTAGCATATCTAGTGGTATCATGTCCTACTTGTAAGTCATCAAACCAAAGGTTCGAACGAGTAATGAAAAAATGTGCCTAAGTGTTGTTATGGTTTGTCTTGGCATAAATGTTGTTAATTTGCTGAAGGTAAAAACGTAGCTGGCGCCAGAATGGTTTTTTCTGATCCTGACATAGGTACCTACCGCTATATTTCAGAAATAAAAATACCGGGCATGCAGTGTCTCATAGGGAAGGCATATCAAGTTGTTTCCTTAGCAAAAAAAATGTTAGACCAGTCGGTACCCAATAGTTGGAGAGAAGTGAACCTTGATAGGAATAGTCTCGCGCTCGTTTGTATTTGAATTACAACATCTCCTTCCTCAGAGCGGAAGTTAAAACCCACCCTAAGATGATTTCTGAGTCAGAGCACGAAAATTTCTCATCCTGGAAGGGAATCCGAGTTGAGTTCCCAGCAGCCCTATCGATCGACCCCACGCTCCTTATTTCAAAGCAAACCACCAAGGACGAGGTCACGATCTGTTACCACTGCCTATAATTAGACGGAAAAGGAGGTATACTTTTAGTGGAAAAAATAAAACAATACTTTCTCGTCATATTGGTTAGTGGGAAAGTAAAATAGAGACGGAGGCTGTTTGGACGCAAGTGATTGATTGCATAAATCAGATGTACTTATGGGAGAAGACGGGTGCGAGAGATTTCTTGACTAAACAATGCGGCCGAAGGCGAGGGTTCACATGAGATCACTAACCTCTTACATACCCCACAAGCCATAAGACAGCAGGACTGTTTCTGCTGGTCCATGGTCGATCAAAATAAGCCTGCCCCTCTATAGCCTAAGCCTGCGCTGACACATTTGCCTGTGTATAGGTGTAGGTTGGCCAATAAGTTGGGCAATTACTTCTTCAGTGGGAGACGTGATTGTACTATGGTCTTTTGACGGGAGGCCTCAGCTTGAAGAACACGGGTTCCGAAGACAAAAAATGCACTTGACGGTTAACAGGACCACCCTTGTGAAATATAGGAACCTGCGAGATGGCAGGGAACGCCTGAGCCTGGATAGGTTGGGGAAGGCAAAAAGCCCGAGACAGACTATATATTTGGGGGCAAACAGCAGGCGAGGATGGAAGTGACAGCTGCGGAGCTGCGACAGCAACGGATGTCAAATGGGCGAGCAGAGAGGGGGATTTACGAGTTATATGTGAATAGGAAAAACAGCGGAAGCGAAACTTTCTATAGCGCTTTTATTGGATTTCCTGCGCCGAGGCAAATTCAACGCACTTGAATAGGTATACGCTTATTACTATTTACCTCCAACTGAGCTTTCTTTCGCTTCATTGCGGAACTGATAAATTCATCCATCTCTGTTATCCCAGGTGTAATACACGGGTTCATATTATGACTCCTACTATGCCTGCGCGCCTAGCTAGCTAGAATATATTTTACCTTTACCTATACCTACTTTAGAGCGAGAGGAAGAAAGTAGATAAAGGGAAATTTGACTATGTAGCTATATATTTTGCGGGCAATGAAAGATCAGCCCTCAAGTATTGAAGCTTTAGAATCGGGAGCAGATAATCCCATGAAAAGGGATTGAAGGAATACCCATGAAGGTATAGCTTATTGCGTGTATTGACTCCAATATTAGTTGATCGAATTGACCAAGATACCAAGATACATAGCCGAAAATCTACCAGCACCCAACCGTGCCGGGTCCCAGACTCGGACACGTGTGCTACTCATGAAAACCTAGCTAATTTCAACGGGAGCATAGTACAGCCAAAGTGTTTATCACAAGACCAGGAATTCTAGCTAATTATCCTACATAAATGTTTGCTCTACATTAATCTGTTAACAAATAAATTAATATTTAAATAAGTTATCGAAGAGAAATCAATAACAACCCCCTCTGTTGGTGCTCGAAGGAAATACCTTGAAACCCGAATTCGAACACCAACAGAGTGGTTGGAACGTAAGCAAGGTAGGCGGAATCCCTACAGTACCCTCCCCTACGGAAAAGTGACTGCAAGGAGCGGAGAAAAAGAAAAGTGCGTTGAGGAAGTTCAGCATGCTTGGACCGGGCCGCGGTTGAGTGGGAGTTGAGGTGGGACGGGGCAGGGAGACCGGAGAAGACGTTCCGTAACTGCACCCGGAAGAGCCAGTCCGCCAGAAGACCCAGCGAGGACGTGACGTATGTCGTATGTCCCCAGTAAAGCGGCGTGTACGGCGGCGATACTTGGTCCCGGCGGAAAGAGGCCTGGAGGTGATGCGCGAAGAGAGAAGACCAAGGAAACCAGGTGGCGTGGCTAACGGGGCGACGCCGTTTCTGGCCCCGGCTGAGAGAAGTGCGACTGCGGACAGCGTCCGGGACTTCATGTGCCCAGCATAGGTCGGAGTTTCTGTCCCCGGCTGAGAGAAGTGCGACAGCGGACAGCGTCCGGGACTTCGTGTGCCCAGCGTAGACCGGAGGAAGTGTAGACTGCAAGGTATGTAGCGCGCGATTGAAGACTCGTGAGTTGACGAGCGAAGACCAGCGGCGGTCCAAGATAGGAACAGAAGAAAAAGAGTAATTTCACAAAGGCCGGTCAACTGACCGTGGCCACACAACAAACTTAAAACAAAACTGAACACATGAGGCCGGAGGTACCGTAACCTGGAAGAGATGAGGCCGGAGGTTCCGAAGCCTGGGAGAGAAGAGGCCGGAGGTTCCGTAGCCTGGGAGAGTGAGGCCGGTTATACCGTAGCCATTGCGTCGGGGGTGAGGCCGGAGGTTCCGTAGCCTGAAAAAGGTGGGGCCGGTTTTCACCGTTACCCCCACGTCGGGGTCACCAATGAAGGGATACCTATGAAGGTATAGTTTGGTAACGTCCCCGACTTCAGTATTAGTTGATCGAATTGACCAAGATACCAAGATACATAGCCGAAAATCTACCAGCACCCAACCGTGCCGGGTCCCAGACTCGGACACGTGTGCTACTCATGAAAACCTAGCTAATTTCAACGGGAGCATAGTACAGCCAAAGTGTTTATCACAAGACCAGGAATTCTAGCTAATTATCCTACATAAATGTTTGCTCTACATTAATCTGTTAACAAATAAATTAATATTTAAATAAGTTATCGAAGAGAAATCAATAACAACCCCCTCTGTTGGTGCTCGAAGGAAATACCTTGAAACCCGAATTCGAACACCAACAGAGTGGTTGGAACGTAAGCAAGGTAGGCGGAATCCCTACAGGATGTTACGCTCTACCTCCGCGCCGGATCCTTTCATTTGTGAGATATTCTAGGCAAAAGAACTATATCCGTTTATGCCTCGGTCTCGGTTTATGCCTTCTCGTTGGAAGCTTCAAGACCTGCAGTCTTTTGTGTTAAATTAGGAAACTTGCAGGGGATCTTAGGAAGGGATAAGTCAAGGGGGCGGGGAGGCGGTTGTTTTAAGGAATACCTAAATGTAAAAAAAATGCTTTGGTTATAGAAAAGTTTACAGGAATTTGGATTTCAAAGTTTCAATGACCCTTAATTTTCCCCCATGGATCCATCTAGCATGTGTACCATATAATATAGGTACACATGAGGGACACCTCCAGGGAACATACCAACCTTACTTACCTTACCTGTCTCCTAAAGCGGCCCGTCCACTGGTCGGACGGAAGCGCCGGAACCGACGGCACCTCCGGCAGCGTCGGAGCATAGTGGGATATCCCACTATGCTCCGGCCGCCGCGGCCGCTTCCGACGCTTCCGATGATTAAGAAGTTTCAGTTCGTTCGGTTCCGTCGGGTCGTTCGGTTCCGTCCGACCAGAGGACGGGCAGCTTAACAGAGGTTGATGCTTTCCTTATAAATTTTTATAACATGATTTACACAATACTTTGAAGGTAATATATTATGTGCTAAGTAAGACTGAATATTATAGAGGGCGCAGGAAACAACGATGGGAAGAAAAACACTTCGCAGAAATTGTAAATCACCTGTAGGTTGCGTAGCAGAGGGCAGAGACGGAGAGGAAATGGGGGGTGTCGAGGTCTGGGAGACCTACGATATAAGCGAGGCAGAGACGGGTGACCTGGCTTGCGATTCAATTTGGCAGAATTAACCCTTGAAATGTAATTTCCACTTGGAAAAAATCTCAGCTCGGAAATTTTCTATTTCTTTCCACTCTGTATCCTTTATGAACCTTGTATTTTACTCACGTACCTACATATAACCCTTTCCCCAAGCTTTCCATGGTGTACGAATAGGTACAGAGTTCCGGACTCTAAAACAGGACTCTATCAAGAAGGTCCCGATTTAGAACTTCGATAAAAAGAGAATGGAACGTTTGGAAATGAGAAGTGAGGCGGAGGTGAATAGTTCGTCAAAAACTATGACAGAGCCAAGAAAACACCCAATAATGATCGAATAATACAAACAAATTCACCCGTCGCCCATGCATCGTTCGACCTCCCGCCTCCATCGTATATAAGAGCCCCAGTCCCGCTTTTACTTTACGCGCCGTCTGCTTTTTTATTATTCTCGAATTCCCCCAAGGGATTCTCTTCTTCTCAAGGGAGTGAGTCAAGAATGAAGCCTCAAGCAAATAATTATTCCCAGGTCCGAGGGGAGAACAAAGGCAAAGTAATGATCTAGAATAGGACAAAATACCAACTACTTACATCCCTAGCCCTAGTAGGTACCTCTCAACACCAACGTAAACCCTGAATTGTGCCCTGAATGATTGGGAGAAGCGTATTTATTATACTGTGTAAAGGGTACGTGACTTACTTACCATTACCATGTTTGTCGTTCTTTTCTCCCTTAGACTTCCTGTGATAGATGAGGATCTTGCTTTGTCCGCATCCCATCCTCAGTAAAGCAGCCGTCTGCCACCCATCCTCACTTCTCGCTGTCCATCTTCAGTATAGCCCGCACTTCTTGCTATCCATCTTCATGCAGCCCGCATTTATTGCTGTCCATCCTCAGTGTAGCCCACACTATATTGCTGTCCATCCTCAGTACAGCCCGCACTTATTGCTGTCCATCTTCCTGCGGTGTAGCCAGCACTGCTTATTACTGCTGTATCTTCAACCTCAGTGCAGTTCGAACTTATGCGCGACTATTGTCGTACCCCTTGTTTAGAAAATATATATAAATCATACACCTTCCTATTACTGATCAATTTACACAGATATTATTAACCCATATAAATCTAGCGACGACGTCACGCTTTGACACTTATTACGAAAGAAATTGACAACCTATTGAAATAGTGGTGGGGGTTAACGCTCAGCACCTCTGTTCGCTTTGCGATCTGACGTGCAATAGCATCAATCATGGAACGCTTACTATGAAATTAAAAGAGAAATCTCATTCCATTTGCATTACTACGGCAAAAAAAAAGTGTTGGAAATCGCGAGCGATTAATAAGCTCTCAAGATTTCAGCCGTAATGTAACATTAATTAAGCGCCACATGCGGGCATGGTCACATCTCACCTAACTCACATCATCATTTTTCAAAACAATGTTTTGATCTAAAATCTTATGAAGTAATACAGAACGGCTGGCTTGCTGCCATAGTTGCCTTCACGCCTACTAGCTATCGAACAACCACTTTGTCGTTGCCCTGCGAAAGGAATCTGGCCAAAGGAAAATAAAAACTCCATTATTTGACCTGGACCTCTCACAATAATCCAAGTCATATAAATTGGCCATCAGTTAGCATCTATGAAAACACCATGAAATAAAATGTCCCATATTATTCAAACTTCGAACACAACCAGACGTTACAAAGGAAAGTTTCTTCAGTAATTTATAGAAGAAATTTTGGAAGTCGGATCGTTCTCTCCAGACTGTTCGACCCCGCAGGCGAACATGATCCCCGCACTGACAGAAACAAGACGCAGGGGTGCAGGCAGAGGCAGTGCAAGCTGCGCCGAAGAGTTTACCCACCAACATTCTTATCTCCAACACATGTGTGCTTTCTATGGCGGACAGGAGTTTATCAACTGAAGCCGCAGGGAAATAAACATGTGTTCCCTCCTCATCGAATTCAAGCATATCTGTCAACTTGTCAGTACACCAAATGGGCACAAAACGCTTTTTAGATCGTATAAAACTCGTTAGAGATTGATAGTCATTTAAACAGGGTTGCTCTTACGCCGTTTCATGTGAGAGTCAGATATAATCAACAAAACAATTACTAAAACATTCTTAAATCCTTTGAAAATATAGCATGTTATAATATATACCTGTATGTACCTGGCCAGGGACATAATAAGGGCTTCATCCAGCAGTTAAATGTGACTATCTACGCTGCTATCTCAACAGCTAGTCAAAGTCCAAAGTCAAACCTGGGGAATCAAGCTGACATCGTCGGTAGGGTTCCTCCTGGGAGTTCCGAGTGGAGCACTTGCTCGGCAAATACTGCTTGGAGTCTATTTGACAGCTTTTATGGAAACAGCCCTTTGGGGGAGGGGAGGGGGCAAAAGGAACTTACTGTCCGCAAAGAGCGAACACCCCAAGCCCCAACTTTTGACACCCGCTAACTTCACAGCTCAAGAAATAGTCGGAGAGGGGGACTCCACTATGTCACACCAGTAGTTGGACAACCGACGGACTAAGAAGCCAGGTGTTCTCCGTATCGTAAAATAATACACTTACTTCTCGTGATGACACTGGGCCAGCAATAACGAAATGACTGTTTGCTGTTTGGCACCGCTACCCATCACCAAATGGACTTCCGCTAATCTCTGTTCCATCAACGACAACTGCTTAAATGTAGGACTCATCTACAAATAGACAAATGTTGTCTAGGCTGCCCATCAAATTGGGCATTTGGGGAGGAATCTGACGAGCTCACGGTCACTCAAGCATCTGTCATGTCATATTATAGAAAATCTACCAGAGTAATTTATGACCATGAGCCATGGCCCAAAGTAAATTATATAGACCCTTGCCACCACAGCTTAAACGTCTTTTGTGGTTACTTCGAATTTATTTCACTGGCTTCTGGTTAAGTCGGGTAAGAGGTATTGAGAAAGAAACTAAAGTGGTCTGCGACACCCAGAAATTGCCAACACAATACCAGCCCATAAGAAGTTTGGGACATAGGTATAAGTCACCTAGGTACCTACCACCAATAAAAGACCCATAAGTCACCTAATATTGTAGTATCTAACGTAAAAATACCGAAAATGAACAAGAGAAGCAGAAAGGGGATTTCGAAATCATCACATAATATTCAAAATAGGCAGGTAGAGGGTAGGTTTCTAACTGAAAGGCCTTCAGGGAATACCAACAGAAAACATATTTCACAAACTAATGAATTCAAGACTTTCCCAGTCAACATTCTGGTTAGTTGCTTTTAAAAAAGTTTATCCAACAAAGATTGAAAAGTCAGAAGATTTCAGAGCAAACCTGTAGATATACAGAAAACTATGCAATCAGGACCCTACTAGATCAGGCTACAGAGGTTCAGAGGTACACTTCATGACGGCACTGACCAGAACCACACAAGTTTTCCCATTTAAACTAGGAATTTTCACAGAAAAGTTTAACTGACAGTGTCGGGGCTGCCCGGGCCTGAGCATAACGGTGACTGAGGCCAGTGAGGGTACAGCGGCAGCGGCAGCGGAGCGCCGAACGCTGGACGCTTCACGCACCCCACGCAGGCGTGACCATACGCACATGCGTCATACACTGCCATCGACTCACTCCAGGGTCGGAGCTATTTCAATATCAAATTATTACCATGGAATGCGGAATGTAGCTATAAGAACAGGCAGTGTTCTCTTTGTAGGACAAAGGATTTATATCTCAAAAAAAGAAACAAAGTTATTTTTGATATCGGTCCCCATCGACATTCCACCACAAAGAGAATACACGGATGAGTGACACTGGTGCTGCGATAACCCTTCAGTATAATCTATACTTGTAGGAGGGTACGTTAGTGATAAGCACCTCGGGATAAATATGACAGCATTCTGAAAATTGCCTCGGGTCATTGTGACCCGACCCAAACTATCCAGCTGGGGTAAAGCGCTATTCCTGACTATTTGGCCAATACCACTCGAAGTCAACAAGAACCCCCTGTACTCACTTTTCTCTGGCGTTTCTAGTCTTGCCTTCATACACCAAACAAAATAAGGCCTGTCTTATGAAGGCTTTTTCCACCCCGGTATCTATAAAAGTTGGGAAACATCTAATGCCGCTTCTATTTCTAATACGAACATATTCTCCGATGACACTTCCTAAACTTAGGAACCGGCACTTTTACTCCATACATACCGATAAAAACAAAAAGGAAGCTGGAAAACACTCCAGTGCTAGTCAATTAAACCTTTATTTTTTTTTCCGCATAAACAAGGTACCGACTCCCGGTACACCATAGAAAAGCAGTACAAATAATTTACTTAAAATCTGATAATAAGAATACTTAGGGTGCGTCCCACCATGCCCAGTTAAAATTAAACTGGAGATTTACCATGTTAAATTTAACTTTTAAGTTAAATTTAACATGGTAAACATAGGACAAAATCTCTAGTTTAATTTTAACTGGGCATGGTGGGACGCACCCTTACTAAGCAATAGTGCAATGTGAAGTGCGTTAACAATTAAACTAGCGCGGAAGAGTACAGAATGGCAAAAATCGCATATTCGTCTCCACACGTTGTAAATTTTTGCTACATAACGTACCATGTCACTCCATAAGTTCAAACATTTCGAACTAACCAACAAAGACCTTACATACCTTATCTTTATAAAAGCAGCCTTAGAAAAATTAATTAGTCATATATAACGGTTAATAACCACTTAATAAATATATCTAGGCTAAGATACTAGGTACACGATTCATCACTAGTTATGAAATACCTACCTGGTCAGTGTGTTTTTTTTTTCATATGATTAGGTATTAGAGATTGTTTGAGTAGGGAAAATAGGGTGCCCATTAAGGCAGGATCAGTTGTATTTCTCAGAAGCTATTTGAGATTTATCAAAGATCCACGTAACCAGTCATATTAGTTTTCAGCTCCCCAGAAGCTTAATAGACTCTTTATATTGTCTCACTCAAGGGGATGTATAAAAAACGCAATAATGCTCAGAGACTGTGGCCCGGATAGGAGTATTAATTAGTTTTACGCTTCTACACCTTAAGTTTTGTCGGTAGCTTGGATTTTAAATATACAAACAGTTTCTAAGAAAACAACGTAGTCCTGCCTTCCTTGGGCATCCGACTAGGAAAAACGTATTAACGAAATATTCCTAATTCATCCAAGAATGAAATACTTAATACTAGTAAGGCCCAAAGTAAAAAAAACGCAATTTTTTCAGTGAGTTTTTTTTTTTCAAGTGAAAAAAGAGCGCAATATCTGAATATTTTCACTATTTCACCCACACAACGTTTGATTTGTTCGGCAAAACCATATCTCCAAAGAACCCTGTTCTCTCAAAAAAAGAAAAACTGAGATGAGTAGGTACCTTGCTGGCTGCTACCTTAAATTTCACCTCTGGAGAATGCCGTGACGATTCTTACGGTTTTGCCAGCGAACCCAAAGGTGGCCAGGGTATTGGGGTCATCGTTACACTTTGAATCACCGTGCTGACGTAGGAACATTATGATTAATCTGTAAACAATGGAAGTACATTTATTTATTTTGTAAATGTCAATACATCACAGTGACATATTCCACTGGTATATGATAACCATTTAAAAGAAGTTAGCTCAAATATTCCACAGAGCACAAAGTTGATGATAATTATTATTCAGGACTAATTTATGGGTGAAAACAAACAGCGTCAGGTGTTTTCTGACATCTATTCTAGGATAAGTTTTTTCAAATTTCTATTTATAGATGAACTTATTTAACAGCATCGTGGTACAGTACAAATTAAAAATGTTTTTGGATTTATCAACAGTACATCCTACACAGAAAGAGCCAATCGTACCATTTTCACCGATCTAATATTTCCTCAATTTTTCCAGTTCCCAGTTTTACTTTCTAAAATTGCCTTAACAGATTTTTTTTTACTAACCTGGCTTCTGGCTTAGCAGCCTTCTCGCGATAGCTCTCCATGACAACCTGGGTCTTTTTCAGAATTTCAACGCACTGGGATTGGGAGTGGGTGAGAACCACGACTGTGTCTGCAGAGCTTTTCTGGGTCAGCGCCCATTCAAGCGTTGCTTCCACTCCCTTTTCTTCCGTTTTCACCTAAAAAATGAACAAAGGCAATTTTTAATTATACCTCCCAAAAAGGATAAAAACATACCCCAATGCCTCTACAACCTTCCAACAAAGAAATATGAACTTACCTACTTTACCTACGTTTTTTTTAAAAATATTTTAGAGAAAAGGCCACAGCATTGCGCCATATGGCCAATTTACCTACGTTCTGTATCACTGAAGGAATTGTGATAAAAAATTAATACAGTTACGTACATTGCGGAAAGTGGCAGCAGTCTCAATAACATCGGCGTCAGTCTCTAGCTGCACAATGTCTACACCAGATGCGATGACAGTAACAGCACGCCCAACACGTTTGGCGTAGACGGCAGTAAGCGCAGCAGCCCCACCGGTCGAAACTGCCTGCCGGTACATACAGCTAGTGGCGCCACCTTCCGGAAAGTCGAGCACGATGAGCCATTCCTCTTGACCAGGCGGCAAGGCAGCGATGCTTCGAGTCAACAGCCCTTGAACAGCGGCCACTACCTTCGGGCAGGGTTTCGGAGCAACCTTGCACACTGTCCCCTTCTTTCCTTTTTTTACTGCCTCTTCTGAAGTTGATGCGACCGTGGCATGTAAGGCCGCCGCCTCCCTCTTCTTGGCAATAGCTTTTTCTTTGCGCCTGCAAAAAGGAAATTTTTCGGGATCAGTGATTTTTAAATTCGCTATGGTTGATAAATAACTGATAGGTGAGTGCGATCACAATTAGGCGCCACTCAACTCGGAAAGTGTAACATGTCACCTGTGTTTATTTTAAGAAGATTTTTTTCTGTGATGCGATATTTGCCCAAGCAGGGCCTATAACATTTGAAATGATCACTTAGTGATGGTATCAAGTAGTACCAGTTTCTTCATTAATGTTTTTTTTACTAATTTTTTGGCTATTTAGTGCCACCTCAGACTCACATGTGGTGGTTGCAAATTTCGTAATGACGTAAGGCAACGAAGACTTCTCCTGGATCGATACTGCTGCCATCGGCCTCCCTGAACAGGGTAATAATGGTAGGAAGGACGGCGGCGGACAAGCTCTTGGATGATGTGAAATACTCTAAGCGTTGCAGTAAGTCCGCCAGGGGGAGGCTCCTAATGTACTCCGTCCACACCTGAGGAAAATAAGAAGCACTCATTTCAATCTTTTACACACCGATGTCCTTGGGAACAAATGCTAACATTTTGGAATTAGTAAAGTATAGAGCAGAAACATTAGGACGAAGATTCATTGTAGCTATGGCTAAAGTACGCACCCATACCACTCATAAGAAATCCTTTCGCTAACCACTAAATGACCATATGCTGCACAAGGTTAAAATTTGTCTAGAAAGAAAAATTTCTGCAGGCTCTTCATATGGGGTCGAATTTAGAAACATTTTGTAAACTAAAGTACACTTACTTCAGCTGAGTTTCGGAATCGAGGTGGTATGGCAGGAGGGAGCAGTTTGAGCTGAGAGAGCAATGCCGCGGCTTGAAGGCCATCCTCCCCAGTCTTCAGCTGTTCTAGCTTATTCGCCAATAACTTCGAATCCTCATCCAAAGCTTCTCGGGCTTCACCCTTTCCAAATGCAAAGTACTGGATGACTGCATCAACTTCTGCATTTAAAAATAAAAAATGTAAGAAGTATAACACAATGATAATGACACAATATCGCTACCTTCCAGTGTTGACCAATAGACGAATGTGTGGCGAAATCAGAGTAAAAAAAGCCAGGCCTGAGTCGCCTGAGTCCAGAAGTCGGAGGGTAGGGGATTGAAAAAAAAAAATACATAGAAAGAACAAACTTGAATTTCTTCCGGCCCCCCTCCCACAGGCAAAGAAATTTTTAACGAAACTTCCCTGCTCTTGTCGCAATACAAAACTGAAATAAACCTGCTTCTTACCTGGTGAAGTTGCCTTAAAATGAATTTGCTTCAATATATCTCTGTGGGACCAGCCTTTAAAAGACTTCTCTGTAGCCAGAATTCTCGCCAAGGTTTTCGTGTCTTTGCTAGCGTACCACTTCTTTAGGGCGTTACGAACGCCTTCCCCCCAACCTGTAAAATATGACAAATTGCGGTAATATGCACAAAGAGAGTAGGAGTAGGAGTACTAATATTATCATTATTAAGATGCCTGCTCACTGGACTATTGTAGTAGCGGCGAGGACTGCACGAGCAGTATGAGCGCACATGCTTGCTTTTAGGAGCGTTTGTGAATGTGTGCTTGCCTGCTCTTGTGTAAATACTTACAACCAAGCTTCTGGTCCTTTTTGATAGAAAAACTTCGAGCAACATCACGGAGAAGTCGTACAAAATTAAAGAGTACTTGAGAATTCAAGCAAATTAATGAGAAGTTTGAGTACACAGCCCTCTTCAAACTCAAACTATCAGATTTGACACATATGGCAGCAGCGTCAGCCAAGAAGAAGGGGTTCGTCAGTTCGTTGTTAGCAGCTTTAATTAAAACAGCCACTATTTGCTCCTCTTTAGAGTTGGCAACCAACTCCTCCACACACGAAAGTGTACTGGGAATCATGCTAAGTCCGTACGGTCTAGGCGAGTAAATCGCAGACTCAGACCCCAAAACCACGAACTGGCTTAATTTTTTTTCCGGTGACATGACAATTCATCCCCTTAAAAACATCAAGTAAAACTCCGAAACATTCGTGATACTGAAAAATAGGTAAAGTATCATGTACTTCTTCAGATTCCTTTTTAACTTAAAACTACTTTGGGTTTACGTCAACAAATCTTCATGGACAATAGACAAATCATAGAGCAACAAATGGAAATGGAGTGGGTGTTTACTTCCTTTACTTCATTTCGACAAAATTCCCTGAATCAATCTTGAAATATTTCATACAACACAATTTTTTAAACGTTCTCACCTTTCTCTTCTCACTTTGTTTTTGTTGTTCAACAAGATGGCAGGCGTTTTATTTGAAGATATTTTCAACGTAAAAGACATGGACCCAGAAGGGAAGAAGTTCGATCGTGTGAGTCGATTGCACTGTGAAAGTGAGTCTTTCAAGATGGATCTCATCCTTGATGTGAATACTTGGTTGTATCCGATGGAGTTGGGTGATAAGTTTCGGTTGGTTCTCGCCACTACCCTGCGGGAGGACGGGTACCCAGACAGCGGCGAGTTTAATCCCTCAGAGTGTGAAGGCTCACGCGCTGACAGTTTTGAGTATGTTATGCATGGTCTAAACTATCGTATCGAAGGTGAAGATTCGAGCACAGAAACCTCAAGCCGGCTTGCTGCTTACGTATCCTTTGGCGGTCTTTTAATGCGGCTGCAAGGAGATGCCAACAACCTTCACGGGTTTGAAGTGGACCAGCACCTCTACCTGCTTATGAAGAAATTAGCGTTCTAGTTTTTAAGTATTCCTGATTGACAGCTATACCTACTGAAGTTAGGCTATCAATTTCGCTCTGTGCTGACTTATAATGTTAAAACTTATTATATCACTGTAAACCACGACTTAACCATTTTTTTAACGTAAACTTACAACATGTCACGGCCTCATTATAAAACCACCCCAAAATTCCTACATGGTTACCTTCGGAAGCTGTATTCCGTGAAGTGTGGACAGAGACTGAAGTTAAGTTAGGTAATTAACCTAAGTACATCAGATTGTAAATTTTATTTAACAACTAACCGTAAGTACCTAAATCAGTTGTTCATCCACGCAGCGATCGTTTTTTCCTTGCACTTGACTCGGATAAGGTCTCGCCGTTTAGATGTGACAATAGATAACCATTACTAGAGGTTACTGCCAAGTTCCTTTCTTCCCATTTACCAATTTTAGCTTGGCCTTGGGTAGTCGTTCAAAGAATAGTAGACCAGATGCTCGTTCTACACTCTCAGGAGGTACCTGGAAGCAGAAATTGTGGTAGTAGTGACTTGCGAAATGAAAGCAAAACTCTTAGCACGGGAAAACCTAAAGTGAAAGTTTTGCAGAAAAATACCAACCTATTTGCGGATTTAATTACGATACTCGTTTGAAATAATCGTTCTAACGGTTATTGTTCTATCTCTTGTCCATACCCTGAATGTAGTAAGAGGAGTTTCGTCACTGATGGCCTGGTTGGGCATAACATAGGCTTCAACTTCGTATGAGTTGTCGGCAGCTTCCATCAGAATGATCTTGAAGAAATGAGTCGGGACTGCGACTGAATTGCTACCGATCACACGGTACTTCACATAAGTGAGTCCGTCCCCTTCTATTCTGTAATTTTAATATAACTGAGCATACCAAGTACCAAATAGTTAGGTAGGTACAGGACATAATCTAAATTTTGATACCACCACACCAGACTCTTGGGATCATTTGATCGGATAGGATAATAATTCAGCAAGGCGTTATAGCCATAGGGCTGTGACCACTTCTTCCCAATTAAAAAATAATAATTCAGACTGGACTGAACTGAGCTATAGTAACTAGCTTTACGCTGCATGTGCCGGGATCAAACTTACCGAGGGAGGTACAGTGGTCCCGTACAGACGTAAACGTTTGGGTACTTTCGAACAAGCTTTCTCGTATATTTTTCCAACCGATTCCAAGAGTGACGGTTGAATCCAGGACCAACCTGTGGTGCCATGTTACTTAACAGAAACGTTTGTTCGCACAAATCTTGCCGTCGCTTATGGTTCCCTGCGGCCGCCATATGGCCTCGATCGTATCCACTTCCTTTGTAATCAGTATTGTGCGATCTAATGGTAGAGGGAACAGTGAAACAAAACGTTAACGACTTTTTGGTACGAAGTGAGGCAAGTATGAATAATTATTTTACTGTCTATATTTTACCGAAACAACGACTTATTACGGCCAGACTACCGGCTTTCAATCACCAATACCTCAGCTGAACCTATACTGCAGCTAACCATGTATCAGGTCATTGCCAGAACGTAGACGTAATGTTGCTATTATTTTACCTGAAATATGGATGTATAGACGTATCTTCTTGGAATTCACATTTTCCACGGTCAACGTTTTCATTGGATTTAACTGTTTCAGCAGTCAAGTGTTCTATAACCCAGTTTGGCACCCTGTTCCTTTTGTCATAGGACAGAACAAAATCATCTAATGAGCGAATATTCTCCAGGCTAGGGAACCCATATTTCATAATCTGAAAGAGTATCAGTTTAAGCAATTGAAAGTCCGCCTTCTCAATGTCTTTATCACTTATCATTAGCTTCGCACATCTAGATGCGATGAAGATGAAGACCTAGCTAGAGGTCACAAGGCAACATTTACCTACCTGTCCGATTCGTGCCGTTTTATTATCAAGAGATGAAACTGTATCCTTCTTATCTCCAACATAGGGTAGTTGACTGCTTATAGGCTCGTCCACAATCGTCAACGATTTTGCTAAAACTTTGTCAAATATTGCGAAAGCACCATCTTGGGGTTGATCTTGAAATTTGGGCTTTTCCACATATCTCCCAACCCAGAAACTGGTCACTCCGACCGCGGCAAACACTGACAACCGGTAGATCCTTCTCATTCTGTGTTTTCCAATAAAACGGTAAATGATAATAAGTACTACTGTTAAAACTATACAAATTTAAATAATTCGCGGTTACCTAGCTTATTTTCTCCTGTGTCCTGAGATATTCCATGTTATTGTTTATTTATCAAGTGGCACTAGATAGGATTGATAGGATTCTATAGGCGACAGAGTGGCGACAAAGTGGAAGCATCATGGCGACATATCTGGAGAGTGTCAACAAAACAACGAAGTATGACAAAATTTGGTTATCACATGAGAAGACTAGGAAATTAACTGATCACCAGTAAAATTAAGCATTATGGGGAAGATTAAAATAAAAAATTTGACACCTAAAGACGTCCTTGCAATTGAAACTTCTTTCAAGAAACACTATGACTTCATTGACGAAATCACGCAACTATTCCCAAACGCAACAACGGGTAATTCACTATTCTTACTGACTTACATATTTTCTTGTGGTTGTGACTACTGTAGAATTTTATGATTTTTGTATGCTTGGTTGTATGAAAACTTGTACTTGGATATAAGTTATGTACCTACCTTACCTACCTACGCGCATCTTTCTAGGTTTTCATTTTTGTGGTATAATGAAGTAGCCAACAGGGCGTGTGCACATTACAGTCACACCACAAGCCCAAACTTGTTCAGATAGTATTGCTTCAATGTATATTTAAGGGGTAAATTGGAAATTAGGGAAATCCTCGTAGTGGTAGGCTTGCACCTTCCCCCTCTTGTGTTGTGTATATCGTATCTCTTTTATCTAGTGTTGATACTGCCACAGGTCACTTTAACTAATTACTGCAATATTATTTCTTTATAGATGATGCTCAAGAAAGCCATTCAAAAGCCATCACACTGCGTAAGTTTCACTTTCTAGCCATAGCCATAGGTGCTGTTATAATGGGCCAAATGTCAAGTTAACTTTGAACCCCCTGAGTAGTGTGTAGGCGGCTTCATTTATAAAAAAAAATGTGCTGCACGGGCCCATGCCGTTATTTGGAGGGATTATAAGGGACACTACCTCGGCCCGTAGCGTCATATCACGATATTTCCTACCCCCTCAACGGTTCTCTTGCCATTACAGCCGCTCGACTGTGTCCAGCCCGGGCTAACGAAAAGAAGCCCGCCCGCACCGTTGAAGAACTTGAAGCAAAGCTCTCGCTACTGAAAGGTAAGCCAAGTTTAGCATACAAGGAAAAGCTTCAGAAAAAAGGCCTAAAAACGCGTTTGAAGAAAAGGGAGAAGAAAGAGAGAAGGAAAGTAAAGCGGCTAGAAGCCAGAGCCCAGGCTAAATCACTGAAAGTGGAAGGCGACGGGGCTGAGCGAAAACCGTCCACTAAACCAGTTTTCAATACAGAGGGAAACATGGTATTTAGTAAGTTTGACTTCTCCGAGCTTGGAGCTAAAATTGAGAAGAAAACAGCAAAGGTTATCAAAGACCCTGCTGTTGCTTTAAGAAGAGTGAAAGAAGAGAAAGAACGCCTAAAAGAGCTTGAAGAAAAAGGACAGAAGGAGAGAGTTGTCGAAATAAAAGAGAAGAAAGCTTGGAAAACTGCCCTCTTAAAGTCTGAAGGTGTCAAAATGAAAGACGACCCTGAACTACTAAAGGCAACGATTAAAAAGGTTAAAAAGAGAAAAGAAAAGAGTGAAGCGCGGTGGAAAGCAAATAAGAAGAGAGTGACGAAGGAAAAGGATGATAAGCAACGCAAACGAACCGAAAACTTGGAAAAGAGATCAAAAGACAAGAAACTGAAAAAGATGAAAACCCAAGCAAAACGTGGAAGGCTTGTAGCTGGCTTTTAAGTTCCGAGATCTAGGTTATCAGGGTGCCGATCTACCCACTTGTCTACATACCTTGTAGGATTCAGGTAACGTACAGTTAAAGTAATTAAAAATAATTTTAATAAAAAACCATATTACTTTATATACCTTAAGCACAGTGATTATTGAACACACAAAAGCTAGCAAAAAAGGCTCAGGGAGTGAAGGCAAGGTTACATTTCATGGACCTACGATACAGATTGGCTTATGGCCCATAAGAAACACTTTGAATACCTAATGAACTGCGCTTTGATCTTGAAACGCATTCCTTTTGCATATTATGTACTGTAAGTTGGTTTAGGGACCAAGGGGTGTGTATTAAAGATAACCGCACGTATGGAGACCTAAAAGACATCAGTTTAAAGTAGGCGATAATTTAAAAATGACATCAATTCAGATTTGGGTCTTATGGTTGAAATACGTACATCCATTTTCGCTAGGTACCTACTATAGAATATTCACTGCTAAAAAATCGCTCGCGTCTTCCTACGTGCCTACCTTCTAGTTCTACTTCTAGTTTTGGCTTTTAACAACAACGGCACCAAATTATCAAATTTCATCTTTTGGTAATGGTGCCAGTGTAGTAGAAAAACAATTAAAAAGCATTATCGAACACTAGCCTTGCTTTTCAAGGAGATAACAAAACGTAGTTGTAATCGTTGGGCTGCCGGATTGTTTCCTAATAATAGTGAAAGCTGGGTGAGTCGGTACTATGATTTAAGCTTTCTAACTAACTAAAGACCGTGGGGCAGGCCTGACTGTAATATTTAAGCAATCTGTTCATAAGCACTTCGCTATTAAAATAGCTTCTTTGTCTTAAAAATAGTTAGCTCTAACGCTCGAGAAAATATGGACACTATGGTTATTTCACGACACTGATATATGTGTTTACTTCAGAGGACAAAGAATGAATAGGGAGAAACCATCCTTGAAATGAAAAGCAGACCACTGACATGTCCCGCCCGACTTGAGGTGCTGGAAGGGGTCCATATATAATGTGTAGAATAGTCCTTCCCACCACACTCCTTAAAAATTACTCCCAAATCCCCAAAATCCCTCCCTAAAAAAGGATAAAACGTCTGGCTGCACTCCTGAAAAGTTGAACCTGAAATTGGAATTTAACTGAGGTTTAACTGTTACCCGAGTGCGGCGAGATCAAACCTTACTGTGACGTTGATCTCGCACATTGTTAGTTCACTACTTGTCTATTCAAATATCAATATAAGTCCATACTTGAGACACCCACTCACTAAAACGGCAGTAATATCAGTAGAGGTCTATACTTTCGACGCACTGTGTATTCGCTACACGGCAGTCCATATATCAGAGTGTGATCCCGAGCGGGAGCTCGAGCGTGAGCCCTGTGATTGAACTGCCAGAAGCGTGGACTATACAGCTGTCCATATGTCAGAGCGGGAGCCAGAGCGAGACCCTCTGGGTCCAGTCAGGTCCTGTCAGCTGTTGGAACGAGAGGGCTGCGGTGTCTTGGTCAGTGTGGTCCAGAGTGGTGCTACATCTCCGCTCTCCTGTGCAACGAAACATATTTCAAAGAACGAACATTTTAAACGGGGTCCAACGAGTCCAACAACCCCCTAAGGAACAGTTCTTAGACAGTAGCCTGAAAGAGAGATAGCAGCCTAACCTGAAACAAAGCGTTGTTGCTGAAAAGTTTGACATATTATATGTTCGTAGCGTACCTGAATCTCTATCAAATCTGCCCTGGGTAATGACCAAAGCAGTTGGTTTTATGGATTGAGCTTTTACTATTGCGCATACCGGGACTGGGAGCGTTAGCCCCTCGGCCGTATACTAGCTGTCGGGACCTCGCAGCCGTTCAGACAAGGAGTCGTCAGATTTCTCTTCTGGGACAGTTCCCAACTCCAGAGATGGGTACCCTCTGGTGAGTGCCCGCTCACTTCGCAGAGAAACTGCTCTTGTCCGTGCTTGGGCCGATAGGAGACCTGCAACGAAAAAGGTTTCTAAATCATCTCACTGAAGAAGGAGGGAACAAAAATAGGAGGAGTCGAAGAGCCGAGTAGGACTAAGAGGAATCGGCTGAAGCCAGACAGGTGCCTGATAATGAATGTCACATCCATGTATCACAAGCAAGAAACTTTCTGACACTGAGATTCGAACCCGGATTTCTGAGACATAAGTCCGCTTTTCAGACCACTCGGAAACTGAGAGGATGCTCACAATGTAGTTAAAAGTCGGTTACCACAGAATGAACTTGGCCGGGAGATTAATGAGAATGTAGTTAAAATTGGGTTCGCCTGATGATTCATGATTATGTAGTTAAAAGTGGGTTTACACGTGGTAGTTCGCCTGAAGATTCATGATTATGTAATTTAGAAGTCGGTTAACACGGGAATTTTTTCTAATCATCGTGACACAAACTAAGTATCGGTGAACAATACCCGACTCGTCTGAACCTCTTCACTTTCAGATTTGGAGCCTAAACATAGTCGTACTTCCTTCAACGGGAAGTCGTATTCATAGTGTAGCACACAGCACTTCGAGAATAAGCTGATACGGGATTTGCTTTTCAAGCCCGTTCGCTTCACTGAGCCGTTCGCTTTAAGTCGGGGAGCGTCGCAAGGATTTGTGCAGCTTTTCCTGTTTAGTTCATTTCCTATTTTCCTTGTCACATGCATACGTACCTATAGCATTACCAACTGGGTTCGATGTATGTCTTGTCAATATCCACAAGTGTGTCTCCTTTTTTACGGCAAGATAGCATCGAGGATGTGGGCTGGAGGTGGAGAACTTAAAATCCTTTAACAAATTTCAATGCCATATTGCCACGGTATACTCTCCTCTTAAACCTGCCTGTAAGTAATGCTCAGTATACTGAGTCATCTGTTCAAAATCTACAGCTACCTCCAACTCACCCGCTTGAACAAAGAGGAGCAAGAGAATGTCGGGATGATTGAATCGTTTCATTTAAAAGCACGGTAACAGGTGGGCGATATTTCATCAATCAGGGATATTGAAACCTGTCATCAGCTGATAAGCTATGTGTGCGTGCTCGTATGAATAAAAGGGGCAGTCACCTCGTTTCAAATTTATGTTCCTATATAACACGACGGCAGGTGTGCTTATAATTTTTTTTTTAGTGAGTAGCCACACTGTAGCGGAGCACCGTCCTTGACCTGTAAGCTTTTATCTTTTCAGCAGTCTCCCAAAAAGGGGTTTCCATGATCAAATTATCTTTGGGATCAAACGAAATAGGTACCAGCTTATTCACTTTTCCGTGTGAGAGAATGTTAAAATTAATGGCTGTAGAATGTGGCAGCGAGGTTTTATAAAGGATGCGCCGTGGCCGCTGGTCAGACCGAGGCAGGTCATTTTCGCCCATCCAAGCGATCTCGAGGTGCTTTAGTTTTAGTAGGCCCTAGAGAGTTTTGTTTCCGTTCGGAAGTTTTACCGGCTCGTTTTACCGGCTCTTGGGGTTTAAGGCCCGAATTCGAGTGCAGCAATTTGAGAACAATAGCTTTTGGCATGGGCTGGCAATACTTATACCTGTCCTATCTTCAGAGAATAAATTCTCTTATTATAATTCTGTCATTAGTATGGTAGTAAATAATATAATTGCAATTAATATAAATAAATTACGTTGTAGTGAACTTAAGTGGCCTACAATATGTGAAAGCCTCCTAAGAGGAATATAGAGTTTAGACCACTCGGTTATCAAGTCTGGCTTCGATCGTATAGTCTTGAAGCTATAAAAGAGAAAATTGTCTCCTGTTGATTCCGAAGCTTATTTCTTATTAGGGGTGTAAGAATATTCTTCAATATCGGGTGCGGATACAAAGCCCCGCTAGAAAATTCATCACTAGCCTCATCTCTCAGGTGGGAGAAACTGTCCCCCCCCCCCTCCCCCCTCCCCCGCGTCTGTCGTCACCTCTTTTGTTCGTTTTCCAATAACGGTGTACTCATAGAGACAGCTGGGGAGTCGCCGAGGGGAGGTTGGGAAGTTCGCCATTTTTCATTTTAACTTCCACCGCAAAATCGCGGGTATCATTTCCTCTTTTCATTCTCCTTAAATATTGATGGTACAAAGTTCCTTATAGAAACGAAGTGATAGTGCATAATTCATAACTTCTTTCTGGCGCTGGAAGCATTGTGTTATGCTTTTCGTCTGTAATGCATACCTAACTAAAGGGCAAATCAAATAGAACCTTTCCGTAGACGGTACAATCTTCGTCAAGACACTTTTCGTCGCGCCATAGCAGTATTTTTTGTTGCGGTAAATCTCTGGACTTTAATCAGTCATGATGAACATCACACCCACATGCTTTCGGTCTTCAGAAACCTTCGCTAGTTTTTACAATTATGTACTCGCTTGATGATGATTTGAAATAATGAAGTGATATTGCTTACTCGCCGTTAAAATGTGGTTGGAATGACGAGAAGCTGGGGGCGACACTTAAGGTATGACGGAAAGGGGCTCTTCACTATAAGGAGGAAGTCAAGCAATATGTGCCACTAAATGAGTGGGAGAGAAGTGGAACGAAAAGAAGAAGCCCTCGAGAGGAAAAATGCTGGAAGGGGGAGGTGTGGGCATTGTTATCTCTGGCCTTGCAGTTGCAGGAGGGGGGGGGGGGGGGGGGAGAAGCTTTTAGCCACGGAATACGACGGACTGGACAGGTGATGAAGAGCAATCTATAACGCTGATGAGACAGGCGCAGGCTCTGAGGGTGACAACTCGAGGTCACTTCATAGACAAGGACGCCAGGTGCTAGGTAGCATGCGATGTTTAGAAACTGATATGAATTAGAAATGAAATGTTTCTTTCTTCATCTGCCATGGAAACTTTTTCGGCGATCTCAGTTTTGATTTAAGCAATTGTTTTTTTTTAGCGGACTTCAATAACAGTTCGTCATCCAATAATAATTAGGTATGTCGCATGAAGAAGTTCGTTGACTTTTCCTTATTATTTTAAATTGTTTCAAATAATTTTTTTCAATCTATACTTTAACAGTGTAAGACCAAGAGAAATGAAGACAGTGTAAAAGATTTTAAAGTCTTTAAATTAGCCTTTGTCAAAGATATCTTAAGACCGTTGTAACGAACAGTGTCACTTTCTGGAATTTGTCAGCGCACTGTTGAAACTTTGAGCTTCTTTCCATTCATTGTATCTGACGCTTCACATTCTAAGTATCTTCGCTAAGAAGATGAAGTACGACTTACTATTACATATGTATACGAATGAAGTTTGCAGCACTCTTGGGAAATTAAGAAAGCAGAAAGGTAGGTAGTAGATTGCTGCATGTTTTCCAACAGAACGGAGGAGAAAATGGGGTAAAAACTTTGGTGTTGTTGCTCCTTGGGTAAGAAGTTGAGGAGTTGTTACATCGCTAGGTCTAAGAGATAACTTGGGAAGCATTTAGGTAAGTTCAAGCATCTTCCGTATGGATCGGTAGGTATTTCTTATTCAATAAAAACGAAGAAATTGGAAATAAAATCCTTCAGCCAAGGGCGAGCAGGTGGGACGTGCTGGGCCTGCTCAACTCCCAAGGGTCGTGCGGAAATTGATACACATTCCCAAGACCTCGAATAAGAAACATACGTGAAAATGAAAAATTACTAAGGTACCTATACAGTGCACTAGACAACATAGAAATGGTAAGTATACGAGTATATAGTTTTCCGTGGTGTCGTGGTGTTCATATCATATATACCAGGACGGAGGTCTCAGGTTCGAATCCCGGTAGCATCCAGAAATAATAGTAGCATTGATTTCCGTATGTATATTACTCCACTTATAGGCTTATTATCAGGGCATTAGGTATTGCACCTATACTTAAGATTAAAGACGAAATTAAGAAGGTCTATGTGCCTCCCCCCCGAAAACTACACGGTTTTACACTAGAGAGAATTAAGTTTTGAAGGAGAAAATATAGTTTCGTGCTACCTAGGTAAGGTACCTAACCCCCCCTCCCCCCAAATATTTTCCTAGGTACGGCCTTGCATATACGTAGCCCACAACCTAACTTTACACAATATCGGTTAACGGCGCAAGACTGTTAGCGTGACCGTCATGCCGACTGTTTAGTTTAGGCTCAAAAAATACTTAAAAATAGGAGAAAGAATATAATATGTGAATGGAAAACACAAAAAGAGGCAGTGAAACTGAGAACTGCCAACAGGGCACGAACCTCGAGGCTCGCAGTCTCGTAATGCTCAGTTAGTGTTTACCTATATCATAAAACTGCCGGGAACGTCTCGCAAAGCCGCGATAGGAAAACCCGATCATCCAATACTTTATCACTGCCTCCTTCCTTCCGCAACAGCTCCCATGCATATATAGCTTAGAACAAGCTACCTACAACAGCTCCCCCGCATAGCTCCCCATGCATAGCTTAGAAGCGACAGGGTTGGGTGTGAATGTTGGGTATTAGTTTGTTTCGAAATATAATGTTACTGTATTTTTAACGACAGAAATTTTTCACGCGTAAATCTAAGTCGTCGGATACCAAGTGAAATTTTTTCATGATAAGACTATTTGTGTCTCTATGGTTTGGTCAATGGAGGAACTTCAATTTTTAGAAGTGACATCACGGAGAACAGCAATTATTTTGTTGAGTAGGTATCTACTGTTTGTTGGTGGATACTTCTACCGAGACATGCCCCGCAGAGATCAAAGTAAAAGAAAGATCTTCAGGGAAACAAGGGCAGATCCGGATTTCTCTTTAAAAAAGAAGGCCCTAACGAACCTGTCTTGTACTCTTTCTACGGAGTACAAGGTACAAGGACGCCTAAGGACGAGAAAAATTACTTACTTATAAAGAGGGAAGGTAAATGAAGTATTGGAAAATACTGTACCTCAAAGGATTTCGTGACGTTAAAAGTTTTTATGTTCGAGTAGGTACACGAGGTCACACGAGTTGACATCTTGTAAACGTCAATAAATCTCTATTGAAAGTTGGCAACTCAACAATTCATTTCCGCTGGAGTGAGTCAGCATGTTAAGTGTTTCCGGAAATACGAGAAAGCCGATTTACTTCACTACACTCCCCTACACAATACACATCAGTTGCAGCATAGAAGTATACACACAGGTACAGTCAGAGGTACGAATTTTTTGCGATAACTTTGACAGTCAGTTATTCTGAGTCCATACTGAGTTATGCCTATAGGTCACAGGTCGCAGATCGTCAAAACTGACTGGTGGGGGTAACCACTCCAGAGATTCCTTGAGATTCCCTGAGATTCCATAAAGATTTCCAAAGATTCCCAACGATATTATAGAAAAATGAACCCCGAACGGGTAACCACTCCGAAAAATTCCAAGATTCTCTGAGATTTCATAAAGATTCCAATTATTCCCAACAAGATTCCCAGCGAGTGGTTAACCCCTCGGTTTTAACTTCATTACCCTATACCTACTTACCATAGGTACTGAAAATATGTTGATGCAAATGAGTGATAGTACCACAGGTACCTAGTACTTACCTTACGTTTGTAGCTAAGTATAATTAGGTAATATTCTTGTGTAAGTAATACCTACTTTATAAAGTACTATCTAACACTCGAGAGTTGAAAATGACGATTTATATCCAGCACTTAATGAAATCAGGAGTGATCACCCTCCACGGGCCGTAACTTTTCACGATTTGCGACCAGGGTTAGGTACGCCAACCTTTTCGACGTGGTCGAGACTCGGGGAGTTACTCACAACCAGAATAACGAACTGGAAAGTTAGGTTAAAATTGTTCTCTCTACTGTAGCCGTATCTCTGCGACGTTGCCGTCTAAAAATGTTGAATGAAATACGAATTGATATATGAACTCGATAAAATGGATAAAATCGCATTCGTTTTCAAAGAAAAGGTTTTAGAAATCCTTCAAAGGGTAATCACCAAAAGAATGTGAGCTACAGAGAGACCTGGTTGAACATAAACGATTTTATAGATCTGTCATAAAGTTAATTCACAAGTATGTTTAAGTACCGTAATAAACTCTCAGTCCCCATAGCCAATGAAAATCGCAAAATGCAAATTAGGAATTGCCGTTCCGAAGTTACATTATAGTAGATATACCTGCGATCTGCCCACATTACGTACATTTCATAAGGCCTTTCTTGAAAATATAAGGTTGCATAAATTATACCTAGGTATGTTTCAATTTACGAGCTCTTGGAATACAATAACTAATAATAAACCACAGCAGTAGAGGTCTGCGAAGACGTCAAAATTTGGTAATGTGATGTAGGCAGCAATTTCAGTGGGGACCTTAACTTTCTGTTCGGTTCAAATTTGTCATGTATTGTATTTGTGCGTGACGCCCTAATGAAGGTCACACTCGGGGGCTGGGAGGAGTCCTAGCTATTAGGGAATAGTGAACAGTGAAAGGGGCCGCAAAGGAGCCGACGCCCATTCACTGGCCATTCCCAGTAATGGGGAGTGAGGCCCTTGCCCAGGGGTAAAGGGAAGAAAAACGAGATTGAAAATGGAGCAAAACGAAGAATATTGGTAGAAGCGCCCGTAGCTTCGCTAGAATAGAGATTGCTTTTGGCAGATAGCTAATAGTCATTCTGAGAGCTTTTCCTCAAATTGTTTCTGTCCCAATCTCAAAAGGTGAGGTGGAAAACAGCTTTTTTCCTACTGCTTCCTTTAGGACAGAGATATACATATTAAATGTAATCATATAAACATATAAGGCGTAAACGTAGGTCCGAATGTTGGTTGCTCGTCTCATGCCAACAGTGGAGTTTCACCCAAAATCCTCGATGACATTATGGATAGGAGAACGTATCGATACTCGATATAGAGATCGCTAATTGCAACACCATTTCTCTCGTTCGATAGTTTTTCTCCCGTGTTTTGCCCTCGAACAGTGTTCACTATGTTTAGCTTTTAGAGCAACCACGGCTAATGGTGGTACTGCAATTACCAGTCTCATTCAGTACCGTAGGAGAAGGTTAGCTCAATGTTTACTTCACGAACTGAAGGCTGAGGTTTAGCCAACTCCTGAATTAATGATATAGCAGAAGCTCTTCCAAAAATCACTGAGACCTACAAGGATGCTGAACCGAAGTGTCCAACAGGCGCCGAATTCGAGTTAGATACTTCAAAGGGAAATTTTTCTTCTCAAATTTTCCCCTTTCATTAGCCCTGCACACCTTTTCTGCTCCCTTAAAGGAGGCATCAATTTGTAAATCAAAGGAAAGCGAAAGTATTCAGATTGACGGAGTGCGTTAACACCTACTGCTCCCTTTTGAAAGGAGACATTCGTCCCTCGTTTGATGCGAGCTACGAAATGGATAGAGACGGCAAAGTAATGGAAAACAGGTGGCGTTTGAAGAATGCGAAATAAGATAAAAAGGAAAGACGGGAAAAAGAGAGAGCTGACTGAACGGGTGGATGTCAAGGCCTGTGTTAGAGGTGGCTGCTTCGCTGATCCCATATGGGCGAGTAATGGGGAAGCTGAGCATGACAAGGTACCTCACCTTACCAGAAGATGACAAACAGTCCCCACCAGATGTGACTGATTTTATCTTGCTCCGTTTCCGAAGTTATTCGTCACGAGTAGAATTTCATGGCGGTTATTCGAGCGTACTCAACCCGTTGACTTTGGTTAGCAAATCCAACAGATGGTTTTCCAAGTGGAAAATCCAGAAACAAGATGGAAACAGCAGGCCGAGGGAAATCACTTCACAACAAAAGAAAATCAACACTTTCAAAAAGATTTATACCCCGTTCTCATTATTTCTCTCAAATATTTTAATTATTTCATCCTCAGACATGAACGACAGTTCCAGTTTCATTGCTTTCTTCACTTCGCTCCTCCCAAAGAAAGTGCATAAGACAAAATATAAAATGGCTTTACAGTTACATTAAAGTCACTCACTGAGAACTTCATCTCAGTAAGTAGGTTCAAACTTATAAAAAAACGTCTTCGAATAGGTACAATAAATACGAGTAAACCTGCATAAACCGCCATGCACGTGAACTACTTTATAGGAAGTTTGACTTTTTAGGAAGTACGAAGAATGTAAAGACATGACTGTTTTCAAAAATAGGCACTAAAAATACTAAAAATAAATAAATAAGAGTAAGGATAAAATAGGGTAAATATTTATAGGTACTTGTATATACTCAATGTTATAGGTATTCGTTTCAAGCATAGCTTTAGTAGACGTTTTTACGGTAATCCCTTAACATTTACGACTTTCCAGGTCATCGCCCTAGAGAATATGCACTCGTATTTCTCAAACATTGTGTGCACTGGGATCACAAAATTTATTATTCACCAACAGAAAACCTCTAGACGTAGGACTAAATTTTTGTATTACCGCCTTCGAAGTCAGCAGCCCTCGTTTTGAACCCTTTCGTCAATCATTATGTGTGTCCAGGAATAAATGAAAAAAGGGAACCTGCGATGACATCCGAAAAGTCAACCGGTAGAAAAGTGTGAAAAGAATAAGAGAAATAAAGCTCGGAAAGTGTATAGGCCGATACTAGACCATGACCATAAACCAAAACGTTAGCACCCTATTTGAAAGATAAGCCAAAGAGCAGCGGAGGTTCCCAAATGGATTAGCTAACAGCCTATATCCTGGAAACTGGAACGAGAGAAGGAAATTAAAAATGTAATTTGAGAGAGCTTGAGTTTAGAAATAAGGGAGAAATTAACTTAGAGTCCTTGAGTATTAACTTTTTATTTAACGCGTCAGCATGTCAGCAGGACTACACTGACGCAGTGGACACCGTACCGTCCCATCAAATCGATGTGGCGGTTTCGTTTTTAGAAATTCAACCGAACAAAATCGGTGGAAGCTAGCGATCGAAAAACCGGAACAGCATCCGGGTCCGTGGGAAAATTCCTGGACTGACTATCGATGCCAGTGTTTCCCTTGAAATAAATGTAAATAAAAGAAATATAAAGATCAGTGAATGAATTTTCCAACTGAAAGGAGGTAGATGGTTTCTGCACGTGACAGAGACTGTTGTTGACAAGGGTAAAAGCGAGGGGTTAACCACTCGTTGGGAATCATTGGAAATCTTTATGAAATCTCAGGGAATCTTGGAATTGTTTGGAGTGGTTATACCCTTTCGGGGTAAGGTTCATCTTTCTATGAATATCGTTGGGAATCTTTGGAAATCTTTATGGAATCTCAGCGAAATCTGAAGGAATCTCTGTGGTTACCCCCTCGCTTTTCCCTGAGGCCTGAAGTAGGCATTTTTTTTTACCACAATTCATTGTGAGGGAGGAATGAAGAAAATAAAGCAACGGCCTTATAACACAAAATTTACAGCACCCTCCACCCCCCAAACAGTGGCAATGACGCTAGTCGAGGTAGTTTAAACATTTATGACAGTACCGCGTTTCGAGGAAAAAGAGAAATACTGAAGAAAATTGAAGTTTCTTTTTCAGAGGGTAACGTCATATTCCTAAAGAGATTTACGTGAACCAAGCCGAGCCTAATCCCCATAAAGGAAATAATGCCTCGATATTGGACTTCGGCGTCGCTATATTGGCTGCCTATACACGAGGGCTTCAGAAAAAAATCTAAAGCAGCTTTTAAGGTTTTTAGCTTGTCACATCCAATAGCCTGTCCTCACTGCTCGATAGAAAAACATTAAATTTACCCGAATGTAAGGATAGGTTCGGTAATGAGGAAAATCTGACGAAGAGTGGAGAATAGTGGATGGGTTTTCGGAAAAAGAAAATTCGAAAAAAATTCCCTTAAAACCTAAAACAATTAAATTGTTTCTTGTTACTGTAGGTTTGAAGGGTAGGTAAGTCTTATCGATAAGAAGTATATAGGCAATTATTTTTTGCCCCCCCCCCCCCCCCCTTGGCCTCCCTAGTTCCCCAATGTGCGATAAAATTGCTGAAAGTTTATGGTTTTCTAGAGACATAAAAGTTGAGATGAATAAGAAGACAAAACCAAATGTCCACTTCACATTCCCTCAGCATTACAAAGTGAAAACCCATTTGACAATATTTCTTCCCGGGCTGATTTTGTGATTTCACTTTTTTCGATTTATTATTTATTTCTCTTGAGGGAATTTCCGTCGGTCAGTCTCTTCCGATCAGAACAACAACGGCCCGACATTCCTTCCTAGATCCATCTCTTGATGAGATACTCAATCGAAATCCAAATGGTTATTGGAGAGCATTTCGCGGAACCTCCACTCACTATTTCCTTTCTTTCAAAGGTTTTCAATCAGACTAAAGGTCAGTAAAAATACATCCTTATTTATACTTTGTTTGAGCAAGGGTTTAACTCAGTCCCTTTTGCTAAAAGTAGGAACTGCAGTTAGAACTGTATAGTTAGCGTACTTTATACCTATATTTTTTTTGCTTCACGTTGGCAGTACCGTGTTTATTTTATTTTCATGGGGGGAGGTTTATCCCCCCCCCGTGGATACGGCTATGCTGTTTCTCTAACGACCAGCAGCAGAGACAAGCAGTAGGTACCTATACCTACACTGAACGTGACGTGTTAAATAGATGCGGGTATTTTGTACCCTATTACTGGGGATTACTTGCATAATACCTGATGCTAGGTATTGTTAATCCGAAACTTTTGTACCCAGGGAGGTTATAAGTTAAACACCGGTGCTTTTTGCCCAGATTGCAGGCACGATGTTTCGTGCATGACAATCTTGTTTTGTACAGTTTGCATCGAATTACTTGGTAGGAATATACATGCGCCAATTTGTACCCCTTAGCGGATTGAAAGCCAAACAGAGCGTCTAATCATGAAGGTAATTAACTGAAAGTAAACCTAATTATGTTGTATAATTAGGAAAAGATACTCACCCAACCGGTGAATAGGGCTGAAGCGAACAAGGTTGAGGGCTCCATGCTCATCAAGTTTCCTGGAAAGCAACCAGTTAGTGGGTTAGTAACATCAAGTTAGTTACATTTGTTTAGACAAAGAAATGTACCTGAAGCTGGGGATATGGAAGTACTTTAAGTTTTAGTCTAAATGCAGCATACGAGGGGTTAACCACTCGTTGGGAATCTCGTTGGGAATCATTGGGAATATTTATGAATCTTGGAATTTTTTGGAGTGGTTACCCCTTCGGGGTTCATCTTTCTGTGAATATCGTTGGGAATCTTTGGAAATCTTTATAGAATCTCAGGGAATCTCAAGGAATCTCTGGAGTGGTTACCCCCTCGGCAGCATATTAAAATAATGGAACGGAGCGCCCACAGGAGAAATCGATTCTCTCATTAAACCATATGCTTTCAAATTATTGTAGGTACTTTAAAATTACATTGGAGGTAAACATAATGTTTAGCTATGGAATTGAATTTCAAATTAATTTGGCCGGCACTGACGGTGACCGGAAGCGGTCGAATCTACAAATACGTAACCTAACGTAACCACATAATTATTATTACTGGACGCAAAATCAAAATAGTCAGGTTACTTTATCGATTCTGCC
Source organism: Mesopsocus fuscifrons (assembly GCA_950004255.1). Lineage (NCBI taxonomy): Eukaryota > Metazoa > Arthropoda > Insecta > Psocodea > Mesopsocidae > Mesopsocus > Mesopsocus fuscifrons. The sequence goes on along the minus strand of OX465373.1, from coordinate 16,500,605 downwards.
TGATGTTGAAACTCTCATCTGCTGCTTGCTAGAATATAACGCCTAACGCATCTACTGGTTGTTAGAGGCTATTATAGCTACAATGTCTACGTCCCTGAAATAACACCGGGGGAGTGAGTGGGGAGTGGCAGAGATAGCTGAGTGCTGACGTAGCAAGATTGATTAATTAGTGTTCAGGGGGGATAATTCAGTTTTTGTTGTGAAGCTACGGAAAACAAGACTTTGTGAATCTAACTACTATCAAAACATGTTGTCTATAGTTATAGGTGATAGAGGTCAATAGGTTTATAGGCTTTTTAAAAGGAGGACCTGCATCATATAGGCAGGACCGACCTTATGTAGAGGTTGCTTAAAGAGCGGAAAAATGTTATACCTCTGGAACTTGCAGGATTGAAACGTAGACAGTGCTATCAAGTGAAATAAAATTTCAGTCGGTTAACTGAGGTCATGCCCGAAAGAAAGTGAAGGAAACTAATTCGAACTTGATTTTTTCCCCCTTTAAAAAGTATGTTGGAAATTACTCCGATCAAGCGAAGAACTGATTTAAGTTTTTCATTGCAAAACGCTGAGCAAAGGTCACAGACCCAGAAGTATTTTTACGAGTTGGTGAGCCCCGTTGGCGGTATGTCTGGTAAGTCTCAAATTCGGGAGAGACAGGGGATACATCAGTTGTACGGAATTTAAGAAAAAATCCATATACATAAAATGATGCCCCATCTGTATGGGGAGTGTTTAAAAATTCACCTTTTATTTCCTATGGAGTTTTTTAAAATCTTCTAAAGGTGTGGGCTCTTAGTGCTGATCTTTCACTGGCATCATGCAGAATTGTGTGTGTGTGTGTGGGGGGGGGGTCGCAAATGGCTACGGCACAATAAGGGGAAATATATTATTGTTAGAAATACGTGCGGCTAATGTCGTACCTTTTGTTCTTAACTAACCGACGAAAGCCTCCACGACGGGTGTGTTTTCCTTCCCAAAAGTAGGTATGTGTTTCCGGGCTAGATGGCCGAGTTTTAGCAGCAATAAAGCAAATAAAACCTAAAGATCGGGACACAGACATACCATTCACAAGAGTTACAACTCTTAGAGACTTCATAATATGACGTTTGACGTTTTCAGCTAATCCAAAATGGGAAGTCACTCACAACGATCACCTATACTCAGGAAATTCTATAAAATAGGTTAGATTGGTACGTACCTACAGGTACCTTTATATACACCATTTTACGTCAGCACAAAGTAATGTTTCCCTTACAAAACCATCCCCTGAGATGCAATTTCAGCTATGCCATTATAAACGGAACCGTTATAGAGGGTTGCAATCTATGCACGAGCATTATTGGCGAATTTCCAATCTATCGATTTTCAGAGAGATTCGCGAAAACCGTGAACGGTGCCCAAAGGAAGGAACCGCACAAATAAACCAGCTGGAACACAGTTTTACACTAGTGAAATATTTTTCACTGAACAAAAAACTCGATCAGCAACGAGTTTGCTTTAGAATTTTGTTACCACTGCATTAATTAGAAAAACTCACAGCGCTCCATGAAATAGCTGCGAACATGAAGCGTGATATTCCCATGCACCGTCACCCAGTGCTCATGAAAATACGAAAGTTGGAAAATAGGATAGCCAACTTCAAGCTTATGTAACCAGAGGGTGTCGGCCACATTTACGAGATGTCCACTCGTTTTCTAGTTCACAGTTCACATACTGTCGACAGTTTAAATCCTGTTACTACCGTCACGTGACTAAACTGAAAAGAGCAAAGAGGGCCGGTGGGGTTGAAGGTTTATTGGCGGTGGGTGGCTAGATTTAGCTGTCGCCATACTCTTCAGCCAGTCACGGCTGGGTTCTTTCAGGCAATGCCATTTTTTGGGATTTTCTGTCATAGTCGATACCATTAGGATGGGAAATATTAAGAAGTATTTATCAACATTCAGGGTGCATCCTACCATACGGTTAAACTCCAGTTAAAGTCAGTTTTTACCGTGCGATAATTGGAATTTAATTAACCGAGTATGATGGGACAAACCCTCAGTGTAAGTAATTTTTCAGTAAAAATATCCTTCATCTCTTATGGAATTTGATCAGAGCTTCTAAAAGTTTGAAAAGATATCCAATATATCGAAAGTGCAAAGCTGCAAAAGTGAAAGAACTACCTATCTGCAACTGTCGGGAGATGTTGGAGTCATAGCAACTAAGTTTATTAGTTTCGCAAAGAGTTCAGATCGAGTTGGGTGCACAAAAGCCTTGTTAGCAAGTCGTTACAAAACAATTCCAGTTAGATAAAGTCTGTAGACTTTTTATAAACCACCGGTAATGACGTTCCAACTGAGGAACGCTTCTTTACCTCAATCCAATTAAAGTTTGGCTTGGAAACGTTTAAACTAACTCATATGTAATGTGTGCACTCATACGGAAACTTTTCACAAGCAATTATTACCCAGAAATTCTCATCAACAACCTACGCACACCGTGCACGCACAGTGCTGTATTTAGTGCCTCTCAGTGGCCATGTCAAGGGGTCCGCTTAGTGTCTTGAGAGGTCCGGGTTCGAATCCCGGCGGAAGGGAAAAATTTTCCCCTTCCGACATGGATGTATTGGCTTCTGCTCACTCATATTCGGCTTCGGCCAAAAATATCTACCAGACCAACTCATCGGCGCATATGTTCTCTGAACGTCGCGCGTTAAAATAAATAAATAAATAAAAAATACTGTATTTACCGAGGGGAATAATTGGAAATCTTTATGAAATCTCAGGGAATCTTGGAATTTTTTTTGGAGTGGTTACCCCTTTGGTGTTCATCTTTCTATGAATATCGTTTGGAATCTTTGGAAATCTTTATGGAATCTCAGTGGAATCTCAAGGAATCTCTGGAGTGGTTACCCCCTCGGTAATTACTGTTCCTACACATAGATAGGTAAGTAATTAATTTCCATTTAATCTGTACTGTCTGAGAGGTATCTTTGTCTTACTGATTGCCTGTTCCCAGTTCTTATAGCAGCAAAACTGAAACAACATGATAAGGAAAGAAGGAGTCGAGAACACTTCTTTCATTTTGAAGAGGAACAAATATTATGAGAGGAGATTGGTTGCCCACAGACTCATCCATCTGAAACTCGGGTCGCGGACGACAGGAGTCAAATTAGACTCAACTCCCGGAGCTGATGTTTGGTCGGGCTGTCTGTTCTTCATTTTTCTTCTCTCTATTGTTTATACTTTCACTAGCGCTCTCGCTAGCACAAACACAATCTGTTGTGATAAGTTTACTGCGTTGATTCTTCTCAGATATCAAAGAATAAACAGCTTTGGGCCGTTTGAGGGCCATATTGTGAACGGGACGACATTCCGTCGACTGAGTTTTTCCTTTTTATTTCCCTTGTACTTTCGGTGAAAGCCTACAATGTGTGTTGCCGTGTTTTAGATTTACGTGCAACTTAGAATCTTAGCCTTGCCGGCTACTATACGGATGGAAACTTTCTTATTTCTTTCACAATTACATCAGTAAACAACCGAAAGAAATCACTGAGAAATTATGCTGTGACATCATCGAAGATCAGGTTTGAAACAAAAGAAGCATCGAAGTCATTCGAAGTTGTAAATTATTTTCCTTCTCAACAAAACCCACGATCAATACTGTTGTATATTCACTGACTCATACATTTTTGAGAGATTCTCTTACTTCAGTTTTATTTTCAACAAATCCCATGCATAATCCCATGTTTTCTAGAATGTGATTTGTTCACGAATGAGCCAACCAATTAACTAATTAAAAGAACTTACCTATTATGTATTATGTGCATTAAAAATAATAGAAAATTGGCATAGTTGGCATTAATTTATTCAAATAACTCATGGTTCCTTTAAAAAATATTGCAGTACAGCTTTCTTACCACATTAAGAAAAACCTTCTGGTACCTTCTGCTTATTTGAAATAGGGGAGGTGGGAGCACAGAGAGGGAGGTGACGCCGCGTAGGTATTGATCCGGGCTGCAAGAATCGGGAAGTCAGCAATTGGGAGACAATTGGTCCATTAGGATCGGATAGCGCCCCTCCGGCCCACTTGCAGGCCCACAAGGGAGCCATCGCTCCCAAACACAAGATGGATTTTATTATTTTAGACACGTCTATACGCAGAGCCCGATATAAACTATCTGTGGTCCTCACTGCTCCCCTATTCTTACTTTCTCCTTTCGTACAAAATAACTATAGAACACAGGATGAGGAAGTTGCAATTTTGATTCTGAAACTCTATGGTCCCCCGAGTCCAAAAAACTAATGCTTCCAAAATTTCTGCAAGTATACATTATATACGTCACTCTGTTGGGGGAAAAAACAAGTCTCTCCCTCTGACCCAAATTTTCTCGAACTCAGTATGCTGAGACATCACAGTCTGAATGGCCAGTTCATGACTTGCTGGCACGTGCTGGGCCCAACTGGATCCACAATAATTAATTCTAAGGGTGCGTCCCACCATGTCCAGTTAAAATCAAACTGGAGATTTGCCATGTTAAATTTAACTTCATGGTAAACATAGGGCAAAATCTCCAGTTTAATTTTAACTGGGCATGGTGGGACGCACCCTAAAACATCTATGAAGAAAGTATATAGGTGATAGTAGTTCAGATTAGATTTCTCGAACTGCGTTATGACTGATTATGACCCTCCAGCACATTTGGATATATGAATAATGCATGGAAAATCAAAACAATAGCGCCAGAGCAGAGGAACTGGTGCATATTGCAACTGCAACTTACTCATTGCTGTGTAATTTTAGCATCCGCACTGTATCGTTAATATTCGCGTTCAATGTTTTCTTATTTATGTAAATGTTTATGTAAATGTTGGCTACTTATATTTACAGTAGTTTCCACACAAACGACTCAAACCCAAGTTTGCTCAAATGTTTTATACGTGTAATACCTACCTACATTCCATACGTAAATAAGACTCGGGCATTCAGTACTGAAATAAAATTAACAAGCAAAGGAAGCCAGCATGTCCCATCCCTAAATTAATAACAAGTTGACATTTTTTCCATTTTGGAAAATTTCAAAGAGTATCACCGTGGGAATTCGACTCTTATCCCCTTATGGGGACTTCCATTTCATTTTGAATAGTCATTTCAGTTCAAGCAACTGACAACACTGATTTTACCGAGGGGTTAACCACTCGTTGGGAATCTCGTTGGGAATCATTGGAAATCTTTATGAAATCTCAGGGAATCTTGGAATTTGTTGGAGTGGTTACCCCATCGGGATTCATCTTTCTATGAATATCGTACGGAATCTTTAGAAATCTTTATAAAATCTCAGTAGAATCTCAAGGAATCTCTGGAGTGGTTACCCCCTCGGATTTTACTTGCGTGTTGGTTCAATTTTGTCGACACCAACACCAGAAAAACCAGGTAGGCTGTCTACGCCATCATGTTTTTTCCTCTTCCTCCATGCAGGGTGAGGCTATTATTTTATTTTCTCCTCCACAAAAAGAGCACCCGCAAAAAAAACACGGTGAAAATTTCACAGAAAAATAAAGAGAGAGGGGCAATTAGCGTTGCAAAAGCTGGCTTTTGAGCCTCGTAATCGAGCTCGACCTCACTCTAACTCTCAAAACCAATTTTTCACGCTGGGTCTGGACAGTGGCACCCGAACCAGAAAAATCTTTCAATTTTAGTCCAAAGGTAAAAAAACGGGTTCATTCATTTTTTGTTATAATCTATGGACCTTTTTAGAATGCAGTGTTTTTTTTTTTGCTAACGCCAAGACTACCTAAATATAGGATACCCGCAGTCGCACACTCCCGTTTGTAACGCGGACTTATTGTAACAATGAGTCCGTTAATTTTGATTATTGTTACATGTCACAAGGAAGTCACAAGAATGTTTTATTTTATGCATTTTATAATTATTACAAATGATGATGCAGAGAGATTTCCAACGGGATACTGATTCTGACAACTGATTCATCATAAAACAGAATAATCTTTCGCACGTAGTGGGGAAAACAGGCACAAAACGTTGATGAGAATCGGGATTTCAAAATATCCTAGATTTCCGACAACATGAGGTGCTGGTGATGGATGACTACACGGTGCTGGCAGGTATAGGTACTTCTAATTACTTTTCTTTTGCTGAACGACCTGCCCAATACAACTGGAACAGACTCTTTCAAATCCCGTAGGTTAAAAGAAAAATCACGGTGGCATTTTTACTTTTAATTTCAATTTCCTATCACCAATATGCTATGGAGGGTCCGAAATCAATGGGAGACGGCGAATACAAGGAACACGAAAGGAAAAAGAATCGAAGGAAAGAGGAAGTAAGGGTACAAAAAAGGCCCTCGTTTATTCACTTCTTTTATTAAGTCTAAACTCCTGAGAGAAGTAAATCCGAAAACTTTTGTTACCCGCATCAGGTGACAGCTGAATGTACCCTCATGAAATATGAGAACTGATCTTTATCCACTGCTACTGCTACAACAGTAAGAAGCGAGTAGTATTGTTCGCTATCACCCTCTGAATAATGGGTTATGCAGGGTAAATACGAAATTACAGCCACAGTTATCAGCGCAAAATCGTACTAAAATTAGAGGGAGGGAACGCGGACAGGAAGGAAGAAGCAGCGCAAGAAGGGGTGTTGGAGGCCAATCCCTTCGGGTAGAACTTCTATTTTCTTTATAACAATTTTTTTGGCTTTTGTCCAGCACTGTCTTTCTCAAAACTCTCAGCGAAACTTTACAACTTTACTAAATGACAGGGATAATTATTAAATTAATATACCTATATCCCTAAGATATTCTCGTGAAATTCCACTATAAAACTATACTTTGGATCAGCTACTAAAAGACAAATTGCAGAGCTGCTGGCAGTCGGGTATATTGTATAAGAAAGACTTCATAGCCAGAGGGAAATATGCAAGAAGCACTCAACCCCCCCCCCTCGCGTTCTAATGCAAATTTATTAACGAAAACCTTTACGTCTCGACTCGAGCCATTAGCTGTGGAATACATAATAGTGTAACTACTCGTATAATGCATTGCCAGGTCACCCGCGGCCCGCCACAACCTCTACCTCCTACCTCGGTTTGAATTTGCAAACCTTCTCAATTATTTCCATTCAGTTTTGCACAAAAATGATTTATTTAATAACCGTATAGAATGGGATCATGGTATGGAGCGGTGCATGCATATGTATAGGCAATTCATTTTGAGGGAGACTTGGGAGTTCCCCAGTTTGGGTCAACCATCCATTCGTGTATACTCCACGCGCATCTTGGATGATAGTAAATTCAGACTTATCGAAGGGTGGATAGGCTACAGATATGTGAATTGTCATAGTTAGACTCATTGTGACCCTACTTCTCAAGTCTACTTCTGGTTCTGAACAAAAAATAATTTTGGGAACCCTGTGTTTTTTTTTAAAACAATGTGTGAAGATGAGGAGGCATAGAGCTACGACGCGACGCAAGAAGACCAACAATATGGTCCCGAGAATTTTCGACGGGATTATCTGGTGAACCTTATCCGGCCCTGTGGGCCTACCCAGCCCTGATGAGTCCGACTGGCGGAAAAAATTTAAGGAAAATTTGTGTAATGGAAAAACAGGGTGCCATGTTGGAAAGACCCTGTCTCTCGTAAAGCTTCATCCGAATAATGTGGACCATTGGCTGATGAGTAAGTAAGGGTGAGGTCCCCATAGAGCTCATCAGAGATGGGAATTTTAAATGACAATCAACAAATGAAATAAAAATTTTTCATTCCATCCCATTTCATCGAAAATTCACAAACATAATTAAAAATTCTCTATGGACGGAAGTTCCCCCTTTGAGCTCGAAAGTTTTCAAAAATAATGGAGGGATATGAATAGGAGAAATGAGGCAGGATGTGGTTCGAGGGCTAATCGCAATCGGGTTGTAACCCATTGTGAGAGGAACAATTCGTGCCCCGGGATGACAACCACAAACTCCCAAGTCAAACAACCCGAAAACGGATCTCTGTCTCTATTATTGCACTGTGTCCAATATCATATCTCTCTATCGCGCATCAGCCCAAGCTTCAAAATTAGCGGCCTCTTATGCAACGAGTGTTGCAAAACCAGACATTTCAGTGATCTAATCCACATCCATCCGGTTCCTTCCATATTTAATTTTACTAATACAGTGTGGACAACTCGTATTTATTCATGTTATATGAAAATAAAACTTCCTAAAGCATAGTAAGGTACAGTTAGAGGTAAAGTGATAGAAGCAAAGTCGGTAGGGGCGGTGGGACCTCCAGAAAGCTAGTCCTTGAGTACCTACGTAGACCAGAGGATCTCAATCCAGGGTATATGCGTGAGTATTTCCGTACCAGAAAGTTTCTTCAGAATGAACCTATAAACAATATTATACCTTCTGAAATGTTTCCGTGGTTTTGGGCCGCTCTATAGTGCTGGAGAGAAGAAAACTCATTGTAACCCCCCCCCATGGGCGTAGCAGGACCAAAAACCTGGGGAGGGGGGCTCAGCCCCCCCAGGTCTTCTCCTCATGCATGGCTTTATGTTACGTTCTGGGTAGGTTAGAAAAATCCTCGGGGTGGCTAAACGGTTTTTGGGAATGGCTTAGCCCCCCCCCCAGCCCCCCTTGCTACGCCTATCCCCCCCCCCCCCATTTGACTGCACAGCTTCACCACTATAGCAAACATGATCCGGTATTTAATGTCCTACCTTGGTAAATTCATGTGTAAAACATACGTACACTGTCCGTACGTGCGACATACTAACTACGAAAGCAAACATTCTGTTAACGTGTGTACATCCATCATTAGCGCTTCCACCCGCCATCAATGGCTTTGATTAGCTCACATGAATGTACTCAGACTAATGACGTCACGCACCAATACCAAGCACTAAGCCAATCAGCTTTTAATCCGCGTATCTAAATCCCATTATACAATAATATCTTTCGGCTGATATTCACCCATGTAGGCTTAGCGTGAGCAGAGCTAACTCAACCATTCGTTTTGTGTTTTGTCCATTTTTTCGAACTTTACGACTGTAAATACAAAATAATTTGGTCTGCTATATGGTGTTGCTTACTGACACTTTCTCAGGAAACGATTGTTCTGAGATATAATATGTCAGAAAAACTTTTAATATTGTATATTGATCATGTTATTTTTGACAAATTTTTTACACAAAAAAATGGCTACGTACATATTGAACTACACGTTCTGACTTAAAAAAAAAGAAAAAATTACATTTTAGAACAAATAAATGTCCAACACTAACACCTTCCTCAGAGATGTTTCACTAAGAAACGTCAGCAAATCGGCAATGACCCGTAGCAGCTGATGGGAGAAAAATCAGCATCAGCAATATCAGAAGTATAAGGATGAATCAAGTGAGGGTATAGTGGCAACAAAATATTTTTTCTGGTATCAGAAAAATTGAACTTGTGTTCTGTATTGCTGGCATTTTAGGTGATTCCCAGCGCTGGTCATTAAAACAATAAAGAGAAGACCCAATGTTCAGAGAAGGAGGAGATCTTTAGAAACTCAGATAAGGAGAGGACTGAGGGGGAGGAGTTTGGGGACAGGCTTCGATTTGATTTCGTGTAGTTTGGAACCGGAACCCACAGAGTCATTCGGCCGGAGGCAGAGGGGGGAACTCTGTTAATAAGGGTTTGTGAGGAAACCTCAGAAGGGGTTGTTTCCGACGGCCGGTCTGGAACCGGAAGTATCTGAGAAAACCTTGTACTCAGTGGCTTCAGCGGGGATGTATATCAAGGGTGGGAAGTCCTTGAAGCTTGGAGTCCCTCAGTGTATTCTCTACTGGGAGTTAATTAAGATCTTCTTAGCTTCAAGAAATGTGGGAGAAAGCTGCCCTTCTATGTTCTATAGCATGAAATTTCCATGTGATGCTGGTTTCTTACGCTAAAATTTTTAATATCTCTGATGTTATGGCTTCATAGACCGTGGGAAGGCACGAGCACCAATGAGAAATGAATATTATAGAGAGCTCAGCTCCCCAACCCTATTTCCCCCTTCACCTTTGACCTTTGACCTGGTCACCTTGAGCCCCGAGTTTCTGCCTGAAAAAAAAATGTGCTGAACGTCCGTGACCTCAAAGCGCACGGCTCCCTGTGGAGGACCAAAAAGAGGAGAGCAAATCTAAATCACTTAACAGACCGATAAAAACTCAGGCGTCCGCCTCCATGCTCCCCATACGTATAGTTCTAAAAGTATGTACAGCCCTAACTCTTCAGGCTAATACTCTGCCTCTCCCCTCAGCCATTAGGTAAATATCCTTTGTTCTCAGCTTTTCCCTCAGCCAATTCATATTCCCATAATCATTTTCACTTTCCCATATACATACGAAGTAGGTATAGGTGAAGGAAAGTACTGCAATCAGGCAAAAAATTGTTACCTTTTTCGCGAGAAAAGCCCTTGACTCCTAGAAAAGTTTTTCACCTTTAGTTTACGAAACTTTATGTGTATTTATGTGGGCTCTGCCCCAAGAAAATAAAAAAAAAATCAGGTTTTCAATTTTTTTATACTTTGTCGCGATTAAATTATCAAAACTGTTTACCTGCAGGCAGAACTTCGATTTTGACATTTTAGGTTTCCCCAAATACAGGGAGTTCCCTAAATTCTACACCCTTCGTCCGATTTTCCCAATTTCATTTTACTAATTCTGTGCAAAATTACAGTACTTAGAGTTTACAAGATTGTGGAATATGTTAGGTACATAAGAACAGGCTCCTGATCTGTTCTTCCTCCATGGGAATGAACACAGCACTGCCGAAATACATACACGCAAGAGCCTTACTTGATACATTTTCCAGCACATAAAAACCACACGAGATGTTTGCGCCCCTGACGGGGGTAGTGTTTAAGTTGTAGATTATAAGAAACCACGGATTTCCGCGGAAGAGGCTTTAGTTGGAAATTTGAGCACATCGTATTTTAATTTAATAGTCGCCTCTCTCACCCTCTCTTGACGTCACCAACAACACCCAACCGAAAGGGTAAAAATAAAATACCGGATGCGAGCTTTCATCTCTCAATTAAAAACTGGCAAACGCTTTCGGAATTCCAATTATCTTTCCCAACCTCAGGGAAGGTTTTCCGCAGAGGAAACAATAAGGTTGACTAAAATTCGTTATGTCTTTGACTTTTTTGGGTAACCACAGCCAGGCATAGGGGTGTGTACAAGTATAATTATATTTTTGTCCTGCGGCTTGTGGGAAATTTCCTTCTCAACCACGTCTAATGGAAACTGCTGCCACTTCAGCTTTATTATGGAGCTAAAATATCTTATTATCTCATTTAACGGAAGCTATATATTCCACTAACAACGCACCGCCACCGCTTGTTTCAAGACAACAAAGATTACATCACTCTCACTTTAGCCTCACCCGCTGTTGGTTGGGTTCAATAAACAGGGTGGGTATTTAGGTCTTCAGGGAAAGATAAGTATAATAATAATCGTAACGCTATGCTACTCTCGTGACTCCGGAGTCTCCTAAGTCTCACGTGAGGTACAGTGAAATTCAGATCATGAGGGAAATTTGAAATTTAGATTCAGTTCCTGTCACTGCGTCAAATTTTCTTCCAATTACCGTCATATTCATTTTTAGCTTCTTTCTTCACCCAGCATAATAGATAGGAGAGATTGATTATGATACGTGACGGGGGTTAAAATGAACAACCAATATTTCAAGTTATGAGTTTGAATTTAAGGGTAAGCAGAAGATGACGTTGCATTCCTGCCACCTACAACACTGAAAGTGGGCGAATTAGGTATTTAAAGTGTAATGAAGAGACTCAATACTTTAAGTACAGTTAAGTAAATAATGTCCTTCAGCACCAGAAAAAGCACTTCAGGAGGAGAGCCTGTTTATTTCCTCGCTTTTTTTTTTCAATTCTCACTTAGGTGAAGCGGGGGACTGAAAAATCACGAGGAAATTGGGCTGTCTTCTTTGAGTTTTATTAAAAATTACTTGGACACATTTAGATTGAATTTTGATCAAAGAGAAAAAATTTAAAAATAATTCGCTGCTCTCACTGTCACGGTTGCGAAAATGCACCGTCGGCATGGCCACCTTATTAGGTTTTTGAGCTTTCCTTTACTTCAACTACATCATTAAAACGGAGGCCGTATTCTCCACTCAACTACCCCGCTTCCTACATTTTCACTGACGGATGGTAAAATATTAAACAAATCGCAGTAAGCTGTGGAAAACTGTTTGAACTATACACGAGTGCATTCCAGCTGTTACACAGAATGAAAGTGCCTCCATATGGAAAACCCCGCTAGGATGGATGTTTTCAAACTCGTGAATTTCCGCTGCAACGCTCCTTTGCATTCAGCGCATCCTTTCACTATCCATTAATTAATCAGTTGTTGTGGTTGTGTCTCCTATGTACATAACGCAGCTACATCAGTCTGGCTTTCACTCCCCCATCTAAATCCAGATTGCTGGATTTTTTCCTGCTTTTTTCTATACAAAAGAAAAGTACGCTAGAATTTTAAATGGAACCCATTATAGTAACCCCGCATCACTCGCTAGTACTGCTGACTGTGCAAGATCTACAAAATCTTGGGAAAAACCAATCCACCGCCCCGAACAGACTCCGAAACACAAACGATGATGGAGGGGGACATTTCGTAGGAGCCACTTTTTTTTGGACTCCATGATCGCAGGAAACCCAAATTCTGAAAGCACAATGGCGATTACTTTCTCACCCAAAGTGGGCGAGAAAGCTACACCCAAGAAGTGCAAATAATCGGACGTCTGTCTATTGAGGTTGGGGGTATAGACACGAAAGCTCTGTACAAACAGGAAGGGACATGAAGAGCAGTTCAGCGTCAGTGGTTACTGCTTCAAAAGAGGAAATCCACCATCCTCCAATTACCATAAATCTCATTTCCGTCCGTAATTCATTCGCTTATGAAACGTAGGGGAACCCGCAGGGGTCTTCCGAATTTCCAATCCCTACTTCCACAAATTGGAAGGGCGTGTCAGAGGTCTCCATAAATTCAACATCATGCAGTTTTTCTGCACGTGTGTTTACCTCGGAGTACGGGCTTGGAGTACGGGAATGGAGACAAAATCTGTTCCTTTCTCTATAGCCACACATAGTGAGAAAGTATCTTCTTCTGGCCATATGGTCATTTACGATTTCACAGCACCCGTGCAAAGTGAAAAGAGTGCAGGCTGCAAGTAGACACAGTGAATAAAAATGCTAAGTGTTTTCATGTTTAAGTGTTAGTGTCACTGATAGTCTAGAAATAGTGTGCATTAAAATAGTGGCAGGGATTACAATTGACATCAGGTAATGGCATCTTCTTATCGCACCAATAAATCACCGAATCTCCTGGTCCCCCAGTAATCCGTACTTTGTCTTGATGGAATTGTAGTAAGCTACTGTGATGGGATGTGTATGGTTATGGCTTTTATTCTGTGGTGAGGGTAGGTAAGATTTGTGCAAGACTTGTAAAAGTTTGAAGTTCTTTCGTTCGAGTGGGAAGTAAGGCCTCCTGATGACGTCAAATCTAGGCTTACTGGCCTAGACCAAGCACTCGGGTCACCGAGATTTGACGTTACTAGGAGACCACAACAACACATTCAAACGAAAATAAAGAACTCAAAAAATTTACATATCTTGAGGGTAAGGAAAACACAACAGTTTTACCTTGTGGTAGAATTTATCTGTCGAATAGGAGCGACTAGCGCTCACTTATACTGTTACTTATAGCGCATTCCCTAGAAAACGGTAACACAAGGTAAGGCAGGTAACACAAGGTAAGGCAGGTAAGCTCATTACAAAAAGCACGATGTTTCTAATTAAAGCCATTCTTCGTTCAGTTAATTAAGAAACGAGGTCGGAGCCCATTTTGTGCCCGGGGGAGGGATACGCTCGGATACCTAAACCATGACTCTGACAACTTCTCACGCAAAAGACGATAAAGGTAGCTACCGTAAAATGTTATTTCCACACATAATTTCCTTCTTCTTTACCCTTTCCTCATTTTGCTTAGAGGTGACCACGCTGCGGCACCTACCGTCATGCCATTAGCAAAAGCTCAGTTGCGTGCAAATTCCCATAAGACAGGCTCTCAAAACATTAGCAATGAAATTACGAGGGGCGAGGGGGGGGGGGGGGGGGGATGGCATTAGACGAGACTACAATACTGGCTGTTAATTGAAGCAACCAACTAATGATGTTAAAATAGCTTTTATCAGTTAGGTGTAACAACTTATTTGACACACAAATTGTAGACAGTCTGCGGATTTACAGCAAGTCTGTCGAAAATTATTAAATGAGTCATTTTCATTTTATAGTCTTACAAAACCAATACCTTGCCTTCTTCCTGTTCTAAATCCAGCAAGTCTATGAGACGAATATATGCGAAATGACAGTCTCATTTACTTTATTCAATCTATTATTTTCTGGGAGTCCAACCTATTATGAAATCATACTGGTATATGAAGCAGCCAGTGACATAAACACAGGTTGCTTCTGTAACCAAAAAAGAATTGGTTTAGGTACACTGTTCGACTGATAAGCAATAAATGCCCACCTTAATTTTTTAATTGTCTGGAAGGACATTCAAGGACATTGGACGACACAAGGTGTAACACCCCCATAAAACCTCATAACGCTAGCTAGGGGAATTAACAACGAGAACTTCATTATCTTAATTTCGCTCTCAAGCGGAGCAGAACATTCGTCACATCGAAATGTAGCTGAAAGTAGTGAAAGCACATTCGACTTCTCCCCCTCAAATTAATGATTCATCTTGAAACAAGGGCAAGTTCCCGACAAGACCCCTCGAGTGACACCCAAGATAGACCAGACCGAGACCGGGACCTGGAGGGTCCACGTCACTGCGGGTTCTCCATCCACTTGGCTAAAGAAACACTCACCGTATAATTACAGGTAAAATGAAAACTAGTTCCTCTCTGACATCAGAACAGTGTCTGATTATCTTGTATATACCAGCCTCAAGTTCTCCCCAAGGCACAAAAAACTCTTATTCACTGTGGTGTAAAATTGGACTGCTGGGAAAGTAAAAAGTAAATATTTCATATTTTCTTTCATAACATGGAGAGCCACAATGATCTATCCCTCCCTCTCTTGCTTTTAGACATAATATTGGGTCGAATTTTTATGTTATTCATGTGGTCTGAAAAAGCAGATGGATTGGCCATCAAGGGCTTTTCCTGCTCTATTTTATGAAAATGGGGTTTTTACTGCGTACTCAACCCTCAAGAAATGTCATAGAAAGTTCCATCTTTCTTAGCTTTCTTTATGAAAACAAAATTAAATGAGGCTCAGAAGGAGGAAATCAGAAAAATTCAATTTGTTTCAGAAAAAAGGAGCGATGAAAATCCGCTCAGACAGGCTTTACAACTGAGGAAAAAATCACATAAAATTAAAATAAACTTCTAAACTAAACAGTTAGGCGCTAAGTCAGGGCTATTCCTCGCTGAGTCAGAACTTTCAGAAAAGTTTGGTAAGTAAATTGAGAAGAAAAGTGAGTTTGAAAAGTAAGAGGGGCAGGAAGTGGCTGGAGGCTTCGGCTTAAGACCGGGTTACGGAGGTGAAGTCCCCCGTGGTGATGCTGCTACACGTACTCGGAAATCAGTTACCAGGATAAAAATTTATTGGGGTCTAAAAAAGACGGAAGTTGTCACCCATATTTTTCTTGCCCTTGTGATCTGTCTTCATCTCTCTTCATTACCAAAACTTATGCAAAAAAAATTAAATTAGAAATTTTTATTTTTCCCCATTCTCTATTGCTCCTCATTGTGTTAGTAGCGAAACAAACAACAAATAACAGTTTATTCACGGTGTTGGTACCTACAGAGAAAGGAGAAAACTGGTGTGAGTCTCATCCAAATAGGAACTAACACAGCACTACCAAAATAGGCTTACGAATAGACGTAACCGTTAACCGTCAAGAGTCTTTAGTTTTCAAGTTTTGTTACCCGACACCTATGGGGTCTTGGCACAAACTGTTGAACTTTCTGAATCAAATCAAAGCTTTTCATCAAAAGCCGGCCTAAAAATTAAATTAAATAACAAGACGAATAGTTTTCCTTCTTCACCATAAAAACATTCAAAGCGGATCTAAATCGTTTCTAGCTCTCAAATTAACACGAGGAAATTGGCTAAGAACTTCCAGTGAACGAAAATCCGAGTCGCTCGCTCTCCAGATGAGCTGCTGTTTATTAGCTCCCATTCCCTGGGGATTAAGATTAAGTATCTGGAGACGTAACCATAGAAAAATAAAGAAGAATAAGGCTTACCCAGCTCTCCGTCGGTCCCGTTCCCTGGCCATTTTGGCTCGACGTCGGAGACAGCAAATGACGAGCAGAGCCAACAGAGGGAAGCCGAATATGCAGGACACAATGGTCACGACCACCGATTCCGGGGACACTAAAAAAAATAAAAAAATAATAAATAAAAAGAGAATCTAATACGAGGACTGATTGTTGACGGCCGACATGCCGAGCCACCCAAGATCACATTCATTTATGAGTTTACGACCCCTGACTTCTGTAGAATAAATAATTTTAGAATAGTATCACTTGACATTATCACACTTTTATGTCAGTGATCAACTATTTTGCCCATAACTAAAAATTTGGCCAATTTTTTCAGTTAGCATCTTCATACCTTTCTCTGTGAAATGCAAAAAAATATACAAAATGCTCATCACGCATAAGAATTTTTTCAGTGCATCCTGAAAGTAGACGGTTGAGCTGAAACCACCTGACCTCCTAACGACGGTTTGAGTTTGACTTCAACGGGCCGGGTCCCAATCCAAGTTAGTACAAATTCAACATAAAAAAACTTAAAGAAATCGAAAAATTGACGTAAGGCGAGAAAGCCTTCAAGTAGGACTACTAATTCACTTAAAAAAATTAGAGTCGCTTCATTTCGAAGGGAAGGAGAATGGTGAGCTACTTGGGGAATCGTAGCTCAATAAACTAAATTGGAATCTTCCTTACAGCCTTTTACAACAACTTAATTCTCGAACTGCGAGCTCTCTCGTAGAAAACTCACCAAGCAGTAGATGGAGCCAAGAACATTCGGAAGTCACAACCGATAGTATCAAAGTTTGGAAAGGGCTGAAAGGGCATGAGACAGTAGGCATTAGATCTCCTACCCTTCAACCCTTCTCTAGTTCCAATACCCTTCTAAGTCGGGAGTCAAATCACAAAATACGAACCTCACATTCGAAAGCTCTTTACACGCTTCCACGCTTCCTGGAAAACGTTCTCTCCATCACATAAAAACGGCGACGACGATCAAACTGGTTTCAGCATTCCGCCCTCTTTTATTAGTTTTTTTTTTTTTTCATGAAGTTGCATATTCACCATTATTTGGCGCGATAAATAACCAAGTCACAACGCTGACCTCGCACTTTCATATCCATAATTTCATCCGAGCTTACGAAGGTTCGGAAGGTTCTACCGGATCGAGATAAATATTTTTTACTTTTTACTAAAAGTTCATCACTTAGGTACAGGAAGTAGGCACATTTTTTAGGAGTCAATCGTCCTTTCTGTTATAGTAAAAACTCCCTATACATATAATTATCATATGCCAACTTATGTTAAAAACCTTTTTTTCCTCAAATTTTCTGTATTATCTTATCATTCACTGTGTTGGGGGAGGAAATGGGGGAGGGTAGGGACCAATTAAGGCTCATGAGAGAGTACATGTGGGCATAAGTGCTTGGCTCAAAGTTCAGGAACACTATGAGAAAGTTTCAGTGCTTACAACTCCTTCAGACATGCACAATGGAAACCTTTTGAAACAAAAGGCACAAATAGCACAGCTCACCATAAACGGTCGTTTCTCTTGCCTCAAGCAAAGACACCAAAATAACATTAGCGGTCGCTACAAACATCACTTCTAATTACTCCAGCCTCACGAAGTTAGAACGAGTACCAAGAATAAAAAAGTTTACAATTGACTCGTAAAAGGAGTTCGCTTCGCTTTATGCAAGAAGTTTTGCTATTTTAACGAAGACTTAATTACAAAGCTAGACACCGTAAATCTTATTTTATATTTCCGTAAAAATTTTATAAGCTGGATCATATCCGGGATACCCTGACGACTGCAGAGAGATTTTTATTTTTCGTATTCAAACATCCCTACCCATTTGGGAGCCTGCAGTAACCCTGAAAACCCTATAAATCTTTCCCTTCTTCACTCCCACTCTAACCCACAAAAGATAACTTGTTTGCCGGGTCAGAGCTTCGTGGCTACTGCCATAAACGAGCACGACGACAAACCTTTACCGAATGCTTCGACTTTAATATATTTATGCATGCAGCTCCCTATTTGGTGGACTAAAGGTGCGTCCCCCATGCCCAGTTAAAATTAAACTGGTGATTTACCATGTTAAATTTAACTTAAAAGTTAAATTTAACATGGTAAACATAGGGCAAAATCTCCAGTTAAATTTTAACTGGGCATGGTGGCAGGCCCGTATCCAGAAAGCGGTCATGGGGGGGGTTTTAGTGTCAAGGGGGGGGGGGGTTTTAGCCTATATTTTTTTTGCTTCACGTTGGTATTACCATGTTAATTTTCCGCTCATGGGGGGGGGGGGTTTAACCCCCTAAACCCCCCCCCCCCCCGTGGATACGGCTATGCATGGTGGGACGCACCCTACTCGGTAACGTTAAACTCCAGTTAAATTCCGATTATTGCATGGTAAAAATTGAATTTAACTGGAGATTAACCGTTAACCGACTATGGTGGGACGCACCCTTAGGGGCAGAAGCTGCATCATTATGATGCACCCATATAGAATGTACGTATATAGGATGGCATCAAAAAAGTATTCTGGAAAGCCTGCGTGAAGGGACGGGGCAGTTTGACCAGTCGGGACTGAAAGCTTCTCGACTGATAGCCAAGGTATGGAGTTTCTTAGAGGAATGAGGGTAGGTCATGCATTCTTCCACTTTGACTCCCCCTTGCTTCACAAAGGTCACATTGCATTACCCCCCACACCGCGCCCCTCGGTAGGGGCAAGGGAAAGGGGAGAAATTAGCTGTCAGCATAGCTTACCCCTTGGTTCTGTGAATAATCAGCAACACAGTAATTATCTAGAGGGGGCTGAGGATTAGGGCAGAGGTAGAGTGGTTAAGCGCGCTTGCTGGCGTATTCCCACCTCACACTGCTGCCAAGTTGGCAGTAGGGTGGAAAATATATCTAGATCTTTCATGCTAATAATTTTTTCGGTCGCACCAGACCAGGCCAGACCTTGTGATGTGGTAATTTACAACCTACCGAAATGATCTGGCCATTTCAACGCGCCATTCAAAATGGTATATACAATATTGGAGTTCACCCCCAACTCCTATCTATACTGTCTCAGGCAAGTTACAGCCACGATTTTACTCATATATGCAAGCTCAGAACACTGCGCTCTCTTATATATCTGGATAGCGCGTTGGTATGCCTGGCCGTCTGGGGCTATCTTTAAAGGAAAAGAAAGGTTCTGAGGTCCTGGCGACTAGCCATACAGAAGGACACAAGCTACTGTACGGAGTAAAACGGTAAAAATACAAAGACGGAAAGTTTCGCAATTTTTTGTTCAATTTTAATTGAATCCGGCATGTTCCTTGCCTTTCTGGACATAAAAAAGATAAAAAAGAATTAATGAAGGTACCTGTAGGGTAAGCATCGATGATGGGGAACACGGTGGGGCGTTTGCTCTGCGCCTGCACGACGGGCGGGGGAGGTTCCTGCGACTCTGGCTCAGCGTCCAACCTGCCCGACATCACGCCCAGATCATCAGTCCTGCGAAAAATTAATTATTGTACAAATCAAAAACCCATTATTTTTATATCGACATTATTTCAACTCCACCTCTAAACCATAAAGGACAGATAAATTGCGACCGTCAGAAGCCTACCGCAAATAAATAAAAGATAGAGAAAAGGGTAGGTAGATATGTAACCCCCCCCCCCCCCCTAGGTGTGCCAGTTAACGCAACATACTTTTTGAGATCTCTTGAAATCCGATTTCCGCTTTCCATTCTTCTTATGAAAGGAAGATAAAACTATTCGTTCGTACTTAAATATTTAGTTATCAAAGAAAAACTACAGGGAAGCGGAAATAAAAATTTTCTGTTTACGATTTTAAGCAGGTAACTGTAACGAAAGTTAAACCGTCCGATTGCATAGCATGATATACTTATCTCGCTATACTACAAGGAATGAAGTTCCAAACAGTAAAACTGGTAAAATGCACTTTCTTCTTCTCCTCTATAATGGAAAGCACACTCAAAAGTCAATTCTGTTCCGAAAATGTCAAAGCATCAATCTTCTACACTACCTGTCAGGGCGTTTCGAAGGAATAAAATATTATGTAAGTAATTTATCACTAGAAGGGAACACATCCATCTGTCACTGGAAAAACTCCAAGCAAGAGTTAAGAAAGGCGAGAGATCAACAGGAAGCCGTCGAATATGGTAATCGACATCTCTCATGTAGTATTTGTTTGATACCTCGAGGCACATAAAAGCAACTAGGTACACCAAAAGTTTTCCCTCGGTAATCAAATTGGGCAAAGTGGCAAAGTTGGAGGAAAAAAGAAGAAAGTTGCAGAATGACATAAAAAAGTTTTGCCAAGACTCAGGTCCTGATTTCCCGTAGAAAATTGAATTCCGAAATCCGAGACTAGAGGCGAGTGACAGAGCTGATATCTATGTACCTCGAAAGGGTAGGTTTTTTCGGGGGGGGGGGGGGGGGGGGCGAAACGTAAGAAAACTTGGTCCAATGAAGTTTTGATAATTCCTTTAATTGGTGCTTCAGCAGGTAAGATGTGCACGTGACGTAAGTGAATTACTCAAGTAGTAGCCAGAAAACCCCCTATTTCTTCCTCTCTTTCATTGCAAGCAATAAATAATTAAACAGGTCAAGAGAAACCGAAATTATTTTACGACCATGAAACACTGGAAGTCAGGTAGGTACTGTCAGTGACAATTCAAAGAGCTCGGCCTGCATACTACCAAGACGTCCCCTAGCCATAAACTGCGTCAGCATGCAATAATATTAATGATACAGTATCTCTGATACCCTACAACAATTCTCATTAAAAGCGAAGGACATAAGGGAGATAAAGTACTCAAAGAAAATCGGAAATCAGCGGAGGAACAAACAAACCATAGCAGGAAGGTCGAAATACGTCCTTCCCCCCCCCCCCCCCAATCCCTAACCCTCATTCCTCACCCGCACCCCTCCATGCGAGGATGCAACAGGGGAAGGAGGAGAACCCGCATCCCTACCCTCATTATTTATGACATGACACAGATCGATGAAACCATGCCATGATTTCCCGACTCATGAGTAAAATAAGCACTTTCTTTTTTTTCCTTACGAAACGCCAAGAGAACTAGTAAAAAAAATTTTAAAGTGTTAGTAAATTAGTAAATTCTTCAATAAACTAGAAAGCAATAAATTTTCTAGCAGGTAAGATTATGAGATTAACATAGGGATTACATTACAATTTTTATCCCTCGGTTGAAGTGAATAAAAACTTCGCCAAACTAGCAACGTAAGTACAGCCCAATTTCCCAGTAGCCTTCGAGATTTTTTCGATGCCGTTACTTTTTCAGTCGTCTTTCAGAGGATTGAAAATGGGAAGAAACGAAGAACTGAGGAACGTTGGTTTAACATTGAACCTCAAATGGAGAACCACAATTTTTTCTCAATTCTCTCATATCTTCCAAAAAATTATCTTCAAAATTTAAGGGTAACTGAAAAACTACCATATGTCACAGAGTATTTTTTTTTTTTTTTTGCTTTGGTAAGAATACGACAGGAGGATGACACTGAGAGGAGCTACAGAAGAGTGGTCTTGTTATCCCCATCACGAGAGATACCTAGACCTATCACGTGAATTCCGATCACTTTTTTTTTAAAAAAAAGTAAGCATAAGTAAGTGCAAAACTGTTTGGTAGATCAAGCATGACTGCATTAAGTCATAAAATAAAAAATAAAAAATGAAAAGAACTTTAACGCAAGATCGTTACTTATTTGATTGTATTTCTGATGCCAATTTAGGTCTTCATCTAGCGAAAAGCCATACAATCGGAAACACTCTTCAAGTAAAACGTGACATCACACAATTACAAAAGGGCCTACCCAATCGCTTTACGCACAATGAGGAGGACGCATGTGTTTGACCACAAAGACGTAAATCAAATAGGTACATTTGCAAGAAGCAAAATTTAACTGGGGAATAAAAGATTCTTTCGGATTTTTTATTATTTTTAATCAAGGATTAAGAAACGGGTCACCTAGATTTTTCTATGGCACTCATATAATGCAATATGCTAAGAGAGACGACTGGCGTTAACTCACCGGAATCGCCGTGATGGAGAGGTGTTTACGGTTCGCCGGTCGGAGGACGACTAACTCTGAGGACAGACTGCTGAAACAGCGCTGAGTGCTGCCACTGGAAAACCACGCGCACCCCCGTCCTTCTGCGCACGCGCCGCAAACACGCGACGGACACGGTGACCCGAACTCCTCTCAGGCGACCTGCCAACAGTCGATACCACTTCAGCTTTACTTCAAAACTTAAGCAGACAATAATTATTATTCAAGTGATTATGAGACTGACTTACCTCTTTCTCGAGGTCCATTTGGAAAGATGCTTCAATTGTTGATGGTGTGTAGGTCAAAAGCTATTTGAAAGAGTTGAATAAACTTGAATTATGGGCCTAGCTACCGTAACAACAGGATATTGCCAAATGAAGTTACTGTCTGGGGTTCCCGTAACGTTTTCCTGATGACCCTCCCCGACCTTGCGTCTACCCAACCCTAACAGGTAGGATCTGACAGGCCCAAATCACCCTGCGGTGAGTCAAGGTTACGTACGTAAGTCAGGTGGGGCCGTGATAAGGCACAAACGAGATGGGCTACTTACTAAAAGTAAAGTAGCTAGACATAGTAGAAATACTGAACTGTAACTGTAACCGTGGAAATGCTAAAACTAAACTAGAACTAACAACTTTACAAGATTCAAGTGTTTCGCAAATGAACGAACGTGAACGTCTATTTAACAGTAAATTTTATAAAATGCAACAATTTTACGATGAGATTAAAAGGTGCCTACCCTATTGCCAACCGGACCGCCGGCAAATCTTTTACATCAATAAAAATTTGTTAGACTACAGTAAAATTTATAACATTTCGCTGCAATAATGATTAACTAGAAATAATTTAAACAGATTTTCTAAAAACGCAGGCATGTATCTGCATATAGCCCAACAATAAGGCTTACAATAAATACGAACTGCCAAGCAGCACAGCGTACCTACACCTATTTAACGGGGAAACAGTCAGTGGAACCTGATGCGCTCATAAAAATAAAATAATCCATGAATTAAATAAATAAATGCTACCTACTTGTATAGAGAAAAAGTAAAAACAAAAGATCAGCAGAATAGGAAAATAATTATTACATTAGAGGTACTGAAATGCCAGTGAAAAAGGTTTGTAGGGATTCAATTCCTTCCGCACCAAGAAAAAGTGAATTGCAAGCGGATGGGACACACTTTCAGTCTTGGAATGATAATAAGTTTGAAGCAAAGTGACGAAGACAATGTAACAGATCTCAATGACAGACTGTGGCAGCTGTCACTTCCGAAATGAAAACAAGAGAAAAGAATAATTCAATGTCATGCGGAGCTTGATATTTAAAAATAAACGGTTCGTAATGATTCGGTCAACAGTCAGTACTTTCCCATACTTTTAATAAGCACTGACTGATTTCGCTGAATCTAGCTGAGCTCCTCAGAGTATGCATACCTAATTGGAACAAAATCGGCCCAGTAATTTAGGCTGTAGCCGAGACTAGACTTTTTTCAAAAATATCATAATCGAATCGAAACAAAGCTTTAGGTTCCTAACAAGACTTTGAAAAGCAAATTATAGGTATTGGCTTTCGAGCAGTTCACCATCGAAGTATAAGGAAATCAGTTATTAATATTTATGAAAACAACTTGGAATAAGTTCAAGAAGCTGATCAGGTAATTGTCCATACGAAAGGAGAACTTCAAAATTCTTCATATTCCAGCAAGACACGATCCAGATCAAACTCCTCGCTCTCCGCCTCGGGATCTTCGGGGCCGCTTCCGCCGCCATCATGTCCGGTTACCAGCATCTGGTCAAGCAGCCGCTAGAAAGCCTCATAGGCCGCGTCTACCGGCGCGCCCACAGACGAGTTAAGAAACTCCTCCAACTCGTCCCGCTCCTCGCCCGCTCCTCGGCTCCCCTTCTTACTTTTCTTCTTTTTCTCCTCCGCTGATCCTCTCTCCTTTTTCGTTGTCTTTTTCTTCTCTTCTCCTGACTCTTTTCGAGTTTTCTTTTTCGGCTTTTTCTGTGAGTTTGATTCAAGCTACAAGTAAATGATATTTTTATCTTCAAACTGTATTTACCTAGTGTGTTTAGTAATCCTGCGAATGATAGCTTGCAAATACTAGGTCCGTATAACGCCCAGCACAGCTGATGGCGCATTTCTGTCAAAACTACGAGCGGCTAGTTATTTCAATTTTTTTTTTTTTACCATTGCTTAGAAAGAAAGACTCAAAATTTCACCTTAGGGGGGGGGGGGGGGGGACAGATAAAGACTTACATCGATGTTACTGTTGGTTGAAGAGTCCAACAATGAGGAGCCAACAGTCTCGGACTTGTCTTTCGGAAAATCTTCACCTCCCTCCGGACTCCGGCGCCATTTGCTATCCCTCATCCATGTCTCCTGTGATAAAAGGAAGCCATTACTCAAGAAGGGTATAATCGAAGCAAGCAAAACTGCTGCTTTATTGGTTACAACTCAACAAGAAGACGTTATTGGAAAAATCAGTGAATCACAAGGTGATTGGAGAAGGTTTCCTTCATCGGAAACAGATAATCCTGAGAGACGATCTGCTCAACAGAAGTTGCGTTAGCTGCACCAGACTATGTAGATAGAAGCAAAGATTTAATACCTTTTGAACTACTTTTTTCTCATTTTTCCAGTGTCTTTTTCCTAGTATTTTTCATGCACAAATCTAGAATTTCTGGAGTACGCGTTGGCCATCCCGACCAAAGATTCGCAACAGACTTGCAGATCTGTTCTTCCGTCCCCTTGCTTCTTAAACCATTGCAAACTCTCAGGCGACAGGGAGGAGAGACGTTTTAACCGGTATCCCCAAGGCTTGGGCGACACAAGGGCCTGTCGCCAGTCGGACATCCACCACCGCCGCCGGCGCCAATTCCTTGGCTAGCCCTACACTTCCCTCACCTTTATGTAAATAAAAAGGCGGCAGGCAATTGAACTGGTCTACTCCTATCGAAATGAATTGTGAGATTACGAAAGGAGTCATTTGACACGCTAGGTTCTAGGTACACCTACCCACAGAGTGGAGTCGTTCCCAAGGATAGATTAGGAAGGAATGATAATGAAGTAACGAACAAAACAATAGTCTCACCTGATGTAAGCTGATGCTGCTGCTATTATCAAAACCTCGACTTATGGAGATTGGTTTGAAAGACTCATCCTCCGGATCAAGGTCATCCTGGAAGCCTGACACCAGAGGGTTCCCTCCTGCATCGTCACTGTAACAATGTAAGCTGAATTTAGAAAGGAGAAATAGCTTCTTCATTACAAAATGATGAATGTTATCGAAGAAGAAGCAAAGTGATAAAAACTTCAGTAAAGACTAAGGACCGTAGGTATGCCATTCAGTGTATTCACTCTAGTAGATCATTTTGAGCATCAAGTTGTCATAGGAGAGATTACCACACTGACAAATAAAATGAAATGGCAAAATATTTGGGTAGCTTACATAAGCAGTATTTACTGACTTTTCTACACAATACGTACATCAAAATACTGGGAACTACACACTAAAGGAACTCCCTTCCTAAGATTTAGCAGCTACTTTTCACACGCTCGTCTCAATGTCGTACTCGAAAGGAAAAGGCACGGAAAAGCCGAGCAAGAAGCTCAACTCTAGTCCTACACCTCCGGAAAGGGTTTGTTGCTAAGTAAACACTCAGAGACTCAGCAGGGTAAATCTGCCGTTTGCTTTGCTTCCCTAATATTTGGTTAAGTTCTCAACCGAATTCATTTACACTGTTCCCTCGTTAGAGCTGGCTCAAAATAAATATTACGTAGCATTGTATTTACAATCCATTACTCATTGCTGCAGGCCTGCAGTAATGACTGAATTGGGGGTGAGGTGCAAGAATCAGTCAGTGGAGCACTCATAACTCCTACCCCGGACGGAAAACATTTATGCACGCGTTTCAGTTCCTTTTTTTTTTTTTTTATAGGGTTAATCGCCAGTCCCTCGAGGGGTTCACGCGAATACTTGTGGGGAGAGAGTTCCTACTAGGTATACTAGATGAACTGAAGGTATCCAACTGGGTTTTTCTACATCACGGTCACGATCACTCTTATTTATTTAATTCAATCCCTTTGGTGAATGTCATATAGCCTGGTATGTGCTCAGTTCCAACCAGACTTTGAGGGGGGGGGGGGGGGGGGGGGCTACCTTTCGGTTAAAGGTAGACTCCGAACCGCCATGAAGGAATACTGGTATTATATCACAAAATTATAAAATAATAATAAATAATAAAATACACAGAATAGTTCATTTTCAGGTGGACTAAAATACGTGTACACCCACTTTCAAATTACATAATCACGGTTTATTGTAGGCGCATTGAAATAGTCACGAGCGCAAATGGGGTGCAATCTTCAGGTGTTCTTTTTATTAACCGCTCTAAAGTTTCGCAAGAAAGGCAATGAAAGTGCAACATCAAACCCATCTGCGCAGCACACCCTGCAGCCCGGTGGTCTTGACTTATTAGACCTTTAAACCCGCCTGCTGTATACGGTAGGTTGAAATTAGATTTGTCAGACGGTAAAAGTGCACTAAATAGCTAATTTCATAGTTGTTAGTCTCAGGGGGAATGTAAGGAAACATTTATGCGGACTGCCTGCATTTATTGATCTCACTGCTATAGTCTTATATAAATATACGCTGGTGTGCAAGTGTACGAGAAAAAAATGAACTAATACGGCGAAGGAGCAAGATAATGACTTGGCCGCATGTAAATTCTACAAAGCAGAGACTGTCATGTTATGTAGGTACAACAATAACTTGTTTATTAAATACCTACCTGTCCAAGTCAGAAGGTTGTTCTGATCGTTGAGTCGGCTCATTGTCGACATCTTCCAGGAAAGACTTGTCGATGGAGACGTCATCCGGAACAAACTCCTCCACACTGACCACTGAGAAAAATGGAAAAATCAGCAACATAACAACAGAATAGGTAGGTACAATAGTTGCGTAAGTTAGAAGAAAAAAAAACAGAAGAATGCTTATTTCATACCAGCATGCATTTCTTTTCACTGTTATTAATTTGTATTGAAAGCCAGGCTTATCCACCCATCCGTTCACCACGTACTCCTTTAGTACTAGTAAAACCGATAAAATTCAATCAATTATCTTCAACTAAAAAATGGTAACTAACCTGACTGCTGAACGGAGATTTTTGACGGGAAATTGGTCATCGATACACTTCTGCGGGCAATGGCAGCGGGCGACCCATTTCGAGTGTGACCTGGCTCAAGTCCCGTCACCTCTCGGGGAGGAGGGACAACCGGTCTAACGGGATTAGAAACACTCGCGTTCTTCGACGGAGCCATGGGGGATTTGTTGAGGGTGGCTGGCGGCGCTACAGGTGGGGGAGCTGCACGCGTCGGTTGCATGGTCGGTATACTGCTCATACTCTTTGACTCTGCGACTATTCGACGTCGCGCTGCCAAGGTATCGACAAACCTGAAATGAGAAAGTAGAGAACTTTTTTTCTGAATTACAGCTTCCTGCGACGCTTCTGCCAATGCTGATATTATATACTTTTATCTCGGTACGATGAACAGGGTAGGCAAACTGAACTGCTTAGCTTTTAACTCACTTATCGTAGTCAGCTTCTTCACTTTCCAAATGAAGATCCAACTCGCGGGTAGTCGCCTCTGTTTCTGAATTATTGCGCTCCAACTGGGCGAGGAGAGTGCACCTCTGAAGCTGGAGAAACGGCAAGTTTAGAAACTTGTGTAAAAGTTTCAAACCAAAACCGTTTCTCATAGATGATTCAGCCCAACGCACTTGAGCTCCGTCTTCTCCCCTATGAACAGGAATGAACTTAACTTCGCAAATGACGGCGCCGAAAATGCAAGGGGAGCCACTTTCGTTTTCGTAGCAGCGTACCGAAATGAGCTTCTACCAAACCCGTGTAAACGCACCGAGTCCAGAATAAATCGAAAGCGCTATTAGGTACCTAATCTTAGTACACCACTAAGACCTCAGTATGGAATAACCGTATAATCCTCTTTCAAGAATTTCTTTTACAATTAGTTAAGTATCTAGTTACCTGTCAAATCCTTCAACAAAGAATGCGATAGAGTCCCGGGACACAGTGCGGTGATGAGACATGTCACAGTGGTTTCCCAGCACCAGTACGGGGATGTGGGCAGGGACATTTACGAGCTCTTTCTCCACGTACTCGAAAGTCCACGTTTTCGTTATATCAAGCACCAGAATCACACCGTTTGCTCCTTTGTAGACATCAACAAATCCCGCATCCAGCGCCATCTCAGCAATCTGCCAAAATATAACATATTGGCTCAGTTCTTCTACTAAATTTACTAGATACCTACTAGATGAAGGTTTATCATGAAGTGCATATTTTCGTACCTTTTGAAACGGATTAGATTATTGGATGTAGTTATCCACTAGGACAACGGGAGCCCCAATCAGCTACAGGGAAAAAATATACTTAAAAATTAAAAGGTGTCATTTTTTTTATTTTGCGTTATTTTTCATCTTTATTGAGAATACTTTATACACATAAGTTTTGTTAATAGATACGAAAAAGAACTGAACTAGTCAGTATCATCATCTGTGACCTAAGATACAGCCGAAACAAATAGATCCTATCATCGGATCACCAGGACCAACAACCTAGGTACGAGACCTACCCGTCACTATCACAGCTTGTCTCCATTACTTATACGTACCTCTTGACTATTATCCAGTTTCAATCCTTCAAATGTTTTCTTCTTTCGGGCTTTATCTACGACATCCCATACTTCCACCTTAACAACATCGTCAGTCGCTTTGTAGTTCCAATGAATACTCGCTACCTGAATTTCGTCAGTGGGATTATAAGTCTCCACAAAGCCTTTTCCTTGCAAACGCTCAAATAAGCATGTTTTGCCAACATTTCTGTCGCCTTTTATGACGATTTTCACTGAAAACAAAAGGCGATTTCCCATTACAGGCACATTGCAAGCACAATGGCTTGTGAGCCAACATCTGGACAAAGATCTGAAAGGTACCTACCTACTGATGCATCCGTTTTTTCCACGGAAAATAGAAAATGTTTGCATATTTAATTTTCTAAATAATGGCTGACTGCAATGTCCGGACTGGTTTTTGTCAGAAAGTACCTGCCTACCTACCTACCCACTTAGTTCTTAGTTACTCACTGTTATACTGGATTCCTCTTGAAAATTTCTTTTGGAGATTCGCAGACATAGTCTGGTGACCTGTAGGAGGCATGGCTCCCTCCGCAGCCTCAGAGCGCCCCGTAATGCGCTTAAGAGCTGACAACATGGTTGAAGTAGTTAGTAGTTAACACATAGCTTCAATCCCTACAAAAGACACAGGTATTGAATGGAACACTTCGTGACTTTTACCATAAATAAGTAAATGTCAACCTCTATAGGTACATCAGTCGTCCGTATGTTATCTGTTACAAAACTATTTTACAGCATGAAATTCGTAACAGTGGCACTGCTGATTAAAAATTACTGTGAAATTATTCAGTAATACATTATAAAATTAAATCACATGAAATTAGATAATGATAATGGCCTTTACATAGCAAAAAGCTCTCAAAATTTTAAAGAAATGTGTTTGTTTACACTTTCCAAATCGTGGCAGCAGAACAGCGACTGCAATGGTATCTGTCGCCAAACGGCTGTTTCTTCTGCTAAACGTCCAATTTCAAACAGTCCGAAAATCAATTTTTGCAGTAAGAGTAAAATATTATAAAATAATATAATGAGTCTTTGCATTCTTCGACTAAATGTATTTTCGCTTCCTTCAGTGGTGAAGTTGTGCAGCCCTGCAGCCGTGCAAAATGTTTTATCCCACAGAAAGGTAAGAAGCCAATATGTATAGGTAGTAGGTAGATAAGGTAGGTACAGTAGATTGTGACACAGTTCTTGGTGTTTCTGTCACTGCATAACGTAACGTAGATAAGGAAATGACATTTCCGAAAGAGTTTTCCTCAGTTGCATCACTCACCGAAACCCTCGTTATAGGTTTGAGAAGGATGTTCGCTGTTCAGTGTCGGACATCCTTCTCTCCATGTCGCTGCGTAGATACCAACATTGTGGCTGCATATTCGATGCCAAATGACTCTGCATGTACCTAATTATAGCCAAAAGATACCATAACCCATAGCCGTATCCGTGGGGGGGTTTAAGGGGTTAAACCCCCCATGAGCGGAAAATTAACATGGTAATGCCAACGTGAAGCAAAACAATATAGGCTAACCCCCCCCCCCCCCCCCCCCATGACCGCTTTCTGGATACGGGCCTGCCATAACCCGTACGGGGGCCAAATTAACAATATTAAATTGCAACCATGATGCCGCTTCATAGGAGTTTGCAAATAATTTCCTCATTATCAAATTTGTTCCAGATTCACAAGTCTTCAAGGCTGCTTGGGATTTCGGAAGAAGATCTCAAAAAACATCAAGAGGAAATTATGGCAAGAGGCTTACCCGAGAAAAAACCAATCCCTGGGGTGAAAAATGTATTTATTGTCGCATCTGGAAAGGGTGGAGTGGGGAAATCGACAACGGCTGTTAATCTAGCGGTAGCACTTAAACATGTAGCCCCTGATAAGAAGGTTGGCATTTTAGATACCGACGTGTACGGCCCATCAATTCCTCTTATGATGAACCTGCGAGATACACCTACACTGAACAAGGATAACCTTATGGAGCCGTTGATCAACTATGGTGTTAAATGGTACGTTTTCCCCATTATGTCCTTGTCACTCTTTTTGACCCAAAATGTAGTAAACCGCCCTTCAATTTTCGGGACCACTATGGAATCATTACTGTACGGACTTCGGTTGTTGGGAGTGATAAAGTAAATCAGAATTAGATGGCCATGCCATGGACTGCTCTTGCCAAATCTTCCACCCCACAATACAATGGATGACAAATATATATGCCCTGCTTCTAAAGTAATGAACTCACGGTTACTCAAGTATAACTTCTACTTTTACACTATAAATTAAGTCTGTGTTTATATTTCCAGCATGTCGATGGGATTCCTCGTAGACGAGAAGTCGCCTGTAATGATGCGTGGATTGATGGTGATGAGCGTCATTGACAAATTGCTCCGTCAAGTATGTTGGGGCAACCTGGACTATCTGATCGTAGACACCCCACCTGGCACTGGAGACACCCATATCTCACTCATTCAAAACGTCCCCCTCAGAGGTAAAATCGTCTACACTAGGTGCTGGAATGAAACTGCGTATTCTGAGTTTCTGATGCATTGAGTTTTGAGATCTAACCATATTATGTGTATATTGATAACTTTGTGAAATCCACCTAGGTGCCAGGATTACTACATTTCTTTTGATTTTTTGTACGTGTATTTTCTGGTATTTTTCAGGTGTAATTCTAGTAACAACGCCTCATGAAGCGGCGCTACAAGTATGCGGACGAGGGGCGCTCATGTTCACCAAGCTCCGCGTCCCGATAATCGGCATTGTTCAGAACATGTCCCGCGTCATATGCAACAATTGCAACACCAATCTGAACATCTTTGGTTCTGGAACAGAAAGCTTGGCGATGCAACTTGGCTTGGAAATGCTTGAGGACATCCCGCTGGACGCGGCAGTGGCACAGGGATCAGACACTGGAAGGCCAGTTATCGTCACAGCTCCCGACAGCGCGCAAGCCGAGTCTTACAAGAATCTCGCGAGAAAGGTCATTGCTTTCAATGATCGCTGAAGTCGATGCGCACCAGAAAATGGTCTACCTCTTTGAATCTTCTAGTCCCTCTATTCAGTGTGTCCGTGTCGTACCTGTTGATCTGTTGTAAATTTGAAATCCTCAATTTTTACGATTATTTTCAGAGAATTTCCAAGACGAAAAATCACTATCAAAATAATGTTGAGAGGCTGTACGAATTCATTTTCAAGTGGGCATTGATTAAATTTATATTTCTAGGGCCTGTAAGGCCCGTTACCGCCATACAAGTATGCGGTAACAATTTGTCTTAATCGCTTTTTTTGTCGTGCTAAGATCCGAACTTAACCCATATAATATACTCGTATGTATATGTTTGTGTGGTTGGGACGGATTAATATTTTTAAAAAAGCCCAGCAGTTTCTATAATGCGTCTTATTGTATGTCTTGGGACCTCTAGAGTTGAACCTTAAGTTGAAGAGAGGGTTGATGTTGCTATTTACTTAATGTACCATAGATGTGTTTAGAGACTCTAGAATTACTTATTGTTATAGAACTCAGTATTAAGTATGTTTGTACATAAGAATGATTATTGTTTGTATAGGTACTATTCTGTATGCATTGCTGACGGCTGGTTCATAGTGGATTGTTGCTGGCACTCCAAATAGTTACCTGTACAATGTTTCCTATACGGCTAGAAGAAGCATAAAACAATATGTGCTTGGAGAAAAAAATGGTAAATACTTTTAAAGTTGGTGCTTACGTACCTGACCTAGACCCTGAAGCGTTTTATACTGAGTCGCTCGTTCACTACCCTTCAAAACTCTTATATTTCAGTTCATAAAAGACTGGGTAAACTATTCTAGCTTAGGTATGTAGGTAAGGTAAATTCGTGGATCTGGGAAGATGTTGTAAATGGAAGACGGCTCTCACGAGGTCCGTATGTATACAGCACAGCGCTACCCAAACTTCGTTGAACTAGTTTTACTTCAGGGACAAATTTCATATCGTAGTTGATCAAAGTACATGTACCCAAAGCTGAATATCTGTTGTAGAAGTTGGGCTAGCTATGTGACAGTACTTTGGACACCCCGTGAAGTATTATTAATGAATGGTTACCGACTTGTAAACTCAGTCTTGTGACAACATATTTGACCATGACCAATGACCACAACTTATCCATGATGTGTTACCCTACTTCACCTTCTCATTATCTTTTACTCTCTATAGAGCTTAAATAAGCTCGTGAGTTTCGAGACACATATCTTTTGGCTTCCATCTCCAGTTAGCTAGCAGTAACGACATTGAATTGCCCAGGCTGGTTGCTTTATTGAAAATTATTTCCATTTGTTGATTAAAGTCTTTGGCGTCTAGCTTTATTGTAAGAATTTTTGTGTTTTTTCAACTTTTATCGTCTATTGCACTGATTATTTTTGAACTCAGTAATGGAGGATCTATGACAATAAATTTTCTTCTTGTTGCACTATTGTACATTTCTTGGTTATGATAAGGTAAACTGTAACGGTAAATTACTTTGCTATACTATCTAAAGAGAAAGAGTATCGTGAGAAAGAACCAACAGTTACAACACTGGTCACTGCTACAAACAAGAATAATTTATTTATAAACTCTATTATTCTTGGCTACAAAAATAAAAAAAGTTTCTGTTCACATAACTCCGCGCCCAAATAATGTTTCTATTTGTCAATCCCATAAAAAATCTTGTGTATACGAACTTTTAAACTTTGTAACATTTATCGCGGGAATAGCATTAAATTTGGATGAGCGCGACAAAATTCCCTGCTGTAATTTCAAAATGGTCAACTTTGTTTATATTCGACTATTATTTTAATCCAAAAGTTGGGGTATAGTTGGGGTTACTTCTTGGCTCTCTACCATTTTTGAAGAGTAATCCAGAAGTTTTTGGTACCTATATCAATGCAGATAAACGGAGAGTACAACATGGATTCTTCGGAAAATATTCGCACTGCTGGTCAGCCTTTGTCTGACTTCCTCTTGCAGCTTGAAGACTACGTTCCCACTGTGAGTACCTTCGGGACTAATCCCAGGACAAGGGAAAATGGAAAATATAAAGTTGGTTCCAAACAGTGAATTGTTTACCTACTGTTCCAATACCAAAACATTTCAAACGATAATTTTACGTCTGAATTCCCGGTTCAACCTGAACAATTTTATTTTACCAGGATAGGTGTTTAGACTCCAGTAAGAAAACGTTATCTGATCCATCTTCGCCTCCTCTATCCTCGGTAGCAAATTTTCCAATTTTCTTTTGTGCTGAGAATGTTATGTAGGTATTATTCTGTTGAATGAAAGGGGTTTGGTCTGAACTCACTGAACATTGTAACCTACTATCTACTATCCTCCAGACTCCAGATCCAAGCCCATCCTGAATGTTGTCTTTGTCTTACAGATTCCGGATGCTGTGACTGCACATTATCTCCATTCCACCGGATTTGAGTCTGCAGACCCTCGAATGTGAGTTTTAAAACTATCAGGTACCGCTGTAGCTAGATGTACGAAGCATGGACGTAATCTGGGGGGGGGCAAGGGGGCACGTGCCCCCCCTGAAATGTTTTAGGGGGGGCACTGCCCCCCCTGAAATCTGTCTCCTCGGATGAAGTGAATTTGAAATAAAGGGTCCGACAATGGTCCCACTTGACTTTCTCGCAATTTTTACGCCAGCGGCATCGATAATTTTGATTTTTTTTTAAGTCAATTATTTTTTTTGGCCAGAATTTTACCTTCTTCTGAGAAATATTTTGCAACACGCTGGACAACAATTCTAGACACCTGTGTACCGAATTTCAAACATAATATCCGTCAAACAGTGATGTGTCATTCGACGCGCAAAGTACATATTTCCTATTTTGCATGTCACGGTCTTAATTTTCACGTAATTGAAAATTTATTGAAAATGACCTCGAAGCATTTATCTGAGACCACTTTCACAAATTTTTAAGAAAATCCGTCGATTATAGCGTTGTTGCAAATGTGATCTAACCAATCACAAACGTGACTTCCATTTTTGGAAAATTTTCCTACGATAATGTCAATATTGGCCATAATTATTACGTTAGAAAATTTCGTTCGGTAAAACTTCAAACAAGGTTAAAGTACACCTCCCTACCAATTTCTATTGAAATCGGTTGAACAGTGCCACCGGAGTGATGACCAACACGTTTTGGCCAAAACCGTGCCAAGTTATTAGCCCACCTCCAAATGGTTGTAACTGACCTAAAAACATCTATTCAAAAACACTTTTACAAATTTTCAAGGTTCCAACTTGATATAGATAGCCTCCGGTCCTTCCTAACTGTCAAAAAACACGATTTTTTGCCTTTTTTTGACAATAGCAGGCGCAATTTTTGAGTTATCAAAATTTATCAAAAAACATGTCTACATTACGATTAGGTACCTACATACCGAATTTGAGCAAAATCGGATGAACCCTACCGACTATTGGCTTGCTTGAACCTTGCCCCCCCTGAAAAAAAATGAGATTACGCGCCTGGTACGAAGTATGTTATTTTACCAAGTGGTGAAAACCCTTCTTATTTTTAATCTGAATGTTGGAACTGTGAATGAGTCCTCGTCCCAATGTTTCCTTCAAAACATTACTTTTTGTGCAGTGAACCTTTGAGCAGTCCTCTGTAATGCTTAGCTACATTGGAGTAGCGGAATCAGTTTAGTTCATGCGCTAAGAATTTGATGGTATGAGCAGTTAATCCAATCATCCTCTGTGCGAGGATCTTTTGTATGCTCGTAGGTAATTTTCGTTGTCAAATTTTGAAGTAATTTCCCCACCTTTTCGTTGCAGAGTCCGTCTAATTTCATTAGCTGCACAGAAATTCGTGTCTGATGTTGCCAACGACGCTCTCCAACATTGCAAGACTCGAAGCTCTCATCAAGGATCCAAGGGGAAAGCCAAAGATCGCAGGTAACTATTAAATAAACCATCCCACGTGGCACACTGCGTACCACCTGGTGCGTTTTGTTGGATGTTAGCGCTTCTCTTTCTGTTTCTTTATCAAGTTAGGGTTTGGCTGTTACTAAACTGATAATAGTCTAAGTAGCTAACTTGCGCTACAGTCAGAGTATGTCCATACTATGCTGACACCCTGGTAAATTTTGGAAAAACGTAGGACTGGTGGTCCTGTAGCAGTTTTAAAATTTACTTTGTTGTTCATTACGAAAATCATTTAAAAGATGTTATGGTTTCTAGATTTGCCCTGACGATGGAGGATCTTGCTCCTGCTCTGTCGGACTATGGTATCACTGTTAAGAAGCCTCCATACTACGTTTAAAGTGGGTCCTAATTTTTTATTATTTTTTAGACTACCGGTTTGAGGGTCAGTAATTGTAGCAATGGTCGATTCGATGATACTACTCTACTCTGAATTGAAATGGTTGGTTGTGCATCGTTTATTTTGTATAACTGGTCTGACTGTAGGTGAAGCAGACATCAAACTGAGGAGCGTCGAATTGACTTTAAAGCCCGTGCTGTCCATAAAAGTTTATTTTTGTCTTGAGAAATTCTGAGGTTTGCTATGGGTTCTTCATTATACTATACTCCACGCGCATCTTGGATGATAGTAAATTAGTAAAATAGTAAAATAGTAAAATGGATAGGCTACAGATATGTGAATTTTCGTTTTTAAACTCTTTTAGATCATTGTGACCCTACTTTTAAAGTCTTTTTGTTCTGAACAAAGCATAATTTTGGGAACACTGCGTTTTTTTTAAAAACAATGTGTGAAGTTACTATCATCCGAGATGCGCGTAGAGGCCGTGGAGTATAGTATAGTGGGAACTGGGAACAGACCTAAGTAGGTAGGAAGGCAGGAAGAGGACATCTATATAATTTTTTTTTTAAATATTTATTTGTGATTAATTCACATAATAATCAATATTACACGTCATAACACATGCGCTTCAGTGAGCGCTGCTTTTAATTTTGGTATATTAAAGACAGCAAAATGTAAACAGTTATGGGTGCCATTTGGTTATAAGAGGATTGTACGAGTACCTGCATTCAGGTACTTAACAAGTGCTTTACGAACAAAACAAAAGCAGTCTTGTTGAGTCGTCTCACAGATATAGTAATCTTGTGGACCGGCAAGTGGGGAAACATGAAATCTTAAAAATAGATGTAGTGGATTTACGTACGACATCCCACTATGACTAGGCGTCTTGCTGTAGTCACCAGGGTGGATGGTAGAAAACAAAAGTCTTAAGAAGTAGA
This sequence comes from Mesopsocus fuscifrons, assembly GCA_950004255.1. Classification (NCBI taxonomy): domain Eukaryota; kingdom Metazoa; phylum Arthropoda; class Insecta; order Psocodea; family Mesopsocidae; genus Mesopsocus; species Mesopsocus fuscifrons. The sequence goes on along the minus strand of OX465373.1, from coordinate 16,463,272 downwards.
GAAGTGTCTTTACTTCCTGAAGCCCAGCTTCCGAAGTGCTTTCAAGTCAAGGTCGCCATAATAATCTTCGCTATAAACGCAAGAGAAACAAACATTGTGGTACACTGAACAAAAGGCTTGACAGAGGTTTAGAACTGTTTTGGAAGCCTTTGACTCTCATTTTTCATGCCCCAGAGGTGGGCTTTGACTATGGATTGACAGGTTAGTCATGCGCATGCGCGACAGTCTAGTTATCCTCTTCATACTGGTCGTTCTTCTGCGCCTGCGGTCTTGGGCTGGCTGCGGGCCTGGACTGTGGTCGTGGCTTGAGTGCGGCCTTGGGGGCGGCAGGTACATTCTCGGCTTCTCCACGACGTCCGGCACCAGTGCTCGATAGGCCAGCCAGTAGCTCGCTCTTGCGGATGGTCTTCAGATCCAGGTCGCCGTAGTAGTCCTCGCTGCGGGTTAGCACATTAATGAATCATGCGCACATGCGCTGCCATGCGCCACCGTGACCTTGACGTCAGATTCTTGGTCACGGTGGAGAAAAATTAGAGAAGAAACAGAATTTAGAACACCATTTTTCAGTCACCAAACAGATATGTAGCGTGGGGATTTATACACTTTCTCTAAGCATCCGGTTAACGCCGAACCCGTTTGTTGTGATATTCACTCGCATCACTTAGTGATTCGTATCACTCAAAACAAAACGATTCCTCTATTATTTCTTATTATATCTGTTGCGCCGGGTGCTGTGAGAACGGGAATAGGGCGGAAGAACAAACCCTCACTGTGGATAAAGCTCACGAGGTACAAGTACGATTTTTGTGGGAAAAGAAATGAAAATACTTCGTTGATGTTTTCGAGCAGAGCAGTTTCCTCTCGTGAGCTCATCCTGCTACGGGAAGTGTGAATGAGAGCTTCCCACACGAGCAGACATAGTACGGACAGTGCAGAGTAAGCGAAAGAGAATAGTTCTGACCTTAGATTTTTAGGTTTAAGAAACAAACAGTTAAGGTGATGGTCGTGATTGCTGAGATGATGTGGGTACTTATAATTTATCGGGTTTAATCACTGCTAAGGAGATTATTTTTCGTATTCTTTGATAGTGCTTTTGACTGATTCTATCGAAATGGGAAAGAAAATACGTACCAGCCGGGAACATCTTCAGGGTCCTCGCAGTTGCCGGATCCATCAGAGTCTCCAATTTTAAAGACCGTACCAATGGGGCAACCGTACTCGCGGGCAACTCCTTCGAGACAGATATAATACTTGCGGCAGTCGTCAGGGTGAGCGTGTCTTGAGAAAGAACCTCCAGCCGCGATTTCACCAGCAGCGGGGCATGAGAAACCTCCTGCTACCTCTGCAAAAAAATAATATCCGTCCGTTACAAATAAGTGTATTATAACCAGAACGAGGTATTCGAAAAATAAATAAATGGAAGTTCTTCAGTCCTGAAGGGTTGAGTACAGCGCTCTTGGATTGTGGTCAGTGTGAAGAATTTTCAAAATTGTTCCCAAGATTCTTCGCTAAAGTAATACTCATTTCCGTATACTTATAATTTCGGGGTTTTTTTATTGTTAGTGCTACAGTACTTATATATTTTTGTTCAATCGAATAGCTTGCTTACCTTCGACCTTGCACTCGGGCACCTGGTCGGCCCACATGCATACCCTGGACTCGCGGTCATAGGCGAGACCGGGGGAGCACTGGTAGCGACTGGCCTCTCCGTTCCAACAGTTCCAGAACACGTCGCACTTCTTCTCGTCAGCGAAGATCCCGTACAGCCTGGGGCAGTGGGGTGTGCTGACTGCGGGCTCTGTCATTAAAATAACATTTGATTTAGCGAAATCGTATCAAAGTCATAAGTCGACAAAAGTTGTCCCTAAACGAAGTGAGCAATAGATTGTAACTTTTTGCGCCGATCTGGAGGGCTATTTGCAAGGGTGCTCTGCAGCTTTTTTTCCGGAATTAAAATTATATGGGTTTCGTGTTCTAATAGAGTTTCAAGAAAATTGAAAGCTGATAACTTCCTACAACTTTCGGTAATACCAGTTTAGCTCGAATGAGGTTCCACCAACATTCGCAAAACGACTGTACGATATGCCAGTGCCGTGCAGTCAGCTCACTTGCATGGTTGACGGCTTGTTGGCAGTTATCATTATTCTGTTCCTAATTTTCTCGCCGTCGTCCCCTCTCTGTTGTTTCCCTCTTACTGTCGAACTTACCGAGTTGCGTCCTGTCCCCACATTCGACATTGTGAAGGTAATCGCAGTTCTCGGTCAGGTATTTAGAGTCGCTGGCGTCGAATGCAAGACCGTTACCGCAAGTTTTGAGTTCTGCGGCACCATTATCGCACTTCCAGTATTTATCGCACGATGATGTGTGTGGGTAGAAGCCATAGTCATCTGGGCATTTGAAGTTTTCTTGCGCGTGCGCTATAGAAACAAAGAAAATGACGGTTAGAGGTATCAAATTTGTATGCAGCTTTAGTATTATCTGCAGGCGAACATAGTGATTTCGGTCCACCCGTAGGAGTCGAAGTCGGAAGTGTCTTATGATTTCTGTTAAGTGGAAAGTGGTTAATTAGAGATCGGTCTAGTTTTTTGTTACCCAACTATAGCCATCGTCTCAAGAGTTGAGTTGGATAGAAACTGAGAATACGTGGGAACTATGCATTAAGATTGAAGTTGTCATTGTTTGCCATCTTACATTGGTAATTTTAAGGAATGCAAGGTCAAGCTATATTAATTAAGGGAGGACCCATGCATGATTGCGTCCTTCGTGATGGCCAGTCCCCTCAAGGAAGGTCACCATAATATGGCATGTATATTATCATGATGTTGAAACAAATCAATATTATCATCTGAGGCAACGGTGGACACAACCAATATATCATACAAGCGAGTGTATTTTTCACTCGTGTGTGAAAGGTCAGCGGACTATCTTGGTCTAGTTTTAGGCAATAAATTGAGATTCACTAATCACTGGTACCATAAGTGATTGACAAACTTTCCCACGAATTCCTTCACCTTCAGCCACATGTCCACTGGATAAATTGTTGCTGAAAATTCGGAAAAAGCCAGTAGCAGTTTATGGCGGGCTGTGTCACCGTATAGGTATCGGTGCAAGAAACTATTTATAGGTCGCCGATAGTGGGTAGGTCGGGTGATGCAACCACTTGATGTAAATCGGGGCCTGTACCTTCAGGTACGACACGCCGGCCGCTGGGGCTATGTCGGCTTCCACAGAGCAGCCCGAGGCGCCCTTATGTCCCAATGAGGCACACGCCTTATAATTATTACATATACATATTTTAGAAAAATGTTATTTAAGTTTGATCGCGGTGGGTTTCGGAAATTCGCGGGTGTGGTATACTTAATCCATGCCTTCAATTTTAATTGCTTTGTTTTTGATAGAACCTTGATGAGGTGAACAGGAGTTCGAATTTGGGATCTAGCCTCTTTTCGGACAGACTGGTTGGTGATTGACATTCATGTGAGACACTTGTACCTAGGGAATTCTGTATTCAGTAGCCGTGAGATTGATGAGACAGTATGGTTTGTTGTTGTGCAATCGTCACACTTGTTTCCGTTGGTATTATCCAACCCACCGAGTAAGTAGCGACTAGCGACTGGGAACCACATTCATTCGTGGGGTGCGGTCCCTGAAGAGCTTGCGAAATATTTCTTATGTGCCTCCTTCAGATAAGGTAGACAAGAGTCACAACGATGGGGAGCTATCACCGAAATTCACGTACATGAAGTTTTTTTTCTTCCTTAGTTGTTACCTACTGTTCTTAAGGCGGAACCCTACTATTGACCAATGTCGAATAATCACTAATCGAATAAAATGTGTTTGACGCCTACTGCAGACACCCGGGCTTTGGCTCTCCGTATACACTAAAGCGGAATATTGCTTATTCCTATAGCAATTATAGACCTAAACATCATAATATTAAAGGTGATTCGTCACTAGTGGGGTGCATAGCCCCTATATGGGAAGTAACATTTATGCTCCCATGGAATTTTCCTTGTAGCTAAGTTCGCCCTGGTCTCCCTTGTATATAGTTGTTTACTCTCTGGTTAGTAATTTCATCTCGAAGCTGCTTGAGTGGTGGTTGAACCCTTGCGTGTAGTCACCCTCTTCATAGACGCATGGTTGCAGTTAGCAATGTGTGCCTGAGCAACTTGCATTCGTAGGTGTGTGTGTGTGGCGTTATCGGTGTCTGCATCTCACGCCCGCATGCCGTCCCTGGCCCATTGTCGGAAAGGTCAGACCTGAGGGGTGGGGTCGCCTTATTCTTTCACCCAGCTGGCAGCGGGGATCCAGGTTCAGCCCACTGTTTCTCCCTTCGGCTGAAGAAGTCGTCTTGCGCAACACCTCTCTCAGAGAGAAGGGAGACTATTGTTTCCATTCTTCTTTTACTAACAGTAGGTACTGAGATTTCCCCCTAATTGGAGACTTTTGGGTCACCCCCGCAGATCTCCGCCAAGATTCGAAAAGTTCAGTGAACTGTTGCTTGACCGCCCATGACTTAACGTTTACTTCGTTCACCGATAGTGACCGTGAAGTTCCTCACGGTGGCATACATTACATATTTTGCAATCCGGGCGGGAAACCAGGTGGACATATCCCGTCCGTAAAGATAATTATTTACAGGGCTTTACCATATGCACCACGCCTCTTTATAACTTGCTTTCCCATGTTGGTTGCGGAAGCACCACTGGCTGATTTTCTTTCAGCCTACATTATGGTTCCTGGTCAGCATTTCAAGGTCCAAGAGATCCAACCTGGGTGTAAGATAATGGGGCAAATGACGTTTTCTAGGCGTTTCCCTTCAAGCAGCTTGCCGCATTATTTCTGTGAGTGCGTCATGTAGGTACTTCGGGAAGTGATTCATGTTTTAAATATTACTGTAATTAAAGCCAAATGGTTAGGTGGTTCGTGGGATTGGTTCTTCTATTTTCTGTCTCCTTGAATAATTTGGGATCAAATGGTATGTGAGATTTTTTTAAAACTTCTTGATCTTGAAGCATGGATCCGCTGAACATTCGACTCCGGCCAGTTATTACTCTTCTCTTTTTTAACATTTGGCTTCGAGTGGATTGTGTGGACTGTAAGTGAATGGTAAACAGTAATTCCCAGTCCCCTGTAGGTGAAATGAATGGGATCGATGTCCTCATGGAGGGCAGTGGTAAAACCTGGGCCCCGTTCAGGTTGATCCATGACGTAACGAGTCCTCGATATTTCTCGGTTACCGAACACCATACCTTCAATGGAAACCAGCGCACTCCCCCCTCTTCACACTACATTCCGTTCGTAAAACCCATCAAAAGATTTTGCATAAAAATCGGTCAACCCTGTCGCCACTATGTTGGCTTGTCCTTTGTTTCGGAGTCCAATCTATCGGAGACAGCAGAAAGTATCTCATAATCCAAGATATCAGTTCAGTTTGTTCAGTTTAGTCATACTGTTGGACTTTGATCTCTTTCTAAGATGAAATAACAGGCATACAGTTAGTTATTTCTTATTAGTTTTGGATAGTTGTCGTAGAACCCGTAGTCGCTCGTCTCCGATTACTTTAATCGTGAGCCAGCTAATCCGCCCAATTTTAATACGCTGTAAAATGAAGGAACTTCAAGAAATTACCCGATAATTGATATAATTTTCGGTTGGATAAGTCCTGTCCGAAATCGACGACGGGTTGCTTTCGCCAGCTGTCGTGGATGAGCACGCTCGGTAATAGTGAGAAAGTGATGTAAAAACGGTGTATGCTAAACTGCTCGAGTGAAGCGGTGACGGCCTACGCACCAGTGGCCTTTCTCTCGCGCCTCGCGTTCACCGCTAGGCTCACACTGCTGCCGGTCAAAAATCAGAGACGCGGTTGCCGAAGAGCTGAAAAAACTACTCTTCGCTGGAAGCTGGCATTCTTCCATCATGTTCATGATATGGATTTCGGAAGTAACGCGACACAAGGTTGTTTGGTGTCAACCAGATCACCTCGTAGGCTTCCGTCACCTCTGCCCTTTCATATATCAACTGGTTGTGCTCTGTGGCCGAGTGATGGTGTGATCGGGCTTGAGCCCCCGGCACCTGACCCGACGTGAGTTGCGCAACAGCTTCACTGGTTCAAGGTTATAGAAACCAGCCTTCCACATACCTTCATGACATCGTCGGGGCTGCGGTTAGTTGGGGTCTGTCCTATGGGTGGGTGCTCCCATACCTAACACGATGACGTCAGGGGTCAGCCATGTATAGGTGTGGATCTGGTTCAGGTCTTATGCACCAGTTCAAAGTTGTGCGAACGAAAACTGGCTTTTTGTTTGATAATCCGATGAAATAACCTAGTTTGATTTCGTCTGTGATAAGGGTTCTTGTTATGTGAGGGTTTTCAGTTGTTTTCCTTTGTTTCTATCATCATAATTTGTTATGCTTGTGGGAAGTGTGAATGAGGGTGTTTCCAGCTGCAGTTGAGCAAACAATGGTTATGGCATTGCGATGTGGAGAGTGCCTCGCAGTCTCGCACCTCATCTGCCATGCACGAGCCAGCTTTCTGATGGAAAGTGACGCTAGCGGAGTATGTGTGCAGCACACAATGGAAACCTCCAAATGGTGGTAGTCCACGTACTTCGCGCGTGGAAATGAGGTGGTCCGTGAGGCATTAATAAATGTACCAACAGGTAAAAATTCACATGAGGGGCGAAAGTGGTCCAGTTGTCCTGCTCAATTCATCCAGCTGTCTGGAGTGATTAAAATGACAAGTTGTCGTGAACGAGCGTGAGATTATTCAATGGAAAATGGAAATCAGTATTTAGATATGACCAGTGACGTAATCAAACGAAACTGCTTTGTTTAGAAATATTTGATTCCTAAAGGGCTGTATATGGTTCGCCTACCCCAATTAATTGCTTGCGTTGACCTGTTCATTTAGTGGCTTTCCACACGCATCGGGCTACCTGAAGAACGGCTTTACTTTGTAGAATTCCGGTTGTGTTCCTGTTTCATCCATTATTCAGGCGAGGTTCGGGGTTCAATCTTATGTGATATTGTAGTAAAAATATGGGATGCGTAACGGGTTGGTCAATTAGTCATGTTCCCTTAATTCGTGTTTGGTAAAGCCTGAAAGCAATAACGCATATACTTATTCAAGTTTTCTCTTAACACGGAAACGATTTGAAGTTGGTTAAACTAAATGAAATTTGGGTATCATGCGTAACAATAATCTTATAGATTTCCGTGTTCACATGAAGTCATAGGAAGTAATAGATGACGCACGTTGATAATAATCATTTCAATAGAAGCTATTTCAAGGCACGATACCTACGGTTAGAGTTCCTTGATTGATCCTATCACAGAAATGAGATCACGATCGTATTTGAAGCTATTTCTTCTGATTTGGCACTAAGTTCCGTGATCGATCTGTATCACACACATCATGCTATAATGAGGAACCATCACTAGATGCTGCTCCAGTAAGCGTGATGTACCCCGAGTTCCTTGATCGTTGCTATCATAATACCACGGCCGGTAGGTCAGGAAGGTCAGTCGATACCGCAGGGCCCTTACGCAGGAAGTGGAGCAGAATCGCGACGGGTCTCAGGACTCGCGACAGGTCTTCGCCAAGGTCCCTGCAAAGCGGCGACGAGGCAGACTCTTGTGACGGGGCCTTCAGGCGTGTGCCATTGAGATCGATGAAAAAAATGGCACTAGACTCGCCGCCGACGTTGGGGTTATTACATCGACAGTAAATGCTACTGACATGTGGTGATTATTGTCTCCATCCTTGTTTGGTTCTGGTCTGGCACTAGAAGTTGCTTGAGCACTGGCAGGTACAAATTCTTTGTACGTAGTCAGAGAACTTTCCCAAACGAGCTCTTGAATTTTTCTCTGTACAATATCTCTAAATTGCGATAAATAAGAAAAGTCTGTCGCAGTTTTCATTTCTCCTGTGTGCACCCGACTCATGAATTTCAGCAGTTTTTTCTTGGACGTAACCTCGGCAGTTTCACTGCGTAAAGTTCCTACCCACATTCTCCTCCCCAGTTTCCCACTGGTTTTCGAGATTTCCCCTTTTCCCCTTGAAAAATTAAGTTATGCTATGTGAGCACTGGAAAAACCGTTGCAGTTATGAAAACGTGAGTTATTGTAGAACAAGTACTCGGAATGTCGACAGAGAAAACAACCAAGATGGGCTAGTTTGAGGCTAGCTGAGGACCTAGAGTGGTGACACACCTCGCATGACACACATGACCAACGGCAGCGCGACTTGTTGCTAACTCCAAGCCGGGTATGGAACTGCCTGTGAGCGACCCATGTTTAAGGGAAATGAGGTTGAATTGGTTTGATGGAAAATTGGGTTTGTTGCTAATAATTGTAGTAGAAAGAGATGAATGTGGCCCGCACTGCCTCATTTCTGTGTTACGACGACGACGTAACAGGAGGAGTGGTCCTGATTTACATGGAGCAAGTCACCTCCTTCACCGCCGAGTAATGGAGCATTAGAGCACTCGGTTGAATTTAAGTACTGTAATGTATGTCATTTGTGTCAATCAAAAATTGTAAGGAGGCGGAACTCCATTGTGCCACGTAATCCAGGGGGTACCTGTTTTTACGATCCAGATTGACGAAAGTATGCTATGGCTGTTAGTTCTTGTCTTGTTTTTAAGCCCTTTAAGGAATCGTCATCGAAGAGGCCGAAAGAAGTAAACCAGATGATGACGCGCATTGAGGCTAATCCTAATCCCACCCTTCCCCTGTGTAGAATCCATCGGATTTGTTTAAAGCTTCTGTTTGGTTTTACACCATCGGTCTCGTGTACAACACGTCGTGTATTACCTATATAAAGAGGTGCGTTCGGTGGGTCACCCAGGTTGCAGCGATTACGAACTATTGGCTCAGCACCAAGCGAAATGATTAAGAATGTGTTTGCGGGGCGACTAGGTGTAAATGGCAGTTAGATAATCGCCGTGTTTGGGCCTGGCCCTGGAGTGGACCACTTTTACTCTCGCTATGACAACAGCCTTCTGTCACGATGCACTCGTCTCTGTTTGAATCGCTGCACTGTCCTCCCTTCTTCAAGCTTTCTCTCACAAGTGTCTTGCAATCGGCGTCCATACCGATGAACGCCCTTCATCCTCGTGAAATCAAACCTTACCCATACAGTTTTAATTTTTTTATGTCCCATTCTCTCGACCCCTCTTGTTAGCCATTCCTCCGTCTGAACTCAGAATAGAAAAACCTGTGCGAGAATTCCTTCAGCTCCACGAACGACCACTGAAGAGTTCTGACAACTTACCCATCTTGCGGTATCTGTATGTAGACTATACCTGAGGCACCCTGCTTCATTAAGCAACGACTACTTTCAAGCCATAAAATTCCGCGACCTTGTGACGCATCTCTCCTCGACGACAGATTTCTCATATGGTAAATGAGCCTAACAAGTTGTACTACTATTACTGGTACTATAAATACCGCATTCTAATGGCTCTATTCACATCAAATGGGTGTAATTGGGAGGAGGTGAAACTGGATGGAAATCCGAGCGAAGAAACGTCACGTCAGTTTCACATGTGGCGTATTCATCATTCACTACAGAGGCGCGTGGATAACTGTGCATGGACAGTGATAAAGAATGCGCATGTCTTTCGTTGGAGAAATTTGTTGGGCTCGAAGAAAAAACTGTTTGAGGTCTGGATAATCTGGAAGGACAGAAGGACACAGGGTAGGGAAGTGGGGGGTTGCTTTCCCATTATATCGAGGAGGTAGAATATAGAAGAGGGAGGCTCGAAAGCTTACTATGATTTTTCTCTGGTGATCTGACTTCTTCGAGTTTGCGGTGGGACGGGGGGAAAGACTAAAGATAAAAATAGGTACTTATAAAAAACTGATAGGGGCAGTATTGCGCAAAGGAATTCCTAACCTCAGCCATTCAATTTTAAGAAGTCAGAAAAAATTGGCGTTAGTGCGGCTTCTTCCGGTAACAACCTTGAATCTTTTGTCAGACTTTGACAGCCATGCCTGAAGGAAACATCCAGGTATCTACTGGTTAGCGTGACCAATAAAAATAGCTTCAGGGGCCAATAGAACTCAATTTCAACTGCGTAGAACGCTATACCAGGTATAGGTACTTGAAACTAGGTATAGGTGCTGCTTCCATACCCGTATCTGTGTTATGCTTCCAGTTTGAAGGACATTCATTTTTTGCGGCATGGCCTTGAGCCTGTTTGTGTATTTGAAAAGTCATGTCTCCGTTTTTGTGATGCTCTATATACCTAGCTATACCTGCATAATATTCTTTGAGTGCACATCCTATTTTACACCCATGTATAAACCTACACAGGTGAATTGTCGGCGCTATTACCTACTACTCTATGCGCATTTAGTAAAGCGGATTGAGTCGTATCGTATCGAAATCAAAATCTAAATAAAGATTTCCTACCTATAGACAGTGAATTTCCTATATTCTTTACCTTCGTGATTTGTTATGCAGAATATTTAAGTTCTTAGGACATTTAAAAAACTGTAAATGTGCTGATTAATTTTTTTTTAAGTTATACCACACCCTAATTACCATGAAACAGCTGCTGTATAATATTCTTTTCATTATGAATACCCATTTAATTTGAATTCCTACAATAATTTCGATGAACTTACCAAGGGCAGCTATTGTGAGCACCACAAAACAACTTTTCATGATTGACACTTATTAATACTTAAATTAAAGAAATAAATAGTCCGCGCGGAGGTTTTGAACTGGTTCGGGAGCGCGCGCAAAGGTGAGTATTTATACCTGGCCGCCATGCTGGATGTGAGCGACCTACTCTCCCTCCCCAGTCACAACGGCTGAGCTGCTGCAAACTACAGCACACTGTTGCCGAACACGTGTATCTACCTGCAGACACATTAAATGAGCTACACTAAGGGGCAGTCTGGAACAATCCGCCTAGTTCGACGACAGGCTACAGCATTCTTAGGCCAACCACGTGGCTTGAGTTTATTGACACAATATGTGAGCTACACAGAACCGGTAATTGACTGTATTAAATAATTGTCAATTTTTATAGAGTTTTTTGTCCAAATGCGAAAATATTGCGCTCAAGAAACTGACTATTCAAGGTCGATCCAACGGCCCTCAGTTGCAGTTAACTGGAGGATTAGTATATTCGACGATCCCCTCGTAAGTAAAACCAAACTCTTCACTGGAAAAGAGCAGAGGCTCAATTGTTTGGAGCCATGGGCACCCCACACGCACCCCTTGGTTGTAGCACTGCCCTAAATCAATCCAAAATAGTGACCGATGACTTTAACCGGCCATTAAATTAACTTTAACCGATTCATTTAATTACCTTATTTATTTTAGAACAAAACCTACCTATCTAGGTCTAAAAAAAGTTTTGGAGCGCCAAATAGTGAAATGACTGCTTAGCTACACGAAGAGAATTTCAAAATCAGGTATGGTTATTTGTGCCGATTTGAAAAATGGTCTTGTATATTATGGAGTATAATGTGAGTTGTGGCGGACTTGCAGGCAACACAGGCAGCTGCCGAGCGCCTCTAGGAGGGCGACTGGATAACGGCTATATACCTACGAACTATCGTCAATTATTTCCAACGAAATATAGGAAATCATCATGCAGGGAAGGAAAATAAAGGAATCCACTAGTGAAAAAAAAAAAAATAGGAAAAAGAAAGTCATTATAGTGAAGAGGAAAGTGTAGGAAATAGGAAATCATTATTTGAAGGAAAATTGGTAGGTGTTGTGTTATTGCCAAAAATAAAGCTTGTCGCTGTAATTAAGGATTCGTTCTGATTCGAGACTAAGTTAAGCTAACTACTATACCTAATACACATAACTTTATTAGTCAGAAAGTAGCACCATTTGGGGGGGGGGGGGGGGGGGTAACAGTGAAAAATATCATATGTATATTTTTAAGGAGATATCCTGTCAGAATAAATTATTCTGACTGACTGCGTGAGTGAAGAGTGATTAGAATGCCTCCGAACAGCCACGGATAACCGTATCTCTGATTTCAGATTTTTACTCTTCGGAAAACTTTTTTTTTTTTTTTTTTTTAAATATCGATAGTTCAGGAAGAGTACCTGCCAAGTTTTCAAACATCGAGTTCACCACTCTACGCCTCTGTGTGACCTTGTACCGTGGCTAGAACCCGGTCCATGGTGGACTACAATCTCGGCGAGAATTCCGTCATGTAAGTAAGTTTAAAGGTTGGCGCGAATGAGAGCGGTGCGCGCGGCTTCGAGAAGGCCGTTGGGAACCCATGTGTGGCGATTCTGTGGTTAGCTTATGGAGAGTGGAGGTGACCAGGTCTGTTGATGAATTTTCCTGTGACTCTCTGCTCAGCTGCCGTTGCGAAACGTTCTAAAATATTTTAACAAGAAACCCTGCAATTTTATTATGTTCTATGTAATTTTAATCTTCGACTAATATGTTATATCTGTGTCCCCAAATTGGTGAGTAAGATTTTTATATGTTTTGACGGAATTACTTAGTGATTTTGAGAACAAAAAACTTAGTGAGAGAGTCCAGGAAATGCCATCCCAGTCTGGTCATGACCCACTTTTCCGTAGGCTGACTTAGGGATCGTTATGCATTGGTTTCCAATGGCTTTTAGGGGCAACTGTGTCGGGGCGTGCCATGGAGTAGTCCCGCAAAGGCCGGAGGATGACAGCACCATCCCTTTTCTACCAACTATGATGATGACCTGTAATGACGGATTGAGGGCACCCGGAAGTCAAGGTCGAGAGATGATGGACACCTGCGTCGAGCCGTGAAAACCTGTGCAACTATGATGAGACCGGCCTCGAACCAACGACTTCTGTAACCAAGGTGAACTCTTTCCTCTCTAAGCCACCCCTTCAGACATGCGACACATCTCCTCGAATGGTTTTTCAGCTCCGTTGACTTTTTCTAATCCTTAAAACAGTTCTACACCGGATCCTTCTCTTTTACATTTGCTACAACCTGGAGACGGTTTTTCTGGCTCTGTACGTCTCGCGAATATTTTGATCTTTATTCTACTTTAATGCCGGAAGCTAGAGCCAGTGGCGCCCAAATTAATTCGATCCTTTAGTTCTTTACCAGCCAATTTAATAGTCAGTAGTGTAATGCCAGATTTAGCAATAGTAGCACTATAGCACCTTATCCACTGTAATCTGAGGAACCGTGCCATAGCGCCCATATTTACTCTCTTTTTTAATGATAATTGTTTTGCTGGTTCTTTTAACTGTCATCGTATTAGACAAGATCTCATTTTTTTACATATTTCAGTCTCCTAAATCACTAGCTAGGTACCTATTTCTGATTCCGGAAGGATATTGAGACAAAGATAGTAGTGTAAGTACCTTTTATTCTATTTCACCTTTACTGAAGTTACGTTCTTTACTATTCATACCCGCCTGAGATGAGCTAGTTTTATGGCAGGGATACGGGGGGTCCTAGACAACCAGCCCCCACCACACTCTAAATGGGTGTAGGTACAACTTTTAGCGCCCGATCGTGAGGCAACAGTAAAGTTTTCTTAACTTCAGTAAATTTCAGTAAATTCTTAGTAGTTTGTCTCTTTATCCTTCTTGATGATGGAATAGGGGCCTGGTTGGTCTGATTCAAGTGTAAGCAGGTAGGTGCTTGATAACTTCGTGCGTGAGTTCGCACAGATGAAGTCGTGTGGCTTTAATTAGTTTTCCTTAATTTATTTTGATCAAGTTTATGCTGGTTTTCAAATTAATTTCTTGAGGTCAAGGTCGATGAAGGATTTATTGAAGAAGCTGTTGGAGATCTGACCAGGCTTGTTCTTTAATGACTTTTTCGTTCTTGATAGATAGGTATTTTAGGTTTCAGTTTTTCAGCTTTCTACTTACTGTTCAATTGCTTCGACAGACTTAGAAGCGTTAGTCATGATTATTCATGAATCCCGAATGCTTTATTTGCTGGATTTTCCATTTTAATGAGCTTTGACATTGATGGGTTATAGAGTCTAGTATTGTAAAGTAATTCAATGCATTTGTTTTCCCAAATTTAAAAGCTCAGGTTATCCTTGTAGGATGTAGAAGGGGATGGTGCGCCATCCTATTTTTGGCCTTTTATTTTATGAATTGAGAGCAGAGAGTCTATTTTGTGTTTTTACGTTGAATGTTTAATTTCGTTTTAGAAAATTTCAATTTTTGAGATTTTGGTGAAGCAGTATTAGTAAGATGCCACGAAAAGGATTACGAGCCTACATTAATGGGCTCAACAAAGAGGCGTTGTTAAAATTATCTTGTGCTGTTTTTCAGAAGGATCCGGAGTATCGTTTTGATTCGAAACAATCCCGAGCTCAGTTGATGAAGTGTCTGAAGGGGAGGTTAGTGCAGGACTTAGAGTTGGTGCGTTCGATCCCATGCCTGGCAGAGGTAGCAGAACTTCATCCAGAGGAACCCGTAAGTAACGAATCTAATGACTCTGAGTCACACACAAGAGACAATTCACGGTCCAACAGCAATGATAATGTAAACAATGCGAATGGAAATAATACCAATGCGAATGATGATGATGATATCTCGGATGGTTTTAGTGGATTTGATGAGAATGACATACCCAAAAAAACCCGTGCTAATTTTAGTGACCAGTCATTTCTGGAGGAGGTGGTGCGCCTCACCACCGTGGTTAATCGCGCTTTGGCCGCGAACTCCAGCAATGATGGGTCATCTACGTCAGGTAGTGGCAATAGTCAGTCAAGGTCATCATCTATGGTGTCATTTATTAAGAGTTGTAAAATTCAAGATCTAAGTTTTGACCCTGAGAAGGGAGGATCGGTGTCTAAATTTTTAACAGGTGTAGAAGTGGTCATGGAGGACTACGAGTTCACCGAGAAGAAGAAGATAAACGTGGTTGCTCGACTTCTGACAGGTAGAGCACTAAACTGGTACGAGGGTCATGCCGGACAAATCGCAACCTGGGACCAATTCAGGAAGGAGTTGAAGGAGGCTTTCTCATCCAGGGAGCAGGACGATGAGTTGAGAGATCATCTAACCACCTATAAAATGTCTCAAAACGAAAAGTTAGTGGAATATATCAACAATTTAAGAGCTCAAAACCAGATGCTAATGGAACCAATGGAATTGGCGGAATTAAAAAGAATAGTCATGAAGAACATGTCCAAGACATACAAAATATTATTGTCAACTTCTACGGTGAAATTTAGTACCTTCGGTGACTTGGAGGCGGCAGCCAAGCGGGCAGATGCCATCCAGTGGGGTGATCAGAGACCTAAGGTGGGTGCGAGTGCTCCCCAGCGGACGACAGCAGTGCGCAGGCCTAACGTCAACGAGATTGAGGTTCATGATGAGATGGAGGTATCAGCGGTGCGCAATCCGGACGAATACATGGTGTGTCACAACTGTAAGGAGCTCGGACACCGTGCAGCCAACTGCGGCAAGGTCAGAAGAGTAGTCTGCGCAGGGTGCGGCAAGGAAGGGTACGTCCAGTCCAATTGTCCAAAGTGCTCGGCTGATGCGGAACGAGAAGAGAGGCTGGTTCAGCGTGTCGTCGAAGCGGTGATGAAGAAAATGTCGGAAAACTAGAGTCCTCGTCCGTAACACCAGGGCCGGAGCGAGGAGCTGAACTCCTGGTTAGTGAAGAAGTCGTTATGATCAATGAAGAGGTGACTGTGTCAACGCATACAGGGCGCGCAGGACTTGATGAGCGGCCTTACGTCCAGGTCATCATAGGGGATGACATCGTCATGGCGTTGGTGGACTCAGGAGCGTCGCGGTGTTTGGCGGGTTCGTTCATGTGGGAGATGCTGAAGGTGAAGGGGTGTTGGGTGCGGCCAGCGATGCTTTCGGGGCGTGCGGCGAACAACACCAAGCTAGACATCTGCGGCATTGCGAACGTGAAACTCCAGCTGGGTTCAAAGGTGTTTGTTGTTGAGTGTCTGTTAGCTAAGAATTTGTCCACTCCATTGATTCTAGGTGGTGATTTGCTGCAAGCGGCTAAGGCGATCCTAAACTACGAGGCTGGTACGCTTACCTTGACGGACGTGCTAGGGCCCGAGACGTTGCAACTGGTGCGAGCCAACGTTATTAAGGATCCTGTTGTAGTTAACTGCGTGGGTAATATCGAGGCAATAGAGCTACCTGATGGAGAAATTCTAGGACCTGAGTACATAGAAGACGGGGAAAAGGAGTTCGAAATGGCGCATGAAGCGTGGGGAGAGGGGTTTAAGGAGCAGCAGTGGCGTCCTCAGACCTTTGATCATCCAAACGTCGCGCATGGTGACGCCGAAAAGATTAACAGCTTTCTCCAGAAATGGTTCGAGATTTTCAAGGATTCTCCAGGTATATGCAAGGGATATGAAGCAGAAATTTATGTCAAGGATGGGCAGGCTCCAGTACACTGTAGACCTTATAATCTAGGTGCACCAGAGACGCTGTTGCTTCAGAAGGAGATTGATAGGTTATTGGCAGAAGGCAAGATTGTTGTTGGTGATGGCTTGTGGGCATCTCCAGCGTTCACAGTGAAGAAACCTTTTTCTGCGGAGCGTCGTATCGTTATTTCTTATGGCAAGGTCAATGAAGCGGTGCAGCCTATGTCCGGAGGGGTACCCAGAACAGATGATGTGATCCTAGGGCTGAGGCAAAATAGGTGGCGCTCTCAGATCGACTTAGCTCAGAGTTTCCACCAGATCAGATGTTCTGAGAGGGCGCAAACCATACTGCAGTTCATTTCTCCGACAGGGATGACGTACAAACCATTGATTTTGACTATGGGATTCCGGAACAGCACGAGTTTGTTCAGTAGCGTGCTGCGTAGAGTGCTGATGGCGTACATCGCGGATGGTTCCGTCATCTTGTATGTTGATGATATTATGGTCGTGAGTAATGGTTCGTTGGACGAGCATCTGGAGTTGGTTGGTAGGGTGATGAAGACACTGCGGGACCATGACATGCAGCTCAACTGGAAGAAGATCAGGATTTGTCCTAGGAGTTTGCTTGTTCTGGGTCATCTGCTCGAAGGTGATGTCTGTAGACCTAATCCAGAGAAAGTTAAGGCAATAATGGAATTTAAGAGGCCAACCAACGTGCGAGAAGTTCGTTCCTTACTTGGATCCATAGGATATTATCATAAGTACGTGAGGGATCTGGCTTACCTACTGAGACCGCTGCAGGACTTGCTGTGTCAGGGTAGAAAATTTGCGTGGGGGCCCGAGCAAGAAGAAGCGTTGCAGAAAGTGAGGGA
The DNA here is from genome assembly GCA_950004255.1 of Mesopsocus fuscifrons. Lineage (NCBI taxonomy): Eukaryota > Metazoa > Arthropoda > Insecta > Psocodea > Mesopsocidae > Mesopsocus > Mesopsocus fuscifrons. The sequence continues at coordinate 16,446,054 of OX465373.1, read as the reverse complement.
GTACATGGCATCCGATGCTGTGCTCGTGCTGGCGGATTTATCCAAGCCTCTGAGGCTGGAAGTGGACGCGTCTGCGAGAGGAGTCGGAGCAATTTTACTCCAGGAAGGAGATGTAGAAGGAAGCACGGAAGGCGTGATTGAATACTTTTCTTATATATACAGAGGGGCGGAGAAGAACTACTCAGCAACGGAGCTGGAGGCGTATGGACTCGTCCTAGCCACGGATCAGTTCAGGACCTACCTTCATGCATCGCCGTTCCCGACGACTGTAGTGGTGGACCATCAGGCACTCGTCTGGTTGTTCAAGCAACAGCACACCAAGCCCAGGCTGGCGAAGTGGCGGGTGGTGTTGAGTGGGTACAACCTTCGTATCGTACATAGGAAAGGAACTGATCACGTGATGCCAGATATGCTAAGTAGATTGCTGCCCAAGGAGGAGGAGATCAAGAGTGACCAAGAAGTGGAGCTGAGTGCAGTTCTTCTGGAGGAGTTTGCGGACTCTCAGGACCCGTGGTATGTGCAGCTAAGGACAAAGGTTCTGAGTAAACCTAGCAGTTATCCCAACTTTACTGTAAGAGACATGGTCCTGTATAAAGCTGTGATGGACAGATCGATGAGTGAGAAAGTCTTGCGTGCTGTAGTACCTACTCCAAGTCGCCAGACTGTATTAGAATCTTATCACGACTCTCTACATGCTGCACATGGTGGGATAAATAGAACGTTCACTTCAATCCAACAAGCTGGATACTATTGGCCACGTATGTTCAATGACGTCAGACGGTACGTCACGAGTTGCACAGTATGCGCGAAGAGCAAGGTACCAGGAGTCGTACCTTATGGACTGATGAAGGTGAGACCTCCGAGTACGAGAGTTTTCGCCGTGTGTTACATCGATCTCGTCGGACCTCTAGTGCGTTCGAAGAATGGGTTTAAATACCTGGTAACGTGTGTCGATGAGGCGACGAGATACCTGGTGGCGAAGCCTATAAGGACAGCGACTGCGAGTGCTATTATAAAAGTCTTACAGAATGACGTGTGTTTGGTGCATGGGAATCCTGAGGCATGGGTCCATGATCAAGCCACGCAATTTAAATCAAAGGTATTTACTGATTGGTGTACGAGTAATGGTAGTGTGTCATACCTAGTACCTAAGTACCTACCACGAGTGAATATGGTGGAAAGATATCATCGAGGAATCAAGACTGCCTTGATTGGAATATCCAAAAAGCAGTCGGATTGGTGTGAGATGATACCCTACGTAGTACAAGCTATGAATTGCTCGAAAAATTCTTCAGTAGGAGTACCGCCTGTGATGTTAGCTATGGGAAGAGTTCCCAGGACTCCATTCGACATTGGTAGTGGAGTAACGACGGGTGAAGCGGAGCCTTTCGACCCGGAGAAATATCTTGACTGGATCAAGGGACGTTCCAAGAGAATCTGGGAGGTAGCGCGAAGCTCTGTGATTGCCGCAAGGACCCAGATGGCCAAGAGGTACAACCTCAGACGTCAAGATAAAGAATTTAACGTTGGTGACATGGTCTACCGAAAAAGCTTTTTCAAGAGCAGTGCTGCTGACAAGATAACGAAATCTCTTGCAGAGAAGTATATTGGTCCTGTTGTTGTCTCCAGGAAGCTGTCCAGTACACAGTATGAGCTTCGTACGATGAATGGTAAATGCTTAGGTACTTTTGGTATTGATCACCTGAAACCATTTGTTCCCAGGGATGATGACCTCGTTGATTAGTGATAGTCTTTTTGTTTTATTGTTGAGTAGTTTAGTCATATTTTAATTTTTTAGTCTAGTGGACCGGTGATGTGTCTCTTGTCTGTGTCTTGGAGTCATTCCAGTGCGACGGACGGCGTGGCGTCTGCTGCTGATGCGTGGTTCTGGAGGAGGCGGTGCTGTACCGTGGCTAGAACCCGGTCCATGGTGGACTACAATCTCGGCGAGAATTCCGTCATGTAAGTAAGTTTAAAGGTTGGCGCGAATGAGAGCGGTGCGCGCGGCTTCGAGAAGGCCGTTGGGAACCCATGTGTGGCGATTCTGTGGTTAGCTTATGGAGAGTGGAGGTGACCAGGTCTGTTGATGAATTTTCCTGTGACTCTCTGCTCAGCTGCCGTTGCGAAACGTTCTAAAATATTTTAACAAGAAACCCTGCAATTTTATTATGTTCTATGTAATTTTAATCTTCGACTAATATGTTATATCTGTGTCCCCAAATTGGTGAGTAAGATTTTTATATGTTTTGACGGAATTACTTAGTGATTTTGAGAACAAAAAACTTAGTGAGAGAGTCCAGGAAATGCCATCCCAGTCTGGTCATGACCCACTTTTCCGTAGGCTGACTTAGGGATCGTTATGCATTGGTTTCCAATGGCTTTTAGGGGCAACTGTGTCGGGGCGTGCCATGGAGTAGTCCCGCAAAGGCCGGAGGATGACAGCACCATCCCTTTTCTACCCTGACACAGCAAGTCCTGCAGCGGTCTCAGTAGTGTAATGCCAGATTTAGCAATAGTAGCACTATAGCACCTTATCCACTGTAATCTGAGGAACCGTGCCATAGCGCCCATATTTACTCTCTTTTTTAATGATAATTGTTTTGCTGGTTCTTTTAACTGTCATCGTATTAGACAAGATCTCATTTTTACATATTTCAGTCTCCTAAATCACTAGCTAGGTACCTATTTCTGATTCCGGAAGGATATTGAGACAAAGATAGTAGTGTAAGTATTTTTTATTCTATTTCACCTTTACTGAAATTACGTTCTTTACTATTCTTACCCGCCTGAGATGAGCTAGTTTTATGGCAGGGATACGGGGGGTCCTAGACAACCAGCCCCCACCACACTCTAAATGGGTGTAGGTACAACCTCCATCGTCCATCTTCCATCCTTCTTCTATTGTTTTACTCCTCTGCCACCTTCTGATTCTGTTCTTTTCGATATCTCTTGTTGTTGTCTAGTCTAGCTGTTGTTTTCCACGTTCATCCTAGTACAATAATTTACATTTACCAATGCAGTCTACGTTCCTATAGGTAGATGAAAAAAAAAATAACAATTCAAAATTCGCATGCAAGAGCATTCAGAACTCTAACAGTTAAAATGGAAGAAGTTCAGTAAAATCAAAAAATTGACTTTTGGCGTGAAATGAAGTGCAACTATATCGTCAGACCCTTTTATTTTCTGTCGTCAGTATATTAGGGGTGGACCATTGATCTTGGAACTTCTACCGATTGCTTGTTATTTTTACCAGGTCATTATTCGCTTTTCCGTGGAGGAGCCTTTGCTTGTGCTTGATTCCTCCCTATAGAGCTATATGTATAGCTCCGAGGGGTTAACCACTCGTTGGGAATCTCGTTGGGAATCATTGGAAATCTTTACGAAATCTCAGGGAATCTTGGAATTTTTTGGAGTGGTTACCCCTTCGGGGTTCATCTTTCTATGAATATCGTTGGGAATCTTTGGAATTCTTTATGGAATCTCCAGGACTCTCTGGAGTGGTTACCCCCTCGTATAGCTCCCTCATTTGGGGCTTGAAGCGTTAGCCTTAAGAGTTTATGTTCTGCTTTGGAAGTAACTGTGCCCAGAGCTCATTTCCTAGTAATTTTTATGATCTTATATCAAAACATGACTTTGCTTTACAATTGTTTTCAGACACTGGAGACAAGCAGTGCATGCTGGTGTTCGGTGATTGAGTAGCGGATGAGTCATGCCATTCAGACATTCACGACTGGATAATGACTGTCGCCGACGCAGCTACTCCCATCGACTGGGTCGGCTCCTAAGGCCCGTTACCTTGCAAGGTCTACCACAACACCTAAGGTATGATGCATACCTATATCAAGAACTTACGTTCCGTTTCCCGGTAAAGGCCTGGAAGCTCAGACCACCACTCATTAAGGAACTAATTATCTACGCGATCAACTTAGCGCCTGATTAATCAACTGCGTACTCAGCAAGCCGACAAATAGAAATGTAACAAGTTAACAAGTTTATATTGTAGGAATGTCGGGTTTATCCTGTAGGAATGCCGGAAGGGTGGAAAGAAGTTGGCTTTTGTACTGTAAGAATGTCGGATGCTCCGTGGAAAGGCGGGTTGTTGAGATGTTTGATGGATCTTGCAATTGAAGTTAAAAATTAATTATGTAAAAATAAAAGCGGTCACCTGAATTCGACAGCTTGGTAAGAAAATTGTCAAAATTTACATGTGGTTCTGCGTGGCTTCTTCATGCAGGAAAAAATAGTTGTGCCACTTTTCAAACTCTTGTTATTGAACTTAATGAAGACTGCACGATATCAATCGAAATTGATCAGTCTCGTTTCAACTCTCATCCGCTCTATTCCGATACCTGGTCTGGCGTCTGTGTTGCACAGAGAGTTATACCTGGATGCTAGCAGTGACCCGACGACGTTACGCTACGCCCCAACTATGAAAACTGCCCGAGTACCTACCTGTTTAACTGAGTACATCCATCCTGCCGTAGAGTTGTCCATGAGATCCTCAGCAATTTCAGGAGCCCTGGGTGGCTATACATGCAGAGCACCAGTAGTTGAGAGAAGAAAATTTCAATGCACAGTCTGCTTTTGACATTGTATAATTCCCATTTGCCTACTTATCATGAGGGAGTTTATACGCTACGCTAGTACCCTTCTCTTTGGCTTCTTGGGTTATATGTAATTGTAATTATGCATGAAACAGTTTCCATCCTCTTACAGATGCATATCCTTATCGAGATACCTTTTGTTGCAATTATTCTGATACCGATTGACTTCTAAGGCCCCCAATTTAGCCTTTCTTCATATTGTAGTTATACCGTGCAGCGACAATCTATCCACTTTGTCGCTTGCTCAATTTACTCATAGTATAGAGTGGGTATCAGGGAGTTTATCTACAGAGTCCATTATATTGATTTGGTTACATGGCTAGTACATTGTGCTGGGTAGCCTGAGGGGCGTGCCCACGCAGCGGCAGCGATGCATCCGCAGGTATGCGGAACCGATGATCGGCTGGAGCGCCTGACTTCTAGGGTGGGGACCGAAGACTCTGCAGAAACCTTGCTAGGACGGTGAACCACTTCTTAGTTCTGTGCCTCGGGCAATTTATTCTATGATCCATCTTTTTAAGTGACTCGCCTTGTTGTCAAGAGAACTTATCGTAGATAATCGGACTGCCCACTGGAGTCGGGAAGTCAAACGTAGGTGACCGAACCTTTAAGAAATCTTCAAGTCTTTGCCTTTCTGTTTCCTGACAGGCGACAGATGCTGCAGGCTCATTTCCAGAAGTTGTCGTTTCTCGTTTCCGCATCAAGAACACCGACTGTGAAACTTATAACTGCTGCGTAGGTTTATATTAAGTGAATCTCATTGTCTTGCTAAACCAGGCTTGATATCTTTACGAATATAACATCTGTCTGTCGACAATTCTATGCCAACAAACTCTTTCCTTTCTCTCCCTGGCGTCCGGCCATCAGAATTCCGCCAATATTGTCGCTTCCGATCGATCGATCAGTGATGGACGGCGTTCCCCGTCCATAATTTAATGTTTAAAAGTAGTTTTCGCTTCTTTTCATGAAGCAAACGCCGGCAGATCTTGAAGAGGAAGTCGGCGTGCTTTAATCAGCGCGCATGCGTAATTCGAGTGAGTAAGACAGGCGTGTCAATGTCGCGATCCTGACCGACATTATGCCGTGTCGAAATGTCATCTCTCACGCTGATGCCTGTGGCAGATCGCCCAGAGTACGATGAGCAAAATGTCAACCAATGGTGGAACTGAAAAACCACACACACAGTGCACCCTGATGATGAATAGTGACGTTTATTGTGGCCCTGGCCTTGTGTTAAGTGGAAAATTTGAGATTTACTTCATCATCGGGCAGTTCCTAAAACTAAATGGATATTGATAGGCTTCGTGATTTTTCTGAACAATGGTCCTCTCTTCTTTCTTCCAACTGCTGTACGATACCTCTGATCTGATCTGTCTTAGTACTATTTAGTTTTGAGTCCTCGACCCTGCGCCTCATGTGGCATAGGCGCTGCGAAGTCATATATATTGGTACTCCACTAAGGAGTAAGGTGAATGCCATCTCTGATGGCCCCTGGGGTGCGCAGACGAGTTTGACTTTTTCCAGACTGACAGTCTGGGCGCCTAGTCTGGATCCTGAGTCTAGACTCCAGACGTCGAGTCACCAAGGACACCACTCTGCAAGTGATGACAGCTGACTATAAGTGACCGCCGCTATTGGCATGATGAAAAAGGGTTGGGCTAACTCATGTCAAAGGTCAGTGCAGCAAAGGGACCTACTGTTCTATTTCGCACGAGGGTCGTTGGATAGTATCGGGTCACTTAAATAGTACATGCATGGCTAAGCCGTCAGGTATCCCGGAAAATTTTGTTAAGAAACGCACTTCTGCATGGGATGTTTAAAATTAATTCATGTACACAGACCTGCAATAAAATATTTAAAACTTCCTCGGTGTTTATCATTCTCACAGTTTTAAGTCATTACCTAACTGTTTTCTTTCGGGGGTCTTGTGATACTTTCCCCAAAGCCCCAAACTCATGGATACGTCTTCTCCTGTGACCAGTCTGGTCTATATACTAACCATTAAACAACGGTACTCTTTCACCGCCGTCTGTGAATAATAAAACAGGGAAGTATCCTAATAGGGCCCTGCTGGCCTCGCTCGAAAGGTGCGAATCCATTTGTTACAAACACTTAGGTATTGTTTTGTTGTTAGTTAGTGCTGCCATAGTAAAGCAGAGTGAGGTAGCTAGTTACGTTGTTGTTGCTCTTGTTGCACAACGCTGTAGCTAAAGTTTCTGAACGCTGGTTCTTCAGACTTCTTCATTTTGCGCAATAACTACTGGGCAGAAAACGAAAGCGAAATGTAGCGTCTCTAAGGCTGCGTCCCACCATACTTGGTTAGTTAGCGAACCTCATGTAGTTAAATTCGATTTTTTTTCCGTGCAATTATTGGAATTTAACTGGAGTTAAAGACTTCGAACAAACTATCGCTCATGCGGCTCATATCCCAAGCGGTCGAGGTTTGAATCCCAGTAATTGCAAGTCTCTCGGTTTTATGGTCAGCTGTACCCCGGCTTCGGCCACAAACGCCTACCTCAACAGGCGCAAAAGAAAAGAAAATGAAGTAGGTAAGTAGCTGACTATTCGCTAATCCAGTCCTACGTCAGTGGTGTGCTGTAGGTTAGGGAGAATCGAGGGGTTGACCACTCGTTGGGAATCTCGTTGGGAATCATTGGAAATCTTTATGAAATCTCAGGGAATCTTGGAATTTTTTTGGAGTGGTTACCCCTTCGGGGTTCATCTTTCTATGAATATCGATTGGAATCTTTGGAAATCTTTATGGAATCTCAGTGGAATCTCAAGGAATCTCTGGAGTGGTTACCCCCTCAGGGAGAATCGACAGTTAGGGAAATCAAATAAGAAATTTGAGCAATCATTCAGTCACATCAGTCAGTGACTAATCGTTTATTTTTAACTATTACTACGTTAGACTCAAGAGAAGCATATCTAACTACTTTTCTTGACTATCGACCTGTCTACCTAGGTATTATCGACCTAAACCAGTAACTAAAATGGCGTGAAGTTAATACATTCAAGAAACTGATCCTATCAGTATTTTGTCGATCAGTTAATCGAAAATATTTACAAGATTTCACGTTTGTTACTATTGTTTGCGAGCCAACGTCACTACAGCGATTGTACTTCTGCTACCGCTGTGTGTCTCGCCTTGTCCCTACATTGGTGCCTGTGTTCCTAAACTCCACATCTAGCCTGGTAGATGGGGAGGCAGGCCCCCGAAGGCGAATCAAAGCCATATCCGGACGGGCACGTCAGCAGACGAGTCTGCCCCTGGACGCACGCCGCTACGGTCCGGCAGTCACGCGAAAGTCGCGCAATGGCACCACGTCGGCAGCCTGCAAATGAGTAAAGAACAGGGACTATAGGTATATAGTATTGAAGAATATTTTCGTCACATGTACCTCAGAGGTCCCAATTTCTCATACAGGATAGTCCAGTCACTTGTTACATTCCTGTAATTCTTCTTGGAGTTGGGAATTCGATACCTAGAAGAAAAGGTTCGTCAGTGGTCGCGTTTTTTTTAAACATTTTTGGATGGTTTTGTTGCAGGTTGCAGTTTTTCGGGAATGCAAGGTAGAAAATTTTTGGTCAAACTTCTTAGGTTTTTTGACATTTCGGGCCGTTCAATATCTTACGTATGTTACAGGCCTATCTCAGTAAATCTTCAGCTAGTAGCCAAGTGCTATGCAGCTTCAAAACGAACGAAAACACGTTGATCACCGAGGCGTGAGGTCGTTGTACCAGAGAACTCGTGCAAAGACAAAAGAGATCTGGAATATTCGGCGAAGAGTGTAGAGCTTTACATAACTGACTGGAGATGAGTAGTAGGTCGCACGACCGCTGGCGCCGTGACTACTGGTGCGGTAATGGTGTCCAGGCTGCGCAAGCTGCAGCTGCAGCCGCTGACGAGTTGTTGCTTTCCTAACATGTACCTGCTGTACGTACGAGGTTTTTCCGTCAAGATCTGATTCACTTTTTAGTTTTAAGGCATCTTTTAATGACGTAAAGGGGTAATTAAGTATGCTAGGAATGAGTCAACCGATTTTTGACCTTTGATTTTTGGAGGTTTTTGAATCTATTTTCTTAGTTTTTGAATGGTTGAGTCATGGGAGGCAAAAAACTTCATTCTCATTCTTTATCCGTATTTTGCCAAAGATAAGTTGGCGGTGTTTGTAATTTGCCCATTTGAGGCTCTTCAGACTGTAGCTGCACTTTCTGGCTGAACAATGACGTTGAGATTAAGTTTTTAAAGAACCCTCCCATCTTTCATGTGTGTGTCATGTGGCGTCTGGTGATGGACCAGATGTATGCATGTATTTGCTCGCTCCATTGCTCCATATAAGCACTTATAGCCTGTGATCTTCAGGTGGTCAGCATAATGCTTTAGACATACGTGTAGGTACTTACTGTTAGGGAAACGTGGTAGTGACGGGCTCGGGTAACCTCCTGATGGCAGGCCTGGTGGTGGCGCTTGCGCTCCCTGCTGTTGCTCTTGTTGTCCGCCAAGCTCTTCCCCTTGTCCGCCAAGCTCTTGTCCCTGTCCGCCAAGCTCTTGTCCCTGTCCGCCAAGTTCTTGCTCTTGTCCACCAAGTTGCTGCTCCTCTCCTCCAGTTTCTTGTTGCCCCTCTTGTCCTTGCTCGTCAATACTGTTTTCTTCTTGGCCGTTTCCTTCCTCATCTGTTGGTTCCTCAGATGCCGGTATCAGTGGGATCCCTTTGCAGTCAACTCGGTATTCGTAGTCACACACTCCCAGCTCCTGCAATGAAAACGCGTACATTGACAGAATTCCTTGTCCTGAATACCTTGTAACTAGATCAATTATTAAACAACTGACTAACTGAGAAACTGAGCAATGTTGGTCCCATCTTTTTACTTTCTCGCTAGCCATATATGGCGAGAAAGTATTGTTTTCGTGCAAAATTTCGAAATTGAGATTTTGGGTTTCCCATGATCCTGGGGGTCCCCTGAGTCCAAAAAAGTGGTTTCTGGAAAAAGTCTGTCCGTCCGTCAGTCCGTCAGTCCGTCCGTCAGTCCGTCAGTCCGTCAGTCCGTCAGTCCGTGCAGTGCTCTAGCGCCTATACCGTTCATCCGATTTTGATGAAATTTGGTATGGACCTGTCTAAAATTACTGCCGAGACACATTTTCAAGGATTTTTTGATTGGTCAAAAATTGCGGCCGCTATTGTCAAAAAACCGCCAAAATAATTCAAAAATCGTGTTTTTGGTTAGTCGGACAAGCGCCGACGGTACACTTTTCAATCTATAACACTGAAAATTGGTAAGTGTGTTGACAAATAGATGCTTCGAGGTCATTTGCAACTAAAATTGAATTGGTTGAAAATTACGGCCGTTCTGGACCAAAGTTCGATCGTTTCGGCGCCATTCACATTTATTGACCGATTGTCATGAAATTTGGTAAATTTGTGTAGAACCATGTAACTTAAACATTTGTCGAACAGAATTTTGTTATCTTCAAAATTACGGCCGTTGTAGTCAAAAAAGTGTCGAAAATGAGTTGAGAATGAGAAACCACGTTTTTGAATGGTCGGAACGCATTTGGGACTACAGTAATAGAATGACAGCCATGAAACTTGGTGGGAGTGATCTCAGATAGATGCTCTTGGGTCATTTTCAACCGATTTTGGATTGCTTAAAAATTACGCCCGCAAAAAAATCTCAAAGAAATAAAAAAAAAAAAATCACATGGGGCGAGAAAGTTTAGTGCGACTGTTGTCGGACCCTTTATTTTTTTTGACTGGGTGTATGACAGATGATCATCCTTCGAATTCCCAACTATGCATTCTTGTGCAGGAATGCTACGGTATACGGTAAAGGAATATGCAGGAGGTTTTCTCAGTTCGAGGCTATTTTATACCCTCCTTCCTTAGAACAGAACGAAGAAAGATAATAGTTTTATTGCTCACATCGTTGTATGCGAGGCCTGCTGGACAAGTGAAGTTGTTGGGTGTGGAATCCACGCACACGATGAAGGCACCACAGTTGGAACTGCTGCGGAAAGTTCCAAAAGGAACGGGACATGCCCCACCTTCGGTGATTGGATCAGGTTCTACGGAAATAAAATCAGTCCTTTTGTAAGTAGATAAATAAGTGCCTACTTGGGGGGATCGTCGAATCTAGTCAGAAAAAATACGTACTTTTTCTCGTTTGCGCGGAAACTCGAAAGGTCCCTGTGGATAACAGAACTGTATGACGCAAGGGGTATCATAGTAGTTGCCCAAATTTTTCCCAGTGGGTTATCTAGAGTTATGGGACTTATGGGTGCAGGGTGATCGTCCAACTCATCATAATATGCTCTTTTAGGGGGGTTGCGGGGCGTGGCGCAGAGACCCACCTTCTCTCTTCTTCTTTTCAGCCTTCCCCGGATGATGACCATTCAGTCACTCTTTGCGCCAGAGACCAGAAACCCATGTACCAAATTTGAATGAACGTTTCGGCCTCTGTCTCTCTCTGTATACTGGTACACACGTTAAGTCACTTTTTTTTGGGGGGGGGGGGGGGGGAGGGGGGTCTGGGACTTCCGATTACTGCTTTGGAATAAAAAATAAAACATAGATTTTTTGTACTTGTGAGAAATGAGACTACACCTCTGTCGTTGAGAACTTACATGGACTAATGTCTATAATTTTGTTCTCGCACTTTCAACGAACCAATTTAGTGATGTAGTTATCTCAATTTTATTTTCAGTACTGGTATACTATGATAATAAAGAATAGACATGATTCATTGGACTTGGCAAACAATAATTGGCTAATAATTATTGGCCCTATTTGGTGCTGGGCACCTCTCGTACTAGTTCAATAAATCTGTTCCATCTATAGAGTCCGATTCCACACTCACGTCTACAGGATAATTACTTTTTAAAGTCATTATCGGTTCAATAGTGTTTTGAGGTGTGGTAAAATGTAATTTTTACAGTAGTATCTATTCATCAGCTCCCTCCCTTGGCGTATCTTAAAGCTTGCTCCACTCCCCTTCAACAGGATAATAAAAACTCCCTCTTGTGACTACCTACTACAGTGCTTGGCTTTCTTACAGCTATATCTACGCATTCAGAATTATTATAATGGAACAAATTGACTTACTTTCGATGACCCGGTCTCCACAGTTGACGTTCTGAGGGAAGTCACAGTAACCAAGCTCCTCATTGAAGAGCAAGCTCCCGCCGCACTCCTGCTCCACTGCGACATCGTCCCAGCAGTTCAGAAATCGGTTGCACGCTGTCTTGCTTGCGAACTGGCCTCGAGGTGCCCTTTAAAAATACCATTGGTACAGGTAAATAGAATACTTAAATATGTTAAGAAATGAAATATTGAAGCCTCTGAAGTTCTGCCCGCATACTTCTATTTTCTATTAATCCGCGTAGGTATTGCTACTAACTTGCATCCGTTGTTCGGTGAGGGGTTTTCCTGCCCCTGCTGTTCGCCAGTTTCAGCGTCTCCACCTCCTTGCTCCACCTCTTCCTGAGTATTTTCGCCATTTTCCTGACCCTCACTTGTTTCACTTGTCTGGTCTTCTGAGTCCGGCTGAGTAGGTTCTTCACTTCCATCTCCTTCTTCAGTTTCCTCTGGTTCTACAGGTTCCAGGACTTCTATAACGGTGGGGGGTTGGGGCTGGGGGTAGCCTGGTTGGGGCATGATAGGTTGAGGCTGAGGAGAAATTGGCTGGGGCTGCTCTGGGACTGGTTGGGGGTAGCCAGTTTCAGGCTCTTGGGGAACTAGTTCTGGCTGAATGGGCTGAGGCTGAATTGGTTGTGGCTGAATGGGCTGAGGCTGAATTGGCTGAGGCTCCTGAGGGTAGCCAGGTTGAGGCTGCTGGGGGTAACCGGGTTGAGGCTGCTGGGGGTAACCGGGTTGTGGCTGCTGGGGGTAACCGGGTTGTGGCTGTTGAGGCTGCTGTGGCTGCTGGGGGTAACCGGGTTGTGGCTGTTGAGGCTGCTGTGGCTGCTGGGGGTAACCCGGTTGGGGTTGCTGAGGGTAACCCGGTTGTGGCTGTTGAGGCTGTTGGGGATAACTTGGTTGAGGCTGCTGGGGGTAACCGGGTTGGGGTTGCTGAGGGTAACCAGGCTGCTGAGGCTGTTGGGGATTACTTGGTTGAGGCTGCTGAGGGTAACCTGGCTGAGGTTGTTGAGGCTGCTGAGGGTAACCCGGTTGAGGCTGTTGGGGATAACTTGGTTGAGGCTGCTGAGGGTAACCCGGTTGAGGCTGTTGGGGATAACTTGGTTGAGGCTGCTGAGGGTAACCGGGTTGAGGCTGCTGGGGGTACCCTGGCTGTGGGGCTGGCTGCGCAGGATAAGTCCAGGGTAGTTGATTAGGGTCCGTCGGTTGATTTCCTGATGTTATAACTTGAGGCTGCTGACCAGGATATTGTGAACCAGTCACTAAGACCTGCCACTGCTGAACTTGTCGATTGTTGACATTCTTCTTCTGACCTAAAAAGATAGAAGAAAAATAGGTAAGTGACAAGGTTGAAATAGAACTCTGATTACCTGCCATTTCAACTATACTATCTGATAAAATTTTATCTCCCATCTACGAAAATTTACATAACCATAAACCTTATGGCGCAGCCTGCTCCTACATTGAAAGCTTTGTGACTCATAAAAAAGTCAGGAAATCTGTGAAGTGTAATAAAAGGTGAGAGTCCTGTGATAGTCTGTACATTCACATTCAACGGCTTGCGAGGAAGAAGTCTCCTTCGCAAGGTGACTGCTCGAAGAACATGGAATTCTTCCAGATTAAACTGGAAAAACTAGACAGGGAGCTGTTTGTTTTGTTTCTGTGTCTCAGGTTATCAAAGCTGCCATCTGGGACTTAATTAGGTACGGGAATGGCAGTAAGGTATCGCCATTTCTCATGGTGACAGATCAGCTCAGGCTCAGGCGCGCCCGTGGGGGTCAGAGTCCTCAATGGTCATCTTCGCAGGTGTGTCCGGTGAAACATGTCTTCCTTTTTTGCTTGCTACCTATAGGTGACCTGCTGAGTGTTAATGTGTTTTCACTTGATACATGTTGACAAAAAGGCTCATGCTGTGTCTTAAGTAACATGCACTTTTGCAAGGGGGAACGACCGCGAGAAGGTCATAGCCCTGGGAAAAATCCAGCTGCAACATTGGTAGGCTGACCATCGAATGTTTATTACCCATTTCTGCGCATACTGTCCTGGCAAAAAATTTATGTATATAATACTGACAGGATCAGTTTGTTTGCCCTTTTTGTCAGAAAAGGTAACTTATTTTTCTGAAAGTTCGCGTGATTTGCCCTGACAGACCAGCATGTATATTAACTGTACTGACCTCGGGTGCCCGGGTGGTCCTTTCATTACTAAAGCCAAGCTTTAAATCTTCCGTGAAAGAAAGCTGCGTGCTGCGAGTAGAGCGCGGGTTTGGGCCAAATCTTAGTGGCAGGATCATGCTGCGAGTTATGATGGATAGGGGGGAAATTTCTTGTTATACTGATAGGTTTTGGAATTCCTTGTGCAAAATAATAGAACTGCTGCCTACTGCGAAAAGGACGTTATTCTTAGGTAGATGCGCTCTCGGATTTAATTCCAGCCTTGATGTAGGTGCGCAGAGGTTGGATTCTTGCTCCTCCGTGGGATAACTCCTATTCATTGTTGTACCTATAAATTTAACGCTCTGCATTGTTTGAATTTTATTTTTGAAAAAATAATATTAACAGCTCCTTTTTTGTGTGATACCGAAACTATCATAAATTATTGCAATGTCAGTGCAATGCAAGCGTAGCACAAGCGGAGAAGTAGGTGTAAAAGGATTAAAAAGTTTTGAGCCTCTTTTGGAGAACTTGGGATTCATTCCAGTTCTTTAAAATTGTTTTGTCAAAAAAAGTGAGCTAACATTGTAGCTAAATGAGCTACAGCATGCACTAGTATGCGTCATTTATATTTAGGTACTTGAACAACAAGGGTCATGCCAAGGAGGAACGAACGGACTTGGGTCAGTGTCCTTACAAATTAATATGCTCTCGATAAGATAGAAGGGATCAGGTGGGTGAGCCAGTTTTCATGGTTGTGCCAAGTTTTTTTGGTATTACCATTACCATGCATAACCTATGGCATGGAAATTCTCACCTTCTGGCGACTAGCGTCTTCACCCATTAAATTGAGAGCTCATTATGCGAGAATAATAACTGATGCCAGTCAACTGCCACGAACCGTACAAGTCCAAGTCAAAATTAATTAATATTCAACACTTAATATTTTTATAATGGGGCGGGTGTTATTGATAAAATAGACGTAACCAGTAACTATCAGTCATTATCTAGATTTTTTCCCATTCATTATTTTGAAGTGATCGCCAGCGTTGGCGTTGGAGCGCCGGAGGCTCTGCCCAGATTTGTCCCGCATGGCACGCGAAAGCGTTCCCTAATATACCGACAAAATTATGCTTCGGTAAATACTTAAGTACTATGCGCCATTTATTTTTGACTGTGCCTTGTAAACAGAAAATGATTATTAAAAATGTAATTAATGCTGAAACTGAAATTAAACGTAGGGTATGCATTAATTGGGGCGTGCACGTTCGATTCAAAACACGGAGAAAATAAGTCTGTAGTCTCCCATTCATTCATTTCTCCCAATTGTGATTAGAAACATAGGCAAAATTGGCGTTATTATTCATGTTTTCACGTTTTTGATCCTTCCTGAAATTTTGGCCTTTTGGTTTCTACGTACCTACCATTATCATAATTTTTATTTTATGTAGTTTCGTAAAAGTTCAGATCCTGACGTGGTAGGAATTTGTTAAGAAAAAAAAATCCTTCGAAATGTACCAACCTGAATAAGTGGGTTTTTAGCCAGGCTCGTACAAAGTAGTTTTCAGAAAAATTGGTCTCATGCTGTGGACAGACTTTATCCACAAACCCCGCTTTTCGATTCAGACATTTGATTTCCATATATTTCACAAAAACAGTACTTTCTTGACAGATTGGCCATCGAGAAAGTAGAACCCCATTGGAGAGTGGAGATGAAAGTAATTGACCCACAGGCGGAAGTGATCTCAGGTATAGACGCTTCTAGTTCGTCAAGGGAAGGAAATAGGGGATGGGGAGTAAAAACAGTAATTTTATTTTGTAACGCTAGTTGAATGATTTCATGAAGCGTTGGTAGCACGTTTTAGGGCCAGATATACACGTAAATAGTCAAATCAAATAGAGAAAACTGCTGCATTGGGGGCTTTCTTCTACCAATTTTGAATGCTTGCTTGATGTTAAGGATTGGGTCATTTTAATTGACCATAAAACCTAAAAATTTCATACTAAACCAGCGGATATTTTATCACGCGTGATAACCGCATCACTATCCTTGCAAACCTATTTTCCATTGTACCTATTTCCGTGACAACTTCATGATGACGCGTGATAAAAAAGTCCTCAGTGTACCTTCAGTACTTTCTACCTATTTTGCTAGCGAGGAAGTAAAAACTCAATATCTCAAAACTAAAATCTCTTGACAATATTTTGACAGCCATACACATTTGAGACGAATAAAAACAGAACTTACCTTTGTTTTGAGTCTTTTTGAAAGTACCCTTGTTCTTGACAGCAAATTGGCGGTAGCGATTGTCTTTCTGCTGGAGTGGAGTTTTCGTCTGCTTAACCACCTTTTTCGTCGTGCTCTTAGAAGATGTTGCTGTCGTCTTCGCTGCTCCAGAGTTTGTTCCCTTTTTGATGACTTTCACTAATTTCTTCTTGGGTGCTACGTTATTTCGACTGGGCTGTCCAGACATAACAAAGGAGGGTTGCACTTCATAGACCGGTTTCTGTTTCGAAAACATAGCTTCGCGAACACCAGGTGCGTAAGGGATTTCAAAAACAGGGGCGGGGGTCCTCAAAGCAGTTGTTTTCTTGGTTTTCAGCAGTGACTTGGTCTGTGTGGCTGCTGGGACGACAGCAGGTGACCGCCAGCTGTAACTGTAAGCGTGGCCCATAGGCTGGACAGGTGCGAACGACCCTTGCCATGTCTGGGGGGCTTGTCCAGCAGCGAATGTCCCCAGCAGGAGGACCGCGAAATTGAAGGACGCGCGACCCATTTCGAGGGCAAATTGGAGCGGCAATGTCACGGACAGTGGAGTGGGGACTTCTTATACGAGCCCCCCACTCCAGGGCGCTGACCTATCTCTCCTGTGCGAACCTGGAATCCAGGAGGCTTGTCTCGCTATCTCCCTTTGCGTGCGTCTTTTGATCCATTGCCAGGCTTTTGGGCCGTGTTCAGTGTTCATTCGATAATGTATTGACCAGCTTCAGAGATCACTTATTACTGCAGGTTCCATGACCCTCCAAATTGACTCCTACACTTCATAACGGTGGACGGTGGCGCTTCCAGAAATAGTAGTGTCCACCTCTTATCCCTAATTGCTTGAGGTGTTCCGTGTAAGCGCAGGTTGCCCTGCTATCCTTCACACCTAGTTCATTTCATTTTGAATACTTGCCTGTACGTTATCTCAACTACCTATACTTTGTCTTGTTGATTCTTACTGAACTCAGCTTTGTGAATCACATGTATAGCCGGTATTATTATTTTTTTTCACCATTGAAAAGACAGTCATATCACTAACTGGAAAGTGGAAACTATTCTACAATATAAGTGCACCTTCCTGAGGTCTGACCAACGGGCAAGAGTTTTTCTGGGAGGCAAAAGAACATCAGCACAAAGAAACATGAGAGTGTGAATAGTACCTCCTAGACGTTTAAGACGTGTCACTGTCTAAACGTGTACCTTTACCTTACGTAAATAAATACCTCTTGCGCTGCCATCATAGCGAAAAAAAAGAGATGTATGAAGAAAGGATGAAACCTGACCCCTGGCACTTTTTGGTGCCGGCTAAAGCCGATTTTATCTCGTCAGGATTAAAAAACCACACCTCAACTTTTTCTCCGGACAAAAGAAATGTCACTTCTCGAATGTTATAAAAGAGGTTCTCTCGGCGTTATTGGTAGACACGAGGTCAAAGGCAACAATCGTTGGTATGCCAGCCATCTTCCATCTGCCGACTAACGAGGGTCTGATCTGAATTCCAGATTCGTGTCGAGCGAGCTATGGCTGGAATACTGGAAATACTGCCCCAGCTCAGGTAATACCAAACTAATTCAGAAATTCAGTACGCAATTCGGATTGTTTTTCTAGCTGGAAGTATTCTTGTTGGGTCCCTTGATTAATGAGGTTGCGTCTACTTTTGATCCATATATCGACGCTTGCTGGCTTTCGTTGTGTAGACCCTTTTCTTGACCCTTTTCTTGTTTTCGAGCTGTTTTCAGCTGTTGAAGCCAAAACAGCTGCTAGGCTGCCGATTACTTTGTCAAAATGAGAAATTAGTGGTGTGGTGTCGAGCCCTATAGCGGAGGAAAAAAAATTACTGCTTATCGGGTAGGTGTCGTCGGCATTGGACCATTCTGTCCTGGTCCATTGTACGACTCACCCTGAAAAGGAAGAGATATATGTACGAAACAGTCGCAGAAATTGTATTTTGAGCATATAGAGAACTGTGTAATGTTCTTGTTCTTGCTGAAAGGAAAATATTAATAATTTTTTCTGCTGCCCCCAGTTTTATTTTTAATTCTTTACCTGGATCGTTGTCTGGGTCATTGCTTATGCCCAGGTGAGAACTCTAACCCCAGCAACAAGTACCTACTTACCCTACCGTCTGCCTCTTCTTCAGATTGTTGCTGCATGAGCCCAAATAAATAAGTAAATAAATAAAATAAATAATAAATAAATAAAATAAATGTATTCCCCATTATCCAGCTCCGCACAGCGAGCCATGCGGAAGCTCAGAGGGTCCGTCAGTTACACATTAAAAACTAAAACTAAACAAGATATACTACATATACATACATATAAAACAACATATCAAACAAGGTACAAATATATCACCAGGACATTATCTCCTCAAGTGTATAGTGCACCTTCTCTTCCAGCAAGTCGCGAACTCTCCTTCGAAAACAAGTACGAGAAGTTTCGTCCCAAAGAGCTTGAGGTAAAGAATTAAATAGAGTAATTGCCCGATACTGCGGAGATTTTTTAAAAAATTCAAATGTATGACGGGGGGTAATAAGTCTTGTCCGGGAGCTTCTCTCTTTGTTCACCCCTTGTTGGAATAGATTGCGCCGATTAAAAACAAAAGTCAACATGTGATACACATAAAGGCAATGAACCGTTAAAACATTCAACTTCTTAAAGTACTCCCTGCAATGAGTTTGGGGGTGCAACTGAAAAATACAACGAATAGCCCGCTTCTGCAGTTTAAACACACGCTCATCCAGCCTAGCCGAAGTATTGTACCACATTATGATACCGTAGGACACAAGAGATTCAAAACATGCGTGATACACCAGTTTTAAAACATTAACAGGTAAAACTTTTGAAAGGTGCCGAAGAAGGAATATGGCTGAGTTTAACCTTAGGCACAGCCGGTTCACGTGATTCTCCCATGAAAGCCGGTCACTAATATACATACCAAGGAACTTGGTTGATTCGTCAAGGACTAGATCATCGTCATCATGACGAGCGACCAAGCCTACTTTATTGGAGTGCGTAAAATCCATTATCTTTGTCTTTTCCGTGTTTAGACTCAGCCCGCTAGCATCAAACCATTTTTTGGCCTCTTCCAGTAGTTGAGAACATAGAGAGCTGAAGTCACTACCACAAGGGCCCCGAAACAAGAGGCTGGTGTCATCTGCGAAAAGAGTGCACTCAGCCACACGAGGTGCAATACATTCTGGCAGGTCATTTACGTAGATGATAAAAAGAACTGGACCTAAAATTGATCCAGCACGCCCTTATTTACGGGGACCCACTTTGAATAATAGTTTGAGGCTTCTGGCTGTAAGCGAACTCTCTGGGTGCGCCCCTGTAAGTAAGAAGAGAACCACTCAAGGGCTGCTCCCTTACTTGTTAGTTGTCTGTAATATTTTGTTGGGCGTCAGACTTGCAGACTGGGTAGGTACGATACCTATTTAGTGGCAGTGGGTACGAATAATCGTGTTTGCCGCAAGGCCGCGGCGTGCTGCCTGGGTCACTCACTCGCCATTCGTGGGTCGCTATCCACACTTTCTATCCTTTCTCATCCGATCTATTCTTTCTACTTTGGCAGATAGAGAACCAAGTAAAGTCCCCAAGATTATTTTTGAGATAAGTACCTAAGTACCTACCGCAAGGAACATTACACTTTGGCTAGTCTTGCCCTTTGGGGAACTGCGGGTTTTAGTTTGCTGAAGTACGGGTACCCAGCAGGTATACTCGTAACCTCTCGTGTAGCTTATTGATGCATTCAGACTTGCTTTATCAGCAAATATTCTGAAGCATCTAACAGGGCACATTGGGAAAACTTCCATCTGAAGGGTCCTCGAAAGCTGCCACTTTCTGTCCAGCTTGGTTATTTAGCTGGAATCTCAAGCAGCGAAGATAGCTGACTATACAGTTATAGGGTAGGTAGGTACAAGTAGGCACAAACAGCTAAACAGACTTATTTGGTAGCTCACGCGCTCCTGTTCTGAAAGTTATTGAATCCTTCATATACTATAGGTAGGGACTGTTGGGTACGGGAGTACGTGAGAGTATAAGATCTCTTCGACGGCTATAGTCGTTGTTTTCCCTATGTTGGAATAAGCTGATTGCTTAGAGCACATATGGTTTCGGAAATCGAATTCTTCTCAAAACATACAAAGATACGTCACTAGTCACTATACAAGACTCATTCTGAGCGACTTTTCTCATACTGGAAGAAAACGTCCATCTACTCATTCAGGCTTAGAGTAATCTGATCGAGGGATTAACCATTCGATGGGAATCTTGTTGGGAATCATTGAAAATCTTTGAAATCTCAGGGAATCTTGGAATTTTTTGGAGTTCGGGGTTCATCTTTCTATGAATATGGTTGGGAATATTTGGAAATCTTTATGGAATCTCAGGGAATCTCAAGGAATCTCTTGAGTGGTTACCCCCTCGAATCTGATTAAAATAGGACTGATATTGTTCGTAATCAATTCGTATAGCAATTACTGTTAGTGACTCGTCTGTTCTTAGTTATGCTCATGCATGTGAGTTGTTGTTCTTTGCTTGCCTAGGCATTGTTCTCACACCTAAAAGGAGACGAAGAAGATGGTACGACCCCCCACCCGCCAGCTCGCGGGTAGCCGAGCGGGTGCCCTGACGCCACTGCCCTGTCTGTAGCCTCCCGGAGAGGTCGTCAAGAGCGCTCATAGTGAAAGTGAACCATGAAGATCGTCTGCTTCGCCTTGGCAGCTGTCTGCTGTGCAGGTAAGACTTCCTAAAACTAGAATTTTTTTTAGGTAAATCAGGAGAATAGAATAGGGGGCGGCTTAGCAATTCACCGCAGGCCAGATAAAAATTTCCAGAGTGGGTTATGTTGACGTCTCCAACCTGACTACCTTTGAAAGGCATGAGTGTATCCTAATCTATATGTGCCTAAAATGTAACAATCAGTTCTAAGAAATTTGATAATGGTTGCAAATTATAACTATAGGCTATCGAACGTTGATTTACTACATGCCCGTCCTTACGTGGGCGACCTTCAAATTCTACTGGGATCATCTGTGTTCTTCACCTTCACTATAACAAGATAATTGCTCTGTTGGACGTTACTCATCTAATTGTCGGCAACGAAACCTAACAAATATTTTTTGTTTCGAAATGAACCAATTATCTGATACCTGATCCGGGTTTTAACCATACCCCAGGTTAAAATATTTGTATTAGTTGTCAGGAAACTGTCAACACCATCCAGAAGATTTATCTACCGATCATTATGAACTATGGGCTGAAAACTCCCAAAGGGATTCTGCGCGCTCATCCTTCTTTCTTGTCTTCCAATTTGACCGGTTAACTACTATCAGAAAACCACGTTGAATATAGCAGCAGCAGCAGCAGCATCGGAAAACATTGCTTGGGACGGACTAAACCCGATGTTCGCATTTCACGACTAAGCCGTGACTTTCTTTCGATCAAGCAATGGCCTATAAATGGAGTAAATTGCTCACTGCCACGTGCAGATCCTCCAACTTTCCATTGGAATGGTTGAACTCGATATTCCGATGTCCTTGCCGTCGGGAAAAGTGATCCATTGTCATTCCTACAGAACTGTGACGAACTGACAACCGAGATGATACTTGGCCTCGAAGTATATAGCGTCCCAAGTCTTTGCCTTGCAATTCTTAACGTTTCTGTGTCGTTGCTTGTTTGCTTTGTACTTTTACTTTTTCTGGAAGGTTTTAGATCAATTGGGAAAGGAAACTACACATCTTTCAGTGAAGTACGCCCACTGTATCTTCACTAATGAGTCTGGTACGTTATCAGTTGCAGTCGACTGTCCACTAATCTTGCCTGAGGCAGGGGTGGAGTAATGAAAGGTCGACCGCTTGTGCATACCTACTCACCAGTAGTCTTGTACTGTCAGAGGGTAGTCCACGTTTAGCCCACTGACCTTTAGGTCACATGACTGCCGGCATAACTTCGGCCCAGAAATTTTTCATGGAGTTATGATGAAGCAAGCCGGTAGGTTACTGGGAATCCTAGGTTTACTAAGGTGGCATCAGAGCGAGCGCATCACGCACCGCCCCGGGGGTTCCTTATGTGGAGCACTAAGCAATCCATTGCCTAACCTCCGCGCCGATTGCGAACTCTGCCCCGCGCGCCCTGAAGGTGCAGCTTTCTGCACTACGCCCCCATATGCTACAGGCAGACAGGCATCCAATTAGACCTATAGTCATCAGTATCCAGCGAAAGCCTTGCGAGGAGTTCATTCTTTGTTAGTCAGGTCACTCACCCTCGGTCTTCAGACCCCACAAACCTTTTTGAGCTAATCTTTATCTCTGGAAAACCAGAATGGTCGCGACCTATTATTGCCTGTGGTTCTGAATTATTTGTTAATTAGACAGAAATGGACGGATACCGCAAGAGATCTGAAAAGTAACCTGGAAACTCGCATGTCTGGTGTTAGGTACCTCCGAGTATGTACCTCCGTACCTTCTGGTCGTGCATGCCGTAAGGTGGGCTCAAGTGAGATTTAATAAAACATTTCCACGGTTGTCAACCTGGGAAAACCTTAAAATATATTCAAAACACTTCTATCCTCCGAAGGAGACCTGGCATCTGCCTAAATGGTTTATTTATGCATGGACTCGCTAATGGCTCGAGGCCGGAGCTTTTCTAAGAAGGGATAATGGTTCCAAACCTGCTTCAGGCGGCTCCACGTTCTAAGAAATTTGTGGACACCAATTTGCCTGTAGCTGACTCATTTTGACTAAAATATATGAGTTCATCTATATTTTATGTCGCAAAGGCTGGGAGGTCCGCAAGGAAGGAAATAAATTTGCCCTTTTTCACTGTCTCGTGCCTCTTGAGTACCTGCATATTAAAACTTTCAAATCATTACCAGGAGGTTGTTATTATCTATTTTTAGATGATGGAGACTGATGGACCTGCTCATGCCGACGAACTCGACGTATAAGTTCGCCTGCTTTGGCTGTTGAAGTCTTTTCAAGAATTGAATCATTTGAATGATACTGTCCTTTATTTGACTTGAAACTACCTATATGACGTTCTTAAACAGGGTTCGACGACCCTCCTGGCGCCAATCAGGCAGAACAAGTGCTTAAGCCTGGTGCCGTCACCAAAGATGCCTCGCCCTGTCAGTACAGGGCAGGCACTCGGCTTTTACACGAGATTAAAGCAAACGGCACACCACGAATGGGCACGTAGGTTTTCCCTAACCACAATGCTTTATTTTTGTCTCGTGCTTGATCGTGATTGGAAAATTAGGTACCTTCTTTTCATGTCTTGAGCGGAATAAAAATAATCAAGACCTGCCGGTTCAGCCATATGTTTACCGCTATAGGTAGTTTGTTCATTTTATTACCTGGTCGTATGCATGGGTATTTTCATGCTATACTTATTATTAACGTGAAATGGAAGAGGTGATGTTAGTACCTCCAAGCGGAGCCCTGCATGAGTGCAGTCAAAAATGAAAGCAAAACTAAAACTATTGCAGACTGTATTTTTGCTATTTGTGTTTCACATGGCTTTGATTTGATATTTTTTCTATTCTTATTTCATTTCCATTTAGCCTCCATTTATAGAGCATCTCGGCAGTGACCAACTGAAATCTCACATCAGTTACTTAACAGTTGGTATTTTCGCCTGATCTGATAGTCTGGCACGATGGTAGAGGATTGTGTCTGTTCCAACATCAATCTCCAGTCAATCCTATTATCTGATTGGTCATCCATCCACATTGATACGCTATACTGCTTTGCCTACTCATCTTCCTAATAGTCTCTCTGTGTCCATTGTTGGGCCCGCGTTTCTAGCGTCCATCATGCTCTTGACCCTGACGCTCGATGTACAGTACATTGTTTGCTAATGACAGAAAGGCGTGTGGTGGGCGGCGTCGGTGGCGGCGTCACTTTCACCCTGTGGTTTTGCGCTGTCTCCTCCCTGCTTCTCTTCTTGCACTTTCCTTTTTCACAGCCCATGCATTGTCACATTATCCGTCCGTCAACACTTGAACCATCGTGAGAGAATGGTCTGGAAAGTGGTTGAACCGTCCTCGCTCGTCGAACGTCAAGTAGGCACCTCCCAGAACCAGTAGAAGTTATGCTAGCGGCTCAACTATCGCCTTATTCGCCTTCTGTCAATGCAGTATTCGATAAAATTTTCTCTTCAAGTTTTACACGTAACACTGTTGATCGACTAGTTCAAATACTTACACAAGATTGTTATTCTGGTTTAGTAGGTAAACAGCCTGGAAAGGCCCTTCCCACGTAACCAGTTTTGGGGCAACTCTAGGTACGGCACACCTACTTGTTTCGTTAACCTTATTTACCTTATTTTACTGGTGATATTATCAAAATGAATTACTGCTCCCAAGGTTAAGATGACTTCTTTACTGCACGAGGTTCTATTTTCCACACAATAGGTGAAGACCTTGTGACAGTAAGAACGAAACAATGCTCCATCCCACGCGCAATTGCTCCCCTGAGACAGTCTTAACAATTATAAGACATAACCAGGTGACACGAGCGACTGTAATAATACCTAAAGCACTGCAGTCACACAAGTCACCGTGTTGTACCGTTCATCGACTGGTGTCACAAATTAGGAACACTTTCATCTCCATTAACATTTGAGTTACACAATAGGCGGGACGCAGGCTGAGCGCACACACATGGCTTTAGTTATATAAAGCAGGAAGTGGTGCACGTTGCACAACAGTTGCCCTCTGTATGTATATGCTGGACCATCGAGGTCA
The DNA here is from genome assembly GCA_950004255.1 of Mesopsocus fuscifrons. Lineage (NCBI taxonomy): Eukaryota > Metazoa > Arthropoda > Insecta > Psocodea > Mesopsocidae > Mesopsocus > Mesopsocus fuscifrons. The sequence goes on along the minus strand of OX465373.1, from coordinate 16,421,149 downwards.
GCTGCTGGCCTGCTGACGAGGACAATTGCTCTTTCGTCCATAAAAGTTCGGAGGTTTGATCATTCCATTGTGACACTAGCTTGTGCCCAAGTTGGGGCCTTAGCCCATGTGAACCTAAGACTTCGTTTGGATGTCATATTGCTGAATATTTCCTTCGTTCACAACGCAACAGACAGTGACGTCTTGTTAGTCTGCGGGAAGTTAGTGGGCACCATAGGCAGGTAAAATGCCGATGCAACATAGTTTTGTTAAGTCGAAAGGAGACCGGTTATTCGGGTGGCATATGCCATAATAACCGTACCTGAGTGCAGTGCCAATATTTTATTGAATCTGTTACGTCGAATGACACGCAACCTAACTCCACTGAGAGAGATAGCTGGTACAAAACAGAAACCATAGTTGATGGCTTTTATATTCAGAAGAGGCGAACATATGGTGTGCAATGTACTGACAGTAACGATTGAAATGAGTTGTAGCGTAATTGACTGCCCCGAAGGCTCTTTTGAGCTGACGTGTCGGGGATAGGACATGCTTAAATAAAATATCCTGGCCACAAAATTAATATTCATTAGGATCAGGTACAAGTATTAGGGTGATGTGTCAAATACCTGTGCATATAGCGTGAGCTGTCTGTTCACGCTGAATGAATCTTCCTGTGGGGCTGCCATCAACTTTTTTGCTCTCTCATTTTTTTTATACCTACCTGGAGATCTGAGTTTAATCACTGAGGGGGAAATTATATAGGTACCTAAGTAATGCAGAAATTTAATGCAAGGTACCTTGCAGATGCATCGCGTTTTGTACTTAAGTGGTTTATAATTTTGTTTCAGGTGTTGCATCAGCACAGTCAAAACAACAGCAAGACGATCCTTGCCAAGTCAAAAGTAAAGTTGTTGGAGATGTCACCTACTGCGACAGGTTGGTGCAGTTTTCTTTTCTTAAGGGGGTAAAGTGATTTTGCGACCGGTCTGTGAACAGTTAATTTCGAAGAAAACAGTCCCACTGTATAGGTACACCCATGAAGCTTTTGTTGAAACTCAGAATGCTATTATATAAAACATAAAGGATTCAAATTAGGTACATAGGTTATCTGCTAAGGTATTTTTGTTGATCAGGTATTGGGAGTGCGTGAATGGACAACCTGAACTGTACGACTGTCCAAATGGTCTCGTCTTCGCTGGAAAGCACCGTGGGGTAACAGAGGGTTGTGATTACCCCTGGAGAGCAAACTACTGCGACGGAAAACAACTTGCGAGTAAGTTCAAATAAAAACGTGGCACTAAGTATTCTAGAACAAAAGATTCCTGAGAAGATTTCCTGAGAAAGAAGTCTTTCACAAACTAATCTAACGCACTGTTTGGAGAGTGTGGAGATCCTTAATCATAATAGGAAAAATGTCACATTGTCCAGGAATTTATTTCGGTTCTTTGGGACCTGTTTCTTATCTGTTTTATAATGAATGGAAATGGAACTGTCACGCACCTGCTTTACAAGTTGGTTCCTCTAGGGCTCAGGATAATATTTTAAATTGGGAAACTATTGTTGGCGGTTTTCAACATAATTGATCAAAGTCGTAATCAAGAGTCACTTGCATTAGGTACCTGTATATAGGTATAGCACGGATAAATAAAAGAAAACTAGGACCTACTTAGATATCTTCACCAGCCTCTCTACTTAATCGTATACCTGAGGGGCTTAGGTATCTACGTAAGTTCTTTCATCGTTTTAGCCCCGCGTACCTGTTGGGTGACCTCAATCCCGATTCGGGTGAAGACCCTATAGACTCAAACAAGAATTACATCACAACCAGGCTCATTAACATACGAATAGAATATTGATTTAGTGGATATGTCTGTTCAAACGCAACATACCACTTAGCATGTTTATGTTGTTCTTTGTCACTTGAAAATTAATTGTTACTTACTTTCGTTACAACAGCGGCGGTTGTCTCCCCACATTTTTAAAGTACCTCTACATGAATGCAATTATGAATTGAGACTAGGTGTAGGTACTTACCTGCCTGTCTACTTCTGTGTGTTTATACATATTTTGTGAGGTGAAACCCCTCGACTAAGACCTTTAACGACCTATCAATCGTAAATCAGGCCAACAGTGGTAGGTACTGAAATTAACGAAATAATGATGGCTTTTCACCATTCCACAGTTTAACGATTAGTTATTAAATTTGTAAACATATTATAACAAACATATTTTTAGTACCTAGGTATTTGGGAAGAGGAAAACATCCTCTAAACCTCTTTAAGTATGGTTTAGTGCTAATAGTTAAACTGGACCCATGAAAGCCACCCTAAATCATCAATTTTTTTAGTGTCATTTCCTCTACAAAATTACCTTGTACTTAGTAGGTAGACGCCTATATGGCTTACAATTGTGGTTGCCCACTCACTATTGAACGATCTTCATAAACGATCTTTCCATATGCGACTATGAAAGTCTGTAGGCTGCTGAACTTGTTCTTATCAAGGATGCATGACCTGAACGCTGTATGGCATGTACCCCGTCTTAATAGTTGCATTCTTTTAGATGGACCCCTGGGTACGGAGCACTGCGACTGGCTGTACGGCATCTTTGGACATGAGACTTCCTGCACCAGGTACTGGACATGCTGGAACGGCACCTCCACTGAGCAGCTCTGTATCGGCGGTCTTCTGTACAACGAAAATACGCACTCCTGCGACTGGCCCGAAAATGTCGAGGGCTGTCAAAAACATCGTAAGTCCTCAACTGCTTCATAGATTTTACAGTCCCTCAAACCCTCTTAAAACAAAACAGATCAAGGTTGTTCTTGCACTCCAGTTTTGTTCCCTAATCTCGTATATAGACAAAGTACCTAAGTCAAAAGTAATGCCTAGGTATGTGTTGGAATAACAATGACAGCATTGATTTATTTCGTGTAATTATTGTTGGAGGTTCACCTCTCTGTTAGCGTTGTTTGAAGAATGCTCGTCGTGAGCAGCAATCAGTGCTCAGCCTTATTAGTTGGTCACGATAATCACATTTAAGTAGCGAACAGGTTCTGCTTTTCTTGGCGCTAGAAGCTATTTTAATGAGGCTAATGCTCGTGGGACATGAGAGGGGCTGTCCAGACCAGTAAGAGGCCAATAATTGCTTTCAAGGCTATGAGGAAAGGTGAGACCTTGAGTAGAAAGTGAAATTCCACGAGTCTGTAAATAGATATTAGAGCTTCCCATGATTCAGTCATTCATTCTAGTGAAATATTTTCCTATTCGGAGTTCACAGCTTTTTCTCGTATACGCGCATGGTTATTTTCTGCAATAGGTACCTAGGAGGGGTTTGTTGTTTATGGAGTACTATACCTACCTAATAATACCTGCCTACTTAATATTTTAGAGGACCATAATATCTGTTCAGTACCCACCTGTCTAGCTTCTAGCCTATCTGCAGTTTATTCTTACCTGCTAACTTGAAATGAAAGTTTGGGACAGGATCGTCGATGCCCATACCCTCTCACTTTAATAACTGTTCTTAAATGCAACCGAACGGTGAATATTTCTTCTTAAACTAGACTAGGCGGGTACCAGGTCGAAGTGATTTCGTGTGATTTAATTTCAATAATCTCCTCTTACAGCTCTCTGTAACGACGAAGCGAACGGTAATGTCCCTCTCGGGAAATCGTGTAATCGGTACTGGCAGTGCCAGGGAGGGTACCCTCGTCTGCAGAGGTGTCCCGCCATGCTTGTATTCGATCGCCGAGCTCTGCGATGCACCGTGCCTCCGACGGAAGACTGTGACATCCCCACAACCCCTGCTCCGTCTCCGGACGAGCTAGAGGATGAAGAAGAGAATGTGCCACAACAGGACAGCCGCGGAAGACCTCAACCAAACCGCCAGAACCAGCAGGGAGGAAGACAACCGAGCCAAAACGAAGACTATAAGAATCAAAATCAGAACTATCCGCAAGGAGGAAGGCAACAGAACCAGCAGGAGTACCAACAGCAAAACACCCGGCAGCAGAATTCGGACAGTAGACCAAATAATATACGTCTTCCCCCGGGTGCCATCCCACTGCCTCCCCGTGGTAGCAACTAAGACTAAGTCCTATTTGTGACATAAATGTAGATAGGTAATTTGTTGAGTGTGTGCATGTGATGAATTATTGTTGTCAATTTTCTATTATCCATATTCATCCTATTTTTTCTTTCATTCACGTTCATCCCAATGATTTTCTTTTTTTCATGAACCTACTTGTATTCCCAGCATCATTCCCTTCAATCATTTTCATCATGTACCTAACCTTTCAGATCGAGGGACAACTTTCAATGCAGTTTATGTAGGTTTCACTGTATAGGATATTTTTTCATGCTGAAATATAGGTAGAAGGTATAGGTAGCTTACCTATCTTTTTTAAGTCTGAAACGCTAACTAAGTAAGATTGAACTGTCCTACTCATTTCATTTTCATTTCTCTCTCCCTATTCATTTCCAATTTCATCCTGATACTCCTTACCTATAGGATTGGTCCTACCGTCCCTTCTCCTTCAGTACCAATAACCAATGCTTCTGCACGCAGTTCTTTACACCTACATATGCAATCAGCGGCGTTCATTCTCATTCTTACATAATTATCACAAAAGTACTTACTTAGGCCTAGTTTCATTTTCAAGCTGTTCCCAATACTCTTCATAGTTCTTCAGTCATCGTTTAAGAAGGTGGATCTTTTATGTGTGTGATTCCGTTCATTTGAAGAACCTACGAAGTGGCATTGAGTCGTTATCATAAGTGTCTACCTAAATATTATATAATTTTTACTATTTTGTAATTTTATTTGTCTTAAAAAACCATGATTGACATATTTTTGGGTCAACTCACAGTTTCTTAGCTTACCTACTTCGGCTTTTAGGGCCCTATCATATGCTTCGGAGGCTTCCAGGTTGCTCTAGACTGCGTAAGTAGGTACCTATTGTTATCTTAGGTGTCTGTCTTTTCACTGCGGGGGTCATCGAGAATTCTCATTAACTATTTACCTACCTACTACTGTTAGTGAGTCCGGATCTACCTATGTACACAGTTCAAGGAAGACCGTGTAAGCAGCTCAGAAACAAGGCTGAAAAGTAATTAAAGAGTAACTTTAGGAAAGGAGAGGTTGGAGTAAATCATTAGCCACTAAGTACGGTCTTATGGTTTATTTTGAACCTTAGGAAAATTATTGGTAACATTTGAAGTGTGTGCCAAGTTGGTAGGAAAGTTTCGGGAGACCAACCTAACCTACCATTCGTGGTTAGCTGCTGATGACACCTTGATTACTTCCTGAAGTGAGCACTGAAACAAAAAGACCTCCTCGTTACATAGGTAGGTAGATATACTTATATCTTTTTGTTTGGTAGGTAGTTTCTAGAAATATTTTTATCCCATTAAATAGTGTGACTTGACTCTTTATGGTAAAAAATTACAAAGATATAAAAAAAAATAGATAAAAGGATACTTAGCCTGGTTTGGCGCCAATTTTTTTAAAAAAAATTGGCGGGCCTTGTGGAGTGGCATTAGACAAATTCCTCTTTCTGCTTCCACTAAGAAAATGTGGCGCCAAATTGAGATGGACGCGACGCTGTAGTGTCATGGCGTCCGCGCTCGCGAGTGGTACGGGTCGGGTAGTCTTTTATGATAGAGAGAGGTTCATTGTTGGTAATATTTTATTTATAATGGTGTATTTACGAGCGAAGGATTTCATGGTGGAACTGGTGTACAGGATAACGTGTACCTCAACTAGGTGAGTCTTATGTCCTTTTTCTTGATGTTCATATTGTCTCAGTAATGTTTGGTCGGGTTAAAAGATTGGGCTGTTACATTCAGAAGTACACGAGTAGGTATATGTGCGTACTACGCGGTGTGAAGGTCTTATATCGTGCAATATAGCTATTATGGTTATTTCTTGTATTGTGATTTCCAAAATGGTGGCATGCCCTTTGGACCAATATAGGGCCTATATTATACCCCCACCCCACGCTCAAGGGCGCGTCCCCAGTTGTTTCTGTATCAAACCAACTTTTTTCAACAATTGTTCGTTGTCTGCCTTTGGGCTCTGGGCTTTATTGTATCTAAGCCCCAGCTTAGGTGCCGGATTTGTGCGTTTTCATGACGCAGACTTACCAAGCAGGCACTAGTTCAGGCTCTTCGCAGGTACCAGTGGTCTCGTCGTAGACCTTGTTTTCTCCGCAAGTAATGAGACGGGGGAAGCCTTCGACACAGGTGATGAGACGGCCACAGTCACCGGGTACGGCGAAACGTGGGAAAGGCCAGTATTTGGCGGCTACTGAGTTTGAGGGCAGCTTTGTGGGGCACTTGAATCCGATGACGGCTGCAAAATTCATAAAAAACATCAATATTTTCACTACTTTTCCTTTGTGAATTAGCTGGATGAGGTGCTTATGCCTCGAGATATTAGGGGAATTATTGAAGAAAAGCTCGAAGTTTTTGTGACCAAATGTTGCAAAGAACGATACAAAGTCTCAAGAAGATTTTGCATTTTACCATCATCTTTACCATCATCTACAATTTCCGCGTGTGTTTTGGGGTTTATAAGCGAGTTAAGAAAAGTAAGCTAACCCTCAGGGTTGCACTGCTCCAGGTTTTGATCGGGCCAGGTACATTTGTGGTGGCGGTGGTCGTAGACAAGACCAGCTTCGCAGGGCTGCTGATGTGGGACTCCATACTCGCACTTGACGTAGTTGGTGCTGCAGGATGGGCTGTCAGAGTAGATACCGAACTGGTACTCGCATCCGGGACTGCTGATTGCCGTGTCTAAAAAGGCATTTTCAAAAATAATAACCCGAGGATCCCTGATTGAATGACTTATGAGAACTGATTAGATGAACAATCTTCATGCATGCAAGCAGACTGCATAATCAGTTTCTATCCGGACAAATGTTATACTTTTGGCGTGGTACCTATGTTGATGAATAGGGGGCGGTTAGTTTCATTTTCCTTTGAAATATAGGTATTCCCGAAAATAAATACTTCGGTTGACTTTTTGTCTGGTGGGGTGGGGTAGTTTCCTGCACCTCGCGTGCTTCTCCAAACTTTTGTACCTAGTGTCCTTCCATGCTTCATCAGTTACGTCTTTCAAGTAGCCCTCCTATCGCCTGAAGGTTTCTTACAATCAGCCTTTCGGTTTCCGCACTCCACAGCCCAGTTGTAGTTGCAGTGATTGTGGACTGAGCCTTTCCCATCGAACAAGAGCCCGTTCTCACAACGTTCATGCGTCAGAGTCCCGTTGACGCAGAGATAGAACTGGTCGCAATATTCAGGGTCCTCGTAAGCCTGAACACCGATTGGTGGACATTGCTGGGCGCTCACTGAAAACAAAATATGGTATGTTGATGAAGGCCTTTCTAGACGGAAGGTAAGGAATATTTATCTTGTAAAAACCTTGAGATCGTGGGGAACATCGGAGAAAATTCCGATTTGAGACAGAAAATGTAGTTTTAGGATGTAGTCTCTTCGAATATGTGAGAAAATGGATCCGTCATCCATCTTACCGCGATCTCTCGACGTCGCCTTCAGTGGTCCGGGACCGCACTGCCCGAAATAGTCAGTGGCAATTTTTGACTCCCTACTAAAACTGTGATGGAGTGGAAAGGCGCGGGCAAGGTCCAGTGAGTTGACAACAGATCTGACCGCGACACTGTCAGTCATTTACCAGGCTATTCATTACCATGCACCTTTCACTTTCCAACTGACTTCCTAGGACAAACGGAACGTGTCTGGAATCACTCTGGAGTTCTGGGTGCATATATTTGCAGGTCTGTTAACGCAAAGATACCGACGAAGTGGTAGCTGTGTTTTAGTGTTACGAACTTGACGCGGAATTAACGACCAAAGATCCGCTATAGACCTGCTGTTGGCTTTAGCTAAAGCACAGAGAGCATGGCATTGCTATTGACTCCTGTTATGATAATTTTGAAGTATTTTATTCTATCCATTATTATTCAGTGCAAGGGGGCAAAGCTCACTTTACTCAGTTGCGTATAGTACAATATACGACTTCTGAATGATAGATTGATACGTGCACTGCCGCCAATGGCCAAGGCTGCTTTAACAACTGAACATAGTGGGCTATTTGAGCGCGAATAGGACACTATGGTTAGCTTTTAATGGAAAACAAATATTATCGAATGATAAAAAGGTGCAATTACCTACCGGTATGAATCGAGTATCGATAGTACTATAGTTTGTGTAAATAACATTCTCGTTAATATTTATCTGTCAACATTCGCAACGTCGCAGTACCTCCTCGAATAACATGATTCGCTAACATACGAGTATGCTCAGTTGTAAACTCTGATGCAACAAAGTTGACCGCCATACCTACCTATATAATTATTTTGTTATGCAGCGGTATGTATATTACTTATCCTGTTTGCTAAAATGGATTGATTGGAAATAACACAGAAAAAAGTAGCTAGTAGTGAGTGCCATACTGCCATCACAGGGCTACACACAAACACAAAGAAACGCAATACATCAACAATCAGTACCCATGGGTTGTACCCTAGGAAAACGCCTGTTGGTATTACACGTGTTGCACTTTTATGTCTTGGTACAGACAAATAAAAATAGTTCCTGAGGTGAGAGGAGTTGACTCTGCAATTATGTTCAAATACCACGAAACAAGCATTGTCATCTTAAGTAACGACTTTCGAATCTCCGGCACGGGCATTATCTATCCTGAGACGTATCATCACAGAATGTCACACATCAACCCACCGCCCATTCTTCTCTCTCCAATCTCTTGGACCTCCCCTCACCCTTACATAACCTAACATATGGCCGTACCTGTGGCGACGCCCAGTGCCGCGAAGACGACGTACGCAAGAACAGCAGGCTTCATGTCGAACGCGAGACTGTCTGGAGCCAGAAGGACGCGGAGGTGGAGGCGGCGGTGGCGCCCTCTGTGGTACCCACCTTGCCGCCACCCGCCCGTCGTTCCTACCTCCGCCCCTGAGCCATTAACCATGCCCGTGCGTGTTTTCCATGAGAACCCTGTTTAAATATGAGGAGTAAGTGTGGTAGTGATCCACCTAAGCTCTGACTACTAAAGATGCAGAGGAAGTGCTTCATTCGTAGAGTACACACGATGTGTCAATTTTTCAGAGGCACAGTTCTCAAAACGTTTTGGCCACTTGTTTTTATTTTATTATAATTACATCACCTACCTTCTACTAGGAGAAGTATACAGGCAATAAGCTGGAAGACACGTGGTAGCAGTGAGTACAGCATGCAGCTGTAGCAGCTCACAAATACGATGTCAGTATCATTGACGACCTGTGGTCATTGCCTTCAGTTTTACTCAGTGTCCAAGTCTCGCTGTTAATGTGAGGGCTTTAAATATGGTTGGTCACTTTGACATTAATCCGGTTTACATTTCAAAATGTTGTCAAACTCTACTTTGTTCATTACGTCTATTTATCGTGCAGGCCTAAGTACCTACGTGGGATACAGTACGTATAATTCATAGTTTGACAGTTTCTGTGGTTCTGTAATTCATTTTCATTTTTATCATAATATCTCGATGAATATGAAGGCGTAAATATTCTACTTGTACCTATACAATCTTATGATGTAAGAGCACTGATTAGGTGGAGACTGCAACTGGCTTAGCTGGAACTAATCTAGAATAGAGCTCGCTTTCTACTAGGTACCACCTTTCCTCTTAGGACCCATACATTATTTTCTAATATCATTAATTTTACTATTTACGTCTAGTGTATAGGCAATTAAATTTAAAATCAGCTTTATATGAAGTTTTCTTAAGTATGTTTCGATTCTCGATCTATACTTACCAAATTTTTTTACGTTTCGGTTTGAGCGTTTGTCAACAGGAGACAGACCAACACCCGAGGTTTATCGATCCTGTTCTTTTACTTCATTTAGATTCATTTCAGTCATCTCGAAGAATTTATCTTTCTACAGTGCCTGTAAATAGAACCGTCGCGCGTCGCTTTATTGATGCTTGAAGGAGTGCAATGTAAAGCTGAGGTTTGTCTCAAAACTCACCACATCGTAGGGTTACTCGAATGACGTCGAAAGTAATAATAAATATGAATAAGAGGAATTGTTCGCATAGTCTGAACTTTATTACTTCATTTATATTCGAAGATCCATACCTACCTACATCCAATGCTCAGTATTTATAAGTGAAGTGTTCCAAACTAATAAGAAACGACTGGTAAACATGTCGACACTAATGCTACATTAGACGTGGCACACCGGCCACCCTGAGAGTCCGTTATGGCTGGGCTTATGCGATTGATCTGAAAGGAAAAAAGACCAGTTCACCTTCTAAAGACGCTGGCCTTGACCGATGCGATTCAATTGGTCCCGTAGGTTCTGCAGACCGATAGGTTATAGGTGCCTAAATACCCTGATGGAGTGTCAGGTAAGGACTACGTTAGGGTAGTTTCCAATATCCTGAGGTAAGTGTCAGATAGCTAGAAATAAAATCATCACTATGCTAAACACCATGCAGTTAAATTTCACTGTCGTCAGACTTACCGAAATATGGCTTGCATACACTGTACGAGCTTAAAAGTTCGGTAAAATTAGGATTTTTCTGTGGTCAAATTTAACTTAAAAGGTTTGTAGGTGAAGTTTAGTAGAAAAATCAGCCTTTTTGCCAGTTTGTAAAAACTTATAGACTTTTGATATCCTTTCATGGTGGGTATAGGTCTCTCAGTTTCAAATTGACCAGATCTTCTACATGCATAGCTTCGTGAGTCCGTGCAAAATACCTCAACCCCAAGTAGTGTATATTGTAGCATTGCCCTTTGCGTCCTTGAAGTGCAGTCCGACGCCACGTATTTCTCAGGGTTTTTAAATTTTTTCTTTGCGCTGTAGACGAGCAATTTAATATCGTCTGCGGGGTTCTGAAAGCCCTGTTTGTGATCTACGGAATCAGCGGGCGATACTTATGTTTTTCAGGAAACCCATTCAAAATGCCCTGCCCCTCAGGTTTGTGTCAACAGACCTATCGATACTGAATGGCCATTTTATTTTTGCATCTACATACATACCAATAGGTTCGCATCACGCTGTATCAACAGACGGAACTTTAGACCCACTATTGATAGAATTAACAATTACAAGGGATTCGAAGATTCGGGATCATTTGTAAACTACATACCTATTTTCCTGTTATATCCCTACCTCGTACGAAAAACACAGCGGCAGTAAATCCCATAATATTTTTAATCTCTACAGAATGCGTGATGAAGACGCTTTAGATATGCAGGTACAATTATAAATTAACAAATAACAAGGTAAATGATCTGATCTCATCTGAGACTCAGTGTAAGATATAACATTAATTTCAGTTGTGAAACAAAATCTCAGCGTTCGCGATTTCACGTGAATACGAAGAGTGTACCAATATCGAAATTTTCTTCTCCTAACATTATTTTTTCACAGTCTTTTATGGTAATAATATAAAACAACATAAATTATACTTACCTTTACCCTATTTCCTAGTTCTTCGGTTTGATCTGATTGACCGGATTTTCACTGAAATAGAAAAAGAGTTATTAGATTTCACTTGTGATAGTTGGTAAGCGTGGCTTACAACATTATAGTGGAGAAATAGATTCGTTCACGACGCTCTATTTCCCGATTTATTTTAGAAGTAGTCATGGGAGCGTTGTGGCCGATAAGACAATTACATTACAACTAGCCAAAAAACTGTGATTTGTGACATTACTGAAAATACTTACAAATTTTTTGTACTTCTTTTAAACCTATTTTAGTTTAGGACGGGCAATGTCGAAAGAGCAAAACAACGACCTTGTATATGGCTCGTGCATAGGCGCATAGAAAAAATGAAATAAGACGCTCGATTTTCAAAGATCATAAATACTACATAGATACTTACCATCCGGGAACATTATCTGGTGAGTCACACATAAAAGTGACGTCATTGTACACGGAACCTCCGGAGCAGCTTCCCAGAGTAGGGTCAGCTCCATCTCTGCAGATGTAGAATTTGGTGCAGTCTGTGGGGTGGGGGTAGGTCGGGTGAGGGGTGGGTCTGCCGTTTGTTCCCATCACTTTCTCGTCAGGGCAAGTGAAACCTTCCAAGGACTCTGAAGGAAGAAGAATTAACAATGAGTCTCTGGAAATACTGCTGGGGTACTGGAATGGGAATGGCACTAGCTTTGAAGTATATATCTGCCTATAGCTGTAATTGCTCTTGCTAGAATGAGCTAAGTAATAGTCGACGGGTTAACCACTCCAGGAATCTTTTTGGAAATCTTTAGAAATCTTTATGGAATCTCAGGAAGTCTTGGAAATTTCTGCAGTGGTTAACCCCTCGGCGTTAATCACTCCAGGATCACAGGAAATCTTTGGAAATCTTGATGGCACCTCAAGAAATCTCTGGAGTGGTTATCCCCTAGGTATAATAGTTCACTTGTGTGACTATGTAGTGTCAAGTGGAATCGGAGCCGATTCGTCCCTTCGACGTTTAATATCTCTTATTGTTAACGCTCTATTAGAAGTCTGGTTGTTCTTTAATGAAGTGATTTGAATTGACGGGGAATATCCTGAGGTTAGCGGAGTGAATCAGGGTTGTGGATTTTCTGGGTTACGGTCCGATTCCGATCTTCAGTAAAGCACGGACGAAGATTTGAACGAAGTTCTTTTTAACCTTTCTTGCTGCCTCCGCAGTCCTTCCTCTTGCTAGTGGCTGGCCAAGCGCAAATGTTGCCGCCGAGATCGTCGAAGATCAGACCGGGGGGACAGTTCTGTTCATGGTAAGATCCCTCCACGCAATTGTAGAATTTGTTGCACACTTGAGGATCTGGGTGCCTGTAGTAACCGTTTGAATGAGGGCATCCCTTGCTTGGCTTTGCTTCCTCTGAAAAATATCAAACAGTCATATAAATGTCCCAGCACGAATTGTGATTAGGAGAGAGCAGCGGGCATGGGCCCTAACTAGTGACATAATGACCCTGCTCCCAAGTTAGGTACAAATTTGAACCTGTCTATAGGTATATTTGAAACTGGTATCTGATTGTGAGCGTAATGTGGTCACTGGTTGTTTTCTCCATTTTATTGTCACGCTAACTTTTTATGGCGTGAAAACATTTTCTATTTTGAATATTTGTTTTTTCGAGGGTAACCCTATTGAATACGGGGTGCCCTAAGTCGAAAAATAGGTTTCCGGAGAATGGTTGTCAATGTCTGTCCGTCCATCCGTCGTGAGCCTTGCTGTAACGTAGACGTAATGCGGATGATCCTAAAAAATCACTGTGTACACCTACTAAGTAATGGGGTCTAAAGGGTGCCCCGAGGGGTTAACCACTTCAGGAATCTTGTTGGGAATCTCATAAAATCATTGGAAATCCTTATGGTGTCTCACGAAATCTTCGAGATTTCTGGGGTGGTTAGCCCCTCGGGGTTAATCTCTCCAGGAATCTTGTTGGGAATCTCAGAAAATCTTCGGAAATCATCATGGAATCTCAGGAAATCTCTGGAGTGGTTACCCCCTCGGGGTGCCCACTGCCCGTTAAATGAGTGAGGGTGAACTCACGTAGATCAGTCCTGTCCCCACAGTCGACATTGGCAGGGATGTCGCAGCGCTCAGAGTTGGGATCGCCATCTTTGAAGACGAGCCCGTCAGGGCACAGCCTCTCCTCTGGAGTCCCTTTGGAGCATTCGTAGTAGATGTCGCACTGGTATGGGTGTGGGTAGAAGCCGGTACGCGACGGACACCGGAAGTCTTCTTGCGCGGATATCAGTCCTGAAACCAGGGTCATATTATTATTTTAATCTAATTAAAAGGGAGGATTTTGTTTCTGAATACAATGTCAACTGCATTGTATAACTTCTTTTTTTTGGCTCTGTTGTTGGAAAGTTATCTGAGATGTAGGAAACCACTCTTCTGCTATTTCTCTCACTGTTGAGCACAGATTAAATTCTTCTTCATCTGACCTTCAGTGCTTTAAAAATAACTTACAACATAAATGCCCATAAAACAACTGAGAACTGTCGGTTTATTTCTACAAATACAGAATTACCTTATTTTGTGAGTCATTTGTTGTTTCCTATAAATTATTTTCAAACCACTCAAGACAAATAACGAGTAAATAAGTGTCACATTGCGAATTTTTAATTTTTGATTTGGCAGTAGTAAGTAGTGAGAGGTGCGGAAAAAGAGTGATTTATCGCTTGCGACGGCATGGATCTTATCAGGCTTCGGCCCACTCCTACTCGGCTTTGTCCAAAACATACACCTGTGATGTATATACAATGTACCTTTAAAAATATAATAATAACGGAAAATTGTTCTGAAGTAGCAAGACTTCGCTTACACCTATGAAGTTTATATGTAACAGTTTAACAAAGACTGGTGTCGCCAATACCCTATTTAAGAAAGGACTTAGCACTTACCGAAGGCGAGAGCCAGGAAGAGAGATGCACACCGCGCCATGGTGGTGGGTTGAATGCGCGTTGGACGCGCCTTGGCGTGCGGTACCGGTTGGCGGGTGGGAAGGTGCCTGTGCCTGGCTCCCCTGGCTGCGAAGCTGCTGTCACCACGGCAGACGAAGCGTTACCCAACCTCCTGACGCCCCCGCAATACCGATCTGGGTCAGTGATTATCAGCACCACCAACCACTCCAGTCTCCAGTCCACCTACATCAGTTTGTCAGCACCGACATTGTGTGATGCGAAGATTATTGAGAGCATTGTTGTTAGGACGGCAATGACCGGAAAATAACGATGGTAACGTGCGGAAGTCTGATTTGGGTTTTGCAGCTCTTATATGATTCATAAATCTCAGAAGTTGTTCCCAGAAAAGGTCCTTCCCTACAGACTTTGTAAAAATTTGGACCATTTGATCGTTACCTTATTTTTCAAAAAGTGTATACGCGCGCCGTATAATACGAGCGGGACCGTGGGCCAAATTTTTGTGTGTTTCTCTTGAAAATGTACCTAGCAACAGGGACCCTCCAGCGTAGCCTCTCAACTTCCTCTGGAGCTTTTATGTGGAATCGCTGTCGTCTGAACCTATATAAGCAGCTTAGTCCTGGCGACAGGAAATTTAAGCCTTATACCCGGAAGAAAGCTCAGTTCAGAAATGTGCATGGCTAATGTCTATAGACGAGTTGCCATAGATAATAATAAGAGTACCGAAATGTCAAGGGACTGTGATCAGAATAGCCGTAGGCCGTGCTCTCGTTCCTGAAGCATCGAACCTGCCCTCCTTCGGTGAGGAGGCGATTATAGAAGGCGGAAGCCAATTCCTCAGATATCATGGTGGACTGGAGGCTGAGCCTGCAACCCAAGTGTTGCCACTTGGATATTCGTGATCGACCATCGGGCCACGTTCTAAGTGTTTCTTCAGAATCAACACAAATGCTCTTCTGCTACTTCTTCGTCATTGTTTATTTATTTTTAATTTAATGAGTATTGTTCTGAGTTGCGTCTTCATCCGACTATTCTGCTCTTACCCTTTCAAAGTTTTTCGAGAGTCATGGAACAATGTTGCTCCAGACTGTAGGTATTTTTTAATTTGGTGGCCAAAATACGGAAGAGGACGTCGATGGTGAGGGGGGTTTAGTTGTCCACATGGCTTGACCTTATATTAGTTGACGTAAATTATGTTTTCTGTTACCCCTGCGGAAACATGATTATGCATTTAGTGGTTTCGCTAGCACATACGCTACTCAACTGTTAAGGCTGTATATACATTCTCGACGAACTCCACCAAAACCACTGTGCGAAAGTAAATATTCGACAAAACTAATGTTTACAAATTAGTACCGCCGGAGACTGGTAATTGCAATATCGTATTGGTTGTGTCTACTCTAAAAGCTAAACAAAGTGTGCTATTTGGACGCGAAACGAACGAGTGAAAGTAGGACACTATGTTTAGCTTTTACAGGAGAAAAAGTAGAGAAATGGTGTTGTAATTACCCACTTCCGTAAGTGAAATAAAAATTGTCAACATGTAACATGGCGGCGGTAAATATTACAAACATTTATCAAGCTTTTCATCTAAATGTGACGATAAAATCATACATTTTTTAGTCCGAAACGTTACAAAAAAATAATATTCTGCGTGCGGTAGTGTTGTGTTTTCCCGATCTGTCAAAAAAACATGTGGACTGGTAGTTGACTGTTTAAAACCGCTCCTGTGGGCTTATTACTCCATTTCATGCAAAAATACAACACTACCTCACGACAAAGAGTCTCAGGTTTACATCCCCATATAAACACTTTTCACTCGCCCTGTAACTTCGGAGTAGGGCTTGAAGTACGTAGCATTGCGAACCAAGTACGTGTAGTCAACCTTAAGTTGTCTAATCAGTTTTCATCCGTCACTCTTGGGGCTAACATGAACAGACTCCTGTATGCCTACCTGCGACTCACCGCATGTACCTATTTCCAAAATACTTTTGAGTGTCTCTACGTACTTATAATGAGTATAATGAAATGGAATTGAGTTCGAACTGCTATTAACGCCTACCTACTGGATAAATACTTAGGTAGGAAGCTAAAACTACGGAAATAATCAGGAATCAACGTAACGACAAAATAAAATCACAATGATAGAACTAGGATAACGGATTGTATTGGCAATAGTATTCGATAAAAAATTTCATTACTTCAGACGAAATGGGAGCACAGTGTTACAGTAAACTACATGATTGAATCCTCGGACTTTTTCTGATAACCGACAACTTTGAAAATTCTTTGATGATGTACTTACGACGTCTTATCAAATTTACCAAAAAAGTCTGAGGTGTTATTGTTCTTTACTTCGTGCTCCCTACATCTTCGCAGTTCAAAGAATGATGGGACTAAGCGCAAAACGATTTCACTCATTCAAGTTTTCTTATGATAACTTCTTGTTCTTTGCGTCCTTGTGTACCCTCAGGAGAAATGAAGCGTCGTTTTAGTTACGGAAGACTTTCTTCTTTCCGAAGTCCTTGAGTGGGTCTCCTGTGAGTTCCTTGAATCGTGGGTGGTTCTTATAGAAGTCCTCGCTGTCCCCACACAACACGAAGATATTAGTCACTAACTCAGTCATCTTCTATATTACTTCTCCTCCTGTCGGTTCTTCAACCTGCTGTTGGCAGCATTTGCCTTCAGCTTATCGTCTTTCCTGGCTTGTTCCACTTTCGGATCATCCTTGTACCACTCCTCGCTATAACAAATTTTAAGAAACCAGTGTAGAAGTATAGGTGTGTAAACTTATTAGTTGACCACAAACTAACTTACTTTGCCTAACTTCCGCACATGATGAGCCTTTTTAAGAGGGATTGGTTGGCAACATTTCGTTGTGGGAATACGTACCATCCAGGGACATTTGCAGGATCGTCACACTTGCCAGTCTCTTCGTTGTAGGCTTCTCCAAGAGCACAGCCCAGCTCACGCGGTGTTACGCCCAGTAGACAGACATAGAATTTCTGGCAGTCCTCAGGGTGGGCAAACATGGGGTGAGCCACAGCTTGGCCGTTGCCGTCAAGCTGAGGTTCCTTTGGGCAGCTGAACCCGTCTTTCAGTTCTGTCAAAGGAAAGGTGGATATGAAAATAATGCGTAACATTGTTTTCTTTTCTCAGTGGTTCACCCTACTTCTACCTATACCCCACCTGGGGAGATATCGAATAATGTCTTAGACAGTCTTGGGGTGTAATGTTCTACGCCAAGTTCATGTTTCTTGGGGTTCTCCCGCTTTGATGTTTTTTCAATGGATAGAAAGACAATAGGTACAAGTTGCTCACTGTCGTTGCGGGATATGCATCCAGTCCGTCCGGCCGTGGCGGGCCACACGCAGATCCCGGCGTACTCGTCAAAGTGGAGGCCCGTTGTGCAGATGACCTCTGTTGGCTCTCCTTCGATACAGTTGTAGTAGATATCGCAGACGCTTTCGTCTGGATGGGCGAAGTACCCATTGCGCCTTGGGCACAACCTTGTGGACTTTGGCGGTTCTGAAATTAAATTGCGACGCTTCTTTATATCTGTTATTAAAACTATATTCTACTGCGAATCCAAGAAGAGTGGTCATATCAAAGTTTTGAACTCCCCTGACTCCTGTATAAGTCTACAATTACAAGAAGATATGAATGGAGTGTTCAGTGTCTTAACGCAACGCACGATAAAGTGTTGTAAATCACTGCATAATCAGTTTCACATAAACTTGAAATACTTCCGTCCTGATTGATTAATATTATGACTAATTATAAGTCTAAAGGTTATCTACTTGATGATACTACGATGATACTTACTACATATTCCAAGCTGTCAATTAAATTTGTCAGCTCTCTTGTATTGTGGCTCTTTATTGTGGCTCTATTGGTGGGAAAACTGATCGTGTGGCTTTTCTTAACTTAAACACGTAGACAAATGTACCTGAGATTTAATAAAACACTTTAGAAGCACTTACGGAGTTCTACGCGATCGCCGCAATCGACGCTGAAGGGCTGGTCGCACTTGTTGATTTTGCGAATGCCTTGATCGAACACAAGGCCGTCGGGGCAGAGCTTCTCAGTAGCCTCACCGTCCACGCATTCATAGTATTTGTCGCACTGGACAGGATCTTCGTACTGGCCATCTTTGGGTGGACACTTGAAGGCCGCCTCTATGGAAACAACCAGAAATCACTCGGTTAGTCAAAACAAAGTGGTTGTGTCCCAACTGGGACATGCCTTAAATAGTTCATGGCAGGTTCTTGAGAATCAGTTGGCTTCTTGTTCTTGCAAATCTCACATTTTTTTATTAATGTCTGACTTTTGGAGTAGACCGGCATCGCTGTAAAGGAAGTAGAGTAAGCAGCAACAGCGGCCCAGCGCCGTAACTCTTGGAGCTTCTGGCTTGTATTTTGTCAAAAATCAGATACTATATTGAATCTTTTTCAGGACTTGTTATAAATCCGGAATGTTCGGTTTCGTATGGTATAGAGGAAGTGAGAGGGTGCATGGTAAGTAGGTACCGACAGTGAGTTGAGATGTAGCCTTGGTTTATTTTAAAGAATCATTGTGGTGATGACTGACATTTCTCTAATCTAAATTGTTACCCATCTCATTTGTGAGGGACACGCTGAGTCACGATTGTTGAGTGACTCCGGTGCAGTTGCAACAGTCACTTTCAGATTGCAGCTAACATGTGACGTAGACAGTTCTGTCTGCCGTATTGTCACTGATATACAATGTTTGAGTGATACGTCTGGTCTAATTCTTGACCCATTTAAATGAATGTCCAGCAAATGAAATGAGTGTTACGAGGTGACAGCTGCAATCATTGTAGCGAAATGTGAGTGGCAGTGTGTCCTAGTGCCCACACTGCCAGGGACCCCTCCCCAATGTCTTCGCACTAGATGCAGGCCGTTCAACCTACCGTAATGGCGTAGTTCCAAGAGTTGAGGCCTCTTACTATATGTTGCGGCTATTAGAGAGTTGGTACGTCCAAGGCCTCTGTGACATTTGAAGCTATCGCACGCCCAAGAGAGATGCTGCTAATATTCTGTCATTTGACTATGCCCTTGTCAAAACAAGACCGACCAGTTGGTTTTGACGCGTGACTCATTTTTCGTGGAACATCTAGCTTTATAAGTATAACCTTTAAGGGAGTGGTTATCTTCGGTAGGATATCCATGTCATGGCTATATTGCCTATCCGATGACGATAAATTAGCGTACTGGAGACTTGGCGTAAGTTTTTATGAATTTTTTCACATTTATTCCCATTGGGTTCCTGTGGTTTCAAAGAAATGGTAGGTATTACTACGGTATTACAATTTTTGCTACTTTATTATTATTACTTGTCTTATTATAACTTGGCCCCTTAGTACCTAGTTACATCTATGACGCAGCGCGCAGCGCTGCTGAATGCGGATTTATATCCAGCTGTTTTTTATTACATTTTCTCCTATTTTCCTCTTTAGCTCCGAGTATTGATTCTTCCTCCATTGTCGCTCAAGGTCTTCAGTACTTATGATACAACCTCGACCTGAAATGGCTTGGGCATTATATTTTGACCTGCGGCCGGCAGTCTCAAACATGCGTATCGCCTTTGTAAAATAGATATCCACCCAGAGCTGGAATGTCAACTGGAATGTAAACAGCGCTTTTCCAGAGGAATAGACTTCGGGGGTACGGGTGTGGAAATTTAATATTGAAGTGAAATTGTGTTCAATATCTGCTGCCGCTTTGGCCGGTTCCTACCGTAAAAGTGTGTGGAAATTTTCCGATTAAGTAACTTCAGAATTTATAACAGGAAAATAGGTTGGCAGAGACTTTTGTCATTTTTCTCATTTTTTCCCTCTTGTGGATAGGCATACTGAGATTGTAAGTGCGTTAAGCCCCATTACCATTTTTGTATTGCAAAATAGTGCATGATTATCATGATTATTACTTAAAGCCGAATTCTGAGGACTGGCCTTATTAGGTAGATTTCGAAGAAAAATCTACCTATTGTAGTCGTACCAGTTGTCTCACTTTTGAAAAATTTCTTGACAGTTCTTCTTTTTATGACCCCTGGATCCCAAAACCACCATCAGTTCAAAAGTTATATATATATATATATATATATATATATATATATATATCATTTTCACTTCCTTGTGAACACGCTAGCAGCCGTATTTTTGAAAAATAATAGGTTTTGACTATTTAATAAAATATTAGGGTCTAAAATCTCGGTCGAGTTCGTTAATGGGGGAAATCGGACGAGGGAGGGGGGGGGGGGGGGGAATGGGGGACTTTTTCGAAATCTGGCTTTTTGGCCATAACTCCCTTAATATTGCAACTAATGAAACGTAGTTTTCTATGAGGGTCGTCTAACAGTACTACCTACAACTTTTCCTAGTAACGTTTTTTGATCCCACCCTTAATGGTTGAGTAAGGGTGGAAAAAGAGGGTTTTGCGCACAAAAAAAATCATAACTTGTGTCCTAGGGGTGTTATCGAGTTCTTTTGTTTTGTAATGCATTTGCCTCAATATTACCTACAACTTTTGTCTGAAAAAGTTTTTCGTCCGACGCACCGTTTAGGCAGGGGGTGGGGGGTTGAATTTTCAAAACGCCATAACTCACTTATTTGGTGAGATATTGAGTTTATTCTTTTTGCTATGAGTTTCTATTAATAATATCTACATCTTTTGGCTGAAAAAGTTTTTTGTAAAATCACTTTCATTTTGGCACGTGGAAGTGCATAAAGGGACCAACTTCCAGGAGTTGTTGAAGGAAGAAATTCATAACTTGCGTAGAACCGATGCTATCGAGTTCCTTCTTTTTGCCGTGAATTTCCCTTGATATTACCCACAACTTTTGTCTGAAAAAGTTTTTCGTCCGACGCACCGTTTAGGCAGGGGGTGGGGGGTTGAATTTTCAAAACGTCATAACTCACTTATTTGGTGAGATATTGAGTTTATTCTTTTTGCTATGAGTTTCTATTAATAATATCTACAACTTTTGTCTGAATTTTTTTTTTGTAAAATCACTTTCATTTTCTTGTTAGGGGGGGGGGGGGGGGGGGGTGAAATATCATAACTCAATTCCTGCGTTGTTATTGTAGAGAATGCATTTGGATCAACTGAAAATCTTCTTAACCGTCTCTCTAAATGATTTTAGACTGCTTTTAGTGGATGGAAGTAATCTTCGAAATCTACCCACGCCTTTCGGGGCTGCCGAAAGGAACTTTTTGTATCAAAACGTTTTTTTTTTATTATAAAGTGCACCAAAAGTCCTAAACCCTTACGAAATGCAGTCCGAGGACCTCCGAGCTTTTATAAGTGTGCTGACTTACCGGCCTGGAGGGCAGTGGCGGCGAGGACAAGGAAGAGAAAGCGCATATCCATAGCGAGCGCCGAGCAGTCAGGGAGAGAGATCAGGCGCGACTGGAGCTAAGGCGCTCGCCGTCGTACCTGCCTTCTTCCGTCTCCATTGCATAATGCCTGATCTGGGGTCGAATCGCCCTGGCAAACAGAAGCGCATTTTAGGGATTTGTGTTGGTAAAAGTGAAGGATGTAGGTCATATTCGAACATCTGGGATACTGAATATACAGGAGATCTAACTATTTCAATTCAACAGTTGTAAACTTGACTACTGACGGAGAAGTCTAATCACAACTGTGGAAAATTTACGTAATATTCTCTGATTCGGAAAATTTATATTCTTTGACTTCGCCTTCACCATATTCACCATAATGCCAACACCACCGTCACCATGCAACATTTAAACTAAATAAAATCAGTAACTCTGTTGTTTATTTTTTTTAGGCTTTGTCTTAACTTCCTATAACTTCCTTTAGCTATAATTATTTCGTCGTGAAGCCAAAACAGAAAGACTTAAGCTTTTGTTTTTCTCGAGTTATTTTTCTGGTGAAGTAATGCCCGAAACTCCGTCGAATCATTACCCATAGCCATAGTAGTCTTGTCACTTGGTAATTACCTTCTTACCCTACCTTTTACACACCAGAGTAGTATTCTTTAGATGGATCGAGGTTCCTTACACGAGCTACCTTGGTAATAGGTACTGGAAAATTGTTTGATTCGTACAAACCCGAAGAACTAGCTTGAGTGACGCATGGGCATAACGTCTCCCACACCTCTGAACTGCGGCAAACCTGAAGTTTATCGATTCGGGCCACTGCGAACAAGTTCCTCAACATTCCAAGCCTAGTGGACTTGGGTCGTTCATGTTCTGCCCTACAGTGCTAGAACATTACATAAAGTATGTCTCGCAAAGTAGACACACAAACAAGAAAGAGCCAAAGAGAACGGTCTGTTACCCATTTCATTCAGTTGGTGACGCGTGCAGATTAAGTTATCGTTGGTGAAAATTTCTGGCCGATGACCAAGTACTTTGCGTACCTGTGGGTTTTAGTGCTGGGAATATGCCCTAAGCCTGAACTGGGTATACTTTTTGGTTGTTGAAATGAAAATATATATTTTAAGGCCGTCTCTGTAGGAGTTGGGTGAACAATTACCGTAAAAAAATTGTTTAAATTACTATTACAACCAGCACCAATCTGGACCAGCAGGTGTATTCCCTTTCTTGAACGCCAGAAAACCCACTCAACTAACACATTCAAAAATTATTGTAAGACGATAAGGTAAGCCATGATGCAATATATGGAGAACAATTCTTCTTACAATAATTTTTAAATGTGTTAGTTGAGTGGGTTTTCTGGCTTTCGAGAAAGGGAATACACCTGCAGTTGAGTGTCAGTGTATGGTCTACAATATTCCCTTCATTTTATAACATACCTACCGCCTACCCGATGTATCTAAATATGGACCGGACGAAATGTAGAACATTTTAGGTCTTCCATTAAATTATGTAATAATTTACAATTTTCTACAGCTCTAAGTATGCGGTTTAGAAAGGAATCATTTCCCACACAACAAGGGAATGGTGTCTTGATTTCTTGGTCTTGGCAGAGGTTCAGCACCCTGAGTTGGTTCTATTGGACCAAGGTCTTCAGTTGTCGTCATCTTCACGTTGAGGCCTTGGCCTCTTCTTTCCTCCGTTCCTCTTTCGAACAGCTTCTTCAGACGGCTTTGGTTTGGGTGGTGGGTTCTCCAGTAGAGCCAGCTCTTCGTCACTGATGATTCCCTTGTACCAGTCTTTGCTAAAAAAGGATAGTGGTTTATGGTTAACTCTTCGAGACAGTATTTTAGTGGGAAGCAGTATCGAAAAGAATGAAGGAAAGTGTCTCAGGCATTCTATGAGACTCTATAGGCTGGTTTTTACGTTGTTGTTATCTAAAGTTGAGGGCAGTAAATAAATACTAGAATAATTGAACCATTCTACAACGCCCAGTGAAAACCACCCGTATTTCAATTCAGCTTGAACATTAGAAAGCGTGCATCCTATCTGATCCAGCTATCGTTTTTGGTCTGTTGGGGTAATATCGGGAGTGCATTTAGGTAGGTGTTCACGGGCACGTTCCTTTGCTGCATTCCAGTTTAAGTGTTGGGGCGTAGCGTTCCAGAAATACCCATCAAAAAAGTTACCAGGCCAAATGAAGAAGAGTCATGAAACGCCAGGCTGTTAGGAGCACTTGTGTATACTGCATTTTATATTATCGTATATCGTATACAACAACTTTTCTCTTTTATTTCCTTTATTCTCTCCTGACCACTGACTGGTCCCAAGTAAGTATTTGGTTCCATTTTGAATCAGGAGAGTGAGCTTACTCGAATATTAAAAGACTCCTATGCTTGCGTTGTAAGTGTGACAGGTTCTCCCGTTAGGAAATCGAACTGTGTGTTGGCGACGAGCTTGAAATGCTGAACCTTGAAATATTTTATTATACCTATTCGTTGTATCTTTTCCTATACCAATAACATGAACCTGATGAACATACCATTCAGGAACGTTGCGGGGCCAGTCACACGTGCCCTTAATGTCGTTGAAAACTTGTCCACGTTTGCAGCCATTGCGTCTCGGTATCATGCCGTTAATGCAGACGTAGAAGTATTGGCAGTCATCAGGGTCAGCGTAGCGTGGGTGCTGCTGACCGTATGTCTCGTTTACGCTTGGGCACGAGAAGGAAAATACATCTGGAAACAAATAAGAAATATCTAAATGGACCTCGGTGGAAAAAGTTTGAATAAATTTCTAAGTTCTGTTTCGGCTTTCATCATCTGTTCAGTCCCTTTAAATGAGGGCTGTATCCGTTCTTTTAACGCCAGTGAAGCACCGTAGTTAACGCCGATGGGCGCGGAATATAAAATGGGATATTTATGATTCACGGTGCTTGTTTGTTGTAAAATGGGCTCCAGTAAGCAGCACTCAGCACTCACAGCAGACGTCGGGGGATGGCCAAGGTATTTTTCTTCCAAAGCAGCATGAAAACGACGATAAGATATGCAGTCAACAGCTCTGCCACTCCTTGGAGGAAAAATACTACTCGTTACAGCTCTGTTTTTACCGCGAACGTTTCTGGCAGTCCTTGACGCACTTTCTCTTCTCTGCAGTACACGTTATATATTAACTTTGATTGACAGTCAGAATTCTTGAACCGGAATCTACAAAAGCCTACCTTCAGAAGAACATCCCTTCTTCTTAGCTTCATCAGGCCAGCTGCAAATGCCCGTGGCTTCACTGTACACGAGGCCTGATGGGCATGTGATCATATTGAATTTTCCATCCACGCAGTAGTAAAATTTGTCGCATATTTTGCGATCGTCATGGGCGAAGTAGCCGTTCTTGCGCGGGCAGTTCATGCTGGGTTGTGGTTCCTCTGAAATCCGACCAAATACTCAATCATACAGAGTGTAGTGTTTTTAGTGAAAGGGAAACCTGGGCATTGCCGGCATAGCGGGAAATTCCTCTGTTGTAATCTATATGTCTGATTTCATGCGCCTGCAAAAACTGTGATTATGTAATTGAAAACTGGGTGTACACATACTTCAATACGCCTGCAAAACCGTGATTGTGTAATTGGAAAGTGGGTGTACATGTATTTCATTCCACTCATGGAAAGGAAAAACTACACACATCAAATTTTCGTACAAAGGTCTCTTCCTTGCATTTCTCCTTAAATATGCTAGTGTGTACTCACGGCGCTCTGGTCGGCCGGAACAGTCGATACCGAAGGGTAAATCACATTTTTCGTGTAGGGGACTGAAGTCGTTGAAGACCATGCCATCGGGACATAGCCTCTCTGATATAGCACCGTCCGTGCAGGCGTAGTACTTGTCGCATTGTACGGCGTCTGCGAAGAAGCCGTTAGGCTCGGGACATTCGTCGCTCAGACCGGGGTCCTCCTCAGGGTCGGGCGTAGTGGGGCGTGGAGCTGGGCGAGCTGCTGAGGGCTTACTGCCTGTTCTGCGCTGGCCGAGCACCGCTGACCCTGCCAACAGTGAAAAATGTCAAGTTAGGAATCAGTACTTATTTCAGTGTTAAGGCGCCTCCCTACTTTTGGGAAGGTCCAATCGACATATACATCTATGTTTACTTTCGGACAGTGGGATGCACGTTTTCTCTACATCTGCAGTATTTAGAATGTACCTCCAGGACGTGAAATGTGTTCTACTGATGCGAGTATTTGCCACAGGTAGGGTTGCGCCTTAAGGTTTAAGCCGTAGGAAAAAAAAATACTTTCTTGCCATATGCGTATGGCTAGCGAGAAAGTAAAAAACGCACGGCGTTAGAAGACCATTAGAAGACGCAGGCAAGCAATCATCTCACTACCCGGTGTGACCTTATGGTTGTGGTTATCTTGGCTGTACCCATTCACCTGCAAATGGGTTTGAGGGGAAGCTTTACCCGGCACCGGCTTCATTAGGTCAGACGTCATAAAATTCGTCTGAAGTGTTTTGTTCCATCTACGTTGCGAATGGCGCCAGAGGGCGTCTCCCTTCACAGAATCGATCACGTAGGTGTCCTTGAAACCGGTAATAAGACCACTTCCTTAAATACCAAGGCGAACTTCTTCACTACCGGTCTGGTCTGCGAATTGTCGACTTACTTCGCGACAAAATTACTGTTATCTATATACTATAATCTTTGTTGAATGCGTCGGTATTAATAATAATAGTCTTAAAGACAGTTGTTAGAATTACGGAGTCGTATAAGGAAATGAATGTGAAGAGGTACTTTTCCTAGTTTCTTCAATTTCCTACTTTATAGGCGTGACTCAAAATATTAATTAGGTAACGCCTACTTACCACACTTTTGCTTATTCTTATATAACTAGTCGTATTAATGAAAGACTTCATGAGAAAGTGGGTAGACGTAGATAATAATAATAAACGTGTATTGTATTCTCTTTCGTTTACATTTTCATTCAATAGCAACCCATAGAATATACAATACTGTTTTCGGCAATATCCTGGTGGACATGTAGCCGGACCTACCTACCTATCTATATCTATATCTAGATATCCAGATAGATCTGGGGTCATGACAATGTAACGGTTAAAGCCTTATTGCACGATGTTAAAAACCCGGGGAGGCCGCAAATCAAACCAGTTCAGCTGAAGGGTTTTACGATGAGTAGCCTATGCTAATTAATAAGTGGGCAAGTAAGGAAACAAACCCTTTGCGGCTCTATTCCCATTTGGAGCTATCTAAAAGTGCCGCTTGCTAATCACAGTACTTACGAATGCCCCAGTGATATATCATGTTATTGACCTATAGACATGACCTACGATTGAAATTGGTAACTGGTAATAGAGAAAAACTCACCACATATGAGGAGGAAGAGCGCAAGAAGCACGGAGGTGTCCACCGCGCGAGCCATGGCGGGAAAGTGATCAAGTGATCAAACTGAACAGAGCAACTCCTCCTTCGCTAGCCAACCAAGTCTGACTATAAACTACCTGCGCCCGCTAGGTTCACGTCCTCTCGCTCTTCCTCTTAAATTGGGCAATCTGTCCCCATGAAGGGGTGGTTTTTCTCAACATCTTATTGATGGACCAATTGTCAATACCATTTTCGTGTATTGAAGCGTGGGTGATGCCGACGAAAAATCGTGCATTTACGCCTACAAGAGACTAAGTTGCCTACGCAAGTTTTAACTTTTGAGGCCCTGCCAACTGTATGCCGTAACGACTATCGTGAGTGCTCTTACTCCCAGTCTCAGTCAGTAGGTATGTCTACTATAGGAAGGCAAGTGATCAAAATCTTGCCGACACGCGCTGCCTGCCTATATAATTTGCGCATGTGTTGCAGAAATTTCTCATCAGAGTTCAGCCGCAGCTAAAAAAAATACTACTGACCTTGAAAATCACAAGAAAACAAGAGAAGAGAGACCTCTGAAGAAAGTTCCTCCGTGACTGGACATGAACCACGGGTCTGTAGCTCTGTTATCAACAGTTTGAAGTCATTACTCCATGCACCCGATGATCTGTAAAGTACCCGTCGCGCGTCGCTGGGGGTGAATTTTTTTGGGTTTATTTGACGATTGATTTGTCTCTACTAGGTTTAAGCTAGCACTTTATTTCGTAAGTGAAGCGACACAGAGATGCTATGCCATTTTATCTACCACCTACAGATGACAATTCATGTTGTGTATACTCCAAGTCAGGCTGGGAGCGTACCGATTTTTCATAATTTTTTGAAGATTTTCAGTTGACGCCGATCCGGATTTGGGTTCCATATCCTACCATACGCTAAAAATGCCAATCCGACCCTGAGCAGATATTTCCCTGATCAAGAAGAAGTTTTGATCAGCCCTAGATTTGCAAGAAATTATGAGTAATCGGTACGCTCCTAGCCTGACTTGGACTATAGCAACATATGCTCGCCCCCTGCTCTAAGTGAGGGACTGTAGGTATACCCAGTGGAGCGATGCCAGAAAGTGAATGCCTCCTTCCGTGACCTTGGGACTGTTTTGACGGGTCACCTTTCACCATGTCATGTGTCCTACCTGCCACGTCGTGTAACTGTACCCATACTACACTGGGGAGCGTGCACTTGGCATCATTGGTAACATCACATTCTGCTGCCACTTACGAATTGAACGGTCTGTGGTGCTTCGGTTGTATACTTTCCCGTACCTATAAATGAGCATTAGGTTTAACACAGGGATAGATACTCGTAAGTTGATGAATAACTTTTTGACCGTCTTAAGTGCAGACTCGGCTATTATTGGGGCTAAAACTTTAGTAGATTTTTACTAAGGAAATCCCGCTGTTGGGATGGGGTATCTTTGCAATTTGCTGTTTCTATAACCAAACTTTGTTTATTCAATCCCAGTATCGGATGTTTTTGGGGGAGGTACCACCAACTTTGAACTATTTGATTTCGCCTTGTACAATAAATCGTTTCTCGTATCTTATTCTTTCTCTGTGCTTTCATACCTAATTTAAAGGGGTTGCGGCATCGCCGATACACTCAGAGCACAGGCACACACATTATTCAAGCTGAAGCTAAAAATTGCCCAAATAGTACAAAGAATTAACGATACTTTTAATATTTAAATAGTGCAAATTAAAACGTATTGTTAACTTAAAATAACGTAGCACTTTGAAGCCGTGTTGCGTTACTTAGGTGTCGTTTAGGAGTTATTTTGCCAATTTGCAACGTTATTACGTAAGCTAACATTTAAATATCTAGTATCTGGCGCCTTGAGTGTTCGATGCTAATCTAGAAACTTGCCTTTGGAAATGGCGGTAGCGAACCCTTTGGAAACTGAAATGGAAACACAGGTGTTGTGTATTGCATAGCCATCTATACCCTCCATGAAAGCATGTGCATTTCCACTCTTACATGCACTGATACATGCACTGATCACCGTCAGTACATTGAAAATATATATTATGTTATGAGTAAAACGCGTACTTAGACAAAATTTATACCTACTTGTACTACAAAGTCTTATCTCGATTACACGATAACATGCATATAACTTCCTTATTTTGGCAGAGAACATAAGGAGCCGTTGTTACGAACAGGCATGAATAAATTATTCCACACAATCTGATGGAAAGCCTACGGAGCTTTTTGATTGAGTGTCTGTAGCTCTCTTTCTTCTGCCCGAACAGGAGTGTAGTCCTCCGAGGCTGCTGCGAACACGTACTGATACAGCAAGGCCGCTGCTAGGCCTCCAAGGCACGGCCCCAGCCAGTATACCTGTATAATACACACCATTAGTGGAGGCTTTATGCTGTCGTAGATAAATGAACTCTTTAGGGTGCATCCCACGTCCCACCATACTCGGTTAAGAGAAAAAAGCCGATTTTCTCAGAAATTTAACATGGTAAACATATGGGAGAAAATCCCTAGTTTTCTCTTATCTTGGCTTGGTGGGACGCATCCGTAGAACTGTTCTTTTTAACCTGAGTTTAAGTTTATCTGTATTCTCAAGCAGTTGTGAGTAGTGTCCTCAACGCATTTCTACCAGACATGTCGAGGAAGAGGATACGCCTGCAAATTCCTGGTTATACAATATACTAGCATTGTTGCAGATATAATTTCTGAGAGGAACCTAAATTTGCTCTGAGCAATATTTTGATTAGCAGTCTAATCAATCTAATCATACACACGAGCGATTAATATAAAAAAAAATTATTACAGATATTTTTTTCCCTGCACCTTGCGTGTTTTCAGGTGATTTCTCAAAAATTTCCTCTTAATTTTTCCTCTTTGTTCTTACGAGACTAGATCGCATTCCAGTGTTCTTGCAGGGAAATGTGCTACCTCCCTTCTCCAACAGTCCCATGTCTGCCTGGTATAAATAACAGTGGGATATGATGAAAATTCAAAATTTTTAAAAATTCCAAAATCCTATTTGTAATTGTAACAAGAATGTTACTTACCCAATGGTCTTTCCAGATGTTAGCGATTACCGCGGAGCCAAAGGTACGAGCTGGGTTCATGCTAGCTCCGGTCAGGTCCACCTAGAAAAATAATGACTTTGTTGAAGACATTTACCGTCAATATTATCGATTTCTCTAGTTACTAACTCGTGTTGGATATTGTTACACAATTTCAAAATCTTTGGAGAGGGGTTATCTACGAGACGCCTCTGCTAGAGACTACCTAATTTCCAGTATTATCCAAGGGCCGTTTTCAGAAAGTTGGGGACTCCTATAGCCACATGCAGCAACGGCCAGGCATGGAATTGTTGAGTTTCCTTGCGACTGATCCGGATAACTTTGACTCCTGCTGTTCACTCAGTGGCCCTCTAAACGGAAACGCCTTGAGGAGAGAGTAAGGGGTGTCTTTGCTTTCGGCACAATCGAAGTAAATACTTACCGCAGCAAGGTGACCTACGGTCACGGTGAGCCCAATGGCGAGAGGTGCCGACACCGTAACGGGGTTGCGGTGAGGGTCGCACACGGCGAAAACGACCAGGACGAGGATGAAGCCAAGGAAGAATTCGACACCGAAGCCCTGAATCGGGTTCAGCTTCGACTGGACGAGGGTTAAACCCAGATTACCACGAATGGTCTCATCATCTGGTGTCATCGCCTAAAAACCGATCGTAGAGAATAAGAAATTCATTCATATTTTACCTTCGACTTTCGATGTAGAAGACAAGTAACTTAGGGATACAAATTAGGGCGAGGAAAAATGTTCTAGACTAGTTTCGAACCTGCAATACATAAAAAGTAGTACCTACTTAGGTGTATAATATTTATTATCATTCGTTCGCCCAGAGAAGAAAATCGTATGTACGAGTATATCAGTCCATCTATCGCTCAAAGCTTCTCTGGCTTAGTTTTACAAAATCAAAACACCAGTGCAGCTATTCCAGGACTTAAAGAGTCCTGAATCCAGCTGAATCATCTCTGACTCATTGAATTATCTACAATTCCCTCTTTTGGGGTAACTGGATGTGTTGCGGTTTACGAAAGGCATATGGACTTTGTGATAACAGTTATCCTACTACTACCGCAAAATCTTACCACATAATAATGTCCTGCTACTTATCCTGCGAAAACATTTACTTAATTGCAATTAAAACTATTTCCGATCAGTTGAGGACAGTGTTGACTTTAACTTTTGGGATGGGAATGTTGGAGGGCTTCAGGAGGTGTATTCCCTTTCTCGAACGCCAGCAAACCCACACAACTAACGCCTTCAAAATTTATTGTAAGAAGATAAGGTACGCCATCATGCAATATACGGAGAACAGTTCTTCTTACAATAAATTTTGAAGGTGTTAGTTGGGTGGGTTTGCTGGCGTTCGAGAAAGGGAATACACCTCCAGTATTACCTTTAGAATCGCCGACCCGCAGATGGCTCCCGCGCATTGGGATGCGATGTAGAAAAGAGCCCTTAGCAGTGGCGTTTTCCCAGAGAGCAGCATCGCTACTGTTACTGCTGGGTTTAAGTGTGCTCCACTCACGTGGCACAGTGCCTGAAAAAAGCAGATACAGTCAGAATTTCTTACCAAAATGCTGCTAGTTACCTGGGAAGGCTTCCTTTGCTTCAATTTTAATATAGAGCTGAAAACTGAAAACTTTCGAATAAAGTTAATATCCCGTAAAGGGGGTTCTTTGCTCTTTTCCCTTGTTTAGAAAAATAAATCACTCGCCCCTAAATACCTCTGCCAGGGAATTCTGCGTGTATATGTCTACTAATTTAGTCTACGAATTTATATTAGTGAGCTTTACCTGCACTGCTACAAAAATGACGAGACCAAAAGTGAGAGCAATCTGGACTAGGTCTGTAGGCCTTGTAGGGTCCGAGACTTTGATACAGCTGGCGCAGCCGAAGAAGTTGAGAAGCAGGTTGCCCACCAGTTCCGCAGCGCAAGCCTTCCACAGCAGCCCCCGTTTGTCCGTGAAGTCTGCAACCCCTAGCCTCTCCTTCAGAGTCCCCGCCATCCTTGATCGTTTTGTTTCTGTACTGGAATCACCCATATCGTCAGTCTCTTGTATTTATCCGAGAAATGGAGTTATTGTGGCATAATTTGATTTGTTTGTTTATTTTACAAAATTATTATTGTGTGTGTGTTAATTTAAATGTTTGATTCTATTTTTCTGTTGCCAAGTTGTCTGAGTAGCTCTGACTTTCCATACCCTATGCATGTTCTACTGAAATGTGAAATTTCCATGGACGTCCCCCTCTCGAATACGGCAGCTCATCTACGATTAGGTACTTATAAGTAATGCCGCATGTACTGCAACCAGTACATGCGTCAATAAAGCGCGTGGACCTGGCTGGCGGCTATCGTAAAAGGGCCTACTACATGTCCCCTCCACAGAAGTATAACAAGTAGCATCACAAACTCGCCTTATTTTAAATTTATTCTCGAGATGCAACTTAAATCCCAAATGTGCGTGATCTTGGATGATATTCGTTATTGATATCAACTTTCAGAATGCCTGAAGGTGCCAAAACAGGTAAACAATTTCCAAGATATCCTAAAATGATTAAATAGTTGTAAAATACATGGACTTTAACATCTGAAAACGACGTTAATGAAGCTCTCGTACTTTTTCGAGGGACATAAATCCCCCCCGCACTGGGTGTGGCCCTTCAGCAACAACAGCCGTAAATTAATTGCCTAACTTAATTCAGCTAATGCACTGGCAGGGTGGTCATTTCCCATCAAAGCTGTCATTCAAAACTCATTTTTGTACTTTCGTGTGCATGGTAGATATACCGAGAACTTCTACGGCAGGTGTGTAGTATGCTACCAGAGCGGGGTCTGACGTCACTAATACCGCCCTGCGTGGGCTGCTACTCGCGTTGATTCATGTTGAGATCATTGTAGAGTCAGAGCTGTAATTGATAGGTAGGTATCCCGTACCCATAGCTAGAGTTTTTTCGTAAATGCCGTGGGGATTTTCGGTTACCGTGATTTCTCAGAAAGAAAATAGTTCGATACCTCATTTTGCGTGGAATCCTGAGTTTCAGGAATCTTCATGATTCCTCGGAAACACACACCATCTTATGTGAATTTTCAGTAAGTGGAAGATCCAGTATGACGAGGATTCAGACATGGCTCACCTAGTTAATTCCCTAATAACAGTTTGTAACTCACAGACATGCACATTACACCTCCTCTTCCTTGCTGGAGAATCCCATTCTATGGTGCGTCATTAGCAGGTGCTCTCATTAAAAAGTGAGACCGCGCAGACTTACCATGGTGCTACATTCGAATACTAAGTTTCACTTCCTACACTCTACAAATTAAGCTTCATTGACTCCAGTAAGCCGTTATGAAACCCCCGTGATCGTTCATTGGAAGTAAATAGGCAGGTACGTATAGGCAGGGTGCATTAGCTGCATGCTATCTCGATCGTACCTATCCCATGCCAGGTGCATACTACATACATACATCATACATCTCCGATAGGTTTTGCATATAAAGAACAATTAGGAGTAATAGATAATATGGGGAAACATCGTTCGTGTCATAAATATGTTTGGTGACATTTCTATAAGTGCGATAAAACTGGAATGGCTACCGTAATACAATGGACAATCGTGCGTTGGACAGTACTGTGATTCAGAGCACTATTCGTTGAGGGATTCAAGGCCAGAACAACTGACAATAATTTATAATAGTAAATAGCTGTAGGAATAACATACTGTAGTGGGCGTTTCAAGTCTCAAGATTATGTGAACACTACGTGACTGCGTTAATTGAGGATCGTCAAAGCCATCCTTAGAACATAAGAAAGTTGGGAATCTTTGGAAATCTTTATGGAATCTCTGGAGTGGGTGCCCCCTAGGCGAGATTTGGACTCAATTTTTATCGAGAAGACTTACTGGAAAGTTCTTGTATTATATGTGCATGCTAATTTAGTTATACTTGCTTATTTACCATTTCTTACAATGGGATTGTGTCATTCACTACAGTAATAATTAACAATAATTACAGTTTTTGAATCTAAAATCTAGTGGTTGCGAATCGCGGAAGTCACCTTGCACGGATAATTGTGGAATGAATGACAGCCGCGCTCGGTTCGTTGCCCAGTTTGATGACCGTTGTCGTTGACTCAACTTCTAAGTTAGGGGCCAAAATATTGGCCATGACACTAGGTAATTAGTTGTCTTTCTGTTTAATTTTGTCTTGAGCGTTTTCCTCCGAATGACTAGGAAGCACTGCCAAGCGGACATCGGCCACCGAGACTGCGTTAAGCGTTCAGGCGAGACTTTTGTTGGCACAGACGGCACGCGAATCGTTCGTAGACGCATTTTGCCAAGAAACAGCTGCACGATCGCGGGTGGAGGTTTCTTGGCGCTTTATTTTAGGCTTAGACTGATAGGGAGCCAACAAAAAGAGGGTAAAGATGTGCAGAAAACAGTCATTCCATTTTCCGGGATAAATGGGTCTTACCTACATGTACTGAAGCTTATTACAATCTGGACTGAGAAAGTGGGTTATTCCACCAGCACATTGAGGCGATTGACTTACGGCTCCCTCACCATCTCGGAAGGCAACGAATATTAGTTCTCGATAATATTAATTACGAGGGGTTAACCACTCGTTGGGAATCGTTGGAAATCTTTATGAAATCTCAGGGAAGCTTGGAATTTTTTGGAGTAGTTACCCCTTCGGGGTTCATCTTTCTATGAATATCATTGGGAATCTTTGGAAATCATTATGAAATCTCAAGGAATCTCTGGAGTGGTTACCCTCTCGATTAATTATCAGTGAAACACAAATTATTTTTCTTCCAATGACTAGATGACTAGGCAGTGACCGTCCAGACAATCCATCTTGAGGAGTGTTGATTTGGCACCTGAGCTAGCCACCTGAGTACAGAGAGAGTTGGGGATGAGGGAATGGCAAGTGTAGTTCTGCCGGAAGGTTCGAATCAACGCGAGTTTTTCTTATCGTGCGCCATTCACCTTTCTGACCGTTCACCTCGCGGATCCAGTGAAAGTCGCCGTGAGGTTTAGTCATTATGGAATAGTCCTCGTAATTAGGAAAATGAAAATGAAACTAGTCTACTACCACGATGCTGTGATTTGCCGAGAAATTGATCTGCGATTGGTCTTATGGAGTCCAAAACACCTGGCCGGTCTCAGGCTTCTTTTATACTGACACATAGTTACAAAGGACGTGAATCGTACCCGGGGTATAGTTTCTTAGGGGGCTATTATACTGCGTCCCTAATTTTACTTGTTAGAATAATTTAGTCGAGGGGTTAACCACTCCTTGGGAATCTCGTTGGGAATCATTTGAAATCTTTATGAAATCTCAGGGAATCTTGAATTTTTTTGGAGTGGTTACCCCTTCGGGGTTCATCTTTCTATGAATATCGTTGGGAATCTTTGGAAATCATTATGGAATCTCAAGGAATCTCTGGAGTGGTTACCCCCTCGATTTTAGTTTATGATTTTGACTTCAGTCATGCTGCATGGTGTGGTGGTGCGAAGGGTCACGGAACCCTGCTCGCGTGTCACATCTCCATACCTTCTTTCTGTTAAAATATGAACATCCTTGTAGCCTGAAGATCGCGTTGTGCATGCATCTCTCTGAGATGAGATCACAAATTGAATTCGCCCTATTCGGTACTGGTGCTTGGCGAATAGGTATAAATAGCACTATAGGGCATGACGGTATCTGGCTGAGAACTATCAGTACCATCATTAATCTACAAGATGTGTGACGCTTGCTTGTTGGTCAGGTGCGGAATTTATCTTGAAGAGAACGCATGGTTCATATTCTTTGGTCCCTGGACAGTTCACCATTTTCGCGGCTGGCGTTGGTTGTGATGAGGTGAATGAGTAATGAGCCCATTGTCCATGTGACCCGTGAGGTCAGAACTTTCTTTTTCCGAATTTACCGAAGGCTATTGTACTATTTGCTTTGCAAACTGAATCATCTGAGATTATCTCAGAAGAGTAGAGGATTGCTGCTGAGGTGTCTACTCGCACATCGCGATCGTGTGGAAATTTGAGAAGATTCTTGGTTTTTTGTTCTTCAGGTAGAGGTGTGGGATAGATTTGTCTTTCGAAATGAAGGTCCAGTACTTTTCAATTCTTCCTATCATATTTGCAGAGGGCCAATGTCAGAGTTGTGACAGACTACGGTTACGCAGCATAACTACTCCTCCGACTACCGCAGGCTCTTTCTTCGCATTCACTTCTTTTCTTCTACAA
Organism: Mesopsocus fuscifrons; assembly: GCA_950004255.1. NCBI lineage: Eukaryota > Metazoa > Arthropoda > Insecta > Psocodea > Mesopsocidae > Mesopsocus > Mesopsocus fuscifrons. The sequence continues at coordinate 16,384,651 of OX465373.1, read as the reverse complement.
TCTTTCTTTTTTCCCAGTACTGGGGAAACCGCTCTACAGAATCTTGTGGGATTTACATTTCACGCCTTCTTTGACGGGTACGGGTAGAATCAGCTCCGCCGTGACCGTGCAGATTGTTGCAAAAACTGACTGAACTTTCTCCACGTGCCAAATTGAATATTGATGGTGCATGGGTCAACTTCTCAGAAGTGGATAAGAATGGACACAAGACACGGTTCAACCTGATCTATCATTATCACGCCGTTGGTTAGTCATTCTGATGTTCCTGGGTTGTTCCCGCATTTTCGGCATGGCTACGTTTGATGCTGCTGTCGAAAAGAAAGCTCAGACTTCGTCGTTTTTAAAAAATTCCAGGAAACCGAATTTTTCTCTTATTTCTGATCCTATTGCTTTGCTACTGGCTAAACTTATTGTGGTATTTAAAAGGTGAAAGTATGTAGTTATAACAACACTACACGATGTCAATGTCGTGAAAATTATGTTCCCAGCTCTGGCGCCTAAATGCACTGTATGGTTCACCCAGTTTTGATGAATTTGGTGTACCCTTGTCGAAAAAGACGCCTCTGATACATTTGTTGAAGATTCAGCATGCTGTATAGGGCCGGTACAAGTGGTTGCACATTGTATCTGTGTCAGTGCTTTGGCCTTGACGCAATATACCATTAGCGTGTCAATTAATAAGACGAAGGTAATAATTTCACTGTCGCTCTCCCCTCGCTGTGGTGGGACTCGGCTTTGCATATGGAACAGCGCTGTGCGCAGTCCTATAGCCAAAATTCGAGGGGTTAACCACTCGTTCGGAATCTCGTTGGGAATCATTGGAAATCTTTATGAAATCTCAGGAAATCCTGGAATTTTTTTGGAGTGGCTACCCCTTTGGGGTTCATCTTTCTATGAATATCGTTGGGAATCTTTGGAAATCTTCATGGAATCTCAGGGAATCTCAAGGAATCTCGGGAGTGGTTACCTCGCCAGAATTCATCGCAGTACTGTTCAGAAAAATTAATGAGGGAGAAGTCTTCGTTTTCTTCACACTGGCTTTAGCAAAACTTTATTCTGCTGTTTTTAAATAGAAAGCAGGAGCACTATCTAGTAGTACTTCAGCGTTATCGGTGCCCCACAGGCCGTAGCGAAACGAAGGCTACCCGAATCCAGAATAGCATGCACCCATGTTCCCGAAGAGTGAAGTGTAGCTGTGCGCCTGGGCATCAAGGGTTATCGCAGAAGGTCCCAATAATTTGAATAGCCTTGAGTTATGGTAAATTCCGTCAGCAGCTGTATTGTAAAAATTGTTTTTTTGCTCGATAATTGTTACGACTAGTTGAAAGATGTGGTCAAAAGTCATCGAAATATCTATATTATATTACTATGTAACCAATTTCATGACATCACTCTTGACTGTTCAGTTTTATAATAGGTTTCTATTCACTTCCACTTTAGGGTGTTCCATAGTGCATCTCCTCATTCATTTCTGACACTGGGAAGACATTGGACATTTGTTCATGGGTCACTGACCAAACTTTTGCGGTTTGCCCACGTGGCGCGCTATATAGCCTTGAAGTTTTCGAACAATGGCGTCGATGCCCGGGGCCGGTGTTCAACCAGAATTACAAGCGAACCAAGAACCCTCCAACGCGATTGGCGTTTGACCGTTGGGTGAACGTCCCATTCACGCTAGCCTAACCGGCTCTTGCTATCGTCACCATGATATCTCTTCTGCCGTATCCTGTGGAAGGCACCTCACCCTAACACCCATTCCATGTGATATCTGGCAAGAAAGCTGAAGCTTACTGTTGCTTGCTTGCGAGGTGAGGCGCCTAAGTGCGAAATGCCGCCGCTCCTTCTGTGCATGGATATTTCTACTTTCTGGAAGATGGGAGTTCCAAAATGAATTTTAAATAATTCCTGCTGCTACTGAGGGTTAGGAGGAAATAAAATGAGCCTATGAGGTCGGAAAAGGAAAAGGCCATCTTGCCCCTGAACTTGCCTTCGGTATTTGCTTTATTTAACTACTACACCTACACCTTCTACCTACGCAAACTAACAAATTCGAGTTAGTTCTCGGCCCAGGTCCTGTGTTCGAATATTAGTACTGGCAACTTTGTGTTGGTAGCACTTACGAGTATCTCACACAAAATAACCGTTGGCTACGGCCAACAATTAGTTTTCTTAATAATTGGGAACTTTGCCTTCAGGCCAATAGAATTGACTGTAAACACTAACTGGTCTATAGCTTATTTTTCTTTTTCATGGCAGTAAAGATCCGAATGGAATGAAGAGGCGCCACTGTAAATGTGACTGCTACACGGACGCGAATAATAATTGAACAATCTGCAGTCGTGCTAAATAAGCAGATGCATTAGGGACTGGGGACGCGCCTTTTGCGCTGGCGGGGGCGGCAAGAGGGGCAATTTGCTACGATTTGCCTCATCCGTCTTCATCCAGACCTCGTGATTATGATAAACACCAATCGTGCACTTCATGACTCTAAACGGCAAAGCCAAGTTGCTCATGTCACGGAAACAACCACTAGAGAAATCTTTGTTTCAAAGTATTTGGGAAATGTCTTCAACTATAGGAAATCCTTGTGAAAAAGTTCATACGTTATGGTCGCAATAGCCTCTAAAAGGAACCTATGATTCCAGCTGTGGGAATACTAATCTTTTGTTTCTCGTATAATGTCATCATCATTTAAATGAAGGTTGAGTGTTCTTGTAGAGTTGCTTTGGGCTTTTATGATGTAAGCACGTGTGAAGGTGTAAAAAACTAAAAACACGAATAGACGGGGAGGGACGTTTGTAAAGTTTTTGCATGGTGAGAAAATTTACTAAACTACAATACGAAATATACTTATAAACAAATTCACGTTTATGTTTTAAATATGTAGTTCTATAGATTGTAGTTATAATAGGACCTATTACCTACCTACACTGAGTACTACTACTACCTATACCTTGTACAATGTCTGGGTTTGGGGTGAGAACAAATACTACTTAAGATACATCTGCTATTTGATTTGGGTTTTCCCGACCATTTACTGAGAACATTGTTGGATGTTCTGAAATATAATATACTTAGGGTGCGTCCCACCATGCCCAGTTAAAATTAAACTGGAGATTTACCAAGTTAAATTTAACTTAAAAGTTATATTTAACATGGTGAACATAGGACAAAATCTCCAGTTAAATTTTAATTGGGCAAGGGTGCATCCCACCATACTCGGTTAACGTTAATCTCCAGTTAAATTCCAATTTTTGCATGGTAAAAATCAATTTAACTGGAGTTTAACCGTTAACCGAGTATGGTGGGACGCACCCTTATAGTTTTAACGTTCGAAATTAACTGGATATTTTGTGATTTTACAGCCAAGTAATTTTTGTCAGCGAAAAACTTTTCCAACTTTTTTTTATTGTAAAATCACAAAGTAGCCAGTTAGTCTCTGACGTTAAAAGACATACACAGTCTATTATATTTCGGAACATTTAAACATCCTCAAAACATGGTCGGAAAAAAACATTTACAAATGCGGTTGTTTCGACAATTTTGCTCTCAAATTCCGAACAAATGAACGGGAACTGAGAAAACAAAGTGTTTGAAATAAATGAAGAGGAAACATTGAAGGAAAGTAATGAGAATGAGCACGACAGTTGGGAAACTTACGCGTGTTGTGGCAGAAGCGACCGGCACGGAGGTCCACAATACAGTGAGGCCCACCAAACGGCCGAATGCCACTCCAACCCGTGTCTTCAATCATAACTACACGGACCTATAATATTTACAACCGAAGTTTCCTATCCTAAGAACTACAAGTTCATTGCTTTCAACCTTCCCTACCTACCCTGCGTACCATCTATGTCACACGTTTTCTGAATCATCTAACAGGTTGGCGGGGGCATAGTTAGTTATAGTTAGTTAGTAGCTTAGTACTTGCTGAATATTCGGCAGCGGGGATTAAAATGAGACAGTAGGTACTTACGTGTCGGAGATGACGCCGGTGCGAAGGCTGAGAACACAATGATACGCCCGCTACGTCGCTATCATGCTCTCCATCCTCACTGATGGTATCGAGAAAATACTGCGTAGCGTCTATCAGCTACCGCACTACTTAACGTCTGTTTGCACTGCGAGGGGTGAGAGTGCTTTAGTACTTCTGGTTTTCATAAAGGAGGTCTCGGTTTCACCCTTGGATTTGTAGAACCCTTCCAACAAACTACAAGACTTCGGAAACTGTGCGAGTCATCGACAGATCAAAAAAAAAAAAAAAAAAGTAAATTGGATTCTCTATAGATTCTGAAAGACATGAAAGTTTAACCGTATAGGCAGGGGTGTTGTGGCTCTGGAACTGCACTCTTATGGTACAGGCCTAGTACCATCCTATTTTCCTTTGGTACCTTTCCAGCCTCTTACGTTCCAGTAGTGGCGATGCTACAAAAAGCTTTTAAAGTAATTGTAGAGTCGTCAATTCCATTATGATGGCCTCAGTCGTGCTTTCTTCCTCTCCTCAGCTTCTTGAGTTCTCAACCGTATAACATCTCTCGGGTACATGTAACCTGAACCTAAACGGTTCAAGTTCCATCTCATGCCCTTGAAACCTACCACACAATACTGGAGTTGGTAGGTAAATACGGTCCAGGTACCTCTGGAATATTTTCTTTTTTAGTTTTCTTTTGTAGTGGTATCGAATAAGCCTTTGACGAGCCGACGAATGGGTTTTGTGGGTTGTAAAAGAAAGCAGTTGGTGGACGATTCAGGAATACATATCGGCTCACGTCCACTCGAGTCCTCACGGTCGCTGGAGGCTACCATACTAACCATCAGTCCAAGACTCCGCTGCGTTTATGTTCTACTTCTTGCATGATTCTCGCCCCCTTTTATGGCGCACACTAATACCTATTATAGGTACCTATCTCTATAGCTTTTGAGCTGGAGCCAATGGGAGTGCCCTCCTAAACCCCTACCGAGACGCTGCCACTTGTCGCCCACGTTGTTGTGCGTGACTTGAATGAGATGTTTTTAATTATTAAATTTTAAGTAGATACTGGTTTTTAGACATAGAAATTTCAGATTGGTATTTAACTACTATTGATCTGAACGATTAACGGATTGATATTTATTTCTCTATCTCTATACAATAGCAGTTATAGTATAGCCACTCTGACCTGCCTGGCCCGAGGGCATTTTGCACTGTTCACTGTACATAGAATGCCCTCGGGCCAGGCAGGTCAGAGTGGCTATACTATACCTCAGGAACTTAACTTTAAATCAACATACTTCACTTGATATTCCCGTTAATAACATATGTATATTAAGGATGCATTGGGTACCATGCATTAGTTATTAGTTCATAGTACATAGTCAGAGCCGGATTAACCTTCAATGAGGCCCCAAGCTATAGACTCGATTTCGAGGCCTTTTTATTTTATTATTTTTGTCATTTAGTGTCAAGCGAAGCTGAATGTGGGGGGAAAAGGCAAAGAAGGAACATGTTTTCGAGTTATCGAAGCGAGCGAGCCGAAAATTTCACTAATCTCCGTAAAAATCTCCATATTTCCTAATTGCTTATTACGTTCGGGCCTGTAGGCCCCTTCAGAGCGTAGGCCCTAAGCTATAGCTTATTTAGCTTAATGGTTAATCCAACACTGTACATAGTTCATAGTACATATAGAGTTCGTTGAACTCGTTAGCCAGCAGGCGAAGTGGAGTGGCTGAATCCTACACACCCCGCCGGACGCCGCAGGACGGTGTAAACACATTATAATGATTATTATGGTTTGATTGACCGTTGCGAGAGCGGAATTGGTGTTTTTGATTACTTTTATTATTCACAGGTCGTTTGGGATACCTCGGGGCGAGCCTCGGGGTGCCCGGCTTGTTGCTTGTTGGTTCAAACCTTCCGCCGCTCCTTCATTTCTTGCCATCTGATTATCTCCCTTCTTCTGAGAACTGGCATACTTATAGCGAGTTAAAGAAGGTACTCGGTAGGTATATGCAGATCCTTTTTCATACACGTTGAATGAATGATAGTAATCTCAACATGCGTTGCTATTATATAAGCTATGGCTGAGGAGGGGGGGGTTAGTTCCCCCTCCAGGAAGTATTGATGAGTGATGGTTGGTACATCCCCTATGTATTGGTGAGTGGTCAATGACTTTCCCGAGGGGTTAACCACTCCAGGAATCTCATTAGGAATCTCAAGCCATTATTAGAAATATTTATGAAATCTCAGGGACTCTTGGAAATTTTTGGAGTGGTTAACCCTTCGGGGTGCATCTTTCCACGAATCCTGTTGAGGATCTTAGGAAATCTTTGGAAATCTTCATGCAATCTTAGGCAATCTCAAGCAATCTCTGGAGTGGTTACCCCCTCGGTCTTCTCCGTGGAGTTGGGGGGTAGGAGTAGTAGGAGTTGAAGTTGGAGTATAGAAGTAGAAGTAGGGTGTCCAAAAAATTTTGTATTGATCTTGGAAAGAGTGAACTTTCAATCAGAAATGAAATGAAGGGTAAAACCAAAACTTTTCTATTCCATAGCTTTCAGTGCCGTAATGTACTTAGGTAGGACACAGGTATAGGTGCAGGACGATTAGCGCCACCTGGACGAAGTCCTAGGAACCTTCAGCATATACCTATGTTCTCCAGTAGTCCGGCGCTGGAACCAGAGAGAGCGAGGAGAGTCAGACAAGGCTCGCACTGTTTCCGTTCAGACTAGATGGTAATAATAAAGCAGGTGTATATACAGAATGTCCAATCGAGGGTGTCCCTCAGTTTTTTTAAAAAAATATCGAAAAACTGAAAAATACATCAAAACATAGGTTTTCCCAAACTATCACGGGAAAGAAGGATGGTGGCCGTGCATGTCCTATAGAACAACTATTAGTTTATCAGTTTTTCTATGCCTGCAGTAAACCGTATTAGAGCAAATGATTTGGGCTTTCCTTGCAGGGACACCCTGAACCTATGTAATGCCTATTTCCGAGGGGTTAACCACTCGTTGGGAATCTCGTTGGAAATAATTGGAAATCTTTATGAAATATCAGGGAATCTTCGGGATTCATCTTTCTATGAATACCGTTGGGAATCTTTGGAAATCTTTATGGAATCTCAAGGAATCTGCTCTGGAGTGGTTACCCCCTCGCCTATTACCATGTAGGTACCAAACCAATGCACCCGTATATTTTGAAACTTTTACTAGGGCAGCTACCAAGGTACAATTAGTATCTGTAGGTATAAAAACTGAAAACATAAATTTTGTGAAGACCCATCCCATCTCTTTGATTTCCTAAGAAACCAAATAGTCCGCACACATTTTAAATAGTTTGGACGGTTGTCAAAAATGACATTTCGACACAACCAACAGTCTGTTATTCATTCGCTCGTTGAATTCGACCGATTGCTGAAATTTGTGTTTCAAAACTTTGTTTTTGGGTCAAGGCAACCCAATGGATAAGTTAACTACGGAACAATGACCTGGTCGTTAAACGTTTATGCTGTTGGTCCAATCGAAGTTTGTGTGGGGTGGCTTGAAAACCATGGGCTGAAAAAATTCCAGTGCTTCCTCTGGGGAGTGCTCCCCGGCTGTAATTCCAGTGCTTCCTCTGGGGAGTGCTCCCCGGCTGTAAATCCAGTGCTTCCTCTGGGGAGTGCTCCCCGGCTGTAATTCCAGTGCTTCCTCTGGGGAGTGCTCCCCGGCTGTAATTCCAGTGCTTCCTCTGGGGAGTGCTCCCCGGCTGTAATGCGAAACACCAGGGGTTGACTCAGTTCTTTGCTGGAAAAATCTCTCTGGCCGTCGTGATGAAAAACTCCACAGGGATGGGTTTCTCTGCAAGTGACCCCTTATGGCTTATGCAGTGGGGTTCACAAATTCTCACAAAATTGCTGACATTTCTAGCAGATATCATTTGGAATACTTTACATCTTATATTGTATTCAGCATATTGTAAACACAGGGCAAACCCTTTCAAAGGTAATTAATTAGTAGGAGTACCTTAAGGTGCCTATATCATCGAGGCAGGATGTAGCTATAATGACGTATTGTACTCCTCCCCCTTGCCTCCAGGTCACAAAAAACAGAAACTGCAGCACGTAAATTCATAAATTAGTTCCTCTAACTAAAGCGTTAAGCGTATAAAACATTTGGTAAGGTCAAGAGCGTACTGAAGCCCTGACCACGGCCCTGAGAGTTATCTTTGCACGTAATGGCTATTTGAACGTTGTTATTCATCATATGGAACTGACAGGAAAATGGCCCGAATCGAACTCCCTCTCAGCCTCAAGTGTTTAACGAAAATTTCGTGCTGTTTCATTTCATGCTTGCAAAATCAAGTATAAAATTCTAAGTTTTGAGCTGTGAGAATGTGAAGAATGATGTTACCGCTTGCAAGAATTGGACTTCTTGCGACAGTTTGGAGTAGAAAAAAAATTAGCATCCCGCGGTCCATAGAAGTCTTCCAGTTCCACGTAAGCGCAGCGCCTTCTGAGATGGATAGGTGTTACCCGAGACAAAATAATGAAGGAAAGACATAAAAAGGCGTGCAGGATTGCCGTTCAAAAATTCAGATGCTTGTCCAAGAGCAGCAAGAAAGGATTTTTTACCTCAAAACACACTTGTCATGTTCTTATTCTTGCCTCGATCCCAAATTTATTACCTCAAGATTGAAATATATAATGGCAAGGCTTCCACTCGTCTCAAAAGCTCTCAACACGAAGACAAAAAGCAGAAGCTCTATGGCACGACATGCCAGCCTCTTGGCCGTGTATCCTGCCGTCAAGGCTGAACTGAAGGCTTGAGACCCTCATTCAGAAATTGATGTGAACCATGAGTCATTTCAAGTCATTCAAAGTTTTAATCGTAAAATAGCTTGTTTGTGATTCTTTGATTTGCCTTCATCTTATAGGAACTCCTCTGTTTACCATCGTGGTCAAACGTTTCACCAACAAACAGTACGGTCATGTCATTATACTTCTTTTGAAATTGTAGTTTCATCTAGGTTTTCCGGATTCTTCTTGAGTCATACATAAATTTTAGTGAACGAAAATAGGAATCTATAGCATTAAGGAAAACGATTGGCTCCAAACTTGCATAGATTTTGTATATTTACAAAACATCGTAACAGAAACAGGTCCAACATAGAGAACGGGTTGTTTCCTGCCCATTTGGAATGTCTCATCGAGTCAGCAGTATTCGTAAAAACGAATTCATTTTTATGGGCTGAAATCCTTGCTATGGGCTGAGAGTCAGGTCCCTCCGAGAGACATTTGCATTTTGCTTCAGCGCGGTCGAGCCAGAAAGGACCATAAGGGAGCCGTCTGTGGCGGTCTCGCTCAATTAATAAATAAAAGGTGGACACTTATATGAATCTCCTTGAAGAGGTTTGCGTGTCTATCGCATTAATTAACCTTCATAATAGACGTGTATGTTACAAAATCGTAGGAATCTTACGAAGAGTACAGGAAAAGTTGGAACATTGGAACATTGCAGAACCCGTGAAAATTCATATACACATCTAAAAGGTATTCATTCCACATTCCACCACAACCTATACATTTCTTCATATCTAGTTCTCACACTAACCCCATGCATATAACGACCTTCGAGTGTACAAAGCGAACTGGTGTTGGATTCGAGTTGGATCTGAAATAAGAGCGCGACAGTGTCGCAGGGGCTGACTCGAGGAGTAGGAATCCAGTTCCATTTTGTAATCTCATGTTTCCGACTTCATTGCGATCATTAAAAGCAATGTTGAGTGGGGAGGTAAGTAGGCATAATGTAATGGCATACAGTAATTGGACCTTTGCTCAACACACATGAGAGCGCATCCATTTCGCACGGTTTTTGTCTCGCGTGGACTTTCCTAGGGGACCTTTTTTCTTCAGGTACATAATGGACCCCGTAGTTTGACCTTGACATGATTATGGACGGCGCGTATGATACCCGAGAAATTCGGCAACACCCAGGCATAACCTACCTAATAGGTAGTAATAGTCCACATACAAAGGATAGTTGCCTACATGGGACGTGAGCGTGCCATGTCAGCGATGCATTTTGAATAATTAAGCGCCTGAAGTCCCAATTAATTATGTTTAAAAAAATTAAGTGGAAAACCATGCTGTAATTATTGGCCTGCCTACTGTTAGATATAGATATATGTAAGCTGTTGCGTTTTTTTTTTTTATGTTTTGTTCAAATTTGTTGGAAACCTTATTTTGCTGTTGACGAGTTGGTACGAGCGGATTTGTTCAGAATCTTGTCTGAAGGTTCGCGAATAGTTGTGGTTTGTAATTCCATTTTTAGTCCTCAAGCTATGCGTGTGGTATTCTTAGATGCATAGATTATTTGTTTCGTATAGTCGTCGCCTCCTCCGAATGCGGGTCTCCTCCTCTGTGAGATAATTTCGCAAACGGCTTGCACAATTCACTTGTGATTCAACCCTTAAACCAGAATGGCAATGAGCGCGCTGTGGGTCTATGAACCTGAAGGAAACTTGAGAGAGGCCGATGCTGAACGGCCGGACAGGTCCGAGGGGGCCTGCGGGCTTTCACACGCTGCGAGGCACCGGTCCGAGGTTTCGCCACAGACGCCCCTAGGTGTACGTTCTGGTGTACCTGAACTGTGGTGATCGGTGCCGGTGCAAGAGCAGAAGGCCAAATCGGATATAGGACCATCCTCCATGTTCCCGTTTTCCTTTCACGTGAGTGAAGAGGCGGGAAAACGCTTATCACTGGCAGGTTTGCCTCATTCTGGTGATTTATGAGTTGATTCTGTAACTAGATATGAATGTGTTTGCAGAATAACTAACTGGTCTGAGTCACAATAATAACCGCTACAATAGTTAACGAAGGTCCCCAGTGCAAAAAGGCAGGAACGTCCAAGGAGCGCTTTATATGCGAGTATATGACAGACTTTAAACCATCATAAGTCTATGCCATGGGCAGGATGGGCTATTGAGTGAGCGGCGGAAAAATCAAGACCTATTCACAAAACATTTTGACTCTTCGAGGATGATCAGTCATGCAGAAGACAAGGACAAGGAGGTCTGTCCTTGGAGGCATCCACTTGTGAGGGCTCTCACGTCGGCGCTGCTCTGCGCTGGAGGCTGCGGGAGCAGAGCAGGCACACAAGGCGCACACAGAGTGCCGCGATCGCTATAAATCAACAACTATAGGTACAAAAAAAACCAGCTCGTGAGCTATATCTGGTGTATGTTGGGCCTTGGCAAGATGGAACATCTTCACCGTGACCTCCGCTGAACAAATGGTCAGCAAAGTGTTTTCAATCACCAGAGATTTGCACGCCGCCGGCCTGAAAGTCATAAATTGTCTTGTTAGTTTGCTGTTCAGCAGTATAATTGGCCCCTGATGCGTGGTGTCCATTCATCTAGTAATCACTGCAATTGTACCATTCTTGATGTCAAGAAGTGCCCTCAGACAATCTGATCGGCACCCCCCACGGAACTCGAAATGACGTGTCATTGCGTTTATTCTCCTCGTTTTTCTTGCCTCTCCTCAGAATTTTGAAATCCGTTGCTATACTGATTATCACTACTAGAGCAACAACAGAGGTTGAGAAGGTAAGGTACCTAACTCAAGTCTGCGGTCATCGACGTATAGGTACATTAAGATCCTAGCTTGAGTTTAGGGGAGCTTTCTGCGGTCGGCTATGTGTGCGATCTGACAAGAGAAATGAGTACTGTCCCTTTATCAAGTGAGATCTAAAGGTGGTTTCAAGGTTCAGTCGAACCTGTTCCTCAGAGGCGCGGCGTTACTCCACTTACAACGCACTGTTCGCTATTCAGTGCACTTGGTAAGATCACCGTCAGCCAGTGCACATCGTGCGAAGTGAGTCACTGCCGTGGTGCAATATAGGCGCTGCCTCCCTGCAGGGATAGCCGATCGAACATCGGAAAAATGGGAAGCTTCTCTGCGTGAAAAAACTCGTCGACCGGTAGATAGGTGCCTCTTTAGTATGAGGGATCTCATATTTTTCACATTTCAAGGCAGATTAAGCTGCATTTTTACAAAAATTGAAACTCAATTACAGCCGTTTAGCGTTTAGCCGAGCGTCAGGCTCTTCACTTTAAAAAGTGAGAAATTATATAGCCCCATCTTCCTGTTTGTATCTCGCGAGGGGTTAACCACTCGTTGGGAATCATTGGAAATCTTTATGAAATCTCAGGGAATCTTGGAATTTTTTTTGGAGTGGTTACCCCTTCGGGGTTCATCTTTCTATGAATATTGTTGCATGGGAATCTTTGGAAATCTTTATGGAATCTCAAGGAATCTCTGGAGTGGTTACCGCCTCGGTATCTCGCTATAGTGGTGTGCCTCTCTATACCCATGGTAGATAGAATTTTAATCGTCTAAAAAAGAATTTGTGTATATCTTCCGGATCGTTACGAAACTGGGAAGCGAGCTCCTATATTTCTTGCCTACTAGATACCTGTGACTAGTGCATGAGAGATGCAGTAATATTGTAATTAAGACACGAGACTTCGGCTTAATCTTTATTAAGTAACATATCCATCACTTCACAAATTGACAGCAAATGTCAGGGCGAGGCCTATTAAAAGGGCTGCTATCGTTATAGGTATTTCATTTATTTCTATTCAAAGTACGACGTTTAATTATCTTATTTAAAATAGGGGGGAGGAATTTAATTTTTATAAACTTCATTTTCCTGCATCTTATCTGCATATATAAAATATATATAATATATATTATTTTATATATTCACTCAAGGAATTATTATTAATACAAAGATCCTATAGGTTTCCCTTGTAAATATAGGCTCGTACGGCCGATGATTTGCTGGTGTCTTTGAGCAGGAAAGTCGTGATGTACTGGTGAACGGAGGTGCAGATATAATAACGTATTTTACCTGTGAGTACATACATCATGAAATCAAAACAACTTCGCCAGAAGTTCTTAGTAGTTTTCCTGCTTCTTGAAAATTGCTATGAAATCGTATTTAGTATCTGAAATATAGCGGTCAGGCACCTGCACCTGATCTGCGTCTCCCTCTAGACTGGGTAGCTCCTACTGACTTCTAAAGCCGATAGTGAAGCAGTAGGTTGGAGACGCTTCAGAAAGCGTCGCCCATGTTTATCTACCATTTTTCAATGGGAAAAATGAGCGCATAGCTAATCGCCTGTACCCAGGTACTTCTCACAACACTAACCTTGATTCAGCCTTCAGAAAAGTGGAGAGGTTACGAGCGCAAATCTGGTGTTGATTTGCTGGATGGGCTTTACCCAAGTGGAACGATTGATTGTTAAAGACTTAAGTGGCCGGTAAGTATCAAGCTTGACCGTTCAGGTATATTCTTTTGCTGAGGATTCTTGGTATAAACTATAATCTCATGTCCTTCAAAAAAATTCCGACGGGATCACCTTTTCAATACCAAGTCTTACCTATTGTTCCACACTTCCAGTAGCTGCGGGCAATTTAAGGAAGCAGGCACTGGTATCGTACTGAATTCGCAGGCTATTCTGACAAAAACGAAATGCCACTATTGCTCATCAGATGATTTTAGAACAACCCTAAACGACTATGAGTCAGGTATCGGCTGTCCCTTTCGCTACTTTGAAGCCAGTCAAATATTAATTGGATTAAAGAGCTTACAATAGGGTCAAATGGTGTTGCCTTAATTTCTGTGGCAGCTATACCAAAATGGACCAATCTGGCATATTCACTAATCCATGGGTTTCCTGAAAATTTAGTGCCGAGGTTCAGAACGCGACGGTGCAGTGGCAGCTGGGCGTGCTCATCCTCACGAAGTCTCTTGATGCTGACGGACAGGCTGGCGGTTGTGACGAATCGCCACTGCTCCTCAGCGTTATACTCTCTGGACTTTCCCAAATATAGCTCCTCTGGTTGTATCCTCCATATCTGATGCACTATACCTGCCTACTTATCTATTCAACATGGGCTCCACCTGTACGATCTATTTCAAATTCACTATATGAGGGTGGCTTGTGGCTTCCAGAAGTTGCTGAAATCCACTATAGGTACTACAATAGTTTGTATTCCCAGTAAAGGTGACTATTACGTATCTCCAACGTTTCCTCTCGGAAGTACGACTCTCAACTCAACTATTTTTAGGGAGCACTATTGTTCACTTTAAAAACTGGTGAATTTCACCTGAAATGACTGACTGAATTATTGACTCAAAAGGATGGATGTTTAAGTAGGTAGGTACCGTGAGTTTCTCATTGTTGTTTAGTTAAGCACTGCTCCCAGTTTGTATAAATAAAATGGCCAAGCACATATCAGTATTAATTAGTGGCGATAAGTATGTATGTCCAACTGTGGTGATTCGAAAATTTGCACAAGTGGAGTAGCGCCTATACCAGTCGTGTACGATGTTCTTAATTAAATCACTAAATATAGGTATAGGTTTGATTAGATCATCGTAGAAGGTGCGTGTTTAGAAATACCATCGAACCAGTTGAATATGCGCCACAACTTTCTTTCCCGCGTAATGACGCATCGGAGACAATTTAGAAAACTCCACCGACCACAACTCTGGCTACATCTATAGGTATATCTTGTGCATGTAGAATTTTCTAAAGAATCTTGTACCCATAAAATCCCTGAAGAAGAAACCTTTTCGGGTTGATCCTTTCGAATCAAAATGGGACTGTGATCAGCTTATGGATTTTAACCGCAGGTTAAGCTATCAGGCACACTGAGGATCCTAGCTCAAACTGGTCTACAGATCAAATTTGCCATCAAGACCTTGCAGCCTGTTGGGTCGGTTCCGGCTCTATTTTCGAAGAGAAAAATCAGTTAATTCAAGTCGCGTGGAATCCTAGACCTTTGGTAATATTTTTGCCGATCGGCGGCAGATGAGAGGCGGTGCCGGCAAGCCGGTGTTATCAAGGTGCGGTAGGTACAGTAGGTACTCGCTCAGCTACACTGTCTCGACCCTGCTGCTTCACTGCGGACGTCCGCCACATTCGCGTTTCCTCGCCGCGCGTGGTTACTTTATCTGTGCTATAGTTCACGATTTTTGAGTGCTAATAAGATTTTGCTACTTGGATTTTATACCTGACTGGTGAGTTATCTATTTCTCGTTTTTTCCTAAGTGGGCGCTTTTTCTTTTTTTTCTTTTTTTTTTTTGTCATTTTTTAGTTTTTCCCCTTGATACAAAATTGATACAAATTGTGGAGATGCTTGGAGGTAAATCTTGTGTACCTGCCTCCAACTGCGTAGGTACTGCTCAAAAAATGAAGCACTATAGGTACTGAGGTAGGTAACTATTAGTTGCTTACTTTTAGAGAACCGCTTTTTCTCAGATTCCCACAGTTCTTCAGGCACTCACCATAATATTAGCAGGCAAGTTAACTTGCATGTAATAATTGCTTTTTCTTACATAGAAGCTCCATTTCTTTCTGCCAACGTCGGCTCATCTTACCTTCCTACAAATAAAATACCTGTACAAAAATTAAATTTAAACCTATATACCTGTATACCTATACTGAAGTTAAAAGTAGGTATAGGTATATCAAACTATTTGAGACCTGAGGTGTACCACCTAGGTTTCTTCCAGTGAGATCTCTGATCTTAATCGTGCAATCATGATCTCGCCTCCGATTTGTACCTAAAATCTCGGAGTCTGCGTTTCCTCGGCTGTTTTAAAAGGTCACTGCCCTTACTACTGTGAGACTGTTCTCCCGCGCACTCTCGTTTGGAATCTACGCAAAAACAATGGAATGAAATGTGAGATAGAGAATGGTAGAAAGCCGGAGTTGCATTCGCACAGAACGTATCACTGGCTGGAGCTAATGATAATGAGCTGGTTAATTGGTGGTAGTGATATACAAGTAGCCAGCAACTGCGGTAAAGATACGGCAGTGATACATTGACTGAACTTCACGGTGCGTCCTTGGGTAGTCACAAATTGGTTACGGTTCCAGGGAAACACATACAGTTGCCGTCAGGATGTACATAATGTCTCATATGTCTCGGTTGGTAGGGAATACTTATTACACGTATTATATAGGTACATACCTCTTGTAAAAATATAATGACTCTCCTAAGTTGCGTGGCTATAGTTGGTAGAGTGCTCAACCATCCATGTATGAGAGGAAATGGTCTAGACATGAAGTTACCCTTGGTTAAAAGATTTTGCGATTGATTTTCACGTTAGCCACCACCTCTGAACCTACAGTGAAGAGGCTAGCTGTTGTGCATTGCTATTCTGAAACACCTTATACCTATACCTCAGCGGTCGGTGGGGGTGCGATCACTGCATGTCTGGCCTCCTGTGTTGTGTCTAAACTTTTGTCTCCCAGCAGGGGGTCAAAGTTTGGTCTTCTGATCGAATGGATATATAGGTAGGCGTGAAAGAAAGAAAAGCGTCAACCCCCCCCCCCCCCCCCCCACGTTTCATTAATTTCCTCTTCAGTAGACATGGTTAATTTGGGTTCAGGAGACTTGCGCATAGTTTTAATTGGTTGTGGCCGACAGATGGTGTTGTATTGTATAAACTGAATTGTGTCCATTTAATTTAGTCCCCTGAGCAGTAAGGTACTCAAGCAGCTCTGGACCACAATTCGCTGTCTTATCTTACACGTACCACGTTTCTGGTTAAACTAGAACTTGAATACAAAGTCATGCACGCTCCCGAACAAATACATACAATGACAAATAAAAATACTGGCACCCATTGACCAGTCCATAAAGATAAGTTGATAGTTTGCCAACCCAGTAGGTACTCGTACGTGAAACAAGTATCACTGACTGCCCTTGCCCTCGGCGGTCGATTGACCACCTGCGGAGAGGAAAACCTTCACGTAAGACTATGGAACTGCCAGAGATCACTTTCTCAAGTAACTTCTGGACGTGTGTTGTCCAGTTGTGAAACAAAAAGGCAGTTGTTTTGGTTTGTTATGTAATTATGCTGGCTTTCAGTCGGTTATGGGCCAGATGGATCCGGCTGGATTTAAAAGCTGCACTGATTTTTTAAATTTTGTACAACAAAAAGTCTTTTGAGCGAACTGTACTGCGGTACAGCCCCAGAACTCAATGCGCAAGTGTCCAGAACTTACAAGATGTCACTGGGTTCATTGTATCTATACTTACCTGAAGTTGAAGTATTGAGTTACTCGATCTAAATTCACTAAATAGGCAGATAAAAACATTGGGAACTATACCGAGCTAGGGGTTGACCACTCCAGAGATTGCTTGAGATTGCATTAAATTTCCAAAGATTTCCTGAGATTCTCAACGAGATTCGTGGAAAGATGCACCCCGAAGGGTTAATTACTCCAGAAATTTCCAAGATTCCCTGAGATTTCATAAATATTTCCAATGATTGCCTGAGATTCCCAAAGAGATTCCCAACGAGATTCCTGGAGTAGGCAAGTAGGTATACTCTCTTGAGATTCAAACTGGCTCCAGAAACTTTTGCCGTTATAGGCGCCAAGGTCGGCCTGTTCAATTACGCTAAGTGCAGTGCCGAGAACAAGAAATTTCTAGAACTGACCGCCAGATCCAGGTTGTTCGATTTTAGCCTCTCAGAAAAAAATGAAACCGACATATGTGCGCAGGGTCATCTTTCTTATAAGTTCTGCTTTCCCGCTAACCGAATCGAGTAGTGTTACTTTCTTGTAATTTTCATTGCAAAATCGGTTTCAGAGGTCCCAGACATCAAAATTCGTTTTATGAAACGTATATGTGCGTGTACGTGATGGTTGTGCTTGTGAGGATGTACGGAGAGCTCGAGGGGTTAACCACTCCAGGAATCTCGTTGGGAATCATTGAAAATCTTTATGAAATCTCAGGGAATCTTGGAATTGTTTTTGGATTGGTTACCCCTTTGGGGTTCATCTTTCTATGAATATCGTTGGGAATCTTGAGAAATCTTTATGGAATCTCAGTAGAATCTCAAGGAATTTTTGGAGTGGTTACCCCCTCGGGAGAGCTGGAGCCTAAACCGTTTAATCTACTTGGAGGGGGGGATTGTTTTTTGTATATTCTCCATGTTCTCTTGTTATATTTAGCTCGGAGAGGCTACAATGGTCAATTAGCGTGCCTTTGAAGGTTTAACAGTAACCTGTCTGGTTGTTCTGGAAATGGAGATGACTGGGCCAGCCTTCGCCCGAAAATCTTCCATCTGTCAGACCCAGATCACTCACATCAGTCATGTGCAACATGTTGGGCGATTTAGGACAGTCGGGTGGGCATTACCAGATGTCCTCAGCACAAGCGCTTTGCATTCCCCGTCATTTGCCCTACAAACAAAATATATTAGCTCAGAGGTTGTCTCGGTGAAATTTGAAGTAAGGTCTCACAATGATATCATAGCTAGCCCTTGGTCTTCGGGCTCTGATTGGCCAACATCATAAAGTGAATGACGGTATGGTATACTTATGGAGGTACCTATGAGGTACCTGTACCCTGTACCTTTTTACAAATTGAGAATAATACCATTGCCATTTCGTATAGGTACATACCAATGACGTTAGAATCGTTTAATGAAAACTGAGTTACAGAAAAACGACTATAACGAGCCAAGACTATAAACCTGTAAGAATAAGACCACCAGCCTTGTAGACCACCTCGATGAACAAAGCTTCCGCAGGTGGGTAGGTCTATCATATTATTAACATCCCAAATGGGCAAATGCCAATAAATCAACTCATCATTATCAATTCAACGGGTGAGTGCCAACCTAATTAGAATCAGATTTGGCGGCATGAAGGGAGTGCAGCATGGATGGCCCTGGAGTTGAGGTAATATTATAAGAATATTAAGACCCTAGCGATGATTTACTGTGATGATGATGTGGATCTTGTTCCGCTCTTGGGAGCCAAACTTGTGAGTTGTGTGACTGTAAGCGCACTGTCACGTATCCTTATGTGCACAGGCCTTGAATCGTCTTTACTACTTCCGAGTCCAAGTTCCGTTGGATCCTCAAAGGTCGTGTGAATAGGTCGAAGACTGTCAAACCAGGCAAGACAACTTATTGGCTGAGGTTAAACTGAGTCGAAGTGACAAATCAATCACTGTTCTTTCCTCTTTTCGGCTGAAGCCCAATTTGCCACCCCTTGTTTACCTAGCCTGGCCGACTGCATGATATCAGCAGGCTCTATTAGTAGTTTGGGATGTAGTTTGACCCTTGGTCGGCGAGGGCTTCACATTCATAAAGAACTTAACCGGGACTTTCCTCCAAGTCCCACACCCCTTGCAGGTGAGTTCCTATATCCATACTTTGTCTTTGCCGGGAATCTTTATTCGGTGAGGGATTAGTTGGTAGAGGGACTGTTGGTAATTGTTCGTGGATGGTCGCTTGACAAATATTAGTGTAAAACTGAGAGAAAAGAAAAATAGAAAATATCCATACGCCTGCAGTTTCGTAATTATGCAACGTGTACTAATTTGCTGTGGTTCCCAGATTCTGGGACCCCATGGCTCCCAGATTTGAGAAAATAGACCAGTAAAAGCCTCCGTGACCTACATTGTACCATCGTACCTTACATTTGTTAAAAAATAGACCCGAAGCAGTTGGGGTGCGTCTGACTGTCTCCTCTGCTTCATTGCAAGTGCACTGTATCAGTGGTGCAGGTCAAATGTCTTATGAGGACCTATATTATTACATCAGTTTCCGGTGAGCACTCGGGGCTTCAGACCATGGAACGGCCGAGCACGCAGGTGAAAGTGCTCGGCTTCCGATGGAGAAAGGATCTACGGGAGCGTTCTTATACTCCAGAAATGGCGAGAAGAAATAGAGGAAGAATTAGGTTGAAGGTTGTGTAGATACTTACTATACATAAATATAATAGCTGTGAACCATCTATGAGAAGGAAAATTTCAGAGAAGGACTGCGTGCAATAATCCAACTTATCACTGACGTTTTGTTGTTGTAAGCAGTGATTAACTAAGGGTGCGTCCCACCATGCCCAGTTATGAGAAAACTGAAGATTTTCTCCCATGTTTACCATGTTAAATTTTCGAGAAAATCGACGTTTTTCTCTTAACCGAGTGTGTTGGGACGCACCCTAACTAATCAATAATCACACAGGTTCAATATTTACCACTACGAGACACCTACCTATACATTGGTTTCAATAACCTACGAATAAGAGTGCGTGATTTCTGATGATCAGATCTGATATGATCAGCGATCGACTGGGGATGTATGTAATGACACTGGTATTCAAATAGGGTATCGAGATCTGTTTCGTGATTATGGCGCAGAGCTGAGCAGCAAAACAAATGTCCCACAGTCTTCCCAGTCTTCCCCAGCTTGGCTTCGCCGTTGAGCACTCATTAAGTGCCTCTGTACTTCACAGGAAGTTGAAGAAGTTGAGGGCAGTAACCGGGAAGTAACCGATGCGGCGCACCTCAACAATTATTGGAGGGAGTCGCGGGCATGATGCCACCACTTGACATTAACGTTGAGAGCAACGGCGATCAAGTTTACTCGACGGATTACTCTTGAGGACACTTCATCGCGAGAACTTTCTTTCTTTACGTTGTTTATTGCAAAACAACAAGCTCAGGTCCAGTTCCTTTGCACGTGGGTCCTTCTTCTGCCCCTATACCGTAACTTCATGCCTTTTCTCTATCTTTGCTGTGCTCCAACTTTACGCCTCTTTGCATCTGAGCGATTTAATCAGTTGCGACAATTAGTAAGTGCACGGTGAGGTTTGAGTTGAGGCGAAGCATGGCGGCAGGTGCGGCGGCGGGTGCGGGTGCGGGTGTAGGTATGCATGGGACTGCAAGATCGTGACTATGATTCACTTGAATAGAATCTGCTTCACTACATCTACCTGTCTCTATACATCATGAAAACAGTAAACCAGTAATTAATCTGAAGCACAACGAGGTTTTATCATTCGTTCCTTTGGTTTCAGATCTGCCTTTCTCTGCTACCTGCGCCATGGTAAAACAGACCGGTAAGTTTGTCATTTTTGAAATCTAACGTATAATAAGAGGAGATACTATCTGTATAGGTATTAATATTACCTCTTCTTCTCCTAATCCTTCGATTGTCTCTTACTACTGTCGCATCTTAAATTTTCATCTGTCATAGTCATAATTATAGAGCGAGGCAAAAGATATTCTCGCGCGTTTCTCCCAAGTGATATCAGATCGGACTAAGAATTTGTAGTTAGACGTTTTGAGGTTTCGCCCCATTTTTTGACGTGCGAAAGGTGCAAAGAACCAACCTCAGTTTCCAGTTGTATTGCCTCAAACACAATACAATGTTATCCTGAGGACAGTGACTTATCGGCCCCTTCAGGTAACCAGCAACCTTAACCTTACGTTATGTACGTAATGCGGGGACACCATTTTTATGTCGTTGATGGAAGTTCCGGGTGAGAGTGACTTTGCGATCGGTCATCTGCAGATTGAACGGTGTCAGGGTAAAGTATCAACTAGACGCCATCAAATAAACTTAATCAGTCTAAATCGCCAGGCAAGCAGGCCAAGGTTAATGAGACGGGCAACATGCGGTGAAGCCGGTATACAGCGGAGAGGTTCTTCAGTTATCCACTCCCCCGCACGTCCGGGAGGGCCGACGAAGAGCGCTCTGAAGACGCAAGACCGGTTGAAGAAAGCAGGGTCAGAGCCCGGAGCACTTCTGGATAAGAGACAGACCAACAAAAGGACCAAAGGCCAGCACTGGCAGTCGATGGGCAGGACAAAGCACTGGAGGCCAGTGCCAACTGGATGGAAGACCAAGGGCAGCGAGCCAGTCGATTGACTTTATCAACAGAAGAAAAGGTTCTTCGAGACGAAAGGCAATAAATTCCCAGAAGGTCAGCAGCGGTGGCATTAGTGCATGCTCACGATGTTGCAGCAAATGCATTTATAGTAAATTTTGGTGTGCCAGGAGGTTTGCATATCGCTTCTATTGGTAGAAAGCTCCAGATGTATTTCCCTGTCCTGTTGAGTAGAGGCTACACTCCAGCACCACCTGGTGAAAGCAACCACCTGAAAATACATTTACCATCATGTTAATGAATTTCCCGAAACCATTGTCTCGGTCCAAGGTGCATGTACCTATACAATAAAAGTGAGGTGACAACTGACATTGCCATCTGATGTTCTGACGACCGCGCAAATTCATGTTGACGCTGACGTTTCTGACAGAGAAAATGTGACATGGCGTGCCAGGGTGAAGCTCAAGGCTACTTCATCCACAATCCGCATGACAGCCGCCACACGGTACAGTTCGCGAGGAATTAATTTTTTCGATCTGATACGGACAGCAGATGTGAGATGTGTGTGGCTCCGGGAAGACATGCAGTTGATAGCCAAAATGTATGCTAAACATTGTGTTTGGGACACGAGTTGCGTGAGTCCTGGGTCGACAAGGCGTCCATAAATTTTTATTCTCACGCCCCTTGCGCGTCGAACCGAAGAGTGTCACCTACCTGCCCCGCGAAATTTCCCACGAGGACGGAGGCTGCCCGCAGCCTTGGCGTTTGCTTCTGCACCGACACCGTTCGGCAACTTTTACTCGACCTCCAGTCTCTCTCCCATCGGGCATCTCCGCCTGGCAACGCGGGCGCGATTTTTCAGCCAGGTGTCAGCTTCGAGCTGAGGACAATGTGCTTGCATTATCCCACACACACGCACGATCCCCGTGAGGTCTGCCGCCCGTCGCTACGAAGGCAGAGATGTTGCAGCCGGTCAGGGCCGCTTCCGACATCTCCTGCCTCTTCGGTGACTGCGAAGAGCTGTGAAAGACGGGTAGAAATGAGAGTCGTTCCTATTTACCTTTTCTATGTCTTCTTACCTACCTCCTATACACTAAGTTCCCAGCTTCCACGGCATAAATTTGATCTCTTTCAGGCGTGAGCGGTGTTGTCGGACTGAAAGACATCACCGACAACAATGCAATCTGGAGGCAGCTATTTGCCGAATTCTTGGGTACTTTCCTTTTGGTACTCTTGGGTTGTGGCAGCACGATGGGAGGCTGGCCTGACTACGCTCCATCAATGGTTCACATCTCCCTTACATTCGGTCTCGCTGTCGCCGCTCTAGCACAGGTAAGTGAATTTCCGTAATGAACTTCCACAAAAAAATTTCCTATAGAATAACCAATATTACGGTTCTTTTGCCTTCCGAAAAAAAAAAAACCTCCGCACCCCATTGGAATTGCGTCGCACCTGTTATGGCAGTCGAGCTGAAGATGCAAAAGTAGAGATGGGTGTGGGGTGTGGTATTTCGCCAATCGGTTGTATTTTTGAGATACATAAATTATAGAGTCACGAGGCACAGTAAATGTGTGACCTACGATGATGACACTCCCAAGTCCCAAGTATTAGACAACTTGGTCTTCGAGAACAATGGTTCGCAGCGTGAAACATCTCGCAATTATGTATTGCCCTTGCTAACACCGATGCCAATAGCCCAGTCGCAGGCCACGACCCTGCTTTCTGAATCAAACAGTCTTCGTCAATTTTTCGCATAGGACCTATGAGCATCGCCATGATCTAATGATCAAACAAAGAAGAGCGAGACTAAGGTCATGTGTTTGAAAGCTGCATAAGCTTATTAGTCTTGTATGGATAATTTTGCGTATGTTCTATATTTTATTTTGGAAATAAGTACACTTCTTACTAGAGAAAAAGCGCAAACTGTTAGTGACTGCGTCGATGGATAAATAATAGTATCAGTAGATTTGATTCTTGTAGTGTTGACAATCCTATCCCTACCTAAACTAATATTAATTAGCACACTAACCATCAGTATTTTTTAATTGTCCCGATTTGTCGTCACCGTACGAAACCTCTCCGGGCCCAGTGTTCTCACGCCCTCGGCTGAGTGACAAAGCATATTAATTCGGCAGAGTGCGAGTCTATCAGATTACAAAGCAGCATGTCGCAAGGCATTAACTAGATCACTATTGAAATACAATACAAAACACCATTTATTATTCGCAAGAGATGGTGGCCCTGTCGCAATCTGTACCGTATAGGTACTTGCTCTTAACTCCAGGCGTGCCCACGACTGGGGAGACCTGACGTGCGAACTGGATCATCCCTCCTGTAGACCGCTGTACTGAAAAATATTTTGGCTACGATACCGTATGAGAACTGTTGAGTAACTTCGTACCTACTGCTACGGGGTGCCTCTTCTACATTTCTTCGTTAGTAATTGCTTTAGGAAACCGAGGGAATTAAGTTTTGGGCCAGAGGTTCTGTACGGAGAGTAGTGCCACCTGACTATCAGCTTTAGCTCGAGCCCGTTCGTGCCTGATGTTGGCAGAGTGCGGACTGGCGGGGCGGACGCCCGGGGCGACGCAGCTCGCACAGCGGTCCCGCGGTGTTCGGCGGACATACTTCATTAGAATGTGGTAGAAATGGGTCGGGGTCGCTACCTCTGCACCCGCTGCCCGCCGACAGCCCCTGCTAATAATTATAATGACGGGGACGAAGGTGGGCAGTAATGTCTTGCGACCATTAAACATATGAATAGGTTGATTCTTGCACGGACCCAAGCCGAGTAAGGTAAAGAGTGTCAGTGAGAGACTGATAAGTGATCTAAGAGATTTGGTTCTTATGCTGACTCTAATTCAAAAAAACTTGGTAGTAATGAATGAGGAATGACAGTGCCAATAACATTAATTAGTTTGAGCCGTGCTTTCGAGTGATCCTGACCTGTTATGAAGGTCCCTCAACCAGTCTTCAGAGACCCAGATAAGTGATTTTTACAGAGTGCTCTTGTTTACTGATGTTTTTGCACAGCTTTGGAGGAAAACAGGAACTGTCATTGAAGTATCTGATGTGTTGATCGGAGTAGAACTACTTAATTTGTTATTTGATTGTGACTTTTAATAGCTTGTTAAGTTTCTTCTTGAGGGGCTATGAGCACTTAAATATTAGTTAGGTTACGCAAGCCCCTCCAGTATCCTAAATGAGCCATAAATAGTTTAAAAAATTATATTTTAAGGTGAGGAGTTTCATTGCCAACACTATACTAGTACTTTCTTCAGATAATAATTAATCATTAGGTAGGACAAGGTGTTGTTAGTTGGTTGCCACTCCATACCAGGCAGTTTTCTGCAATATTATTACTCGCGTTTAGATTTTCTTTGTCTTGTGCGCTATTCTCAACCAGCCCCCTTATTAGACTAGGAGTCTTTACACCTACGAGCATCTTATTGCGCTGTAGGCCACGTTAACTGCGTTTCTTCCTTGCAGTCTTGTCTATCAGGCTGGAGGTCACCTAGCCTTGTCACCTTTCCATGACTCTATTTGTTTGGGTTGTGGGCTGCGTATTTACTCAGATCAACCAGTGAACCTGCGGCGAGGTACCCGAAGGTTTTGCGGTTTGCTTCTTGCGACACGTTCCGCCACCCACCTCCCCGCTTAGGCAACTTGAATCCATCAGCCAGTCGCACAAGTAGCCAAAGAACTTGAGTACTTCGGTGCGCGAAGGGTCAGAGGGCGCGTCTTCAGCCAACCCGTCATCGTCTCCAAAAACGCCGCGTGAAGATGGCACGTCACATCAGTTTGAACTGTGTAAAGCCATGGCGAAACCACATCGTTTATAAAACACTGCAATCCCTCTTACTACGTAATTAGCCTTTACGATTTAACGGCATTCGTTATCCTTCTCGTGCCACACAAAAGCTGCTCATAGAGGCGCCTTTCATTCGCACATTCCCTGCCCATCAACGCTGGAACTGAGTTGCTCCCTCATTTCAGACCTGTCATTCGTTTTGGGTTCTGTCTTTTTCTTTGGATTGAGATGAATCTGGCTGTCTTCCCCGTTTGGACTGGTGTAGGTAGGTTTACTTGTATAATGGTGTTGCTGCTGACGGGATTTCAGATATACTATGTAACGGTTGTATGAGTATTACTTGGATAGCGGGAGTGAGATGAATTGTTTCCTGAGCAAGGGTAATTCTCTGAAGACGTCGTGCATGCACGTCTTAAATATTTTGCGTACTCCCCCTATTTTTAAATACCTCTAAATTAAACATATATACGTGTACTCGCCGGACTGATTGAGAAGTGAGACACAGTGGTAGTTACACGTTTACTTTTTTCCTTTAGGATTAGGACGTTGAGTGATTGTGAAAACCGCAGTAGTTCATGTAATCGGACCGCAGAATTGGTGTGTGGTGGCCCTTGTTTTCACGCACCAGCACCAGGTCATTCATGCTCATGTCTACGTGTGCTCCATAATACGTGTTCCGCGGTCAAGCTGCGTGATTCAGAAGGTAGAAATTTCACGGAACACCCTTTTGTTATTTTCTTAAAGTGAGGGCTTAATGATTAGAAATTGTTGATTTTCACTCCATATTTTATGTGGACTAGTTCTCCACTCTATTCTCCATTAGTAGCACTGTCCACTGTCTCTTAATGCGTTGAATATTTTCTTGTAACTAATTATATTCATCGCAATAATTTTCGGTTGGTTAAATTTATTGATAGTTCACAACTGGAGCAGCTACCGCACCTTGATCGTTCCTCCTTCCTCTGCACCTCGTATACAATAGTACGCCTTTTCACAGTAATAAATTTCATTACTTTGGGGCGATACTTAACTTTTGCTTGTTGTGTTCGATTAAAATGAAAAATAATATTTTGGAACTGAAATCAATTCCAGAAATTTCGATTGATCGATTTTTACGTTATATCTCGCAGATTATTGAATGGAGTTCCTTTTTGTGTAAGTTTAAGATCTTAATATTATTGATGTGATTCGATACTTACGGCAAGTGGAGTGTCGCCCTTCACAGGACTGGCTCATGTGAGTATTTATGTCCATCTAATCCGAAACCTCGGCCTGCCTGTCTTGCGTTTAGCGCATCAACTCTGCCTATCCTGTTCTCATGTTCAAGTGCATCCTGGAACCCTGTCGACACGGCTCCATGGCCCTGGTTTAGCTTGATAGCAGAGGAGGGATGGCGCAATGGCTCTACCTGGGCTCCCGGCTAAGTTCAAGTTCACTCGGTCAGTTTGGCCGCGCGCTCGATCTCCTCTAGGGCAGCCCGGCTGAGTCACCGACGCACTGTCTGCCGCTGCCGACTGCCACGGCCCGTTGAGGCCTAATCGCCTCTGATGGCTCTGGCCACGCCGCCACGACCTCGGGTTCCAGGCAGCAGCTCGTTACCGATAAGCTATTGCTTCCTGCAGAAACGTGACCACAACACCCGACACCTCCTTCCCGCGCTTCTCCCGTCATCCAGAGAAAGATGTGTTTCTTTCACCTTCTTCGTCACTTCAAAATTAAAACTCATGTTCCTTGAAGCCTAGTTTCTGCTTCAAAAATTCCTTTTTTCCCTTAAAAAAATTTCGCGTGTTATTCGATGGCGCGATAATTTGCCTATTATTTCATTTTCTATTTGTCTTCTTTTCGTGCTTCGTTCTAGAACTTCTCAAACTTCAACAGTTCATTTTGACCTGGAAGTGTCCTCCCAGCTACCACAATCTTGAGCACACTTCAAATATGCCTACTGTTTGAATTAAAGGCCTTCAGTTTTCAAGACATAACGGCTAATCATCGGACACCTATATAGCACTACTAGCCATTACATAGCCCATAAGTGATCATTTACTTCAGCTTCCACTGGACATGAGCTATTAAATTGTGTTAGTAAAGAGATGAGATGTGTTATGGGAGCTGGGCGTAGCAGGCGTGATCTGTCAAGTTTGAAATGAGCGGTTTCGCTAAGTTATTGCCCTATTAGACCTCAAACGTGACATTGCGGTTAGTGTTGGGCTGTGCATGACCAGGTGCTACACTCGTTCCGATTCAGGCTTAAGAGAAGCGATATTAAACGAAACATCCTAATTTCGTTTCAAATGTATTAGTTACTTTTCAGCTTTTCGGTTGCCAACACTGATTTTTTTTTTTTTTTTTTTTTTTTTTTTTTATTTCTTTACTTGCAACGTTCAGTAAACATAATAGGCGCGGATGAGTGAGTTTGAGATTTTTTGACCGAAGCCGAAGAGGAGTGGGCCGAAGCCAATACATCCATGTCGTAAGTGGAAAATTTTTCCGTTTCACCGGGATTCGAACCCGGGCCTCTCAGGACACAAAGCGGACCCCTTGACCACTCGGCCACTGAGAGGCAAACTGATTCGAATCCGCATCTCTTAAGACATGACTCAGCTCGTAAGAATAAATTAAAGTTAAAAAACGACAAAAAGTTGAAAAGTAAGTTGTTTTCTGAAAAGGGACAGCTTGACAGCTGTGACAGTATTGATTGGCGTTTTTTAGCCCAGAGCTGGAGGAGGCAGAGGTGGTTCAAGTTGTAGATAAATACTAATTAATGAGCCGTAATTTGTTGAACTGGCTAATTCATTTTCGTCCTTAGCCGATGCGGAGGAGGTTACTCATTAATAAAGTAACCATGAAGTATGAATACTCTCACTGACGGTTCTGCGCATTGCCCATTAAGCGTTTTCGGAGCTGTTCTTGTGGGAGCACGTGCGGTGCGGCAGTGCGAAGGAGTATGCTATGATGAGGCAAGGTGCACAGGTTCGGGGGTCAGAGGTGCAGCCTCAGCCTATTCAAATTGAGCTAAAGAGCACGAAAAGGGGAGAGCACTATACCTTAAATGATATCACTGTGTTTTGTTCTGGGTTTTGTTTACTCTTGAAAGGGGGGTCAGGTTTTGAATATGAAGACAAAAGACTGCGGTAATATCAAAGGCATTAGAATCATCAAGTCGTGTGCAGGCTCATGAAATACCTAACACGTACATATCCCGGGGTAGAAGAGTTCTGCAGGAGTCAGTAAAGAAGTAACGTTGACGAAAAGCAGCCATCCCGTTGTCCCACTGTCCAGTGACCACCCCCGAGCAGTGATGGGTCTTGGTATCCAGGACCGAGTACCTACCAAAGATCCGAAAAACATGACCTGGTTGGTCCTGGTTTTTAGCAGTGACAAATAAGAAATTTTGAATTTCAGCACTCCTTTTTTTAAACTATACAAAATCACCTAAAAAATCTAAGACCTAGATCACGTGGGCTAGACCAAGATCAGCAGTCTCGTCTTGGTCTTGGCCCAACTCCCCTGTCACCCTCTCTTGGACCACCCACATGAGAGTGTTGCTTCAGCTCTCCCACCTTCACTTTGGTCTCCGACCAAGGCCAGCCGGGAGCAATTCCGGCCTAATTAGGCCCGTGGAGGGATGACCCCGGTCCTTGCTCTCTGGCCTCCGTTCTGAAACACCTCTGCTCTGCTCGCGATTCGCGGGCGTCACATCCTTCGCGGATCAAGGCTGCACACCCGCGGCTACCGAACGTATCCTGTAGCAATTGTTCGTGCGCCTGCCGCCCTGCTCCTTGATCTCCTGTCAGAGCAGAGGAAATAGATCCCCTAGTCCAAGGATGGAGTGCCTCCTTTCTCTGGTCCCGGATCGAGGTTGGCCTCTTCGGTAGCCAAACGTGATCACCCGCTGATTTGTCATGTTCCCATTTGCAGTGTCTGGTTCTCCTTCAGTTTCTTTACCAAGTTACCAACATTACGCACATGGTTTATTAGGGCACGTGGAACTTCTGAGGATGTGAGGAAAGGCGGCGGCGAAATAGAAGTCTGCGAGAACCTTAATATGTTGTGAGTGAATCGAATTTGTACAAGGGAGCCAGGATGTACCTTCTACGCGGTGGAAAAATGTATTTTTATAAGTCTATACCGTGCTTCTCGGTTCAGGTACCAAAGGTGTGAACTGGGCCGGGCCTCTCGGGTCCCCCTTTGGGAATGGTACCTCACAAAGACTGTACACACGAGGAGAATACTTGATCGGTCTGAAAGTGGTCTTCAAAGGTGAACTAACGGGACGCTGTGGCCCGCTTCTGTTGGACAGGTCATTCACTGATATCTCCAGCCCCAATCAGCGTATATGCCCCGTAGCGGCATTGATGTCATTTGTTAAACCTAACCCTTGGTATTTCGGGAAGGAACTCAACCAAGGAGGTTGAAAAGCGCTTGCAGGTTATTTCAGTAGTTTATTTTCCTAATAGACCAAATATTATTTTCCCGATTATTTTTCTAGACCAAATATGATTTTCCCCATGCTCGATGTATAATTGCGTAATCAATATTGTGAAAATTCCATGGCTGACGGTAGGTACCAATTTTTATCCGCACCGTGCCAGAAATAAGAATTTTCCCCATTACTCGACATGAACGTTGTTTTTCACTGATCGTTCCTACAGGCTACAGGTATAGGTATGTCTCGTGGAGAGCTCTGTAAACAGGTAACCAACCTATCTATAGAAGCAACAACTGCTTCACGTTTTATCGCCAGCTGTCAAGACAGCAAATAGTTGTAAATAAAGATGCATGGCTACCATCAAAATGGAACAAAGAAACAATGGAGCATCTTCTGCCTCAAGACCCTGTTTCAGTTTTGCACCTACTCATTATGTCTCTACAAAGTAAGCTAGCACCTTATACAAGCGTATGGCAGAAGTGATTAAAAAAGTTCTCACTAACCTGTAATGGTGGGAGTACATAGCGGTCGTTGATCTTCATACTAGGGAAACTTGGGCAAGTATAGGGATTATGTAGGTATGCCTAAATGTATGGACGTGGCAATGACACCAGGGTACAGGGGCTATACTTTAACTTGAAATGAAAATGTACACAAAAGTTCCGACCTCGTGTAAAACTGAACATTGCTGTGAACCATCTTATATATTGCATTTATTACAAGCTTTACATACCATGCGTAAGAAATATACCTGTTAATTTAACTAACCGTTGATTTCGACTTGTGAAATCTATTCAAAGTTGAGGTGCCCTGACCTCTACCAGCAGTACAGAATAGGTACGTGGTATGGTATGGGTCTACGGAGTTAAATAAACTACAGTACAAACAGGCGTTGTATTATTCATCGTAGATAACTGCCATTAAAAAGTTGGCATAAAATAAGAAGCGATACTCCTCAACTAAAAGAAACCTCTACTGTTCCGCAATATGTCATTGGCTTTTAACGTGTGTTTCAACATTTCTCTACAACACAAATAGGAACTCCATCTCCAATAATTTCATTTATGTCTATATATAATACGAGATATATATCTAGTCCACTATACCCACTGTAGATCAGTCAGCAGTTGATACTGGGCACATTCACTGCATGCATCTTCGAGTTAAACTCCCGTAGATTGCGCTCGAGCACCCGACGGGTCCTGCGCCTTAATTAACAAAATATCTGGCCGTCGCTTAAGCCGGCACTACAGTCAGCCTTCACCGGCGCATGACTCCTTCCTGCCACCTTTTGTTAACTCTTTTTTATTAATTGGTAATTAAAAGTTTAACAGCAAAACCGGACGGTCGCTAATTGTTCTTTTGTAAGCAAGCCCTTGGTTGACTTGAGTTGTCCTTGCGCTGCCTATCTTCAGGGATCTCCGTTAGTCACGAGGTACCCGCCTCTTTTGCGCGCCCGCGCCCTTGAGATCCTGAGGGATTCTCGGCACCATGGCCCACTGCGTAATTAATTCTTCCGGAGTTTCATTCATACTATTGTGGTGTTATGGTACAAATATTATGTTCCGTACTTTCATCGTTCGTTACGCAGTTGTGGATTGAGGCATTAGATTTATAGAGAAGACCCTGGCAGCAAAACGGCGCGACACGTGCTGCTCAATGAAGGATTTTTAGGTGCCGTCCAGTTTAGACATCATCATCCTCCCCTCTGGAGACGAAAAAACTAAAATATTGCGCATTAATTAACTATTTTCCCTGTTAGCTTCCGCGATTTATTGACTTGTTAAACAATTGTGGACTGTACCTTGGGAAGGTAAAGAAAGATATTGCATGTTCATTTCTTATCATCAGTGTTGGATATTCTGAAATTATCAGTGGCCTGTTAAGTTTTTGTTGCATACGAGGAATTCAGTGATGATAATTTAAATTCTGACATTCTGACATTTCGTCGCCGACAGTTTTCCTGATATTTCACTTTGCTGCATTTTTATCCTAGTGCCAATGAGGCAGCTATCGCAGCATAGCTCAAACTCAAGCGTTGGCCTCGGTGGGAGAGCTTCGAAGTAAAACATTACATCTTACTCCGAGTCTGACAGAGAGCCACTCGTTGCCGGGGATGGAAGCTGCTGCTTGCGTGTACCTTAAGTACTAGCTCAGTACCTTAAAAATACGAGGGGTTAACCACTCGTTGGGAATCTCGCTGGGAATCATTGGAAATCTTTATGAAATCTCAGGGAATTTTTTGGATTGGTTACCCCTTCGGGTAGGCGTAGGGACGTGACGACCCCATCGCCCGGCATTCTATGTCGCAAGCAGTCATGACCGAGTCCTGGCGGGATAACCGGCAACACTGGGGAGCCTGAGGAAATGCAGGCTCGCGGCGTGGCAGACGATCAGCCGTCCTTCGCCGGTAGAGGACACAGCTTGGGAACGGGAGCTGCGAGGGAAACCACCGCCCGCCGTCGTTGGGCCAATCACCCGCACGGTGTACAACTGATTCATAGTCAATTAAGGAGCCTCGGAACTGGACGGATTAACAGACGACAACTAAGAAATGAATACGGCTTACGATTTGCAACTTGGAACATTACTACGCTTAACGGCAAGGAAGTGGAAATAGTGGAAGAAATGAAGAAGTACAAGGTGGGGATTCTGGGGATCAGTGAAGTAAAGAAGAAGGGAAGTGGAGTGAAAACCTTGAAAGACAACTATGTACTGAGATACTCGGGAATACCCTGGGGACAGAGGGCGAAAGAAGGAGTGGCCTTCATTGTATCAGAAGATTTGGACAGCAAGGTGACGTATTGGGAAGCTATTAGCTCCAGGTTGATAGCTATGGATGTAGAACTGGAGGAACCGATAACGATAATTCAAGCCTATGCACCGACCGATGACGCAGATCTGGTGGAAAAGGATAGCTTCTTCGAAGAGCTTCAGAGACAAGTAGACAAAGCTGAGGGGAGGAGAAGAAAAGTTCTGGTCATGGGAGACTTAAACGGAAGAGTTGGGAATGACAGAACAGCTAGCCACGGGGTGCTTGGGCCATACGGAGGTGAGCGAACAAGAAACGGAAACGGGGACAGAATAATTGATTTCTGCGTAACCAACGACTTGCTGGTGGCTAACTCATACTATAACCACAGAAGAATTCACCAGATTACTTTTGAGAATACACAGCATTCCAGCATCATTGATTACATCCTCATTCCAAGGTTACTCAAAAACAAATGTAGAGACGTGAAGGTTGTGAGAGGAGCCGAGCTATCTACAGACCATCATCTTCTGGTGGCGGATACGGTCTTTGCGCGTGGCAGGCGCAGAAGACGGACTTCATATCAGAAGGTGAGGCACGAGAAACTAAGAGACCCAAGAATAAAGGAGGACTATCAAGAGATGCTGCGAAATAAACTCAGAGTCCCTCTGCGAGGGCAAGATGTGGTGGAGGAAAGCTGGAAAAGAGTCAAAACAGCTATCTTGGAGGCATGCACTTTGACCTGCGGCCTGAAGAGGGTCAAGGAAGGCACAAAGAAAACCAAATGGTGGAATGGGGATGTACGACAAGCGGTGTCAGAAAAGAAAAGGGCATGGGGAGAGTGGAAGAGGATAAGAACGCCCGCATCCTACAACGCCTATGTTCAGCAAAGAAATGCTTGCAAGACAGTTGTGAAAAGAGCCAAGAGAGAGTCTTGGGAGGCCTTCGGAGAAGAGTTAGAGAGAGATTACGTAAGAGATAACAAGAAATTCTGGAAGTTTCTGAGAGCGCAAAGAGGCAAGTATGGAAGGAAGGTTAGAAGCATCAAAGACAACCAAAATGTCCTGAAGGTAGAGACGGAGGAAGTGCTGGAGGTGTGGAAAGAACACTACGAAACAAAGTTCAAAGAAAACAGACAGGTGACTCAAGGAACGACAGCAACAACAAGGAATAGAAGGCGGGCATCGGCAGATCCAGACACCGGACAGACTACAAGAATAACGGAAGCGGAAGTAATGGCGGCCATCTCGAAGATGAAGAACGGAAAGGCAGCGGGGGAAGACACAATCACACCTGAGATGATTAAGGCTGGTGGCAGCGCCTTGGTCGAGGATATCACAGAACTTTTCAACGCTGTGTGGCAAACCGAACGGATTCCAGGAGACTGGCAAAGGAATGTTATTATACCGCTGTATAAGAAAGGAGATTCTGCGAAATGCGAAAATTATCGGGCAATATGCCTGATAAATGTAATGGCCAAACTATACTCGAGAATACTTGAAGTAAGACTGCGCAGTCATGTAGAAGAAATGTTAGATGAGGAGCAGGCGGGGTTCAGACCTGGCAGACAGACACAAGACCTTATTTTCTCGTTGAGAACTATCACGGACAAGTGGATCAGTAGAGGGAAGGTGGGATACCTGGCCTTTTTGGACCTGCACTCTGCTTTCGACGAGGTGCCAAGGGAGGAAATCTGGAAAGCCCTTGAAAAGAAAAACACTCCAGAAAAGCTGGTGAAAGCTATCAGGTCCTTGTTCCAGACCGTGGAAGGCGTAGTCAGACTGGATGGAAAAATATCACAGACATTCAGAATGGAGAAAGGCGTAAGGCAGGGTGACAGTCTCAGCCCTCTGCTTTTCCTAATATTTATGGACGAAGTTGTGAAAACCTGTAACGCAAGAACTGACCGGTCACTGGTGGGGATGAGAAACCTGCGTCCAGTTCAGTGTCAAGCTCTGATCTATGCAGACGATGTTGTACTTGTAACAGACTCTGAGAGGAAACTGCAGAAGGCAGTGCAAGAATGGAATGAAACACTGAAGGAGAGAGGCATGACCACAAATAAGACGAAGAGCCAGGTGATGGTTGTTGCAAGGACAGATGACCAAGTTCATGATATAAATATACAGTGCGATGGGACGCAGCTAAAGCAAGTCAGCAGTTATGAGTACCTGGGAACCACAATCCACCAATCCGGTAAACTTAAGAAAGAAATAAGGAGAAGGGTAAAGAAGGGAACAAATACGTATTACGCCCTCAGTAGCAGCCTGTTCGGTAAAAACGAGATCTCCACCAGAACCAAAAAGCGAGTGTACACGGCTGTAATAGAACCAATACTCCTGTACGGCGCTGAGAGCTGGACTGCAAACAAAAATGAGATCAGTCATGTGAATGCAACCCAAATGAAATGCTGCAGACGAATTGTGGGAGTGACAAGAAGGGATCGCATTCGGAATGAACGGATCCGGGAGCAGGTGGACCTACCCCCAGTCAGCAGACGAATTGAAGAAAGGCAGCTCTCGTGGTTCGGACACGTATCAAGAATGGACCAGCAGAGAAAACCGAGGCAGTACATGGAGGCGAGAGCGCAGGGACGGCGTCCGATAGGCAGACCGAGAGTGACTTGGGAGGAGAAGGTCAGCCAGGTCGCGGCGAGCCGGGGGAAGACGCTGACCCAGCTGCGTGCCATGGCAGCCAACAGAGTCGCATATAAAGACTGGATCCAAAGCTCCTCCCTCACGCTGCGCTAGTGGCACAAAGAGGGCAGATGAAGAAGAAGAAGAAGGTTACCCCTTCGGGGTTCATCTTTTTATGAATATTGTCAGGAATCTTTGGAAATCTTTATGGAATCTGAAGGAATCTCTGGTGTGGTTACTCCCTCGTAAAAATATATAAAATTGTGGTGAGAAACTGCTTGGAGCCAGTAGTATTCTTCACATCTGAGAAAACCTTCTATGCAGATATCGAGTGAGTGAGACTTCGATCATTTGGCCTAAGTATCACTTCCTTGCAAAAGCATAATATTTTTTCGAACATGATTCTAAGAACTCTAGAATATTTTCAGGACATCGAAGTGGATAAATAGTCCGACCTCCGCGCCTGTTTTTTTAATTCTTTGTCGTGTTAGATATAAGTCACGTACGAACTACTTCTGCCGTAGCCGACTGATTGCTCACAGTCACGCCTCTGATGGCATCGCTTGTCAGTGTCCAGGTATAGGTACCTACTCTGATTTTTTTGGAATTGTCCTATTTCTTTTTTTTACTAACCTGTTCGCACCACTGCGCGTTTCGATTCGCGGTTCGTCATCAAGGAAGCAGGTCCGCTTTTCTTATTGCTGTTTTTAGCGCAAGTGGGATTTTCAGGGAGCTTAAATCCCTATGCTCAATCTTCGTAAACTTGGCGGAAACTTCAGGAGATGGTAAGAGCATCATTAATAGTCAAGAGCACCACAGTGGATGCTTTTAACAATGACCAAGACCTTGATGGCCTCGCGGAGTCTTCTCTTTCCGTATCTCAAATGCTTCAACATCGGGAGTCGTATCTCCCCAGCACATACACATTTTCCTTGCTGCTGGATTCAGATTTTTTTTTGGGTGCAACTTAACTGCCAAATATCCCTTACAAATACCGTTTACATATTGTATATTGCTCCTTCCTGATGCTCTGAAACATTTCCATTCCTATGTTCCTCCTAATATCACGATAACGCCTTGACTGTGACTCTCAGAAAGATCCTTGACTCCTAGAAGAAGGCATATTTCCGTAGTACAATAGCATGCATTTGGCGGGCAGCCACGCGCTGATCGGTACCCCTGGCCTTGGGACTGCCGAAGACCTGCTCTTCCGCGATGCAGCTACGCATTGCCTCATCCTCACTGGACATGATTTGAAAACCAGTCCAGCGATATTTGACCGAACGCCCTTCTGGCCTATAGGCGCCTATGACCCTTCTCAACACCTCGAAACTACCGCAGATACGATCCCTTTTAAAAGAGAGGATCGGACTTTTATTTCTTTCCCCTACGGATAAAATTACCAGTATTCCTAGTCTAGCACTGTTTTGGTGTGCCCTTTTGAGCCAGGCGCATACCACTTTTTTTTGTAACTGCGCAGGACTCAAGATTAACTAAGACGCATAACTGGCCCATGTCACCGTACGTAGTTGACCTTCAAAAGACCATAGGTACCTATATTTGTGTAAAAGGTTGTATTAGTAAAGTTCGGAAATTTAAGTAACAGGGGGCACTGCAGGTGAGTAGATATTGTATGTACGAGTATATAGTATGTTACTACTTTTGGAATACTTGCAGTAAGGAAGTAGTCCTTCATCTGACATTGTATGAGAGCAGAGAGGAGAAAGGTCTCATCATTCATTCTGAGTTGTCGTCTACCTATACATACATACCTACATACCTGAATCGAGAAACATGTCAAATATTGTTGCTTGCGACAGGTTTTATCTGTGAAACGATTTCCTGTTTTATAAAAGCGATTTCTGGCTCGTCTGCCTGCCTGTCATTGCGGCACAGTGTGATACTGTCGATCAGTTTTCCTCTTGTTTGTATTTCATTATGCACAAGGTCGGGCAGGTGTTCTGGCATGACGTATAGCGTATAGCATACTGTTGGGAAAGATGTATGCAGGGGCGACGGCAGGGGCTTGGAAAAACCGCCCCAAACAATGCCCCTGCGCCGTTTTTGCGCTGCAAAAATACCTCCTGGGGTTCAGGTACTTCAAACACTTCCTCGATTCGTTTGTGTCTTTCAGCCATGTCATTTCTTAGTTTGTGTCGCATAATTACGGAACTCTAGTACACCGTGCTTTGTCTCGAAGCACGGTGGACACGGGTTTCATGTTTCATGTGGTAGCCACTAACCGCAGTCAGCACGATTACTGTGCTCTTGCTGACCTTTCACCCGGGCGGTAATTGAACATTTTCGATCTACTCGTAGTTAGGGGCAAAGAATCAATGGTAATGTATGTGAATAATTCGTAGCATAGCATGCCAGAATCCGCTGATTCTGCTGTCGAGCCTTTAAAATTTCCACTCCTCTATAAATGCGTTTATTTACGTAACCTAATTACTGATCAGTCATTTATCCTACCAAAAAATAGCAAAGGGTCCGGCTTGATGAGGTGGTCATTAATAAGTAGCTTAGTCACAGTAGAACAATGGTGTGTAGTGTATACCTGCTCACAACGGGAAGGCCTGTCTGTACCCACTTGGTACCATGCAGTCACACCTACGCTATTTTTCCTCTTCCAAGAAAACGTTGGGAGTTCCACTGACGGAAGACCCCTAACAAACTAGGTCGTGTGACGCATACGTAACGTTCAGGTACCTACCGTTATTTTGATTTGTTTCGAAATGTTTAGGCACTGGCAGGGGACCTCTTCGGGCTCGATGAGAATTTTAAATAGGTCACGAATTCTTAAATGAACAAAGAAAGGGTCGTAATAATGAGAAAGGAAGGTTACGCGAAGGTGCACAGAAGAAAGGTGCATCAACCACTAACAGATTACGAATTAGCCATTTATTGCACTGTGCGGTGATCCGCAGAGCGCATGGTCTGAGGATTGAATACAGTCCTGCTACGGGCACGGCCATGGAAAACTCGGCAAGATTATAAAGCGTTTGCACACTGCGTTTACCCATTTCATCGGTAATTGTGTTTTGCCAATTGTATGTGTGCGTGCACAAGGTTAGCAAGTCTGTGTGCTATAGCCCTCCGATATAAGGTACATGGAACTGCCAACGAGCTTGGATAAACTATGGTCATTGCACTGTCAATTATGTCATAGCTGCAGTACAACTCCAGTACCTGTCATTTAGGAATTGTCATTGTTAAAACTGCGGGGAGGGCGAAATCGCAGAGTTGGGTTCAACTTCTAAAGCGCCGAAATTTGTTTCTTAGACTTTCTGGTCTCGTATTTAAGCAGTCGGTATAACTAGTAGAGTACAAGTGTGCTGTGAACAGCTATCATCAAATTGACCTTAGCGACTGTGGAAGAGGCAAGAGCGAGAAAGGCTCGGTCGATGTTTTGACAGTCACGCTGATGGTCAAGTCCATTACCTACGGCGTACTTGACGTGCTCGGCCACTTGACATCAAGTTCATTGGTCCCGCAACTTATTGGAGTAATGGAAGGCCTGTGCGCTCGGTCTGGGCGGAGGTCGTGCCCTAAACGAGATTTTTGCCAGCAAATTGGGTGGGAGTGTATGCCAAGTGTATTATCATGGTATACCTAAGTACTTGGCTCGAATATCGGTCGGAACCTTCAGAAGTAAGGACATATTGTTTTTTATGCTATAACGGAAAAGAAAGAGGAGGAAAAGCGAGTTAAAAAAAGTATAGTCCGGATTTTCTTAGTATTACGAGATAATGTTACGTGACGTGCCCCTTGGGTCCTGCGTCTGCGTCTTCTCTGTGATGTTTCCAACTAGAGCGGATCTGCCATTTGCATTTGACCGCCCGCTCAGCGGCTCTGGCACAGCGCGGACTCGGCCTTTCTATGTATGTCACCCTCCTTCAGGATGTCCCGCAGGCACACAGCCTATCCTTCACCATTCAGCCTTTATGTGTGTCACCATGCAGGCATCGGTTAGAGAGCAATGTGCGGCCTTAACCCCATCATCCGGTGCTACAGTTAAAAACGGAATGGCACTGCTTTCAGGCCCGTCTAGGGTCAGTCTTCTTACGAGTCGCCCGTCGGCAAAGCCCCTGCTAAGATGGAGGGCTGTCTGAAGGCGTTCCGGCGGCCGCTCCAGTTTTCTCCACCAAGCACACACACACTACAATAAGTTGCACAACTCAGGACTGATCTGCCGATCATGTAGAGGCGGCAATTAATTTATGTTCAATGCATTGATTACGACTAAAAATCCCCCACCAGAAAGGGTTGGACTCCTGTTTGGCGTGGCGTTTGGAGGTTGCCACACCGGAATGGGTTACCGACCGGTAAGCCGGTGCCGGCTTCGCGGATTCGTCGCGGTCCCTCACAAGGAAGGTTAGCGATAGTGGAACAGCTATCACAAAGAAAACCAATATCTCCGCGCCACGGTGATTGCGAGGTAGGCCATATGAATCATGATACCTTAGCCACAGGTTACCGGACGCAGGGCGCAGGGGCGCTTGTGAGAGCGTTTCGCTTGCACTGTACTTTTCGCAAGGTTTTCGGAGTATGCAGTATGGGTTCTTGTTAGATAAAATATTGCGCCGGGCACTGTGGCACGATGATGGCTCAGATTTCCTAGATAGTGCGGATAGGCTATGTCTAGCCATAAGCTCAAAGTCAAAGTTGGAGGTGGTGAGTAACAACCTGCCATCATCATAAGAGCCACAAGGAAAGTGAAAAAGTAACCTCTGTTCAGTTTCATTTACTCGAATTTCCGGGTTCCCTGTTGCCAGTATGGTAGCTTCTTAGTCAGCCTCCGCCAGTTGCACATTTCAAGGAAAAGTGGTGAATCGACTTAATCACAGATTTCTCCAAGTGGACTGCTAAGCTCCCACTAGAAGGGACAAAAGAGCGAGTGGAGGTAAAATAATAATAACGGCATGATTTGCTAAGAGCTTGAGCGCAATTCCGTGAAAATTGAAGGTTTTTCTCCTACACACGGCTCTCTTTCATGCAAGGGCAGTCATCTCTACGTTTCCGGAACATTCTTATTGTAATCGTTACGGACGTAATTTATTTCTAAATTGTATACAGATGGAAAGGTGAGGGTCATTCGAAAATATCAACTCTTGCCAATCGCACTGATCGCCGTTACCATGTTTACAAGATGGATTTTTGGATAATATCAGTACCTACCACACGAGTTAAGAATTCAAAGACAACGGATGGGGCTGACGACATCTGGAGGCACATTTGCTTGTTGCAATCTTGTATTCACTTCCCACAAACTATTTTCAATACCGACATCTCTCCCACTCACACTCGCTTAGCATCACTCATCGAGTGCGAATGCAAAGCAAACCTACAAAGCGCAACGTTTTGGTACGCAGTGCCATGTCCATAACTCACCAAATTTAAATTCGAAGTGTACAACTGGATAAATTAGACCGAGGATGGTAGGTATATAAGGCCGAGGTGAAGGTCAGATGGGAGTGGGTTTACCAGGGCAATGCAATTCATTCAGCAGTATGGCAATAGCCCAATCCAGTGATAGTGCCATACATCTCCCAGACGTACCAGACTGCGGGCCAGACCACACAATAGCAACTTTGATTGATGCACGGACCCACTGTTCGCGAATGACCGGTATAGGTACCGTATTGTTCCCATCGACCAAAGAAGGAACCACGATTAGTAAATTTAGCATATGTTAACATCGCATTTGTTGTAACATTGCATCTTTGTATGCTGGTATATTACGTTTCGGGTACAAGGTGCTATTATAAAGAGCTGACATTTATATCGTGCTAAATTACATGGAAAAATAATACGTTGAGGGACAATGTGAAGATTATGTGATAGTGATAGATAGTTTCGCAGATTTGTAGGTTATCGTTTAGAAAGTACACAGCTTACAATGATTTCCTCGTTGCAGCTAGCTCGGGAGCCTCTAGAACCATGGGAAGCCAAAAATCTCCAAATCGAAACTTTACACGATGACAACCTTCTCAGCCCGTGCCTCGAGACGAGAAACGG
Source organism: Mesopsocus fuscifrons (assembly GCA_950004255.1). Lineage (NCBI taxonomy): Eukaryota > Metazoa > Arthropoda > Insecta > Psocodea > Mesopsocidae > Mesopsocus > Mesopsocus fuscifrons. The sequence goes on along the minus strand of OX465373.1, from coordinate 16,343,338 downwards.
TCGAGAAAGTTAAAATGCCACCAATCTTTGTACACCATACGAGGTCAAATGCCAGAATTTACTTTGAAAAAACTCCTCCAAAATAGGAAGAAAAGCAAGAATACATTTTTTCCCACTGACCACTCATAAAAATTTCTCAAACTTTCCGGAAAAACTTGGGTAATCAGGTAACCGAGGTGGGCAGTAACCTTGCATGGCGGAATAACCAGCCTGACCATCAGAAATCAATCACGAAACATGATGAACAGCGGTCTCTCACTTGTTGGCATTAAAATTTACGTACTGGGTCCCCTCGTTGCCTAAAATGTTCTGCACGGACCATCTCGGTTCCCCTCTGACGACTGCTTTCCTTCTGTTTCAGTCCATCGGTCATGTCAGCGGGTGCCACATCAACCCCGCCGTGACCTGCGGCATGCTCATAACGGGCAACATCAGCCTCCTCAAAGGCATCTTCTACATGGTGGTACAGTGCGTCGGAGCAGTAGGCGGCGCCTTCGTCCTCAAGGTAGGTCGCATGACTCGCATGTGCCGCGCTCGCGCTCTTAACCAGACCACCTTCGCGGCGAACTCTCCTGGCTGGCCCAGAGTCTGCGACCCGCCCGAGCCAGTTAGCCCCATCCGAGGTCAAAGAGGGGGTGCCCGATAATAATAATAGCTGAGGGTTGGGGGGGACAAGCCCAGCAACTAGACCGTTTTCAAGAACTATCCATTGTGCTCAGCTGCGGCAGCACTACCAAATACCAGCTCCCCAGCCATCGAGTAAACGATGGGGACCTACCTACCTAGGTGGGTTCCGAACCACCACAGCCTCGATATACATTTCACTTGACATGCTGAACATATCAGAGGTGAATGCCGGGCAGAAAAACTTTTTGGTAGGATCGGGATCGAACCGGTGTGCATGACCCGTCTCTCACTGCTCCTCAAAAGTCGACCATTTAGTCCACTCGGCTATCGAGGCTATGTGGGGGTACCCGAACACCGGGGAGAAGAGAAGCCTATGAAATATTTATTTTCGTGTATTTCTTGTAACGTCAGCATATACAATCCCCATGGTTGTATGGGTTGTCCAAAAAAACGATAAAATCTTGCTGAACGATGTTAATCAGTTTTTTGTGCATCCTGCACAAACATGGGTGCAAAATTGTGTGTGAGACAATCCGAATATAACTGAAAGTAGTTTCTGAGTGACAAACAAGCGAAAAATCGACGACACCTCTTGTTACATTTGTATCGTTTGATAGTTTCAGTAGATGGAAGGGATCTTTTACAACAGACAGTTCGCAGACGTTTAACTGATTCTCTCGGTTCTCAGGTCGTGACCCCGGTGGAGGTGGCCGGAGGTCTTGGCTTGACCACAGTAAGCGAGCTGCTGTCTCCGCTGCAAGGCCTGCTCATAGAGGCTGTCATCACCTTCGTGCTGGTGTTGGTCATCCATGCCTGTGTGGACGACAAAAGGACTGACGTCAAGGGATCAGTCCCCCTCGCCATTGGGCTTACAATTACACTTTGCCACCTCAGTGCGGTATGTATTCGCTGAAACACAACCACCAGAAGGAAGTTAACTAAAAGCTAAAAGTCAACGAGGCGCTGTCAGTTTCGTAGCTGCCGTTTCCGCATCTGATGCATCTGAGTGCCATTATCCTTTCTTTTGGAAAAACAATAATGTTCCTTGGCACTGGAGGTAAACCGGTGCTCGGAATACGAAATACCTATAGGTACACGAATACCGGAAACTAATAGAAGAGAATTCTACGATAGTCCTACTTCCTCGGATTTTTGCGTAGGAACTCAGCTCAGAATACCTGGCTGAATGGTATTCAACAAAAAGCTAAAGCTAGGTTTTGCAGTCCTCGCCTTATTAGGATATTTTAAATCCCCACAAATTCTCTACTGGCGCTGGACGTTGTTTTCTGTTTTAGATAAAATACACAGGAGCCAGTATGAACCCCGCCAGGACGTTTGGGCCAGCTGTGGTGACGGGGGTCTGGGAAGAGCACTGGGTGTACTGGGCCGGGCCTATCTGCGGCGCCTTGTTGGCTGGCGCGGTCTACCGCCTTCTTTTCCGGGTTCGTAAAGAGGATGAAGCCAGCTCCTACGACTTCTGATTTGCCACTGCCCGTGTAAGGCCGATCCCATACATTCGGTTTGAATCAGAACATGAAGAGTCAGAGAAAAGCTAGTTATGAGTTTTACAGTTCAGTTTTGAGAGCAATCGAAATTTAAGAAAACTTTTTTACGCCCTACCGATTCGATTCAAATGGAATGTATGCGGCCGGCCTAAGGAAGGTAGCAGGGCCTCTACATTTCGTTTGCCTTAATATTTAGTAACTTTCTGTGATATTTTTAATATTATCTCCACAGTCGTCAGATTTGAGTGAGGCATGTCTCTGTTCTATGGAAACACGTTGGGAGCTCCATTAGAAACATTTCTGTTACTGATGAGACGCAGGGAAAGAGCTAAAAATTGATCCACTAATGCACTGAAATTGGTGTGGAACCTGGTACACGTGCTCAAGAAGTGCTTTAGACTCCCGCAATGCCACCCCGATCGAAACTGACTGAACCGACGTTACCAAAGCATTTTACCCTGCCCTGCTATACACACGACCGTCAACGTAGGAAACCAGATCCCAATCATTTTTTTTGCACTGAAGAAACCTGGATTTTTTTGTTTCGACCTGAAAAAGCATAAATCTGACGACTGTGAGGAAATTGCCATCCTTGCAAAAGAATAATTAATCTTGCCCAAGGTTAATATGTCCTGCTACCTACGGCTCACGTACAGTGTCACATCACATGAATATGTACAATGTTCCATCATTAGAGATCAGCATCATCATCATTCACAACACGTCCCTCCCATACCGGGTGTCATTCGACAACTATCATGATACTAGTTTCATGTATCATATATAGTGACTAGAACACTCCTTATTCACCACCTATCACGCGATTCGTTTTTACTATCAACTCTTGTGTTAGTACTGGTTTGGTACAAACCTGACTAAGCGACCTGTTCCCAGTTTAGGCAGTGGATAACCCCCCAGCTCCTAGAATTTATCTATGCTAACGAGTAATTTCTGACTGTTGAGAGTAGGAGCTGCTTCCATGTCACCGGGAAGCCCCTTCTCATCCCCCCCCCCCCTTCCCTCTTCTTGCGCTAACTTGCCCTTGCATTATTTTCCTTTGTAAATACTTTCCTGGACCTTCAATAAGCTATTGCATGGTACCTTTAGTTGTTTATTGCAGTATACTTTACGGCAGTTAGGTCATAAGACCAAATTATAATTTAAGATAATAATTTATGATTGTATTTTTATTGTCAGTTTCGAATCCCCTTGGCCCTCCCACAGTCAAATTCTTAGCCCGCCACTATTCCTTTTTCACCAATAAGGAGGGAAGAAAATAAGTATTATAGTGCACTCACCTAATTCGTAGGTGGATGGTAGTGGGTCAACCTGCGACGCCCAGTGCTAGACGAAAGGCTAGCTCCAACATGTTCTGCGGCGCTTCGTCGCTGTAGCACACATAGACTTCTCGGGGCTTCGGTGTGAAAAATAAACGCCTGAAACACGAATAAGACATCAGCGATTCGAGTGTAATACGTATTTCCCCTTATTTAGTTTTTGTAGGTATTCATTTCAGTTTTCGTCACAATCAGGCATCAGACTAGCATATATCTACTGTTCTCGAAGTTCCTGTTATTGGAACCTTTCTATGTACGAAACTCCTGAGAGTAAGGTATACATTTTCTAACCAGAAAATAGTTAAGTTGAAGCAAAACCTTTTACGAAAAGTTGTCCACGTGCCGCGAGATCACCTAATAAGGAAAAATAAAAACAATCACTTACCCTACAACCCAGTGGCACTTCCCATCATCACCAGGATCGAGCAGAATGCCGCACTCTTTGACAGCTATGAGGGATTTGTTGAGTACCCCTCGCGGGTCAGCTGAAGCGCGGAACCGCACATTATGCTCGAGCTGTGTGTGGATGCTGTGCGCGGCTGTCGTGAACTTGCTCATCAGTCCCGAAGGGGGCGTGGCTTCATTTCCGGGCGTCACGACCACTCCCTCGTTTCCGTCCACGTAGACGAAATGGAACAAGTGGTTTTCACAGCCTGACGTCACCCTGAAAAATAATCACTCGTTTGGCTATCTTTGCTTTGTTTTTGTTTTTCTTTACACAATTTATTACATCATTACATTGTACTCGGTGCATGCCGCACGAAAGGACCTCCCATTCCAAACAATTTTCCGTTACAATAAAAATAAATAAAAAGCGTCACGGGAACTTTGAACTTTGTCAGTTTGAAAACACTCATACATGAAGCCTGGTCTCTGCTTTATCCATATCTCAAGACCAGCCTCTATCAACTAATTCACTCCTAAACTAAATACAGGCGAAATACTTGTTGAATGAGGCTGGGCTCGTAATGTAGGGTAATGTGGACACATCCTAATGGGGGCGGAACCTTACATACTTTGTCGGAGTGATCTCATCCAAGTCGCCAAGGTTAGACGGGAGGTAAGGGTTGTCGAACAGTCCACTGCTGTTGTCGTTCATACTCAGCCCCTGAAATGAAGTAAATGTGAAGGTAAGTCATAGAGTGGGTGAAATAGCAGGAAAAAATTGTGAAATCGACAGGCGTTAATTGGTTACTTTCACTGCAGAGCAGGCGAGAAGAATGAGTAGAATTTTGCCAAATTAGAATATATCTGACAAATGGATGGGGCTATGGAGCCAAGTGGCGGCAATGGCCATGCAGTTACTCGATATGAAGTTCCTTAATAATGTCAAAACACAAGCATTACCTTAAATGAGCCCCAGTCAGAGTCTGAGTCCGAGCTGTCTGACTGAGAATCGTCGGAGAGTTCTCGAACAGCCGCCTGAGAGACAGGAACTGTAGTCCCGGAGGAGGCTGCGGGAGTCCCCATGGAGGCCGCTATGGTGGTCCCCATCGACCTCTCAGCGCGCCGTCCCAAAATCGGCGCGTTCTCATCACTTTCGCTTGCATTGCTCGTGTTGCTAGGGTTGCTCACGTTACTGGCTGCCTGGCTGAATGTATCTTCTTGCACCTCAGCCATAATAGGTCGTCCTGGACCTGAAAACAAAACATCAAGAGAAGTTTTTAAACGGGCATGACTACATCGTATATTCTCATTGTTGATAGCTGTCAGGTGTAGGGAAATTTTGTTTGGTAATAATTTAGGCCCAACACCGACATGTTACACAAAAAGAAATGGCTCCAACGAATATTTTCCATGTGCTTGACACAGAAAGAACAAAAATGTAGAATATTACCAAAAGACCGGGGCAGCACTCCCCATGTCTTGTCTTTCGGCGAAGGACGGTGACCCGATGACGGCACAGCGGTGGTGCAGGGCCTAGCTTGGCTGGATAGCCACTGGGCGGCCAGGCTCGTGAGTCCCAGGCTTTGCACGTGAGCCAGGGTGTCTTCTGCTTCGCGCACGTACAGAGGGTGTGGGCGGGGGTTGCGTGGCAGTGGAACACAGCAGCCTGCATTCTCCAGCACCACAGCCAACATGTCATGGCCCTAGGTCAAAAGTTAAAGCCAATTTATCTACCGCGCAGTAGCACTACGAGGTGTTGGTGCATAACACCGAAAGGGGCTCCCACAGAAACAGCACTTGTAGTGTGGCTTCAGTGACAAATATTATACACCCCCAGATCAGTAACAACCACCCTATCATAGCGTTTCGCTGAAAAAGAAAGCCACTATCTCGTACAACTTACAAGTTTGATAGGGGAACATGCAGTTATCGAAAGCATGCCCTTGCAGCATATGGAACTTACAGTGGAAACAATGAGGAGGAACCACCGTCCAACTGGAGGTGGGTAAGCGGTGGGTGCGGTGGGGGGCAGCCCTCTGTTGACGGAATGGGGAAAAACCTCCCTCCAGGCTACCAGTCGCGTCACTCCCTCTGACCTGCTGAGGTCCAGCAGCCCGTGCAGTCGCATGAAGCTGTGAACGTCCTAAAATCAGTATGATAAGCATTAGCCAAACTATCAAGAACAAAACACCACCAAAATGTTAACAAAGTGTGTTTTAACTTTTAACTCCCTACTACTGAAGTAAAAGAATGTGCAAGAGATATTGGAGCGATTAGATCTACACATCGACTGTGAACGTGTTTCGAATACGTACCAGTAAGTCATCTTTGGAAAGATGTGATGCTAGCAAATAACCCTGATGATAAAGACAAGAACCAAGCACGATAAACTGCCGCTCACTTTCCACAGCATCATCGCTCTGGAAAAGATAAAGATTACTGGAAGCCTTCCGATAGGTCTATCGAAGCTCTTAACGAAGAAGTGTCAGGTGTCATTAGAGACTAACGACTGCTCGTTTTGTCACCAGGCTCAGGCTAACGCTTAAATTAACACGTGCTAAGGGTGGGAAACACGCAAAGGAAAATTCAACGTGGTGGGTGATGACACCTTCTTTTTAGTCAGTCAAACCTCAGTCAGGTTAATATAAAATATTGGAATTTGACTTAAAATTACTATTAATTCGCCTATTTCACATCATAGGCGGCTGAAATATATTCCCACAGTAGTAGGCAGTAGAAACTATAACTAGACAGATCGTAGTGGCCACTAGCCAAGAATTGTGAATTGAATATTTGTCTAAACTTACCGAAAGACCAAAATCGCAAGCTTCCAGCTCATTCAAAGCGTCGTCAAGTTGCAGCTGCATCAGAAATAGAACATCATTGTTAGTCGTTTGTAGGCAGATTTTTCTCACACGTAATGAGCCAGTCAAACACGGCCTGAAGTAAGGTGAGTACCTGAGCTTCCCTGGGCAGCGGAACCCACGGCGCAGCAGCGAGAAACTCGTGGAAGTGATGGTGAATGGGATCCACCGCGTCCAGAGGTACGTCAGGTATTCCCGAACACAGCAAGCGGGAGAAAAACGCGGAGAAAAACCTCTGGAGAACAGACGACTCTTTGCGGAAGCAACTGAAAATAAGTTCAAACAATAATATTTTGCTTTAAGTTTTACATTTAGTGCTTTCTGTTTACTTTAACTTAATACGTAGGCGTTGACAGCCAAGACAGCTGCAAGTCAAGTCAATAATCATCAAGACGTGGAAAAATTTTGACAGCTCAAGTTCGGTACTAATCTATACGTGTTGACAATGGACCTCGAAATGTCTCCCAATAGCTCCTAAATCTCTTTACTACCTAAAATAATGTTGTACCTAAATATATTGTGTTGTAAGAAGTTACCATTGAAGAGTCTGATGATTGAAAGATATACAGCGAACGAGGTCGTTAGTTAGAAGACAAGCATCCTCCACCCGGCAGATTCGGTTGGGAACTGCAAGCAGCAGCAGAAGATCGTCTTCTTTGGAAAACACAACATGCACCTCCTCCCCCTCGACGTCACAGGTGCAGCTGAAAACAAAAGGGATGATGACATTAGGGATAAATAAACTGGACCTAGGTACCGGTAAATACACGACGAAGGTATCGTAGGTTTTCCCACCTTCGACATTCACAGCTAACAATAGTCGGTAGCAAGTGACTGAGAGTGATAAAAGCTCCTCTGCCGGCGGCCATTCTGGATTGAGGAGGATAGCAGAAGAGTAGATCGCTGTCTGCAGAATCCTCCCTTAACTGTCCTACGTCTACCACCATAAGGGCGAATGGCAGTTTGGCGAGTTTGCTGTGTAGAGTGGCATCACCTTCTTTGAGGCGCTGCACCAACTTGCTCTTGGTCCCTTCACTCTTCGTACTGGTATCTTTTCCTTTTTGAAAACCAAGTACTACCTGTAAATTTTGAAATACGGAATGATTCATTCTGTGCTATCAATTTTTGGATTTTAGAACAGAAAAGTCTGTACGAGTTTCCCAAAGTGAAAGCAACTAACCTGGCAGGGTGTAAACAACGCATTCAGCTGTTTTTCCAATGCTTCAAGAGAAACCTCCTCATTATTGAAAGTTTTCAGGACGTCACCTGAAACAAATACGGAATTGTTTTTTCGAAGATGCTAACTATACAGTCATTCAACTTATACACTCCATTAACCTGCCACAGTTCAAACCACATCATCGCCTAAAATTACAACCTAAACGACGCGGTGTCGGTTAATAAGATTTCATACCGTTTGAATAAGGAGAACAAGGTACTTTCATAATAACTAAAGTTTAAGCAAAAGCACGATTTAGAGATACCTATTAAAGTGAAAAATAAAAACTCCTATTCCCGTATCCCATACCATAATAGTTTCAGTTCGACTCACCTACAGTAACTCTGTCACCCCCCCGCAAGGGTCCATCTGGGACAACAGCTCGCACCATAATCCCATGACCCGCACCCTCCTCTAGCTGTAATCCCAAGGCAGCAGTACCCTGCTTGTCAGGCAGCAGCTTGGGAAGATCGACGGTAACTAGCCTGATGCCTGAGCGAGCAGGCGTAGACGAGGTGACAGCGGCGCCCCCAGAGGCCGCCTCTCCAACGACACTCAGACGCGGCCGCTGCCGCTTGCTCTCTCGACGCCGGATCCAACGCACGAACTTCCCTGACCATTCAGACATTGTTGATCAACAAATAGCAATATGTGATGGAAAGTGGGGAATATTGATCATTTCAGAGGTTTCACTCATTGGGACAGACAGGAAATGACATGTCTGGGCACTTGAAGCCTAAGAGTAGTTTGGTCGGCGTAGAAAGGAAAAATCTTGAACGTCATCTTGACATTTTGGAAGCAACGGAACTAGCCCCCCAACCCCTCCCATCCTATTAACTTGACTACCTTGTTTGTCCACTAGTGGTTTGTTGACAGCAGGCAGCACCCCCTGGACAGCAGGCTGGGGCTCCTCCTTCCCAGTGACGGCAGCAGCTGAGGACACCGGAATCTCCACGGCCTCCACGTACAACAGTTCGCCATCTTCGGTGACCGCGTCCTCCCACTCTTCCTCACTATTCATCAGAATATTCAGAATATAAGTAGGTTCTGATCCGATTATTGTAGTACCTACACAATGAACCAGGTAAGGCCTTATCAGGTCAACATAGGACCCACCTACCGGACCTGCGACCGACTGCAGAAATGCCCAAGTTTTTATTTTTATAATTTTTATTAATAATGGTTACCGTTTGATGAGAGATGAGAGGAAATGCTGGGACTTTCACTACTTTATGTTACGTATAGGAATCCCATGGAATTTCCTGCAGTATCGAGAATAGGAAAATAACTGACAATGGCGCTTGAACACATGACAAATTCCAAACATCTACCTTGTGGCAGACCCCTTGGGTGCTCGTCTGTAAAACATTCTCCCATCTGAAATGAAATCTGAAGAAAAATTAACGATGAAAGCCCAGACGTTTTATAATTTGTACCAGGAGACATAAGGTCCACAAGCCAATATGTACTGATATGGGTAAGTATATGAAAGAATGCCATGAATGTGCACACTTCGGGTTTCGGCACCAAGGTAACACCTGTTTATAATGGTATTTGTGACAACCTGGGGGTAACCCCCCAGCCAACCAACCTTGTTTCAGAAGATCCGGAACAGGAACTGCAGGACGAATGGGAGTCTCCCCACCAGCTGTCGGAGCCCTCAGAGCTAGAGCCGCCCCCACCACCGCCATCGTACGGGGCTTGGGGGAAGTCGGGCGGGTTTCCAGCTCTCATTTCGCCTCCCGGTGCGAAGAGGGAGGGACGAACGGCTCGCCCCAGCAGCGCCTGGTGTTCATCCATTCTTCACAGTAGGGTAGTCCATGATTATCAATCTCAGGGGAAACTGAAAGAAGCTAAATTCATCACAAATAAGTCGCTAAGCTCCATTGCACCGTATTAAGCGAAAAGAAACCCTGCATTAGAAAAAAAAATGTTTAAGGTCGCTCAACTAGTGACTGATTCGGATTACTTAATGTCAGGGAAGTCAGTAAATAAGGGTTAATATAATACAGAAGAGGTAACCTACGTCAGTTGTCGGAAAACGTAAACAACCAGCCCGGGCAATCGGCCTTCTACTTCCAGTCTAGAAGTTCCAGGCTGGTTTTTCTTAAAAGGTGCCAATAGAAATTGAAAATCCATACTAAATCAATGTCTTCTTAGAGTAAATTATGAACATACCTCGAAAACCTCGATGACTTTGACCTCTACCTGCGGACGCGATATGAACTAAACTTCCCGCCACTAATTTTTAAATGTTTTTAGACTGGTGGACATCCTTAGTGGACAAGAAATAATTTTTTAAATCTGTTGATCCAACGCAGTATGAAAAATGGTGCCTCAACACTTTCAGAACCACTATTATCAACAGTCATTTTTTAGATACTCTTTATTGAGTTAAAATCAGTCACGAAATCACGCAGCTTTGACAACTGCAGGTTACAAAATATCATTTAAAAATAGAAAAATCATCAAAAAAACAAAAAAGTACATGGATGTTGTAGTTTTTTCAATAGCGTCGGTACCCTTCCATGCTTAGGTAGAGGTAGGTAGTAATCAATCACACTTCCTAACTCTGTCCCGAATCCATGCAAGAAATATTTTTTTTAAACCTACGCCTACGCTATTTGCACCTGGGTAGAAATGAAAGAATACCGAGCAGGGACAAAAAAACATCAATTTCACAAACTGAGCTGAAAGGAGTTGACCGACATATAAAAAACGAAGGCTATAAAAAATCTGGTATATGCGCATACGCATAAACCGGCATGCGGCAGTGACAATATCAGATTAAGCCGTTTGTTCAAAACCACAACACACGCAGTGCCCCCTATCACCGTAACATGCCGTGTCGCAGAACAGACGACTCTTCTCTTCTAGGTTTCTCCGTCTTCTTTGCCGGGTCCGGAACGAAGCACTTCCACAGCCGCAGAGTCTCGTCCGCGCCAGCCGAGAGGATGGTTGTCCCGTCGGGGGAGAGACAGAGTTGGAGCACACGCGCCATATGCCCCGTCAGCTCGGCAGTGCGCTTCATGCTCGGATACTTCCAGATGGTAAGCTGATTGTTTGAGTATCCGTGTCCGGATACCAACTCCTTATAGTGGCTGCTCCACTGCAGAGCGCACACCTGTAGGGAAGTAGCGTGAAAGCGGAGGGTGGGACAATGGGTTGGCAAAGCTGGAATCTGCACATTGTGTCGTACAGCATTTAAATATTTTGGCAGAATACCGATACTTAACGCTTAGCTCTAAACGTGCTGAAACTTGGGAGGTATTCAAAGGAAATACGCTGTATATGCTAATCTTACGCTAAGTATTCTCTTCAACTGCTTCATCCGGTCTGAACCAAGCTATCTGTACTATTCGTACCAACGCTGCTCCCAGGCCACCATGTCATTTAGAATAGTTGAAGTGTCCTGAGAAGGACTTCCACCACCGGGGCAAACAAACAAAAATAAATACTGACCAGATCCCTACCACGTCCACAGTCAACACTTACTAGTACTCTAATGAACTAATAAGTATGTAACCAATAAGTGACCGTAGGTACCTGCGATTTGGTGTCAGTTGAACTGAGACACGCGCCCGTGTTGGCATTCCAGATGCGGATACAGCGGTCAGCGGTGCCGCCCCCACTAGCGAGTACCCCAGTCTGCCATGGGCACCATGCCAGCGCCTTCACCGCGGACTGGTGAGCAGTCAGCTGATGCAGTGGCGTCCCCTCGGTTGTCAGCGATCCCTGAGCCGCAGCCCAAATATTGAGCAAGTTATCATTTCCGCCACTAGCGAGGTATCTTCCGTCTGTGGACCACTTCAGACCGCATACCTAAAAGAATAAATAAATAAGAGAACTTTAGAAAGTGAATAATGAAATTATGGAAATTTTTGCAGTCTTTCGTAGTGCTCTGGTCATGCTACTGGAACCGGTCCAGATTTACTGGTGGCATGCATGTAGTGATAAAAGTACACTTCCACAGTTTAAAGCCCTTCTGATGTCCTGTCCAGTCCCGGCATAACCAGGGAGTAGTCCCTGGCCTGCTTGCCTGGCGTCGGCCACCACCTACGCTACCTTAAAAACATAACACATCAACATTTTTCTTTTACTGACCTCCTCCGTATGAGCATTGATAGTCGCTACTATGTGTTCACGTTGGCGCACATCGTGATGAATGATCTGACCACTGCGTGAACCGGACGAGAGAATGTACTGATTCCACGACAGCGAGCCAACGCGTGCTGATTGCCCGTTCATCGTCCGTAGTCGTTTTAAAGATCCACAATCCCAGATCTGTGTCGTACCTGCGCATTATTATTTTATTACTCTCTATTTTTTTCTATTATTACACAAGAGATGATGGAGATCACGGGATAAAGGTTTCCTGCCGGGGAATAGTACCCAGCCCACTCAGTCTACTTACCACCGAATGTACCAATCGCTAAATGATTGCCTTCCAGAAACCATGCAACGGAGCACGCATAGTCTCCTGCTTCGAGCTCAACAAGTTCTTGGATAGAGCCAGTATCAGCGTTCCACAAAAACACACAGTTGGCCAGTGCCACTGCTACTATGTTTTGCGAGCTCCAATCAACGAGATTCAAATCTGAAACATTGCAGACTAATATAATAATAGAAAAAATATTAAAAATAAAAAATAATACAAATAAATAAATAAAAGCGTGGCAACAAAGCCAGGACACTGTGAAAACTTGTAAAGCATTCGTGGAAACGATCCCACCGAGCCAAGCGATCTCTTAAGAAATTACGGAACTTACAGTAATCGTCAACTATATCAGGCGCATCGAGGACTCGTTCTGGTGCCTGGGGAATGTAACGCGTGGAACTTTTTACTGAGCCGGGGGCCTTGCTCTGACTGTACATCACTCGCAGAGGATTCACGTAGCCTTCCGGGGGAGCGGGAGCTTTCTTCTTGAAAGCTAGGATACGCATGTTGTTTGGATCGCCACCGTGGATAGTTTCCGTAAGAATGTGATTCTCCTTACTTGGACTCGTCTCATCAGTCTTTTCTTCATCCTCCTTCAGTGACTTATTAATTAAGTAATTTCCTAACGCAAAATTACTTGAACTTCTCATCGGAATAAACCGGTCGCCACCTAGAACATATAATATTGTAAATTTATGTTTATATAGACTTTATGATATTACTGTATTACCACCACATGGGTACGTACATTGGTACCAACAAAGGCTGGCTACTATGCGTCCTGAGCATTTTGTATTTTTCAGTCGATTAAATAAATCCCGGTAGCTTGGTAGTCCTCTAGCTAACTACAGCCATCAAGAACTACTGATCGGAAAGCTATGTCCATGTCATAGGTCTCCATAAATACCTGTGGTGAAACATCAAATCCATCTCTACTCTGGTATGATATATGAAGCCATATGAAGTACCAACCAGGTTGTTGCTTGGGTGTAGCAGGATTGCTCTTCCGGCCAGCTGAGCCAGGCGTCTTGGCTGGTGTGCGGCGCTTGTTGGGTGTTTTGCTTTGAATGCTTGTGTTAACTGAGGTCAATGAAACGGACAGCTTTGACCCATTTATACTAGAAAAAGCATTAAAATATAGCGAGTTGGTTCAAAAAAAAAAAAAAAAAAAAAAAAAAAAAAAATCTTTCAAGCTTTCAGGGGTGCGATCAATAGTTAGTGTTTCCGAGCTTTGAAATGAACTGTTGCGACTGGTCGGCATCATTAAATACTTATTTAGCAACGATCCTTCATCAGTAAGATGGATGGGCACCCTTGCCCTGTGTTGACCCAACTCAAGAGCAATAGCAACGACTAATCGTTGCGGGACATCTCCCACACCACAGGACTCTAACCAATCCACAGTGAGGCAAACCAATTGTACCATCTGGCTTGTCAAAGTTGGTGGTAAGTTGCCTTTACCTGCATCACATAAAATCCTCATAGGTACCAACCTGGAATTTGTCATAACATTATTTTCGGCTCCTTTTTTTTGCCATCGAGGTAAGGGCCCCTTTGTAACTGGATCATCCATCTTCAAAAGATGATTTAGGTCGGTGACAAAACTAAAATTAGTCATAATCTGAAATCAACAAACAATAATTTGGAATACCTGACTATGACTGATGATTTAAGGACGTTTTTTGCGATATAATAGCATGCAAAATCTTTATAATCTGAAATCAACACATCAAACAATAATTTGGCATGCTTTTCTTTGTTAGACCGAGAGGCGTTATTTAAGACATAATATAATGCAAAATGTAACGCACTTATGTGCCTATGACAGTAAGTAGCGTGAATTTCATAAACATTTTGCAAGAAATAGAAGAAACTGTGGAAATACCGATTTTTACTTACATTTTGGGCAGCCAGAAGCAAAGGTGGCGGTTGAAAATGGAGACTCATACAAGCTGCCACCATAACAGACAAAAATTCCCAACAACGCGCAACGATCAGTGGTGCCAACCTATTCCCGCGAATATTTGAAAATTCATAATTTTCTTTCACACACTGATTTCAAAAGCTCAGAACTCTCTGCTTCGCCGGGCCACAGAGACAGAATAATTCTCAGAGCATCTTCCCATTTTAAGCTGCGCCTCATATAATTTTTTGATGTAAAAACAGTTTGCAACTTAGGTTTGGTACACCCACTAGGCATCTAAAAAGGTACCTGTACCACGAACAACGGAATCGACAATCCTGTCCATATCCTGTCTCAGTAGCCTACCGCAAGAATCATTTATTTATAAGGATATTTCATAGGGGTTTGGAATAGGTCCGGTTGGCGCATGACGTCAGCTGTTCGACCGATTCGACCGCCGCCGTATTGGTTGATGCCGTTGTTGCTATAGCAACAATAATTTAAAAACAAATCAGGCGTCAAAAGCTAAGCAGGCTGTCTAACAGGTGACGTCTAGTCTTATAAATAGACATGCGTACGAAATATCCTTACAGATAAATGATTCTTAGCCTACCGTAAGCCTTGACGAAATTTATAAAAGGATCGAATGAAAAAGAAATGTTAAAAATAGTCTCTACCTTCGACACTTGTCAGTTATCTGAAAAGCTCCACAAGCCTCAGATTTGGAGATGTGCCTGTCGAAATCGCTTCATCTTCCTAGCTTTTTCACCTGGACTTGAGAGCCCATACCAACAGTATGTCTCAGGAAATAAACCACAAAGTTTTACATAACGGGAATTTATTAACCCTGTTTTTGGGCGAGTTCGCGGGATTTGGCTCTCTCGAGTTTGTTGATTCTTGCTTGAGACTTGGCGCCCAGCAGTCCACCGCCCCAGTGCTTCCTGATCTCCTCGTACCTGTCGTTGAAATTGGTGTTGATGGCCTCCACAACCTTCGTGAAGGACGCACGGTCTCCTGTGTCCACCTGAAATATAAGTAACATATTTCAGTTTCGATCCCATCCATGTACACCAACCCCGGCAAATCGAAGACGTAGTCAGTTTTAAAAAGCTCGTTTTGTGGCATCAACACAGTTCAGTTTTTATGTGTTTTACATCATATTTTTAAATAGTGCAGGTAACAATCAGAGTCCAGAGTGTACCTCGTTTTGCGACCATATTCAAATTCACTAATTTCACTTCTAATAAGAGTACCATTAGAATCCAGGTACTTGAATAAAAGCAACAAAGTGGGAAACATGCGGAATGCTGACCTGAGTAAGGGCGAGTGCCGTGCATGTTTTCCTCCGGACGAGGCGCCCCAGCCGGGCCTTCCCTTTCACTATGCAGTAAGGTACTCCCATCTTTCGGCAGAGAGCCGGCAGGAAGAGGACGATCTAGAATTTAGAACACAAAGTTGACTTTAACTTCAGATGCGAAAAATACCTACGTAGGTACTGAGAACTTCTCAAATCAGAATGTCTATTTTCATCCTATATTCAGGTGAAGAAATTCTCTGAATCATCAGATATTCAGCTATCGATACAATACATTTTGTTTCCTCCTCTCCTTTACACGTGTTTCAGGTAATTTACCCATGATTTCCGATTATAATCCGTACGTTTTTTCCACAGATGCACATGGGAAGGGCGCAAAAGACGGTGCAAGGAGGGGAACTACGTGCGACTACTGTCGTTTTTTAAGACAAAATATCCTGTGAAACCATAGAGATCCGATGTTTCTGAAACACCTCAAATATCCTTGAACACTGGTTTATATCACCAAAAAAAAAACAAAAAAAAAACATCCGGTATAACCTCTACAGCCTACAGTTTGCCTGCCCCATGTCCAGTTTACCTCCAATGGATCGACATCATGGGCGATAATCACGAGCTGTGCCTTCTTCTGCTCAACCAGCCTCGTGACGGTGTTCGTTCCCTGGCGGAGGACATTGGGCCTCTTAGTAGGAGTATCCGCCTTCTTGGCCACCTTAGCCTCGGCGCGAGCCTTCAATCGGCGGGCTTTAGCTTCCTTGGTTTCTGGACGGTACTTCTCCAGAATCTTGAACAGCTGCGTGGCTAGGGAAACGTACGCCATTAGACTCTCGACAATAAAACCGACTGGTTATAGGGGGGTTGGTAAAGCATCAGAAAGTGTAATTGGTGGTTACAGTTTGGCATCAAGGCACTCAGATAGCAAATACTGGATCATCACAATAATGAACTGTTGACTAGTTACTGGAAGAATGATAACGGTGTGTAAAAAGTCCCGTTTACTTGCTCAGTGGAGGGTTAACCTAGTAGTCGATAGAATTTTAACCCAGCACAGCAGCAGCACAGTATAAAAAAAATCACTCCAATATTTTAATGGAACCCCTATAGTAAATTATACACGCCTCCAAGTGAAGTTTCCCCCAATCCATTACATTGTTGTCCTACAATGCACATGACCCCTACTGTCTTCCATCTCCATGTCCTTTACCTGTTTGTTTATCCAAGGTCTTAGAAAACTGGTGAATTGGTGGCGGGATTTTCAAACGCTTCAGGAGAACAGTCTTCTGCCTCTGGATACGAATGTACTTGGGCCATTTCACAAATCGGCTTAGATCTCGCTTGGGTTGGATGTCCTGACCTATTCAACAATTAAAAAAAATATTAAATTTTACATGACCTCATAAGCACAACTTAATCAGGTACCTAGGTACTAAAAGTGGCAAATATGAACCAGTTAGAGTGAGTTCAGAACGTGACATCAATTGAAGCATGCACTTAAAGCACCGGGCTGTGAAACAGCTACAATACTTTGCTGACTAGTATTCTGCTTACCAATTCCAAAATTTCTAGTCCTCTTTTCAAAGAGAGGGTTGGTGACTTTCTTCAACTCCGGTTTCTTAACTGTCAAAGGAGCCGCTGCTACCTTCTTCCCCACCTTCTTCTTGGGCTGAAATAACAATTAATAACTGATCAGGAGCCATCATAGAAAGGTGGCTGCTAACAGTTTCCTACCGGGATCTCACCGCAGTCTTCCAGACTGGACCGTACAGGGCATGTTTGAAAAGTTTATTTAATATACGTATCTATTTATAAACGGGAGTATACAGAACTATAAAATGTAGTTTACCTTTTTCTGAACCATTTTCTTCGGATTAGCCCCCGATGGTGGCCTGGTAAAGTGGATAAAATTTAATGCTTGCCACGGCTTCAATGGCCGCCAAGAGCAATAAAAACACAGACCAAAATAAACTGAGGGAATTTAGTCGCAAAGTCAAAAAATGAATATTAGTTGCTGTTTAGGTGGTAGCCATGAATTCCAAATTCTGTCATGGCGGTTGTTGTGAAGTGTTAAAATAATTATTTTTATCATATTGAATTTTTTAAGTGACGGTAATCCATTTCTAGCGATGGGGGAGCAAATTTCGGGAAATCCTCGGCGAAAAGCGCTGTCGGCGTCGGTGGCGAGCCTTCTGACAGAGGTTGGTTTCGATTCTGCTGAACCTATTGCACTAGAAACTCTGTGTGAAATGTTACAAAGCTTTATTGTTGAACTTGGTAACAGCAGTCGCTCGTTCTGTGAGCTGGCTGGTAGGACAGAACCTGTTGTAGGAGATGTGGTTATTGCTCTTGTGAATATGGGTATACCAGTCTCTGGTATCGATGCCTACGCAAAGCGTCCCAACAGAACAGTTGTCCCATCGCCGCAGCCGTCAACGCAGCCCAAGCAGCCGCCTACACTGACCGCAGGGTCCAAACAGAACCTACCTCCTCACATTCCCGACTGTTTTCCTTCCTTCCCGGATCCGCATGCTTACATTCGGACTCCGACCCATAAGCAGCCTGTCACAGAATATGAAGCCATCCGGGAGAAGTCTGCCATTCAGAAGCGTGACGTAGAGCGAGCTTTGACAAGGTTCGTTGCTAAGACGGGGGACCAGCATAGTTTGTTTGCTTCTGCAGACAATAACAATATGTTCCCGCTTATTGCTACGAAATGTACGGAACCTGCCTACCTATGCGCCCTTCTCCCTCGCGATCAGGTGTTTGATGCCGATGATCTGGATCTCGGCCCACGTAAGGCGACTACTAAAGATCAAGATACTGGAGACAAATCTGAGGAACCGGCAAAACCCTCCGACTCGGAAGCAATTGATAATCCCTACCTTCGACCAGTTAAGATGCCTCGGAAGCTTAAATGACAAAAGCTGTGTCTTGAGGGAAAGGATGAGTGGCCAACACAGCCTGTGTAAATACGCAATACGTACCTACCTATCTGTATATGTCATCATTTTATTTCTAGCGATTTTATTTAGAAGGGAATATACCTTGGTGTTTTATTTAAAAAATCGAGTTGTACTGTTTTACGTGATGTTCTGATAGTCTGTACCTACCTACGTGTACCAGTGCTTGAAAACAGCTGGAATTAAACATACGTTAATTTATAAAAAATGAATTATAATCAATGTCTGCTTTTTCATATCATGGGATGATGACCCCTCGTATACGACACGTGTAGCTTAATGTGGAGGTACAGTAATGCATACATGCATAGATTAAGAGACCACTGTTTGAACATCTCTACTTTTATTTATCAAGTACTGAATTATACGCCCATTGTACAACACAACATTTTTTTACAATCTTAACAAAATGCCTAGTCTTTATGTACAGTATTTACCTACCAAGCCTCAGGCCAACACTCACTCCAAGGCTACTGCCTTTTCATAAACACTATTCTCTAGTATAGATTAGAAACTCAAGGCAAATACTAAGTCTGATGTGCATAATAAAATCTCTTTACAGTATAAGACACTAATAGTATAAATTTTTAAATTTGAATGAAATGGCTTACTACGTAGGTAGGTATTCCGATAATTGTGTAGCACCATAGTCTTTAAATGTCTGATATAAAACGGGGATTGGCTGAGAACGAGTCGAATATGATAAGTACGGGAGACGGTACAAATAGCGCTTTCGATTTAACCAGTACTTGGTGCAGTTGCGCAAGTTCTGTAGAGGCCTTGTACTGCTTCAGCTGGTGCTGTAAGCTGTACTTATCGACACCGACAGCTTGCACTTTTCTAAAACTTTCTCAGATTTGATCGACAACTGTCTCTTTTTTCATCAACACAACCCCTTTGTTCAGTGCAAGAAGTATTTTCAGTTCTAGAATCCATATTATCCTTTTTATTTAAACTCATTATTGGTGGGATACGTCGCATCTCTTGCATTGGCACTGAGACCCATCGAACCGGTGCAGTTGCTGTCAGTTTTTCGAACAGGCGATACAATTTTGGGAAGTCTTCCACACAGATTTCATTGGGTACACCGTTGCAGAGGTGCAGTAAATCGAAAACTCTAATAGGCAATGTAAAGAGAGGTTGACATGAAACTCATATTGGATGCACACACAAAATAGGCTATCAGTAAGTACAAAGATACAAACGGTCAACACAAAAAACGGGGTGCAGATACGAAAACAGCGATCGTGTACCATTCTACAAATTGTCTGTCTGTTATATCGGCTAATTTTAGAGTATTGCTAATATGTCAAAATTCTGTACCAGTTGATTTTCTTCCGATGGTCACTTGTCAGGTATGGATTTTAATACGAGGAAGTTGATTGTACATTAAAAATAGGTGGGATGTCACAAAGAAAAACCACTATCATTCTTTTTGAGACTACAACGCTGTTTGGTAGCTGTAACCCGTTCCAGTGACAGGGTGCCCGCGGAGCAGGCTAGCCTGTGTCATTCATTCTGGTAACTGTGATACCGCTTTTTGGTTTCCGTAATCCTAAACATACGCTACTCTATATTCCAACTGTACATCGTGCTCAGCACACAATATATTATTCATTTCGGTAACAAATATTTAACAAGAAAATTACACTTAATTACAAATACAAAAATAACATTTGGGCTATAGTTTAGTCACGTTACCTTATTAACCGATGGCTCCGTTAGGTAACTGGTGAACGAAGGTAACACACCAAACTTGGTAACTTCAAATCTAGCTGTAATGGCAGTACGACGCTGGTCCTTCAGAACGATTTAACTAAACTGTACAATATTATACTAAGCCCTTAGATCACTCGATACTCGGCAGAGTTCGGAAACGATAGCGATGCATGCACGGCCCGTGGTCAAACTCCGCACCCCCCGTACCCTTCCTTACTTGCGAAAGTGTTATGATGCTTTTTCGACCCTAATAATGAGATGGGGATGACAGTGAAGATGATATGGGAATGATAGTGAATGGTTGACTAGTTCGCCTGTAAGGGATGGGGGTGGGCAAGAGATCCCAGGGGCTACAGCGGCAGCGTGCTGTCGTTATATTACACTGGCAGTGCTCAGCTGGTAACCAGAATAAAGATTCTGGGGCCTTATCATTACTTATAAATGCAACTTCTACCATACAATCGAGGCTAAAATTGTTTCCATTCTGTACTTGCTTGAAAAATCGATACTGTTATTCCAAAGACCCATAAGAGCGAAGAAAAACAATGGTTTGGTAACTTAACTGCGTAGGAATATATTTACGACAAAAAAAATGTTTTGCACTTATTGCCTTGACCAACAGTACCGTTTTTGTCAGTTTCATAGAATGGGCTGTAAACAGCTTTTGCAGACTAATGTTCCTGCACCAGCTGCTTTCAGTTGACAGATTCTAGCCTGTGACGTAATTCTCAATTAAATATCCTATTTACAAACGTCCAGCGGTGGCGAAATTCGACGTCGTGATTTTCTACAATGCTCAACTGGATTGAAATATGACTTGGACAGTAATATTGTATAAGTATAGTACAAATCACCTACACATCTTCCACTTATCGCTAATATTCGACTGTTGTCATACCTACATTAATTTTTAACACCTCTACTAGAGTAACTAGACATGAAGTTTCAAATTGTTTTTCAGTCATTAATTTGTTGTGTCGTATATGTAAGTAGATGCTAAGCAGCAGAAAGAAGTGTACGAAGTCGGCAATGGTTATACAGTAGGAACTTGGGAAGTAGGTAGAAACCGTGGAAGGATGTATGAAGGTGGAGTTGGTCGAGGACCCGAGGCACTGAGCAGGCGAGCAGCACGAGCCACGGCCACGGCCAGGTAGTTACCTCTGGATCGCTGAGTTGAGAAGGAAAGGAACGTAGAACATTTTGCTCTCCAAGAGCAAGGAAGCTGCCGATTGGATCTAAAAAGAGAACAAAAATACTATCGTAAAGGCTTTTGATAGGTAAATGAAGGAATGAGTCATTGCTATCGTATTGAGCGACTCTATACAGCATAGAACCTCTACATAAGAATGGAGGCGCGCGGGACTCGGAGAAACGACATTATGTCTTCTTCCATTTTAATGCTACCTCGCCTTTTTTATCAAAAGTTGGCAAACAGTCGACTGACCTCGGGCAACCTGAGAAGAAGTTCCTGGAACCTGGCGGGTTGTTGGGGACATGTGTGGTCCAGGTAGTTTTTGAGGCACGTCATGTATCGATCCTGGATGGCTTCGAGCTCGTTGGAACCGCCGCGGCTCTGACTAAGCATGGTGATGACCTTGAGACAGACGTACTCCTCCATGCGGAGCTTCACGCGGCGAAACATGAGCGTTACGTGCGTTATTTTCTCCACCATCAACCCTACGTCCTGCCGTAGCTGATCCATCGTGATCGGACGCCCCATCATAGATGTTAAACAGGTTTGCAACGTCACCAGGTTGTTCGATACCTGAATGGAAACAAGAGAATTAGTTGTCTTATTTTCTGACGTGCGACAGTAGACTGCTTCTGTTGCTTAGTGATCATGCTTCGATGTATTTAAAGAATTCCGTAGTGCCTGTTGGCATGTAAAACGTGATTCGCCCGAAGGCCACGTTGCCGATGAATAGGGGCTTCAGTTTTACTTAAAAGAACCCCAGCGGTGGCTCTAACTTTCCAGACATTATAGCCGTGCCAACATTTTAAAAAGACTGTGGACGAATATGACTGTGAAGTTCAAAATCACAGAATTCTGACCTCACAGGCCATTCGGTACTTAAATCCCCCAGGCCCGCTACTTTGGCTGAACTTACCTCCTGCGTAAAGTCAGCCTCCTGGCCCGCACTACTCGTGCTTGAGAGTTTGTGCACGCCGTGGATGGCTTGGTAAGCGGACGTGGTGAGCACGAGCAGCTCATGCCACTTGTGCGTGAGCAGCCTGGTGTGCACCTCCACGGGCAGCTCCAGGTAGAAGGGTAGGCGCTTCGTCCACTGCACCAGTTTGTATACGATCGAGTCCCCAATCTGACAGAGTTTCTCTGACAAATCCGACTTGTGGTCAAGGAGCTCGTCCAGGTTCTGTTCAACAACGAAGTTCCGTTATAAACTTTTTAATGCAGTACCTTAGGTATACCTACTATGCACTAGTCCCAGCTTACTGTAATAATCCTTTCTGCTTGTGGGGTACTAAAAATATTAAATTTTTATTTTTAGAATGATGTTTTTAATAATTTCAGTGTTTGTTAGTGTATAGGTATGGCTTACCCGCAGGGTGGCGATATCCTGGAATTCATCACAGTCTATAAGGGCCTGGATCATATTGACTACGGTATCCAGCGGGAAGGCCCTGTCCCTTGAAGAACTGACTGTATTATCCAGTCGTTGCCGCAAGTGAACAATCTAAAATCAAACATGTTCAGTTCACTAATGTTCAAGTTCCAGGCCATGTCAGCAACTATTGTGATCATGGTAGATTTCTTTTATCCAGATATCAATGGACTCTTCGGACTTCTTCGACACGTTCACCTAGGAAGCAGGAAGTAGTTTCTTACTCGTTACCTAACGGCACCATTTCCCTTTCGCCGAAACTTTCCCTGCCAATCCGCAGAACTCCCATAACCTTTACCACTGGGCCACCCACTTTCACTGCTTCCAATCAATAAGATAGCTCTACGGGTCTAAATAACCCCCCGCAAGCCTTCTTCTTAGAGTGCGGCCTCAAAGAGTTCGATGAACTCCTCAGGAGTACCTCCACGGTAAAGACTGGGTTATGAAGGCGAAGGGTATAGGGGCACAGTCTTCTTTGGGTGCGGTGATCGCGGTCAGGGCTGTCCATTCGGTCTTCAATGGTCAATGTCGCAATGAGTCAAGTTTCATATTACTCAACTCACTCAACACAGGTTCCAGCAAATACCTGCCTTATATTAACGTGCAGTCACTGCGCCAGAAAAGGAAACAAGCGCCAGTACACGAACCTAGAACGGTGGCCTATGTCTATGACCTCCTCAAAGTCAAGTTCTGTCGCTAGTGGTGGAGAAGGGTGGCTATTTGTTGACACACATACTTCTACTTGGCATTATCTGATGACATTGGTTTTAGATCTATTTATGTACCTAGTAGATTGAGCCATCATACGAATAGGTAGGTACCTATGACGGTGTGTCATAGCAAAAATGCCGATATCTACGTATGGTAGTACCGACTAATGGCAGACCTTACCTCGCTGGGGTTGGTGAGGGCCGTCTTCAGGATGGTCCCATTGACGACGTGCTGAGGCACAGCATTGTCCGGCGACATAGGCGCCTTCTGCTGGATGCCCTTCTCACCAATCGCCCCCTTCACCTGCCCGTTTTTTGAGTTCTTCTTGTGCTTTTTGTATTTCACCTTATTAAAAACAAAAATCCATTATGTTAACAACTTTTCATACAATTCTCTGCATAAAGTTGTTTCTCGACAAAGAGTGACCAAGTCGGTCATGAGCGTTTATTGGCACCACTGTACCGATCATTGGGGGTCAACGGAAACTCGACAGCAAGTATGCTGTTGTCAATTCTATGGTAATGAAAGCGCTCATTTCCACACACTTGCAAATTAGCTCTTCATTAAGTTTAAGGGGCCATGGGACCATTGAAGGAAACGCAGTTCTCTGTTGTTCTGTCAGTTTTTGTTCCTCGTATTTTTCTAATAGCCAGGGAGAGCCCATGATATTATTAACTTATAGCTGGAATAACATGACTAGTTCGGGGCAAAAACCTACGGGAATATCCACAGTATACTATCGCGATGCAACCAACGGATTCGCTTTTTTTTCGTGGCCACAGTTCCAAGCCTAATCAAGATTTTTTTGGTCTGCGTTTTTGGGGTAGGATATAGATTCTACCACCCACACTTTTAATGCTAGAGAGAGGCCTATGTAGTATAGCCTACCAATACCTTGTAAAGGTTGTAAACTGCTCCAGAGTTTCGGCCGCCAGGCATTCTGTCCTCACGAACAGCTGTGAACGGAAAATCATTCAGTCTGGTATTAGAGCATTATGTACCTTAATGTGACGTCTTCGCTATCTTGCCTTCCACTCTTCAGTAAAACCATGTGGTACTTACACCTACTGCATGTAGGTACCTACATACGAAAACTACTTACATCTGACCTTCATTGGTATTGAAAATAATGTTGGCCCAAAGTGACAAAAAAACCACCTGAAGCTATCGAATGCCCTATAGTAGATACCTCCTATAATGTGTAAAGTTCGTACTTAAGAAAGTTCTACGAGTTGCTCTGCTCCTGTACAGATTGGTGTCTCACCTTGCAGTACCATCCCCTGCTCGATGCACTTCTTAAAGCGGCAATACTGGCATCGATTCCTCTGTGCTTTTGTAATCTCGCAGTGACCATCTGCTACACAGGTGTATACACGTCTGTTCTGCACCGTTCGCTTGAAGAAGCCCTTACATCTAAAACAACCCAACCAGATAGATGGAAGAAGGTTTTTGAGCCCGCCGCCGCCGTCACCTCCCTTGCCACCCAAGTGCGTAGTCTGGTTCATAACCAGAAAACGCCGGTGTCAGGGATCAAAAGAAAGAGTAGTGTGGCGAGGCAACTCAAACAATGACCCTCAAGGTCAAGGTTAGAGCAATTTTAGGTCGCTTATGTACATTAGTCAGTAAAGCATAGAAAAATAGATAGAGAAGAGTTGGGAACACCGGATCATCGATTCACCAGATTATTCAACCACACCATCATGAGTCGGAGTTCTTGGCTTTTTCGGGCAAAGGATAACTCAGCGTTAAAGAGCTGTGTATGTCTCCGCGGGAAAGAGAATGAATAGCCCGAGGACAAGCTCTTGTCGCGCACTTACCCTTCGCAGGTGATGATGCCATAGTGCAGTCCAGTGGCCTTGTCCTCGCATATCATGCATATCATGGGCTGGTCATCCTCCTCGGGGTCAGGCCTGTGTTCGCCGGGCATCAGCTTCGTGTCCCGCGGCCACACCGCAGGTGCCAGCGCGAGGTTCAGAGCCTGATGCTGTTGCGAAGGCGGCAGCTGCGTCAAGTCACCCGCCCATAACCTCTCCATGTTGAGGGGTTGTGCAAAGTGCTGCCGCTCAGGCTGTCCAAGGTTTAGCAGAAGCTGAGCTGCTGACTCTTCACTGCTATTGCTGCTGGCGCCACCAGATGAAGAGGACCAAGCCACTGCCGACGTAGAGGCCGGAGGTGAAACAGGACTAGGCTGCGACCAAATCATAGTCCGTACGCCACCCGCTTCACCCATGATGACCGTAGGAGTGTTGCGACTGCAGGGGGACGTGGGCGCCGCTACCGCGCGAGGTGGTTTCATATCACCGCCGATCAGCTCCGGCCTCACACCGTTGATTCGGCCAGTAGCTGCCCAGTAAGCACCTGGCGGTATGAGCCCACTGGGCTCAGGCCGGTGCACAATTGGACTCGTCCTTTGGAAAAGTGGACTAAGGCGCTGTTGCTGCTCCGGGCTGAGACGCAGGGGGCTGGCCCTTTGCTGCTGGAGGTGCTCCGGACTCAGTCGAACCGGACTTGGCCTCCGCTGATGGTGTTGTTCAGAGAGCAGTCTCACCGGGCTGGGTCGCCGCTGATGCAGATGTTCAGGGCTGAGCCGGACCGGGCTTGGTCTGCGCTCAACGATGACAGGTGGGTACTTTGGCCAGCGCTCCCACTCCCCCTCAGCTTTTACGCGAACCTCCCGCGCGTCCTCTGAGTCCGTCTGAGATCTGTGCTCGGTCTGAGCGCTACTTTCTTCTTTCAAATGTTTGACAGCAAAGCCATAAGGCTCACTCCCACATCTAGGCACAGTAACTTTATCTTCACTAGCATTTTCCTTTTTAACTATTTTGTCTTGCTTCGATTGCTCGAACGTTTTGCTTCCCCCACCATCAAACACACAATTGTCACCTTCTTCTTTTACGCCGAGATGCCTTTGGTGGTCTCTGCTATCTACCGGCTTGGCCGGTTCCTTGTCAGGCGTTCTGCAACAGGACACTGCATGTCACACGAAGGTTTCTTATAATAAAGGTTCTTAGAATGCTATTGGATGCCTATTAACCCTATAGGTTTCCTGTTGATACAATGCTGGTTTGTTTATTTGTTCAAGAATAAAATATTATACTCTGTCATTATAAATCGGCATCGGTGCGCTAGGAAAATATTAACGCGAAATGTGGAGCCTCTCCAACGAAGGGAGTAAATTAAAAATAATTCTCGGCTCACAGTGTTTATCATAAATACATCATCGGCAGAAGTAGAACCTTAAGATATACGACATGTAGGTATTTAGAATAAATGGTAATACAGACCTATCCCGCAAGGGATTGGGCTCTGGGCTCGGCGATCTGAGCTTCGAACACGGCGAGTGAGGGCCCGCCATGTCTGGAGACGATGTGCTCGTTTCAGCCACACTCTCACCTGAACAAAGAGACCAAGGCCTTAAAACAATCATTCCATGGCAGAAATAAGTCACACGTGTCGTCCGTTCGGTACTTGTATAGGGTAGTTGTTCATAAAGAGAAAGCTCGTGCTGTGCATTTCTTCAACTTTGATTTGGAGAAAAATAACGGATACCTAATAAAGACCTGCAGCTCTATTATGGATCTTGGTCGTTATCTCGGGCGTTCAGCTCCTAATGCTAAAACATAGGTAAAACTACACCACTTCGTCGTTATCAAAGCCGTTAACTTGGCGTTAGCAGATCCGTAATAGACCCACTGCTATCCCACTTCCACTTTCCATGCCGAAAGTAGCATAGAATGACAATTGAGAAATGAGGAACTTACCGTCGCTGCTGCATCTAGAGTCTACTTTGCGCCGCTTCAGTTCTACTTACCGTCGCTGCTGCATCTAGAGTCTACTTTGCGCCGCTTCAGTTCTACTTACCGTCGCTGCTGCATCTAGAGTCTACTTTGCGCCGCTTCAGTTCTACTTACCGTCGCTGCTGCATCTAGAGTCTACTTTGCGCCGCTTCAGTTCTACTTACCGTCGCTGCTGCATCTAGAGTCTACTTTGCGCCGCTTCAGTTTGAGGTCTTGAAACAAACTCATCGTGTCCAGATCACAGGGGTTTCTCGTCAGGGTCATAATTCCTATAACAATAAGAAAACATCTCATTAGCTATATGAACAAATTGTGTACCTATATGTTGTACCTACATCCAAGATTCAAGGTAAGTCCAGGTGCACCCGCCTCACTTTATATAAGGGGTTGGGTGCCTCCGTCCAACAGATGTGGAAGAAGGTTCCCGTAGGTTCACTGGAAAGTAGGTCAAGAAAATATCCCAGACTATAACATAAAAGGGTCGACTGGGTCACCAGGTGCCAGAGATTTTAATAGGAGAGGGATGACGTCGGCAACTTCAGTCAATGACCCAATCCGACTAATTTCGCCCGCACTTTCGAGGTTTCTTTTAGGAATGTTAACTGACTTTCCATATTCTGAGATTACTCTGTCCTTTAAGGAGGTAGGTACACCCCGCACCACTTCAAGACATCAAGACAGCCTTTTTTAGTTGTCAATTGAGGCCAGTGTAGGAGAGGACCGTAAAAGTGGGTAGGTATATACACAATTAGGATAAGACAAAAAGTTTCAGCTGAAGACCATGAAGAAAAATGCGTTCAGCTAGCTACACTTAACACAAGCACAGAAAATGATAATTTTAATTTTGGAAGGAGCGGAAGAATAAAGCAGCCACCACTCGGCAGCTTGTTTACCGAATGAAGCATTGAAGCATGAGGCCTTGCCAGGTGTGGGGTGGTAACGGTACTCTGCCCCACTTTTCAGGGTCAAACGTCTGTGTGCCCTCGGTCACGGTCACCCCATAACGGGGCTTTACAAAAACTTCAAGTGTTCTTCTCACGAGAATATACACCAACCTTCGCGCCTTCCAGGTGGCTGTATACGTGGCCGCGAGGTCATCGTTATCTGATGGAAGCCTACAAGGGGTAGGAAGGACGGTGACTTCTCGTCTGTGCATGGGAATGTTTTGTGTGGAGGCGACACACATAATCCCTCTTTCGGGTCCAGAATCTCTAGTTCAGTGATCATATGCACCCGGATGGCACCTATATAATCTACTTTGAGTAAGGGAAGGGTCAAGAGAGGGGGTACGTCAGTTATACAAGGACATGAAAATGACAGATATTCGGAGGCCATCGCTGTCATCCCAAGGGAGGGAGGGCAGGGGGGAATTTCAGCAGAAGAGCTGGCTGTGCTGTCATGCTGAAACATTACTGCACCATTTGGAGCGATCATACTCGTATTACGAGATATCAACATTACACTGTCAAGTGAAGGAGGATGTGAGTGAGTGTGATTGAAATACCTACTATATCTGCGGGAAGTAAATACTTCTGTAAATGTTCAAGCCTGTTTAAAGACAAGTCTGCCCCTACAAAATTCTCGAATTCATTGTTGGAGAAATAGGTCACAGGATACGCCAGGTGCACCCATGCACAGTTGGGGGTTTTTATGAGGGCAATGACCTCGTAAATACCACAAGAACAAAAGGTACCCGCACGGCCATACTTGTGCCCTAAAAGCAGATTAGCGCATTTTCAGAGGAAAAAATAAATAAAGTGAAAATAAAATAAAGGGAGCACGACAGATTTATAGGCATTCTTCGTCTAAAGTAGGTTTGAGTCTAGCCACAGTTTCATGCTTCGGCTCACTTTATTATAGGTATGTTATGCCTTGCCCTAAATATGCCAGAAGAAAAAGGTCTCCCCAAGTAGTCCCTGTCCGTTCTGTGTCTTCTTAAATAATGGAGATTTTTATGCACAGCGCCCAGCAGACGAATAATTCATCAAAAAGTGCGTTTCGCCGTTTCGGTCTGGGTGCTCCTAGCCTCGGCAGGCATGGTACGTCTCCATGTGGATGGGTGGTGTCTTGTCAGTCTTATGGTCTGGCATCGGCTGACCTAGTTCTAGTATCATTCAGTTGATAATGACACTGGTGGGTCGCGACTCTGGGCTCGTGAGGCTTCCTTGTTTGCGGCACTTCGCAATGACCGATTATACTATCTCTGGTGCTCCCGATTCGCGCAAACAGCTCGTGATACCGTAAAGACCTACCGCTTCTCGCCAGGGCCGAACCCAAAAGCCTATAGAGCTTGCGGTAAAGATGAAGTGTAGGAAATAAGTAATCAATCCTTTGGGTCTACAAGAAGCTACCCCTAGATGACAAAGGTTGGGCGATGGCGAAGAACTAACCACTCCAGAGATTTCCTGAGATCCCATTAAGATTTCCAAAGATTTCCTGAGGTTCCCAACGAGATTCGTAGTGGTTAATCCCTCGGGTGAGAGCCTCGATCTTCTTTTAAAAAATTCGTGGAGCCCTTACTTATAGATACCTACTCATAATGATAATCGTCTGTCATCGATCGACCATAGGTAATTAGAAATACACGAAATGTCGTTCAAGCATACCTACCCACAAGGAAAGTATAATGAAAACTTGGTTCCGGCCCTGAGCGACAACTGACCCTACTTCCGTGTTGGGGGAAAGTATTGGGAAGGGTTGCTAGTTACCCGCAACCCCTGTACACTTTCCCTTATCCGGGTTTTCGCAATCAACACGCAAATAGCACTATATACCGGCACCACCCCACTAACCTGAACCCCACCCTAGGCTATTCTTGCTACCAGTACAATTTCAACTGTATAAGCATATTCTTTGCGAAAGTTTCTCTTTGTCCGTTTTTAGCTGTCTGTATGTGAGTAGGTATGTCATGTGACAACCTATACATAACAGGAAGGTGTAGTAAGAGCTGGTGATAGACACCGAAGTAAGGTAGGTATACCTACTTATGCAAGTAACAAAACAATAATAATTATCACATGAATCATAAAAAAAACCCTAAATAAAAATTTAGTATCAAAGGGTCAGGGTCTCGGTAGAAAAAACTTGGATGTCAGCGAAAATGGTCGACCTGTTTCTTGAACATGCGAAAATGTAAGTTGAGGGAGCCGCCCGTATAAAACAAGGCGGTGAATCGGTAACTTATAATCTGCTCGATAAGAGTACGTTCACCCCAAACACTAACTGGGTCACTATATGATGTAGTGCGGTGTACGTAAGCTAAGCATACTTTTGGCACAACTTATTTTTGTGCTTGTGATGAGTTTCGCCATAGCCTAGTAAATGTCAGGACAGTAAACCTGAACTTAGTTTATTGTTGGCTTTGTCAAGGTGGCTACCAGGATTTGTCTATTTACATTATGAGGACACGACCCGTCAATATTTATTGATATTATGTCTTACTACATCATTTCACATATAGGTACATTCAGAACACAATTTCTCCCAAAAAAGATGACTTAGCTCCCACCATGCCCAGTTAAAATTAAACTGGAGATTTTGTTCTATGTTTACCATGTTAAATTTAACTTAAAAGTTAAATTTAACATGGTAAATCTCCAGTTTAATTTTAACTGGGCATGGTGGGACGCACCCTTATAGTCTTACTGGCTTCTCTAGAGTCTAAATTCTTAATCACCATATTTTACTTGCTAGGGTCTAAGCAATGGCCGCTGCGCATAGGAAATAATAACTAGGTATAGGTATACCTAATTATGTAGAATAGACATAACTGCGTTCAGGTATTTGAAGAGCTGAGAAAAGAGAAGTCAAGAAGGATGCTGGATATAGCATAGAATGGAATAGAGGATATGCTGCTGTGGGTTGTGGTGTACAACTGATAAACGCACAAAAGTTCAGAAAGGAAAGTTGCAAACTCATAGCAACTTTGTTCCCGTGTTTAAGCTTTTATCCCAGTCCGCTGATCTCACTTCACTTCAAAAACTATGTAGACGCAAACCAAACTGAAATTTTTAGAAATGAACTTTACTCACGATTATACTTTCATTTGAGTAGGTGTAGACATTTCTGTTAGGTAGGTAAAATTTTTACTATTGATGATAAGAGCAGGTATCGCGATAACGATAACCCAGTCCTAGGTGCCCCCCCCCCCCCCTCCCCTCCCCGACTGTTTAATAAATTTTTTTGAGTTTTAATATGGCCGTAGTAGCGTCAGCGTCCCTAGTGAAATTTAGTTTTTCCGCTCTGAGTTTGGCTGGCCGAGATCAAGTGCATTACATGGGCCGAAGCCGAGAAGTTTCCCTCTGCGGGAGGGGTGGTTTCTGTGTAACCTGCTACTCCGTGAACCTGGCCTTGTGTTGCGGATAAGTCGGACTCTAGGTCAGAGGAAGAATCCACTAGTTGGATATGTGCTGGTCTGATGGCTCCCACTCGCCGACAGCGGTGACCTGAAATTAGGCCACCGGCAGGACCGAACTCAGGGAACGCGATACGCCGTACCCGCTTCAGAGGCTGAGTGCGTACTCGTGCGTAATATAGTATGATTCAGTTACGTATAGTCAAAATCAATGAGTGTCGAATCAGGCTTTTTTGGACAAATTTTGGAAAAAGGGAATGGGACAATAAGGGGAATTAAACTGGATAGATATAAGTACTTAATGAAAACGTCCACTCAAAAATGCGGGTGGAAACAATTTCGCTCACCCTAACATCGCACCCCAATTTGCAACCCTTGCTATACAGCAACCTGTTTTTAGAACTAAACCCCTCCCTATATTTCAGTGAGAGTGGTACAAGCAATTTTTAACACATGGGTTACTAATTTACTTCACGCAGAGTTGTTTCAAAAATATGAATTTTCACAGTTCATCACAAAAATGAATCAAATTATTGTTGTTTTAAATATTTAAATTAATGGATTGGCCAGGGATGTTAACATAAACTGCAGGTGCAAAAAAACTTTGGATTTGAACATAACTGCAACCTGCGATTCAAGCTGCCATAATACCATACCGGCAGGTACTTTTCTCGAGTCTCGGCAGGCCGGCAGGCACGGTTCATGGTACGCGACACGGACATTTGGCGTGGGCCCTTCCAGACCTGGCCAAGGTCCTCTGAGGATCAGGCACCATGGCTCCTCCAGTAGGTGCTTCTTGGAATCGCCGCTGAGCGGTTCGCCTTGCATGGTTGTTCTTCGGGACGCTAGTCTATACGTATGTCGCCGATGTTCCGACGCCGGCGCAGATTTAGCGCGCTTCCTCATTCCATAACAATGGCGCGACAGAGTATAGGCATAGGCACATATGCATGCAAGTTGGTTTAGTTGCCTATACATACCTTAAACCTTAAACAGTCTCTTTTTATTGCCTCTTAGCTTGGGCTTGGAAGGTGAGTACCCATTTCCCCGGAGCTGGAGAAAATTCATCTGGGATAAGTAGGTAGGTAACCGAAAATTCTCGGCAAAGTGGGAGAAGAGGTTGGGT
Organism: Mesopsocus fuscifrons; assembly: GCA_950004255.1. Classification (NCBI taxonomy): domain Eukaryota; kingdom Metazoa; phylum Arthropoda; class Insecta; order Psocodea; family Mesopsocidae; genus Mesopsocus; species Mesopsocus fuscifrons. The sequence continues at coordinate 16,310,458 of OX465373.1, read as the reverse complement.
CCTCCTGCTCCCCGCTCCCCCTATACAAACACAAGTAATACAACTACCAACTACTGTCTTGGAAACTGCAGAACTTCCCCTTCCCTCCAGTTGTTCTTGTAATTATGCGAGAAGTGACAGAAATACCTACGGTTAGGGAGAGCCTACAGAGAGCAGGAAGTGGTTGCTGCCAGAATACCAGGTTCAGGTTAAGAGAGTGAGAGTGAAAGCCTGGAACCTGTTCAGTGTTCCATTGTCCAAGCAGTCGCGCTGTTGATAGTGAAAGTGGTGATTGCCACCGCAGTGCCAATAGCTGGCAATGAGTATCCGCCAAGAGTTATCTCATTCTCACACCAGAACCGAAAAGAACTCTTGCCTTGATTCCCGTTGCATTGTAAGCCCATCATCTAACAATAAGAGCCCTTCATCGCCGTCTTTTACACTGCTTGCCGCACTCTATGGTATTTCAATGTCGCAAATCATTTATTAATGAAAAAGTTGTAAGAACAACGTAAGATGACTACCGATAGTAACTGTTTATTCGGTCGGATAAAGCTCTCTTTACATTACCCAGCTGATTGCAACTTTTCCGAAGGCAATGAACTCAGAACGCTGACCTACTAACGCCAACTATACAGCACGACGTTGCGAAACAATCAGGGCCGTACTTCGATGTTCGGGGGCACTGCATCGGCTCAAGCAGACGGCACCGTCAATCCGCCAGCTGTAGGTCTGTGCAAAAGGCCGGCCAACTTCGTCAGCTTAGAGTGAATTCTTAGACCGGATAGTGCCCAGGGTGGCAATTTTCAAGTTCAAGCCTCTCCGACTTTTGAAAAACTTTCAATAAAAAAAAAAAAAAAAAATACAGTGCTGTCGTGACTCATGAAATGTTCAGAATTGAATTTTTCTCGAAGGAAAATCGATCGATATATCCAGACTCGTAGGATAATTTAAAAAGAAACGTGCACGGGGACAGGAAACTTCTGTACCTGACTATGCCTGGCCAGTTTTCATGGTTATCAAACCACCGTGGCAGTGGCGACTGGCGATCTTATGACCTAGCAAGGCCGTACCTCGGGCTGAGTTGGTTAGCGACGTAATGGTTTCTAACTTTTTCCTTTCAATTACAGCACTCTACTTTCAGTAGAGACGACTGTATGAGCAGTCAACCATACACTTGGAAAATGGACCAGAAGCTTCATCAAATTGTCCCTTTCCTCTGTATGGTAACAGAAGTTCCATATCCCTTACTTTCCGATTATCCCTACTCGTCCCACTCTAGCTACTGTGACCATTATGCGATCAAAAGTTCTAGTCGAAAAAAATTGAACATGTTCCTATGATTTTTGTAATTTGCCTTCTTGCAAAAAAGCCTCAGTCAAGAAAATTCCCCAGAATGAGCAAACAGGGGCGGAGCTTTGACGATAACAGGGGCGGAGTGAGTCCCCGCACTATCAGAGACAGTGTTTGCGAGAGATACGTATTAAAATGATGAGCAGCCTTGACCTCAATTGGGGAGTGAGCGCAGCGAGTCGCGCAGATACCACTACACTGAACACACCGCATGGTTGCTGAGCGATGCCCGCCGACTCCGTATACCGAGCCACAACTCAAGGTCTTACCACATTCGCTCCACGAGGTCACTCCAATAAGGGCGATGAACTCTCCGTACCTACTACTACTAGGTATAACTCTATGGAAGTTCACAACTAAACTATGACTCCTTCCTAAACCCCTTTACCAACAGGCAACAGGCAACGATGCGCGATGGATACATCGCATCGGTACTGAATATATCATATGACTGACACAAAAGAATTAAGAGAGGAGGAGAAGTACCTAACTGGTCTTGCCTCTCCCCACTTAACTCACACGACGACAACTCAGGAGACCTAAATTATAGTGAGTAACCAGGAACCAGGAGACAGAAACAAGAAAACCTGCGATTACTCGGGGAAGAAGAAAAGGATGGAAATTTCAAACAAACTGTTTTGAACTGTTTTGAACATAGAATTAGGTACTTTTAATGCCTAAACCGGGGGTTCAGGGCAGCGTCAGCGAAGTCTTCAATAGTCTTTATACGAGCCTTCCACCCAACACGGAATATGGTCGTGAAATCAGCAACCATCACTGCTGACCGGACACAACTCGAGGGCATTGCATTTACGCGGAGTTGTAACTATCTAGCGCGGTACACAACATAATGTCAAGGGTACCACACTACACTCAGTCACTGACAAAAGATAGAGCAGGAATAGACGATTGGGGGCGCACTTACTTTGTAGGTGTATAAGTACCTACCTACCAAAGAATAAGAATAATCCCTTGTTCAAATTTGAAGGACAGCCCTTCAATTTGAGATAGTTAAAGCTCAGTACCTACAGATGGGCATGGAATTAAACAACACATGCAGTTTCAGAGAAATTTGTCGATTTTCTACCATGTTTACCATGTTAAACCCAAGAAAATCGAGACTTTTCTTGCAACCGAGGATGGTGGGACACAGCCTTAATGTGTTATTTATAGTTTCGGTAAAAATAACAGATCCACAGACGGAAAGATAAATCGCAACGTAAACAGTATAGTAACCTTCAGTTTTTTCCACTACAAAGTGGTGTTTACTGTTTACATTCCATTTCATTTAAACGCATGATACCTACCTATTTGAGAAAAGAGTGGGGGACCCTACTTCCGTTACTCGTTGAATTTGGAAAATGTTTCCAAAACCATGGTCACTAGTTTGGGGGAAGGCGCTTCGAGTGGAATGCCGAAACCCGAATTCCTACACGCGTACCTAAGGATTTACAAATGTCTCTCTCTACAACGGCCGTTAAGGGACAATGTCAATAAATAGCTCGTTATATACAGAGTTCGCTATGAAGAGGGTTTCAGAGTGAATCAGGGTTTGTCAAAGGACCGTATCGCTCACTCGTTATAGAGAGGTTTTCGTTATAGAGAGGTTTTCGTTATAGAGAGTGTCAAAGACTGACAACTACTTTCCACAATCCGAGAACAAAATTTCGTTTTATGGAAAATTGGCTTCTCAGGCCTCTCAGGCTTTACTTGCAACATTGCCAAAAATAACAGATAAGAGCGTTGTTAAAAATCTATTCAAAATTATGAAAATTCGTTTGAAGGACGAAAAGAAAAGCGCCTTATCATTAATTTCAACAAAAATTATTAATTTTATCAAAATGCTCTTTTTGGGCCCGGTAGCGAGTCCTTTTAAGCAGAACCAGTTGTTGCAGTTTTGCTGGCACACTCTCAGCACCGGGCGGAGCAGTCTCACATTCTACTATGTTGAAACAGCAGCCTGGGTGTTTCAAGGCCAGGCTCGGTCACATGGTCCCGGGCGCTGAACTCTGGCTAGAAATGGGACACAACTGACGTCACCGGCAAGGTCTTATGGCCCTACGCAAGCAGTTCAAATAAGTCCTGCTCAGCCCCTATCTCTTCGCTTTTCCAGGACTTAGAAGTCAGAGTAATGACTAGAGATCCCAAATCAGGGATGAAAAAAATTCAACAGATAATGAACCATAATGAACCGTCCTACCTACCTCCCTATAGTCCTCGCTCCTTCGCTTGAACGCTATCATGGAGACATACCATGAAATAGCTGAAAATTAAAAACGTCCTGTCCGTTTAAAAAATATTAGGTACAATCATTTTCTCGAAATACCAAATCCTAAGATCCAAACTATAGCAACTACTTTTTATTTTTCAGTATAGCTTCTGTGCCGTGTATATAGCCCGCGCGGCATCACCGTTATTGAAACCTCATGCAGTCATATCGGATAAGCTGGACGCTTAGAATCAAATAAAATTCTACAAATAAGGAAGCAGCAAAGGCTTCCTACCCTGAACCAAGTGAACCTTTAACCAGAGAGGGCACGCCTTTAGGCAAATTAGCCTTCGCATTCCATGGTCGCATCGGCCATAACACCTAAGCGCGCGCACTTGGCCAGGAGAAAAACAGAAGATTAAGGCCGTTTGTTGGCAATGAATGCAACACGGTGCAACATAAAGAGAGTGTGAAATTGCGGAAGTGGGTGCCTGGGTGCAGATGATGCGCTTTGTGTGCCTGCAACAAGGTCGAAGGTCCTGGGGCAGCTTGTACAAATAAATGTCACTTCAGGGTCCCTTTATTCCACTACTTCATTACTGCTAATCCCAATGTTGCCATTCCTGCAAGTCAGCCAGTGGCTACAAGGTTCGGCATTCGGTAGTTACTAAGGTACAGTATAGCTTTCAGAATTGCGCGGTCAGGTAGGTAGCGTAAGTTGCCAGAAGGGGGTGACTTCAGGCGTCACGGCAGACTTTTTAGCTTGGGACCTCAGAATATTAGCCTTAGGGAACCCATTGCTTGCTGTGAGTATCCTTGCTCACCACGCATTCGTGTACCTATAAGCGACAAATTATCTACTTATCCATTTGAAAGAGAAGAAGCAGTTTCGCATCGAATTTTTAGTGGATAAATAATTAAACTTGGCTGATTAAACTTTAAAAACTGGTTAAATGTTGACTCAGAGTTGAACAAGGAAAGACTATATGGAAAGACAACCGAAATAGCTGTGAGTGATTCCAAGTGCCAACTAAATTACTTTTCGTATACACCTGCTGCTATCGAATTCTCAAAATTGTGAATAGCAGTGCCCTTTTCAGAATGAAGAAAGGCAACAAAAGGTACCTACCTACTATAGATATCTATTGAGGTAGGATCGGAAGTGACTTCATCACATGTCATATGACATATTATGACATGACTCATATGCACACAATGTGTTCTTAGATGTATCTTACATACAACTTCAACTTAATTTTCTCTCGTACGTCACTGGAAAAGGAGCTATGATTGACAAAGCTTACCCAAGCTTGAAGACACCTCTAAAATGAGTCTCTGAATGAAATGGGAAACCAGAACTAGAGACGCTGGAGTAAATGTGAGACCGTTAGAGGCGAGATACGTAACACAATAATGCACGGTACGATAGCTTCACAATCTTATCGGCGCGAGCTATTCGGAGGTCACTGACCCAGCCACCGTTTCCTGGTTCCAGCAGCATAAAGGCAGTGAAGGAAGGCGCCTCAATATGAGAGTACAGAAACTGATAAGAAAAAAGGGAAATATGACGAGGAAATTCTGATTCTCAAATGGACCTTGTAGTGAGAAAAATAATTCAGGTTTAAGAAAATGAGAGGAGTAGGTACTTTTATACCTTACTCAGATTGAAAATGACTCGCATCTCCGCAGCTTCCGGGAGCTTCCATAGTATTTATACTCCACAAAAACCCAGGCTCTAATATGCAGGCATTGTATACTGCAACTGTCTCTATACCTAAGTATTTTATATTCAATTTTGGTCGAATCGAACATTCTAATGATCGTCTGGATGCGTCTTTAGTTTTCGGGAAGGAGTGATGGGTGTAGGTATATGTACAGGTGTGAAGGCGCAGCTAAATGACGTCAATCAATAAGGACCAAGTGGTGAGAGGTTAGAACAATGTGACTGCTGGTAAAAAAATTTCAAATTCATTCTGTGTGCTAGAGGCCGCAGAGGGCATTGCTCCAAAAGCAGCCGAAAAACGTTATTTTTATAATTGCAACACATTTGCGGCAGTAGGAGCACAGCTGCGGACTACGACTCAGAAAAAATGTCATTGGATGACAACACAAGGGTGAACGACTTTATCTTCCCTGCGAATTTGTGATTATGTAGAGACGTACAACGTCGTTTTATACTCACTCCTTTGCCCTGCCGATTGGTTCCTTCGGAGAAGTCAGAATAAGAACTTCAGAACATCCGTCTTCTGCACATGCACTGATAGGACGTTCAACCCATAATCAACTCATGCATGACATTAGACCATCCACCTACCTTTTATAAGGACGACCATTATTTACTTTGCTATGAATGACCGAATCTACAACCTATTCCTTCATGTTTTACGCCTACTTACAAGTCGATGCAAGTGCAAGTGAAGAGTTTGTCAGAGACTGCAGACTGCAGGTCAGTCAACAAGCCACGGCAGATTCCCTGGTTTTATGAGATTATTTACCCGATGGAATTGTTCTTTGGGTTTCTAGGACTCAGCGTCTTCCTGGTTGAGAGACCGCGGTCGCTTCCTCAAATCTTCAGGTTACATAAGGTACCTACCTACTTTCATGACTAGGGCCAGGACTTGCGTTAGGTCAGAGCTGCAGCACTGCGACGGCATTGGGCAATAAGAGTCCAGGACATTCACCTCTCTTTGCGCAACCTCGACTTCAAGGTGGGTACTGGCCCAGTGCAGGGCCGCAGCCAGATGCCACTGCCAACTTGTACCTTGTTGGAGAGCGCAGTACCGTAAAGAGGTACTCAACATCTGCAGGTGCTGGACAGACAAAGTATGGCTCAGAGTGTACAGATGCTTGCACTCTCAGAGCCGATGCGTCCCCAGTCCCCACTTACATCAAAGATGGGTGAAATTTCTGTGCATGCGGAGGTCGTTATTTGAAATCCACCAAACACAGTTCCCATCATGTACTGCACGTTGTTTGGAGAGTTAGTGTATTACCCAGGGGGAGGGGGGGGGGGGGGGGCATTGAGTAATCCTTGAAATGGGCAAGTCGTCAAGACTTAACCTTACACTATCTCTGCAGGTACTCATACAAGCTAATTCATGAGAAATGAAATCCTCGAACTTCTCAGACCTCAAACTATGGAGAGGAACCAAGAGGCTATCTGGGAGTTCGAAGACTTAAACATATACGCACAAGTTCAAGCGGTTCAAGATTTGGACACATTATTTGTAGGACAATAGGTTAGTTTATTCCCAATAAAATAGTGATCACTCTAGGCTATATTGAAGATCTCAAGCTCCTTCATGGGAGGAAAAATGGGAGACAACATACTCTACTTAACATTTCATTGTACAATCCACTTATTTACATGGGACTGAATGATTGAGGGGCTCCCCCCATGACGCGCAAGGCCCTCATATTCTATTCATAGGCCTGCGCTATTGTGACCATCCATCGTATAGGGGTCTTTCCCGTAGGGGATCAGGTCCCCGAGGTGCCATGCACCACCCAAACTTTGATTGACCGATGCCGCAACGTCCGCCATTCATGCGCCTATGTAACTGGATAGTGATAGGATAGGTAATGCATAAATTGGAATAAGTATACTCATAACAGCCAATAATGCAATCGCCACATGGTAGTTGAAGGCAAAGAGGGGACAGGGGAAAGGGAGAGGGGTCCTGGGTCCTCTAAAATAGAGAGAGGTGCCGTCGGGTTAGGATCATGCATTGGTTTGTGCTAAAGCTCTTATTCAAACTTTCCGTCGAGCGAAAGAACAGAAACATTTCGTTTGTTTGCCGAACTGAATAACCTTTACCTTTCGATCTCATCGTAAACAACAAGGCTACTGGACTTTAAAACTCATAATAATAAGTGTCCTAGAAAAAAAAATTCCTTTATTAGTAAGATATATAGTAACAAAATGTCAGCAAGACGCATTTTGTACCGTCAAAAATTTGTGAATACCCTCCGCTCCCCCCTCAAGGAGAAGTCGGCAAATCACACATCTTCGCCTTCAGAATTTGCGAGAGGAATGAACTGTGAGGCATTTCCGTTTCCGGTTTTAACGCTAACAGCGGTAACGGGTCCAGATCCGGTGCTGTACATTTGCTAATGACCTATGGGAGGACCGGACGCACAACTAGAGCAATATGTGATTGCACTCTTCACGCTTCGACTGACCCCTATATACCACACTGTCAGGTCAGTTGCCATCAAATTCAAAATTGGATCAACGAAATCCTTGATTTTTATTCTTGATAAAATGACTGGTCTCTCTTTGGGAGTGGGTAAGAAAATCACGCGATGAAAGGGTAGAAATTTTTTCCCTGTGTTACTCCAGCCGCTTTCAAACCATCCTGATAACATCGAGCTTACGTGTGGGCAGGTACAACCACTGGAAGCTGGTGGTAACTTGGGCCCTTTGCGAATGAAAACAGCCCCCAGGAACTGAGGCAGGACTGAAGCGCATGGTTTTTCCACAATATAACAAACTGGGAAACCGTACACCACAATGGCTAATGAAATGATTCACGCTTTCTTTGTTTCTGCTCTGTGCTCACCCTAGCAGGTCATTCGACTCATTTGCATCAAGTCATCGTCAGTCGTCACATCGAATCGGTCGGATCGCGGACCCACCAAGGCCTTCCCCACTTTCTTATCGTTTTATCCAGGTAAAAGGAATCGGCGTGGCGCCTACTTAATTTAACCGGAGCTGGAATATCAACGGTCATCTCTGGTCACATTCTAATTTCCGGCCTGCATATTCCTGCATATTCCTTTTATAGAGGTTTTTCATATGCACTATACAGGGGGAATCTCGCGTAGGGCAACAGTGAAGTCCGAGGGGTTAACCACTCGTTGGGAATCTCGTTGGGAATCATTGGAAATCTTTATGAAATCTCAGGGAATCTTGGAATTTTTTTTTGGAGTGGTTACCCCTTCGGGGTTCATTTTTCTATGAATATCGTTTGGAATCTTTGGAAATCTTTATGGAATCTCAGTGGAAACTCAAGGAATCTCTGGAGTGGTTACCCCCTCGGTGAAGTCGGAGATCACCGATGTAAACACAAGCGAAACTATCTGAATCACATGTTGGGCCTTGCTATGAGAAAGGTAGGTATATATCCTGTTCTGCTAGGAGGGGCTGGACTGTTTATCTGGTTGGTAGCTGAGCAGTATACCTAGGTATACTGACAATGTGACAATAAACAACACTTAACTTTCTAATTGGGGTGCGGTCACTGTCAGCGAGAGTATATATCGATCATGACACTGCCGAAATGCTAGCAGGTCCTCCAATCAGGCACCTCACTAAGTTGGCAACGTGCCACTGCCTTATCTGCAAGAGAATTACTTTCATACACACTCGAGCATTTTCGGCATGAAGGACCCACTAGCGCCACTTTCACATTTCACAGTGTCTGCTTTGCATTTGGGATTATCTCCTGAAATGGTGAGGGCGTAGGTAGGCATGAGGGACCGATCCGATCTGACCTTGATCCAGGAGATTATTTCGTTTTCACCTATCAGTCAAATTCAATATTTTTTAGGATGCTAGGCAAGTAGGTATATAGGTACAGGCATAGAGCAAGTGAAAGGAGAGTGAGCCAGTTAGGACCAATAGATAGCACCCGTTCGGTCTGTTATCTTACGCATAATAGAGGCACAGGTACCGTGGAAATATTTCAGAATCGAGAAAATGTTGACTCCTGTTTACCTTAGGATCTACATCAAGACATTTGTCCAAACGCTGGTACAGAAGATGGGCTTGTGATGCCACAAGTGTGGATGGACACAATCCAAACTATCGTGCACAAGTTAGGCTTGTTGTGTGTGACTGACGAGTCCCACAAGTGTTTTCAAGTTTAGTCACCCTAACAATGAGCCTAACGGAAAACGCCTGATTCCAGTAAATTCTCAAATGGGTAGGTACATAATAGAGAATTTCATTGAAAGAACGTACGAAAGAGAGCATTCGGCTGATAGTATTTTAGTAAAGTTTTTACACCCTCTTCACTTATTGAGAGCCGACAGTCACACCTAGCCTACGGCGGAAAAGAAAATGCACAACCATAGAGAAAAGAGTCAGCAGTAATGCCCCGCTAGAGTCCAAGACCTTGATAAGTAAAGTAGCTTTAGTCAGCAACAAAGTGGTCATTATAGAACAAGATGGAATTTCCTCAAGGTTTCAGCGGTCGAGTTCGAATCATCGCTTTGGCATCAACAACGACATAGTGCCCTTCCCGTCAGCGAAGTGGCAATGGTCACATAGCGCTGACTTCCGCGGAAAAACAGCAGCTGTATTTTTCTCGTTGTTTATATTTACGAGACTTGCGAAGAGCGGTCATGGCCACTGTGAGTATACAGAGCAGGAAGTGTATAACGCTACTTACTTAATTCATACCTAATCAATCATCTTATCGTCACCAAGGATGCGGATAGTGCTGGGTCAATGACAAGTCATGCGGAAGGACTTCTTGTTTCTTAGTGTCCACCTTTTCATGTAGGTATCAGCTATCAGCTTGCACGGAGACCGATCATCTTTCTTGATGGATGAAAGAAGTCGTAAGTGCCTATGTGCCTAATACCCATCATATTTTCCCATTGTCTCTCTGACTAAGTGAACATATAGCTGTAAAGCTAGGCACCAGAGGAATATCATCATTCTAATCCCTACAAACAATCAAAGAAATATACCTAAGGTACCTACAGCAAAAAAACCGAGAAGGAAAAAGGTTTACCTTTGGCAGCCGCAAGGTTGCGGAGGTCATGGGCTTGACTGCTCACGGTTTGGGGCTCGAGCATGACATTATTCACCATACTCGCTAGTAAGCACACTACTCAGCACTTTCACAATCGGCGGAACAGTTTGCGCAGCCGCGACCACAAGAAAGACACAAGTTTGGGATCCCACAGGAAGCGCGGCATTCCGACAGCACACGAGAAGCGTCCGACTCCGACTAACGGTGCGCACAACGGCTCGGCGAAGTAGGCCACCGACTCCGCACCCGAAGGGTTCACCATACTCCAACAGTCTATTTTTACTGGTTACCAGTCACCGTATACTGTAAGAAGGCCCCAGCTCCCCACCGAAACCTTCGGGTACCACGGGCATTTCGCCGTGTACCTTGGTACCCTGAGCTGGCACTATCAAATGCGATGGCACTCATGGTGCGGTGAGGCGCCGGTGGGATTCGTTTCTGATCACAGTCTGCACGGAGGTAAATCCTTCCGAGGACGGCACTGCGTGCAGAATGATGGGATTTGTGGCTGCGCTGGTACCATCCACCCCTCTCACTTTCTCTTTCCGCGGTACCACTCGGACCAGTCAGGCTGCCAGGCTGGGCATTTCTCCCCTTCACCTCCACAGAGGGACGAAGAAGGGTCAGCTCCAGCACGAAGAGTCCAATGTTTATTTGTCGGAAGATCAGCCAAAAGAGCTTCAAAGATGGCAAACAAACCCAGTGAAAGTGGTCGACTTGGTCCGGAAGAAAGGAAAATCGAAAGTGACTCATTGCCTATCAGTGCACTACCGCTGCCTTAAAGCCGTAGTGTAGTATGAATAAGTTTGAAGCTGGTTACTTGTTACTTCAAGATTCTCCTCTGCCCCTGACGGCTTGCAGCTTGCAGTACCTAGGTATATTAATACGAAAATAAATCGCGGCTACAATCAGCAAAGAGTAAAGAATCCAAAAAGGGACTTGTCCAGAAGCGACATTTGATTTCTGCTGGAGTTGTTGGTGGTAGTAAAGTGAGTCATGCATGTTTGCTGAGCTGCTTGCCAGCTGGGGTTCACGGCAAAGTATTCGCCTTGACAGTTGGTGACAGTTTCCTCATTCTGTTGTCTCACCATAACAGCAGAATGACTCAGAATGAGCACTTTTAAGTCGCCTTGTCTGATTTTACACTGTTGTTCTTATAGGAACTTAGGAGTCATACCCGGAGTCCGGCCCATTTGCAACCAAATAATTATAAGTCTCGTGGGAACAAACTAAAGTTTCAGCTGGGAACGATACTCCGGTGGCGGTAGGTAGGTATATACCGAAGTGTTGTAAATGAGAAGATAATAGATTTCTTTTGTTATCTAAGAAATTCATTTAATCATAAGCCCGATATTGCGCCTTCTTGCCAATTAGTTATCTTAATCGTAATATTATATCGTTATTTAAGTTTTCACCGCCTGCGTCTTAGAAATTGTGGACAAAATATACGAATCTGGGCTTTGTGCCGTTGGCTGCTTATTAGACTTCTAAGGGTGCGTCCCACCATGCCCAGTTAAAATTTAACTGGAGATTTACCATGTTAAATTTAATTCAAAAGTTAAATTTAACATGGTAAACATAGGATAAAATCTCCAGTTAAATTTTAACTGGGCATGGTGGGACGCACCCTTAGGCGCATTTTACACGTAAGAGCCAGGACCATACTGATTTTGATATATTTTGACATTGACAGGTTTTCCTCAGAACAGTTTGTATGTGAAGAGGGTGATTGGTTTGATTTGAGTTTATTTGATTCCCTGGCCGTGATTCCCGGACTTGCCGCCCACTCACAAGTCTCAAGAGCTTGTATCAGCTGTATACTGTAGGTATATCATAGCTCATTATTGTTTCCACGGAGGGAGCGACCCTGTTCTCCTTGACATTTGACGATCCGTTGCAGATGCAGGGGAGGTACAACTGATTCCGTCCATGATGGACAGAAGGAGGTTCCATTTTACAGTATATTACCAGAGTGGGTAGGTCACCTACCGTAGGTGAGTGGATTTTTGGAAATTCTCGTGAAATAAAATGAAATAAGAACATTGGTATTAGTTATAGGTAAGATATCGAAATGAAAATCACAAGTATAAGAGCACAAGAAATCTTTATGAAATCTCAGGGAATCTTGGAATTTTTTGGAGTGGTTATCGCTTTGGGGTTCATCTTTCTATGAATATTGTTGGGAATCTTAGAAACTCTTTATGGAATCTCAGGGAATCTCAAGGAATCTCTGCGGAGTGGTTACCCCCTCGTAAAAAGTACTATTATTATTATTATTATTTAGCTTCTACGTGGAGTCTTCTCTGCCAAAATATTAAGCGATCTTACAAAATATAAAAGAAGTAGAATCGTTTATCATTTTGCAAAGTTCAGTCACCCTTTACCCCTTCAGTTACGCCGCCACTGAGCTTAAAATGTGATCCATTGTTTTAGAGGCGTTCAGCGGCAGATAATTTTGCAAGGACCCTCCACCCTTGTGCGTGTGCAGATAGCTTCAAGGGCTGCGGGGTGGGAAGAGTCTGTGCAGCACAAAGGGTGAGGGGTATAAAGGGGTGGTGGGAGTCCCACGGAGTCCTTATATCAAAGCACCCCACCAAAGCATCCCTCCCTTCAGGCAGGGTAGGTCACGGATATGGCACAACCCCTAAAAGTTTCAGCAAGGGTGGATTCCTGTATACGCACTTCAGTGAGCACGTTCTGCGAGCATTGTGCTCAAGCCCTAACGAAGAAGGGTAGGGTAAGCTCAAATTAGAGCGACCACTAGTGGCATGTCATACGCGAGGCTTCGTGCGAGGTTTCCCCCATCTTTCGCCAAAAAATTTCCGTTGGTGGGGCTTCTAGCATTTTATCACTGCCTGCTTAAGGCTGAATATACATTCGCTATATTTTTTACGTTTGAACTTCAAACTTTGTGAGAAAACAGAAAACTATTGGATATTTAAATATTCTGAAATATAATATGTCTTTTTAACTTCATTACTCATGAGGCTATGTTGTGATTTCACGATCGGTTAATTTTGGACAATTTTTTTCACTCGATCGTAAAATCACAAACATATAGCCTAATGGCGTTAAAAAGTCATATTATATTTCAGAATATTTAAATATCCAATAGTTTTCTCACAACGTTTTAAGTCCAAACGTAAAAAAATAGCGAATGTATATTCACCCTTAAGAAACACGTTCCCACCAATGCTCCGTTCCTGGCGTTACGCACTGTTCTTTTTACTTTCTCGCTAGCCATATATGGCGAGAAAGTATTGTTTTCGTGCAAAATTTCGAAATTGAGATTTTGGGTTTCCCATGATCCTGGGGGTCCCCTGAGTCCAAAAAAGTGGTTTCTGGAAAAAGTCTGTCCGTCCGTCAGTCCGTCAGTCCGTCAGTCCGTCAGTCAGTCCGTCAGTCCGTGCAGTGCTCTAGCACCTATACCGTTCTTCCGATTTTGATGAAATTTGGTATGGACCTGTCTAAAATTACTGCCGAGGGGCATTTTCAAGGATTTTTTGATTGGTCAAAAATTGCGGCCGCTATTGTCAAAAAACCGCCAAAATAATTCAAAAATCGTGTTTTTGGTTAGTCGGACAAGCGCCGACGGTACACTTTTCAATCTATAACACTGAAAATTGGTAAGTGTGTTGACAAGTAGATGCTTCGAGGTCATTTTCAACTAAAATTGAATTGGTTGAAAATTACGGCCGTTCTGGACCAAAGTTCGATCCTTTCGGCGCCATTCACATATATTGACCGATTGTCATGAAATTCGGTACATTTGTTTAAAACTACGTAACTTAAACATTTGTCGAACAGAATTTTGTTATCTTGAAAATTACGGCCGTTTTTGTCAAAAAAGTGTTGAAAATGAGTTGAGAATGAGAAACCACGTTTTTGAATGGTCGGAACGCATTTGGGACTACAGTAATAGAATGACAGCCATGAAACTTGGTAGAAGTGATCTCAGATAGATGCTCTTGGGTCATTTTCAACTGATTTTGGATTGCTTAAAAATTACGCCCGCAAAAAATTATCAAAAAAATCCCCCCACCCAAAAAAAAAAAAAATCATACGGGGCGAGAAAGTTAAGTGCGACTGTTGTCGGACCCTTTATTTGGTTTCTCGTCTATATAAAGTATTGTTTTTGAAAACAATAATTTCGGAAGGGAAACTATTAAAAATACCACAATAGTCAGGCATGAAACGGGGCGGTATATATGGGAAGGACATAAATATTACAATTAATTTCATTACATTTCAATTTAACAAGGCAGTACTTGAGAGGTTCTTCTGCCTTTTAGGAACAAAGAACGTATAGAAAGTAAGTTTATGGCCCGGAAGGCTACAAAGAACTAGACGATCAGGGAAAGGCCGTACTGGACTGATCATCTAAGTAACGCCCGTACTGCATGGTCTGTTCCAGCGATGACACAATAGGTGAAAGTCAATGTGAAGGTGCATTCCTGTCATGACGACATCAAACGCCTTCCATGATTCAGGTACAGGAACAATCCAACTCCTTCTTACGGTATTTTACGCTGCCTTGTGACAAAAAGAAATCACAAAGAAGCACCCCTCTGCGGGCAGAACGATTCAGGTGTTGTGCTATAGTGGGTTGACAACAAAAAAAAATAGTCAAATTCATTCGATCTAAATTGGAAAATTAGATATACCTATCAAATTCGTTCATAACTAACGAACATGTTCTCTAAGGCACCGGACGGACGACCCAGGAACCTCCAGGAACATGAGCAACACAAACTCTAAAAATCGAATTTTCCAGCTAAAAAAACCCCATAGAGGCATAGCGAGAAAGTAAAAAGTCTGGGCAGCAAAGTCCACTTATAAAGAAGAAAAGACGTTCTGGATCAATACTGCCATCAAAAGCCGGAGCTAGGCCTTCGTAATCTCTCTCAAAGTATAGAAAGAGCCAAAAGTACGCCTCGGATGTCTACAGCCTACAGCAAGGGTGTGACGCCCTTTATTCTGCACCAGTATAGTATCGAAAAACCGTAAAATTAATTAGTAGCCTGATGCAGCGATAACGTGAAGGGTGTGTAGAAAATCAATAGTGGCAGTATATAAAACCACGGAGCATCTCAAAATGAATATGTACGTGCAAAATTTTTGGGAGTGTGTTGCCAACCCTGGAATATGCGTGAAGGTTACTTCCAGTATGACGTCACACTGAACCGCCCCTGTTGTCGCTATGGGGAGTCTCCCCTTCTGACGCTGTACGGGCCCGGGGTCGACGCCCTTGAGAGGCTCGGCGGCGCGACGCCAATCGATACGCCATCGCAACCCCCTTATACGAATTCGCGAACTCACTTCGGAAAGGCCTACACGACCCAAAAATTTCACGAACACTCCTCTAGCCCTTAGCAGACTCGAAATTCTTTGCATGCGAACACATATGTACAAGACAAGATAAGTACTTAAAATTCCTGTTTCATTACCATTATTGATGACCGCATTGATTTAAATGGAAGTCAGAAGTGCTTCAGAACTTCCCACCTATGCCTTTATACCCATTGGAACTTACAAAGTGGGAATGGTTCGAGACCTATTCTACGAACCAAGCAGACATCCGAAATTTGTCACTGAAGGAAAGGAAGCAAGTTGTTATATAATTTCTAAGAACTTCATCCTTAAACTTAGAAGTTCTAACAATAACAGCTCAGTTGCAGGAACCAATAGCCTGCGTTAGGGTGAGTTAGGCAATAGGCTCGGGCACCGGGTCGTCAGCAGTGTTGTAAGCGTCTTCTGTAACCGGAAGAACGTCACGTCTGACCCCTTTTCCCAAAATATACCAGAAAGAGGGCGGCCGGGCAGCTATACGGTCACCACTGCTGCCCTCAGCTCTAGGTCTGGGTGAAGCTCGTAAGCTTTCCCAGATACACCATCTCATGCACACAGCCCTTTTCTCGATTTATGATGCAATAGTTTTCTAACCCCGAAAAATCGTTGGTGGTGCGCTACAAGCAACTTTAGCGATTTTGCACTTAAATTATTGTTTTTTCGACCGCTTTAGATTAAATTTGGTTTGTTGCTGCTCAAATTCGAGACAGGGATTGTGCAAAAATTCCATTATCTTGCCTGTATCCGGAGGTTACTGCAATGTTTAGTTTACGGACTAGAACCATGGACTGACTAATCCCTGAAAATCTTGCATGGAACCTACTGATATGAGTTCTGCATATTCTATATTATGAACTCAGTAACTTCAAACATTGAAAACGATGACAGGTCGGTAACTACTGTACCTACTATTTGTAAGTTTACTATTCTACTGATATTCCATTTCACAGACATTTTTAAGGGAGGATCGTGGTTTCTTTCGTTAGACAGTCTACTTTATTGCAGTGATGAGACTGCAGGCTGTCTTTATGCCGATCGCCGAGTCGAAGGCTTGTCTGAATGTCTGGAGAGTGTCTCGCTCGGTAGTGAACTCGTGTGACCTTTTCCCGCATTTCCTCTTCCTTGTTTATACCGGAGGACATTGACCCCGCTACAGGGTGGTTTCTGCACCCTCGTACCAGTCCCCATGTTTGGCTTGTGGTGAAGCACAGCCCGCGGGGCCCATAAGTTAAGCACTTGCCAGCTGATTTGGAAATGTCGCTGTCTGTTAGCTTACGGTTCGCGCAGTCCGCTGCGTACCCTTAGCTCAGTACACTCGGCAAATGCGCACCCTCCGTCCCAGCTGATCGGCCGATGCCCTTCGCTTGCGATCAATGGGGGTTGTTTTTGGATGCTATGGAAGCTTGTGCAAACTTACACATTTTCATCCCTTTATTTTGGGGTTTTTCTAACTTTGGACATCGATTTTCTCATCGCCATATTGCTTTGACTGAAACTTTTACTCTCAGAAACTTTAGCTGAATGAGATTAAGAACTGTTTTGGGGAGGCATCACACAGGTTTCACAGTAGGTATAGTCGTAGGTATATAGCACTTAGGTATATATTGTAGTGACCACTGTTAGGTATCCTTAATGCGGGTGAAGAGAAGAGAGGTTGGTGAAATTTTGGATGTGCTGTCTCGCATCTGTGCTTATATACTCTGCAGTGTTTAACAGTGTCTTCCTTTTTCCATTCTCGCTAGCCATATATGGTCATCGAGGGAAACGGGGGGGGGGGGGGGGGGGGGGGGGGTTGAAAAACTTTGGTGAAATTTTCCTAGAACATTTTGGGGATGAACTGTTAAGCTAAGGACTGTTTGGAGTGTTTGGGGAAGTCATTTGGGTAATCACAAAAGATTATCAGCAATAAAGGTAATTAAAGGGTAGTACTTATGGGTAAATATTTATCTACATCTCTGCAGTCGAACCCTCGCCCACCCATGGCTGTGGCAACAACAGCCCAAGTGTGCCTGTGGCCACACTTCAATTCATAATAAATTATGCTTGCTTACGAGTTACGACATCACGAACACGAAGAACCAGTGTGACATCTTCCCAGATGCATCCATTGGTGCTCATGTTGTAATTGTCGGTACTGTGTGATCCTACACCTATCTATACCTGAATCAATTAATCGATAGCATTTTGGACGAGTTTCTGTGACCGCGAGTTACCTCGCACCAAGATCCAGTCCTAAGAACACTCTCCGATTATTCAACATTCCGTTATTTCCATAATCCGACTCACAACGCACAGATTACGCCATAAGAGCCTCTGGAACGTACAGTACCAGACGATAAGCTCATTACGTAAATCACAAAAAAATGTCCCATGTTCTATGAAATTACTTAGTTATATTTATTTTTAGATGAAGAAATATTATATAGGTGAAGTCCCTACAGTCCTACATTCTGTAACGTCATGGCAGGCTGACTGGATACCTACCTATGGGTCGGTAAGCACAGCGAAAATCAGAGGAATCGTATAGGACGCCACTATATAAAAGTCCAGTAGATCTGAATATTATGGCTGCTTCGCTCATAATTTTTGGAAGAGCAAGCGGAGTAAAATAAAAGCAGGGCAAGTACTGTATACCGAAAGGTGCCAACCCACTACTGGCAGAGGTGTCAAGTCACCCTCACCACTACTGGCAGAGGTGTCAAGTCACCCTCACCACTACTGGCAGAGGTGTCAAGTCACCCTCACCACTATACTGGCAGAGGTGTCAAGTCACCCTCACCACTTCTGGCAGAGGTGTCAAGTCACCCTCACCACTACTGGTAGAGGTGTCAAGTCACCCTCACCAATATGACCACACATGTTTACGTACCTACTCGTATTTGTTTACTTTAGGCAGTTTAGGCTACAATGGCAAATGACAACATACTGGGGTTCTCCACTGAGTGAGGAATGTCCGAATGTTGGTGGCGTTGGTGATGTGACTTTTGGCAATAGTGGAGTGGCGCCTTAGCACCTATGGGCCCACGGAGAAAGAGGAGAAGGTAGATAGAGCGGAACTGCCAAAGGTAAAGCCGACTAGCGACTATACATACACTCATCGCCCCACGGAAAGTAGTGCGAAACTGGAACGCGAATGGGGCCAGCGAGAATGGCAGTGCCAGAAAGCTAGGCCGGGCATTGCCCCGCGAAGAATATAGGTCGGCGCGGCGTCGCTGGATCTTGAGTCTTGACACTCAACCCATACTACTACAACCACTGCCATTTGCTAAGCATGGTCGTGTACCCACTCGCGTGCCGCGCAAGGCTACGTGCTAAGCACCCAAGCCTATCCGAAATGAAGCCGACCTCTTTCTTTCATCATCTTGAACTTGGGGATGTCGTAGGGACGTAGGGGTAACATCAGGGATGAGATTCTATACCTATTATACTCACACGCAAGGAAGTATGGTTTCCTGAACCTAGACTTTTAAATTGCTTAGGCAACTTTATACTTACAACCCATGTTACATCAGGTAGAAGAAATAGGTAGGTAGGTACTTACTGTAAAATTGTAATCTTTTACTAAAAAAGTTTTTTTTTTAGAAAAAAGTTCTTGAGGTTAAACTTCTGTTTCGGACAGTTCTTTTAATTTCCCTAAAAGGCCAATTATGTCACGATTTTATACAGGTGCACAAAATTTCATCAAAATAGGATAAACAATGTTGGCGCTAGAGCGGAGGGACGGATTTTCCAGAAACCACTTTTTTCGTCTCAGGGGGGGACTCCCAAGGTCATGTGGAAACAGTACTTTCTTCACAAGGAAGTAAAAATGAATAAACAAAGAGCATATCATTGCCGGTCCCAAATGGGTGCGCACATTCAAGAAATGGCGCCAGAGATTTTCCCTGCAGTGTTCATCAAAGATAAGATTAGATATTATGTGCATTTGCACATATATCACCCAGCAGAAAAACTAGTCATCATTTAGTGTAGACTGCATGAATGTCATACAAATAGAACAGGAACAGTAAATGCAGTGCTGTGCTCCTATGCCTATTTACCATTTAGCCAGATGGGTAACACTCGATAGCATTACGAATAATACCAGTATGATAACGGAGATCCAGAAAGCCTACATATTCACCGAGGGGTTAACCACACGTTGGGAATCATTGGAAATCTTTATGAAATCTCAGGGAATCTTGGAATTTTTTGGAGTGGTTACCCCTTCGGGATTCATCTTTCTATGAATATCGTTGGAAATCATTGGAAACCTTTACGGAATCTCAAGGAATCTCTGGAGTGGTTACCCCCTCGATATTCACACACATTCACAGTGTTGGATCAGTCAGTGTTGTGGTGTCATTGATCAGTATATGCACAGCTGGACACTGGACGAGTGGGCATCAGGGTCAGCTACGCAGGACTTGGGTGCATGAATTTGCGCACAGCTCAGCCAAAACTCATGTGGCACCCGCAGCACCGAGAACTTAGGCACAGGGTCGGCCTGGGCTCTGGTGGCAGTGCAGTGAACCGAAGCCACAGGAGCAAGGAGGTACAGGCCTTGTTGCCCAACACCTTGATGCTATCCCAAGGCTAGTGGCTTCTACGATTCCCCCAGACCTAACTGCGTTGCCCCCCTTTGACGGGGGGCATACTTTACATCTTCCATGTCCAACCTGAGTGTTTTTCCTCTGCCTACAGGTTGATTCTTATAATAGCTGAGGGTTGGGGGGGACAAGCCCAGCAACTAGACCGTTTTCAAGAACTATCCATTGTGCTCAGCTGGCAGCACTACCAAATACCAGCTCCCCAACAGGTTGATTCTTACTTCTAGTGCAAAAAGCAACAGGAATGATAGGATAGGTATTGTATAGGTACATTGATACGACAGACGACCCATATATTATGCCTCTATTATGCCCACTCACCCAAAATAAAATCTGCTGTAACCGGGATTCGTACCCAGGAAGCACCAGTTATAAGCCCTGCGTTTCCCCGCAAGACCAAGCACGAAATCGGGACCTACGCCACAGGGGAACCTAGCAGAACACGTAGGGTATTATTGTGATTGGAAAAGGATTGAATGGTAACCGCGAGTAGATTTATATAGGTATACCTGTTTAGATGTCAGATGTTGAGTGTAGACAACGTGAGAATGTTGCTTTTATAGTCACCGTACACTTACCACAGTCTACTCAATCCACTTTCACTTTCTGACATTGAAAACAAAGACGATGAAATTACTCACTTCCACATCAGATGACCACTATTATTACTTTTCATTAATTTATTAACATTAGTTCAGTGGGCTTGAAAGTAGGTAATGAAAAAAAAAATTAGGTAACGAGTTGTGTGAAAAGAGGTAGACCGCAAGTAAATAGAAGCTGCATGGGTGATAATGGGCGAAGATAGCAAACCACAGCTTTACTGCTAAAATGTGTAATATTTCTCCTCGTGTAATAATTCTCCTCGACTTAAAAATACTAACTGACCAGTAGAAGCTACATTTACTAACACAGCATGGTGTTGTGCAACAAGTCTCAATCAATAAATGAGAATCCCGCTGGCTCCATAGATTCCAACGCATTTTCAGTTAGTTAAACGTTAGTTAAATTCAATTTCTTCTTTCTTTTTTTCGAGTTAATTCGGAGCGGAATCTTATATGCCCGTAAATGTCAGGCAGAAGAAGGCTGCCGCATCACCAAGAGCACGTGCAAGAACCCTTATTCGAGGGCATGGTGGTCCAAACAACGGTCAATGATCTGTTACGTATCACTGTTATCAAAACATTCAAAAATAGTTTCACCAGACTACGGTAGAAAAGAGGGGAGCGACGTTGACCGCGGCCCCCAGATACGGACCTAACGGCAATGCCCTGTTACGTCAGGTGCCTAAAACCATCGGCGCATCCTGACAGCTCAAGAGGTGCGGAATAAAGAGCCAGGGGCAAAAACAAGTTATAAATCAGAATTTTCCGTTGCATAACATTAACTGCGTGAGACCGACGCAGCCGCAAAACTGTCGGGTTGGTATATGAACATGCCGGTATCCTCCAGAACAATAACTAACGGAAAATACAGTAGAGAAGTTTGAGTAAAGCGAAGAAGAGACAGCCAACGCAAGAAAGAGTTAAGAATTTCATGGCATAAAAGGTGAAACAGAGGACAACTGGTTGCGAGGTAGTGAGACTGGGCATCCACCCAGGCATTGAAGCTTTACAGCGATGAAGAAGCAGAAGATCAGTTTATCGATGCGGACCATGCACCAATCGCATGCAGCAGGGTACACAGCCTCCATAGAGAATACAGCAGGGCCACAGGGGTGGAAACCAGGAAGAGATATGCAAGGCGCAGAGGCGTCGGGCGCGGGGGGCTGGGAAGAGCTCTATTGTGCAATCCCCCCTCTGCTAAAGCCCAACATGGGGGGAAGAGAGTGGAACGACTATGGTTATGTCTGCAGAACTGTGCGCCGCGTCCAAGGCGAAGTTACGCAATAAGCCAAGCAGTGAAGAAATGGCGGAGTTCGTCGACCTGGCTGATCGAGGCCTTGAGGAGGAGCCTGTTCAGGTACAGCAGTAGGTAGCTAGGTAATCGCGCCACTCAGTCCAGGAAGCAAGAGCGATACAGCGAAATCACATCAACAATACTCCGATCCACTAGAACTTCCGGGATGGATCTTACAAAGGCTCTTATAAGAGGAGAAAATATCCAGGCGGTATAGGCGGTAAATATGCGACTATTGGATAAACTGGAAAAAAGAGATCAAAAGCTGACATACGTCCTGTGATTCATAATTGAATGATTCATACTGCAAACTGTTCCTGATATTTCA
Source organism: Mesopsocus fuscifrons (assembly GCA_950004255.1). Lineage (NCBI taxonomy): Eukaryota > Metazoa > Arthropoda > Insecta > Psocodea > Mesopsocidae > Mesopsocus > Mesopsocus fuscifrons. Next base: position 16,287,991 of record OX465373.1, on the reverse strand, counting down.
TCAAAATGTTTTCTTCAATAAGAGTTATTCCCGCACTACTAGGCATGAACCCTCAAAGTACAGGTACAATGAGAAGTGCAAAGTTGGAAAAGGAGAATATCGAAAACTGAGATCATTGTGGACGGGTACCTATGCATGCTCCGTGAGATGAATTCATTTCTGTATACTTTTGGACAAAAATAGCCCATGCATGCATCAAGAAACTTTCAAGAGCAAAATATAGTTTACAAGTTACGTAGTATCTGCGAGGAAGTCTATACAGATCACCATGTATGCTACACATACGAGCTGTGCTGTAACAATACACAACACACGCACTTCCCAGCATCCTCACCTCATACGCAAGCAACAGATGAAGCTATTTGGATATTACAGTTTAGCCGTCGCGTCAGGGGCGATTGCCCCCGTATGACCCAGACCTCCCCCTCCCCCGCTCCCCGCGGTATAGGCTGCGTTTTGAGACGAGGGGTAGGGGGTTCCGAGCAAAGTGCAGCCGATGCACATTGCACATGCGCTCTAAGTGCAAGCCTTGTGCTAGGTCGGGAGCCGAGACTGCCTTTGGGCGTGGGGCAGGTCAGTTAGGAGGCTTCTCGTCGCATCTACAATATTGCCCAAGGTCATAGTCCATAGGTTCACTTCCAAAAGCATCCTCTACTTCTGGTCTTCATCCCATATTACCCTCATGGTCAGACCCTCTTCTTAATTTTATTTTCACACTTTGGATATTATCCCTCCAAGTATCAGCGAAATACTCATGCCGAAACGAGGGAGAAGGGCTCTTTGGGGAAAAGTAAAGGGATGAATGGAAAAAGCGAACAGTATACTGTAAAGTATCTTACAATGTACAGCGAACAATCAATACTCTCACACCAGAGTCATCATCATGTCATATATCATCATCATGTCATATATCATTCATCATATATGATAAAACTCTGGATCATAAATCGACGTGTTTTGAAGTAGATATACAAACTTAATTATTATGAAGTTGTGAAAATAACTGAAGTGAGCAAGGAAATAGTTGGAAAAAGTTCGCGAACGGTTTCCCATCGTTATAATTAAGATAGGGTACATTACAGCATTTACAGCCCACAAAAACACGCGACTTGTGCTGGGACTCGAACCCAGACAAACGAATCAGCGTATGTAAGACCGTTTGCAAGGACTCACTCAGTTCATGACCAAACGAGGGACCTTTTCCAAAATTTTCTATTTTGGTGTATCTATACTCTTCAGAGTTCAGATTGACTGACCCCAAATCATCTTGACTGATTCACAATTAAAAGATATTTTCCCTGGTTTGATTAGACAGGAGGCAGGTCAGTTAAGAGGTTTCCCGGCCATCTCCCCTGCTCGTATTGCCCTAGGTCGGACCCCCATCTCGTCCCCTAGCAGGGGTCGCACCCTTCACTTCGTGAGATAGGTCAGGGCCCGCTGGATTCTCCATGAGCTCAAAATCATCTATTGCCTATACCAAAAACTAGCACTCTCCGTCCCCATTGTTCCTGAATACATCCTCTTAGCAGAACTGAGACTGTCGTACCTTATGGTACTATGAAAAAGTGTGGTGGAATGGGTGGGTACTGTACTACTCATGGTCAATAATTTAACTGAACGTTAACTAGCTGTGCGCTAGCTATAGAACCATAGCTTCACATGCATCACATCTGATATCTCTATTGTTCGAGATCACAAAAGGGAAGGACAGAAGACTTGAAAGGATGTCTGATGGGGGCTGTAATGCTCGTCTCGGCTCTCGGCTGGTGCATTAAAAATGCAAGCAACCTGCGAGCGACGCTTCCTATAGCAAGAAGTGAAAGTGAAAAGGTCATTGTCCTGACAAGATGCTCGCTACTTCCGTGTTCCCGCCAAAATACAAATGTCGGTAGGTATACTTACAGTTTGTGTGTGAGCGTTGCCTCGGAGACCGAGGTGAAAGTTAAGGTCACTGTCCTGGGACAAAATACTAACAAATCACGTAACACCGCAAAGTTCAAACGTTTTTCTGCAGGTCTCGGTTTATTCTTGGTCAGGTTTTTTCACAAATACACTTGCCCTAGACTGATTATCGAAGAATTTTCTAGATTCTGGGGACTAATCCAAACCTAACCCATTTTAAGCCAATGAAAAAAAAAAAAAAAATCAAAATCGGTTCATGCGAGGTACCTAGGTACCTACCTATTCTTAGAAACCTCAAGTTTGGGGTATAGGATGTGAGCGACAGATATTTTCTAAATTTCATTTGATTGTCAGAATTTTAGTTCTGGAGAAAAACAGAAGATAAATATAGACGTATCATTCCGTCCAAAACTGAAATAGGGTGCGATAGAGATAATGCCGTGCAGGGCGGTAATCAAAGTCCACAGGTCAATGCCCTGCTAATGTAGCGAAGTTAGCTTCCGCATTCGCGCCAAAATTCAATTTCGACCCCACCATATTCAACGCCTCACTTCCGCCTTCGTGTCACACCTTCACTGTGGACAAACTCACTGCCACCCACTCACACAATGTTGCCAGCTTTTCTCTTCCTTATTTTTAATAGGGGGGGGGGGGGGGGGGGGTAGCTCAAACCCTTCGACCAAAAATTTAGGAACCTGCACTTAAAAATTATTCAGCTCCTCTTCTAACAAAATTCTGGCTCCGTCACTATCAGCGAGCTAGAAACTATGTGTGAAATTATGGTAGCCGAGAGAAATGTTTTCTCGCACAGGCCTGCCTCTCGCAATAAATAACGAAATCAAAGCTGCGAAAAAGTATGTGTCAGTGAGCCAAAACATTATAAATTTGGATTAGGTGAATCACTGTTGTGGACTTGGTGACAACAGAGGGTTATGCGCCTGCGGCTGAGCTCGCTCTGCACTATACACTTCACCATGCACTCCCACTCCACTGCTGCTCGTGGACCGGTGAAAGCTGAGGGTCATTGCCCATATCAAAGCTGCATTCTCCTGGTCTTCGACCATCTTTCAAGAGATTACATTTTTCTGATATTGAACATTTGAAATATGTAATGAGTATAAGATCGTATACCTAGATACAATGTTTCTTCTTAACGTTTCCTACAGAAGGGAGGACGAAACTGTAAACTGGACAAACAAGAGCAAATCTACGTCAGAATCTAGGATTTTAGGTGAGAGAGGGAGAAGATAATAGGTATTACGGCCTCCCTAGAGCGCCCTGCCCAAGTTGCTGGAGATCGATTTACTGGGGTATTCGTTTTCACTCTATACCTACCCAATCACTACCTCCCTAAAACCCCATACCTACCTATATACACCTTAAATTCAGCATGGAAGCACAGTGCCCCAAGAAGCGAGGCTGGTCTATATACGCAGTTTCTTTGCACAACCACGGTCAATAATGGAAATAGGATTCGGCCAGCTGCATCTGAATCATCAGGTCAAAAACAGATATAACAGTTTCGTCAAGGGTCCCCCAAATCCCAATAAATTTCTGCTACGTACACATTGTAATAACTTCCAAAATACATTGGAGGGACATGACAGTGAAAGCTGAGGTCAATGTCCCGGGAGACGCGCCATGGCTGTAGGAAGGAAGTAGAAAGGACGAGCCATCAGCTGCCGACCGATGACGGGGCTTTTTCGCAGGCTTCCCTCTCTCTCTCCCACCCATGGGTACGAACCAGCACTTTTCTCTCTCTTTCGCACAGTCCCGACGACTCGCCATCGCCCCTCTCTGTCGCACGCACGCGGAAGTCTGTGGAGCGGTCGTTGCCCCGCAGCAGCGTGAGGTGTGGCCTACAGCATGTGACGTCACTCAATCCATTCAGCACAATAACACACAGCCAGCAAAACCGTGCTACCAACGAGCCTCCGACCATAAGCGTGCCCAGAGGGGGCACCTCTCTGCAAAATGATAGAAAAACAGTGCTACCAACGAGCCTCCCACCATAAGCACCTCTCTGCAAAATGTTGAACAGCTGCAAAATAATTCCAATGGAAAGCCGCTTCGGGCGTTTACCCCTCCCCATCGTTCCTGCAAGATCACCGGCACAGCGAGAAAAATACCAGCCACGGGATCCCCCTCAGCCATACAATTTGATAACCTTGCCTCAACCCCACAACTCCATCTTCGGCTGGAGACCACCGATTCTTCCGAAGTGAAAAACTGTTTACTGGTTCATATAGCGCTCTGTCTGTCTAAAAATAGAAAATAATGAAACATAAACTTAGAAGCCTATATACCTATGCAACTTTTGGCTCCTTACACGAAAGGAATTTCTCTATTATTGTTCAGCCCAGGGACATGCCACTCTCAGAACTGCGGAGCACTAGAGAACCGCATCGATTTCAAACAGGACAAAGGGATATGAGGCTGGAAAGGAGATCTCGCCAGGAGAACACAACAGAGACAACCACTCTATACCCTACGTCATTTAAGAATCAACCATTCCGAAACCATAAATGGCTGTGAGTTCTCGAAAATAGAGAAACTAAAGGACAATAACAAATTTTGATTGAATTAGGAGCGCAGGTTTCTCAGGCATTTGAGTGGAAGATATTAGCGACGGGCAAATCGCGCAGCGTGGTTGGCAGGGAAAGTGGTTTGGTGGTTAGCCCGGTAAGAGTTGGGCAAAGTCAAGGGCAGGAAGTGAGTGACGATGGCGGTACCGAGTACCAGTCGGAGAAAGTGAAAGTACCGAGACGCGTTTTGCCATCTATACAAATGTTCGCTAACTACCTCAGGAAGAAGTTCAAGGCAAAGGTCTGTCTACTATAGGGAGAGTGGCTGCTGCATGAATGCCCCAAGCCCCACTACAGCCGGGAAGCAAAAGCACAGACAAACCTACCTATACAGTACTACAGTGTCTGCCCCGAGGAGGTAACCACTCCAGAGATTCCTTGAGATTCTACTGAGATTCCATAAAGATTTCCAGAGATTCCCAACGATATACGTAGAAAGATGAACCCCGAAGGGGTAACCACTCCAAAAAATTCCAAGATTCCCTGAGATTTCATCAAGATTTCCAATGATTCCCCACGAGATTCCCAACGAGTGGTTAACCCCTCGGTCTACCCTACAATTTCGCTTTGAAATTAGGGGACAGAAGTTAAGAAGTACTGAGGGAAACGCAATCAACAATACAGGGCGGTAGGGCAGAAACGAAATCTAACGTCATCTAATCTAGATGAAAGAAATTTCACTTTTTTACACAAAAAGTGAGTACCTACAGCTTCTAGGAGCATTACGAAGGGGTTAACCACTTGTTGGGAATCATTGCGGAAATCTTTATAAAAATCTCAGGGAATCTTGGAAGTTTGGAAGTTTTGGAGTGGTTACCCTTTCGGAGTTCATCTTTCTATGAATATCGTTGGGAATCTTTGGAAATCTTTCTGAAATCTCAGGGAATCTCAAGGAATCTCTGGAGTGGTTACCCCCCGGGACCATTATTTCTACATCTCGAAAAAGCGAGAACAGATTAGTCCTGTCTCACGTAGGAGGCGCATCATCTGCTGCAGTTGCGGTTTCAGTTATTTATCGTACTATATAGGTATGTATTGCAATCCAATCGAAGTTTTAGGGTATGCGATTTTCTTTGTTGTCATACAACAGCCTGTTCAGCTGACAAGATAGTAGAAAACCAGTCAGTACTACTGGAGTAACGATTCTGATAAGGAGAAAAGTCCCTACAATATGAACATAGGGCGAAGAGAAAACCGCTTTCAAACTCATCCAAACAAGGAGCTAGAATTAGACGATGTATGTAATGTCAGTAGGTACATTGTTACTGATTTGTAACTTGTCATGTATATATACATCGCTCGCTAGCGAGCGATTCACCCGGATCAAACTTTACAGGACGATAGCAGCAAACAAAGTGTGGTAGTGACAGTCAGGTAGATTCGATTTCAAAGAAATAAAAAAACCAACCTTATGAAGTAGAAGTGAAAGTTCGTTTCACCGTTCCCTTCACTCCAAATTTCAGTTCGGAAGTTTTTGCAATTCACAATCTTACGGGGAGAGGTTAAAAATCTAATTTGAATAAAACTCTCTAAAAAACGTAACAAAATTGTCTTTTTCTTGTTGAAACTTCGAAGGGTTCGAAGAATACCTACAATTTTTATCTGAAACGTGTTTTGATACCTTCATAAGGGTGGTAAGGGGTGCAAAAGAAAGGAAGGGATGGAGGACAAAAAATTCATAACTCGTATGATGATGTCGAGCCCCTTCTTTTTGCATTGATTTAGCCTTGATATTACCAGCGTACGATTCGCGATTCAGACCCAACCGCGCCATTGAGGAAGGTAGGAACAACTCATCACCCTCTGTAAAGAAATCGTGCATGGGCGAAAATCTCTCCTTCCTCACCACGGATCGTTAGCTACGAGTGCTTGTATATATTTGACCTCTGCGCAAGTCACCTTCTGCCTTGCAACCTCCGTGGTCCCCAGGCTCCAAGCTGACCGTCGATCGGGACCGATCGTGTTGGAGATTGCGAGCAGCCTGCCGATCGTGACTTTGAGTCGGCAGATCGTTGACTTGCCCATGGGTTGGGCCACTTTCACTGTAAGTCTCACTGTGAATCCGATCAACGTCTTCCTGGCACCCTGGGACTCCTGAGTCCTCCTTGCCCTGACCTTCGGGTGTGCTGGAGGTTCCCATCTCCCTCTACGTGATTACCGCAGGAAGCGGATCCCGGGGTGTACAGAGGTACAGTACCGAGGTCCTATAGAAGAACACAAGCCTTCCAGGTAAAGGCTAGATTTTCCTCCTCATAGAAACTTATGGTTTCCCCCGAACACGCATACGAAGTGAAGAGGCAGACGCAGATTTCATTTTCCAAGTATAGAATATGTCTAGAAAGTATAGAAGTATAAATTGATGTAGATGTAACTAACGGCAAAAAAGGCACCAATTTCAAAATTTGTAACTAAACGATAGAGTTCGTTTACAGCAGCCAGCTGAAGTCAACGGTCGGTCTTGGAGCGGCCGCCAAGTCGCCAAGAAGATGCAAGAGCAAAGGTCAAATGTGTGAATCCTCGCTACTCCGAGCCCATTCCAAGCTCAATCAGCTGAGTTTTGAAACCATAACGCCCGTCGCCAGACCGAAAGGAAGGTAGGTTTTGAATTAGTTTTTACCCTCCCTGCATGTGCAGTCCTAGATCGTTCGATCGTTCCTGCCTCTATTCGTCTTTGGCACAATAAAAAAACTTTTAGTTCAGGCCAGCAGTGAACAGTATGCAGCTGGTACTCTGCATGGCCTCTACCTTCAAAAAGCCTCGGTATATACGAATTTGGCTTCAAGTCCTTGAATAAGAAGACTATGAAGAGAGAGGAAGGTAGGTACACACCTAAATCAGGACAAGAAACAAAGAAGATACCAACTGGAACAGAATAGTGGTACGAAGAATGGTGTAGGTAGGTATATATGGATAGAGGAGGGAAGTGAAGTGCGGAGTGAAGTGCAGACTTTCTCCACGTGACGAGGATCTAGGAAGGAGTGGGTGCTCAGCTCAACTGCTCAACTGCTCGTGGCTCCAGCTCCAGTGAAAGTGTTCCAGGCACACTCACCACGACATTGACCATCTATCATATGCCTCAACAAACAGGCGTGCCTTAGTGTTTCCCAATAAGGTCAGACAACTTGCAAGAAAGTGGAGCCAACATAGTCAAGTTGCTTACACCTTCTTCAGGGAGCTCCATCGAAGAGTGATGGACGTACGGCTTTATTTTTGGCTTTCCTAAAACAATTAGGGTGAGAATGTTGCCCACACAGCACCACCTCTCCCCCCTTAATTTGGATGTGCGACATAAAAAATAGTAGGAAGGAACCTGATGCAGAAACTGTTTGCTGTCCAATTTCTCCACTGTGAGTTATATTTGATAGCAGGGAAAAAGTGGTGATGCGCAAGGTAGATAGGTCCAATTTCCCTATTCGCATCACGTATCTCTAAAACACGTACCTTCTAGTTCCTAGACTCGGCTGATAGCACATGACACGATTATACATAGAAATTTATTTTCCCTATCTCTGTCAGTAGTTTTTGAAAAAGGATTATCCAAATTCCGAACTACCTTATCCAACATTAAATAACGAGCTATGCTGAACTTCACTGATCTTCCCAGTTGCTTCAGCTGGAAGTGGGTCGATAATTAATTACCTATATACCTCACTTCTATAAAATCTGACAGAATAATGATCATTTTCGTGTGGGAAAAGTAATGTACTTTGAAGTAGGAACGTGCAAAGGTCACGTTGCGTAAAATGGTAGGTACAGAAGGCGAACTGTGGGAATGCGGGCGGGACATGGACAACTATTAAAGAAAGTGTAGCTACTCATAATATTTACCAATTCTTAGTTCGTAGATATATGCAACTCAGGTGCCAGGTAATCAATATAGGTAAGTAGTCAAAAAAAATTCGGGTGCTTTGTCCAAGATAGGCTTGCCTAATTAATTTGATTAGTCTGTTCTTTTCTAGTTTTTACGTTTTGCATAGTATGCAACTCTACCAGTATAACTGGTAACTGTATACTTGTACATAAGAACCCCAAACCTCCTCTTGTGGTCGTTCTCCTGTCGAACTTCTGTCATCTTACTCTGAGATTTTTTCCAGACTTTTTACAATGAAAGCATCAAAAATATACACTAGAGGTGGGTGTGTCATCAGTCATCAGTTAGTACCTACTGGACAGGTAACTTGGAAAAACCCAGAGCCTTTCAACTATAGTGGTAGAAATCACGAGGGGGTAACCACTTCAGAGATTCCACTGAGATTCCATAAAGATTTCCAAAGATTCCAAACGATATTCATAGAAAGATGAACCCCGAAGGGGTAACCACTCCAAAAATTTCCAAGATTCCCTGAGATTTCATAAAGATTTCCTATGATTCCCAACGAGATTCCCAACGAGTGGAATATCATGAAGCTGGATGGTTATGTCCCTACTCTACTAGGCTACTATGACTATGGCCATTATAGGCACTTATTATCTAGGAATGGTAGGTAGGTCTAATCTAACCCACCTCCAACCACAGTAACGGCCAAACGAGCAAGACCAAGCCAGAGATTAAGATGCAGTGCACTTCCTATTGCACAAGCTGAGGTCAATGACCTCGGCGAGAGCTCGCTCGCTACAGAATATGTTTTAAAACTGCAGGCGAGTTCTTTACGATCCTTAGAGGGCGGGGAAGGAAGTTCATAACAGGTGTCGCCCATTTAAAAACGTCATAAATGTAACCTCCAGGAAATACGCAGTTCAGTCTAGGTAACATGTTTATGGATGGAAACCACCGCTCGAAGCCTGGAGAAGTATTCAGAAAATTTCAGTTCCTACTTCAGAGATTGCCGATTTAAACAGCACACACCACACGACAAGTCGTCAGCCATCTCGGGCTACAAACACAAATTCAATTACGAAAATTAAAGGGCTTTCTCCTTAAATGACACCGAAAAATCAAATAAAGAAATAGGTAGGAAGCAAATTATAAGTAAGTAAGTCATTCGACTCACAAGCACATGGGCTCCGGGGTCATTGACCTCAACCGTGAACAATTCTTTTTCACAGTTTGAAATAAAAAGCGGGTTATTGTCCGTTTCTAAAATTTACATGCTGAACCCAAGAAACAACAATAAAATAACAAAACATAATTTTGTAAAAAAATGGCAAAAGCAACACGCGTGTCGAGGGCAATGACCTCAGGAATGTTGACGCTTGGTTTCCACTGGGCCCTGGAGCCGCAGTAAGTTAGTTATGTAACGTAAAACACTTACATGATGAGGCAGGTAGCAGCTACATCCTCGGGAGTGGCACAGTGGTAGCAGTACCGGACTGGGAGGGAGAGCATTGAGTCCGATGCTCCGCGCGGGCGGCGTACAGCAGCACACTCGCACGGTCTAACGCGGCGCGCATCTCGACAGCGTGTGTCGACTGCCGCCTGCCGATCAGAGCCAACGACCTCACCGAGCTGCGCCCTTACGTAACCCCGTACCCACCCCGTGCCCACCCTCTCCCTGACTAAAAAACCTCAAAAAATCCGCATTATCTCCACTACTATCACTACTACTAAAGAAAGTACCGGTCCATGCTCCACGCTACAAACTCAAAAATTATAACTAAAAAATGACTGACCAAGCCCCTCAATATTAGAGTTGTCTAGAAAATTATTTTCCCTACTCTAATCAATACCTACCAATACCTATAATAAGATACTTGATACTTCCCAATAGATTTAGCACACCCAAATAATTCCAAATTATTTTTATTAAAGTATTTCTATTTGTTTATTATTTTTATTAATTATTCATTCATTCGATCTTCAAGATTAAAATTTCTTTTTACGTTCTAGGCACAACGTACCACCCAAAAGGCCACATTCGGAGGTACCGTCAAATACTCAGATTATCTGTGACCCAACCGATCAACCAACAACCTTTGGTATTTTTATTTCACACACTACTAGTCAATGTCTATCCCCCCCCCCCACAAAAATGTGTGAAGGACCTAATAAACACATACTTTACATGTACCATATGTACCCACCCCCTCTCCCTTGGGAGAATTTAAGTAAATATTTAATCATTTCTGCATACGTGTCTGTCCCAAAAAAAACTGTCGTACGGTTACGCCAGCCTCCGGATAGCCCCTCCAACATAGTACCCTGTGACTTTCGCTGTTCCCAAAATTGAAAATGCCGCTTGACGGCTACCGATTTGACGACAAATCGTTGGTCGAAACAAATGCGGCGAACGTAAAAACGGCACCGTAAACAAATGCATGCTGTGCACGAACTAAGTGCCCTGTTGGTAACTGTGGGCTACCGATGAGTTCGTGAAGAGTTATTGGATAAGTTCATACCACATAGATGCATACCACATAGATGCATACCACATAGATGCATACCACATAGATGCATACCACATAAAGGTTGCTCCAACGTTTTGGTGTGGAGATATGATGGAAGGTCGGATACTTTTGTGACAGACTATGCACCTATGTAGTGATGCACGAAAATTTCTTGTCTTGCTTTTGTTCTTGCATTTCTTGCATGCAAGAACAAGAACAAGAACAAGAGTCGATTTTGGCGGCAAGAACAAGAACAAGAAGTGACTTGCAAGAACAAGAACTCTTGTTTGCATAAACCCAGGCAGTTTTTTTTCCAAAGCTTCATTCATGGATTGGAGTCCATATTTTGTACGAAAAAATCTGCAGACTATGCGACGATAGACTGCACTTGAAATGGCCGCTCGGTAGACAAAAAACTACATTTAAACATCAGAAAATTCCATGTGTATGCAAGAAATTGCAAGAGTCTCGCAGCAAGAACAAGAACAAGAGCAAGAAGTGATTTCGGCCGAAATAATGGCACGATTCCAAGTTCCAACATCCCCTCCAAGGCGCTCGAAAGACAGCGGGTAGAGGCAGCAGGTGTTTTTTGCATCATACATGCATCATTTCCATGGATGGGGGTCAACGACCTGCCATTTCCGTAGACGGCAGCTGCCTGCCTTCCGGTGAAAACTGCTCCTACTACAAATTATATGTCGGTAAAATACCCTATGTTCATACCTATTACTTCCATTTGGAATACCTACATCTCGCTAATAAAAAATTGAAGCTTGTGAAAATTAGTTTGTGGGGAGCGCCTGCAAATCCATGATTATGCAATGAGTGACATTAAAAAATACAAGTGGTAATAAGAACGGCTAGGCAAAATTCACTAAAAACCTGTCTTTCTATAAAATATTAAATTCGATGTTGTCCTGTAAACCTACCTTTACATACCTAGCAACCTATCTACAGGATGGTAAGAAAAGGAAACCAGTTTTCTTTTAAAATTATTTTATTTTTCGCTCTACTTTCTACTGCGTACACACTCGAACTTACTAGGTATTAATTTATCTACAATTAAAGTAGATTACAATGTTTTCGCTCATAACCGCTTAATCTTCTAGCAGAGGACAGAAGAGTATAATCTGCATGTAGGTATTCACTTCTATTGAGCCAAATACCCTCTCCTTTGTAATCTGACATACAATGAAAGTATACCGACCTAATAATGCGGAATCAGAGCAAAAAATAATGGCTCATACGGTGACGCACATTATTATCATGAACCCGCTGATAAATCGAAGAAACTCTGATGCGTATAGCCACGGATTGTGCAAAGGAGACATTCTTATCACAAATCCACGACTAAACCACGATCTTCATAAAAACGGTGAACGAGCTGAGAAATTCATCACCTGGGGCACGAAATTCTTTTAAAAAAGTTGTGTACAGAGCTATCAGGTACATATAGGCAGACAGTCGTCGGTAGAGGAAAAGAGGGGTAAGGAAGTAGAACAATGTTCTCTCCAATTCAATACAAAAGTCTGTCGTAGTGTCATCCCCAAAGCAAAGCTGATTTTGCCCGTTACTAACGTCAACGAGTTGTTTCCACAGCAAGTCTACCCACAGGTACGTAAGAACTATGTAAAGACTAAAGAGCAAAAAAATCCCACGTGCTCCCTTATTACCCTCGCTCTCTTGCAATGTGTCACTCTACTGCTACTTGAAAATACACAATAAATGTACCGGCTAAAGTTGCAAGTACAAAAAATAATCTTTCATAAACTCCGCCAGTCTTGTATCCCTCAAGATTACTGTCAACAAATCTATCGCCTAACAGTTTACAGCAATGCACGTCTAGTCTGTTGTTACAAGCTAAAAGCAGCCCACATAAATACAGCCATAATCATTTTTTTCTCCCAACAAAACCATAAAATTATTGTTCAGGATTTGATTGGATCGTATCTCCTTCTTCTTAGGCTGTATTTAGCTAATTTCAGAATGGAATTTACCCGAATTTTTTGCAAGGTACCTTACAGAAAAAATTCGGGGAAATTCCATTCCGAAATTAGCTAAATCCAGCCTTTTACGCATAGGTACGTTCTTCAAATTTAAACTAACTTACACTCCAACCTTGAATTCAAAGTAAACGGAACATAAAAACATACGTTCCCCTACCTATACAACCCAACCAAGAATTTACCAAGAATACTTTTCCCATTTGTCTTGGGCCGGCAATTTCAATTTTGGGGAAGCCCTTCACTTCCAGCGAAAATTACTTTTCTACATTTTCTTTACTCTGAATGATTTTTTTTATCCCCATGTTAAACTGAACAACAAAATCCAAACTTGCCATCAGCTCTTCCCCAATAAAACAATTTTCGTTGTTTACCAAGTTCGGAACAGAAGAGATGGAGCAAATGTGGAGTTCTATACCTAAACCTATTTTAGCACCTATAGTAGCTATCTAACAATAGGAAAACGATTGAAAAAATATCGCTTCAAATTTACAGCAGAAGATTGCGTGATATATGACGTTTTGTACAAGAAGTAAACATTACGGTATAAAACAAAAAATGGAAAATAGGTAGACAGGATTAAGACCATGCATAAATAAAGATAGAATATTGAGGTCCAGTCAACAGGACATATTGTTTAAATTCACGAACAAATTTCGGCGAACTAGGGTGGAGATTGATGGATGAATAAAAAAAAACATGATGAACGAAATTCTCAATCTCATCAGTAGCCACGAATGAACTTAGTAGGTAGGTATGTCATCAATATTCAACTCACTGACTTTTTCTGCAGCATGACCTTCAAAATATAGAAATTGCGGTTTTTGCTTTTATACACTTACCAACTTCTACTCCTACAGTGGCGGTTAGGAAGAACGTGGCTTTATCTTTAAGACGACTGGCAAAGGCCAAGGTAAAACCGAGTACATCTTGAGATTCTAAAAATAGTAAGTAGGTAACTATCCAATAATTAGAGATGTTGCAGGCCCATCTTCAAAGTTTTTTTTTTTTAAATTGCAAGGAAATTTTCCGAATTCCTAATTCCCACGAATTAATAAAATAATGAAGATCGTCAGCAGTAGGTAATAGTGACTTCCAATGCTACAATATAAAGTCAGTGGTAGGTATTTATTTATGCATGGTCTATTTTGGCGCAAGCTAAGTTACAAAATACAGATCTAAAAAAGCACTGTTTGTGTGCTGAGCAAACTAATGAGCATTACACGTTATAATCCATGGTTTTGATGAGTTCTATTGCTGAGCAAAACTGAGTCCAGTAGTACAAATCTGCCCCAGACAGATTTGTACAGAAGCTGTCGACAAACTGGACGGTGGACAGCAGAGCCGGCGGGTTCGCCTGGAAGATGTATCAACAATGTATTGATGGAAACATTAAAATACAACACATGGAAATGAATGAAAAACAATGGAATAAAATGAGAGCCCTACCCGTTGTTGAAGCCGATTCACATTATAGGAAGTTTTGAAATGTTTCTCATTATCTTCAGTAGGACACGGGTATCTTCTGTTGCTGTATTTTTCGTTTCATGGCCAGCTAGTGTTGTTAAGCTACCGTAGCCGCGTACCACTAACGGGACACACAATGTGCTGAGGTAAAGGATTTCAAGCCGTTGAATGTCTTGGGGCAACAATACGACTGATTTCCTCCGAGTTTACACCAGCTTCCTTTGTGATTTGTTTCCATCGCTTGGAGATAATAACCCGGGTGCTTTAAGAACGGGAACAGGCCACGGGTTTATGCCACTGTCCCGGCCTTTGACGTATTATTCACACCGAAAAAAAGCCCTGGGATCTTTATGGTCCCAATACGGGCAGCAGAAATATGTTAGCTACCCACCAACAGGCTAGATTAAGCTAGCGTCTGGTGCAAAACCGATTTATAGCCAGCTTTTTAGCTGAAATGGTGGTCCACAATTTTCCAAAAAACTATATAACCATCTTCTCGAAGTACTACGCCACCAACACCACGTACGCTTATTTCAGGATCTTCGAATTTCAAAGGACACTATAAGCTACTATTTAGAGTCTTTAAAGATGCAGTTACATCCCCCTTAACCCTGGGCTTAATTTTAATCCTGCAAAATAAGACGTTAAAATTTTGTTTAGCTTCGATGAAGTTAGCACTATTTACATAGTTTGGTACTGGTTGATGACCACCACGCTACCACTTCTCATTAATATTTCTGCTTCCTCCATAACCACGAGAAAGCGCAATGTCTCTAGTGTTCAAAAACTGCCCAAACAAAAGAGGAAGAAGAAACCAACAATGAAGATAAATCCAAAAGCAGAAAACATCCTAATGACGTAAACTAGGACGGGGAGGAACTCGTCAGCGGCGGCGACGGAGCCCTCGCTGGCCAGGGCCAGGAGATTCATGATGGTAGCGGCGCACCGCGTCACGCACTGCACCTTGTCGCGAGGCGTCTTGTACGACGCCAGTGCAGCCAGCTCCGCCTGGGCTGACGGCCATGGGCACTCCCCATGGTACCGCTGAAACACCACACTCATATTTCTAGTGAAACTGTGGTGAAATACTCCCTCAATCACTAATGTACTACTGCTATCGTTTGCTTATGTTATGAAATATGTCTCTTTACCATCAGAATATAATATTAAGGTTTTACCATCGAGTGATTTTTGATCAGAGGAATATTATGAAATTCTATGATATTTAACTAGTTTTTTATGTTTAAAGATACACCAGACGCGACTATTTCCTTGAAAAAGTCCGTAAAAACTAATCTAGTCCCACTTTTACGTCCTCAAATTTGCGAGGAAGTTTGATAAAACAAGGAATCAAATCGAGCAATGCCTTTTTGGTGTGCACTACTTTCTTGCTTAAATGAACGAAGACTAATACTCTACTTCCAAATGATTAGCCAAAATATGCAAACAAACCATTGGGATCTGCAGATCTTTGTGGTTAGGGGTAATGATTGAAGCCAGTTTTTTCATGTGTTCATGAAGAACCCTGAAAACAGAAAGCATAATCAATCACCATCAGTCACATCATTCAATTACAGCGAAATGCCAGGAAAACCAAATAACCGGACTACCAGTTTGGGCCATAAGTACAAAAATATACTTTTACAATAATTAAATAACTACCATCATAAATCACAAGATTCGCGAGTAGAAATTTAAAATTTGTAGTAAGAAGCAAAAGGTACTTACTGATCTCTTGAAATGTCTCCGTCGCCGTTGGGGTAGAATGCGTACGGATAAACGCGGCTTAGCACTGCTGTCTCCACTGCACTTTGAGCCTCACTACGCTGATCTTCACTGGCCCCTACAAGTAAAAAAAAAAAAGTCAATAGATCACAAATCACAATCAGCCAATACTGTAGCTCCAACGACCTCCGACCAACGAAAAGTGTGGTTGAAATTTTTGATACTTTTTCAACAAAAAATACAAACCAAGTTAAAAGACAGTCTTTAAAAAAATTAATGGATACCTGTCAAATGCCGGAATCGAGTTAGTAGACTGAGGTGTAACAAACCGAAGCTGCAGCAAAATCAGTCTAATAGAGTACTTCTTTACTACCCTGAGAAGGTGGCGGCACACTGAAAAACGCCATATGTAATGTACACTAACTAGCTTATAAAATTGGGTGAGTACCATGCCACGCAGCGTCGCGATCCATCTCGGTGGCCAGCTCAGCGAGAAACGCGTCGAGCAAGTCAGTCTTCTCGTCCGCCAGAGAAAGAGCGCGGAACTCCACGGTGAAGCGCCGAAAGCGGTCCTCGCGACGCTCTAAGAACAGGCGCACGCACAGCGCGATGAGGAACGCCTCGGTAAGCCGAGTCTCCACCCGCACCCTGTCCGTCAGTCGCGTCAGATGAGCAGCTCGAGACAGCAAAACCTAGGGCATCGATAAGACAAAGTAACAACGATGACATTGGGGAGCATTTCGTCACAATCTCTCATTAGGGTGAAATAAAAGGAATCCGAAAGAAGAAAAGTATATTTACGGATTTTTAAAATTTTAAAAGCAGGAAAATGTTAGCATATTTCTGAACGCAAAAAAAAACATGATTTTATTCCAACTGTCCAGAATACTTTTTCGCCAACGGCCACCATACTGGATTATCAGGAGCGTCTATAGTGTCAAATTCAATAAACTACTTGTAGGAAAAGGATTCACCTGTCGCATCCTAGTGAGATAAGCGGCATAGACGGTGCGCGTCGCCAGATCGGTTCTTAGCGCGGTCACTAGCCTACGGCAGCCTTCAGTATCAAACAGTCTGACACAGCGTAGAGTCTCATGCAGCTGCGACACCAGGTCGCGGTTCTGCAGGTTTCGAGCTTCCGCCAGCTGCAGTTGCAGGAACGAGACCAGCTCTTTTTCCCGCTGTAAACAGAATTTTCAGTTTCATTTCTCAACACTGCTTCTACTGTACGAACAAGTAAGAAAATGACTACCGTAATGTGATTGTGATGTGCTACCTTACATATTTCTTTTTACCCAGTCAAGGGTGGGACGCAGGTGAGAAACCAGAATCAGCATCAAATCACTTTCAGATACCGGGTTTTCTGCTGCTCATTAAGATTACGAATGGTTACGGACATTGAAGACATTCAATCAAGTCCTTTACAACAGTCCAGTATTATAACGATAATAACATACCACAGCTGCAGCAGGCCAAGACTGGAGATCTGCTCTAGAGAAGACAATACGGAGCTTCCGCTTGGCGTTGAGGAAAATTCCTTCTTCAGACAGGCCTCGGGTGTCCTCCTCTGCATCTCTCGGCGGTCTCTTCGACCGCAGCTCAGGCTCCTCAGCAGCCTTACCCCGGTACTTAGCCAGGATGTCCTCAACTTCTACAGAACCTGACCGCAGATACGGAAGTCAAATTAGTAATCCACCATTTTTACAGTGTGACGAACCATTCTCTCGTAACGAAGGGAGGCCGCCGGGCATTCTGTTAGGCTGGATTTAGCTAATTTCGAAATGGAATTCGGGTAAATTCCATTCAAAAATTAGCTAAATCCAGCCTTAAAATCATAAAGCGAAAAATTAAATATAAAAACATATTTTGAAATAAATATAATTTTAATAATTTTTTAAAATAACTTATTTAATAATCTGATAAATTTCAGTTTGAAAGCGTTTTACTGACGAATGAATGCCACCTTATCGAAATTTTAAAATTGGCTTCTTTCTGCTTAATCCTTCCTAGAAAAGTATTCCTACCCGGAATCGAGTGGAAATATGTAAAATAAGATATGCAAAGTAAATGATTTGAATCTCATGATCTAGGGATATCAACTGCATACTATTGAGAATTCAGAATGAGAAGCGTGGACTTAAGAGGAAATCAAGTCATCTCGTACATCGATTATGTTAAAAAGAATCACTGGCCACCAGTGTAACGGTCAGTAAAGACTGTTTTTACCTTGAAGCTACTTTTTGTTAGTTTTAGTAGGGCTTATCACCGTGCCTAGATTTTCACTTGTGTTCTCTAAGGCTGTAGACACAATGCTGACACATTTCTGAGAAAAATAAATGGGGTGAACTCACCACCACCATTGTGCATTCTCGAGTCTTCAGACATGACTCTCCTTACGCGAGGAGGACCTCCGAAATCCAGGCCTCCATCGCTTCCGTCTCCTTTCTTCATTTTCCTGCTCTTGAACGACATTTTAAGGTTTCCGAAAAATCCCTTCTTTTGCTTCTTGTCATCCAAAAAATCCTGTCGAAAAGAGACACTGTATTATTAGGTATAAGAGAAAAGGCAATGAGGGAAACTGTTTCGTATCTTACTTAAATTTTATTACTTACTCTCTTTTACTACGCTTATGTTTAGGCAAAGCGCCTTACTGAAATAATCCCACACTTCCTTATAATCAAAATATCAAGCCCCCTTAAGTAAATCTCGTCTTCAACAGTAGATACCTTATCGGCAGTCTTATCGAAGCTTATGCTCTTTGGGATGGCTCCTGTAGCGACCATTTTGGCTTCGGGTGGCGGGGCCGCTGCGGTTGCAGCGTTACTGCTGCTGCTGCTCGTCGATGCGAGGCTGGTTGAGCTCCGGAATACTCGCTCCCCATCTTCCGGCTGCAAAACAATTAAAGCTATAAAAACGGGGGACTCTACAGATTTGTCAATTAGGAAGAAAATTTGTTGCGCTGGAGCACTGAGCACTGTGCAGAACTAGCTGTGCGGGCGCGTGTGCCATTCTATTAGGACGTTGGACTTTTTTTTTCACATGTGACTGCAGCTAAAATCTTACCTCTTGTTTGATCTTAGGATCCGGAAACTTGGGTGGCGCGACGTAGTTGGAAGTGCTGGGTTTGAATGAGTTGAGGAAGGGCGCTGGAGGAGTAGCATCGTCGAAGGCCCGATTGGAGTCCTCGCTCTGACTGACAACAGGTGGACCCTCACAGTGACTAGCGAGAGAAAGAGCGGCAAGCCCTGCTTCCAGAGGCACCCCCTCCCCGCTGGAAGGTGGCAGGGACGGGTTCGGGGAGCGGAGAGGAGGACGGCCCCCTCCACGGCCACTCCCACCACTCCGCCCATTCCCGTCCATTTTATCGATGACATGGATCATTCGTGGGCTTTCGAGGGCTGCTAGGGAGTCCGCTGGAATAACATATAAAAGGCATGATTATACGGATAAATGCGTTAGAGAAACAGACTAGAATAAAGTGAATTTGCACAACTTAGACATCGATGTAAAATCACAACATAGTCCACTAGCACCTGATGTTAAAAACATATATTTACTCACAGGGTTTACTGACGGCGCCGACGAACTCCAGAGTGCGGCGTTTGTAGTCAGCTTTCGCACCGCCCCGACCCGTCACATTGCAATACATTGAGTCCGGACCGCGAGTGGGCGAAGGCGGTACAGCGAGGGACATACGAGGTGGCTCGCCTTCTTC
The DNA here is from genome assembly GCA_950004255.1 of Mesopsocus fuscifrons. NCBI lineage: Eukaryota > Metazoa > Arthropoda > Insecta > Psocodea > Mesopsocidae > Mesopsocus > Mesopsocus fuscifrons. The sequence continues at coordinate 16,268,270 of OX465373.1, read as the reverse complement.
GGAGCGTGGGGGGCGCGTGATGGGGCGGAATGTGGCGGGAGGCGGCGTCCCAGGGTCGTCACCTCGCCCACCCGGTTCAGAAGCCGCCGTGTCATCAGATCTCGCCACGCTAGCCGTGTCGTCCGTGTCCACCTCCGTCATGCGCTCCGAGTCGGAGGTTATCACATCTGTGCTCCAGGCTTCCGACGCGGTTTCAGAAATATCCAGAGAGTGCTGGAAAAACAGTCAAGATTGAAGATCGCTAATTGGTGATTTTTGAGCCCAATCATAATTTATTAATAAAATAATTTGGGATCAAAGTGTATCTAACAAATCACGTCAACTTGGAAAGTCGATACTATCACATCGTGGGTATAGTATTATAGACCGAAGCATGATAGAAATCAACAAATCAACAATACTGCTTAACTTATGGGAGTCCTCATTATTAGGGCACGTCCCGAAAATACATGTCAAGCCGACACTGGTTCCGGCGGGTATCAGAACTATCCCTAAATATGTACCTGAATGAATGGATGAGGTGGGCCTTCATCAGGCGGCCTTGGGAATCTCTCCATCTCTCCAACGGTCTCGCTGTCGCTGGCGAGGACGTCTGTGCTCCAGGTGTCACTGACCAAAGAAATCGTCTCGTCACCCAACAACTGTTTCTTGATCTCAAACTTGCAGAACTTATCATCAATGTCAGAGCGGGACTGCTTTGAGACGGGATGTGGTACCGGGGCAGGTCGGTCAGGAGCCTCGCCCTCTGTGATCTGCGATGACGGCGTATCACGACCTAGTATTTTTTTTAAATTATATTTTTAATAACTTCACCACGCTTCATTTATCTTTTTAATCCCATTTTTCCATGAAAACTGCTGTAAAAAACTGGTTTTTGCTTTGAACTACAGACAATCTTCTGCTGTCACTTGCGTTTCAAACCTAATTATCAGGCATTATTTACATGGATATGATGCAATGATCCCTACAAAAATTATCCAATGTATCAAATAAATTCAGCATCTTTCAGTTTGTTATCTCTCAGAATGTTATTAGTATTTCGCACCTGAAATGTTGGGAGAGCCTCTACCGGAGACGTTGGCGGACACCATGTCGGACAGGTTATCATTCTGGTCCTCGCTCTCGGACTCCAGGGAGGACGCGCCACTGTGGTTAGACGCCGCCTCAGAGATCGCTTCCAGGTTGTCGCTCGTGTTCCCAATCGATCCTTCGTCGTGCGATAGGGAGAACCTAAAATTTATGAACAAATGCATAAAATGTATATTCAAGTCAATGTCAGTTTCGCTTTCACTTCATATTATGTGACAAGGTTTGAATTTCTGTGCAGTTTAAGTACTACAAATACGATACATACCCTACCAAAACGTTAAAAGTCATGCTTCGTTAGTGTTTCGAGACTGTTACGAAAGAAACATGCCAGAGAGACATAAATCAATATTTGGAGGTGAGGTAAGCCATGAAGACTAAACACGAGTAGAAGTTTTTCAAAGAAGGTAACTCACCTGGTACGCTTCTCCTGCGACTGACTGGTGTCTGCCGAGTCTGGCAAATCCTGGCCATCAGCGGCGCAGCGCGCGGGAGCAGGCTCCAACTTGCCTTCCATTTCCAGGACTTTCGTCTCAGTAAGCAAGACCTCGGCGTCCAGCTCCCCAGGCAGGCGGATCACCAGTACGGGCTCTATCATCTCCTCCACTACTTCTTCGGGGAGATCACCGTTGGGCTGAGGTCGATGCCTTGCAGCTAAATCGTACAACAAAAATATTTTTAGCTACGTCTATTGCAGATCTAGTACCGAAAATGAGGGGAAAATGCCAACCCAAATGGGTAGTAAATAAATAGTTCGTGCGTGGTAGTTCATACGTCACTGCATGATGAGTAATTTCTGCTGTCATGCCTGCGATGAAATCAGTAACGTTTTACACAATCACGTCACGTTTAATTTGAACCTTACCTTTACCAAGTAATCCAGATTTCTTTCCTCCTTCAGGCTGGCGAGGCTTGCAGGAGTCTTTGTATCCATTGATGGAGATGGGCGGCAAACTGGAGAGAAGAGTTTCCAGCTGCTGTCTGTCAATCAGCTCATCCTCCGTCGCTAGCACAGTTTGCAGGAAACATACCTAAGCAAGTATTCTAAATTAGCAGGATAGGTTTCCGTAGTATAAAAATAATTACCTACTCAGCTATCAGGAAAAGAAATGTGAAAAAAAATTAAACTTACAGGGAAAATGGAGTAGTGAGAGTCATTATTCGCAATAACCTACTGTCACGTCTACATTTTTACACACCAGGGCATTGAGCTGAGACGCAGTGAGGAGAGCTGTAGAGCGAGTCACTCCTTCAAGATCACCTTCCCCTCCAAGCGGCACGTCCGCGCTTATGGAATCACCTTCCATAATACTTGAGATTATATGGGAGACACAGTCCTGCAACAACCACCACGAGATATTCAAGCGCTTGGTTTTATTTTAGTGGAAATGATCATAAGGAAAACTGAAAATGGGGTCAAAGTGTTCACAAAATTATCGAATGCTCTTTCTGCCCCAATACTCAAACTAACGTATGCTTGTATGAGAACTTTTCTGAATTACTCTATGAGGGATTATGTATCACAAATGATCGAACAGTCTTACCGGGCTGAACTGCGAATACAGATCTTGTACTTTAGCGTCCTTTTCCTCGTACTTGCTCATGGCGAGGTTCTGCAGGATTTGAGCAACCTGCATGAGATTGAACCTGGCTACCCGGCTGACAGGTGCTTCGATGATTCCGTGAGGCTCTGGGTTAACTATCGCCGGGCAAATGAAGTGGGTCAGGAGCAAGTCGGTGCAGATCTCATACACCTGGAGGCGCAAAACATAAACGGTCATTGGAAACTCTTGTTAGGAATTACGGATTGTCATGAGGGAAAACTATGTACGCGTTTACACTGCTGGGGTAAAGATAGCAGAAAACTTAAGTTAGAAAGGCTACTTCGAATTATTTCTCACTGTTTACAGTAGACGTGTAAATTTCGATGAGCATTAGTACAGGAAATTAAACTTGATTCGGTTGATTCCTTCGCATCAAATTATCCTTTTGGTTTCTGGCAACCTGAAGCCACAATATACTCGCTACCTTAATATAAATAAGTCGTATATACCTCCTTTTCTTGGAGAAAGCCAGCCTTCGTGAGCATAGCAACAAGTTGCCGCAGAAGCCAGCTCACACTGGGAGGGAAGCAGAACACGTGGTCCCTTAGGCCCATTACAAAGAGCTCTGTTAAAGCGACTAGGCGCCGCACAGTTCGATCGCGGTGCCAGCGCTGCTGGGTCGGCTCGGAGGGACATCTCAGTGCAGATTTCTCAGGGTCCACATCCAAACACTCCTAAAATAAAGAATAAAGAATTAATAGGCATAGACATTTAACAAATAGTTCCACGGGCAGTGAGTTACAGTACGGATCCCGACTGCTTCTCAGTTCGAGTGGTCTACCGAGTTGGCAATTGCAGCTATGGCAATGAGCGGAATGTCATAAAAAGATACGGCTTTACCTTATATACGATTGAACTCGCTAAAGGTACTGGTCACAAAAAAGGCAGAAGTATAATGAAAGTTTAGAAAGTACTCATACCTCATCCTCTGCAAGTAAAGTCATGATAGGGCCATGCAGAGCCGCTGTGAGGAACAGTTGAGCTGTATGCAAGTTCTCGTGGAAGGTAGAGTAAAGACGCGCGAAGGCGCATGACCCATGGCGCAGTAAGCGACGAGGGTTATCCGACGGCGCAAGCTGTAGCAAGGCCAACTGCCGCAGCAGTTTCAGCACCAGTCGTTTGTCAGTCACTAGAAAACAGCTACCGTATAACCCAGCGGAAAGGGTGTGAAGAACACCAGGGACTCTATCAGGGTGCGTTTTGTCACCAGACGAAAGACACCCAGCCAACAACTCGGGAGAATTCCGCAAAGCTGCCAAAAACTCTCCATAGGCAGCGGTCTCGGGATAGCCTAACACTGGTCCTGCGTCTAAAAATCTCAGACGATCGCTCGCAAAACAACGCTGAGTCTGTAGCGCTGGCAAGCAGTCTTGTCGAGCCAGGACCAGGAGCTGTAAATTTCTTCTCTGCTGGGCAGCTATCCAGGCCTGCTGCGCTAGAGCAATGGTGAGGCTAGTCACTTGGGCGCTAAGCTGCTCCACACTTTCTTGCTCAGCGTTGATAAAGAGTCTCTCTTTCCGCAGGAGATGCGCAAGTTCGCGCAAATCGCAAGTACCCGAAGAATTGATCGGCATGGCTGTTCTAGTTCACATCTAAAAATAAGTAAAACTTATTAGGTAGGTATTTAACTAAAGTTGGGAGTAAGCATAAACGATGTTTCCTTACTTTCGCGCACCACCAGTGATCTAAAGGCCCACATTAAGTATAAATAGCTTCCTGAAGCTAATTTCACATAGCGTGGATGAAGAGCCAGCGTGTGTCCCGATACAGACCTGCAGACCTACTCCAATCACTCACCTCCGTCAACACCTTAAGTCTTATGGGAAAATGACGGAGTAGGCAACTGCTAAATAACAAACAATGGTCACACTTGTCACCCAATGATTCTAGGTCAAGATAAATTTTACTCTAACAAGCTCAATTTAAACCTAGAAACGGAGGTTAATGTGGAGCAGAAAAGGTACGCCTACCACAAAAATGGATGTCACACGTTATTATGAGGCAGAACATCAATAACCAGCTGAATATTGTAGGTGAAGTCGTGTGGGAGTTCCCAGTAGAAGCGACCTTGAAAATGGCAGTACAAGACACTTACCAGGGGCTAATTCAACAGTAAACCTGGCTTCACCGCTATAATAATAGTTAGTGAATTGGCTTCTAAAGCTTGAAACGATGGGGGAAATGCCAGATTTATCATAGCACCACAACAGCTAATCATTTACGGCTGCCATTACTTTCTGTTCTGTTATTTATTTTGATAACTTGGCGTGTGCCATGTGTATATCAGATTGGAGACAAATTTCCCTGCACAGGGGAAATCATTTTTTCGCGCCATTTTTGGGTTTATCTTATTTCTGTGTTAATAAATTTTTGGTTTAATTTTAAAAACTTTTAAACAATTTCCAAGGATTATTTTATATTCAATAACGAAAAAAGTGGCATTGATAATTATGTTTTTATTTTATTAAATTAAATTATTATATAAATCAAATCAATTTTCGTGTAAACCAGAGATAAGTGTAAACAAAGGAGGGAATTTTATATTTCAATGTTGGCTAACCAGGTGACACATTCACAACAAATCAGCAAAATTGTAATAGTACCCCGAGTAAGTATTTAAAAAATATATTTTTAAAATTAATTTTAAGATCATTCTGTTGAGAATTTTGTATTTTTATTAATGAAAACGATAAACTGAAATGATACGAGGCAAACCCCACCAAAATTAGTTCATTTCAGCTCACATTTGAAGGAAAAATCATGTAATTTAAAAAAAAATGTAGGGGTGTTTTTGTCGAGCCGTATGTTTCCGTGGCTGACTCCTACAGCTGATAAGCAACAACCCAAATTTGTATTAATTAACTAGTTAATTATCCTATTTTAGGTAAATAATCACTTTTGGTTGCTTTCTTGGTGTGAATATGACGTTGCAATGACTTGACAACCACTTGTCCAAGGCCAAAACGGAATCAAAGGTTACCTACTCATTTGGGTAGCAGTTGAGCAAAAACTAGTAGTCTTAGCAGAGGTGCCGCTCTATTGCGTGTGTGTTTTTCAGAACTGAAGATGGCAACAGAAACGAAGGTCTTTAGAAGAACTGAAGTTGCTGAGAGCAACGATGCGCGCTGTGCTCGAATCATCATTCACAATAACGTGTTTGATGTTACTTCGTTCCTAAATGAGGTTAGTGGAATTCCCGCACTTAGCTTTCTCTACAAACAAATCTACAATTAGCTATCGCGTACATGCCTATCTCTGGGTCTTACCGCAGTTATTTCATCCCCCAGGGTGCACCGTGTCCTACTAGATTGAGATAAACTTATAGGTACTCCCGGGTAGCAAAGCAGAATGGGAATTCGAATTAGTTTCTGATGCCAAAAATATAATATAGGGTTAGAAATATATCATTGAAAAAAGGAAAAAGATTGGTGAAATACGTAATTGCGTAGTGTGCCGAATATGCAATTAGCATGCAAGGTAAAGAGGTCTCACCTTGTCATGCTCACCTTGTTATACCAATTGACATGGGAAATAGGAGGCTGGTATTTGGCCATGTTTGGCCATGAAATTAAAATTAATGAGTAGAGAGACGAATAGCCATTCTTCACTGGACTTCAGTCTGTTTCAGTTTTTATAATCGCTTGACACTTATTCGTCCTAAAAATCATGCTGTCATGATGGTTTTTTTTATTTATTTTTAAATTCGAATAGATCAGCATTATTTGCGTTATTTTAACGTTGCCATAAAGCAGGTAGCAAACACCAGCATTACTATTTTTTCTGAGGCTTATACTGAACCTGGAATTTCAGTAATGATGACTGTCTAGCACGCTACCAATTCATGAAGTAGGTACTCAGGCCAGATTAAATGGTGAACTTGAGTTTACTTGTTACGGCTTGTATTCCTGCTTCATTATTAATAAGCTCTGTATTTATTAAAAGCCAGTAAAGCATAAACAGGTTTTGAATGACCTGGAGCCCTATTATGGATCTTTTTATCACGCGTGATCACGCAGTTATCACGAAAACATAGGGAAAAAATAGCATTGCAAATGTTTATCACGCGGTTATCACGCGTGATAAAAAGTTCCGTAATAGAGCTGCAGCAGACTGCTGTACTTATACCGCCCTGAAAATATGGAGTAGTCGTACTTTTTTAAACTCGTGGATACATCTCATCTATATAATTTCTGCATAATATAACTCCTTTAGACCAGTGCGTTTTACACTGTTGATACAAGTGTTTACCAAGGGAGTGGAAACACTTGTTTAAACAACACAGACTCAGAACATCCTCGTAGTAGTTCACCTAGACGCGGGGCATCGCGATATCGACTTTTCTTGGGTAATCTGTGCAAATGACTCCTGCAGTATTGAGTTAATGCCCCATTGCAACTGAATTAATTAAAAGAAACACAATGATGTGAAAAGTGCAGGAAAAGTTTACCCACGTCATACTGATGATCTTAGCAAAGAGAATTGTAAGGTATATCCCACGTGGCATTGTGAGATTGAGGGCTCTAGCTACTGTCTACCGGGCTATTACTCCCCAGTGTTCCTCTGGTCCCATGACAGTTACTGGCCCAGTGGAGATAGTGTAAAGAGACAATGACCAGTGACTTGTAGTATTTCACCGCGGGCTATGAAGCCAGGATTTCAGTTTGATACTATTCCTCTAATTGGTCTCCTACCTTCTTACTGGAGGTTTTTGCATAGTACGATTTTTCTTTGTTAACCAGTCTTCGGAAAGTAAAGAAGGCAAAGTATCGTGGCTTGTACAGAGTACCATACATCGATGATCTCGTTGTGAGAAGGTTACGCAAAAAGATAGATCTTATCGTAATTTATAAGGAGTCACCTGTGTGAAATTCTGTAAGATGATAGTGATGTGATAACACTAGTGATAACATATCATAATCTTTAGCAACTCACCGGATGAAACTGAACTTGCACCGTTGCAGCTATATCTTTTCGAATGTCGCCATTACCTACTACCGTCAAACTTCGCCCACGAATGATTGGAGAGTCACTATGGTTAAGATTCACACAGTTGATCAGGAGTGCTGACACGTTTTGCTTGGTTTTCAGCACCCTGGTGGTGAAGAGGTTCTTCTGGAACAGGCAGGCAGAGATGCCACAGAGCCATTTGAAGATGTCGGCCATTCCACTGATGCACGAGAGATGATGAACAAATATAAAATTGGCGAACTTCATCCCGTAAGTCGCCTAGGCCTCGTTTTCGCGCTCTGCAATGCAATGATGTACAATTTAATAGAGCAGTGGGCTCAGAAATGTAAGAGACGTTGAGTTAACTGTGCTCTTACGCTGCAGTTACCTTTGTTAGTAACTTGTTGAAGGAATTGATTGATTATTATTACTTTATATACCTACGTTTTGCTGACCTTCTCCCTCCTAAAAAGGTTGGACTAAAGTACCCATATGGGAAGGTAAATGAGAATTTCATCTAAACGACTCTAAACAACTGTAAAAAACTTTCTTCAGATTTGATTTCAACCGGGACAACAGTGTATAGCATACCGAACGAAAATATTAAAACATTTCTAAATTATATTTCAGGAGGACCGCAAAGAGACCAAGGAGAAGATACAAAAGGACTGGGCGGATTCCAAACACGGAGATGATCAAGGGTACGGACTGTGCAAATGTAGCATTCTGTAGCATCACCTTCCGGACCGTAACACTTACATATCCCGTACCTTGTTTGCCATTCCGTGTCTTGCGTCTGTGTAGGTTTGGTTACCTTAAATCTTGGTGGCGGCTGTTGGGTAAATTCTCCGATTCTCCTATGAAGTCCAGATTTTTCCTCCTTTTTACAAAACTTACCACAGCCCTTGCAGGTGTTTAGTGTACCTATGACAACTGACGAACCACTAAGTCACAAAGGGTGCGTCCCACCATGCCCAGTTAAAATTAAACTGGAGATTTTGTCCTATGTTTACCATGTTAAATTTAACTTTTAAGGGTCCGTCCCACCATGCCCAGTTAAAATTAAACTGGAGATTTATACCATGTTAAATTTAACTTAAAAGTTAAATTTAACATGGTAAACATAGGACAAAATCTCCAGTTTAATTTTAACTGGGCATGGTGGGACGCACCCTAAGTTAAATTTAACATGGTAAATCTCCAGTTTAATTTTAACTGGGCATGGTGGGACGCACCCTAAGGTAACTAACCCTCACTGATCCTCACTTGAAGCAGGAGGAATGCAAAATTAATAATACTCCAGTTCTATCTTCTTTTTAGCCACTTTTAGTCTTCTTTATAGCTGCACCAAGCTCTGCCCCGATAGCGTTCCTTAGCATAAGTAAATATTGTTATGCATACCTACCAGACTTACAGACCAGACCCTCTTCTTGGCTCTCTCTTCCTCTATTTCCGAATGGAGCCTTCAAGCTTTTTCATCTCTGTACGGTACGGTCGATGGTAATGATATTAATGCATGCAAACTGGCTGGTTCCCCGCTAACCAGTTACCTCTGTCAGATAACGAATTCGGAATGGTAGTTCATTGCCCATGGAGTCTATGCTAATTCTCAGTAGCATGTCCTCGACTCGTGGCAGAGTTCACCTGACAAAAAATGAAGAATACTCTACCATCATTTATTACTTCTTCGCTAGCAAATGTAGCAAAAAAGTATTGTTTTTATTCCGTGTGGGCTGAAATAATGGGATTCACTTGGCAATTTTGAACCCAGTGCGGTTACCCAAGAGTTACACTTGGGTGACTCATGGCTCTTACCCTGACTGGCAGACTAGAGGAAAAACATATCGGTGTGTTCGCGGTGAATATTAACAGTTCCGTCCGCCCCCTTGGTTGAAGTATTGCCCAACTTGTGTCCTGTAACACGTTTTTTGCCTGAGTATACCATGTAGAAGTTCGAAGCAAGCTATTCCCAAAATAGCAGTGCGTGTTAAGGTCACAGGTTACTCCACTGAATGTATTGAAGCGACGTTGTGGCTCTGATCCTTGCCCCAATAGAGCCTCGCTTCTGTTATAGAGTCAGGGACTGTTGATGTTTTGTAACCTCACAAATATCAAAGGAATGAAATCTTTGCATGAGGCTTTACTTCCTTTTGTTTGTTACTGTTATCTGTCAAGGTCATTCTTATGTTCTATTTAAATTTCCTTCTCCTTGCTTGTTGCAGATCGTGGAAGTCGTGGGTGATTCCTGTGTCGCTGGGGATCGTCGCTACCATTATCTATCGTTTCTATTTCGCACACTAACTGCGTGACGTGGAATCAGATGGTCTTGCCCAGCTGAGTCGGTGTCTGTATCCACTTGCCCCGGACCCCTCGTATCATTCCGACCGCTCACCCCGGTGACTGGCGCTACCCACACTCCTGCGCCTTTTCTTTTAAATCTTCATAGATTATTATACAAGTATAAGTTTTTAGACAGATTTTCATTATTACTGTTTTCCTTTAAATCGTTGGTTTCTTTTTTTACCTTCTTGCATCACCATTCACCACTACGTAGTTAGGACTGAAATTTTGGGAACAAAATTGTAAATAATGTAGTTGTCAGTAAAAGTATAAGAAATATGGCGAGTATAGGCTAATTCCAGCAGAATTACTTAAATTAAATGACTTCAAAATGGTATCATCTAGTGATTCTATAGGTAGAGAAAAAAAATCTTCAGAATGTGGAAACCGCTTAATTTTATTCCCAATTATTCGAAATATCAGGAAAAGACTACATATTATGTATCGCACTAGGATGTAACTACAATAGTGCTATTTTTAAGGAATAAAGCTAAGCCAATAGATCTGGTACTGGGCGTTGTACGTACCTATACCCTTTTTTGTCATCATATAACTAGAAATACGAAAAGACGATTTTTTTTCTTGAGTAAAATTTTATACCAACCAACCTGAATAACAAAAAACCTCCACTATTTTACTCGTTTCTGTTTCCGTACGAATCGGTCGAGCACCGTCTCTGGTTTTTTCGGTATCCCTGTTTCCACTGTTACGCTCTCCAGCTCATGTTCCTGCATCGCCTTCACTTCTTCGAAGTAACGTTTCCTCATACCGTCCTTGACAATCGTCTTACGCTTCAGAGTCGTCTTCGCCGCCTTCCCGGTCTTTTTCTTTGGGGTGTATTGGATGTCAGGTTTTTTTATGTGCTAGGGAGAAAGGAAAGGTTTTATTCGCCATTCCTAGTTATCTAAACAACAGTGACGTTAGTGCCTCTCAGTGGCCGAGTGGTCAAGGGGTCCGCTTTGTGTCCTGAGAGGTCCGGGTTCGAATCCCGGCGGAACGGAAAAATTTTCCGCTTCTGACATGGATGTATTGGCTTCGGCCCACTACTAAAACTGGCTTCGGCCACTTCATCTTCGGCTTCGGTCAAAAACATCTAATAAACCAACTCATCGGCGCATATGTTCTCTGAACGTCACGCGTAAAAAAATAAAACAGTGACGTTCTCTGGGGCCCAGATGTCTAGAACATTAGCTAGCTCTGGTTAGCTAGAGGTCTGGGTTCATTTCTAGCCATAACAATATTTTTCACGAGGCTTCATTCAGTATTTTGTCGACCACTGCGTTTCTGCAATATCAAGATTACTTACCAAAAGTTTATTCTTGGCATCAATAATAGCTTCTAGAGACGGAATGTGAACGGTTTGAAGCTCTCGGGGATCCCAAGTGATCAACTCGGCAGGAATCTGAAGAAAGAAAAGAAAGAGGTGGCTCAACATCTGACAACATCTTACGGTATCGAAGAAGTGTGGATGGAGCCATTAGCTAAATACTTACCTATTTTGCTCATCACTACGCGACATGCGGCTAGCATTACGGTTCGTATGAGGATGCGCCCATCACAGGGATGGCAGTGACAGTACAAGCACATACCTTTTCCAACAACGCCTTGACTTCAGCTTCCTTTCTCTGTGACTTGCTCTGGAACGGATTCACCTCCAAAGCATCTACGTTTGGCTCACCAGCACCGGGAACCAGAATGCTGGAAAACCCTGAACCGTGGGCAATACCCAGAACGTCTTCAAACGGGCAGAACTGCAAGTTACCTATGCTGCCAGCCACCTGCAAGCAATACCCATAATGAGATCTACATTATACCATCACACGCCAAGGTTTTGGTCTATGACGTTTCTGAGGACTACACCTACTCGCCACTTTGTATCGTTATCCCATTATCTTTAATATCCAAGAGAAGGTGGAACGAACCGTATGAAAAATCAGTGAGTAGCTTCCTCAATCTAACGGGTTCTTTTGATTCCCAGGCAGAAAGCCAACCAGGAACGAAGCCCAAATTATAAACATAAGAAAAAACTGGTGATGTCAGAACCCACCCATGGTATATCTAGGGTGGGTTCTGACATCACCAGGTACATATTATGTACCTGCTTTCACAACACTCCTAATATTAGTTCGCGAACAAAATTTTCAAGTGAATGGTGTAAAGTTACCAAACTTACATCTACATGTTGTGTACAATAATGTGACGAAATAGTAAGGGAATAGAGGAAAGAAACAGTAAGTCAATATTTTATTATGCTAGCTTTACGTACTTGATGTCGTAGATAGGTCTTTGATTGCCTCTGCAGTTGTACAATGTTGCCGAGTCCTAGGGCCAACACTCCGCGGTCACTGAAAGCCATGCTACGAGGTGTCGTCCGCAGGATCATTTCTTCCGTAGGACCTTGTAGGTTCCGCGCATCCCATAGCTTTAGAGAACGATCCATACTGCTTGTCGCGAACACCCTGTTAAAATATACAGGTACGATATTACCGAAGCTTAATCGGTAATTGCACCTCCATTTTTATCGTTCGATAATATTCGTTCTCCATTAAAAGCGGTCATGTTTTTCCTCTACGGGTATAAAGTAGAGATAAGCAGTTCTGTTTGTTCTGAAGCGTCTTCAAGTAAAAGCTACTTACACTCCTCTTGGGTCGAACGCAATGGCTGCAATAGGCTGTTTGTGACACCACTTCGTCACCGCAGGCTTGTTGTTATTTGGACTCCAAAAGCTGACCACTCCAGAGGGTTCTCCTATGCAGAGGTGAGCATTGCATGGGTTCTGTGCAATAGCTGGAGCAGTCCCGCGAGCAGAAACGTGAAAATCAGCAACCATTTTTCCAATACTCACATCCAGCCAGCTCAAGTATCCCCTCGAACTCTTACAAATAAAAACAAAAAAAAAATGTGAACTTCCATTTTAAAGGAAATGAAATGTTTCATCTTTCATACAATACTCTTTCTTACCACGGCAGAAAGAAGAAAATGGTAAGGCAGGTACTCCAATTTGATGACTTCGTTTAACTTCTTTAAACAGTGGATTTCGACTCCTTGGTTGTCATAAATATAAACCCACTTCTTTTGTGCAACAGCAAAAAGGGTTTCTTGGTGCAGCCAGGCGACATCATAGACTCCCTCCATCACGTTCATTTCGCACAGTAACCTTTTGGTTACCCAGTCTAGGGCAGCCACATGTCCCTTTCGTCCCCCCAGTACTAGGAAACGTCCATTTCTTATGTAGTTCATTCTGTAGGGTCCGAACTCCCGCAGATCCAAGTCGAACCTCTTGGATGCGCTTACTGCATCAACAGAATCTTGGATATCTTGCTGCTTGAATTGAACTGAAACTTCTCCCTCGTCGGGTACCAAGAAACCTTCCCCTTCTGTCAAAAGCAGCTCTGTCCTCGCGGCCAATTCAACGCCATCAGAAATCTTCTTCTCCTTCACAGCTAACTTTTTCTTAGCTATCTCTACTTTCACATCTCCAAGATCAATAGCGTTTCCACGGGTATATTTCTTCAATTTCTCAGGGCTCACTGGAAGAACTAATGGCTTGGCAAATTTGCCACGAGCTTTATACACCTTTCCCGTCGAAGCTAGTTTTTCTTTTATTCTGTGCTTTGAATTAATTTTAGTGACTTGCTTTTTAGCTTTTAATTCAGCCTTACATACGTCTTTCCTTTTATTTTTCTTCATTTTGTGATTAGTTTAGAATGAAACACATGGGACACATGGGATAGTTTGTATACATTACAACAATGTTGTCGCTAACTTAAAAAATTGAGGGATTTTTTATTTTTGTCGAACATTTACAAAGTTCCCCGAATCTCAAATGGAGGGAAATTTTGTTTACATGTCGAAAACCGTTGACCGCAGAGCGTTATTTTGACAATTTTTACCTATTTTTAGTGCTCGTCAGACGCCGAATTGACTATACCACCATGAATTTAAAACCAAAAGATAGAAATCAACATATAAAAGTGTTTGCCCGTGTTCGGTAAGTTGTTTATTTGATATATTACTCTGATACGTTGAATACCTGTTTCCCACCCTACCTACTACAGAGGCTGTCACCGACTCAAGGGGTCATTTTTGATACCTCCAGCTCCTAGCCCTATATTGGAGATGGGCAGATGCGTATTTTCAAGTACCTTGTAGGTAGGTTTCCTGAATACGAAGCACCCAAATGACAAATCTGCCTGCTGCAACGGCCAGGACGTGGATGTAACTATCCCACAACACTTCCCCAAAATCCGACGTTGTCAATAACTTGTCTCACGTATCGTAATATAGTCGTTCATATTCTAATCTTTGTGACTATTGTTATCAATTTCAGGCCTCGAAATACCCAGGAGTTGCGTTCGCACGTTGTGGTAGAGTGTACAAGCACGAAGGATATTGCAGTGAAAGACAAAGGTCAAACGAAAAATTTTGCCTTTGACCGTGTATTTGGGCCCGAGTCAAAGCAGGTCGATGTTTATAAAGCGGTGGTGGCTCCCATGATATCAGAAGTACTGCAGGGCTATAACTGCACCGTGTTTGCCTATGGACAAACTGGCACTGGCAAAACATTCACCATGGTGGGAGACAGAACCAAGGATATGACCGGAGGCTGGGAAAATGTATGTAAATTAATATATAAAGTTCAACGAGAGTGGTGCCTTTAACTCTATATATCCGTGCTTATTAGTACTGGTATTAACAAAAATGTTAAATGTAAGATCAGGTCACTGATTTTTTGGAAATGACACGGCGACGCCTGGCATTCGAATTTGGCATTTTTTGCTTAGAAAGTAGACTCAGGCTCTTGGATCCACTCGGAGACTGTAGCGCCAGAGCGGAGAATTATTTGCTGCTTTCGTAAAAGTTAATTCATTTCAATAAGACCACTTTGGAATTGACATTGTTTCAGGACCCGCTGTGTGGAATAGTTCCCCGCACTCTTGACCATTTGTTCGACGAGTTGAAAGTCCGAGCTGAAGAATTTACGGTTCGAGTGTCATTCCTTGAGCTGTACAATGAAGAATTATGTGATCTGCTGGCTCCCGCTGACAATGACGATACAAAGACTTTGCGTCTGTTTGAAGATTCGTTGAAAAAAGGATCTGTCATTGTGTCTGGGCTTGAAGAAAGGACAGTTTACGAGAAGAACGATGTGTATCCCATTCTGGAAGCTGGCTCCCTGCGCAGACAGACCGCCCCTACCCTCATGAACGCCTCCTCTAGGTAAAAATTTACCAGCTGCGCTGGAGAACAGATTTTCTTGCGACTAGGAATTCCAGTGAATGGATTTCGTAAATCAGTTCTGACAAAAGTAATCAGATGTGACGTAGGACGTAGTGAATGCTTACTTATTTTGGTTGGACACCTACCAATTTGTGTGAATGTTCTGGAAGAGTCGCGACAGCTAGACGACCTCCTTAGTTGTTGATTACGTTTATTTTTCAATTAAACTAGTGCTAAACTAAACTTTAGCCCTCGGGAATACGCTTTGAAAAAAGAAAGCTTCTCCATATTCAGTAATCCATGGTCTGTAATCACTAAAATAATTGTTTCAGCCGAAGTCACACAATATTTACAATAACCGTGCACGTGAAAGTAACTACGCCTGAAGGTGAGGACCTGTTCAAGACCGGCAAACTGAACCTGGTGGACCTGGCTGGGAGCGAGAATATTGGACGATCAGGAGCAGTGGATATGAGGGCCCGCGAGGCGGGAAACATAAACCAGTCTCTACTCACACTGGGGCGAGTCATCACGTCCTTAGTGGAGCGCACCCCTCATGTCCCTTACAGGTAATGTTGCAGCTGTTGCAATGTTGAGTTTTTAAGGAAGTGGCTACTCAATATATATGTAAAAATACTTAGTTAAAGACATACTTGTATTATATTTCAGAAAAAAATAATAGCTATAATATCCAGCAGTGTCCTCACTTGTGAATTTACTACTCTGAAATTTAAACGAATCACTCTCAATATTCGCTATCAAATGAGTGAATGGAGTTGAATGAGTTATGCATTCATTAATCGATCTAATCCTGGTCCCTTATCTCATCAGGGAGTCCAAGTTGACTCGTATTCTTCAGGACTCTTTGGGAGGACGAACCAAAACGTCAATCATTGCAACAGTCTCTCCTGCCTTATGCAACTTGGAGGAGACCCTCAGCACATTCGACTATGCACACCGCGCCCGCAACATTACTAACAAGCCCGAGATCAATCAGAAGACCTCCAAGCAGGTCTTGATCAAGGTAATTTCGTACACAACCTTGTCCGATTATTCTTCAGTGGAACTGGTGGATGTTATAACTACGGTAGCTTCAAATAATTTTGAAGGTAGATTTATTTTACATGATCATTTCAGAACTACACGGACGAAATAGAGCGGCTTCGTCGTGACCTGATGGCCATGCGGGAAAAACACGGGGTGTACCTGCTTAACGAGGACTACAACGGCATGCTCACACAGATTGAGGGACTCAACAAGGATCTCATCAATAAAATCCAGCTGCTCAAAGTCCGTGAGGATGAACTTGCCAAACAGGAGGTAAGCATTGAAGCTACAAGACCGTATACACAACGTTTGGCTTCATACGAAACAGAATAAAAGTTCTTTCGCCAATTACGTTACTGGAATTTTTTTATGCTAATTTCTAAGCTACTGTTTCTACTTAGAATAATGTGTACGTCTACTGCAGTCTGTCTTTCGTTTTGTTACAGGATATTATGCAGAGTTTGAATATGAATCTGTATGAAACGAAAAACGACTTGAATAAAAACCTGGAAATACTTCAAGTGAAAGAGGTGAGTATATATATTGTATAGTAATAAATGCCCGCCAAACTTTGACGAGGGAAAAATGTCAATGTGCAGCATTTCAGGTCAGTGCCTGTTTGTACAAGATTCATCATAATGTGTCGATATGCCTACTGCCTACGAGTTATTGAACCGGGAGATTTAGGCTGCGTCCCACCATACTCGGTAACAAACGTCAATCTCCAGTTAAATTCAAATTATTGCACGGTAAAAACTGACTTTAACTGGAGTTTAACTGCTGTTAACCGAGTATGGTGGGACGCACCCTTAGTGAGTGTAATGTTTGTGGTGAATTTGCAGGAAGCCTTGCGCGAACGCGAGCGAGCTTTGCAGGAGCTGAATAACCAAGCGCAAGTGTTGCTGCGAACAGCCGACGAGGCCATCGAAGACTCGAGGAGGCTGCATGATCGGTTGGACCGCGCTCGTATGATTCATTCTCAAAATGAGCAGGTGAGATACATACTTATGGAAAGCTTGAAAAAATGGACGTTAGAAGAAGGGTCATTATGTCGTAATTCGAGCTCTTTCGGGTGACGGCTGGCGGACTTCAATCTAAATGCTCGATGGCTTGCCCGACTCGTATTATTGTACCAAGGAACTAGTTCTCTTGTGAACTGTGAAATCTCATTTCAACAGTCGTATAAATGGTTTGTGAATTTGGGAAACGTACTGATCAGTAGGGGGCAGTAGACTGAAAAATGGTTCTGCGTCGTTAAAGTGTTGAAAAATTCTTTTGCCTTCGTAGATTTGAAGATCTGAGCCAGCATGGCAACCAGCTCATTGCCTTGCGGTGTCAGTTTTACTGACCCACCTAAGGCAGAGATAAAAAAAATTTCACGGAAGATTTATTCGAACCTTTCAGCAATCGGACATCGGAATGGCTTGGAAATTTTGCCCGTAAAGTAAAACATTGATTGCTTGATAGGTGGTGGAGAAGTTCAAGTCGCGGTTTGTAGGGAACCTTGTGGGGATGAAGGGTTCGACACAAGCGTTCCAGGCACGCGGGGCGGAGCTGGTGGAAGCTCTCATCTCCCTCAGCGCAGCTCGCTCCCGAGGCTGTCGTGAGCATGAGCGCGACCTCGCCGCAGTTCTGGATAGCTTCCTGCTCAGTGTGGACGCCCTTTTGCCTGATTTGTCCACTCGACTTCTCAACCAGGTATACCACTCACTGTCAGTTTGCGAAACTGGCCAAGCTTTCACAAGTTGTTTTATGTTGAGTTGAAAAGCCGTAGATATAATGATCAGCGCAGGAGTAACCCAGTGGCAGCCGGCAGGGCCCTGAGCTCTGAATCAATAATGCAAAATGACCCATCCAAGTTCTAGTCCGGAACTCTCTTGACTGGCTGTAAGGCTTCCATATAAGACGATTAACTCTCACATTGCTTACAAGTATTTTATTTCAGTTGGAAAAGACGAAGCCTGCACTCGAGCAGAATGTAAATAATCTCGGATCCGTGACATCCGGACTAGAGGAGTTGTCGAATGAACTGTCAACGCGAATGGAGGCTTGGTTGACTGCGCGGGGCCCGGCGTGGCGCTCCCTTGCTGACCAGTTGACTGCTGATTTGGACAATCAGAAGAAAATGGGTGACAAGCTAGAGACCGCGCAATCCAGCGTGCAAGACAGTGCGACCCTCTTAACGCAGATGCCTGCTGACATGGCTGCAAGATGCAAGATGGAGGAACAATGTTTAGAACAGCTGGAAGCGAAGAAAAAGGGCTTGCTTGCGGAGTTACAATCAATACGGTACTGTGTCTGCATTATCTGGAACTGAAATCTAAAGGCGCGATCCCACGAGTAGTACTCGTAGTTGTCGAGTCACCATTATCAGGACGCTTTTTACGACTAGCTTAAAAAAATGTAGAGTGAACGTTTATCCTCTTCCTGTTCGATACTTGCCACAACTGACAGAAAATAGTTTGCACATTGATACTGTAGATACAATACTGATATATTGACGTTTCTTAACACAGCTTTTTCAGAAACGTGTCTTAAGAAACTCCAGCAAACCGTCAATGTGTCCACAGCCTCCAGTACCATCATCTATATATATAGATATATTTTTTTTAACCAACAGCGAGGAACGTGAGGCACTTTTGGAACGGGAGCGCATTGTGGAGGCGGCAATGCGGACTGTGGACGAGGACATGGCTGAAGGACGGCGCCGAATGGAAGAAACGCGCCAAAAGGCTGCAAAGGCCGCTGCTGATGGAGCTGGCCAGCGGCTTGTGGACCTGTTGCAACTTCTCACTTCTCTCGCTAACATAAATTCTTCTCTTATCACTTCTGCGGAAACTGTACGTATTTAGCACCATACGCATTCAACTGTTTTTTCCGCAGTTCTAAAGCGACATGCCGATTCACTGGAAAAAAATAAACCTAAACTTGCCAAAATGTTCTACCTAGTTTGCGCATAATGTGCAGTGGTCAAGGTCGAAAATAGCAAACGAGATTCACGGTTAATAAGAAGAGTTTCAAAGTAATTCCTTAATGCAGTATAAGACTGTTAGACTCAATGCTGGCTTGTTGAAGAATTCACAACTATATATTTTCCGAGGTTAAAAACCCTATTATATTTCAGAACAAATAGATTTCGTATAATTTTCCTACAGGTGGTTCCGACGATTGATCATGTCCGTGAAGAGGATGAGAAAGAGAGTGCTGGAATTAAAAATTTATGCGAGGACGTGCTGACTTCAGCCAGAGCGAAATGTTCGGAAGTGACAGAATCATTGCAGAGTGAGGCCTCGTCGATTGGGACCTCCCTGGAGGTGGGACACAAAGCCCGGGCGGACGCGGCGGTCGTGGTGTCCGGATTCCGCCAACGCACGCAGGCGATGGCGGAGGAAGAAGAGCAACGTCTGACCGAGGCGGACGAGACGACCTTGGCAGCCAATCGAAAACTAGCTGGTGAAATTTCCGATTTTTGCGAGGAGACCTTCGCTAACATCCATGACCGTTGCACGGAACTCAAAATTCATTTCAAGGAAGAATTTCTTCGTGATGAAAAAACAGGTGAGCTTTTGATCTTTTAGGCCTGTTCCCACAAGTCAATCTTTGAAGGGTAGGCTTTCTTATTTTTTGGTGCTGAATATCAGTTTTGAGCAGAAACTCTTAAGGAACGATGGGAATATCTCGAAGGTTCGTTCACGCGGTTTTCTTTCTTTCCAGGGTACACCCCTCAGAGGAAGGAATTCCAGTATCCAAAACGCCTCGTCACCAGTGGCAAGTTAACCGAATGCCAAGAAAACATTCCACCGCCCGCTCTCTCCCAGTCGAAGAACGATTCTAGCACAACAGGTTGGTCTACAACTGCTTGTTTTATTGCCAATAACTGACTATCTAGACCTGGGGAAAGGTAACATTTTTGGCGACTTTTTTGAATCACTACCCTGTCGATAGATTAATCACATGATGAAAGAAACGACAAAAGCAGTTGTCACAATATTCAAGGTGAGTTCATGATGAACGATTTGAACTCGAACATACGTGTATATTATTTTTATGCTGGACCACTTCGAAGTAGTAACTGATTTTTTTTTTTTGTTCTTTTCAGAATGATGTTATGAACTTTCGACCAGGAGCACTGAAGAATTTATCAGCAAACAGACAATTGTGTAGTATTTTTTAGGGTACTACCTATTCGTACGCCTACATGAACTCTGTCACTTGTATCATTTTGTCTGTACTACATTGCGTTATTTTACATTTATTTTAAATATATTTTAACACGCGACCCAATGGTTAGTTTTTTCCGAGAGTTGATCTAATTTATTGGTACAGGTCTTGGACAGGAGAACGTAATAAAATTTAGTAGAAAAAACTTTAAAATCAATATCTTGTGAGTAGGTACATCGGACCATAAATAGGTAACTCGGCCACCAAGCGCGTATTTTGAGACCTGCCTATCTTTCAGTGCTTCTGAACAGTGTCGATACTGCTGAATAAACTCCAAGTACCTACCTATTTGGGTCCTTTCGAAAAAAACAAAACAATTGATGTTATTTATTTTTTTATGTGTTTATTTTAATATTAGGATTTTATGTTTAAAAATTAATTTGAAAGTACAGCCTTGTCTTAGAAATACTGCAAAAATAACTTTGTGAGTCAGTTTCCAAATGTCCATTTTACTATGAAGACTTTCGTTTACGTGGCTGGGATTTTGTTCATCGTGACACTGGTGAGTCCACATACATCTACCATACATGCATCTTTTTACTATTTCCCGATGTATATGAGAAATATTTTCCAAATTTTAAATGAAAATGTTTTTAGGTTGCTGGAGATGACGAAAAGGCGGGCCGTAGATCTGTAGCTCCTGGGAGGAAGAGAGGAGCGAGCCATTTCGTACCAAAAACAGAGCATGAAAAGGAAGTTCTAAAATCTGTTGCTGATCGTATATACACATTACTAAACACAGGAAAGGCCACTGGAGATCGGCCTGTCCGTGGCCCAAGTGATGACTCCGGTGACCTCCTCACCTCCGTCCTGTCTATGGTGCTGGACCGCGAGGGGCGAGCGCCGCGGGTTGAGTCTGACGCCCGAGTGCTAGAAACTCTGACACACCTCATTGCAGACGCCTCTGAACAAATCAGGAAACGGCAGGACAGCGTTGATTTGTCAAACATAGCTCCTAACGTGAGCCCGAAACTCATGGAACCTGTCCCGAAAGCTGCGCACACTAGCGACACACCAAAGAATGAAGAGAAGAAAGAACCCGTTGTAACGAAAATGGGGACGGATATAGTCACTTCTGGTGTTCTCAAGCCAATTAAAGCAAGGCTGGGGAACAGTTTTGTTAAAACACCTATTGATGGAAAACTAGTTCCTGTCGCTAATCCAAAGAAAATGGAAGCTCCCGTGAAAGATAAATCTGCTGCTCACACCGAGGTTAGAGCTCCAGTCCCCAAAAAAGACGCCTCTGAGCATGAAAGTGTGGCTAAGGTTTCGAAAATGGATATACCTGTAAAAGGAACGGCAGGAGTAGATGGCGATGCGAAGTTGGTGTCAGCTGCTGACGTTTCCACTCATGAGGGAGGTGATAATCGGGTGGCGCGCGATCCTGTCCTTAAGTTGACGCCTCATGTTGTGTTTACGGATGCGGAAGGGCGTGAATACCGCTTGGTGGGGGTTGGCAGCAGAAGTGGCCAGGGCTGCACCGGACAATGTTTAGGCGTCGACGCAGGATCAAAAGATGTGTTAGCCTACAAGAAACCTACATCGGCAGAGTTCCTCGTCCTTGCGGACCACTCTGGTGAAGAGTACTACACCTCCGGTGTGCAGTTGTGTGATGAGCCCTCTGTGTCTTCTAAACCCAGCCGTCACGTGCGGGGATCTACAAACCTCGCCCTGCTGACACCCCACAAAAGAAGGGATGTCAGTAGCCACAATCCTGGTGGAGCGCTTTCCGTCACATGGTCGGACGAGGCCAAAGCTCATCAGGTAAAGCGAGAAGACATGCAAAGCTACGAAGACTTCAATCGTGACGTCGATGCACTCTTCAGTGGGCCTGGCTTGAAAGAGGCGCCTCAGAAAGTTTCGAAGCTGTCACCTCAAGAACTGTTGGATGTTGTTAATGGTAAAAACAGAAATTCTCGGCGTAAGAGACAAAGACACGTGGGGCGCCTTTTCCGTACAAGGAGGCAAAGTAAAAGTGAAAAGCTTCAACCAGGTGCTAGGGGTGAACACGTTCGCAAAGAGCGGGATGTCAACTATTTTGATTACCTTGACGATGGTGGAGAGGATGAAGACTTAGAAGAGAGCTTCGACACTGAAGAGAAAGTCTTGCGTAGCGCGGAGAGTGATAAAATGCGAACACCTTTTGAGGTCAAAGTTTTAGAAGAACTCAAGAAAGACAAGAAGAGTTTAGAAGAATTTAGTCGAAGCGGAAAAGCGAAAGTAGACGTGGATAAATGCAAAAGTCGATGTGACGCTATGACAGCGGGTCGCAAACGATCATCCGACGTCTTGAGCGGGAAACTGGCGACGAGGACCAAACGTTCGTCTGATTTTGATCTGATGCCTTATGGGATTGACGTTTCAGAGCTTATGGGCCAAGATACTTCAAATGCTGAAAATAGTAAGCGTATTATTTTTTGTTAATTGATTTTTTTTTAGCTAATACTCTTAATTATTGGCACCTGGTTTCACCGACTTATTTTCTATTACATTCGTTTATCCTTCCAGGAACTTGACAGTAACTATAAGAAGACGTTGTTGTACTTAGGTACCTGCTTGGAGTGTTCTGATCCTACGAAACTCAGGGAGTTCTTAAGTTTGGAACCTGTGGAGACTTTACCTCAAGAGGATGGTTTTAAAATAATTGCAATAGAACCCGATGGGCCAGCTGGAGAGCGAGACGCTGGGCCACCGATGCTGGAGGAGGAAATCAACATGATACAACCCAGCACGTCTCCCGACGAGGAGGATAAGGTTTTATTCCGCTCTCAGTCCACACAAAATGGACCTTTGTTCGAAAAACAAACTTTCAGGGAGCCTGAGTCCGCCAGAAGACAGGAATTAGGAGGGGTGGAAGAACGTGGGCATGAGGCTGCTGATGAGGCCGAAAACGCTGAAGAGTCTGAACTCCCAATAAAGCAACCACCCAAGGAACTGGGAGAAAATAGCCCGAATGGCTCATCACAACTCTCTAGCAACCACGATTTCAACTCGTCCCCGCTCTCCAACACCCCTGATTTGAATTTATCACCGCTCTCCGCCAAACCTGATGTCAACTCTCAGTACAGTTTTCCTCCACTTCCTCCAGACCTGCCAACCATTTCTCCGAATTGGTCACCTTCGTTTGAGGTTATGCACATGAATCCTCCACAGAATTTCCCCCTTGAGAAAGAGTACCTGATGCCTGGTTCTCTGCCGGTTCCTGCGACACTAGAACCCAACACCGACGACATTGTAGATTCTGAATTGGAGGCAAAGCAAGATATTGACATTACGCCAGAAAGAGAGCAAGGTTCTCAGCCGGAAGAGCCTGAGTGGGCGCCTGTTCCTTTTGATGGGGCTCCTGTATTTGAGGCTTCCAGCTCAGGCACGACAGCTGCGCCGCCTATAGCAACAACACCTGTCGTAAGTCATGTAACCTTATTTTATCCATGCTTCGAAAAAAACCAGGATTCTTCACTGTGGTCTCAGCTCTCCCCTCCGTATTGATTAGGTCCTAAACACTCCCAACAGTTGGTCTGTCACCTGTCATTGAAGGTGAGATCTCTTTTCAGGCTGGGCAAGATTGCGCCAGAAATAGTCGCGACATGTAGGGATTAGAAACTGAGTGTTTCACAGTTCATTGCCCTGAGCTAATCCACCCACAAAAATATTTTAACCATGTACGTTAATTTTGAATTTATAGTATGAAGAAATTCTTCACGAGAAGTTAGATAAACCTACGAGTGGCGAGGTTGGTAAACAATTTGCAGAGGCCGTACTATTCCGAGTGCAGAATTCTTTCAAGATGAAGGACATTCTCGGCGTGGGACTGAAGTTCTCACCGCCAGTGGTCCTACAGAATCCTCCCCGGCAGCATGCTCCAAACTACTCTTCCGCCCTCCAAATTTTGTTGAAGACCCTAATGGTGTGCGCTCTTTTACGTAATACGTTACTAGCTGTTCCTTTCCACTTAAGATAGCTTTTTCAACTATAAACATTGTCGCCTACGTTGTTTTCCAATCAAAAAATAAGATGACATCATGTGTCTTTTTTGGAACTCGAGCTCTCGAAGAGACTTGAATCACGACATTGGCTATATTTCTCAACGTGCAGGATGATCGATTGTAACAATTATTTTTGTTTTTTTCAGCTGAATGTGGAAAAAATGGCACAAGAGGACGTTGAGCGACGGTCGTGCATTTTATTGGAGAGTGAATTGCAAGACTTTCTTGGCAAACTTCTCGGGCTGCCTTCTAGTCGAAGCCTTCCCGATCAGTACACTCCCAATCTGGGTTCTTCTCCTTCTTACGACGCACTGACTCTGCGCAAGAACGAACTTCTCCAGCTTCTAAAGGAATATCATCATTTACCTCCTAAAGTGCAGGTAAGCAGCATTGGAAACAATGTAGAGTCATAGAACAGCTTGTTTCGGTGTTCATTTCTATAACGGTTATAGAATACTGGTTATGAAGTATTTAACCCATGTGAGTTTTTCTACGCGCCAGGCGAACTGAGAAAATCTTTAAACAGGGGGCTCCTCCACCAGTGGAAGAAGTATGTCGATTACGCGAGAGCTTATCCATTCTAAAATGAACTATTCGTTTCTAATTTTTTACTCAGGACCAAGCTGCTGGAGTGAAGAGTTTTATTGAGGCTGAATTAAATGCCATCGATAAACAAGAGGACACAGTCAAGAAAGGTGATCGTTACCGAAGACTTGATGGCGAGAACATCGGTAAGTGTTAGTACCCGATGCTCTGCCAGCTTGATTCGTAGAAGTAAAATCCACATACACAGGCGGCCAGAGGGGAATCTTGCGAAGACCGAAGGCACTAACCACTCTAGGGCTCTAGGGCGTTGGAGTGGTTCCGGCATTTAGCTAGTAAGCTTTGTTCAACTCCTAGCAACTGAGGTACCGATCATTACGGGACAATTTGCCGATCATTCTCCCTGTACGGTTCCCTAGCGCCACACACTCACTGATTACCTTACTCATTTAAATTTGTTTACAGCGCATGTCGGTGAAAGGCCTCAGGAGCGGGAGGAGAGTAGGGAAAAGCCGATGCGGGTTGAAGAGATTGCGAAGAAATGGATTGAACACCTAAACCCTTTTCAAGGAATGGATCTCACAAAATTAAATCCTTTCCTCGCCAAACCCTTTGCAGAACCTCAGCCATTCCCAAAATACCTACCAACTCGCGGCTCCAGCCGTGAAGGATCCAAAAAACACTATAAGCACATTACTAGAGACGGGTGACTTCAAAAGCCGTTAGAGAATCCAACGTGGCAGCAGAATTACAAAAAGTTATCAGCAGATGTATTATCGCCTTGAAATCAGCTGACTTGGCGTCTTGCAGCCGGCTTGTTCCTCGATAAAATTTGGTTAGTTTGTTTTATTATATCTTATTCTGTTGACAGAATCAACTTAGAATAAAGACTTTCTGTTGGTATCAACCTGGTACCAACTGAGTATGCTGGAGTAAAATTACTTTTGCGACTATTGTAAATTTAGCTATTTTTCAGATAATGGAGGATCCTAAGACGTTTATCGGCAGCCTTATAACCACACTTCCAACTCCTGCGCTAGTTGTCAGCTTACAAAAGGTCCAGGAAAACTGCGAGCGCATGCGTTCCAAGTGTATGGAACTAGGAATACGGCTGAGACCTCACGTGAAAACTCATAAAACTTTGTAAGAATAATCGTGGGCTTCACTTCAGAAAGTAGTTGACTAGGTATGTACGGATTCAAGAGTTTCCACCTTTGAATTATTTATCACGTACGACGTATCCTTTTAACGTCAGAAATTCGTTAACTGAATGATTTTTTATCAAAAGATAAATACTGATAACTGATATTGAAAAAGTCTCCTAAAGAAAAACCACTTCAAATGCGTTTTTTTTGTTTGTTTTTCGGAAAAAAACTTAACATTCTTATTTTTTCTTCTTCAGAGAAGGCGCTTTGTTGCAGACCGGAGGCCGGAGGAGTGGTATAGTTGTGTCCACGGTTGCCGAGGCGGTTTTCTATGCAGGGCACGGGTTTGATGACATTGTGGTGGGTCGGCCTGTGACACCACACCTGCTGGAGCGGTGCGCCGCTTTGCGCCGCTCTGTCACATCCCTTCACTTCCTGGTCAACAGCAGGGATGGTCTCCGAGCTGTGGAAGAAGCTGGCAGTGTCCAGAATCCAGTGTCTGCTTTGATAAAAGTATCTGCTGGCTATGAAAGGGGTTGGTGCCATTTTCTCTACTATAGTCAAGCATATGTTTAGCTTATGGTGAAAGCCACCATTGGAACTTATTGTTTGTTTGTTTTTTCTTTGATAAAAAATTCCTTGATTGCTAAATCCTAATGTTCAAAAAATCCAACGGTTTCCTCGAACTTCTCCAGAAAATTTAAATAGAACAGCCAATGGATGTTATGTGTTCCAGCTGGTATTCCTTGGGATGATACGGAAACAATTGAGTTTCTCGCAAAGAAACTGAGCATCACTCCGGCAACAACGTTCCAGGGCATTTATATGCACTGCGGAAATTCTTACACAACTGTTGAAAACGGAGTTGAAGAAGTAAGGGACGTAACTGTCTCACGACTTCTGCAGGTGCGAGATGCATTGACCAATGCTGGAATAAACTGTCTCAGTGTTGGAATTGGTTCTACGCCATCTTGCAGTCTGGTAGCAAATGAAAAAATGAGCCAGCTTACTGAAGTGCACCCTGGCAACTATGCTTTTTACGGTAAGGTCTATCTGCCCATCCTTCACAAACGAGGCTCCCTTTTCATACATTTCAATTATTCAGAGCATTATATTTCAGAGCAGATATGAAAATCCACCTGACTCTTTGGAAAGATATCAACAAAAAACAATTCTGATGCCATTTATATTCTTCCCTTACCCTGAAAAAGTGAACTCTGTTAGGTACATGAAGGTTCGTTGGGACCCATGTTATTTCCAATGTTTCCCTTTCAGACTGCCAGCAAGAGTCGTATGGTGCCTGCAAGCGCGGAGATATAGCAGCGCGGGTGATGACGCGGGTAGTGTCGCACCATCCACTCCGTAACCAGCTGCTGGTGGACCTGGGTTTCACTGGATTGACCAAGCAGGGGCTCGATCTGGCTGTGCCTGGCTACGGCGCCGTAGATGGTCATCCTAACCTCAAGTTAGTATAGACCAGTGGTTCTCAAACTGTGTTCCGCGGAACCATTTGGTTCCGCGAAGCCTTGCCGGGGTTCCATGCACGAAGCCTTCTCCGTGCTTCAGGAAATACAATTTTAGTTTAGTTTAGAAAAATTGAAATAGAAAAAGAAGTACCCGATCTTATCCAAAGTGGCAGTACGCTTCCTTCTGCCGTTCCCTACAACCTACTCCTCAGAATGTGGGTTTTCGACTTATGTAGTTACCAAAACGAAATACCGTAATAAGCTGGACGCAGTTGTCACCGATCGTTCCAGAATTTTCCAACCTGTGCTCGAAAAAACAAGCGCATACTTCGCATTAATATGACATACCTATCGTAAAATATTTCTAAAACATTTAAATAACGATTTCAATGTTAATGGTTGTTATTTCCCAAAAAACCTGTGAAATCGACGATCCATTGTTTAAGGTTCCACGAAAGAATTCCCGACTAAATTTGGTTCCGCCAGCCAAAAAGTTTGAGAACCACTGAGACCAAAGTGCAAAGGAAAAGAGGAAGCAGAATTACTGGGACCAATGACCTCAGTAGTGCAAGAGTGGTGTTTGACCATTAGGCTGCGGCCGAGAAAAATTGGATCGTGCGAAAGCAGAAGGATCGAGCTGAACTATTCTGATAATGATTTTAACAATTTTTTTCAGGTTAGTGGCAATGACGCAGGAGCTTGGAAAAATCGAAACTGTGGATGGCACTCCACTGGAATGGTCTCGATTCCCAGTAGACACCGTACTTTTCATATTCCCATACCACGTAAGTACATTTCTTCAATGGAAGTGCCATAACCTAGGTCTCTTCCGAGGCAAAAAATAATAAATAATAATAATCCCTGGTGGAGTTAATTTTTAAATACTGCGAAACAATATCTGTCACCAATATAGGTAGGTACATGCTAGTTTCTCATGGTGTGCTTATATTTCTACCGGCCACAAGATTTACGTCGCAAGCAATAATTTTTTCCCCTTTGATAAAAAAGACGGAAAATTTCCCCGGAAGGTTCAAAGTGTTCAGGCATTTTGAAGTTTTCTATTTGGGAGTGGTTATGATCTCTCTGTGAATATTGTTTCTTTACTTCCAGGCATGCGCTACAGCAGGAATGTACAGCCATTACTATATCCACGATGCCGAGGGTGTGGTGTGCGATGTCTGGTACCCAACGCGTGGATGGTAACGTCCCATTACTCCCTCCTTCCTGTGTTTTACAAGAAATACAAGAGAGTACTCAAGTACCCCATACCTTCACTTTTAATTATGTAATAAATGTCTCTATATTTTTACAATATGAATTTTTTTTAAACTCACTCTTGCTGGAAGGTTTATTTGTCTGAACTTCAAACCTCATCTGTGTGAGGGGCTCAGTTAGTCAGGAATCAGAATTAGGTACGTCATACAATTAAGTTTTACTCCGCACGGGAAGATGCACGCGGAAAAAGTCGGGACATTTGTATACCAAGCCATCCGGTCATCACTACCAATTTAAGCTCTTTCCTTCGTTGGTGCAGTTCAAGGGTCGATTTATACCTTCTCAAATGAAGAAGGTAGGCAACTGAACGATTTGCGCTCATTCAGAATAGTTAGTACGCTTTCTTGGAGGAATATACCAAGAATATCGGAAAAAAGTCCCGCCATCGTTCAATTTTAATTTTTCGACCCGACCCGGAAGCCTATTCAAATGAAGCTCAAATTGCTTAATGAGCCTATCGCGTTATTAACACTCCGAAGCTCTTTGCGGGAATAACAAACTGTCCTCACGGAAATGAGTAATAAACATTTTTAGTGACCTGTGGCTTTATGCCACTACAGCAAGGTCAGCATGAATGGAATGACCGAAACTGCGTGACGGAGTGGAATGACCGAAACTGCGTGACGGAATGGTAATGTCACTCACTCTAAACCGCAGAATCCTTCTCATTTCATTTGTGTCATAAGTCATAAGCACATACATCACGAAGTACTAAATAATTATTAGGTTGGTAAGTACTTATCTCTCAACACAATAAAAACATCCACGTGAAATTTTGTGCAACTCATCACCATCAACACTGTGAACGACATTTTTTATTTATTTTTTATTACAGAAGACTCAAAATGTCTTCTAGTTCTAGACTCAGTACGTGTTTAGTAGTACACACACTAGAGAAGTAGCTTTGCGGATCTTCTAAAAGTCCCAGGAATTGCACATATAATTTCCCATTAAAATCAATTAGGGTGCAATGTCAAGATTTAGTCTTTCCAAGGATAAAAGTATTATTTCAACTTTATTTTTGCAAACCATATGCATGATACGGAACTTGGTCCAAGGGCTACAGTCCGAGGTCCGAGCTAGCAAACCACCAATAACTGACTCGCAGGAGTTGGAAATACATGAACAGAGCAAGAGAGAATTCGCTCACGCTTTCTACTTCCCAGGATAATGTCCATTCTTTCGGTTTGATACCATAAGCACCCTCGAAGTCATAGAGATATGATGCGAGGCGAGAAGCGCCTCGGGGGAGTACAGAGCGACACCATTCTCTGAGTTGAGAAGGTCCCGTTTGTTGGTAAAGAAACGAGCAAGCGAGCGGTTCCTACAGGATCAAATCAGATATAAAACCTGACCCGGTCGCTGGAATGGGAGCCAGTATAATAATAATTAAAGAAGTGTCACTCAGACAAAGAACTGGGCAAAGGACACGCCTACATATCTGGCTGCCCCATCGAGAAGTCCAGTGTCCAGGGCCCAGAGGCACTTTGCCAGTATTTACAAAGGGTCGCAGATTCCCGGTTCTTTAGCCTAGCCACTCTGCTTCGGAAAGTCCCACTGAAGACGCAAATGGCACCTCAAATATTTGCACACTTGTTATGGCAAATGGGATATAGGTATAGGATACCTACCTAGTAATCAGTCCAGCAGCGACGTGTGGGAATCCACGTTAGTTCTTGGAAAGTACAAGGTACCTACCAAATATGAACGTCGTATTTGGTACCTACCGAATTTCCACTCTAGCATCCTACAGTTTCCTCTGAAAATTTATATTTATTAATAAATTTAAAAAAACTGCAAGGAAATGTCATTTTTAAAGACAGTCCTAAAATTCTTATGACGTCCGAAACTGCTTTAGTGAAAATTGCACGCACACACCAACAGATATTGATATCTGTGTAAACCATTCAAGATTAGATTACCTGCCTATCACATCAAGCTGTTCCAGTCAGGGACAGCGGGTGCGAGACGAGTATGGGGTGGTTGGTAAGACCGGTAGGTAGGTAGATACCTCGAAGTCAGAAGTCATGGGAACTATACGGGCTTTATTTTTGCTTTTGGGAAAAGATGTACCTAGTTACTAACTTACGAACACATTGGCATACTCTTGACTCTTGACCTAGACGGCATTACCACGAAAAACCAACTGGTTAAGTCGTCAAACTACTGATTAGCCCAAAGAATGATAGAGGAATCAATAGTAAACAAATTAAAGAATCCAGAGAAGTTACTCTTTACTGTCATTTTTTTATCATCTACAATAATTATTTATGAAAATAAACTAAGCCGACAAAGAGACGATGACCTGAGACTGCCTCGGATCGCTTCGATAAGGGGAGTCCCCTCTACTTCCAAGAACCGTTCAGCCAAACAAATCCGCGCAAACTCGCTAGTCCTTTCTAACGGTTCGCAACCGCTGTACTTGACCGGCCCAAGGCTAGTGCACATTATCAAGGCCATCACAGCGTGACGTCACACATATCCCGTCTTTTCATAAAAGGTCGTGATGCTGCGAGGAGAATTCAGTATCAGTGATAGTGAGCGACAGTCAACATGAAGATACAAGTTGTGCTTTTCGTAGTCTGCGTGGTAAGTAACTATACTCACTTTCTATAGCTATTCCTGAACGAATGGTTTTTGAATAAAAAAACTTGAGGCGAGAAGTGGTTGGAAACCTACGCACCCTCCCTCCTTATATCTCCCATCAGGCTAGATAAAGGAGATTTAAGTATCTACTGCTTAACCCTTATAAAATAGAATGGCATTGACTTTTTGACTTTCAATCAGAAGTTATACCCTTCTTCATTTCATTAGTTCAGATTCTAAGAGTAAGTCTTGTCGAACAATATCTAAAGGCTAGATAGGTACCCATTAGGCTTCCACCCTCCCTAATCTCCAATGCAAGCTAAACCACCAGCAAACCGTCCATAAGGTAGTTACTGCACTAACCTTCAGTTATATTTGAGAGGGTCGACGAAAGCCCACACCTAAAGTCCTTAGCATTACACACTACAATAAACCTCCATAAACGGCGTCGAAAACATTCGGCCGGCGATCAGACTTGTGGCGGCATCTTAGACCATTCATCTAAAATGTCAAAACCAGTCACGAAGAAGAACTAATTCTTTTGTTTATAAACATTTAGGTTGCCTGGACGGAAGGGTTTAGAACTGCCAGGAAGACAGAAGAATCAACGGATAGCGTCAGCACCCCCTCTCCCCTTGCACCCAAAGACCCATGCTGCTACCCCCGCCCACCCCAAAAGCCACGCAGCCGAGGACTGAGTAAGCAAACGAAGAAGTGCTGCGAGTTCCCCGTTGCTGAGATATATGGTAAGTTTCCCAGCTTTCCATACAGGTTAATGGAAGAGAAGTGGAACAGGCATTAATTAAGCTGCCCGTCCACGGGTCCGAACGAACCGAACGAATCGAAGCTCCTTAATAATCGGAAGCGTCCGCGGCGGCCGAAGAATAGTGAGACGTTATGTATCCCACTATTCTTCGGCCGCCGCGGACGCTTCCGACCCTTCCGACGACGATTAGAAAAGTTCGATTCGTTCGGTTCCAACCATGTGGACGGGCAGCTTTACTCTACAGTGTCCCTGATTTGTTTAGTGTTGTCTTCAAGAATTTCTTATCATTAAAATAAAGTGAATTTTGTGCATTTTCAACTAGTTCTTTCATAATTCGTTATGGCTCAAAAAGTCACGAAAAAAAGTATATAAGTAAGTAACAATAAGAGATCTGAGTTGATGGAGTTGGCGTAAATACACCCCTTACAACCCTTAGGGTGCGTCCCACCATACGCGGTTACCGTTAAACTAAAGTTAAATTCCAATTATTGCACGGTAAAAACCGAATTTAACTGGAGTTTAAAAATTAACCGAGTATGGTGGGACGCATCCAGACGTTCTTCGCGCAATATCTAAATAATTTCTCGAACAGACTGAACAAGGCATGAATTAGAGTAACCGGAAATTGAACCTGTTTTTTTACAGAAAAATTCTACGAAGATCTGAACACATGCAAAGAGAACCGCAAAAAGGAGCAAGCAGAGAAGACAAGCACAACTACAGATGCTACGACGAACTCTGCCGTCACGGAGGACACTACTACAGTGGAAGAGGACCCAGCAAGTAACGAGTCTGATGCGGTTTTCGATGCCTTAGAACCTGATGAAACTGAATTTGAACTTAAGGAAAAAGAAGTCGAAGTCACCACAACTTCAGCACAGCCCGAGAAAGAAGGAAAACAAGGCAGCCGTCACGGAGGTAAAAGAGAAAAAGGTGAGAAAAGAATGCACAGACCTGTGCCTCAAACCATTAGAGCTTAGAGTGTCCCTAGTCAGTCTTCTGCGGTTTCTCTCACACCAACAGGAAATAATTAAAAAGTAACATTTTTCCGTGACATTTTTTTAAGCCCCCAATTTACTGGAAATAACTAACAATGAAAAGACTGTACTTAGGTACTTGTATCTGAATCTGAGACAGGCGACAAGAATTCGATCTTTAATGACTTTATCTCTGAAGAATAACCTCCCTGATTGCACGGTTTTCTCCTTGCAGGAAAATGCGGAAAACATCACGGTGGACACGGTTGCGGGGTAAGTTGGGATAAACATTTGCTTCCAGGGCATAACCCTTCGTATCCAAAGGTGGGTTTTCACTGCCTAACTAAATTCATCACAACGAATAACATCGCAATAAATGAGAAAGAAAAAACCCTGAAATACTTCCAAAGAAACAGGTAGCTTTTCCCACATAGAAAAAATCGGCACACCTGTCACATATCTACCTACGGGTTTTAATCTTTTCTTCCGTGTTTCAGAAATGCATCAAGGAAGCCATGGAGAAGCAAGGATGGGTAAGTCAATACACAGATGTTTCTGATTTTCTGATATTTGACTTTAGAGATATTATACATATATAGTACTATATGGTACTAACAGTCCATCCCAAAGACGCAGGTGTCACTGAGCAGAAACTGATGTGAGGTTGGTCGAAACTGACAAGTCCGTCAGACACCTATGATGCTAAACTGCCGACAGAAAATTTGCTGGTCTCGGGGCATGAACCCGGGACCTCCGTTTAGACAGTTGAGCGTGGACCCTTCTAAAGAACGGAAGCTAAAACTACACTTTTGGTTTTCTTACAGTCCGAGAATGGAACCATAAACTGGGACGCGATTCTTAAAAGCACTCAAGAAGTCAGCGGTAAACAAGCTGACGAATGGAGGACGGCTGTCACAGGTGCTATTGCCACTTGCAGCAAGATCCCAACTCCAACCACGGATGGCCTTCAAGGGAAACATCACGGCAAACATCACGCACGATGCTTCAGCCCCGAAAAACACGCCTGGAGGTGTATGGTCAACAACGCCATTATGGTAAGTCTATGGTAATCTTGGTCGTTACTTATTTGGGAACGATTATAAATGAGCAAGTCCCATGATCAGTTCATTGAGGCACATCGAATGGAAGGCGTCACGAAATAGCGAAATCATAATGTTGGTACATACGTATCCTCACCGTGGTAATGTGACGAAGTACCTGCAGAAATATAATTACGATTTCTTGTGCTTTCAGAAATGCCCTAATTTCCCGGAAAATAGTAAGTGGAATTCTTTTTTTTTCAGTTTGATAAAGTAGTTATTATAACCTGCAGAGGTGAAACTTTATACTATGAGCAGCACTGTACCGAATCCTGAGCTGAAGTTCATAGACAGCAACCCTAACAAACTGTTATGCTTCAAATCAAAGGGAATAAAATCTTTGAAGGAGAGGAAACCCCGCTCTTTAATCAAGTTAGGCTGAATTTCACCACTTTCCGATAGTGTCTTTTAACGAGAGGATTTAACGAAAGGATTTACGTTATCGTATGTTTAGCTTACGACAAGTGCGATCGCAGAGAAACAAGTGCAAGCGCAAGGCATTTAGTTTATTTAGGTTATAGACACTATCGGAAAGTGGTGAAATTCAGCCTTAAACTAACCAACTAACGGTAGGTTCGACGATCGTCATTTAGGTGTCAACTGACCAGAGCCGGGTATGAAGTCGGTGAAATAGTATGTAAAAACCATCTGTTAGGTATAATCGAGAATCGCCGAACCAACCTTAGTGAAGTTACAGGAGCTAACATAGTGTCTATAAAACTAATTTAGTTTACACTGTTAAGTGTTTGTAAACAATCCTCGCATCCTTAATCTCGTCTTAAATATCCACTTATTATTTCTCAGACGAATACTGCGTCCAACTGCGAGAGGCTCACGACAAATGCATGAAGGAAGGAGCGGGGCAGTTTCATTGGTGTCGTCGGAACTCAGGCGATAAACCTAAAATGTAACTAGCCCAAAAGAAGCGATGAACCCACCGAAACGTGCGCTAATTACCAGATATCTGTCCGCACAACTCCAGCAATCCAGTATTGTGGGACGACGAAACAAAGCGCCTGATGATGTGAAGATGCATTGCAGAATCTGTTCAGCGGTTCGCCAGTAAGCGCTCAAACGAGTCTGAGTGAGGAACGTCACATGCAAACGGAGCAACAACAACAGTAGATCTTACGTACAAGGATCTAATTTGTTTTCCTTTCAATAATAATTATTGTCACAAATAAAAGTATTTTTTTCATTCAAAATAAAAATTACCAATTATTTTCCACAGAAGAGTAAAAAATATTGTCGTAGTATTAGTTCAAGACAAGGGAGTTGGGCTCGAAGTTCTGGAGATTGTGCCACATCAAATCTGAAGACGTTTGGAAACAGCTATACACATCCAAAACATTTTTCGAAACTACCAAGTTTATTGTAAAATTAGGAATCACATTTTGATACGCTTAATTCGCAACCACTGATACAATGCGAGAAGCGAAATAGTGGTAAAAATAAATAATTAAAATAATAGGTCATATACTTGAGAATATAACCGTACTTGCGTGAGTTGGCGAACAGCTTCTCCTCCCTTTCCCATTTAAAGGAATGCTCCAAAGGCAAACGTCCTCTTTATCGAATCCCAGTAATAGCGCTCCCAGTTCTCTCTCGTTCTTTCTAATTCTCTGAAAAGTGAAAATAACGACTACTTAATCACCGTTCAGTTTTTCATGCATTCGTGCCATTCCTGGTCTGAAAAACATTACTTCTACATTCTATTGAAGCAACTGGAATGTCCAGCATTTCATATTGTTACATAATAATTTATAGGAGGATAATCAGTAGAGAGAAAACTATCTTTTTTTATCGAGAGGAATGGCGAATTTCGATGACTTTCTGACCCCATACATGTCACATGTCCACTTGAAACTGTTGAATATTCATTTGTTCTGATTACAATACATCTTTTTAACGCCAAAAACGTGGTGACCAAGTTGTGATTTTACGATCAAGTAATTATTGTATGACGTCATGTATTCAGAAGTAACCTCACTGAACACTTACGATGCAGGTAGCCCCGTCTGTCGGAGGAAGAGTTCAGTGTGGTCGGTCTCTTCCTTGATCTCCATGGTTACGGTAGAGAAGACGCCTTCAGGCCATCCCTTTACGCGCCATTTTTGGACAATTCTCCGGTTGGGTACCAGCTCTATGAACTCCCCGACGATATTCCCGCCGAGAAGTTCAAATTTACCACCCGGGCGTACATCGAGCTTAGCAGGGTTATGTGTAAAAGCTGAGACAAGCTGAAACGTAAAACGGCTATTTAAAGTCAAATGTAGAAAAAGCTTAAATGAGCGAACTAGAAATGACCAACAAATCGAAAAGATGGAACACATTTTGTGATCAGCCACACACTCTCCTAATATTCCCGCTAACTGATAGCAATGTCCTGCGACAAGGGTGAATTCTCTTGCATACCCTTCAGCAATAAGATCCCCGTAGCATCCCTCTAGACCTATTCCGGATCTGTTACCGAAAGGTTAACGATAAGATAACGGCGAAGTGGTGTAGTTTTAGCGTTAAGAGCTCAACGCGTAATTAACGACCGAAGATCCGGAATAGACCTACTGCTCTAAGACCCTTGCCACACACACACAAAAGTGCTGAATCTTACTTCTGTGACGGTGAGCGCGTTATACAACTCCGAAGCTGTACACTGGAATTTCTGAGACAGATCAAGGGTTGACAACTCCAACTTAATTCCGCCGCTTTGCTTCCCTCCCGAGCCAGCGCCAGGCTTCTCATTCATCTGCATCTTAGACTCCATACCAGCTGACAAGTTGTTCATCGCGACACTTCCTTTTCCATTGTCTTCACCCTTCTTTGGCAAAATCATCCCCTGTGCAAATTCTGAAAATAAAGTATCACATTTATCAATAGAGCTGCCTTCAGTGGTGCAGTGAAAGAAACTTATCAGGAGGTCTACAGTTCAAATCTAGATGCTGCAATGGCTGATAAATAGCCTTCAATATAAGCGCGTTTCAGCTTACTGGGAACAGTTATCTGCCCACAACCAATCTAATGGGTATCAACGGAATAGAGAAGCAGTCTGTGCGTGCATATTAAACTGCAGACGCGAAGCATTATTTATATTCATTCACTAGTTCTCTAAGGTCATTTCTAGATCTACTGATAGGCGACAGGGTTATGTACCTACCTTCTCTAAGACTCTTGATATATTTTTGCAGTTGCTCCCGGATTTTATCCCTACTGTGAGCGTAGAGAAGTTCTTTCATAGTTTGAGCCTCGGACGTTTTTTCATTTACGCTGATGTTTACTTCAATTTCATGCAAATCATTTTCCTCGCTTAGATTAGGTATCACCATCTTCCCCGTCACGTAATCATCGGCACCCTTGATCTTTCCTTTCCACTTAAAGGTTAACTCCCACTCATAAAAGAATATTAATTTCCCCTTTCGGTTGTTGGCATTAGCTTCGCCCTCCATTTTTTCCACTTCTGTAATTCTAACTTTAAACAAGTCATGCAGTATCTTATAGTCCGTGAAGATTTCTTTAAATTTGCTTTTGGACCACGCATCGGCGTTCTTTTCCGTCCAGTGCCAATTGTTGACGTTAACAGCATCCGGGCGCTCTTCGACAATCCATCTGGGATCACCTTCACCCCACTTCGCCATTGTGTTCTGGAAGATAAAAGCAGGAGTTAGGGAGTGACCTCACTACAGCCGCATCCCAAGACCAAACTCTTTCGTCTGTGATTACTTCATGGTCGAATTTAGCAGCACCCCTTTACTGGCAGAATCCACAAGATAAACATGATGCTAGGCTAGCTCTAGTGATACTTTAAAAATGCTCTCTTAGGTCATTCTTTACTACAGCAGAAACAGCAGGAATTGGAAAATATCCTCGTCATGGACAATGTCAACCCAACTTTTCATAAATATTGAATAGCAGCGTGAGGGCAACTTGTGGAACAAGGTAAGGTTAGACACGACGAGAAGTTTTAGTCTCAAAATCACATACCACACTATTCACAAAGCAACCCCTCAGACGGAGATCACTACTTGATATCTAACAGGACCGTGACGGAACCAAACGGTCAGCCTTTGCCAGTAGTTTTCAGACCAGAAAATTCCAGAATGTTCTTCCCAACGAGGAAAGGTCCCACGCGTGCGTACAAAAACTGTGGGACAAATGTATTGAAAATTACCTTGATCTTTCCTGTAAAAACTCCTGTGCAATTAATTATTAAAGAGATGCAATCGGAATGCTTAGAGATAAAGCACGAAATAAAGTTCTTCCTCACTTTCACTTGATTGCTCGGTAGTTGGTTTGGTCAGGCTAATTTTTCTGAAGGTAAACACTCGATGCGGGAAATTTGTCGCGGTATTACATATCGATACAGTATCTCGATTGACTGATTTCAGGTTTATTCGAAAAAAACGCGGGAAAATATTTTCATAACATTTACAACAAAAACTTAAAATAAATTATATACTGAAAATAAATTTTAGATAATTTATAATTACAACATCTAATAAACACAGCCTTTACAGGCAAAATTACAAATTGAATGTAGAAATTAAAAAGTTTATCTGTGGTATGCTGTATTCGAACGTTTTTGTTTTGTTTTCTAATTGTGACTTTTTGCTTTTGAAAGTGAATTTTTGGTAATATGGCTTGTTCTGATAAAAATATTCTGGTTTAAGCGATAAAATACGGGACGCAGCTAAAAATGGAACCGTACCCTCCTGCATGGATACGACCGGACAAGACAGACTAATCAGGTATGCCCGCCTTCTCACTTCTCAGCACTAAACGGGGAACTCACTTGACGATTGAAGTAAATGTTAGTGTTAATTCTCTCTCCAACATTGTGGTTAGCCATAATTTTTCTGCCTAGGCGCTGGACACTCTATAGTCGTCTTTGAACAGAATGTCACACGGTGTCTGTTTATGTATAAAAAGCACCTGACGATGCGCCATGTGCTTGTCACGTGATAATATGCATCAGATCTTGCTTAACTCTTCCACATCGCAAGCCAAAACTTAAAACCTTGAGAGTTTTCCCTCTGTTCAGATACCAGCTAGAGATGACTGTCTACTTGCACCCTGAGTGAATTTTAAAACTCCTGGTACTCGGATTTATATCCAAGACCTCAGTTGTGCGAGCATAGGTAAATGTACACTTCCAATCTAAGCGACCGTGACCTTAGACGGCGCCATGCTACGCCGTGCTTACCATGAATTTATTGATAGGTAAGACTCCGGCCGCCCTCGCTTCCATCCCCGCCGGTCCTAACGTAAATTACTTTTGTGATACGTTGCAGATCCACCCTGGTTAGCTAAGGTTAAGCAGATAGACCATGGAGCCCTGACAGGCAGCCTGGTGCGTATCCCCTTCATGTACGGCGACTTCCCCTCAGGCAGCGTGATGGCGGCAGCTACGTAACGGGAAGGCCGCTGCAACGCAAACCCTCAGCATGGCCAGGTATGTATAGAACATGTTCATACAGTCGTGCTGACGCTTCACTACTAATTAGGGTTGGCCACTACTTTGGATTAGGGGTAAATGCGTCTGGCATCGAAGTGGTTTTTTATGGCCATTTTTTGAGTAAGCTGCTCGATATTTATTTGTTCTGAAATACCTATACGTGACAGGTATAATGGGAGAATCTAATTAACTGTCCTGATTTTTCGATCGAGTTTCCATAATAAAAATCAGAACTATAATAATTAATTTGTTTCTGATTCTCTCTGTCAAAACTGGTAGGTAAATTGGTATCCAACATAGTTTCCTAACAAAATGGATATTAAAATTTCAACAAACAGCGAACAATCCGCTTACGACGCGGCGGAATGTACATTTGCTATTTGTTTACGTTTATTCCGACCATTTTTTGAGGACACCGCTGGATGTTCTGAAATATAATATGTCAGAAACAAACTGGCTGTGTTGTGATTATGTAGTCGAGTGATTTTTGTCAATAAAAAATTTGTCTCGAAATCTTAAAACACAACATACCTAGCCAGTTAATTTCGGACGTTAAAAATAATAAAAAGAATTTCAGAATATTTTAAATATCGAACGGTGTCCTAAAAAAATGGCCGAAAAAAACATAAACCAATACAATTGTGTGCATGGTCGCTTTACTTAACCTGAGGATCGCCGGATCGGCACTTACCTATAGTGCTTTCTATTTGCACCAGAGTGATGCGTCCCTAATGCTTCTCACCAGATCTTGTTGGGGGGGGGGGGGGGGGGCTAATAATCAATCCTTACTTCCCATATGATGGGTATAAAAACATACCAAGTAGGTACCTACTTACATGTTGTGATCGAACAAAAAATTAATTTTGGGAGTTTGGGTTTCCCATGATCGTGGAGGTCCCCCGAGTCCAAAAAAGTTTTTGGAAACCTGCTCTCTACCGGTCGCTTACTTAACATCAGAATAAAACTACTAAAATCTAAAGTAATAGGTAATACCTACTTGAATTGACCTGTGATAATATTTTTCTGTTTTAACGCCGTTTAACCGATTTCAATTCGTGGTTCCTCTTCCTGCATGGAACTCCAGTTTCAAGAATCGCATATTCAAGCTTAAAGACCTTTATATTCCGCAACATCTCTGTCTTCATATTTAACGGATCAAGATGATTGTCGGTTGTGTGTGTGCGTCATATAAATAACTTGTGTGGCTGAGTCGGGGCCTGGCTGCGCCACTGCGGCCACCATTAATGCGGACGTTGATATGGATCTCCACGTTGAGCAGGGGAGCGTCAGGGACTCAGGGGAACGTGCTGAAGGATTCAACAGCAACGAGCCTGCCGGGAACAAAGGCAAAAACTTGGATACAAATTGAAAAAGAGAGAATCCCCCTCGCACCCTAAATATCGCAGCTTGATGGCGTCCGCCAGTGTTAAGACTACCGAAGGCTAGCTTTTTGCATCTTATTGCTGATAATCTACACTTCAGCAGGGGCGGGCCCCCTTCCTCCTGGCCCCATTTATGTTTCGCCTATGTTCTATCAATAGAGGTTGTTGCCTTTTTAGGGTGGGTCGGCGCATGCTCCCTGTGGCCCTGCGAGGCTGTTCACATAAGAGAGCTCCACAGGGTTCCCTGGAGTTAATGGGCATTGTCCCGGACACAATGGCGATGTTTCAATAGCGAAATGTAGTGGCAAGTCAACAGGGCCTATTACTGTTACCACAGCAACAGCACAGCTGCCGTGTACTGGCCCCCCCGGCGGTCAGGCTAGACCTCCAACAGTCACTTCAAGTGCCTACTTCTCTCTCCAACTCCAATGTTGAAAAATCAGATGCACTGCTTACAACGTCTTAATTACTATAGTCTTTCAGCCCGGAAAAAAAGGAAGGTTATTATGGCTTGAGCCAACTGTTACTTCTGTAGTGTGAACTTCACCAGGTTGAGACAGCTACCCCAAGATGAGCATAAATTGTAGGAATACTTTATTTTGATAGAGTGTCCTCGCTTTTGCTCACTATTGTATAGAAGTTTTTTTTACCGAACTGATACAGATCTAAAATATACGGGATTGTTACTCTTCTGGCCAGACTCATGTGCAGAGCAATCTTCATGATGACTCATTAGAGGGTGGGTAGGAAAAATGAGAAAACCTCCGCTACTTCATTTATTTTCCTTGGCGGTAGGGGGGGGGGGTGTGTTTACCCCCTCCAGGTCACTTTTTAAACGAGGTACAGAACCCTGGTAAGCTGAGTAAGTTATCAGTTAGGGGCTATTGTAGTTCAGCAATTAGTTCTCAACACACTGAGTTACCTAACTCTGTCATCGTTGCTATTTTATGTCATTGTAGAGTCTGCCTTTCATTTATCGGAGTTTATTAATTTTAACATAAAATATCCGTTCTTCATACTTATAAACAGCCATGCATTTACCGCTACTATATTAAAATTTAAAATCTTGTACCTATGTAAGTAATACATAAAACACCATTTTCCTTAAAACGTAACCTATACTTTTACTTGTACACGTATCCCGTTCTCATTAGACACCCGTCACGAACTAGGCACCGCAAAGGTTGAAGAGAAATTTTCGCCGAGATAGCTGCTATCTCACTAAGAATCAGTGTGTTCTGCCTCTAGCTAGTAGGTACGACAAAACCTTTCTCACTGTGACTTTATGACTATATGTTTGGGTGAGACACAGGGCTACCTCATTCTCTCGGTCTCTTGTAAACCTGTCTAATCGCTATTTTACCACACCACCAGTAGAAGTATAGTTGCCTCGTCATTGTTAGGAGACAGGAGCATAGGTCCGTTAATGTTCTAAACAAAAATCAAGTAATTATTGATTTTGATGTCATAAAAGGGTTTCAGATGACCGATTAAAGAGGAAGAAAAAAGCTTAAATTCCCGTATTCCCCACTGGCCCTGGACATCAGGACAGATTGACAGAAACGCGGGCTGCATTGTGAGCAGTTGTCTAACCCCCTCCCCCATCACCACCACCAACGAAATTACACCCATCAGGTCGTTACGCACGCCTGCATCCCAATCAGCAATGCTGACGACCCCCGGCTGAGCTCCCTTTTGTATTTTGCCCCTAGCCCCTCTTTCCACCGTTTCTATACTGTGCGATCCACTCTCTTTTAGCTTTGTATAACATTTTTCTAATGGAATTTAAATTACGTTAGAGATAGGTACAGCCTACAATATTTCCTTTCTACTGTTTTGGTCAGTCTCTTATCAAGTTATCAGCCAAGACGGCCGACAGTGACTGGGCCTTATAATGAATAGTAGTAGGTAATCCCTGAGTTTAAAACCCATTTACAAAGTAGTTCATTGCTTCCAATTATCGTGGATTAGCCGTTCATCCTTATGTGTTGTATGGGTGTATTGTGTCTGCTCTTGTCCAGCGTATAAATCATAGCTAGCTTCTTCTTCTTGGTTCTCACAGTCAAGACAGACGTTTTGGTTCCCATGTCTATGCAACAGACTTCTAACATGGTCTTGGATTTCTGTCACTCTCAGTCTTAGTGCAGCCGAGGGGTTAACCACTCGTTGGGAATCACTGGAAATCTTTATGAAATCTCAGGGAATCTTGGAATTTTTTGGAGTGGTTACTCCTTCGGGGTTCATCTTTCTATGAACATCGTTGGGAATCTTTGGAAATCTTTATGGAATCTCAGTGGAATCTCAAGGAATCTCTGGAGTGGTTATACCCCCT
Organism: Mesopsocus fuscifrons; assembly: GCA_950004255.1. Classification (NCBI taxonomy): domain Eukaryota; kingdom Metazoa; phylum Arthropoda; class Insecta; order Psocodea; family Mesopsocidae; genus Mesopsocus; species Mesopsocus fuscifrons. Next base: position 16,224,798 of record OX465373.1, on the reverse strand, counting down.
CGAGTGCAGCTTTCTGGTGCGCATTCGTTTGACCGAATTTAGTAAAGCCTTGTTATCTTCTGAATTATTAATTTTAAACTTCCAGTCCTCCAGACGTTCCGAGTTGCCGCGTTAACTCCTTTATAAATAAGGGTCAGTGTTCTTGCTGGAAAACAGTTACAACTTCCTTCCCTGTATGTTTCGTTAAAATACGATGACTGTTGATAACATCCTGTTCTCACCTTGATGTACCTCTGCCGATCTTGCGAGTGCTTGGCGCCACTCTGACGATTTAGTGGGGAGCTCACTGCCTGCGTGTGTTGGCCCCTTATGCTGAGCCAATAGTAATGCAGCTGTCAAGAAGAGCAATTGAACACACCACTACCACTCTATTCGACCCTACCTCTTTTATTATTACTCACCATGAATTGCAACTTCGATTGAAAGGAAATAAACACAAGTCTTCCCATAATTATAACTCTTAACCTAAAAATACAATGGAAAAAATGGTATGATTTAGTGTTTGTAGTGCTAGTGGATATGCAAGTCACTGCAGATCATGACAGTGTAATGCGGTGTTGTGACAGCTATACTCTAGCTAGCAGCGAGAGCACGCTGCACTACCAACACTTGCGATCATTTTCACAGGTTCACTGCTTGTTATTAAGAGACTATGGCGAAAAAAAATCGTGTTAATTCTTAGTCGGTCGGCACCATCCTTTCGTTCTAAAATTATTGTCGCCTTTAATTTTCTCAGATTTATTTCGTCTGTAGCAGAGATTTCCCTTCTCTTCCCTTCTTCATCGGGTTTAGTTGCAACTCCTCCTCCACAGTTGCGTCGGCGCGGCTTCCGCATGCATATAGGTTCTCAGCCTTAAGATTTTTCTATAATTCTTTCTTCCGCTGCTACTCCTGGTCTCAGGGTGAAGATGTCCTTTCGAGAAGTGAGCACTTTTAAAACTCATTGGAACTATCAGTAGTAGAAATAGTGCACCTTTTTCAAAAGTGAGCCACTTCTCGAAGAGGCATGATCGCCGGCCCGTCATCTCTTTGGTCGTGTCGGTCGTGTGTTTGGCATGCGTAACTTTTCCGAAAACAACTACTTTCACCCGAGAATGTGTCGTAAAGGTCATCAACCATCGTTGTGTATAATAGAGACTTACAAACCAAACAAGCTTTTATGAATCAGAAAAATTATATTTGTCATTACATTTGTAGGTATGTGAGCTACAATATAGTAAGAGTCTTCTATGATCATTTGTGGAGGAAAAGAGGAAACTGCCATTTAACCTACATCTCGATATAGCCCCTTAAATGGCGTTAAGAGCAGGGAAAGCCATCACAAACCAGTGAGCTCGAACTAGAGATGCATAGAAGGCTGCTCGTTACCCACCAGCTTATCATTGCTCCGATCGCCAGCAAGCTTTGTCCAGCCAGGATTCTACCTATAACAAGGCGCTTTCAGGTCTTCCACTCTTTCAGCTCTTGTTGGCTGTGAGGAGAATGCCATCATACCTGATGGCAGCTCAGGCACCCGTTCTCACACCAGCCATGCCAGCCTTTCCGTCCTTTGTCAATGAGTTGTGCGATGAGTTGTGCTGATAACCTCTTCATGTTTCACGGTTGTTTGCTTATTGCTTCTGTGCTTCTGTATGAGGACATGGGGGGACAAATAATATGTTATATCCGTGGGTATGACTATGAGTCCGATTTGTTGTGATACGAAAATGTTGTTTGTCACTTTTTAAAATCCGACTAAAGCGGATTTTTTTGTTGATTCCAATACTTCGACGATGTACCTACAAAAATCACAATGCAATAATTTATAATTAAGGGTCCGCTATACCTGACGATGCATTTTTTGCCGCCCATAAGATTAACATTGCGAGCGGCGATTCATTTTCAAGGTTTACCCTTGGTTGGAAAGACACAACATTTTGCCTGTACCTAGCCCTAAAAATGTTCTAGGGAGTGTTCGAAGCAGATTTCCCATTTTTTACTGGTTTTCGAGATACAGCACTTTTCTTGAGGTATGCGATGCTAGCATTTGCAAAACAGTTTCAATAAAAGAAACCAGTGAGAAATTGGGAAATCTGCTTCGAACACGTAATAGAACATTGTTAGGGCTAGGTACAGGCAAAATTTTGTGTCTTTCTAACCAAGGGTAAACCTTGAAAATGAATCGCCGCTCGCAATGTTAATCTTATGGGCGGCAAAAAATGCATCGTCAGGTATAGCGTCCTCTTAATTTTCCAGTGAACTTTATTGTACACCAGTATACCTACAGCTTTTAAATTCATGGAGGGTGTAGACGCTGTTACTGGGGAGGAGCTGTCTGTAGAAAGTGACATGATTGAGGGGAATCCGGGGCTTGGTGGAGTTGTGGGGGGGGGGGGGGGGGGGGTGGATATTGACAGGTTGGAGGGTCTGCTGACAAGGGTTCCGCATCTTTCTAATTCCTGCTGTTTAATCACGATCAGGCACTCCGTGTCTTCAACTTCGCTTCGAGCAACTTGAGTGGACTTTAACGGCTCTTCAGTGTGACGAGCGTGTCTTAAGTATCTCCTCTGATTGCTGATTTTTTTCAAATCTATTTTCAAATGCCTTGCTGCAGACTGGTACAAGAAGCGCCCCGGTTTCTCAGTGCGTGCTCTGCTCCAGGTTGTCCGGCTACAGTGTCTGTCAGTATTATTCTTCGTGAAGGGAGGTTTTGTAATTATTGGATCCGCTCCAGCTAAACCTTTTGATGACCATAAGGAAAGTGCACGTGCAACCAAGGGCGGTTCCAGACCAAATTTTTGGGGACAGACAAATTTCAATATTTTGCAAGAATTTTCAGAAAATTGTTAGCATGTTGGAGCACACCGTCATGTCTCTCTAGCCATCTTGTTTCATACAAATGGGTTAGTTGACATCCTAGTTGACCCCAAAGAAGTTTTCAGCACGTGCCTGGTTTCTTTTTGAGAAGGAAAAGAATTTTGGAACAATTATTATTTTTAGCTTGTAGTTTTGCAGGCTTGAGGGAGGGGTAATTTCCCCCTTTCCCCCTTCTGATTGTGCCTTTACTCTGTCTCACGGTTGCAGAAAATTATAGTAGTGGTAGGTTTATCTGATATTCATGCCTGTACTAGAATTAGATTAAAAATGGTTAACGGCTGCTATACCATGCAAACCATAGCAATTGAATCAAATGGTGACACACAAAAATGCTGTAATCTCCATAGAAATCCTATTATTGAGCATTTTTGCGTTACCAACAATGGTGGTGGAGTGGTAGATTTGAGGGCTTCGTGAATGGATGGAAAGGAATAAACAGACCATTGTCTGGTTCGCCTCAGGTGCGAGGTGTACCACAATCCCATTGCTGGGCTTTTGTCGCCATTATACAAAGCTCGGGTGTCGCACTGTCGCAGTGAGCCATCTCGGGTTCGAGGCTCGAATGACTGTTGTTACAACCCTGGGACCTTGTTATCCTGGTCACTGCTGCATAATCAAATTACCGAAACTGTCATGCTCAGATTGATATGCCGATATCCTGACTGGTCCCAGGGGCAGCCCTCAGCAGATGCCTCACGCCTCTGTTCTTTCTTTCACTATCTTATAGTCTGAAAAATCCTTCTGAAAAACCACGATATCTGACTGGTTTTCGCTCTTCATACTGTTGTGACTTTATAACGTAGTTGGCGGCCTGGCGGGACACCATTTTCCTGGGGGAAGGGGGGGGGGGAGAGGGTGGGGATTCGTGCCCTCCGTTACGATTTGAAGAGATTTTTACTTACTCAAAAACGGAGTGTATTGAGGGACGTATATTAAGTGATTATGAAAGTTTGGGGTTACCCGTGGCCCTACGGAGGTCCCCTGAAACCGTAAAGGTTTTTTGCGAAATGAGTGTGCCTGTGTGCCTGTCCGTCTAACTGACCAACATATTGAAACTGAAATGAAGCAGATCAGTCACCGAGTTATTAAAACAGAAAGACAACTGGCACAGTCTATTGACTGTACCTATATTCTGTCGTGAACCTTTGAAACGTAAGATTCTCAGTTTTAGTTGGCGGTTTTCAAGTTTTGTACAAGTGGGTTGGCACAGCTCCAGAAATCGGGTGGACATTTTATAATAACAGATTTTTTTAACTCAGGACCATAGGAAATTTATAATCACAAAATCGAAATTTCCGCGATCACGAAAGTAAAAAAAAAAAGAAAAAAGAAAGGATTTGAGCATCTGGCTCGTTCCAACACTTCTTGTCTATATGGCACATTTTGTCAGTTTTTTCTCCCGCGCCCGACCATTCTGGAACTCTTTTGAAGATGGCTGCTGATGTTCTATCCAAGATGGCGGATCGCTGGGTCGGTATTGTGCGCGGGTAATGACGTGTGAACGGGTCGGCAACGATACTTGATGCCACCCTGCCTCCCCTCGCTCCCCAGAGCACCCTCCTAATCCTATTCTCTCTCAAGAGGGTGTTAAACCATCATTTGGAAAGCGACGCATTTGGATCCCTCTCCCTTCCGGCTGTAGAGCCGGCTGCTGCTGCAATTGACGCATTGATTACCGTTTATTTGACGGATATTATTTCTTTTCTCGTTGTCACATTGGCATCGTGGTAACTGAATCAATCTACTTCAACGGTTTTCATTTGATGTTGATTAATGGTGAAATTCATTCTTAGATCATTCATTATATCAAAGAGAAATACCTACTCTTTTAACCCTGGACTCAAAATCAAAGTTGTCTGAGGTTAGCGAAGAACAGAAAATTTGGAGGAAAAGTAAAATTTGATTTCACCCCTCCACGAAAGGTGTTATTATTATTAATCAAAAGACAATGCACACTAAAATATTATCAAAATAAAGGATTGCCGCGTGAGCCATGCCCTCCGTCCCCCCCAAAATATTGGATGGTGAGGCCACCCAAAGGAACTCTGCGGTGTTTTACGCCTGCTTACCAAATTTGATCGAAAAAGGTTGAATGTTAGCTGACTCTAGCTCTCTGAGCATCCCCATGATTCCCTCGTAGGTTTAGGTGCATACTTGTTTACCTACGTTTCGTAAAAAAACTCATTTTTGGGGGGTTAGGGATCTCTAAAGCACTTCAGCAGTAATTACAATGCTTTTGTTTATAAGTAGGTGGGAAATAAAAATTCTTTATTTTGAATGCGAATCTTATTATTCAAGAATGAAGTGTCCATATGTGCATTTACAGCAATATTTAGCCATCTGGCAATATGATGAAAACTCGGTGTATTGTAATGGCCGCTACTGAAGGGAAACTCCCTTTTGCGTCACCGGGTTCTCAAACGAGGGGAGTGAGATTCAGCCCCTGCTCATTTTACAAATGGCACCGAACTGGAGGCCCCTTTATCAGCTTTGACACCCTTTATTGTTCGGTTACGTTGTGTAGTCAATGTGCTGGATGATTTATACATAACAGGCATTATGAAAATTCCGAGGGGTTCACCACTCCATGCAGGAATCTCGTTAGGAATCTCGTTGGGAATCATTGGAAATCTTTATGAAATCTCAGGGAATCATAGAATTCTTTGGAGTGGTTACCCCTCTGGGGTTCATCTTTCTATGAATATCGTTGGGAATCTTTGGAAATCTTTATGGAATCTCAGTGGAATCTCAAGGAATCTCTGGAGTGGTTACTCATGTAACGACAGTGGTCATCATAGGATTTAACTTCCTTGAACTTCATTCGTCAATTAGTTGTTTTCATTTTTTGAACACTAACGGGCATATTTCTCACATACAATAGTAAACCTCTTTCAAACGATCTGAATACAAATTAAATGAGAAAAAATTTCTTATTGCTTGATGTACCTGGAACCAGAAATTCAGTGAGCTTTTGTGAAAAACAAAGTTACATAATGCCAGCATGGGAATAGGTACTATAACATAATACAAGTGTAAATCACACTTTTAACGGGCAATCAAAGTTATGCCTGAATTGTTTTATTTGCCATAAAAACTTGACAAAATCAATTTCCTCCCAGTCTCACTTGCTGGATTTTTCCTTGCATGCATGGTTTTCTGGAATCACTGTAAATTATTTTTTACTATTTCTTCATATTGAGTAATCACTTTAGAGGTCGAATTTCGAATAGGTTGATTGTAGTAGTATAAGTTAACCAGGAGTGGTAAAACGCGTTTAACGAGGCTCTGCAAGTGATTCGACTGTAGTAAGGACGAGGCATCATACTATACCCATAATGTTGGTGCATAGACTGACATGTATGTGTGAGCTCTTTATATTCTAAATAGCGTGGACATGCACCGGAAATAATTCGCTGAATCTGCCCCTGGTCGGTTTCCGCGGGGAATATAACCGAACTGAAATGGTGTTCGTTTGTAATTTCCGGTCGTAGTGTATGAGATGAGGTTCAAGTCTCGTAGCAACACGACGCTGATCCACCTCTATTTTCAGCCTCTCTGTTTAATGTCTCTGTCCCTATGGTGAATGAGCTGACTTTTGCCTGTGAGCAGCACATTTAAGAAAAGCGTAGAAACTCGAAAATATTCCAGAAATGGCTGTGTTAAAAAACTCCACGGAAGGTTTGTATGGATTTGCGTTAAGGAACATTATCAAGGGAGCCCGGGAGAGCACAAAAAAGGCAAAAAAAGCGGGGATTTGTGTGGGAGCTGGGGGTCGGTGGTGGAAGGTGCTTTTGTTTGCAGGCCGTCCCTATTGTGCTCCACCCTCAGCCCTCAGCCCTCCCCGCCTGCCTGCCTTGTCTCCTCCAAATGTCTCTTGCGCATTTGCGTAATTAGAGGGTCCCATTGTCGCCTGGCCATTGTGTGGGGTTGGAGATGTACCTACTTGCCTTACGTATACCTGACTGTTTCGCTTAGGAACCGCCCACGAGTGTTTGTTTTCGGGTAGCCTGGTCAAACTTCTGTGTTGCACATATTACAGCTGTTTAGTAATTACGAGACTTTTTTCTGAGTACTAGTGAAGACAAGGACTACAACTAGGTACATATCAAACTGTTGACACTGCGGAAATATTTCCAGGCGCTATTGTTTTGCCATTTTTTGACCTTTTTTGTTTTTGTTTCTTGCATGGTATTTTGATCGCAACGTACTGGTAATGCTTCAGAATTTTCCGACCCAATAGTCAGACCATTTGGCCCAAGGCATTGGTATACGACGGTGCCCATAAAGTGATAGTCTCAATAATTTCCTGAAGAAATGGGGAGCAGGTGAGGTATCCCGGGAATACACCCCCATGTATATAGGATCTATTATCGGGAATCGTATTCGATGGAGGGCAGTAATGATGCCCGCACGTTATTGTGCTGTCCGGGATATTGACTAAAAGTGACTGACGTAAGTCATAATAAATAGACACCCCCCCCCCCTCCCCCGTGGAATTTCCTTCTTTTTCGAGGAGCTCCATGATCCGCCTATGGCTTGGGACAGGGGGGAGCGTCAATCATTATAACAGCGAGCTGAGGGTGCTCGGTTCGCACGTGCCCCTGGAACTACCATTACCCCCCCCCCCCCCCCCCCCCCCCTTCCTACCCCACGGCCCGCTCCGTGCCTGTCGTCTCGCTAATGACTCTACGTGATCGTTGAAGCATTTTGCAACAAGGAAACAACTACAACAGGGTTAGATCTCATTGTCGGTTGAATGTTATGTTTTTTAGGTAGATTTCGAAGAAAAATCTACCTATTGTAGTCGTACCAGTAGTCTCACTTTTGAAAAATTTCTTCACAGTTATTCTTTTTATGACCCCTGGATCCCAAAACCACCATCAGTTCAAAAGTTTATATATATATATATATATATCTATCTATATATCTATCATTTTCACTTCCTTGTGAACACGCTAGCAGCCGTATTTTTGAAAAATAATTGGTTTTGACTATTTAATAAAATATAAGGGACTAAAATCTCGGTCGAGTTCGTTAATGGGGGAAATCGGACCAAGGGGGGGGGGGGGGGGGAAATGGGGGGACTTTTTCGAAATCTGGTTTTTTTGTCCATAACTCCCTTAATATTAAAACTAATGAAACGAAAATTTGTCTGAGGGTCGTCTAACAGTACTACCTACAACTTTTCTTAGTAACGTTTTTTGATCCCACCCTTAATGGTTGAATAGGGGTGGAAAAAGAGGGTTTTGCGCACAAAAAAATTCATAACTTGTGTCCTAGGGGTGTTATCGAGTTCTTTTGTTTTGTAATGTATTTGCCTCAATATTACCTACAACTTTTGGCTGAAAAAGTTTTTCGTCCGACGCACCGTTTAGGCAGGGGGGTGGGGGGTTGAATTTTCAAAACGTCATAACTCACTTATTTGGTGAGATATTGAGTTTTATCTTTTTGCTATGAGTTTCTATTAATAATATCTACAACTTTTGTCTGAAAAAGTTTTTTGTAAAATCACTTTCATTTTCTTGTTAAGGGGGTGGGGGGGGGGGGTGAAATTTCAAAACTCAATTCCTCCGTTTGTTATTGTGTTATCGAGTTCTTTTGTTTTGTAATGCATTTGCCTCAATATTACCTACAACTTTTGTCTGAACAAGTTTTTCGTCCGACGCACCGTTTAGGCAGGGGGTGGGGGGGTTGAATTTTCAAAACGTCATAACTCATTTATTTGGTGAGATATTGAGTTTATTCTTTTTGCTATGAGTTTCTATTAATAATATCTACAACTTTTGTCTGAAAAAGTTTTTTGTAAAATCACTTTCATTTTCTTGTTAAGGGGGGGGGGGGGGGTGAAATTTCAAAACTCAATTCCTCCGTTTGTTATTGTAGATAATGCAATTGGATCAACTGAAAATCTTCTTATCCGTCTTTCTAAATGATTTTAGACTGCTTTTAGTTGATGGAAGTAATCTTCGAAATCTACCTACGCCTTTCGGGGCTGCCGAAAGGGATTTTTTAATACTAACAGTTTGGAAAAACTTAACTGAAAATTAGTTCTGTAAAACTTTGATGGATAACAATATACAGGGAGTGTTCCACTTCTCTCTCCCGCAGGCTGCGGGAGGGGCAAAGAAGACTTGAACCGTTTGAACTGAAAAATTATGATTATTAGGAAAATGTGATAAAATAATGGAAAAATTCTTGTCTTACCTAAAAATCTTGATAATTATTAATAAAAGTTATTATTATATAATAAATTTTCACTATCCCTGTAGTATCAATAAGAGGGCAGTAGGTATCGTAAAAATATAAACATGTAACTGTTATTAATAGTTTCCGTACATTATATTCAAAAATTTGAAATTGTTTGTTTTATTTCATTTGTGTGGACTTTGGATAGTGGATTGTAATCTTTTGGCTTTTATATGGATAAATATACAGCCTAGTTATTTACATACCTATTGTAACAGGCGTTTTCTGATGGAGATCCGATAGCCCCCTGCTGAAATTGGATGCTTGCGTGTTTGTTTCAATTTGAATAGCTGCGCGCCCCAACGTAATGGTAGTAATGACGGTAATGATGATGCCTTGTACTAAACTCGTATACTTTCGCGATATACACAGCCTTTGCGTTCCCTATTATAGTCCTTACAAGCTTCTCAAATCGCTCAACGTTCCCTATTCTTAGTCTCCAGGAAATTGTCTCTCCTTGCCCTAGCACGACATTCGTGGATTATGTCCCTGTTAGCGCCAGGTGTTGAAATCAAGGGTTGCTCTGTTGTGGAAGAAATTTGTTTGGAAACCGTGTAAACCAAGAATGAACAATTCATCGGTAGATTCCATTACTTCGTCTTGAAAGCCATTTCTGGCCTAACTTTGAATTGTGTGCTCCCGAAACTCTAAAGCTCCTAAAACGACCAGGAAATTTAGAAACAACCAAGTGATCATTATGAATTTTTGCCTGGTCCGATGAAAATATCATGGCTACTCATAGGACCTCAAGGTGGAGAAACTACATATTATTATTATTATTAGATATACATACATATTAGTAGATGCATTGCTTTATCTGGACGCCTTTGACGAAGCACTTGTCAGAATCGGTTTGTGTTTTAATGATACCTAGACGGTCCGGAAGCGCTTCGGTCATACTTTCCTGTACCTGTAACGCAAAGAGAAAGTTTCTTGCGTTTCTCCCAAATATTGAGACATGCGGATAATTTTTCTTTGAATCTGGCTACCCATAAGTATAATATGCCTCATTTGCCCATTTATTTTCATTTTCCCCTAAAGGGTTCCTTAGGTTGGATTTAGCTAATTTCGGAATGGAATCTACCCGAATTTTTTTCTGTAAGTTAAACAAGGTTGCCATGCGTTGCTAAGGTAAATAAAGTCGGAATTTTATTTCCCTAGCAACCCATGGCAACCTTGTTTAACTTACAGTAAAAAATTCGGGTAAATTCCATTCCGAAATTAGCTAAATCCAGCCTTATAGGCAAAACAACGTGTCAGAATGTTTCTCCGAGTCCAGCAAGTGTTGTTCTCTTGTCATTGTGTGTTGGCAGACGCAACTATTGCCAAATATCGAATCACAAACATTCGCACGTATATCGTCAGTGTGAATTGATGCTGAGATGATTTTTTAGGTAGATTTCGAAGAAAAATCTACCTATTGTAGTCGTACCAGTAGTCTCACTTTTGAAAAATTTCTTCACAGTTCTTCTTTTTATGACCCCTGGACCCCAAAACCACCGTCAGTTAAAAAGTTTATATATATATATATATCTATCTATCTATCTATCTATCTATATATCTATCATTTTCACTTCCTTGTGAACACGCTAGCAGCCGTATTTTTGAAAAATAATTGGTTTTGACTATTTAATAAAATATAAGGGACTAAAATCTCGGTCGAGTTCGTTAATGGGGGAAATCGGACCAAGGGGGGGGGGGGGGGGGGAAATGGGGGGACTTTTTCTAAATCTGGCTTTTTGGCCATAACTCCCTTAATATTGCAACTAATGAAACGTAGTTTTCTCTGAGGGTCGTCTAACAGTACTGCCTACAACTTTTCTTAGTAACGTTTTTTGATCCCACCCTTAATGGTTGAATAAGGGTGAAAAAAGAGGGTTTTGCGCACAAAAAAATTCATAACTTGTGCCCTATGGGTGTTATCGAGTTCTTTTGTTTTGTAATGCATTTGCCTCAATATTACCTACAACTTTTGTCTGAAAAAGTTTTTCGTCCGACGCACCGTTTAGGCAGGGGGTGGGGGGTTGAATTTTCAAAACGTCATAACTCACTTATTTGGTGAGATATTGAGTTTTATCTTTTTGCTATGAGTTTCTATTAATAATATCTACAACTTTTGTCTGAAAAAGTTTTTTGTAATATCACTTTCATTTTCTTGTTAAGGGGGGGGGGGGGGGGGGTGGGGGGTTGAATTTTCAAAACGTCATAACTCACTTATTTGGTGAGATATTGAGTTTATTCTTTTTGCTATGAGTTTCTATTAATAATATCTACAACTTTTGTCTGAAAAAGTTTTTTGTTAAATCACTTTCATTTTCTCGTTAAGGGGGGGGGGGGGGGTGAAATTTCAAAACTCAATTCCTCCGTTGTTATTGTAGAGAATGCATTTGGGTCAACTGGAAATCTTCTTAACCGTCTTCCTCAATGATTTTAGACTGCTTTTAGTGGATGAAAGTAATCTTCGAAATCTACCTACGCCTTTCGGGGCTGCCGAAAGGGATTTTTCAGTTCGTGATTTTTACTGGAAAGCAAGCACGTATTCAGGGGGGGGGACACCTAGGACATGTCCCCCCCCCCCCGAAATTCTGAAAATAAAATTTGTAACGTATCGTATCGTATTCCCACTACCCCCAGCCTGCTGTAAGAGTGGTCAGAGGTCGCAAAACAGGTGTTTGTCCCAGTCACCATAGTGTCGGAGCGGGCAAACGTGATTTTCACAATAGGCAAAGGATTAGCGTCAAAAAGGGACGAGCCTTTTGTTATCGCAAAAAGAGGATTCCGCCGATTTCTGTGCTTTTAGAAAGTTTCTGGCATATATACGATCCGTGTCTGGCCTCTGACAAATGAGTTCTTGCCGGGTTTTGCATTCAACGGCATTCAAAATGGACAAACTGCAGTCCCTCCGTCAGTCAGTCAGTCTAGTCTAGTGTCCAACACCGGGTTGTTGAGCTCGCGTACACGTACCTGCCCCAAAGTGAGAAATGAAGCTGGTAAAAATGAAAAGTTTTCAAACCCGGTGCAAAATCGTTGTACGAGTACCTACAGACTGGAGTATTGATGAAAAGGTATGTCTTTTCCTGGATAAAAGGGTACATTACTGAAGGAACCAGATAAGTGGTCTGATTTTCTATCTCCAAACATGGGCCCTCTGTAGCTCCTGTGGCAGGCCTGCCGGACTAGGAAGAGGAGGGGGGGAGCACCACGATCCCTTCTGGGAGTGGGGGGCCGCCCCCTCCGGAAAGAGCTACATATTTTAGCCGGATTCCATTTTATTATCCCATAATTTTTCTTCTCGCTCGCTTCGCTCGCTCGAATATAGGGTTGTCTTTTTTTCCCTTTTCCAAGTGTGTTTTTTCCCAAAGAAGGTCTTCGCGGTGCCCCCACCTTATGTTACCTGTGAGCTTTGTAATCGAATTCACATCCTACTTTTCTGGGCAGACCTACGAGTATAGGTAAGCCCTGTCCTTTCCATTTAGCTGAGGTTTTATAGCAGTGGATAACTACCAACCTTCAATTTTTCTCTCGCTCGCTTTGCTCGCTCGGCCAGTAGATGCTTCTATAATTTTCCCAAAGCTATTTTTCTCCATTTAAGTCAGTAGGTGGGTACGTGGCGCTATACGGTGGTATATTTTTACAAAATTTCCTAAATAATGGTACCTTCGGCTACCCTCACAGAGAATGTTGGTAAAGTTTCGCCCCCTCCGAAGTTTAAAAATTCGGCGAGAAAATAATTTTGAATGTTGCGACCTGAATCTTGACCTTGACCCCAAGAAAAAATTAAAATGAGGCAACTGTATGAGGGGGGGGGGGGGGGGGTGGCAGGATGACAACTTTTTTCCAGAGGGGCCTACTCGGTGTGACTCTTGTCCCCCCCCCGAACCAAAATGCTGGATACGTGCTTGCTGGAAAGCCAGATGTTTTGTGCTTCTATCTCCCCTTCCTATGGGAGAAAAGTATACAAATATACAATCCAATATGATGTACATAATCTATTGGTAATTCAATTAGGGTAGGTTTCTTTCCGTCTGAACTCCAGAAAGGTGATGTTTCTTATAGAAATTTATTCGCTGAAAATGAAGGCGTCATTAGATCGTCTTCGTAAGGCCAAAGTCAGCGGCGTTGGCATTCTTCAAAGTTTCAAGACTCGCCCTTCAATTGCCTCCACTTAGATTGATTGACTAATTTATTCCCGTTACTCTGGCTGTCCGCGGTCACAAATCACAATTTAGAATGTCATATCAATCGCTCTTAGATCTGTTTTCTTCTCTCTTCTCTCTCTTCTTCAAATACTATAAATCGTGTCTTCTCTCATCCAATTTTCGGAGTTTTTTTGTTGAATTTATTGCATGCGCTTTTCCTGTTGGTTTCAGTTTTTTAACTGTCCAAATTCACCAGTGAGTAAAGGCACCCTCGTGTCTGTCTGCCTGTCAGTTTCTCCAGCTAGTTGAGTTCTAGTTTTAACTACTGACAGACTGACAATAATTGTTGTGTCACAAACTCAAAAATATGCACACATTTCGACCAAACAGCTGCATTGCTTAGTACAGATCATTACAATTGGATCCCAACTTTTTAAGGCTGGATTTCACCACTTTAACGTGAAGACTATCGTGTACACGATAACACTATCGTATCGGTAAAAAATGTTAACGGCTTTCACCATGCACCGTTACCAATTTGTTAGCTTTCGAGGGGATTTTCCGTGCGTTAGCGAAAACGATAATTTTCATACAGACCTGCGACTCATTTGGTGTAGTCTAATGTAGTCTAATCAACATTTTAACTTCTTTCTCCGAAAAAATAGGGGTTTTTTCACGTTTATTTCCACTTTTAGATTGAAATTGTTGAAATAAATTTGACGTAAACAAAGCAGGCGAATTCTATTGACACAACAAAACCTAACGAGAGGATGTCTGCTTTTTCAAATCGATAGCTATTCGAACGTTAAAAGGCACTATCAAGAGGTGGTGAAATTCAGCCTAAGTAGTTGTTCTAAAGTCGCTCGCCGACTATTTGAAAATAAGCGCGCTCCCATTTAAACAGAACTAATCAGCTGATGGAAATTGATCAGAATTTTTGATCTAGTCCAATATAGTTCCACCTTGAAGTGATCACGATAGCGTCGATAGCTAAAAACATGATATAGGATTCTACAGAAAAATAATGGGTTGTACAGCCACTTGACGTGTTTCTGACGAAGGCAAACCCCTCTTGAGGTGGAGTGATTTATTTGTTTATAATACAAAATACATGTACGGCTCGCTCTAGCTCTGTGGCGCCGGGAGGATCTCGACCTATTCAAGTGCTGTCTGATGATGAGTAATAGTGCGGTTGCGTTTTTCGGGGGATTTTGGGGCAAAAAGGCATTCCAATTGGTCACGGTTCCTTCTGCACCTTTCTCGATCTCGTTGTCACCTGTCCCTTTGTGGCGGAGCTACATTTTTCCTCGTCTTCGTGTGTCATTAATGGCAGTGAGTCGCGCGATCTAGCATTTGGAGTTGTCGAAGCACCTGCTACCTGGGTTCTTTGGCTCGGTTGGCGGAATTTTGATACCAATAAGGCTTTTACATGGTGGAAGAAAACTAATTTTTCCTCGAAAAGTGAGGTTTCTTTTATTCGGTGAACTATTATTATATTATTTCAAACATTGCAATAAGTAGGCAAACTTCGCGTTTGCAGCTTAGTGCATGGCCATAAAAAAGTTAGAAAGAAAAATTCCATCGATTTTGGAAATATTGCTGTAGATCACTGATAGTGTAGTGTAGATGATCGGCAATTGTATAGTAGGACGGCTTTTGTGTGTATGGTACTATGTATTGTATAGGTATAAGTAAGCTTGTACAGTACATGATCACTAAGGGTGCGTCTCACCATGCCCAGTTAAGAGAAAACTGGAGATTTTTTCCCATGTTTACCATGTTAAATTTCCGGGAAAATCGACGTTCTTCTCTTAAAAGAGGTAAGGACTTGCTTCTATGTATTGTCATTAAAATGAGACTTGGCTTAGTAAACTGGAATAAGAAATTTTCAGCCTTTATATTTTCTTACGCAATATGCCTTTTGAATTAACCAAATTATTTTCCAATATCATTTATTCGTGGGGTTAACCACTCGTTGGGAATCTCGTTGGGAATCATTTGAAATCTTTATGAAATCTCAGGGAATCTTGGAATTTTTTTGGAGTGGTTATCCCTTCGGGGTTCATCTTTCTATGAAAATCGTCTGGAATCTTTGGAAATCTTTATGGAATCTCAGTGAATCTGAAGAAATCTCTGGAGTGATTACCCCCTCGTCATTATTTTTAGTTCCCAGTTCGTGAGATACGTATTTATATCCCAAATTCTTGTATTATGATTATGTACCAAGAGCTCCATTTGAAATTTGAACTATTTACCCTTGTTACTAATTCTTTATTACGCTTTGTTGCGTGACTTATCAGCTGCTGAATTTTTTTATAATAGATTCTAGCCGTTGATTCATAACTAGGTGGGAGCCCTTTGCACTCTTATGCAGGGATAATAATTATAGATTATTATCCTCGCTGGAGAACAATAATTATTATTCCCAGGCTGGGGTGGCGCCAACGCTAAACTTATGGAGCGAATATGGCGCTAGGAGCATGCAGGCGGGCCCCATCTGGAGGCTCCACCCCGTATCCACATACACCATGTTGTCTCCATTCGATTCTTCTCATGTGTTTTGGCCATTTATCGATAGAGCTAAGAAAACAGTCTGTATCAACAACCTAATTACTACAGACCGCCTATGGGTACACAATTTCCGAACCAACTTGGAGGTCATGGCGACCTTGGTCCCTTTGAAATTTGAAAACATAATCAAGTGCCTAAGTGGGAAGTATAGCAACATGCAGGTACCTTTGATTTGGGAATTATTGTCCGACAATAGTCGCACTGAACTTTTCGTTTTTGTTTATGATTTTGTTTTATTCAAAATCGGTTGAAAATGACCCAAGACCATCTGTGAGATCACTCGAAGATCCAGTCTCATGATTGTCCTTCAGTTACTGTAGTGTCCAAAATGCGTTCCGACCATTCAAAGATATGGTTTCTCATTTGGAACAATTTTATGATAAAATAAAGGGTCCGACAACAGTCGTACTTAACTTTCTCGCCCCATATGATTTTTTTTTTTGAAATTTTTTTGCGGGCTTACTTTTTTTTTCGCAATTCAAAATCGGTTGAAAATGACCCACGAGCATCTACCTGAGATCACTCACACCAAATCTCATTACTGTCATTCTATTGCTTTAGTCCCAAATGCGTTCCGACCATTCAAAAACGTGGTTTCTCATTCTCAACTCATTTTCAACACTTTTTTGACTACAACGGCCGTAATTTTGAAGATAACAAAATTCTGTTCTACAGATGTTTAAGTTACATGGTTCTACATAAATTTACCAAATTTCATGACAATCGGTCAATAAATGTGAATGGCGCCGAAACGACCGAACTTTGGTCCAGAACGGCCGTAATTTTCAACTTATTCAATTATAGTTGCAAATTACCGTGAAGTATCTATTTTTCAACACACTTACCAATTTTCAGTGTTATAGATTGAAAAGTGTACCGTCGGCGCTTGTCCGACTAACCAAAAACACGATTTTTGAATTATTTTGGCGGTTTTTTGACAATAGCGGCCGCAATTTTTGACTAATCAAAAAATCCTTAAAAACGCCCCTCGGCAGTGATTTTAGACAGGTCCACACCAAATTTCATCAAAATCGGATGAACGGTATAGGCTGTAGAGCAGTGTACGGACGGACGGACTGACGGACGGACAGACTTTTTCCAGAAACCACTTTTTTGGACTCAGGGGACCCCCAGGATCATGGGAAACCAAAAATCTCAATTTCGAAATTTTTCACGAAAACAATACTTTCTTGCCATGGCTAGCGAGAAAGTAAAAATTTCAAATTCTGTTCGACAAAAATAAATGTTTTCAGTAACGTAGTTTTCAGTCATCTTAATTTTGCGCCTATATTAATCATTCCTGAACTTGTTTCCTTGAAGTGGGGAGTTTGCTTTTCCGGGGTATAGGGCCGGAAGGGGGACCTCAGTGCCGCGCCGGCACTGTGCACCACTGTGAGGGGGAAGAAGATTTTATATGGATAGCATTCCCGCCACATCACCAGCTATCTTACTGTTATATAGAGGGGGATGGATTTAGGGATGGGGTGTTTTTTAACAGAATTTCCACCAGATGGGTCTGTTGGGCTGTGCGTCTCGGTGCAAGGATTTCCCGCCAGGTTGTGCATCAATACAGTCCTCACCGAAGTTAACTGGATAAAAATCTACCTTTCCTTTGTCGTGATTGAGAAATTTTTCCGGATAAAAAAAAATCTCCTGCTTATTTATCTGAATTCAGTGAGAGCCATGAGAGGGAAGTTTATTGAAAACGTATTTGAACGACGCGACACCCGTGCCTGTGTCATGCTCTATGTGGTGATTTCAGTTGTGTATGCTAATTGTGTCCCTCGTTATCGAGGGAGTAACCGCTCCAGAGATTGCTTGAGATTGCATGAAGATTTTCAAAGATTTCCTGAGATTCTCAACGGGATTCTTGGAAAGATGCACCCGGAAGGATTAACTACTCCAGAAATTTCCAATATTCCCTGAGATTTCATAAAGATTTCCAATGATTTCCTGAGATTTCCAACGAGATTCCAGCAGGTGTATTCCCTTTCTCGAACGCCAGCAAACCCACTCAACTAACACCTTCAAAATGTATTGTAAGAAGATAAGGCACGCCACGATGCAATATATGGAGAACAGTTCTTCTTACAATAAATTTTGAAGGCGTTAGTTGAGTGGGTTTGCTGGCGTTTGAGAAAGGGAATACACCTGCTGGAGTGGTTAACCCGTCGCTCATTATCATTGTGCGCCAGTTACCTTACCCACTTACCCGAAGCCTATAACCTTATATCGTATATCCTTGCACAGCTCTCCTCCAGTAAAATATAACTGAAAGAAGAGCGTCACTGAACCCACCTGAGTCTGAGTAGGTATATCAACATATCAACATAGGTACACACTTAACATAAATTACACATTCATTCTATAAGTGTTTTCATAAAGGCTTTTTATTGACGTTTGTTCATTTTGTGAGGAAACCAATTGATATTTACATGTTCTGAAAAATAATCGAGTGATTATTGTTATTAAAAAATATGTCATAAATTGCTCATCGTAAAATCGCAGTAGCACTATAGTTTCTAACGTTAAAAAGCCATATAAATGCAAATAAATATCCAACAGTTTCCTCAGAAAATTGACATTAGAAACTATTCCTTTTATTGCCTTCCTTTTTGTAATTTGTAAATAATATAAGTAGGGTGCGTCCCACCATACTCGGTTAACGGTTAATCTCCAGTTAAATTTCAATTTTTAACCGAATTGAACTGGAAATAAACTGTTAACCGAGTATGGTGGGACGCACCCTTAGTTAGGTATTCCACGATTCCACCACTAGGTACTACTGGTTAAATATAATGTAATAATAATTTCTTCATTTTTTTGGAAAACAGACGAGGCAAACAGAAGTATTGTAAGTAATATGAAAATGTGAATAGGAATAGTACAAAAGTGTTCTCTGTATTGGGCTTGGCTGGTGGTGTCGGAGCGGGGTATTGGGGGTAGCGGAGGTAGGTGCAGACGGATAATATTGAAATATTGAATTGAGCGAGGTGGGGAGTTGGGAGGGAAACAAGGTTGGATTTCTTTCCGCTGTAGCTGATCAAGTCGCAACCTTTCTGCGATACGCAGCATTTTTCAATCCGGGCTCTTTTTAAATGGAAAATGTTTTGTTTTCTTTACTGTAAGTTTGGTTAAACTGTGTTCAGGATCTTCATTTTCCCGAGATCGTGACTACTTCTCGCCTACTTTACTTCATGTCGACTGTTATGTTATGTTATGAGACATTACATTCCGGTGCGGGATAGTAAAATCCCAAATAAATTGGCAGATATTGTTTCGCAGAAGAGACTAAATTAAGTTTGGAACACTAATTAAAATTTGCTGTGTGCCTTGCTGTGTGCAGTTTCTCCCTGTGACTTAAAGTCATAAATGTTTATTGTTAAAACTCTGTACGTGAGTTGGTTAACAGATTTAGCGGATGTAGTTATTTCGGAAGCTTCGTGAAAAGTTGTTCAAGCAAACTGTATCACAATTTATATGTACCTACCTATCTCCATGTTACCTCTGTACGTCTTTTGATATCCCAATTTTGTCCTCTATGGGTATAGAGCCGCAATAGAAGGTCTCTAACGCGTCAAAGTGATTATTGATTCCGGCTGTTTTACAACTGAAAAATCAGTTGGGAATTTCCGAGCCTTATTGAGCCCGGTTGAACGAATTTACCCCCGTGAAAAGTATGAGAAAGTTTCACAGGTTCGTCTAGTAAAATTTATATTTTCTTGATCCTTTTTCTGGGCCCCGAGTGGGAGATTTTCTCGTTTCTTTATCGAATTTTCCTGCGTGTCGTTTCCTCCCGCGCTGCCGGCACTGGATCCGCCGACACCAGCACTGGATTACCTCCTCCCCCTCTATCCCCTCGCAGCTCCTTCACAGATCTATTCTCGCATTAACTTCTTCATACAACCTCAGCTTTCTGTGATGGGAGATCACGAGATCTTGCAGTTTTGTTGTGAAGCCTGCTGCTGTAGATAGAGAGATAAAAAACCTCTTTAGGATAACATTTTTGGCCCACAACAAACGGAAGGTTTCTTTGTAGATGACCACTTGTGAGATGTCCTCAAGCTGACTTTTAAAATGTCCGCCCTCAATTGTTGAAGTGGTCAACGGATTGTCGATGTCCATGATAGACTACGGGTGCGTCCCACAATACTCGGTTAACGGTTAATCTCCAGTTAAATTCGGTTTTTACTGGGGATTAACCGTTAACCGAGTATGGTGGTGGGTATGCATGTATTTGATGTTTCTTACTTTCCGGCAGTTTCTTCAGTTTCACCTTAGGAAAAATTCCAGATAGTGGCAGTACAGTAGCAGATTCCCTTCTGCATTAATCGAGGGGTTAACCACTCGTTGGGAATCATTGGAATTTTTTTATTAAATCTCAGGGAATCTTGGAATTTTTTTGGAGTGGTTACTCCTTCGGGGTTCATCTTTCTATGAATATCGTCGGGAATCTTTGGAACTCTTTGTGGAATCTCAGTGGAATCTCAAGGAATTTTTGACGTTGTCACTCAGATTAAATAATATATGTGAACATCATAAAATGTAGTGTAATATCATCCCTTGATGTGGGGGGGGGGGGGAGAGGGTGCACATGGTACGGGTGGCATGGATCACGCCTGCCTTAGTATGTTTACATTGGCGCCCATGGTGGCAGGTGACACAACAGTAACTCAGGGCGTCAGCCATAGCGCCACCAATTCAAATCATTTATAAACTAATGGCATCAATTAAATGTTGACGCGTCTGTGTCTGTGAGGCCCTGTTTGATTCCAGTCTGGATCCGACCACCTAAGTTGCTTGAAATTTTCAAACAGTTTCGTGCTGGCTGTTATTATAGAGAATTTCGAGACATTCACTAGCAGTGGTTTGGATGCGGAATCACAATGTATTATATTCCTAAGTTCTACTTCCTTCTATCAGTAACATAATTTGTATCCGAGGGGGTAACCACTCCAGAGATTCCTTGAGATTCCAATGAGATTCCATAAAGATTTCCAAAGATTCCCAACGATATTCATAGAAAGATGAACCCCGAAGGGGTAACCACCCAAAATAAAATTCCAAGATTCCCTGAGATTTCATAAGGATTACCAAAGATTCCCAACGAATGGTTAACCCCTCGTTTGTATCCTAAATGCCAGAGAGGAATGTATACTGTACACTTCTTAATTGTCTCTCGTAAAATGTATGTGGAATACGAGGCAGTTATTTTCCACATGTTGAAATGTGTTTCGACAGGGAATTTAGAGAATTACAACGAATTGGAGAACAAAGCATTCTGGAACTACTAATTTTATTTGATTTATTAGTGCCGTGTTAAAATTCTTTTGAAATGCAAAAGTATTCATTTTAAATTTTGGAGTGGAAATTGATTTATTTTTCCATGAGAGTGGATTGACTGGCGTGTGGTGTACCTTCAAATTATTTGCTTTGTTCAGAATGGTTTTATCACATAGTCAGATTAAATCAACTTGAATGTATTTTTTGGACTTATAATCACTTTGTCCAATTAAGGGACCTGTTCCTGTTTTCACAATGAAATTAGCAACCTCCGAAATTTAACGTTGTTGTCCATACCATGGGTAAAATTATGGCATGAAGCAGAATCCACCCACTCCTTTGAAAATCGGTCTCCACATACTCTGAGTAACCTGGAAGTAGTAAGACCTAAGAGAAGTTTCGAGCCCATCACAGAAGTCTCTTCAAACGCCGCAAAGTGTCGAAAACAGAAGGCACACAACACGTTGATTTGGGATTTTCGGGATCAGCTTGCAAAGGGGGGTGAGGGGGGGATTTGCTTGGGAAATGGAGTTGTGATAATGACAAGGCGGTGTATCGAGGAAGGGTCCAGCTCAGCAGCTCAGCAGTGCAGCCTTTAGCTTCACCGTCTAATAGACACTTGAGCCGCGTGACAACGACACGTGCATGAGAGGTTCTCCCCTTCTCCCTATGCTGCTTACTAAACACTAAACGCCGACGCATTATTCTCTATTTCTAGTTTCTATTGCTCTCCACTTTATTACCAGAGGGTGGCGCAAAATCTTCGTCAATATAATTAAAGGAGTGAACTTTGTAAATAGTGAGTGCTATAAGCTTTTTTACGTTGTGGCTTCTTGTATTCTTCCGTCGTCAATTCTATAATTATATTTTCTTATTTCCTGATTTTCTTTTCTTATCAACTTGTAAGTCAAAATTTCGTACTGTGATGAATGTTGTGCAACCAGTAGTATAATCATGAAATTTCAGGCGTACCCTGTTGGGAGGAGTAGAAGCAAAGGATTCGCTCCGTGATGTTGTTTCAAACTTTATTTCGTACATTACTTACACACGACATTATAATAAACAACTTTCTTGAGTATAAGAGCTCTTTATAGATAATTTTCCAATAATGTGTAGGAAACCGCAACGAGAAAGTGTATAGAAGTTTGATGAGGTTTGGTTTTGGAGGGAAATGCTTCTGACTGATCCAATACCTGCAGAAGATGGGTTAATGAATGAAGAAATCTACCATAGATCGAAGCCGTGGGAAGAAAATAACTATTTTGCAATGCTAAGAGAAATCTGTACTTATATACTTTCCTGACTTTACTTCGCTCGAACCGATTTTAGATGAATCCGTTCAACATGGTGTTTATCTTATATCTTTTAACATTACGCCCAGTTTTGCGCCTTCTTTTATATAGTTCCCGGAACACTACATTGACCAAAAATTTCCAAGCCTATGGTCCCCCAAGCCAGGATGAGATATGTAACTGGAGAAAGGAACTTCCGGTCAGGTTTTTGATCCCGGCACAATACCATTTTTTGTTATTCTGTGCTTTTTGTCCTTAGGTAGAATCGTCTAATGACACCTCACGTCTTCAAACGTCCCGAGAGTCTCGGTTGGAATCCCGGAATCAGTAGGTTTCTCGCTTGAGCCTCGTTCTGGCTTTGGCCTACTCCTCGGCTTAAGGTAAGATCATTTTCTTATCGACAACTCACTAAACTTGCCGAAAGCATAGGTTTTAATTTTTATTTTTCACTTTGAAAAGAGATAATTTTTTGTTACGGTTAAAGGCTTCTTTACGACAATTTTTTCCGGGATATGTCCGCCCCAGTTGTATAGGTAGATTGTTAAAAAAAAATTAAATCAAGTTTAGTGGTTTGTTTTTTTGAATTTTTTGTATAGCCTATTCATAACGACCGTGGGTAGTTCAAATGATCATGAAATATTCGGACTATATTTATAGTGATTAATTAATTAAAAAGCAAAATATCTGCCACTATGGACAAGAATGCGGGAATCATCAAATTGCAATATGGCGGGCGAGACCTCCTGTTAAAACCCCTGTTAAAACTACTTATCAACTCGTCATCCAACTTTCTGAAACCCTTAAACTAATCGTGGGTTGATAAACTTTGGAAAATCACGTTAGTTTTTCTACTGCGTTGATATTTTTTAATTGTCCTTTATTCTGTGTTACTTGTAATGAAGGAGTTGTTTTCTTACGATCAGAGTGCATTGTCTTGAGACAGGAGCTGGTATCTCGATTGGGTCACTTTTCCTGTGTTTCATTAAGGTTCTGAGGGAGTCTTGTCGTTCAAATCATGAAATCACTGTTGGATTACTCCTATAGCAAGCGTCACGATTGGCGAGAGCTTGTAACCTTTCTTACATGCTGTGTGATGCGATTTTGAGTTTGAGGAACGATAATCCTATACCAAAATAACTCTTGGCTATCTCCTTATATATTAGTGTATATATAGTTAGGTAAGGCCTTTCAGTAATCGTAAATTCGTACGAAGTGCGTTTTCCCTTCTAGAATCCAGTGTATCCCAGTCTCTCTTGATTATTTTCCAAAAGCCACCTATGGAATGTTGGGAAATTTCCTAAGAAGTCAGTATTGAAGTTCGTAATCTGTCTAGAACCATAGGTCTACATCAAGTACGGGGTAAAGGCTGAGCAGCTGGTTTTTAGCACCTCGTATTGACTGTAGACAGCCAGTAAAAGCTGCATGCCTTTTTGCTGCCTTCGGTACTGCTGATTGCCTACTGCCGCTCTCTTCTGTTGAGATTGAGACAGAATCTTTCTTTAGGTTGGTACAATAGTGTCTAGTCTCTCGATGACCTCACTAACAGGGTAACAATGCCGATAAATAAGGAGGTAATGAATGAAACTGGACATGCCGTGTTTTGAATCACTTCTCATAGTTCATGAGAATCAGTGATGGCTCGTATTACAAGAACTTGGTGAGCTCCGATTTATTCACTAAAGTAGACCTGCCTTCTTATGGGACGGATGAAGGATGAGGTTCAATATTTGACAGTGAAGTGTGCTTTTGTAATCCAGGCCGAGAGGCCTAAATTCTAAATCCTACCCTTAATCCTTATTGGCTGCTTCAGTTACTTCAGACCAACTGCACCTATATAGGCCTTCCTTCATTGAGAGGCCTAGGTGAATCTTTTTATTGGCTACTGAAGGGAGTACCTACTTTACTCCTTATAACCAGATATACGGAAGCCGAACAAAACTGAGATTACCATTACCGTCCCACCATGCCCAGTTAAGAAAAGGAGACCCGTGGCCAGCAAGCACTCTCTCAAATAAAGATAGATGAATTAGTTTTGTTTCAAAAATGCATTTGACTTCTCGCCGGTCAATTTTTCTTTTTTTACTTTCTCGCTAGCCATATATGGCGAGAAAGTATTGTTTTCGTGCAAAATTTCGAAATCGAGATTTTGGGTTTCCCATGATCCTGGGGGTCCCCTGAGTCCAAAAAAGTGGTTTCTGGAAAAAGTCTGTCCGTCCGTCAGTCCGTCAGTCCGTCAGTCCGTCCGTCAGTCCGTCAGTCCGTGCAGTGCTCTAGCGCCTATACCGTTCATCCGATTTTGATGAAATTTGGTATGGACCTGTCTAAAATTACTGCCGAGACACATTTTCAAGGATTTTTTGATTGGTCAAAAATTGCGGCCGCTATTGTCAAAAAACCGCCAAAATAATTCAAAAATCGTGTTTTTGGTTACTTAGACAAGCGCCGACGGTACACTTTTCAATCTATAACACTGAAAATTGGTATGTGTGTTGACAAATAGATGCTTCGAGGTTATTTTCAACTAAAATTGAATTGGTTGAAAATTACGGCCGTTCTGGACCAAAGTTCGATCGTTTCGGCGCCATTCACATTTATTGACCGATTGTCATGAAATTTGGTAAATTTGTGTAGAACCATGTAACTTAAACATCTGTCGAACAGAATTTTGTTATCTTCAAAATTACGGCCGTTGTAGTCAAAAAAGTGTCGAAAATGAGTTGAGAATGAGAAACCACGTTTTTGAATGGTCGGAACGCATTTGGGACTACAGTAATAGAATGACAGCCATGAAACTTGGTGGGAGTGATCTCAGATAGATGCACTTGGGTCATTTTCAACCGATTTTGGATTGCTTAAAAATTACGCCCGCAAAAAAATCTCAAAGAAATCAAAAAAAAAAAAAAAAAAAAAAAAATCACATGGGGCGAGAAAGTTTAGTGCGATTGTTGTCGGACCCTTTATTTTTTTTCGTGATAATGGATTCAAATTAGCAAAGAAATTTTTTGGTTCTAGTTAGGAAAATATTGTGATCTTACAAAAAATCCATGTTAAGTTTTTCATTTCAAAATGCGTTTAAGAAGTCATTGCCCCCCCCCCCCCCCCCCCTCCCCCAAAAACTGTCATTATATGGAATTTGTATGTGTTTGTATAATAGGTGTATGTGATTCTCTTCCAAATCTGCCGGGTTACTGAAGGCAAAGGAGGCAAAAACTTGAGTTGAAATAAGTGAAGTGTTAGTAAGATTCGCTACGGAGAGACTGATGAGATGAATATCACGGCTAGTGTGACTGTAATGTGCGTGCAGCATGCAGTGTATCTGGACCTACCTGGAGTATCTGACGCGTAATGGATACAGCCGGGCCGGCTTGTTTTTGTTACCCTCATTTCTTTCAGAGGTAGGTGGGCTTTTTGGTAATTATCAGCTTACCTCTGCAAGAAATCAAGCCTGATGATTAATGATGAATATGAATTGTGACCGTATACTGATTGCGTTGCATCTTCGTATATGTCGTTTAGAAATATTCAACTTCCTATTAAAATTACTTGTTATGAGCTTCCGTCATTTGAATATTCGCATCATTGTTCATTTGCATCCCAAATTTTTAGTTTTTTGGAAAAGTCCATATACCTACCTAGTTATTCTTATTATCGGTTATATTACATCCCTCATTTTTACTTTACCTGTAAACGGAGTATACGTAAGGTAAAGTATTGTATTCGTGCGGGCCAATTTTCGGCAAACCTCAACTTTGAACCGTCATTGCTCCCAGACCTCAAAAGCGATTGAAACTTGCATATACATTTTGGAAACGTCCATTCCTTCGGAATATGAAAACCATCTCACTTTTTTCCTCCGACGAAAAGTTTGCCCACAGGAATTTTTAGAAGAGGTCAGGTACTCCGTGTCAGTACGTATGTATGTATGTATGTATGTATGTATGTATGTATGTATGTATGTAGCTAGCTAGCTAGCTAGCTAGCTAGCTATGTATGTGGCATTGACCTGGACGGCGCACTTTTCAACCGATTTTCTTCAAAATCGGTAGTGACCTTTCTAAAATTGGAAGAAATCAGAATCCGGAAGTTCAGTTTCCCCCCTTTAAAATTAAGGGGGGTTACCCCCCCAAAACTCCCCCAAAAGGTAGAAAAAAAATATTTGCTCAAAATCGGCTCTAACGATTTTGATCAAATTTTGGACTATTATAGAACAAATAATTACGAATCCAATGATACCACCCACTACCCCCGCATAACTCCCTGGAAGGGGGGAAGTCCCCCCTGAACCTGTAAAAGGGTGAAATCAGTGGATTCAGTTGTTTGTGGTATATGAGTAGTTCTGGATATGACACGTGACAACGGCCATACTCGTCACAAATGGTATATGGCTTATTTCGAGCCTCCCCCTCCCCCCCCCCCCCAGGGAGGGGGGCAATTTTGAGTGACTTTTAAAGTGCGGCTTATGGGGTCTCAAACTGTTCAGGGGAACGTTGTGAAGCAATTTTTTGTATCAAAAAGTTTTTCTGAACGTATCCAAGCACCCCACCCCCTAAGGGGGGTAGATTTGAGTGGTTTGTGAAATATGGGTTGTGTGGGCTCAAAATGATCGGGAGATCGTTCTGAGGCAATATATTTGGTCAAAATGTTTTTTCGCCACCCCCCCCCCCCCCCCCCCCTTATGGGGGGAGTTTTGGTTACTTTCCAAAGTACGTTGTATGGGGTATCAAAATGCTCGGTGAAACGCTCTGAGGCAATTTATTTTGTCAAAAAGTTTTTCCGAGCTTCCCCATCTACCCCACCTCCTTTTAGAGGGTAGTTTTGGGTGGTTGCCGAAGTATGACGTGTGGGGTCTCTAAGTACTCGGGGGAACATTCTGGGGCCATTCCTTTCGTCAAAAAGTTTTTCTGTCTCCAATCATTTAACCAAGGGTTTATTTCTAGGAATCACGCAAATAAGCAGGTAAAGTTTTGTCCGACCGTGTCGTACCGCTTGTTCTGTACTCTGCAAGCATTATACTATTTTCATTTGTTAGTAGGCCTTTATGCCTTCGAATGAAATTCCCATAGTCCCGGCTCAGGTTCTGATCCAAGGCTCCTAAAGACATCTTAATGCTGGAGGCTCTCAGCGTGACTGGGGGATACCCGCAAAACCATCAAAAAAACATTTCTCACTTTTACAAATCGTCGAGCCGCATTTCGATGCATTGACTCATCTAAAAATGTAGAAAACTCACCTCCTCATCTGGACCTGTTTCCATCTTCATCTTTTGGGTTTCGATTTATTTTTTGATTATTTGATAGGAAACCTGCATCTTTCTGCTCCTCTATGCAATAACGGTAAAATTCTAGCAGCTGCAACACAGACTATTGCTCTTTCCCACTTATAGTTCCATTTTATTTTGGACGATTTTTTTCTTTTACGCCTTTTAAAGGCTGTACACCAGGTTGTTTGTTGATAATTTTTAACGACAGTTTTCTTGCGTGAGGAAACTGTTGGATATTTATTTGTTCTGAAATATAATATTTTAACTTTTTAACGCCAGATAAGTACTTGTTTAAAATGTTGTAACTTTACGATCAAATCATAACAAATAAATGTCCGAAAGTTTCCTTGGAAAAGTGTCAGTAATATACTGTATTTTCAGTGTTAAGAGGCGTTCTGGAGCGATAGTTTACTCAGGACGGGGCTGTCTGTCCCAAAGGGCTATCTATAACCATGTATAGGTTTACTATCTCGGCTACTGCTAGACTGGGATATTAATAGGGGAATTGTAATTAATGTATATGGATCGGTATCACAGCTCTTGCGCCACTGATCCATATAATCATGGCTCATAGATCATTGGAAGGTGCCGCGCCGGACACCGCCGCTTCCCGCCCCTACGTCTTCATCGTTCCCCGCCAGATGATCGCGATTTGATGATATTACCTACACTGCTATTAGGATGAAAGAGCTGGATTAGCGTGGTGGCAGGAAACTAAGCTATGCATGGGACGTGCGGCTCCAAGTCCGTGACTTTAGTCCCTTTTGAAATGATCGGATACTGATTCATGTTTGTAGTTCCTCAGACTGTAGAGAAGTCGTTCTTTATATAAGGGCTATGCCGGCGATTAACACCTATTAGAGGTTATAGCAGTGTTTTTTATCTTAAAGGCTTTGCACATAATTGTGGCATTTTACTCATGTGGGATCGTCAAATCATTGGAAATCTTAATGAAATCTCAGGTAATCTTGGAATTTTTTGGAGTGGTTACCCCTTCGGGGTTCATCTTTCTATGAATATCGTTGAGAATCTTTGAAAATCTTTATGGAACCTCAGGGAATCTCAAGGCATCTCTGGAGTGGTTACCCCCTCGGGTTTTCCATTTTCGAGAAGTATAGGCAAGAGGAGGTACAGGCACCCATTAAAACACTGTGCGGTGTACTCTCACCGCTCAAAAGCACACTGTGATGACAAGTGAGGTTTAGAAATTTGTCTTGAATAGCGATCTTCATTACGGACCGCAGACCGCGCAACCGCTTGCCCGTTTTTATGGCTCCTATAGCGGCAGCCGGCGCGGACACAGAAGCACCCCGACGTGTACCCAAATGCACCCAGCCACCTTCTGTCACCAGCCTCATTCTGCGGTAGTTCTCCATCTCCAAACGTCACATTAAACTCTCTCACATGTTTTACGGTCGGCTTCGGTTATTCACAGGGGGACACGGCAAAGAATCAAAGCGACACATGCAAGCACGACAAACCACATGCATTTTGTAGGAAACCGTTTTAGACTATCTTTTACACACTGCCGACTTGCTAAGTTGTTTACCCTACACACTCTAATACTCCTCCTATGTTTTATGGTTTAGACAAATTTCTCCATTTCCAAATTTTACTGGAAAGCCGAACTTTTTATACTTTACGGTCTTACCTTCGTTGGGAGGAAGTAGGTCAAAATAAACGTATAAAAGTAGACCGGTCCATAGGAACAATGTAGGCTATAAAAAATTTGTGCTTTTGAACTACCCGAGAGGGTAACCACTCCAGAGATTCCTTGAGATTCCACTGAGATTCCATATAGATCTCCATAGATTCCCATCGATATTCATAGAAAGATGAACCCCGAAGGAGTCTCCAAAAAATTCCAAGATTCCCTGAGTTTCCAATGATTCCCAACGAGTGGTTAACCCCTCGGAACTACCTTTCACCAAATTTTGGTTCACAAATTTTTGGGGGAAAAACTAAAAAAAGCTTTCCACTACTTTTTACAACTAAAATGCACCCAGTTAGGGAACATTGCTCTCTGCTGTACACCTACCGATGACTAAATGAAAAGTCACGGTGATCGGTGTGGATTGCACGCACCTTTCCACCCATTTTATGTGCTGTATCTAATTTTATGCATCAGATAGGTACTGCTATGGACCAAGCTTGGGTATGGCTGGTGATTCCCTCAGCCGTAACTCAGTCAGAGCGTGTCTCGAAATGGCATTGCCAAATGGGGTATTACTGTCACTCTGGGTGCTAAAAATGTCAGTTGCCATGCAGAGGCGACAATGTCATTGTGGCGCGGTTATAATGAACTATCAAGATGATGGCAACTTTTATATACCACAGGTATTCCGCTTGGCTATAAGTCAAGGCTGGTGAAGCACCTGGTATCGTAAAAACGAAAATGGAAAGACACCTTAGTGTTCGGGACCCTCGAATACCGACTATGAAAACGCCGTCGGCCAAGATGCTTCTGATTGTTAAACAACATACTTATTCGAGAATGGGATTGAAAATCTTCTACCACTGGTAGATGAGCTTTATTTGGCTGTTTACAATAATTATTTCACACTGTTCAATGGTTTGGTTCCGAGGGGTTAACCAGTCGTTGGGAATTTCGCTGCGGGAATCATTGGAAATCTTTTGTTGTGGTTACCCCTTCGGGGTTCATCTTTCTATAAATATCGTTGGGAATCTTTGGAAATCTTTATGGAATCTCAGAGAATCTCAAGGAATCTCTGGAGTGGTTACCCCCTCGTTTGGTTCTGTAGATTTGGTTAAGGGTTGTTGCATGGTATTGTATAACCTCTTCTGGGTGATTTACGTACTTACTACGGATATTTATCCAGAGTATGGGTACTTGTTTGTGCATACCCGAAGCCTTTAAAAATCATTTTCACGGACTGAATGCTACCCAAAGTAAAGAAATAAGTGTAAAAAATTCGGATTTTATCCCGATTACTTGTGGCATATGTATCCTGACTGTATTAATTCATGCTATTGTATAGGGGAAATAATATGAAGCCACAGTTTCAAACTTGTGAGCCATTTTTTGTTATATAGTATTGGGAGCATGTATTTTGTTGACCATGTATCTCCCAAAAAAGGTAGGATTAACATCATAAAAATAATCCGACTTCCCTGATTTCTTATTTTGCAGTCTGCTTCAGAGCAGGTAAAAATAGAGTAAATGGGTAGCTTGGTATGTAGGTATTAGTTTCGCTGGTGGTAGATTAACTAGACTCATTAGAGAGGGTGTTGAGGAAATTAACTAACCAACTCCCATGGATGTGATAGTTGCGGCGGCGGGCCACCTGCATTTGTCTGCTTTGAGTTATGGACATGAGTTGATGATGGCAGATGGAGATGGATGTACAGGTGCCCAAAGGCTATATTGCAGGGTGCTTTCCAAATAGCACCTTTCCTTCTTTTTGAGTTAGAGATTTCTCTTCTTCACAAACTGGGAGTTTGGGGTGTATACGAATTGCAGATACCAAACGTCCTGTTTGATATACTGGAAGTCAAATTGCAAAATATTGACCAAAATGAACCGTAAATGTTTTTACTGAGGGTCTAAGATTATGATGATGCACGAAATCGCAATTTCGATTTTTTTTCTGCAATATTATATTGTCCAGGAGAGGGTCCATACCACCCAGAAACGTAGTTCTTATGTTCACTGTACAATGCCTGTAAATAAGACATAGCGTTATGGCGCCTGGTGTGGCGTAGAAAACCAGACTTTGGGAGGCACAATATAGAGGAAAGATGAGAAGGCTTCATATTGGAATCAGTGCCGCTCCTCAACCCTTCTCCCCTTGGGCGGATTACGCATCCCCGTCTCCATTCGGGGCGAGTCAGCCGAATCCGATTTAATTTATTTACAACTGGATAGTTGGTGGGGGATGTCTCGCCTGTGGGGTTCTGTCCCTGCCTTCCCATTCCACTAGGCCGCAACCCCTGTTTTCCTTGCTCCTGGAAAATAGCAACTATAATATAACTGACGAAACACCAAACCAAGTTAATTTGTTGGTTTTGATAAAAGGAGATAATTCGTTTCTTATCGTCAATTTCTGCCACTTTACAGGAATAGGTATAATATAGGTACGAGCATCTTACCTGCAGAATAACGGTTAACACTGCCGTGCGTGTATTCCTTTCGGAAACTGGCGCCGTAAGATGTGCTTAAAAAATGACAAGAGAGCAGTGGCTCCTGTTCTGTTGGAAAATAGTAATATTGCGGGGGCCCAAGCAATGGCTCCTGTTCTGTTGGAAAATATCAAGCAACACCTGCGGGGTGTATCAATTGTTTACATTGGCAGAATCGGGCACAGTGTAAAGACTAGAACTCGGGTGTCACTCGTCACTGAGGTGATGACAGTCACCTGTCACCGCAGGGAAGCCATCCGCAACCTTGTGACAGATAGCGTGAAACCAACACAACCGTGATAGGTCAATGTTTTGTCACTGTCGGAGACTTGGCCAATGCGATGCAGCAGCCCTGAACCATAAGCCTACGGGAGGCCATTATTAAAGGAAGGAAACGGGATGTTGCATTTCGTTTCTTTCTGGGGATTGCTCAAATTACGAAAGTACTCTATACTAATTTGGATTCGGCACTTCGGTCAGTGCTTTCAGGTAACCAACTGCATTGTGGTTTATGAGTTACTGGAAAATAATCTTATCGGCTTGTAGAAAGTCAGTGTGACTTTTCTGCATTTTCCTTTTCTTATGCGTTATGAAATGTGATCTCTTCCGCAGTGGTGTCTGTTTTCATCCGTGACATTGCAGTGGTACGTCAGCCCTCGTCTTTCTAGACCCATCTCAATTTCTTGCATGTGGTTACAAGCGGTATCATTGACATATTACATGTGAATTGTGAACATTCCTTCGTCATATAAGGTTTCCGTTACCAAAGCCTGCACCGACACCTAATCTCGTGCCATGTCAGATTGGGTGGATTTTTATAAACCTAAAGATGGCGGATATGAAAACTTGGCTGTAATTGTCAATTTAGCGGATAATACACTTAAAGCTGTGTGCCCTTCGGAGCTAACGATCGGCCTGCTGACTCGGCGTTTTCCAACATATGGGTTTCCTCGTCCTCGTTAGACTTGTATACTGCAGTCAGTGCAGTACAGTAGGCACCTAGAGCTTCTGGCTTCTGGCGAGTCATCCCTGGTCAGCCTTGTCATCTGTATCCTGGAACGCGACGTCACCTTCCCCTGGCATATCTATAGACGTACCTATTCATATTTAGCACCATAACTATTGCCAGGGTGCGTGTCAGGGTTTTTCTCTTTCAATTATCTTTCTTGTTTTATATTACCTATGACAGTACTCATACAGCTCAGCAGAAAATAGACAGTAGTTCATAATTTGTGAAGTAGGACTGTACGAGATAGGTACGAGTATCTAGCTAATATAGGGCCCACATTTAAATCAACAAGCAATTTAGGTTGAGCATCTGCGTAGGATACTGAGCATCAGCTATCGCGATTTGAACCAAAATCTCCTGACGTTGGAGCCGCTCGGACGTTGTTCACGTGGCATTGTTCTGGGCACTCGCACGAAAACGTTTGTTACTACGATAAATCATCGTAGAACAACTGAGATTACTTCTGCTTCGATTTTTTCATTAGTCACCTACTCACTTATCTAAAGGCCCTGATGAAGCTGGGAGGGACTTTCTGGTATTAACGAAACACAGTAGCCAATGAAAGGCGGTGGCTTCTTCAAGTCCATTCATTTGTTGTGCGTTGTGCCAGGCCGCCAGGCACGGCTTGGATGACGTCTCAATGCGCCAATGTGTTTCTCGTCAGCCCAACATTTAATTTGGCCTCTTAAATCCAAGTCACGTGTAATTGGCGGTCTAAATAAGGGAGGAGCAGAGATGAGGTCCCAAGAGCTCGGGTATTGAATGTTAGAGTGGGGCTATTACCGGACAGTGATTTTAAATTATGCATATCTGACAGACAGAAGTGAGAAACATAGAGATTGAGCTGTCTCTCCTTGATGGTGACAGATGGCTGCGACCCAAGTCAGGGTTTCCAGTCTAATATTTTTCTTCAGCTGCTTACCGAAGAAGATCTGGGACCATCCTTGTTAACTCCCCCGACTTTCAGTGGGGTTTTAGAACTTCGTCTTTTGGCCCCAGCTTCTTCCTCTCTTTCCTCTGCCAAGGAGGAGTATTTCCAAAGTACATTTAAGTATGTACCTGCGGAAACGGAAACGTGTTGAGACTATCTTTATACTTTTTGTAAAGGTCAAGGTCAGTACTTCCGAGACTGATACTGCATGTAGGTTCTCAAAATATTCCTGTGTACCTATGTTTTTTCCGGTTTATGTTTTTTCAAGAAATTACCCGATTTTTAATGGCATACCTGTCTACCTACAGGTATTTCCAAAAATATAAAGGTTTAACTCAGCTACAGCTGCTCTTTGATCGCCAGTCAGATTATGAATGTTTTTTAACATTTCGACTTTTAGAAGTTTTTGTGACGAGTCCCCCCCCCCCCCCCAGAATAAAATCTCCGGCTACGTGAGTGAGCATGGCCACCCCTGGAAATGGTTCGATACGCTTGATTCTCGTAAAGAACAGCACCACCGTCTCCACACACCGCAGTGAGCTAATTGTGCGGTAACTAGCCACGCTTCTTGAGAACCTGAAGCCCCGGCCTCCATCCTCCTTCGTCCATCCTGATCGTGACTCGGCCAGTAAGCACCAATTCCGATATGCTCAACAGCTACCGGGCTTCCATGGACTCTGTGATTTATGGAACTTTTCATCACTGGTTTTCTCTCAGCTTTTTGGAATACATTTTCAAACATTTCTTTTTTTACTTTTTTTTTTATTTCTTACAAAAATCCCTTCTCGTGATGGCTTCTATATGTATGGATGGAAGAGGGTGGAGTAAATGATTGATATGTGATGGAATTTAGGTTTGTTGTAACGCCCTGTATATCTGCTTCCTCTCTCTATCCGTAAATAATGCACAATTTTCAGCGACACAGGCTGCTAGATATATGCCTATATACCTATACAATATACTCGCTGTCACTACTTTCCGCCTGGTGAATTCTTCAAAGTTATCTCTTTTAGAACTTTGCTTACTGAACAGATTCCTCGAAGCTCTACCTTACACTAACAATTTAAGTAGCCTTTCGACCGTTCTGAGTTTGGTTGATTTCTGTTCCTGCAAGTCAGCGTGCGCGCACAACCTCCGCCCCGACCGCGCAGCAAACAAGCGATCTCGTTTGGAAGACCCATTCAATCCAGGCGAACGTTTGTTTTCATACAACAGGCAGTGTCTAATACAATAAACGGTGCGCGCAGCGGGACGCCTAATATTTTGACGGGCACACAAAGAGCTCTCAGGCTGAGAACATCATCATCGTCATCGCGCCTAGACGAGCTCCACGTTGTTCAGGTTCGTCAGGTCCCCGCAGCTCCAGAGAACCTCACCGTTCTGTGTTTACCAAGCTCTGAATGAGCTCTCGTACTCTTAAGACTAGTGATGGCCAAATTTTTCGCATGTTTTGTTATTGGCGTATACCCGCGCCGTCGTTGTACCTAATACGAAGTCAATTAGGTTTCTCATACCCTCCTCGCTGGAATAAATCGTTCTACTGACTGAAAGTGAACTCAGACTCAATTATGACTGTAAATGTAGCATATACGGTGCAATGAACGGTTAGGATAAAAAAATCAGGGCTGGTTGGAAAGAAAAGTTGTCCTCTCTAAAATACTGCACCTTCTTGGCCTTTTGAAGTTCACTTGTTTTGTAATTTTTCCCTTCCTTCACTAGACTTGCAATATCTTTTATGATTGTCGATCCGTATTTTGCCCATCACTAGCCACGAGTATTTATCCTCGAGCTGAATGAAATGTTTCCAATGTTTATTTGAGTCAATACGCTCTGGTGATGTCGAGAGATCCTGGCTCTATTCAAAGTTGAGCGATCGTAGAGCTCTGCCCCCTATATACTGTAGTGCTTGAGAGCTTAGTGCACTGCTACCGGGCGTTTCTTCCTCCCATTCACGATTTCCTCACCTCCACATCCACTTGAGATCCCCGTTAAAGCTTTGGGAGGAAAGACAACCTGGTGCTTACTGTCGCAATTGTTTTCCTTCTTTCACTAAGTTTGAAGATCCTGCACTGTCCGCAAAAGCGTGAAATTGTTAAATGCCTTCTACTATTTACTGCATCGAACAGTTTTTTCCTCCTTTCTATTTCGTGCAGATGACAATCCTGATAACAGTGGTTTACAGTCTGCCCACAACACAAACTAAATGATGTTTAATGATAGAAGGTATGACCTGGACAGACGGATGGACCTTAACTAAATGGCGTAAACGGTGGGCTGCCCAGCGCTGCCACTCCGTGATAGAAGAAAAACGCTAATTCGAAAAAGTTTAAAACAACATTAAATTCGTAATATCTGCAAACAGGTATTCGTTACGGCAGAGAAGTACCATTTGGGAACATTAGTGCCGACCTATCATGGCGGTTAAAAGACATGAAGTGATTCTAGGAGAGCTGCAGAGAGAGAGGAACAGTTCCTTAATTGCCGTTGCTCTGCTATATTCTACTGCCTGTTTCAAAAAGGGGACATATTCCTACACAGACTTATAGTAGTATCATTTTTAATTATTCTCAATCTGGTAATAATTAGTGTTTTAATCATTCTTCTCGAATTGATATTGTCTTAAGTGACAGCACAACGATGGTATGGCATGGGGATGAGGACTAATGCCTACATATTTTGGTTCATAACTCTTGCTGACACGCCGCAGCCGAGCTGTCGGCGCTCGCTGCAAACATTCATCATCGGTATCGCGGGCCATCACCTGGCATCAGGCATCGCATGGCATTGCGAGGGCGGGCCGCCGAGTTTCACACGTAAAATGTGTCATTTTTCATTTGGACAAAGGTGCCTTCATTTATAGTATAGCTGCTACTTCCGTCGCAAATATGGCAGCTTTTCCCCTCTAGCCTTCATTTTTCTTCGCTTCAATTTAATTGTTATTTCTGCAAAGGGGCAGGTGAAAATGCATTTACCTTCGTGCTTTGTGCGAAATTTCGATTTTGTCTTTCTTTCCAGTACTAAACTGAGTAGATTATTTTACGTTTTTCCCGAGGGGTTAACCACTCGTTAGGAATCTCGTTGGGAATCATTGGAAATCTTTATGAAATCTCAGGGAAT
The DNA here is from genome assembly GCA_950004255.1 of Mesopsocus fuscifrons. Classification (NCBI taxonomy): domain Eukaryota; kingdom Metazoa; phylum Arthropoda; class Insecta; order Psocodea; family Mesopsocidae; genus Mesopsocus; species Mesopsocus fuscifrons. The sequence goes on along the minus strand of OX465373.1, from coordinate 16,187,954 downwards.
CTTGGATTTTTTTGGAGTGGTAACCCCTTCATCGGGATTCACCTTTCTATGAATATCGTTGGGAATCTTTGGAAACCTTTATGGAATCTCAGGGAATCTCAAGGAATCTCTGGAGTGGTTACCCCCTCGGTTTTTCCTTTAGTTTCTACATTAGTATATTCTCAGCTTCTTGAGGAAGATAATAGAGCCTCATCATGAGATGACGGGCAATCTCGGTTAAGATGCAGTTACATTGTGTACCGACATAGGTAACTAAATGTACAAGTAAGAGTGAATGCTAACGACTTTCTTTGCAGTCGTGGTTAGTGAAAAAATGAGTGAGTGTGCAAATTCGAATGACCGTTAATACCCAGATAGGAGGCTTAAGATCTTCTCAGCCTTTGTATTTGCCACAGCCAGTTTATCGAAGTAAAAACTACAGATGATACAATGGCGAATCAGAGTATAAATGGAGTTCACTGACAGATATGAGGATGCGGCCGAAGAGGGTTGAATAGAGTTCGCCCCCCCTTAAACAGCAGATGATCGTGAACAAGACTTTTTCAGGTGAATAAACATTACATGGAGAAAGGGGTTGATAGACGCAATTACTTACATGCTGGCCGTATAGCCAGGGTGTTCTACAAAGCTTGAAGAGTCCTCGAACAGGCCATAAAGGGTTGTGCGATGCTTATAGTGCATCGAGGCTTTTTCTATGCGCAAATGAGGCATAACACTTGAAGCCGCCCGCAACATGCCTAAACTAACCCTCGTTCACCCTAATAAATGAACACTTTATTATAGTTAAACTAATATCGTGGTAATGCAAGACTGTTCGAGCTTTGTGGGTCATAGAAAATGTGTACCTGCCTACCTCTCCTAATCAAGTAGGTACTTTTCGTAAGCCGCTATATACCTATAGTCCAAGTCAGGCTAGGAGCGTACCGATTTCTTGCAAATCTAGGGCTGATCAAAACTTCTTCTTGATCAGGGAAATATCTGCTCAGGGTCGGATTGGCATTTTTAGCGCATGGTAGGATATGGAACCCAAATCCGGATCGGCGTCAACTGAAAATCTTCAACAAATTATGAATAATCGGTATACGCTCCCAACCTGACTTGGACTATAGAGTGCATGGAAGACCCAGTGCATAGAGAGGTCTGAGTTCTTTTTTGGCGTCAGCCTATTATTTGTGTCTCTGGTGGAATACTTGTGGTTTTTTTTCCGAGGGTTTCTTTTCTAAATAACACCAAAGGTTGTTGAAAGAAGTTGGATTTTTTAAAAACTTATACTCTGCCGCGACTGCTAGGGAATGAAGTCAAAACTGGAATTAAATGGTGACCACGAGGCGTAAATCTCTTGGTCAGTTTTGTAACAAAGTAGCTGTGGGGGGATTTGTGGGGACTGGGGACCCCCCGCCTGCAAACACAACGACCCTGCGACAATCAAATAATCATACTGTGGCCACCCCTTCCCCCTCTCCCATTCCCTCCAGCTGTTGTGGATTTAATGTCCTTCGTTATGAGTCCCCCACTCCCCCGTCCCCCATCGAACCCTTCCAGAAAATACTAGTGGCTTTTGAACAAACTTTTATTCATTGTTGAGTTGCGAGTTTTCGCCGTGATGGAACGAAGGTCTTGTCACAGAGGAAATATCCAAGTCTTGTGCATAACACTGTATAGAATATAGATACTCACCAGAGAACCTCAGCAGTGCAAGCACCTAACCCCTCCAATTTCTCTCCTCCTCCCTTTGACATAGGTTGCATCTTTTTCCTTGTTTATAATGTATGTGTCTGTATATAAAGGCAGATTAAGTACCTATGTAGGTAATGTTGAATTCCTTCCGCTAATTTGCCATTTGGATGAATTGACTGATGGGGAACGAGGAGAGGGTTGAGGGGCTCAAGGCTCCGCCTCTGTTGGGCTGGAAATCCTCAACAGTGAGATTAGCAGTGCGGATGAGTAACGACCGCCAGCGGCACACCGAGGGAGCACATGATTATATTATTATTCTGATATTATTCGCGGCATATTACGGCGCTCGTGGTCGACTTACTGTTTACCCTTCCCTGAATTTCCATCCAGCAAACAAGAGGGAGGTTAGTTATGTTGGGCACACAACGCCCCTCTACCGCAGTAAGGCTGCAAAAAGCAAACACTTGCCCATTTTCTGCGTCTTCTTTGGGACCCTATAAATATGGATGCGGCGTGCGGACGAGGCTCGGTAATAGGGTGCCCGACCTGCTTTACATTTTTCCACCTCTCGCAGGAAATCCGCATCTTGTAACTATCTGCCATTTCGTGCTGGATAGTCGAAAAAATGTTGGGGTATGGTGGTCGTTGAGAAGGACTTATTGCCAGTTGCCACCCCTTTCCTGCTTTCGCCTGCAGGAATTTCAGTAAATTTTACACTCTACGGAGTGGATTTCCTTTAATCTGGCCTGGTCCGTGGTATAGTAAGTAACCTCATTGATCGGGAAACCCTAAAAATACAATAGGAGCCAAACAAGATGTACCTATACGCAACTTGAAGGCAGTTTGTCAAGCAAAAATTAGAAGTGAGGGGATAGTTGAGAATTTAACATTCTGGACGAGCGGCCGGCACTGCAGTCCCACTGCACCATTCAAATACACAAAAACCGAAAAGCCTCAGCAATCGTCCAACTTGCCTCTGCCACATTGGAAATTCTCGTCACATCCACAGCGGGTATGCAAAACGACCCTCGCTTCGAAATGCGGCGGGGCAGGGACCACTTAATTCCACCATCGGAGATTTTAAAATTACCCCCCCCCACCCCACTCCCGAGCCCGAACAGCGAGGGGAAAACTTGGGTTTGTAAATGGAACGTTTTCCTATCTGTTTTTACAGTTCTTCCCTTGTTTACCAGAACAATCATCAGGAATCTAATGTATAGTGTACCTATACCGGTAAAGTTGTTCAAGACATAGACCGTGGAATTTCCCACCCGGTAGGGTTTTAGATTCTTACGTAAGTGAATTTTTCTCGGGGGTCACTATTTCCGTCCAGTCTTTTCGCAGCGATTGATGTGTAGATCACCTAAAATTCGGCATTCTTGCAAACGGTTGTCCTGGCCATCGGACGGTCATTATTTAAGTCTCAATCATCATGTCGGGGGAAAGGAGCTTGGATCATGTTCCAAGCGGGCATTGAATGCTGATGTGAGTTTGATGCTTGGCTTTGTGCCGCCGCCGCAGCGGTCCGCGCCTCACAAAGACGTCTTCTGCCGCATCATCCTGTCCCGACGCCTGACGACTGTGTCAGGCTTTGCTGGGTGACCGTGGGTGGATCGCGTAAGAAGAACATCTCACTCCACCAACGAATTACGCCCCCGGACCCGATTACCTCCGCTTTGTGTGTAATGTACTTTACATTGAAATCTTTCGGTCCTTTTGACTTCATGTTTTCTTCTTTTTTGTGTTTTATACCGTCTTTACGTATATTTATTTCTACTTTGCCTCTGTACAGAGGCAAATCTCAACTCTGAACCGCATTTATCATGGCTAAACCTTTCTGTTTCACTTTAAACGCTAAAATACCTATACAGGTGCAATACAGTGTAAGAACAAAACAGCCTAGGAGATGGAGCGCAGCACAACTTATCTGTTATTTTTATTCATTTGTTGGTAGGTAAAACGGAAGAAATGAACCGAAATATTCATGACCAGAAGTTTCCAATCTCCTTTTCAAATAAACTGAAAGCGCAGGTATGCCAGCTTTGACGCTGTCGAAATGGGTTGAAACCTTATGTCCAATTAAAATGGTGGAAATTCCCCCTCTCGACCCTCTGTGGTTGACGTGGGATTAACAATATCGTTAATGACCCCAAACACCTTGTCACATTTCAAATGGACTCCTCTCGGGTCTCGCACGGTAGCCAAGGAGCTAAGGAGCCTGGCTTGAGCGATTTAAAAGACCCGTCAAACAACATTAAAACGTCATGAGCAACCGTCTTCTTGTAGACGCAGTCATTTGGTACGATGACCAGACGATTCCAATAGTAGGTATGGAAACGATGATTGAATTGTGCATAATATTGTTTGTTTTCTAATGTTGTTGCAGCAACATGTGATTATCCCGCAGAGATTGGCGAAACAAAGAGGCGTCCAAATGAAGGGGCTATGCAGTCAAGGATAGTTCATTGTTTTCTTTGCCCTTTTATGAGCAATAATAGCTCCGTAAATACTAACATTATCGAGCGATTATTTAACTCATTTAAAGTGGTTTTCGCATTGGGAACTTTTTGGAAAAGCTACTGTTCTCATTGTGCCTTGATGAGTTGGCAATATGGAAGAATGCTTCTGCTCAGCCATGGTCCCAGCCATGTCAGTACTTCCCTTCTTTCGACTTAAAAATGTGACTATTGTCTGTGCTGTGAAATTGGGTCCTTCCAGCTCTGACAGTGTCCAAAAGGGATATTTTGCATGCAGAAATGCCTCCCAGCCGAGTTTTGTGATCTGTCTTGGAATATTCTACTTGATACTGGACTGTAGTAGGCAGCCCTCATGGTTGTGTCTCACTTGTGGAAAATTTCTTGGGCTATTCCAAGTCATCCCAATATTTCAGGTAGGTGTGCCTCTCAGGGGCCGAGTGGTCAAGGGGTCGCTTTGTGTCCTGAGAGGTCCGGGTTCGAATCCCGGCGGAACGAAAAAAATTTCCGCTTCCGACATGGATATACTGGCTTCGGCCCACTCATATTCGGATTCGGCCACTTCGTCTTCGGCTTCGGCCAAAAACATCTAACAAACCAACTCATCGGCGCATATGTTCTCTGTAAAAAAAAATCAGGGAGGTACCTAGCGAATATTAGGATACTAATTTTTCAAGCTGCCCAACCCTGACATCAGTTCCTCGTTGTTGTCACAACGTAACTGAGAATCCTGGAACATCGCCGTCGGTCTCGTTTTTGAATGAACTGGTGGAGGTAGCTGAGGTCTTGGAGGAGTAGGCACAGTGATAGGACCTTTGTGTAAGCAGAAGAGGAGTTGACTAGAAGACAAGGCGGAGTAGACTGCTATTGTTGCCACTCACGCGTCACTCATTGGATAACGAGAACTCAATTTCGGATAATTTTCTCTATTTATTTATTTTCCTTCCATTCTTTTGTCAGTTTTGTTGTTAAAAGCGAGAAACAGCCAGCTTAGGTATCTGTTGCTGGATGAATGTTTTAGACTACTATGGTTAGCTTGCGATGAGACGTCTCTTAATTACGGACTATTCTGACGGTCTTTGTAGCATCGATATTTTGACTACTGTTTGTTGCATATCATGACGGTAGGATGAGTCGGCGTGACTTGCCCGCCACTGTCTGCTCCCAAGGTTTAACCTTCAACTTATCCAGAATAGTGCCTGTTGTAGCACCTCAGTCTGATATTTAGATACCTAGCTACAAAAGTCTTGAGACCTCGCTTTCCAAGTTATTACACTCTGCAGTACCATTTGCATTTTTACACTTATTGTTTCCATCGTCTCCGGTGCCTCATTTCATTTCCTATGGTGGGTATTTCCAACCTAATTACTCGTAAGTATCCTACTTACGGTTCGTAGAAGTCATTTTCAGTGATTCAAATCTTTAGGTCTTCAGGTTTGTATAGGTGGGAGGAAAGAATTTCCGTTTATATACTGATTTTCCATTGCATTTCCACTGATTCTGGTCCCTGGTCCCGTTGCATGTTTTTCCACTTGAGAACGATCAAGCTTCCTGGGGTCGAAGTGTGCCCTACGAGCGAAGGGTTAACCACTCGTTGGGAATCTCGTTGGGAATCATTGGAAATTTTTATGAAATCTCAGGGAATCTTGGAATTTTTTGGAGTGGTTAGCCCTTCGGGGTTCATCTTTCTATATGAAAATTGTTGGGAATCTTTATGGAATCTCAGTGGAATCTCAAGGAATCTCTGGAGTGGTTATCCCCTCGCCTACGAGTTTCGATGGGGTAAGTATAGTAAACTTAAATCCTAAATTTGGTTTCGATCTGTCCCCTGTTTATATCAGTTAAGATGAAATTGCGGATCTATGGGTGGCGTGGGAATATTCCCCCTGGACTCCAGACTCTGGGACGCATATCCTCTCGACTGCAGCTACTGCTGCTACCAGGTGCCTACACTGGTACTGGTACACATCGACCCTATCACGGTGACTTGCACCTCACTGCCTATTGTTCACTTAACTCAAGAGCCACAAATTTGTTAAGCAAGCAAACGGTCGTTGTCAATTGTTTCGGTTGTACTGAATCGAGACTATCGACGCAGTCACAACAATCAGCTCGGCTCGGTCCCTCTTCACTCCGATGGGAACTCCTATGGCCTTGCCTGCGAATGAATGACTCATGACGTCACACACTTCTAGATTCTCTTCATGGTGCCCTCTAGGTGGATCCCCTAAGGGGGGTTCGACAAGCCTCAGTGAAGTACCCGAGTACCTACCAAATCCATGATCTAAATATTAAGTTTTATTCGAGGGGTTATAACCACTCGTTGGGAATCATTGGAAATCTTTATGAAATCTCTGGGAATCTTGGAATTTTTTGGAGTGGTTAGCCCTTTGGGGTTCATCTTTCTATGAATATCGTTGGGAATCTTTGGAAATCTTAATGGAATCTCAAGGAATCTCTGGAGTGGTTACCCCCTCGGTTTTATTTCATCGAGAACTGTGGAAACTCTAATCCCACCAAGATTATAGACCCTGGACTTTGAATATCTTCGAGTAGTAGTCATCATCATACTTTACCCACTAAAAATTAGCCCAAGTAAGTATAGCATAAAAGTAAAAATGTGAAAGGGAAAGTCTACGACTCGCTGATCTCAGCAGTTCTGCATTCAGCTTGAGGTAATCTCCACAGTCACTTCTATAGACTTGGGCTACTGGTCTTCAGTACAGACAGGCATGCATATCGAGTTTAATAAACAAAAACTTTTTGTTAGAGGTAGGTATCCGGTTCGCGACTATATGAGAGGAATGGACTTGTGTTGGCCTGTTCCTAGCCTAACTTGACAAGTATCCTCCCCCTCTAATGGACTGCCTTCTGGCCATCAACACACAGTCTCAGTAATTATACCCAGACGTGCCATACGGCAGTGCCGGTTTCAGTATAGTATACCAAAACCAAGACAGGAAGACATATGATAGCTCACTATTTCCTACCTTACTCAAGGGTTCCTGTTCAAAAATGACTCACTGCTTCCGAGTCAGTATTTACCAGCCGCAAATCGAGCTGTCTATAGCATCGCCTTGTATAGTAAGTAATACCTTCCTACCTACGTAAATTTAATATGATAATAGCCACTTCAGCCGTTCACACCACCTCTTGGAAATCGAGAAGTTTTGCGGTTTTCAGAAACTAAAGATGTGTACGATTTATCCCCTTGCAATATGATGAAGCTTCCTGTGCATGTATTTCTTCGCCAAGATAACGTAGCTTCAGAAGGAATCCTGCATTATTCAATACTCCAGTACCTATACCTATACTTTTCTTCCAGTGTTTTGGTTATCCACGTGTGGGTGCGTCCCACCATGCCCAGTTAAAATTAAACTGGAGATTTACCATGTTAAATTTAACTTTAACTTAATAGTTAAATTTAACATTGTAAACATAGGACAAAATCTCCAGTTTAACTGGGCATGGTGGGACGCACCCTAAATCACGTATGCCTTTCTTTATCATCGATTGTGCTGTGTTACAAAGAATGAACATTTTCCTCGGCAAGGTGCAGGTAGTCCAAATAATGATGTATCATATGATTATATTTTGGATAGAAGCTGGCCTATCATAGCTATCATGGGCCATTGCGAGGTGCTGCCAGGCTGTCACTCACTCACCTCCATCATCTCCTACCTGAGTTCTCATCGTCTCGCTCGATACGGCAAGGCATTCTAGATCACGAATTGCTCGAATGATCCGAATAAATTTCAACCTGTAATCAGTACTTCACTACTTCATCATAACATCTGACAGACCCATGCTACCTTATTGCTGGGCCAATCCCAAATAAGAATAAAGGTATTTAGCGTTGGAATTGCTCCTGAGAGTTACCTCAGCATCTTGTGGGGATCGGTGGCTGAATCGGCTCCATCCCCACCCCGTAGTCGTAGATACTTAGCGAGGGCCGGTGTTGTATTTGGCCTGAATTCGAGTATTATTTTTGAGGCCGGTATTTTTGAACATTTATGGCAAGTCAGGGTACCTACTGGTTTCCCTATCTATACCTTTCAGTTAAAAGTAGGTCTGTGTGCTGTGTGGGGAAATAATTCAAGCCTGAAAGTAATATTAATCGTAAATTTGTTTCATTGTAACTGTATAATTCCATAGTTGTGTAAGTAGACGGTGGTAGTTTTAATGAGTATCTATATTCAGGATTCTCATTTTGCAGCTCTCAAAGCAATGCGATTTGTGTTGAATTGGAATTGGACAATTCGAATATAGTCGACTGATTTAAATCGGGCTTGATGCCGGCTGCCTTGCAGGCTCTGTTCCTTATATTAAGGCTGCCAGGCTGTCAGAGATCAGATCAGCTCCAGTTGATTAATACTCCTGCATGAGCACACCGCCGGAAACAACCCGACTAATTCCCTAAAAAATTATGAAAATCTGCGAAAAAAACAATTCATTTTTCTTCCCTTTTGTTAATTTCTTTAATGGTGGACAAGCGTGAGGGTGGTTTGGAGAAGAAGGACACAAGTGTGCGCAACCGGCGGGGGTGCCTGGCTGTTTTGAGCTTTTGGCCTGATTGCCACCTCCCGGGGCAAGGCCCTCCTAATGAAGCCTTTCCATACCCATTGTTTCCTTTAAGACTCGACGGGCTTAAAGGCTTCAAGGGACGGCCATCTGAAATAAGATGTCACTCCTAATTGAGTAATGGTTCTGTCTTGTGAGTTGAAATCACTGACGAGTACCATGGCCAAATTCATTCAGAGAACCATTCAAATGATCGCAGGTTTATTTTTTTGTTATGTTGGGTTCATCGTTGCAATTGTTTTGTAAATGTAATACATGTAACAATAAGCAGCGCAGTTGCTTCCGTCTCAAGACGCACCTATACAGTACCTACGTTGTATACCTATATTATACCCATCTATTCCCTACTATTTAGACCTGACGGATAGCGGCGTTGAATTGCACTCGAATGAATGAAGTTGGCGGTCGGTGATTTGATTTCAAGTGTAAAATTGTGAATATCCGTCCGGGTCCAGCGTCAGCGTCATATAGGGACAAATCATGCACGTTGTGGAGCTCAGGTTCAGAAGGAGTCAAGTGTCTGTTGTAGTGGTCTCCTTATACTTCGTTGTGGAGCTAGTACCATAGTAACGAGATTTTAATAACACATTGCCCTGTAGTTGCCTCGTTTGTAACTGGCAAGCCCATTGGTTGTTGAGCTGTGCTAGAAATTGGTGGAAGGTGAAGGGGACAATTGAAATCTTCTCCCTGGTGTTTCTTTTTATTTTCAATCTGGTTGGTTGTAATCCCCTTTTTCAGTTCACAGTAGTTCGCACCTTGTCAGTTTGGATATTATCGAATGGAATTGTTGAAGCTAAAGCTCAGACACAGACAGAAGTGATGTGCTGTCAATTCACTGATTACGAAACTATGAATATTTTCAATCAGCAGCCATCATGCTTGATGCTGTGAACGTTTCTGTGTAGATTTTCTTCGATATTCCTTTAATTGTGATTGTACTGCTACCTATAACGTAACGAACGTATATACAGGAACGTACGAGTGCGTAGCTACGATATAGGTACACGTTTGGTGTTCTCCATCCTTTAGTTAGTACACATCGTATAGGAGGGCATCACCGTTCACTTCACTTCATGTATGGGACGTTGTTCATGATTTTGATCCGGTACCTTGTGAGTGTACGCTGAAGCCAGTTCGGCAAGTGCGATGAACGCATTGCTGTTTTGTATCGACGTTCACTTCATGCATGGGTATATTGATATTGATCCTGTGGGTGACTGTAGGAGTACTGTAGCCCGTTCGGCAAGTGTGATGAACGCACTGCTGTGTTGTATCGCCGTTCGCTAAGGGGCGTTGTCCTTGATATTGATCCCGTATCCGGTGACCATCCAGACCAATCACAGCGCAGCAGTACAGCCAATCATTCCTCACTGCTGTTTCCGGGTTCCGGGTTTCATAACGCAACTGCATCGATTTCAACACGCTTTCCTCTTGTGAAGCAATCCCTGCCTTAGTGAATAGCCTGCCCCACTGGAGCAATTTTTATGATAAATTCCAGCCCAGGTAGAGGGGGCTTAGCCATCGAGGGGGTAACCACTCCAGAGATTCCCTAAGATTCCATAAAGATTTCCAAAGATTCTAACGATATTCATAGAAAGATGAACCCCGAAGGGGTAACCTCTCCAAAAAATTCCAAGATTCCCTGAGATTTGATAAAGATTTCCAATGATTCCCAACGAGATTCCTGGAGTGGTTAACCCCTCATTAGCCATCCAACATCCAAAAGAAATTTTACATAAATTTTAACTATAAATATTGTACAATAGAGAATTTTGTGTCTAGCACTCCGTCAGAGCTTTTATTCTCGTGTGAGTTCTGTAGAATGACGATCTAAATGTTTTTCCTGCGTTATCAAAATCAAGAAGAAAAACGACTAAACAGGTAGAATTTTCCATTTGAGAAGGACGAAATTTAAAAGGCATGGAAGAACATGGGGTTTTATTCTGTAAGTTGCCGCCGGAGCATAGTTAGAAATAATGGATATACAAAGACTATAATTAGTTGGCTAAGTAATATTCCGGTTCGTACACGGTCTCCACGGTCTAAGATTGGAGCCTTCTTTGACATGGAAGCACCGTTTGACATCAGAGATCCTCTCTCTAATGATTAAACTATTACATATTGCGACGCCACCCCCTTGCGACTTGGGTCACCCCTGCGGGACACGGGGGTGACAACAAACGGCGCTATTGACGCGTTCGATTCGCTGGAAAGGCGTAAAGCGCACTTGTGTTATGCAAGGGTGAGTGAACATTTTTCTAAACTTGTTTTTTCAGATGCTGTTTTTAACATTTCCATGGGGGTGAATTGTTTACAATCATCCCCTGTAATCCCCCTTCCTCAGCGAGATTACTGCTGATGCAAGCAAGCTGCGTTAGCTGACTTGTATTATTCGTGACTCATGTTGGTTTTTGCAATTTTGTCCATCTTAGTAAGTATATACATTTTACGAGGCGCAAAGGGAGTCCCTTCTGCAATGAAAAACTTCAAGTTTTCGCAATTTTTCATATTTTTTACCATTTCTCCTGTTTATACGTATTGGGAATTTAAAATCGAAAAGTGTTTCGAGGGCATCCTCGGTCAGAAAGTGCCACGTGACGTGGTGACGAGCCCACATGGGCACATGGGCACATGGGCTACGTGTAATTAGCGCCTTTGTTCTGCGCCGCAGTGGGGCGCCGCCCCCCGTGTCGACTTTTTACTAACCCGGCACGCGCCCCCAAATATCAGTATTTTCAGTACCATGCATATACACATAGATACGTAGAATACAATATACACATCCACGCACTCAGTGGAAAGATGATTAGTGACTTCATATGACGCAAGTTGTGAAGCTATTTAGTGCTACGTGCACCAGTAACCAATCTATCAGTCTGTCATGCCAGGGATGTGTAAATAAGATAATATAATAAAATAAAATAATATGTCATTTACTTTCCTAATATCAAAATTACTTACATGACGGGGATTGGGGGCCTGTCTATACATATATGGATTTAGGCGGGTTCTTTCGAACCGCGACGACTCAGAATAGGTATAGATTCACCTGACATAGCCGTATCCACGGGGGGGGGGGGGGGGGGTTGGGGTTAACCCCCCCCCCCCCCCCAGAACGGAAAACGGAAAATTAACATGGTAATGCCAACCGGAAGCTAACCCCCCCATGACCGCTTTCTGGATACGGGCCTGACACCTGATATGATCTGAGTGGACATGCCTGTATACCTACCCATTCTGTTCCATCCAGTGTCCGGTGAGCAGTCCCAAATAACAATTCTGTACGTGAATAGCTAAGCCAGGGGTTCACAGCGTCGACGACGTGGCCGGAACTGACTCATGTTCGTTGACCACTGCGGGAAACTCCCTGCTTTTCCTCACCATTTCAGTAAAGGTGGACAAACGTCCATTTTATTTCCGTGCAGTTTTTCTTCAGTTCTTGACTTTATACACCATATATCAATGACGTAGTGGACTGTGCATGCATGAGCCATAGAAATTGACGAAGGTAAAAGGTAGCAGGTGTTGTGTTCAATCGACAGTCCATCTGGCATTCCAGCACTCCACAGTGTTCACTTAATAATGTGGACCATTTGAAATAGAGTTGTAGCACACATCGAGGTCATCGTGAGATAATGGTTGACGTTCAGGTCAGACGATTGGTTTTTTCTTCGCATTGATCCTATGCCACCTAATTAGTAGCGATGATGGACAAGGTTACTCGTTCGGTTCTGCTATCAAACGAAACTTTTAAACCTGCCTGCCTTGTGAGGGCTCGAGGTCTTGATAGTCCTCAAATACTTGTCAGGAGCTATGTGCTTGATGTTTTTTGACGCAGAGAAATTGCAGATTACTGAACAGTATTTGTTTAAAGAGTTGTTTATTCCATATTTCACAGTTGCTGGAGCAACCTTCCTCATTGGAAAGTAGGTACATAGTGCAATCGAAAACGTAAACCTATACAAGGTGTATAGCCGTGTAGGGTGTGGGTATCGTCCAGTTGTCCAGTTGTCACTGTGACATGTTTCTGTTGTGAAAACGGAATCCGATGGAGTAACATAAGTAGAGGCGAGACAGGGTAAGAGGCATGAGACATACTGAACGTGCTCTTCGATCGCAGCCTGGAGCGTCTCAGGTTACACTGGAATTCCCCAAGATTCTCTTCGGATTTAAATTTATTTTTAGGTCATTCATTTTCAGGCTGAGAATGAGGCCTACTAGATCTTTACCTAATTTCTCATTTTCTCTACCCTTATTTCGCACAGCTGAGGAAAAACTCTATAAGGAAAAGCTCGTATATTTTCTCCTTTTCTTTCACTGTGATAATAAAAAAAAAAAAAATCTGGTTTAGGGAAATTTTTTTTGGAAGTATAAAATCTTATCTGGATGAAATGCTGCCCGTGAAGCTAATAAACCTGTTTTAAAATATTACCACCACAACACCCTTTTAGTTTTGCATAGGTTTGAATTTGAGTTCCATGGTGGGTTTCAGAACCCATAGAAAAGCTATTGGTGTTTAGACTGCCCCAATTGGCTTGGAGCTTACACGAATAGCTATACGAGGTATCTTGTCGCGTGAGCGCTCTGGTATCAGTGCCATTTTCCGCTCGGATCACTCCCTTCCTAAGCCCGCAACTATCTGGCTTCTCTCTATTACACAACAACCAGGGGACACTATTATGTTTTAAGGGGGGAACATTGTGGGGTAAACAGTTAACCCCAGTTTAGTGCCTCATTGGGTGTACTGTATACTGATCAGATTGATAGAAAATTTTGGACAGGTTCTGAGAAAAAAAAATAAACCTCATTTTCTATAAAGTGATTTCGGATGTGTAATATACCATACCAGTATACCACCCTATCAAACTATCGAAAAACCAGTACCCAAGGGGTTAACGACTCGTTGGGAATCTCGTTAAGAATAATTGGAAATCTTTATGAAATCTCAGGGAATCTTGGAATTTTTTGGAGTGGTTACCCCTCCGGGATTCATCTTTCCATAAATATCATTTGTAATCTTTGGAAATCTTTATGGAATCTCAAGGAATCTCTGGAGTGGTTACCCCCTCGCCAGTACCCGCTATACGTTCTTCCAACTGGTCGGATATATCGACAGCCGGTATAATTGAATACTATGCGATGTGTTGAGACAATGACGTTGCTGATGATATTCCAAAAGCTGTGGCCTGAACATATTCAGCGTGATGGTTCAATTTCCCCCTCCCTGCTGCGCGAAGGATGGTCCATAAATTAGTATTCTTTTACATCCGCTATGAGTACAGTGCACGAACACTATTGTTATTTTAACTGCTGGTAAAGGTGCTGTTACCGCGGTCAAGGACCGGTCTTGTGGTTGGGTCATAAACTGGAGTTTTTCGTTTATTGTCCTCATGCATGGCCAAAACATACTGTCAGGATGAAAGGTGCCTGACTGATCAGAGGAGAGAACAGAATAGGATGGTTGTGGTATAGGTACCCTTTGCCCCAAAATTCTGGTTTGAGGAATCAGTACCAAGGACACCGTTGAGTTGAGGAGTGTGTTATTCCCTCTTCTGAACTTATCGAAATTTGTAGATTGTGTGTTGGGAATACAGAATTTCAGAACTTTTGGAGCAGGCATCGGTTTGCCGACATTGGGTGGAATGTGGCCAATCACGCTTACTTCCATGTCAGAACAGAGCTGGCAGATCAGAGTGGTCAGATAGGGCAGCGGATGACGCCGCCGATCACGGGCTGTCGGCCAGTCTTCTCCATAGCTGCCCAGCAGGGTGTTGCAACTATCACGTGATCGCACCACGTACCTGACTAGGTCTAAATAAACATTCGACGATGAAGGATGAAGGCAAGAGAGCAATGTGAAAATCTGACGACTATAGGGGCTCTATCCGATATGTTATATTTACTTATCTTGTTTCAGTCTTGTGATTGGTTTTGTGATATAGGCAAACTTGCCATCATGGTCGTGGCTGCCCCAAAAAATTAGTGTAGCTTGCCTTTTCAATTTTGGCCCGCTTTTATCTTGACTGTCAGTCCTGGTAACGTAATCAGAGGCCAATTTACGAATCATTTAATCACGCCATCAAACCAAATGTCGCTATTTAGGGATGATTTTCAGTGAATAGAGAATGAAGAGGAGCAGCAGCTGGTTACAGGAGTCGGGAGGGGAGGCCGCGGTAACGATGTAACGGTGAGCTCATTGCTCAGGCTATTAGAACCTCTCCAAGGGATGAGGCTCCAACCTCCAGGGACCGCGTTCCATTACGCACTGTGGACTCTGCTGAAAGGCTGCCGGATGATGGCTTAAAATAATATTTTCATTCGGGACCCATATCGAGCAGACAGGCGGAAGGCTCGCTCTGTTCCCTGGTTTCATCACTTCGCGGGGGGCCGTTACAAGCCATACTCCAAGCTATTTGAGATGTCTCATATTCGAAAGCTATATAGGTACTTCTGCACCGTCAACCGGGGTAACTCATTTTCTCCTCCTCATCATTTGGCAATCCTGCATGTGTTTTTTCCTGTGATTCTTAAAAAAATAACAGTATAACTGCTGATTTCTTTACGACATCATCGCAGGTGTACCTGTAGGTCCATTTTAAACCTGATGATATTTACAACGAAATCGGTCGTTTTTGTTATCAATTTTTTGTGTGATGCAAGTTTACTAGTCTTTATATGTTTTTCAATACTATTAAAGTATTGTACTCCGTTTGCTTCCACCCCTCACTTCCCTCGTTTGAAATAATTAGCATCTTAGTTCAAAATTTCAGTTTTGAGATTTAAGGTTCCCTAAAGTCCTGGAGCTTGAGTACAACACAGCTTTTCTCTGATAAAAACATCTCCACTCAAACTATTAAGTCCCTGTGTCAGAGTCCTAAAATAACAATAGTGATAGCAACTGGAGCATTAAAACAATGACGCTGAAGCAGTTGGACTGAAAGCTCTGAAAGGGATGAAGCTCCGTTTTGCCAGTTGGGGCTATTGAAAGTTTGTGTAGACCCTATACCCTATCTATGGACGAAGGTATCTGGTATATCACAGCGTGGGTTGTTCATCTATGTGATGACACGAGCAACACAATACGGCATTGTCATCCCATCGTGAACATGAACACGTCAAGCGTTATCGGCACTTCATCGGTGAATCAGTGATCCCTATCACAGCCAGCCGTTGCTCAGCCGGGGGTGATTTTCTTTTGTTTCTCGCTTTACCTTTATAGTGATGGTTAATGTATAAGGAGATGCTAACTGTAGTTTCATCTATAGTTGTTATTTTTCGCACATGCAGAAGGGTTGCGTAATTCGCCTTCTTGGGAATGGAGAGTATACCCTTCTTAAGGGAGGTTAGACCTCCATAAGTCTGCTAACAGTCAAGTAGGTATAAACACCGTCTTCTTGAACGTATAGGTATATTCCAATAATTTTCTTTGCGATCATTACCATTAGTCAAGTCGAGTAGTTCATAACTACTTTGAACCCCTGCCACCAGTGCCACCTCCCCCTTCTTTACTCTCACGCCTAGAGGTTTTGATGCGAAACTACGGATCGTGGTTACTACTGTTATCTATACTAGTGTTGAGTGCTTAAATAGTTTTAAGTTGCAGAAAATTTCGTTCACTCTGAATGCAGATTGATTTTATTCTGTTTTCTGAAATAAGCTATGTTTCATTATGTGGTTTGAGACTGAACGTGAAATGGTTTTTTGCAAAATCGTTATTGTAAACATTGCCTATTATTGACTATCTGAATCTACGAGCTTGAGAGATCGAGATTCACACGGGTTGAGATTCGGGTAGCGGTTTGCGTGGAGCTTCGTAGGGATTATAAGGGGATAAGAGTGTGGTATGGTGGGAGAGGCATAGAGGATAGAGGTGCAGACCTGACATAAGGAGATTAAGGTAAGCCCTGCCGAGTGATCCGGCTAATAATGATGCACACGTTTAGCGAGGCATTCACTCAGCTGGAAAAAACAACACACTGCTGCCATTCAGGACCCATGATCCGATAATCTTGCCTTCAGCTGCATGTCAGCCCCTCGCACTGAACTCAGATTCTTTTTAAGTATAGGTATAGGTGCTAGTTACCTAAGTTGGTGATGCACCTAAGTTTCAACTGAAACTTCCCAACAAAATGACATCGTCGAAAATAAAGTTCTGGTTGCCTAAACCTAAGCTCTCGCGAGTACTTATGATTTCTGTAATGCAAAATTAGGTATGGTGCATTCGCACCTACGGCTGCGTCCTATACGATGTTTACCGTGTTAAATTCCAAAGAAAATCGGCGTTTTTCTCTCAACCGAGTATGCACGTGAGGCCGTGGGCCCAGTAATTTAGTTAACTTAAAATGCACTGACAAAATGAATTCCAACAAATTCTGTTCTATGTACTGGGTGGCTGAAAGTGAGGGGAAATAAGAAACCTTTATCTACAGTCTTAACTTATTATCATGAAATAAAAATCCTGCGACAAACTTGTGGACATTTTTTGTATTCTCTGGCAGTGCTCATAACGGAAGGTTTCGCGCGACTCAGTCACCGCTAAATGTGATGGCTCCCGAGCCCAAGGTGTGACAGCGGATCACTGGATCAGGGATCAAGGCTTTTCTGGCTGTTGTGGAGAGGTGACGGTGACAATAGGTAGCGGAAGGACGTATGCCACCTCGGCCATACAAATCTGCCAGTCCATTACTGCCATCACAAATCACCCCTGCTCCTGCGATGTCCCCTCCGGCTATTTTCGGTTGCAGTTCATTTTACCCTCAAATTCCCTTCACCCCATGTTTACCCTCTTGTCATTTTGTGCGGACATTCTTGAAACACCTAATTATTTCCTTTTGGTCATGAAGTTTTCTCCTGCGAACGATGCTTTTATGTATTTTCGTGACGGTGACGGCTGTCATTTGTGCCAGATCACACGAACTTGCCCTGTGGTTTGTAATGTACGTTTCGGTCGATGATTCATTCTCCTCGACTTTGATTAATATCGTCGGCTTCTGATGCCTTCTAATCCCTGTTTTTCACTTACTATTTGCCCTGTGTAGAGAGGAGGGAGACTTCTAGTAGACATATTCTCTACCTATGCTTATATAGTGAGAAGCGAGGGGTTAACCACTCGTTGGGAATCTCGTTGGGAATCATTGGAAATTTTTATGAAATCTCAGGGAATCTTGGAATTTTTTGGAGTAGCTACCCCTTTGGGGTTCATCTTTCTATGAATATCGTTGGGAATCTTCGGAAATCTTTATGGAATCTCAGTAGAATCTCAAGGAATCTCTGGAGTGGTTACCCCCTCGGTGAGAAGTGACTCAGCTAAAGCTGTGCAGAGGTATACATATTAGGTAGGTACCTAGTATATAAGATTCTGTTGGAGGTGGGTGCATGGAAGGGAGTAGATACGGATAGATAGGTAATTAAAGGCAGTTACTGTTTTTCAAATAGATAGGCCTGTGTTTCTAAAAAAAAATAGGTTCCTCTCTATTCTATAGGACAGACAAAAAAGTAAAAACTACTTTTATACGAGTACTTCTTCCACTACTCATTAATTATTCAACTTCAACAAAGCTTAATTATTTGAACTCCGAAGGCCTGAAGCAATCATAATCAAATACCAGATGACAATCAAGGTATCGAATGGTATAGATTTGCGATGAAAATGATATCATGGCCAACTTGCAAATATGCATTAGGTTAATTGTTTTCCTCTGATGTTAATTAGTGATAGCATTCAACCGGTCTGACACTGACAAATTCTAAATGAGGAGTCAAATTCATCCTATACCCCTTGCCCTTACCTATATCCTATACCTTACACGCGCTGAACGCTCGTCAGCCAGACGGACTGGAAGGTTAAACCCATAACCTATATATATTATACCCAGGGCCGAATTAGCCATTAGCCAGTGTCTCACCTATATTTTAATCGAAGGGCGTACAATCGATGGGGCGAAAAGAAACTGTAGTAAAAAATAATTGACAAGGCAATGGACTAGAAAATGAGTGAGGAAAGAGGAATATTTCCACACGCCTCACATTTATAGACATGCAGTCATTTTAAAACAATTGTGTTCTGGTATTCGAAGAGGCACCTTATCAGCCAACAGCCAACAAATTATACCTGCTGAATTGACATGTATAGGTGTAATTTATAATGTGTAAGGTATAAAATTACTATGCCTCGAAATTGAGTCTGTGGAGCTGTGAAGAAGTGGTAGATAATATGGATAAACATTGTTGACGAAAAAAATCACTACAATTGGAACTCTTAATTTTGGTTCTGACTGCAGTGAACGTTGTATTGAAATTCCTGCCTATAAAGGACATAATGCCTATGCTTCTACAGTAGTCGTACAATGATACAGGAGCAATTTAAAATGACTAAAAACCAGTCCAACCTAGCTATTATACGTGTATAGTGGAATAAGCCGCCACTCGCACGACAGCCTTTAATAAATGATATTGTACTTATTTGCCTGTATCTATCGTGGTAAGTGGCGAAATTGAGTGATTGGGGGAAAAATGGCAATGAACTGAAAATATCCCTAAAAACGATCTAAATCTAAATGGTGCAGATACGAATACATACTTATCTGCTGTAGAGCTATTCATCGAATTACTGCTGGTGACTGGTGGCACCTAAGTAATGGACAGTTTCAATTATCATAATCGTATATTTTATATTTACACGTTATATGTATGAAACGAATAAAGTGTACAAGTCTAAATTTACAATATTTACACGCAAAACACTGCCACGAAAGCCAGGAGGGAAGATTGCGTGGGGGCAAAGGACAGCCTTTCACATTTTCTATTTCTCCAATCTTTCGCAAATCAATAAATAAACAAGACATTCGAACTTTTTCTGTTGGAGTGGAGGTGACATTACACCAATCGTTCTCCATCGCTTCCCGAGGTGCCCTGCGGCTTTGCTACCAGTCTTCAAGCAGGGGAAGCATGTCTGGGTATCACGACAGTCTAGGAGGGGAGAAGGGGCGGTGCAGGGTGAGGGGTAGTGGCTGTGTGACAGTATGGGCAGGGGAGTGTGCCCCCATCGTCAGGGGGCGGGGGGGAGAGTGCGGCCCCAACGACAAAGGGTGTGGTCGCGGGAGGCCTGGCCCGATGGTGAGACCTATGGGGGGTGAGTGGGAGTTGAGGAGCCCTAGGTGCCCCATGAAATGCCGAGGGGGGGAATGGGAGCGGTGGATGGGCGAAGGGCTCAGCCCCAAGGACCGCGGTGGAGACTGGCCGAGCCCCAACAGACCCCGTCGAGGGGGCGACTGACTTCCCAGGCTCAGGGAGTTGGATCTGCTAGGAGGCGGTGAGTGGGCTCCCAAGCTGATGCTCGAGTCCGAAGTGTTGGACGGGGAAGGGCTGGGCGGTGGTTCGTGGCGCCGTGCGCCCCCGTGGTTCGCCAGCTGGGCCGCCAATTGCTGCTGCTGCATTCTGAAACAAAAAGACACACGGCTTTAGGGAGTGGACACCGAAAAAGTGTAAATTGATAGAAGGCCCATGGACAAGAACTGACGAATTAAGTAGGCTCTTAAAAACAAGAAGTGATCTGATTAAGGCCCTCACGTTCCGTTTCTACTTAGGCCTCGTCCACTATGAACCACACCACAAAAACTACTCTGGTTGGGGAGCCGTACAAAAACAAACCTGAGTGTCAGGTCTTGGGCCCAGAAGACTTGCTCCTGAGTAAATGTTGACAGAGGTGAGTGTGTAGGGATCGGGGCTGGAGTGAAGGATGCTCGGGAGTAGACTACACAGTGCACAACACCCACCGTCAACACACTCTATTTTTGTTTTAGAGCTAGACGAGATATGATACTTTTTTCAGTTATTATTGTTTTTGTGTGGCGCCCCCAAGTTGACGCAAACCATACTTGAGGGCCCCGTCTAGTGCGCAGGTTCGTCTGTCATGGCGCCGGTGTTTCCGGTAGCCATCTTATCTCTATCAAATAATTATGTCATTAAGTATGGCACCTATCAATTTAATACGATGATTCAATGTTTTATGGATCTACTATAGCTTTCCACCCAGTTGTCAGGTAGCAAACATAAGGGTGTCTGGGTGTAGCTGTCTCTACGGCCCAGTGGCGCATCCATGCCTTTGTTGTGAAGTACCTACCTACCTACATACTTAGACAATGTCATGTTGTCACTGTTCCCACCATTATTTTATTGCACTACTTGTTCTTATGGAACCTTATCAATTAAACGTTGACGAAGGCACGTTCTTGGTTGCTATTCAGATGTGCAGTGTGCACTATACATAGAATTTACGATATACCTGTGAAAAGTGTGAAGTTCGGTTTTAAATGTGTCAGTCGTGGAAGATTCAAACTCGAGACTATACATCTACACCGGTTTCTGTCATAATTTAAAAAATAAAATAATAGTAACAATAATAAAAGTTAGTGCCTCTCAGTGGCCGAGTGGTCAAGGGGTCCGCTTTGTGTCCTGAGAGGTCCGGGTTCAAATCCCGGCGGAACGGAAAAATTTTCCGCTTCCGACATGGATGAACTGGCTTCGGCCCACTCATATTCGGCTTCGGCCACTTCGTCTTCGGCTTTGGCCACTTCGTCTTCGGCTTCAGCCAAAAACATCCAACAAACCAACTCATCGGCGCATTATGTTCTCTGAACGTCGCGCGTTAAAAAAGAAAAAAAAATAATAGTAATAATAAAAGTTGGTCCTTGGTTGGCTGGCCCTACACATTACATATAAATCAGGCGCAGCAGAGACCTCGTACAAGAATACTAACAGGGACATCGGCGTGGGAAAAGACAGAAAGCTCCAATATAGATTTCATTCGCAGACAATAGTAAGCAGAGAATCTAGGAAAACAAGAAGGCATTATCCGAGATTTCGAGGCTATTGTGATGATTTGTGCGCCAAAACAAGGGAGTCGCCTGAGACGAGGGGTGGGCAGTCGGACACTCTCTCTCTTTGTTTTTTTTGGATACAAAGAACGAGGATATCATATATGGGTCACTGACTCGTTTTGACCCGGTATCGAGACCCGGTATCGACTGACTGAGGACTTTCCAAAACATCCATTTGAATGATTTTTTTTCAAGGATTTGTTTGATTCAATTGACTCAACTAATATTCCTGCATTTTAGCTCTGTGATCGTTTGTTGAAACTTTATTCTCTCGTGAGGCCTATTACACGGTCAGTATAATATACCTTGACTACAATTACTGTTAAGTTGCCCCGTTAAGTATTTCTAGTATTTGCATGCAACAGAATTCATTTCTTCTTAAAAGTGCATTAGAGGTTGGGTTTTCCAAGCAGAAGCAGAATAGCGAAAAATTCCAATAAAACGTTTCATTAGTTCGGAGAAAGACGGTGAATTTTTTCAAGAACCAAGTTTATTCGTTCGACCTTTATTTGTAGGGAATTAACACCAGCACTGACGAAAAAGGTTTCCCGTCAATCTATCTCCGTACGTGAGAGAATACTTATTTTCCTGTACGCCACCTCAGACCTCAGTCAGTGGTCCCGAAAAGGCTCTGGCCGCGAAATTTCTTAAAGATCCTTATCTTTAGCCATGAAATCCGGAAAATCAATAAAGTATTAATTTGGGGGGAGGGGAGAGGACTTGAAGGGCTTTCGTGCTGGCCGTCATTAGAGATAGCGCTAGCTGCAGACTCCATTTGTCACAGCTATTGTGTCTGGATACCAATAATACATATCGGCTCTTTCACAAATGGACAATCCGTCCATGTCCTTTTCCAAGTGGTTTTGAGTGAAGATAGACGGTTGCTTCATTTTATGAATTGAAGACAAAGCCTTAGTTACGAAAATAATATTATAGCCGTTACTTTCGGCTATGTCTGTTTCTGTCTTGCGTCTTGCCTATACCTATACCTACCTACCAATGAACGGAATTTTCAAGACTCTCGTCCTGATCTTTACCATATACTTCACATTCATGGCTCGTAGGACCTCAGTCCTGCTTATAATTTGACGGTTCTGCATCATGTCTGTAAATGCAATTTATCGTAGGACATTTTTGACTGCTTCTAAACTAAATTTTGAGCATGAATAACTTTTAATCTAGTGAATGAAGTAAGAAAGAAATTATCTCGTTAGGCTTTTCTATATTTAACCAAGCATTAATTTAGTTCCAAGGGGGTAACCACTCCAGAGATTCCTTGAGATTCCACTGGGATTCCATAAAGATTTCCAAAGATTCCAAACGATATTCAAAATAAGATGAACCCCGAAGGGGTAACCACTCCAAAAAATTCCAAGATTCCCTGAGATTTCATAAAGATTTCCAATAACTCCCAACGAGTGGTTAACCCCTCGTTTAGTTCTCTAGTCTAGTCTATATAAGTACAACGGGTAAGTGAGGCAGCCCGACTGGAAATGCGATCTCGACGAGAGCAGTGAGCCTCTGTCTTCAATGAGCCTCGCAGTGAGCGTATCGCACCCCTCATCGGATGTACCAAGAGCTGGTCTCAATTACATGCCGTATTGTTCAGTCCTGTCCCAATCATCCAAAATAATAATAAGCGCTTTCAACTGTCAACAACCTCCGGGGTGGAGAGTGACACCAGCACCAGAGAGCCAGGGGCTGCTCAACCAAGTTTTGAGCCCACGCGATAGAAGAGCATTATTCGGTTTGAACTCCTTTCTATAGGGGCACACAAAAATTAATAGAGTGAGTATTGTCCTTGCCTCGGCAAACTGGACTCAGAAGACCGTAAAATTATATAGGTACGAATGCACAGTTCACCTGCCAATTCCTACTTCCAGCATTACAGAGAATATTTCACCGTAAAGAGTTGTAGGATAGAAGATAGAACCTGGTATTTGATAGTAATCAAACAAACACATCACAGGGGGCTTGGCGGCTACATTTAAAATATCAAGGCTTTGATTATAGGATCGTATTTCAAGGCCTTATGGATTACAGATTTTGAAACGAATCCCCGGGAGGTTGGGGCATGGTTTGTCCCTGGTATGTTTTCAACAGGAGGGTGACCCAGCAGGGCGCAGCTTGCCCTGCAGAGATCTCAATCAGATAGAGAAAAATAAATATGAGCCCTATGTTGCTGCATGCTGCCAATACTGTACTTTGAAGAATTTAAAAAATCCGTATCCATAATGTGATCTTCGTTAAAGTTAAAATTCTAAAAAAATGTTCCCGATGAAAAACGATCATTGAATCACTGAAAACACATCGTGCCATTCGTGTCCTAGCGAAGGTTATGACAATGAATGTAATATGCGCATTAAGGTCGAAAGATTCATGCTCATAGAGTTTATTATGGAGCAATTTCGCTGATAAAAGACGCAGTGAATGACATTTCTATTATGCTCGTAGAAGGGCATCTCCCACATGCATGCATGGTTTTTGTCGCCAATTGCGCTTTTGTAGTTCTGAAATGTGGCTCTTGCAGTGCACCGAGGGGTTAACCACTCGTTGGGAATCATTGGAAATCTTTATGAAATCTCAGGGAATCTTGGAATTTTTTGGACTGGTTACCCCTTCGGAGTTCATCTTTCTATGAATATCGTTGGGAATCTTTGGAAATCTTTATGGAATCTCAAGGAATCACTGGAGTGGTTACCCCCTCGCAGTGCACGTTGCATCTACTGGAATCTCAGAGTAAAATTTGCTTGAAATAAGGTTCATGTATATATATTTCTACCAGCGACGATGCCCCGAACAAAAGTTCCTGGAAAAACAGGGTTGGGCTTGTTGTTGAGAAGCCAATCAGCTTGAACAACTAATGGACCATGCATGTTGTTGTGTCCTCCGGTTAAAGACATTTTGTCACCACCCATCATCAGTGGTTGTATTGTCGTCGAAAAGACCAAAACAAGTCTTAACTTACGTCACAATACTTTATGTTTCCTGAAATATCAGTATAACAGATCATGGAGTGATCTGCGTTCTTTTTAGTTTGCCCTATTTTTGTATACTGTGTGTAACCATATTGGGGGAGATATAAATCATTTTTTTTTCTCATTGAATTTTTACTGTCAATTTTCGACATACTTGTGGGCCCTCCTTGCGGTGATGGGGCGGGCCACTAAAGGCGTGCAATCATTTTCACCCTTCTATTGTACTGTTTCTCAGCAATTTCTCAATTCAACAGAAAATACCAACATTTGTCTTATTGGCAGCAGGTGCATATGTATAATACTGCACAGAAAATTCCGGGGGGGTAACCACTCCAGATTCCTTGAGATTCCATAAAGATTTCCAAAGATTCCCAACGACATTCATAGAAAGATGAACCCCGAAGGGGTAACCACTCCAAAAAATTTCAAGATCCCCTGAGATTTTATAAAGATTTCCAATGATTCCCAACGAGTCGTTAACTTAACCCCTCGGAAAATTCCATATACATTGGTCAGCTTTATGACGATGTGAAATTATTTAAACCATAGGCCACCTGGCCGGAACTTCAGGGGTGCCGTCAGGTGGAGAGGGGGATGGAAACCCGAGTAGTTCTCCTGTCACCAACACCTGCGCTCTTGAGGCATTTACCTAAATGTAGGGCCATATAAGAACCTGCAGCGTGACCGCCAGTCTCCCTATACCCTCCGCACGCAGTTTCAACCTGATGATGTGGAGAATGCATTACTGCGGAAGACACCGTACCATCTGGTGGTTTGGTAAGGTAACCAAAGTGCTTTTGAATGAAAGCGCCGCCGAGTATCGTGCGGCGCATAGTGACCATCTGCCACCAGCCACAGAGAACGACGTGCCATTTTCTTAAAGTGACTGCATGAAATAAAATTTAAAAAAAAGTAGTCTAAAAATTACATTTCTTACGTTTCTAATTCGATCTTGGGTGTAGACAGTGCACATGAAGAAGTGGAATACATAATACTCGTACATACAGTATTTCACAATCTTATAATAGTATAATTGAGGGGGTAACCACTTTAGAGATTCCTTGAGATTCCAAAAAGATTTCCAAAGATTCCCAAAGATATTCATATAGAAAGATGAAACCCGAAGGAGTATATAACCACTCCCAAAAATTCTAAGATTCCTTGAGATTTCATAAAGATTTCCAATGATTCCCAACGAGATTCCCAACGAGTGGTTAACCCCTCGATAGTTGATAACCTCAATAAATTCATTTATTTCTATTATACTGATCACTGTGATGAAAAGCACTGATTAGAGTACTTATTATTGCCAGCAGGTGTAGGGTACCTGGTACTGGTTCTACCTCTATAACCTCCTCGAGTCCTCATATTCGACTATGTGGTGGTCCATGGAGGTCTGGCTGATCCATCCGCGGAAATCGCAAGTGACGGGCCGGCCCGGGCCAAGCGTGGTTGTAACTCTATCCCCAGATTTCCAAACCTGGAGTGTAATGAGCTATATGTCTGAAGGGTTGCCCGCCTGCTTCCGCGGGTTCGATTTCAACCCGGTCGCCGGAGCATTGAATGACAGAGTCGTCCATGGGTTGGGGGTGGGGAGAGCGTCAAATTAGGGGCCCGGGTGTCGAATGACCCGAAGAACGGTGATAGCTGCCGTAGCCGAACGAGCCGGCTCGTTAACACGTGTGTAATGAGGCGTGTGAATGTGGAGGTCGTGTGGAAGCTCAATGGCGTACACATCAGACCTCTCCACTACCCCATCACTTTCTTTTGGCAATAATGAAGAGGTCATGAATCAAATGTGAAACTTGTATCTATACCTATACACAATAGCCTCCATAGTTAAGTGCATGGTTGCCCCGAAGACGGCAGTCATAGACGGCACCAATTTTATCCCAGTCCCTTATTCTGATCGTCATGTCCCTCTGAGGTTATGTGAAATATAGACTATGCCTGTTATAGTTCGGAATACATATAAAACTGTATACTGGTATATTAATATGAACTTTGTCATCAGAACAAATCCCTTTTTTCATACTAACACGATCTTCCTAACTTAAGTGAGGTATGCCGACAATGCGTTCAGACTGCACGATATTGCTGGTTTTTGATGAACCTGGTATTTGTTTGTAATTTCAAGTCCATGCAGTCGAGCAGAATAAAATTCTTGAAATGCTTGTCACTCCACCCATTTCCTATGTGACTGCACTTGAGTGAAGGTGCGGCCGAATTGATGCATCAGAGGGTAGTGTGGCTGGAAATATTGTACCTACCTACTTATATCAGTCTGTATTTACAACGCGCACTCAATTCAAAGTGTGGGTTTCGGAAATGATTGGAAGGACAAAAACAGCAGTGAGCAGGCTTTGTGGCCTTGGGGGTCCATTACGCCTCAAATATGGGTTTGCCGTAGCTCGCACGGCTGCACCATGACTTGCTAGTAACTTACATTATACCTGTGCCTACTACTATACTACCCGCTACTGAACCTCACAACCTCCTGAACCTTAAAAGTCTAAAGAATCCAATGAAAGCAGGTTTCGCTTTATGATTTAAATGCCGTTGCTACAAAATTCTTGGTATTGAATCCGTTGGCGAATTAATTATTTTGATCACGTTCGCTTTACTCAACTACTCCAATCGTTCTCCAAACATAACAAGAAGCTGCTTCGGCTCGCCGCTGAACCGAAGCAACACTTCTGAAGATGTGATATCTTCATCACATTAACAAAGTGCGCTGAGAAATGGCAGGCACTTTTGACATAGAAAAGGCGGACCTGCCCCTGCTTTACTAGTTTACTGCCTATACTGATCAGTTGACTATACTCTCAAATGCCTCCATCGGTACGGCGTTACCTGTTTAAGTAGGTACTTATCTGCAGTGGCGTAACTAAGCATTTTCGAAGGGGGGGCGGCTTCGCCTCACCGGGCCCCCCCACCCCACCCGGGCCCCCTCACCCTTCAGTATAAGTATGCTAAGTTAAGATAAGACAGCCTTCCTAGCTGGGTTTGTAGTAGAATATTTGGTCGGAGGCTCTTGGGTTCGATTTGTGGTCTCGTCTGAACAATAATTTCAGACACAAGCAAGCCCTAACCGAGGACATTTCCCCCACCCCCTACCTTCCCTTCTACCTGCGAGCGGGAAGAAATCTTTAGATAAAAAAATGCTTGAATAAAAAGCTATATCTTTTTTTCGTCCAGTTGCCTTGGCTAGAGTCCCCTTCAGGCGCCCCACCCCAAAAACAATAACAAGTAATCGAGCGAGCGAAGCGAGCGAGAAAAAATTTTGAGATCCAAATAGTTAGCTGGGATAAAACGTTTATTTATTTATGCACTTGCCTTTTCTAAACCGTGCCAACCGCTTACGGCGGGCCGCCCTGACCACCGAAAAAGGAAAGCAGTAATCGAGCGAGCGAAGCGAGCGAGAAGAAAAATTGAGATCCAAATAGTTAGCAGGGATACAAGTGATACAACGTTTATTTATTCATTTATTCATTTGCCTTTTCTAAACAGTGCCAACCGCTTACGGCGGGACGCCCTGACCTCCGTAAAAGGAAACCAGTAATCGAGCGAGCGAAGCGAGCGAGAAGAAATTTTGAGATCCAAATAGTTAGCAGGGATAAAACGTTTATTTAGGTATTTATTCATTTGCCTTTGATAAACCCTGCCAACCGCTTACGGCGGGCCGCCCTGAACCCCGACAAACGTAGTCAGTATAATCGAATGGCGAGCGAAGCGAGCGAAAGGAAAACTTTATCAAAACAGCTAGGAAAATATGACTTCCTGTTTTAAATCTAACATAGGAGCCTTCGGGCCCGCAGGCCCCGGCCCCCTGGGGCCCCGGCTCTCTGAGCCCCCCGTTCGCCTGGGGCCCCTCCGGGCCCCCTCGGGCCCCCGGGCCCGGGGCGGACCGCCCCCCCCAAATTACGCTACAGCTTATCTGCCTATCCTATAGTTAGGTACCTACATTATTACATATTCTGGTACACCAAATTTGTTTAGGTACTTAATAGTAAGTAATGATGACTAGGTACTATAGTATGGAGCAATTATAAGCATGATACGTGATGGATGCAGTCAGTTTTGTACTCTATTGGAATTTCCATCACTTGATTTGTTTTTCTCAAATAAAAATTAATTGTTTCCTTTTTACGTTGTTTTTTGCTGCTTTTGGCAAGGTATACCCACGTATAGAGATGGAAATGTACTTTTATAAGGGAGTAAGTGCCATTGGTCTGGAACTTATTATCTTGGTAATTAAATGAAATGAACATTGTTTTGTTTAAATTGGAGAGCCCTGAAAAAGCATCGAGGTGGAAACGTCGCACTGGGAGCGCTGGAAGGCGCAGGGGCTGGGAAGGTGGACACAGTATCGCGGAGTGGGTTTGTTCAAATGCACTTGCTCGCATCGAGGGCTGTTCAATGTTAACTTACTGTAAATTTGAGATGTGTGAGAAAAATCAACGTATAGTTTAAACCAGTGAATCATTCCAAAAGGATATAATTGGTTAATCGAATCATGCCTTTTTATTTGGTAACTTGAAACTAAATTTAGTTGCTAGGGTGGTATTTGATTGTCCTTGTGTATTTAAGGAGCTTTCTTTCATCTGGTTCCCACAAGACTTTCTGAAAACGCATCTAAGGGGGGCCCGACGATCCTACGGTTAGTTTCAGCTCGATAGGAAGGTGATTGGTTTATACCTTCACAATCATGATACAAGGAAAAGTTATTTTTGCTCTAAATTTATCATTTTAAAAAACTGTAGAAAAAATCGGTATGTCCTTTTGTCCACCATAGGCGTTGGTTCTTCTATATTTTCATTCGATTTATAAATTCATGTATACATTTACCCATTTCTAAATCCTGGCCCTATGGCAATTGTGTCGTATCATAAGTATTGCCCTCGGTATTGCCACTTATATAGCAGAAATTGAAGTATCTGACTTGAAAATGAATGGAAGTGAACGGGAAATATATTTGAAATGAAAGGAAGACGTCGTCAAATAATTTCCAGTTCACGACAGTTTTCCAGCGATTTCCCCCAGGAGAATTTCTCTGGACAAAACGACCCTTCCCCTAATTCACATTCAACTGCGTCAGGGTTGAAAAAGAAATAAGTGAAAATGATTTGCTTAGAGTCAGAAAAGGTTTCAGATGCTAAACACGTCGAGACGGAGGATCGAGCAACCCTCAATTCATGACCTCCCTGCGTTCTACGCTAATGAAGCCTGCTCCTTGCCTTTGTAGAGGAGTTTTTCAAGAATTGAATTGGGAAGCAAACGGTGGGTGATGGGTTGGTGTTATTAGGAAGGGGGAGGCTTGTTGTTACAAGGGATCACAGCCCCTCGCCTTTGGATATTCTTGTGCCCTGTCCTTACTGTATTGTTTCGACTTTTCCCTTTTTCTTTATGCATGTGAACGTTGAAAATTTTCTACTGAAGCCAGAAATACAGGTAGATAGGGTAGGTGCTTCCTATTCTCCTTTCAGGGGTGTTCTTAAACACGCCTATAATAGTCACTTGATAGTCTAGAAATCTTCAGGGTAAGGCCCTGCTAATTTTCATTCTAGTGATTAATCTCATGGCTTGGTTCGCAGGTGTATTTTCATACTCGTAAGCTAAACAGGAAATGATCCAGGAACCCGAGAGTGAGGATTTGCCGGTAGTGGCGAGTCCACCCCCTTGTACAACGTGTTCCCTGGGGTCCTTATAGTCCT
The DNA here is from genome assembly GCA_950004255.1 of Mesopsocus fuscifrons. Classification (NCBI taxonomy): domain Eukaryota; kingdom Metazoa; phylum Arthropoda; class Insecta; order Psocodea; family Mesopsocidae; genus Mesopsocus; species Mesopsocus fuscifrons. The sequence goes on along the minus strand of OX465373.1, from coordinate 16,157,652 downwards.
TATAGTCCATGCAGCACATCACGGTGTATTATCAAATTTTCAAAGTGCCCATAAACCTTATTATCCTGGGACCCTCCTTACACTCAGCTTTCGCTTTAAATCATATTTCGCTCCCTTTGTTTTCGGCCTCTATTTAAAGTCTAAACAGAGGGGCGTTATTTTTATACCTACCTACTGTAATTTCTTACCTATGTTGGACGCGATATTTGTAAGTATTTGTTCTGTTATTTTACGACATCGCACGCCACGTATTCTCACAATCAGTAAGAAATATATAAATCGGGTACCTCACAGCATTCCCCATTTTGATTCAAAAAATGTAGTCGTCTTGTCCTGTGGTCTGCCGTATTATATCTACCATGTACGAATATCCTATAGATAATCCGATTTAAGTAAGGAATTCCGAGATTCAGTTTACATCATCGGTCACTCTCCATGCGCTTTGTTTCCAATGTTTGAAAAATTTAAGGGAATCGTAAGGCAATAATGTGGAATTTTTCACGGCACATCCTCTCCGTATTTAATGTTGGAAGCCGAGGGGCCGCAACCGGCACTCATTAAGACATCCCGATACTGACCGCAGTTTTATTAGATTGCGTTAATTAAATGCTTTCAACATAGATTTATGGTGAGTTGGTTTCGATAGCGCAAAAAATTGAAATAGAGCTTGGAGGAGGGGCAGCTCGTAAGTCAGTCCGGAAGACCCGCACTGCTCCTTCTTTTCGTAAATGTAGGACGACCTCACATTCACAGGTATAGGTACATCTACGCACCTTATAATAGGGTTCCCGCGTAGGTACTATCAATTTCAGTCCAAATGAACGATTTAGTTGTAGGTCTAGTGTCTAGTCAGTGGGGTTAAATGAAATAGGAGACGGAGGACACTATCACTATCACTGGACAACCATCATACAAAGTATATAAATTTTATTTTTATCTTCCTAAGGGCCCGATTACACCTTACAAAAAATATATGGTCATATTATTATATGATCCTATTTTTTTAGTATCATAAAATTTTAGAAAAACAATAAAATTGTGATCATATTTGGCAGAGATGCCAACTTGACGTGGTAAAAAAATAAAATTCCGTAGATTTTTAGGGGCCTTTTTACTTTCTCGCTAGCCATATATGGCGAGAAAGTATTGTTTTCGTGCAAAATTTCGAAATTGAGATTTTGGGTTTCCCATGATCCTGGGGGTCCCCTGAGTCCAAAAAAGTGGTTTCTGGAAAAAGTCTGTCCGTCCGTCAGTCCGTCAGTCAGTCCGTCCGTCAGTCCGTGCAGTGCTCTAGCGCCTATACCGTTCATCCGATTTTGATGAAATTTGGTATGGACCTGTCTAAAATCACTGCCGAGGGGCATTTTCAAGGATTTTTTGATTGGTCAAAAATTGCGGCCGCTATTGTCAAAAAACCGCCAAAATAATTCAAAAATCGTGTTTTTGGTTACTTAGACAAGCGCCGACGGTACACTTTTCAATCTATAACACTGAAAATTAGTATGTGTGTTGACAAATAGATGCTTCGAGGTCATTTTCAACTAAAATTGAATTGGTTGAAAATTACGGCCGTTCTGGACCAAAGTTCGATCGTTTCGGCGCCATTCACATTTATTGACCGATTGTCATGAAATTTGGTAAATTTGTGTAGAACCATGTAACTTAAACATCTGTCGAACAGAATTTTGTTATCTTCAAAATTACGGCCGTTTTTGTCAAAAAAGTGTCGAAAATGAGTTGAGAATGAGAAACCACGTTTTTGAATGGTTAGAACGCATTTGGGACTACAGTAATAGAATGACAGCCATGAAACTTGGTAGGAGTGATCTCAGATAGATGCTCTTGGGTCATTTTCAACCGATTTTGGATTGCTTAAAAATTACGCCCGCAAAAAAATCTCAAAAAAAAAAAAAAAAAAAAAAAAAAAAAATCACATGGGGCGAGAAAGTTAAGTGCGACTGTTGTCGGACCCTTTATTTGAACCGTTTTAGGTTAAATAATTTCTGCTTTATTCTTTAAATTTATCGTTATATAGAAATTGGTACTCCTCCACATTTTCTATTAATATACGGGTCATTTCCATTCCACTTACCTCAGCCGCCATTTTCAACGGACTGACCCAACAACAATAAACACATCGCAGCATAGAGGAAGGTAGTCGCAGCAGTTATGATACAATTTGTACCGGCCGATACAAATTGTATCATATCATAACTGACTCAATTCACCTTACAACTTTTCTTGATCATATTTTTTTATGATCATATTAGGATTGGAAATTGTAAGGTGTAATCGGGGGCTAAAACAATTTGAGAAATTCAATTGCTGTATCTTTATCGAACTCCTTATTTTGATTATTATTATTTTTGACTAACATTGAGATGTTTCCGAGGGGTTATCCACTCGTTGGGAATCTCTCTGGGAATCATTGGAAATCTTTATGAAATCTCAGGGAATCTTGGAATTTTTTGGAGTGGTTACCCCTTCGGGGTTCATCTTTCTATGAATAACGTTGGAAATCTTTGGAAATCTTTATGGAATCTCAGTGGAATCTCAAGGAATCTCTGGAGTGGTTACCCCCTCGGATGTTTCAAAACAAGGAAAATATTGTACCCACTGTCCCAGCTGAACTGCAATGAAGCACTGACGACGGCAAATTGATCTAACTCATTTATACGACGCAGTGAGCGAACCTCCCCTGAGAAGGAAAAATCTTACTGACTTACACAAACAAATGAAAGGCAATCGTCGGATTGTTTGAACTTTAAAGAAATCCAATCGAGAGGACGAGGGTGGGAGCTGGAGGGTAAAAATGTGCTCCACCCCCCGGCTTGAAGAGTCTCAGTATACCCAGTATATTTGTTAAGGCCTTATTTGACAAAAACAGGGTTAGTGACCTCTTCTGAACAAGTTATCAATTCGCAGTGTACTGTGGGAAAATTATGCATGGAACGTACCCCATCAGTTAACAGTTCTCGTGAAATAAGGCCTTAAACCTTAAAAGGTAGTGTCCGGAATAGGGTTGCCAAACCCAAAATGAGTCCAAATTACTCCAAAACGGGAGGAAAACGTAAAGCACACGTATCCGTTCGGAAATTATTCGGGGACCTAATCTGAAGCGTATCCACAGCACTGTATACAAATACAAGCAACCTGCAGCCACAAAAAGCTTGTAGGACCAAAACAAAACCGGACGCATCTGCAGAGTATTGATGGATTTGGGAAATATACGAAATATCCCAATGAAATCACAGCATCTGAAGCATCTCGGCCCTCTCAAATCCCATGTAAATCCCCCACCAACTCAGAGGCTTCTATACATTCCCTGCCTGGTTTACTCACAGCTAAACCACAAAATCCAAACAAAGAAAATCCAAAATGTAAAGTCTAAGTCTCACCCGAATTCTGACGGCAAGGGAGTCAATCCGGATGAACCCCCTCCCTCCTCCTCCTCCTGGCCCGTCCACTGCGTTATTTCATCTCACTTTTTTTGCAAGTCCTGTAACCTAATCTTTATCCTGTCTGCTACAAAAACAGTCTCCCTAGACCACTGGTGCACCCATCCTTTCAAATTTTAGTTCGATAGCTAAAGTGAGCTATTCGGATTTTTCGTAGCTGCTGAGCCTGGTCCTGAACAGTAGTCTGACATGAGATATCAGATAATAACAAAAGAGAAATGGGCTAATCAAGGAGACGACAGCCCGAGAATGAAACCATCGGGCGCAATTTGGGATAAAAATGGCCCAGCGGGGGATGAGACGGGCGGCGGGGGGCGGAGGTCACCGCTTTGTCTCGGGCAGTGTTTGTGGTCCCCCCCGTGGTGCCCCGCCACAATTAGTAACCCCGGACGTCTCTGTTTACAGCAATCCCGCATAGGCGCACAGCCAAGACACTCGGAAAAAAGGGGGTGCATTAAAAAAAAAAAAAAAAAAAAAAAAAAATGGGGCCATGTAGTTGGGAAATCTTTGAGATAGGGAATTGTACTTGGTGAGTGAAAATTACTGAAATAAACTTCGAAATCTACCAACACCTTTCGGGCCTGCAGAATTACCGAGGGGGTAACCACTCCAGAGATTCCTTGAGATTTCATTGAGATTCCATAAAGATTTCCAAAGATTCCAAACGATATTCTTAGAAAGATGAACCCCAAAGGGGTAACCACTCTTAAAAAAATTCCAAGATTCCCTGAGATTTCATAAAGATTTCCAATGATTCCCAACGAGATTCCCAACGAGTGGTTAACCCCTCGGGTATTACATATAAATGCAATAAGTAAAGGTAAACTCAAAGTGTATGGTCATTTCGATTGTTTGAGGCACGGAAATGAATGGGATCTTATGGGGTAATGGTTTCGTATTTTGCTGCTTCGGAAATCTTTTAGAGATCTTTGTGGTAGGTTATATCAATACACCTATCAAGGTATGACAGAGCTCCAAACTCACTGTCACCACCATCCATACACCTGTCAAACATGTTCACCCTGTGAGCCTGGGGCAGACACGCTGCTGCAGACTTGCACCTCGCCATGAATGAAACTCTATTACAGTGTCTTGTCACTTTCGCAACAATGAGAAAATATAATAGTAACACGGTTCTGCGATGGGATGTTCGTGTTATTTTGTCACTTCCGCAGTTTAACACCTGTAGGTACACAGAATTACATATCTACCTTATTGTAGACCGGATAGATGGCTCTGTCCCTGTGTGTAAGACCTATATTCCTGCAGACAGTTATGATTACTTTTATGGACATTCCTCATCAAGCTTATTCATTCACGCAACTCTCCATGGTTTCCGAAAATTTTATGGTCATGATCAGTGGATTTAAAAAAAAAAATGCTGACATTGCCCCCTCCAGAACATGTTTTACCAACGTACGGCTGTGCCACCTTTATGATATCTTCCCTGGACCCTGGACCTGTTGCCTAAAAGGTCCCGAGAGAAGGGCGATAATTACGACTGTATAATTTCAGAAGTAAACTTGAAAACTTTTCAAAATGGGAAAAAGAAAAGGGGACTCTCAATTTGAACCCGCCTTTGTTTTCAATTTTGTACAAAAAAAAAAAACATTTTGTCAGACAAGATCAGATAACTACGAGTATATGTAGATCCTGCTGCCGCCACAAGACTGGCGACGGTCCCCTGCCGGGAAAGTGGTCCATTGTCTACAGAAGACCACGAAGACGTGGAGGAGTGGGCTAAGAGATGCGAGAGCTATCCGATTTCAACGAGGGTTGTTTTCGGCAGCCACGGCTCAATGCACTTTTGGTCCGTTCGATTGATTACATGTTACAAAAACGGTAAACTCTTTAGAAGGCTCCACAGTTTGAACTAAGGTGGAAACTGACAGGATAATTAATCAGAACAGCCTACTGGCGTTCGCATTTCGCGTAGGTATGCTGTCACACTTTTGGTGGAGTATAGAGCATTGATAAACATTTATTTTGTTCAAAGTGTAAAATGGTGCAGAAACTAATTTCTTTCTACGAAAATAATCCACTTACGCTAATAAGTATACAAACAGTAAACAGCCTCGATAGCCGAGTGGACTAAATGGTCGACTTTTGAGGAGCAGTGAGAGCCGGGTCACACCGGTTCGATCCCGATCCTACCAAAAAGTTTTTCTGCTCGGCATTCACCTCTAATATGTTCAGCATGTTGTGGCCCTAAACTTACTGCACCTATCCGGTTTCGGGCGCCAGGCGTGTAGCCACGGTACTTCTGGTCGGCAGAGTACAAGGTCCAGGTAAAAGGCCGTCCAGGAATGGCCGTCCGGGAAGGTCCGTCCGGGAAGGTCCGTCCAAAACGCCTTTCCAGGAATGGCAGTCCAGGAATGTCAGTACACAATCAAAAGTCCAAAATCCGTAGGTATTTCAAAATATATATGTAGGTATAATCGCAGCTGTCGACAAACTCCCTAAAATAATATACAAGCCTCCTCAATACCAGATAGAGATACACCGCATGTACTTGCCTACCTAATGCCTATATTACAATTCACAAGTAGGTACTTATAATTATCCATACCTTTATAAGGGGAGTTAATGTTTTCTCAAACCAAATATTTCAATCAATTTCAATCAGTTCCAATAAAATCCCATCAAATAGTCCAATAATATCTCAAAAATACTCAAAAACCAGGAAAATACTCATCTGCCCAAAGCAGCAAATTTCCGTCTTCCAAACCGTGTGAAACCTGTCTTCCCCGGCCACGATATTTTCAAACACTTGAACTTTTATAAAACTATTTATAACGTAACGAATGCCTTTAATGATTTAATAATAATTTATGTTGAAAATGAATATAAAAGGACTTACTTATGTAGTAACACCACTTAAGCAATTTAGCGAAAGGCCGCCATGTTGGCACTGTGATATTAACCCGCCTAAAAAGTTTTTCTGGCTCACGACAGTTGACGGAATTCAGTTTCTCCAGAATAAACGCCACAATGTCAAGTGAAATGTATATCGAGGCTGTGGTGGTTCGGAACCCACCAAAAACTGTAGGTCCCCATCGTTTACTCGATGGCTGGGGGAGCTGGTATTTGGTAGTGCTGCCAGCTGAGCACAATGGATAGTTCTTGAAACGGTCTAGTTGCTGGGGTTGTCCCCCCCAACCCTCAGCTATAATAAGTATACAAACAGTATAACGGGCACCCAGGTTTGCACTTACTCGTAATTCTTCCTGTGGCACTAAATTTCCTGTTCAAAATCTTCCGAGAAAGCTACTACAAAAAAGAAATTAAACATCTAGCTCCCAATCTAGCTCCCAATGTTTTTTTTTTCGGTGGTGCTTTCTGGATTCTTGATTATGTTTAGGTATAATACAGCCAATATAGACTATAGGTCCAAGTAAGAACAGAATAGGTAATATGTTAACGATATTTCCCCATTCAAGTCCAACAGGTACAAATGCAAGGTGCATGACCTGTCACCATAGAAGCAACCAAAATAAGCTGACTGGGGGCTGCGAAAAACAGTAAAAGCTGTTGAAGAGCAAATGGAAATATAAGCTAGCATCAGGAGCAGAAGTATAAGCCGTGCCTGAAAACTGTGGGGGGGATGGGAAGGAGGGGAGCTGTGATGGCGGGTAGGGATCGGACTCTTCCACGCAGGCCCGCCATCAATCTGTGCCGACATTGATCCGTATCCCTGGGAGGAGGCTCTCGAACCTCGAAACCTCTCCCTCGCGGTTGAGAAGTTATACCGTCTAGCTTGCGAACTCAGAAACGCCACAATCCCCAATTACAAATACCTATAAATTTAACCTATAATAGTCCCGAAAATGGAGTAGGTATCTTTAGTCTCTGTCCTATTGATTGTTTTGAGAGAAGAGTGAGTTCAGGAGAGATAATATAGAAAGTGTTTTCTTTCGCATGTTCTACGGCTATGCAATAGTTGTATGTTGCGTTTTTTATTGCAAAACGCCAAGCAAAAAGAGGGGAGACTGAGGAGAGAGGAGAGATAATTTACATAGATAATCAGAGATCCCAGACGGGCCAAACCCCAAAAATTGTCTTCTTCAGATAGTATCCTTAGAAAGGATGCGTCCCACAATACTCGGTTAAGAGAAAAACGTCGATTTTCTAGGAAATTTAACATGGTAAACATGGGAGAAAATCTCCAGTTTTCTCTTAACTGGGCATGGTGGGACGCACCCTTAAAGTATACGCAGAGTTTTGGAGTGGCAACACCATTAATTGTATATTAGAGGGCTTCAGCTCCAGAAACTATAAAATAATTTTTGGTTCTAAAATTTGGACGTGAAGTGGTTTTGGATGGCTGTGGAAGGGGAATTCTCTGCTGAAAAAGCTCAAAAAGCATATGAGCCATGCCGCCACGTGGCCAATTCCCTGTAATTCTCATTCGATATAAGAGGGAAACAACTTATCTGATCTATACAGCTTTTGTTTGATTGATTAAAAAATAGGCGCCAGTCCCAAGGAAGGGGGTAAGATGATACTTTTCTCCTCGGGCGGCTCCTCTCCCCAGTCCTCCTAATTGTTCCACGCTCACTCAGTCGGCATCGAACCATTTTTGACAGGGCTGTGAAGTTCGATACGGTCGTGGTTTTTTACACTGGTAATTTTGGAGGAGAAGGTAGTTGGATTCTGTAGGTAGTCTCATTGGGAAACTTGATGGTGCGGACCTATGGGGTCCGACACACTCGTGAAAGATGAGCGACCCCACCGGTGACTGCCCCACAATGTGAGCACCAGTCGCACCACATAATTTACTGAGATAGGGTGGCTGATATGATAGATTGCTTCTTGCGTGACTGTGATGTGTTCATTTTTTACAGCAGCCCTGTCTTGCGTTTTGTGTTGTCGTTTTGGAGAGTATAGGGGGTGCTCCTCTCACCAAACCGATGAGGAAATGATGAGTGCAATACATGGTAGTTAGTAGTCCCTTTCAAGAGAAAAAATAAAAATTTGTATTCTGAAATTCTACATTCTGGAGAAAAAGGTAGGAAGGTCAACTTCAGTCGCGTAGGCAACCAACCTAAAACCTGATTGAGATGTTACGACATTGACACAATGATCTGAAACTCAATTTGATTTTTTGTGGCTTATTTGTAGTCAACGCAGTGTTGTTGTTTGTGTGAGACGCCACTAATGTTAAAGCTTGGAACGGTAGAAACCCTCTAAACAACCCCTCTTCTGCAGGGGAAATTGGGGGAGCAATTTGCGGGGCTTAATAAAGTGTTAGCTTTAGGAGGAAAGCAGGAGAGCAGGAAGGTAAAGTGATTGAGTCAAGGCATTGTCAGCTCCCCCAGCCTTTTTAATACCTCTTCATTTTAAAACAGTTGCGCGCTTTTCAAATTTACGCGGGAAGTTAATTCATTTCTACCCCACCGCTTGGCATTGTGTGAGCCATCCAACTCTTCTGTGCTTGTAAACTTTGATCTTGGACTGCTGACCAGTGATTTATTATTAATGGCACCCCATAATTAATTATGTTGTTGACAGATTTGGATTTTATTTTCTCTTGACTTTTCTCAGTTTTATTTTCTACATCAAGTACCTATACTTTCGGTTGGAATTTGGGCCGTGCTACTAATTATCAGTGTATCAGGTTTTCTTTATGGCTACAATATTGCTGTACGCTGTACTCTATAGGCAGTCGACAGTGTACGGACGTCAAATAAAGATTTATGCTAAAAAAAACTTTTTTTGGACTGGGACTGGATCACTGAAAATTCGCTTAAAATCGAATTTATCAGCACCCATACTTTCTCAGCCAACACATTTCATGTGATAATGTAGGTAATAAAAACTGCAAATTATCTACTTTCTCTTCAGTGAGCCCCTATGCTGCACTTCTTTGACTTCCCACTTGAGCTGAGAGTGGGGACTCCGGTTTGGTTTGGGTACTTGGAACCCCCACATTTTCAACATGATTGAGTCTGAACGATTTTTCTTGTGTGATCCCCCACCCTTTCCCCTTTGCTAAGTCTGGCGATAATCACTTGGTCAGGGAGTGACAGAGAGAAGTCGTGTACACACAATTTCCCGGCGATTGTGTCGGCCTGCTTCAAGTCCCTAGGGGATGAGTGTCAGGGGTCACCACCTCTCTCATTCAGAAACTGCTCAAGCATTTTCTTTTCCCATCTCGCATCGTTTTCTTAGACATCGCGTGTTAAATATATTTGTGAATAATTCTTTTGTTGTTCATGTATTTGAGCACAGACTTAATTACGATTGAATCATTGAAGAGAAAGAACCGAATAATTTTCCTTATTTTCTGTTCCTATATTTTTTTTTAGTGACTTTTCCATGTTAAATCAAGAGCATTTTATTTGGTAGGTATACCTATACACATCTACTGACAAGTGCAGAGTTTAAGCTGCCATGTATTATATATTATTAGGATCCAAAGTAACGTCACTATTCTGTAGACTAGACGTATGAGGCCCAGGTATATGAAGTTGGTTTCTACCTCATATCTATTCTTTACATCACAAGACCAGCTAATTCCCCTATCCGGACGCGGATTACATCATATTTATACATTTTTAAGTAATATACCTAGTTCCATTACATCAATGTCACAAGCCATCGTATCAAGACTTTAATAGGCTTATACGCGACGTTAACCTCATGCCCCAGGCACAGCCTTAAAGGGCTGTCTATTTAGGTCATGGATCTCACTATACCTACCTTGGATTACATTAGAAATATAGCTCAATTCGATGGGTGACGTTAGATGCCTTAAAATATCTGTGCGATTTTTCCCCCTTGAGGAGCAAGACTCAAAAATTCGAATCGAAGTATAGCCTCTCTATAACTATAATTTCACAGAAAAGTACCTACTTCCATAGGTTCCCCCAAAAAAGTGGTTTAGGTATGTTCCGCTGAACTGATGCTCCCCCAGCAGGTTACGTAGGTAATTAGTCTACCCAAAAATTCACTCTTGTCCTCCTAAGTAAATATTAAGAAAATCTACAGTTTCTTTTAACAGTGAGCTCTTATTGTGGTGAAGGTGAAAAGTCCTGCTTAAATATTGAATTGCTTGATGTCAGATCAGCAGTTTTAGGTTGATATTGCTATTGCAATATGTTACAAAATCGGTAAAAAAAAACTATTATCTACTGATTTGTATTTTTAACCGACGGGCTTCGCCCATCACATGCAAGGGTGCTCAGCGAAATGTTTTTTTGTATCTAACCGAAAACCACTTTCGAAACGACAGGCAGTGTACCTACCATTTTGCAGCAAATTTTTCACTTCGTATCTTCCAAACGGAAATGCTTTCTTGAGTTTCCTGCTAGCTCATTCTCATTCATTTACTATAAAAATGAAGTCAACGATTTCAAAGGAAATTGTTTTTTTTCTTCTCCACTTCCTTTGTCTCGGAACAATTATTAACAGGGTTGTTTCTTTTCATCTTACCTACTTCAGAAGATGAAAATAGTGTACGTCTGACGTATTCTTTTTTCTGTTGGCTTTTGGTGGTGTAAGCTCATATCGTAAAGATATAGTCGTTGGACATGTCTTTAAGCAAATTCGTATGTCTTAATAAAATTAGAAAACTTGTCACGATCGATGTAGTTATAAGTTCTTAGAAGAGGAGCCAGCTTTGAGGAAGAAGGCAGGAGCAAGGTACCTACGGTTGGTCGGCATAGGTACAAAAATTTACATGAACTATAAAACAAAAGAAAATTTTAGTAAAGACCGGAAGGTGCTCAGTCTTTTATAATACAGTTGTAAAAAAATAATTACCAGTCAGGAGTCAGGGTACAAGTATTGTAGGTACCTACCTAAGGAACTATTTGTAAAATTCAGTGTACGAGAAATGGTAAAATATTCATAATAGAGAGAAAGAGTTCTTTAGTTCAGACCAGAACGCTGACTTAGAAATGCATCACCCACATTTACTTTGGCAAGGTCTCCTGAGTAGCCTATTTTGAAAATGACTCTTCTCATGAGCTTTTACAAGAAATGACTGACAGAGATCTTAAGCGGTGACAACTGAGGAGGAAAGGTGGTTGTCTTCAAATTTTGAAAAGTTTTCTTATTTTGTTTTTGAATTTTTGACTATTTTGAGAAGTAAGGTAGGACAACCATGCATTTCAATTCAGACAGCAATTTTGTGTTCCTATGAGTAATAGGGCTCTATTGGTCTCTCAGGTGCTTACACTTTGATCTTTATATAGGAAGAAAAATTATCTAGGATTCGACTTCTGTTAAATTTTCAGCAGTATAGTGTCCAACACTGGGATGGATGTGGGTGGATACCGGGTAGTGGGTGCTGGGGAATGGCACGGTAGCGTGAGAAGTGGCAGGGCTGTGTTTATGGTTGTGCTTCTTGAGCTACTTGCGGCACTTGCTGCTCTTTTGTCCGGGCTACCTGGTCAGTCATGTGACTGTTCTTTTTGGCACGACTCGCTCCTTAGCTCCTGGGCATTGTCTTCTCTTGGCTGCTGCACTATTCAATGAATCTGCCGGCGAATGAATGGTGTGCTTTTTTCAGAACCGTACGTAGGTTGTAAACTGTGTTTGGTTGGTCTGGTACCAATGTTCTTCATCGCTTTTATTGAAGAAAAGAATGAGGTATTGCCCCTAGTATAGAGACGTTTGAGGCGATATGAAATGAGGATTGAGGAAGAGCTCGTTGGTGTGTAACAAACCCAATTTGCGCGCAGATTGGATTTTGCATTTGATTCTTTATTGAATAGCCCATCATTATAGCTGATGTACGTCTCGGCTGCCTCGAGGCATAGCTTTTTATTTGCTTTTGTTCGTCTATACTCTATCTTCTCGCTTGAAAAACTAAACTCTCTTCCCCCCTTCTCCCTCTCATTTTAAAAGAAAATAATAAATTCTGTGCTTAGAAGAAGGTATTTTAGTAGCAGCGTAGTTTAGTTTAGGGTTTCGTGTATTTAGGGTGATGGTATCAGCAGGTTATATAGTGGTGGTAGAAGGTGAGGAACAGGCTGGCAGGCGATGCTATCGCTAGACATTCGTCATTAGGGTGTCACTGATGGCGCTCTAATGTAACCGAGCAGCCATCATGCTTCCAACACCTCCATTTCAAACTGTCAAAACCCTGCGGATCAGTAGGGAGAGATACATGACATGTCTTAGGGATTATTTTCTTTTATTCATTTATTTAGAAGTATTTTATCAGCTCCAGACCTACATCTTCTGTCAAGGGATGTACCTACTTAGGATGGGCAGGTAACAAGCAACATCTCAAGAACCGTACTGACGGTTGGGTTTCCACCCATTTAACATAGTTCTGTGTGGAGTCGAATGTATACACATGTATCCAAAAGATATTATGAAAGCTCACGCATCTTAGGTGTACCTATCTACAGCTCCTATAAAAATCAGTTTGCATTTTAAGTCACCCCTTCACGCCCCGTTTTCACTTCTTGTGGGGAAATGTGTATCCTACCGCTACCAGCGAGTTGTACCTTTAATTCTAAGGAGATGTATTATATGTGGAGGAAGGAAGAAGCTATATAGATAGGTGTAAGTTGGAGTGGTGTATAGGTACGTTCATTACCTGTACATCTACTATAGCTACCAACGAGGGGTTAACCACTCCAGGAATCTCGTTGGGAATCTCAGGCAATAATTAGAAATCTTTATGAAATCTCAGGGAATCATGGAAATTTCGGGAGTAGTTAACCCTTCGGGGTGCATCTTTCCACGAATCTCGTTGAGAATCTCAGGAAATCTTTGGAAATCTATAACTACCTCTACTTGTCTGCCTGCCTGCCTTTCTCAGGAATTGTGCTGCTATAAGACCTAAGTATCAAATTTAGGTTCTGTTGTACGGAAATGTCTGTTTCATAGTAGGTGGGTGAAGAAAATTAACTTTACATACGTGGATATATAAAACATTCTTGGCACGCAGCTATCACGTCCATCGGGCAGTCACTGATGACTCCCGTAAGACTAATGAGGCGTCAGATTCGATATCTCGTAACAAAGCGAAGCAATTTGCCTCTCTTCATTAGCCATCTCTGCTCGAGCTCATTCTACAGTAACGGATCCCCATTAGTGACTGGGCAGGCCCACTTTCATATTTCTACTCCCCTATGTTTACTTCTTCCAGGCCGTAAGAGTGAAAGTTTGAATTATGAGAAATTTTTCCGGTTGTTCGCTTATTCTGAAATAATCTCTTATTAACGTATTACACCTATCACTCCTATCAGTAAGAAAATGGGAATGATCGCACTGGGGAAGTATAGGCCAGTAGCTCTATTGCGGATAACCGAGTGAAATATTTGTAATGCTATTTTTGTGTTTATTGCGTGATAAAAAGATCCATAATAGAGCTTCAGGTCTTCAGGTTATGTATGTGCGGTTCGTTGACGTTCTTTAATGTCCATTTTCTGCCATTCAAAAATTTATCAAAAAATACTTGATCGTAAAATCAAAACTGAAGTATATACGTGACGTGTAGTTAACTGGTGTAGTGTGTACTTAACTAGTTTCCGAGGGGTTAACCACTCGTTGGGGATGTCGTTGGGAATCACTGGAAATCTTTATGAAATCTCAGGGAATCTTGGAATTATTTGGAGTGGTTACCCCTTCGGGATTCATCTTTCTATGAGTACCTATCGTTGGAGTATCTTGGGAAATCTTTATGGAATCTCAGTGGAATCTCAAGGAATCTCTGGAGTGGTTACCCCCCCCCCCCCCCCCCCCCGGCATTATATTTTAGAATAAATAAGTATTCAACAGTTTCCTCATTACGGTACTGAGAGAGAAGGCGGTGCAAAGGTGATGATTTAACCAGCATAAAATACACCAGTAGCCTTCATGAGGAGCGATTACCCTGATGAGGCGTTGCGCACCTAATGTCCGCCACATCGCCTACACGACTACACGCCACACTAACGTACCAGCCAGCATTCCTACCGAGAACCACCAAAAAATTGAGCCCATCCGCATTCGATACACCGCATATATTTTGTGCACGGCCAACTAGGTTGGCACTACCACAATTGTTTGGTAAATGGAATGGCCGTCTATCAGAGTGACAGGCTTACCAACTTATCCTATCGTCTAATGCGAGCAGCCGTGAATGAATTGGCATTGTTACGGCCCGGGGGACGTATCCACCCGGACTCGCGAGACACTAACGCGTTGCCGAGACCAATCGCTAAGCTTAATTCGACATGAGGAGTAATGGGTCAAATTACCCACGCTTTACGGCAATATTCTCGGGAAACAAACATCACCTCCATCGCCTTAACTGTTACAAACCTGCTAATTTGACTCAGACGTGGCATCCGCCGTTAAATTCGAATATATTTACACCTTTTCTCAAAATGAAACTACCGTGCCCAATTTTGTGCTGTCAACCACATAAACATATAGAGGTCCTCTCTCCCTCTGGCCTCTAGGGTTTCCCCCGAACATATCTACACACTGGCTTCTCATACTGAAAACTGAAGATTTTTTGTCAGGTTTGAGGTTTGAGTATAGGACGTCTCCACCATTTTTACACGTAAGGCTAGCTAATTTCGAAATGGAATTTACCCGAATTTTTTCAGTAATAAAACTACAAGCGGCGAATTTATTTTGAATTTTTTGAGAAATTTTCTTCATCAAACAGCTTGGTTTTTTTTTTATTTTTTAGATTACCCCCTCTATAAAGCGTTTTTCAAATTTTTCTGGACTGCACAAATATTACCTACCTAAAATTATTTTTTTGTTACCTACAGAATTCTAATTAAACTGAACTCAGATTTGAAACACCTATAGGCACTGATTCAATGAGATTCATTTTTAAGGAACTTGAATTGTACCGTCGGAAAGCTTGCGGCTTGTTTTGGATAGGCTTCAAGCAAGGTATAGCGGTAGAATTCTCTGTGAGAAGCCATTCAATTCTCAATATTTCAAAAAATTGAAAGCAAAAACAATGGACCTCTTATTGCCACAATCCCCAGGAACGGTAGATTTTGATGAAAAAATACTTCAGGCAAAATTTGTACGATGTACTTATTACTTACATAAGGTTTAGTTTCAGCTGATGATGTATTTCTGCCTCTCATAAGGGGGATGGCTGACGCGGATTCCCTATAATTTCCCAGTGATCTATTTGTATTAAATAGCTTTGCAAATACCTAAGTATGGCGAAACTACTGGAAAATTGGGAAATCTCTGATGTATATACCTCGGCCGTTCTCTAGACAGTCTCGACTCTAGACCATTACTTAGACGACTTCCAGGCGAAGTATACCTTTTTTCCACCAAGGGGAACAATAAAAAATCCTTTGACGCGTGCATCATACCTACAGCTGAAGCTGAAGGTATCTATATCGTAGACCTATAGCTATACTAAGCCAGCGATTGGTTTCGCTAACCTCTGTTTCTTCAGTATCCTCCGAGGGGGTAACCACTCCAGAGATTCCTTGAGATTCCATAATGATTTCCAAAGATTCCCAACGATATTCATAGAAAGATGAACCCGAAGGGGTTAACCACTCCAAAAAAATTCCAAGATTCCCAGAGATTTCATAAAGATTTCCAATGATTCCCAACGAGATTCCCAACGAGTGGTTAACCCCTCGGTATCCTCTTTTCTTCCTAGATGAGTTGATGAAAATTGGAAATGTTGCTTCTACATGTGGAACGACTGGACATGTGAAGGGGACAGAGGTAGCACTGAGAAGAAACCTCTGTAAATATGATGACAATGATGTCAGCATAGCCTTTGACCTGACAAACAAAATATCCTGGCCACTAGCGCAGTAAATAAGAAAAATTGACATGAGATGAAAGAGGCTCATGCGAGAGATTAACCTACAAAGCAAATGATTACAAAAGCCCAAAGTGATAGCTGGGGGCTCTTCGGGCTTTCCCACAAAGACCGTAAATGCAGTTGGAAGGAGAGCAGAGGGGAGGCATGCCCAGCAGGCATAGCGTCCTTATTACTGTCCTTGTAATGTATCGGCCACACGGCGCGGAATAATTGTGTTCCGCGTTGAATATCTGAATTGCAGATGACATAGGAGATGTAGATGGTACAGAGGAAGCTGCAACCAGGCGTGATACGCCTTCAATCATCAGCGAGGGGGTTGGGGTTGCAAATGGGGAATTGAAAGTCAGCAGCTAGACACAGAACTGTTCCGTCCCCTGTACATGGGGGTGGGCAATTTTCACGTTCTGTAGACCAGAAGATTGCAAGCCAGTATCGTTTTTACTCTCTCATACAATCTCTGTGAAAATGATTCAGTGTCAAAACTAAATCGTCTATACCTTCTAGCTGCATGCGTATATAGATAGGTGGACCCTTAGCAGATGTGTATGAAATGTTCCTAATAACCGTTTGCAAATAGCCCGAGCAATTGGTCATGGCTAATCAGAGGCTTTTGAAGAGTTCGATGACTTAACGATGTCAGCCATAATGAGACTGCCGACAAAGGGCCCAAACGGCTGACACAACCGCGAATGTCTCGCGCCGGCACCTCTGCCGCCCTTTCGACAACACGACTTCTGGACTGTCCAGCACTGCGATCGTGGCGTAACGCACCCATCGTCGACACAGAAAGCATTGCTTCAATCGCAAATAGATCACGGAAATGTAACAAAATCATAACAAAACTAAGATAACTCGACTTTCAGTTAAACTTCCCAAATACAAAACTGCCATGCACCTCACTACGCAAAGGGAAAGTTCGTTTTAAAAACCGATTGCTGTCACCGTATTGGGTGTGGATCTTTCATAGTGATGACATGACTATAGATAGACAAAATCGGAATTCCTGAACTCCTTATTACTCCCTGCATCAACAATCAATAACCAAATATTTAATTATTTAAAATAACCCTATAGAGTCATTTCCGGCCATCGGTATGTTGTCGAGCATGGAGATAGAACAATTTTTAACCAACCGAATTCTACAAGAGGCGCACTCCGGATGAATTCTTAATCATGCCACCAATGAATACCGTGGAGAGGGTGTGTACCTAATCATCTCTAATGTCCTCAATTGAATGTTGGACGAATGTCAGCTTCGCTTAAAGGGCCCACTCTCAAACCGCAGCACCTTGCGGTATTCATTTGATACGTATAGTGCATTTAGGTACAACAGGAGACCAAGTTCTACGGAAAAAGCACTAACGTTCTGCACTCTGAATAGAAGCATCAAATTAACTGAATCGTATATAAATTTGTTAGGTACTCGATAACAATCAAAACATAATTTCCATTTTAAAATATTTCTTTCTGGTCGATTCATCATATTAAGTACTTTACTTGAAAGTAATATCCCACTGCCTACAGGATCGGATCATAAACGAGACAGGCTTGAGGTGTTGCGGGTACTCTCTGTTGTTAGACCTATCATTTTCTTATAAAGCACCGGTGCAGCTTGGATAGCATAGGTACGCAAACGAAAACCACAGGCACGTTGACCGCATGGGTGTCGATTCCCTATATCAAACTCACTCTTACCTGTTTTTGGCGGCTGCAGCTCGATCACGTTGTCTCCTATTCTTGAACCAGTTGCCAACCTGTGTGGGCGTGAGCCCGGTGGCCTGCGCCAGCTCGCGCTTTTTCGTAGGGTTGGGGTAGGGATCTTGTAGATACCATTCACGTAACAGAGATCGTGTCCTTTCCTTAAAACAGTGCGTCTTCTGCTCACCATCCCATATAGTCCGCGGTAATGGGAACTTTTTTCGCACCCGATATTTGTCCACTGGACCCAGCGGCCGGCCCCGGAGCTTCTCAGCCTCCTGGTAATGGGCCTCCAGCCACATAGCTTGAAGTTTCCCGTGCGAATCCTTACTAAACTTGTGATGCTCCAGGATGGAATACATTTCACGGTAGTGGCCACTGTGGAAGGAGACGATGGCACGTGCCCGCAGTACCGCTTCGTTTTTGTTAAGCTCAGCGATGTTAGGGTGGGCTACCGGTAGAGACCACAAGAAGCGAGCGAGCCGCTCGATATCTCCACTCTCCTCCAAGGTCTCGCACACAGCCGCCACTTGCGAGACGGTGAAGTTGAGGGTTGGTAGCGCAAACATGGGGCTGGGCATGATAGGAGGCACCGGGGCCGGCGGCGCGGGCTCCGGCCGACCGGCCATGGCCTGTGCCACAGCCGCCACGGCAGCGCGTCTATCTCCCGGGCGCCTTCCGCCTCCCTGGAACACCACACGTCATGATGGCTTTAGGGATGGGTAAAGAAGGGCATGGCAGCTTCTGCTATTATCCTGAGAATCAACCGCTTCAAGGGTGGCTTCTAAGGGTGGAACTAATTACAGTGGAAGTTTTCCCTTTTGTGATATTCTTGGATAAACGATAAACGATAGAAGAAGGGCACTTAATTACACATAGATATAGCAGAGTAGGTATGCCGTTGTAACCTCTGTGCGACTCTGAAGGGATTTCTTAAGGACTGCAGGCGCAGGCATTATGATACTATAACATTTCCAGCCGAGCCGGTGGCATTCGTTCACAATTGCGTTTTTGGTATTCTCGGTATACTAGACTATAACTTTACCTCATCCTTGAAAAGAATTATAGATACATAAATTTATACGTGCTCCAGTTATGGCTCATCATCGACACATGTTTCGTGAAGTGACCACGTCCTAAAAGGTGATGTTTTTTAGAGAACGATTAAAATTGCTAAACTTTAATTTGGCTCAAAAGCTGCTCAGATTATTCTCGACGCAGGATTTGAGACATTTTCCGACCATTTTTTGAGGGCACTGTCGGATATTTTAATGTTCTGAAATATAATACTGCCATGTCTTCTTAACGTCAGAAATGGACTGGCTATGTTGCGATTTTACGATCGAATGACTTTGGCAATAAAAATATTTGTCCAAAATCAACATACCTAGGCAGTTAATTTCTGATGTTAAAAAGACAAATTGTATTTTAGAACATTTAAATATCCAACAGTTTCCTCAAAAAATTGTCGAAAAAAACATAAACAAACATGATTGTGTGGTCTCCCATAAGTAGGTATATACGATATACGATACATGCAGATCCAGGAGCCATTATAATTTTATTTATCTAATTTCTGTATTATTTTCGACATATTACTACCTGCATACCTGCATACTTGTAATCTATCTGATTGTACTCGGAATAACAAAGCACTGTAAATCGTACCTAGGATATAGGTATACATTTTTTGAGATTTTGGGTTTCTCGTGATTGAGAAAGGGAACTCTGCGGTCTTCCTAGCCGAAAAATGCTATCCTCTCCGGAAGAACCTCTGAGAGAGTAAAAATAGAGTCTGGCAATAAGTTATATTTCACTCTCTCGCCCCATATCGACTACCAACTCACTTTTTCTGATTTTTATTATCATTAGTCTTTTTTTTCGGATAACGGACGCAACATTCAGATGAATTAGTTTAGGCACTGCATTATATTTTTGTGATGGACAGATAGCAATTAATAGACTTCTACATTCCGGATTTAAAATAAATTCGCTAAAGTACTTACAATATACTATTATACCTATTTAGGTATACATGACATTAAAATAAATTCGCTAAAGTGCAATACCTATATACCTATACATTACCTACTTATACCGGTTTGCGTTTTGATTATATCTATTCTTAACATGATTTTGAATAAGTAAGTTATTTTAGTCATTCATTCATTTGCCATTATGGCGTTACGCCCTGTTAGATTGTTCTTATACTTATTTGACTGACACGTGACACTTTCATAAAAGTGATTAATCTTCTACCTTATTCATAGAATCATAGATACCCTCTTATTTTGGAAGAATTGGAAGTTGCCAAATTACCTAAGTATTTCAGTTTCGTTAATTTCTAAACAAACGTTTGAGCTGGAGATAGGTACATTGCATGGATAATGGATATACCTATATATGCTCAAGTATTTCACTGAGTGTCATTTCCATTTCCATGAGTTAAGTAGGGACTAGGTATAAGTAATAGGTATAATGAAACGCACCTGTTTCACCTGAGTATGGAGACATGTAACAAACTAAATCTTCAAACAAAGCACAATAGTAGGTGCAGTGGAATGGCCATTCCACTGGAAAGTTGACCACTATTTACCACACTCCGGTCATTGCCGGTATAAAAATAACACATGGAAAACACACGCGCGTGCAATTCAGCGAGGTTTTGGGGACATGGCCGATGCAGTGTGTAAGGGTGCGGCGCGCACTGCTCGAGCGCTCGCGACCTACTCGCCATCAGACGAGCTGGAGGACACGCCCCTTTACAGTCACCCAATCCAGCAGGCCCCGCTGGAAATAGGCTCCTCCTTTCCAGATTCTCATCTTGCTATTAACCGTGTTATAAACAAAGACTTGTCTGTCTTGTTCTGGGTTCATCTTGTTGCCCAAGTTGTGTATGTTTGTTTCTTTATCTTTGGTTTTTCTTCGGACTCGAAATGGGATTATTTCGGAGGAAGGGGTCACAGGGTCGATTTTTTCTTTTGAGCAGCTTCGCTATTCTGAAGGTTTGAAAAAATGATATGTGTAAGGGTGAGATCAAGAGTGTTATTTCAGCTACGACGGGACAGTGTAAGAATACAATTCGGTATCAGTTCAGAAAATTTCCGAAGAGAAAAGAACTTAAAACAATCTCATTGTCATAAATCTAGTAGTAGGTACTTAATTAGTCTTATATTTATATTCTGCAACATACTCTATAAAGGAAATATCTGTTAAATAAACTCAATGTGGCCTATAGCCAGTAAGCCAGTCCACACAGTGCTGTTTGTTCACGTTTTTTTTGGACCCATTTTCTGAGACTTGTAGTTGACTCAGTTGTAATTTTACGATCGGGTGATTTTTGTCAGTAAACATTTTGTTAAAAATTCCTACTCTATATCGTAAAATTGCAACTTACAATACTATAGATAGGTAAATTTGATTCATTAATTTTTTTAGCAGTGATTTAGGGAGCTTTTTGCTTTTTGAGAGATTCAGTTTGTCTTTGCACGTGCGCACGTGCATTTATTTTGCACGTGGATATGTGCAATTATTGCACGTGTAGGTACCTACTCTTGAATTTAGTTTGTTCATACACACATGTATTTTTTTGACGTGATAATGTGCATTTTTTACGTGCATTTGTGCATGAATTCATTTCGGAACCTACCACACATGCATGTTTTTGCAAGTGCATACGTGTGAACGTATTTTTTCCTCGTTCATACGCGCATTATTTTCAGCTATGAAAGGTTTGAGTATTAGTAGCATACTTTTCCAATCAATTTTTAAACTACAATATTTTTGTCTAGTGGCATTGCAGGTCCTCAGGATAAGTGTATATGTATAGCACAACACATCAGAGATCAGCTCAACGGCTCATGAGTAGGAGGATGAGATCAGCGATTGGTTTCGAATCTTCACTCGTCAGAATTTTTTTATTGTTCACAAATTTTCGATTTTTACTTTATTTTTCGACTATTCAATTTATTTAATAAATTTCATGTAGGCAAATGAGTAGGTACGGACTATCGAAACATTAGTTTCCTGTATTGGAAGGAATGGGAGAATTCGAATTTTCTCATCCCTGTTTTGTCCATAACTCCTGTTACGTTTTTTTTCCTCTTTTTTTTTTTTTTTTTTTTTTTTTTTAGATTTCTTGCCTTACTTACTTAAGTTAATCGTGATTTTAGACAGGTTCAAATGAAATTTCATCGAAATCGGATCTGCACTGTAGGCACTGACGCAGGGGATGGATGATCGACATTGTCAGGCTTCTTTCAAAAATTACTTTTTTGTGTTCTCAGGGGATTCCCATAGTGTCACAGGAAACATGAAATCTCGATTTCAAAATTTTGGGTAGCGAGAAATTATATATAAATGCCTTGGAGCACTGGAAGCGCGGGATCCACGCTACAGCGTTGCCTCGCCTGTGCTCTCTGCGGCAATCCAGAGTTGGAGCTGCAGTTGTTTTCGGAGGATTGGGATCCGGGTTTGAGCTGGGGCTATAATGGAAGGTGGAGTTGGAGTGAGTGCACGGTGCGGTGTAGCTGGGATCGGATTAGCCCTGACTGACAGACGGCCGTAATCCCCTCCGCCATGGTATCCGGCTACGCCTATGGTGAGCTTGCATCCACACCACCCCACTTCCCCTCTCAAGCTTTTTGTTTTTCGTGTCAGACTTGCCTCGTTTTCCTTACTATTGGGAAAATCGGCTTAGTTAAATGAAAAACTAATTGTTCGTTATTGTATGGCGAGAATCTGGGAGTTGTTTTCAGCTGGGGCTTATGGTAAATAGTGTGTGGTTTTTTTATACCAGACCATTCAAAGGGGATAACATTGCCATTGGCAAAGAGTTGTCTGTCTGCCTACCCTATACTTATTGTTGTACATTGTACAGCAGATAGCTGATGCTAGCGACTCAAAACTTAAATTTTATTATACTAAAATGTTTTGACCACTGGGGTGGGTGAGCGTCACGTATACTGTTGTTCAATAAAAACCATTTCTTGCGGGTGGCCGGACTGGAGGGTGCACCTCTCCTGGAGTTTTTCGAAATTTATAGGTTGAAAATAGGGCAGGGGTGACAGAGTTAAATGGTTTTGACTTATATGAATTTCACCCATATATGAGTTCTGAACATTCCGTAAGAATTTTTTTTGGAGACTTTCGGAGAAAAAAAAACAACCCAAAAGGGACGAAAATCACAATTATAAGTTATAATATTTGAAACATTGTTCTGTTCCGTTTTTGGCTTTTCTGGGCACTGGAAATTTCCCCAAATGAGACGGCGGCTTATGGGGCTAAACCTAAGTAACAATAAGAATAACCCTTTTTTTTTGACACTAGGTACATAAGAAGACAGATTTAGGGGCTTTGGGCAACTACAAACCTTTTGACAAAGTGGCGAAAATCATCAATCGTGATATACTTACCTAGGTACTTGGAATGTTCCTTATTTTATATTATTTTTCATTTTGAACTTTGGTTGGGCGTTGCAAAAATATAAGTAGATACTTCAGACCTATTTTCTGGCTGCATGGTGTTGCCCCCCGTAAGACACATTTTTATACTTTCCCATATTAATACGAAGTAGGAAAGTATTGTGATCGTGCAGAAAATCGATTTTGAGTTTTTCATTGCAAAGCACCAATCAGAGGTCCCAGACCCCAAAAAAGCGTGTGTAGGTGTAGGTATGTACGGAGAGCCAGGGGCCGAACCGTTAGGCCAATTTTCTTCAAAATTGGCACACGGGTGTAAAAAAATAATGCGAAGACTTTTTTTTCCAATTTTCCGTAGCTGAAAATTGGGGGCGCAGCCCCCAAAAAACATCAAAAAATCATGTTTTAAATTTTTTTCTCAAAATCGGCGCCTACGATTTCGTTTATTTTCTCAGGGGTAATAGTGTATATTATGGTTGAAAATACCCCATTAGCGGCATATCTAGGAAAACTCGAATTTGGGACCCCCAAATATGTGGGTTTTTTCATGATCGCGAAATATGTCATGCGGGTATTCTAAATTCTCGGGGGAACTTTCTCAGACAAGTTATGTTGTCGGAAAAATTCTAAACCCACTTACCCCCCCCCCTCCTCCCCCATCCGGGGTTTAGTTTTGGTAGGTTCACAAAATATGCCATGCGCGGGTATGCAATATACTCGGGGAGTCTTCCTGAGGCTAGCTATTTTGTCTAAAAGTTCGCCCCCCCCCCTCCCGGTTGTGTTTTCAGAGGTTTACGAAATGTACCGTGTGGGGTATCGAAATGCTCGGGGAGGCTTCCTTAGCCATTTTTTCTCATCCTACGGGCAGTGGTGGCAATTACAATGTTCGGTGGGGGGGGGGGGCTCTAAAGCCATTGTCGTACCCCTTGTTTTTAGAGGCGATGTTCATGTTTAGTGGCTGTTCAGCTGACGCTCTGAGGTGTACCTAGTTACCTACAGGTCCATATCCTCGGGCATCGCACACAGAGTCTGTCTCTGTGTTACGCGCCTTCGCCGTCGGACCGTCATTGTGCAGCCATCATAACAAACAGACATCTGACAATCTCTATTCACAGATCTGTCACGGCATGGACACTTTTGGACAGGAAGGCTACCTGTGAGAAGCAGAAGTAGGTCACTTGTCCGCTCTTTTGGAACAAATTGCATTTGCTCTCCCGCCAATCAGACCTACCCATATCTGATACCTATAGGTTAGGTACCTAGGTAACAGCAAAGTAGGACCTCAGACATTTATGCTTTTTTAGTTTTTACGAACCCTTCGCGTAGATTCTTCCGGAGGGGGTAACCACTCCAGAGATTGCTTGAGATTGCATGAAAATTTCCAAAGATTCTCTACGAGATTCGCATGGAAAGATGCACCCCGAAAAGTTAACTACTCCAGAAATTTCCATGATTCCCCGAGATTTCATAAAGATTGCAATGATTGCCTGAGATTCCCAACGAGATTCCTGGAGTGGTTCCCCTCGATTCTTCCCAAAATGAACGTGGGTAAGTTCCTAGGAGTATTTTGCAGTCATATAGGCTGCTCGACATTTTACAACAGAGTGAGCGATGAGGAAGGTGTGTTCGTATATGTAACTTGCAATTTGATAGCAAGTTTTACGTGACGGGGCGCAGACATGGCATGCGGTGCGGCGCGGTGAGGTTAGCGGGACGGGAGTGGAGGCGGAGGGGTTGAAACAGGACCTCGAAATCTGTAATCACGGCAGGCCTGTCATTAGCCCCGTCACTTGACACAACTTTGTTCCTCGCTCCCTCATCGCCAGCTTTTCTATGCAACGTTTTACTGCACTTTCCAAACATATGAGGAGACTAGCGGCCTTCTGCTTCTGCATGCATCTATAGGTATATTCCAAGTCAGGCTGGGAGCGTACTTACATAATAATATCATAATCATAATAGTATATATATATAGTCATAATTTCTTGAAGATTTTCAGTTGACGCCGATCCGGATTTGGGTTCCGTATCCTACCATACCTACGCTAAAAATGCCAATCCGACCCGGAGCAGATATTTCCCTGATCAAGAAAAAGTTTTGATCAGCCCTAGAAGTATGACTTATCGGTGCGCTCCCAGCCTGACTTGGACTAAGTATAGGTGTAGGTATGTGTCGGTGTCGGTGCCTATATACCTGCAGCTATCCAATATTTAAGTACAATAACTAAGTACTATACTCCGTTTTGGGAATGAATCTCTCTCCAGGCCTACCTACTCAGTTTCTAAGCATAACGACATGCACACAGTCTGTCAGAAAAAAATCGAGATACATGAATTTGACGAAAAAATGCACCTTCATCCGAAAAATGATCGAGCTTATCAGAACTTGCCCCTGTAACTTTTTAACTATGCATTTTGAAATACACACCAGTACTCTTGTTAAGTCAGTAGCATGCATCTATTCTTGTACTTTCTGCTCCTACTGAGATTTTGTAACAGCTTCTTTCTGATTTTTACTCGCCTAGCAGATTCTTAACAAACTATCCGATAGTCATAATGCGTTGTAAGTACCTGACTTACAATTTAAAATTTTTTATTAGTACCAAGGCATACCTGCCTACGCAGCGAATTGGTCGCTCTGGGATCTGGGAGACTGGGAGTGACCCCATGGGTTCGCTATCATCACTGTGGTGATGGCGGACACTGGGAACGGTACATTAGACTTTATATACAGGTGGAGCAACGTCCCAACGGAACACGGAGCACCCACCCCACGCAAACACTACTATCCGGTAGGTATAGTATCAAAAGTAGGATAAAATACTGGATAGATCTACCACCTCTGTAAACGGGTAAGTAACTTAAGAAAGTAGAGAGAAACCTGGCTAACCAAATAAAACCAGCGAGCAAACAGGAAATATAAAAACTATCTCTCAGCAGCCTCGACCCACGACCCATTCCCTGTGTCAGGGAACCTCCAAGGACTGCTGGGGAACAGCACAATTGAATCTCTTCAAGAAAATAAGTGTAAAGAATTGAGTCAACGATGAGAAAATTGAAAGAGGAAATTTCTTTTCAAATGCCATTGTTTCTGCCTCGCCGGGCAGGCGGGTAACGAGGAAGGGTGGATGTAAACATCGAGCAGTGGCGCCTCGTTCACTGTGCTTCCTATGCTCCGTCACATCTGGTTTGTCTGATGGAGATGCTTCTCTATCCAGTGGCGCCTTGTTAATTCTACTGGTCCTCATCCATTTCGTTTAGGTGAGACTACTTTCCCTAAATTTACGTTCCTTTTACAATAATAATCTGTGTGGCTACCATGTGGTGTATGTGTTGGTGCGTATATTTCTTGTTTCACTGTGGCAACTGATGCTTCTCAGCAGTTTATATTAGGGAACAACTTGATGGAGCAAATTGGACGAAATAGAAAAAGCAGTTCGAGCTCTCAAGCTCACAGTGATGCACAACGACTGCTTAAAGGAGGTTGCTGGGTACGGAGAAGTCATCTAAAAATCCTGAAATTGGTACCTGCATGAGGCTGAAGCTCAGGTGGCATACGTCAGTAACCTCGATGATTTCGGGGTGCAACTAATTAATGGATGACAATACTGACTTATGAACTGCACTTTTCTACGTTTATTTTCACCCATCCTACAGTCCAAAATCGTTTTATTTAAATATTTATGAAGACTTTCAGCTGACGCCGATACATTCCCACCATCAAGTTTTGAAATTTCGACCACCCACCTTCCGCAGGAAATGATTTACTGAACGATTTAGGATAGGCGGAAAGAAACTACGGAATCTACAACGTACCTGCGCCTTTTTATCCGCGAAGACTGTACCTCTTACAATCTACGCCAAAACAAAAATATCTGCAGTTGTGTGAATGATAAGTCTATTATTACTTCTCAAAATGAGGACTTAAAAAACGAAAATTAGCGTACTTAAGTGAAAGGAATAAACGTAAGGCTGGTGATCAATGTCTCTTCGAGAAGTCGATGTTCAATTCGAATATGTATCGGTTCTTGACAAGTCACCCACTGACATGAACCACACAGCCCTTGTTATGAGGAAAATAAAAGCGAAGCAAATAGTCCAAATGAGCACATTATGACACTAAAACACCTCCAGCCGCTGGTTTACTTTCATTCTCAGGTTGAACTTCATTGATATCATCAACTCCTTTGACCCTGACATTGTGCTGTTCCTTGTAAGCGTTAATCTCGACTCCCTTAGCAACCAACTGACGATTCAAAACTTGCAACACCTGAGCCAGTCTCTCCTCGTGGGCAATAAGAATGGGTAACACCTCACCAACTGTCCGCTCGCACAACACACCTCCTACCATTCTGAAGCACTTCCTACCGCCGTCCATCTTCTTCAGAGTTGCAATTACCAACCTGGAAAACGAAACAAGTACATAAGTACTATATTACACAAGCTACGCAATCTCAGTGGGAATAGGTAACTTTCAGGTTTGGCAGCTCAGCAAGCATTTCTTATAATTTCTAATAGGTTATTTGGCAGGATGTGGATCAGGCAAGGTCACAATATTTGAGACCTGACGTGCAGGCACGTTCTTTCCCAGGCCAAGACCAACCCAACACCCAACGGGCTCTTCCCAAAGACCTCAACCAGTAAAAAATCCCTTTCGGCAGCCCCGAAAGGCGTAGGTAGATTTCGAAGATTACTTCCATCAACTAAAAGCAGTCTAAAATCATTTAGAAAGACGGATAAGAAGATTTTCAGTTGATCCAATTGCATTATCTACAATAACAAACGGAGGAATTGAGTTTTGAAATTTCACCCCCCCCCCCCCCCCACAAGAAAATGAAAGTGATTTTACAAAAAACTTTTTCAGAAAAAATTTGTAGATATTATTAATAAAAACTCATAGCAAAAAGAATAAACTCAATATCTCACCAAATAAATGAGTTATGACGTTTTGAAAATTCAACCCCCCACCCCCTGCCTAAACGGTGCGTCGGACGAAAAACTTGTTCAGACAAAAGTTGTAGGTAATATTGAGGCAAATGCATTACAAAACAAAAGAACTCGATAACACAATAACAAACGGAGGAATTGAGTTTTGAAATTTCACCTCCCCCCCTCCCCCATTAACGAGAAAATGAAAGTGATTTTACAAAAAACTTTTTCATACAAAAGTTGTAGATATTATTAATAGAAACTCATAGCAAAAAGATAAAACTCAATATCTCACCAAATAAGTGAGTTATGACGTTTTGAAAATTCAACCCCCCACCCCCTGCCTAAACGGTGCGTCGGACGAAAAACTTTTTCAGACAAAAGTTGTAGGTAATATTGAGGCAAATACATTACAAAACAAAAGAACTCGATAACACCCCTAGGACACAAGTTATGAATTTTTTTGTGCGCAAAACCCTCTTTTTCCACCCCTATTCAACCATTAAGGGTGGGATCAAAAAACGTTACTAAGAAAAGTTGTAGGCAGTACTGTTAGACGACCCTCAGAGAAAACTACGTTTCATTAGTTGCAATATTAAGGGAGTTATGGCCAAAAAGCCAGATTTAGAAAAAGTCCCCCCATTTCCCCCCCCCCCCCCCCTTGGTCCGATTTCCCCCATTAACGAACTCGACCGAGATTTTAGTCCCTTATATTTTATTAAATAGTCAAAACCAATTATTTTTCAAAAATACGGCTGCTAGCGTGTTCACAAGGAAGTGAAAATGATAGATAGATATATATATATATATATATATAGATATATATATATATAAACTTTTGAACTGATGGTGGTTTTGGGATCCAGGGGTCATAAAAAGAATAACTGTGAAGAAATTTTTCAAAAGTGAGACTACTGGTACGACTACAATAGGTAGATTTTTCTTCGAAATCTACCTAAAAAGCGTGGCCGGTCCATGCGCCTTACTTGCGTCACAGGTTATAAATCTTGTTCATCAATCAAACTACCGGTATTTGTTAACTCTAAAAGGCTAATGTGTTCTCTTAAAACAAGTATTCTTTCAATAAATAGGTAGGTACCTAATACACTAAAAATTAAAGGAATAAAATAAATATACGAACTTGTGCTCTTGCTGCTCGATTTCCATTTCTGATATCTTTTGAGTGAGAATCCGTTGTTCCGTCCTGAGCCTTTGAAATCCACCCAGGATTTCTTCATACGTCTTGGGTTTTCCTCCTGACTTCTTCTTCGCAACATCATTGCTGGAACCACTCATTTCTTGAGTAGATTTTCCTCCGGAGAAGACCAAAGAAATCCTCAAAACAAAATGTGTATTTATTTCAGTCAGGTTGGCCAATCTAACAGACACCATCTGTTTTTAATACTATTAAATATTCACAAAATTAGCGATAAATTTATCAAAGTAAAATATTAAATGGAAACAAAATATTATCAGTTAATCAAGAATTAAACAATTTTTATATTTTTTTAATATATTAAATTTATTGATTTTTAGGGGAAAATGTCGCCGTTTCGAAGATATAAACAAATCAGATCAAATCAAAATCAGCATAACATGTTCTGTCAGGGAAGTACTTTTTCCATTTTAACGCCCATAAAATAGGCTCTCCTCAGTTTGCTTTTTAATTGATAACTAATATCCTGTTTATCTGCACAAATATAATGAGGCTATAGCCAGCCTACCAAGTAATCCTCATGAACGGGCCTGCACCGTCCTATGTGCTGTACACACAGCCAAGGCTCGATGTCAAATGGCTCAAGACTGACATTCAGCAGTGTCTGTCGCCGGATGGTCTTGCTATCCTGTGGAATGAACTGATTAAGGACGGAGAACTGACGGGCTCATTTAGTGATGGAATCCTCAATTCTGCGGGTGCTGTGTCCAAAAAGGGTGAGCAATTGCTTTTACAGGGTTTTATTTTTACCCCAACCTGCGTCCCAACCTTGTCTGGGCCTGGCCCTAAACCTACCCAGCCCTGACTGGTACGTGAACTTCAGCGGTCAGGGAAAAACTCAACTTTATGACCAAAAAATCACCCCCTTTTGTACAGAAGTTGCAAAAGGAACTCTACATCCTACTAGACCCTGGCCTTTCTAGGTTTCGCCAATTGGTTTTTTTGCTTCCCATAACAAAAAACATTAGGGCCTGATGTTTTCATTCACAAAATTTTTTTGTTATAGGTGAAAGCGGCCACTACTACTGCGGGCTGCGAGTTCTTTCTTGCCCATGTTGCGATGGCATTTGCGGACCGCAGCGCGGCTGCAACTGCGGACCATGTCAAAAGCTGGACAAGGATGAGTGTGCTCGGTTAGCCAAAGAGCCTGTAACTTACCCCCCATCACAGCCTCAGCTGGAGAGTTGGGTTTGGGGTCCTCAGCCTAGTAAGTTGTCTTTTGTCGACTTTACGTCGCACCATAGAAACTGGCTAAAGCCAGATTCTTCCAGACTCTGGAGGAATGCATGCAACTTCCCGTAAAAACATGCGCGTTGAGACAAGCCGCTTTGAAGCAAAAGCCAGTGGCATGAGAGCCTTTTTGACTAAACTCGGAACATCAGTAAAATAAAACGGTTATAATTAGATCAGCTAGTGACGTAGAGAATATTCATGGTAGTGGAGAAGAATTGTATTAAAAAATGGTATACTATGTTCTGTATTTGTTTTAACCTATTTGAAATGCTGATAGAAGATGCCCACCTTCGCAGATATTCCACAGTTGGCCCTAACTATAGACCCTTTTCTTGTTTCAGCACGAGGGATGATAGGGAAATGTCTCGAATCCTTGGATGCAGAGAAGTTATCCCTATGTAACAGGGTAGCGGAAACTACCCTGTCGTCATTGCGACTGCGCAGAAGGCTTGTTGTCCTTCAACGGTACTTTACGGCTCTCGGTCGCCAACTTCCGTCTGATCCTGGGAAAGCTGCTCCCAAGAAGACATCTTTACCTGTCCCCTTGAAGCAGAAGCCTGGGTATGAAATAAGTTTTGAATGGATGCGGGTAAAAAATGTACTAGTTATTATTATAGCTTTTTTATTGCAGTTTGCTTGTACTGTTTCAGATTGAGTCCACAAGAAAAAGCAACCGCCGGTTTGGCCCGAGTCGGCTCTTCGGCAATCCTAAACTTCTCTTTTTCTTTCCTAAAGCGTGCTTGGCGATCTGGTAATTGATTGATTTATTTATTTTTATTCATTCACTTTCCAACTCTCTACTCAGGGGGGTGGCTGAACAGGAAATACCGGTAGGAATGAGATGAGAGGTTTAGCAACCCTGAGGAAGTGGAGACGAAGAGTAGCCAGTGATATTGACCGGAGGTTTGTTTCGGCAGGAGAAGATGGGGACCTGTGTAGCGAGATGCTGCGGGAGCCGCTGGAGGCACTGCGGCTGCTGCCAGAGGCCTCGCTCTTTGACGAGTCTGCCGTGTCGCCCATCTGGCTTGAGGTTGTTGACCGCTCATCCAACTTTCTCAAAGACGTTGTTTTGGGGTGAGTTACAAAATATCAAGCCGTAATTTTGGGTTACATTTAAAAAATACTAGTTATTTGCTGCTTTAAGGAATTATTATCACATCGATGTAAATGGAGCGTCTGGTCTCGTATATGAGTAGTTGCTAGGTTCTGATCCGCAAAACATTATTTGTCAACGTGAGGCGTATGAATATGTACTTACCTACCTGTTTTTGCAGTGCATAGACAATAATCAAATATCATACAATAGGATGCTTAGGGGAAAGAAGTCCATGGCTGGGACGAAGGAAACGATGTGATAGTATGTTTGTATGTATACGCATAGTGCCAAATAATTATTTTTGATACTTACGTAGGAATCGGTGTGATCGGTATTATTCTGAGTTATGTGCCGGTAATTAATTAATACCTAACCGTGGCCATTTGGTTTTGATCAGGGACGAGAACAGTGGGCGTTGTTGCGGGAGTGTGCCACTGCAGGACCAGCAGCTAGCTCTGTGTCTTCTGCTAGAACTGGCCGTGCAACGCGGCTCACTCCCCCATTTTCTGGACTCGGTTCTGCTCCTCATCCAACTCCATGAGAAAGGTCGGCTGGAAGGTGCGCCCTTGATTCCTCTACTAAAAAGGTTTCAGACCCTCAAAGCTGAAAGTGGTGATCGATATAGTGATCTTTCGTCATCAAAGGTTTGTTGCATTCAATTTTTTCTTGTTATTTTGGAAAAATTCAATTTGGTCAGAAGAGTCAAAATCCGGGTCCTGAATTCGAATTTCCCTTTATTTGTTGCATGAACGTTGTGTCGTATTCGGATTTGGCCATAAAAGTTCACTGGAACCACTAGTTTCTGCTGAAATTTTTCTAGGAAAACTATTGGCTATTTTTTGCTAAAAATAATAATTTTTACCGGTAGCATTTAAATGTTTTTGGTCACACACAAAACATATCACTTGATTATTGCATCCCTATACGTACTGCTCTTTTCTGAGGCTAAAAATGTACTATTCGAATAATAAAATAGATAAATACGATGATACTTTATTGTGTAGGTGAATCCAACGTCATGCATTCTTCGGTTCTGCCATTTGCCGGATAATAACGAGCTGCATATTGACCTGCGACAATGCGCTGTTCTCCTCATGTGTCATCTAGATCGCCTGGCTGCCCCTATTATGCCTCCACACCACCTCCCTAAGGTACGCTTTCCCATCATTAGATGCCATCCAAAATTTCGTATTTTCTATTGAGTTCCTCTGAATTCGCTTGAATTACTTTTAAGATTGTTAAAAATGAATATACATGTTGCGACTACAGTAGTACGAGCAGTAAATAGAATTTCGTCGAAATGTACCTAAAGTATGATAAAAAATTTCTGATGAGGAAATTTCCTGTAGCTCTTCGGTATAGTAATAATAATAGCTGAGGGTTGGGGGGGACAAGCCCAGCAACTAGACCGCTTTCAAGAACTATCCATTGTGCTCAGCTGGCAGCACTACCAAATACCAGCTCCCCAGCCATCGAGTGAACGATGGGGACCTACAGTTTTAGGTGGGTTCCGAACCACCACAGCCTCGATATACATTTCACTTGACATGCTGAACATATCAGAGGTGAATGCCGAGCAGAAAAACTTTTTGGTAGGATCGGGATCGAACCGGTGTGACCCGGCTCTCACTGCTCCTCAAAAGTCGACCATTTAGTCCACTCGGCTATCGAGGCCGTGTTTTGGTATAGTAAAATAGTATTGGTAAAATGGTAGTGGTGTACCAAACCTAACCGAAATATCATAGAGAAGTGAGTGTTGTACGATATTTTCAGAGTCAGGCACAAGGATCACGGTTTCAGGACGTGGTGGCTTGGGGTTGGCAAGCCTGGGGTCCGTCTGTGCTCCAGTGTTGCCACGCGGTCGGTCAACTGGGCATCAGACAGATCGCTTGCGGAGAGCTGTGGATGCTGATACTCACTCAGGAAGGGAGGCTTTTCACCGTTCACTACAGCTCTGAAGCTCAGGTATATGAAACGGTGAGAACTGTGGGCCTCGTACCTTGCCAACGGCCTCCAGTATCTACTTACCAGCGGCAGTCTTGATTTTTTTGTACTTTGCTTATGAGTGTAAGCAACAGTTACGAGCAAGATTTCCCACTGCTGCAGCTATATCGCTGCCAAATTGCCTATAATTTAAACATGGATATTACATTGGTACGTTCATTTGAGTTTGAAGTTAAGGACCTATCATAGCTGTGTATTCCTAGTTAACTAACCCCCCCCCCCCCCCCCAAATAACTGAACTGAAATGGACAACTAAATTGTGATGGTTTCAGAGTCCTGAGCCGCTGGAGGGGCTGGAGAGTGTGGAGGTGGTGAAGATCGCGATGCATGCGGATGGCCGCCACTCCTTGGCCCTTACTTCCAATGGCGATGTCTATTCTTGGGGTTGCGGGGATGCGGGGCGGCTGGGCCATGGGGATACCGTGTCCCGACAATGCCCTACCAAGATACAAGCTCTGGTCGATATGGCGGTGGTAGAAATAGCGTGCGGAGCTGCTCATAGGTAAAATCGAGGAGAATAATACCTCTGTGTTACTGACAAGTTATACAGTCTTCAACATTAACCGTGACACTTGGATCGGACTTACAAAACAATGATACAAGTGTTGGAACAAAAGGAAATCTACTTTGGGTAGACTGGGGGAGCGGCGCTTTCTGTGGAAACTCTTAGATGATTATTTTTACTAGAAATTGGTAGTAAGAAAGTAGAATTAACTAAGGTAGGGCTTAACTTTCAGTGCCGCAGTGACATTATTGGGAGAGCTGTTGACGTGGGGCCGGGGTGGGTATGACAGCCCTCTGGGCCATGGCACACAGGAGGATGTCCACACGCCCACTGTGGTGGCTGCACTGGAAGGCTACGCGGTGGTGCAAGTGGCATGCGGCAGTGGCGACGCTCACACCTTGGCTGTCACCTCCGATGGCCTGGTCTTTTCTTGGGGAGACGGTGATTACGGAAAGCTAGGTATGACAAACTCATCGTTATACTCGTATATTTACTGTCCTAATGAATAGGACTATTGACTACAGTGAGTAAATTCAACTTGTGGCTTTTTTTGAAGGTTCTGCTAACAGGGGAGCACTGGAAGGATCGCGAGTGCCTCGTTTGGTAGAGAAGCTTCAGGGGGTGGGTGTGGAGCGCGTGTTTTGTGACAGTCAGGTCAGTCTCGCTCTCACTGCGTCGGGTACTGTCTACTCTTGGGGCAAAGGGGACCGCCTTGGGCACGGACCCAACGAGAACATCATCAGCGTTAGCACGCCTAGACTTATACGAGGCCTCTCTGGTAAGTTGCCTCCAGTACATTCATGGGAGAGCACACAATTCTGTTAAAATTCCCACGAAACGCTTTTCTGTTTTCTCAACATGATAGACCCATATTAAGGAAGATGACTTACTGATATATCGTACAACAGAAGCTGTGTGGTTAACAGGCTATTAACGCTAAATTGGAGCATAAAGTCGAAAAACGTGTGTCGTAAATTAAAAATATGAGAAAAGTGTAAAAACTGGGTAATGGTGACTAGGTATTTTTTTTAACTATAGCAGCTAGTTGACCATGTTGCAACTTAACCGAGTATTTTGTGAGAAAAATCGCTCGATTAGCATGGTTTCTGATTATAAAATAATTTGTGCAGGTAAGTTTGTGCGGGACATTTCGGTGGGGTCTGGGCATGTGCTGGCCCTGACGACGGACGGGGAGGTGTACGGCTGGGGTCGTGATGATAACGGGCAGCTGGGTGGGGGGTCAGGCCCTGGCGCTCTAGTGCCCGCCCCTGTCCCCCTGCTCCTAGGGAGAAACATCGTGGGAATCGCTTGTGCACCGAATCAGGTAAACTCAACTGATGCAAGGTCACCTCTGGTAGAGGGATTTTTTAGTCAGTTTACGGCTTGTACTGTAAGTAGATAGATAGAACCTATACAATAATTGAAGGAAGTACAAGTACTTGAAAGGCACTTGAAGAATAGTTCAGAAAGGCTTTATATACAGAAAATGGATGAAAACCTTCTGAAAAACTTTTATAAGCCATAAAATAAAGAAAAAGTAGAATTTGCTGTAAGGGTTGGTCCAGAATTATCTTAAGAAAATATTCCTCAACTTGGCGTCTGTTCAGAGTCCCCATGTAAGCGAACACTGAGAACTGTCTGAAACCACCCTTAGTATACTTTTTAAACTTAAATTTTTTATTTTGTAGAGCTTAGCGTGGAGCTCTTCCTCCTCCTACGATATGAGCATGCAAGAGCCATTTGTGCTGGACGTGAGCGAGTCGACTTTCCGTACACTGACCCAGGTCTTGGCCGTAGTCAGCGACGGTGTCTGCCGTGGTCATGACTGGCCCCCTCCCCAAGATAAGGAATCCATGACAGTTGCCTGCCTCAACCTTCTCAGACTACAGGTAAACTTCTGCAGCTTCTAATCTTACATTGGTTTCATATTTTGCTGGAAAAAGTGAGAGGGAGTAGGTTCGAGTAGGTTGTAGGTTCGAAAGGGAGCTTGAAAAACTGGTAAGTTGCCTTGTTTGGCCACGAGCCATTGAATGAACTACCGACTTAAACAGTTGAACGACAGTTTAAAATATCCTCTTCAAAACGCAAAAAAATCACGCAACTTAACCCCTAGCCATTCACCCAGAATATTTCTAGGTGATTTACGCAGAAAGGCTTGCTGCCCAACATCTTTAGCAAAATTTTTATTTACAGTTGCATGCTATGATCTCACACAATTTGGAGCCTCGATGCGTTGCACTCCAGCCGGGGTCACCACTGCTGACACAACTTCGGCAGCAGGTGATGGCTTTAGCGAGCCGGAGTGGTGTGGTGGCATCCATCCAGGCAGCCGCGCAGGCGGCTTTGCAGGCTGGCTGGAGTGTTCTTCTGCCCACGCCTGATGAACGTGCCAAGACGCTCAGCGCCCTCCTCCCAGCTGCTGTAGAAGCTGGAACGATTAGCCCTGGTCAGCGCTTCATGACCGACTTGTTGGTGTCGAGTCTAATGGCGGAAGAGGGGTTAGAGACGGCTTTGAAAGCTGCTATACGGGGTAAATTCAGATGTTGTTTTTTAGGGCTCAAGGGAAAGTAAGCAAAGTTTCCCCAATTGTTCGGAAGCATTTTTTCCTTTGCTGAACTGGCTGTTTATTTGTGCAGCTTGGGTAATAGTGGCTTGTTGTTTTGTTAGTTTTTTAGTCAAAGTGGAAGACTGGTACAAAGCAGGAAACAGTAATTTGGTTCCTTTATTGTTAAAGTGGATTATATTGTTAGGTGTTCAGAGGAAACTGTCTTGGGTAACGGTTTTTACTTGGATTGTTCTCCTAGAATGTACTGGGCTATTTTAAAAACAGTCTGCATTCATTTTTATTTCCATTTTCAGCTTTTTTATCGGCTTTTTTATGCTTGTAGAGCAAGAGAAGGCTGTAGACAGCAAAGAGGACTGTGACGATAGCAAGGGCGGCAAAGGAGGGTACAGTGGTGGAATACCCCTGGTGCAGCTGATCAAACAACTGCTGAAGAATGGGACGTCGATGATATTGATGAGGTTGTTGGCCATCGGTGGTGTGGAGCAGAAGCCCGACGCTCCCTCGTCACTGCCCCGTGAAGGCTCTCCTAGTCTTCATCTCCTCATCAAGTTTCAGCGACTTCTCATTGCTCAAGTTTACCCAACTAATGGGCAGGATAAGCCGGCCTCAGGTAAAGAGCTCGTTTATAACAACCTTGGGTAGTAAATGTTAATCGATTTTGGAAATGTTTTTTTTTTTTTTTTTTTTATCTTGAATGAACTCCATGGCTGGGAATAAAGTCAGCTACAGTCACGCTGATACCTCAGGTAAAAATAGTAAATTCATATACGAGCCGAGCTTGGTTTTGACCGAGTTGGGAAACGTATTAACACAGCATTAACACAGCACCTTCAATACACCGTTTTTTAAATTACAGAAACAAATAATTTTGGTGCGGAGAGTCTCTTGAGGAAATACACACAACTGGTGTGTAGTCATGCGCTTGAAATTCTTCCTGCTGCTACCACTGTGGCAGCCCGTGGCGGCAAGGCTCGTCAGCAGGTGCTGACTGCTTTACGGGGCGACCTGCTGGATGTGCTGCTACCTGAGCTACTTCTCTGCCTGACTCTCCTTCACAAGGAACCCCCGACGCGCCTTCGCCTTTGGACGGCTCTCCTCACCCCTCTTCTTGAAGCACTCAACGAATTCAATCGAGCCATTCGAGATATCGAAAAGGAAGATTTAGATGATTTAGGATGGCCTGGAGTGGTTGGTAAGTTCGTTTTCTGGGTCCTGGATCCTAGGATTAATCGATATTACTATTAAAAATTTAGATGAGTAAAAGGGAATAAACTGAAATGGCTGAATGCCATGCTGAAGTCACTCAACTACAGCCAGCGTCCATCACATCTTCATCACATTCTGTGCTGATTGGACTTCAGATGATCGTAGTGGCAAGTCAGTAGCAACTTCGCCTGATGACGCGACGCCTATACGCGAGTGTGACCTTCTTAACCACAACAAGGATGGCGGACTGTGGATTCTGGTCCAAGGGAAAGTGTACGACGTGCAGGACTTCACGTCGCAACTGCCGTGCAGTGGAGAGACTCTTCAGCGTTATGCTGGGAAAGATGCAACACAGGTCTGGTCACTTATTAGTTCCATAAACCGAAGACAGGAGTCAGTCAAGGGGAAGTGTCATTATTATGTGTCTTATTATGAAACTATTTCAAAATTCGTTTGATCATCTTAGGTTCCCACTGGCTTCATCTGACCTGTCCAAGGCGATACCTTAGGAACTAATTCTGGCAGTAGGCGAGTCATTACTGAGATAGCTTATTTACGTGTGCTACTGTTCTTAGGCTTAGGTATTTACTGTTATTCTGCAAGAATATCCTGAAGTCTTTATTTGCGTTACTATGCTATTTCAGGCTTTTCTGGCTGCAAATCATTCAGTGTCAGCCCGAGATATGATGCAGTCCTGTCTTGTTGGTCCATACCTGGAGGAGGAAATTCAGGAGGGAGACGCGCCACATGGAGGTTTCTCTCCGCTGCTGGACGCACAGCGCACTCTCGCGCACCTGCTGGGGTTTCACGCGAGCAGGCTGGCCCTGGACACGACCCTAACCAAATCAGAAATGAGCGCACATCCTTGGCTGACAGCTCCCTTCCTGCAGAGTGGACTTCAACTTCTTTTACCTCCCAATCCTTTTGAAGAAGAAAAAGGGGAAGTTCGGAGTTCGGCTTCCACGCCAGGTTTGACAGTTTTGCCTATGTAATAACCCCCCCGCGATAGGTCTCTCTAAGTGTTTTCTACTTCTTACGTACCTGTTTTCTGTCGTCTAAGGGTTGGTTGACGATCCTCAGTTAAAGTTGTCAAAAGTGCTTATGGACTTTTACTTCTGGTTTAGCTAACTTATGATCAACAATCAATCTCAAAGAACGCTCAGTACCGTGGTTCAATGGTTCCCGTGCTGGAAACAATCTTATCAGCTAAACCTGCATACTGCTGTAACAGCTTACGCTTGATGCCGCCATTACGACATTATTAGTATGCATCATGCATCTCTATCCTTATTCCCCCTGGCCGTCTTTAATTTTTTGCATTACTCAGGTGTAACCCCGACGGAGGAGTCGCGGCCCACGGTGTCAGGTCAGGCAGACCCTGTGGCATGCTTACTTTCTGCCTTGATCGACTACAGAACGACCGACCCCCTCGTGCAGAGATTCCAGGCTATGGTGCAACGTTACTGCAGAGCCCAGCTCCTCATGGGCCAAGTTGACTTTTCCCTCGACCATCCTGTTGAAGAGGTTTGTTCCTAGTTCTCAGTTTTTTATTGCTTAATTTGTGACGTCGTTAGGTCACTCTGTGTTGATGAGAAAGAGGAAAGAGGTGAATTTGGCGGGTAGCTAGGTGGTGGTGCAGATCCAATATCCCACCCTCTTCTCTGGCAAGAACGCCCCAACCAGCTGTTAATAATTTTGACACTTAAAACATCGCTGTGGTGGCTCTGAATTAGCGTGCGATTTTTTTTTCTCAGCAACCCTCTAAAAACTAAGAAAAGCAGCATAGCTGCTAAATAATAAAGGTCACTTCATTTTTAAAAAACTGGAGCTAGAACTCTTTTCTTCCAGACTGGCCGTCTTCTAACCGCTGTGATAATCAAGCATTTGGGTGTCGGTGCAGCAATAGTTAAAATTTTAAGTTCGAGTGACCTGGTGTATCCGCCTCCTGACGTGCTCATCGATGTGATCCGTATCGTCCACAATGCCAAGTGGAGTCTGATCAAACTGCGGCAGGACCGAAATTGCTCGTACAAGGAGCTGTGTGCGCCTATGCTCGAACGGTGCCGCTTCCTACTTCACGATGTCCGCCCTTCCATCAGCTGGGAGTCGGTTGGACTAAAACAATTTCAGCTTTTGAGGAAACCAACGCGCTGGCCCACTTTGGTTCGCCGTATCATAAGGGAAAAAGGGCAGCTAACAGGAGTCAGCACAGAGGGAGAGGAGGGAGAAAGATCTGACGGTATTTTACTTTTTTTATTTCTTTCCCTCAGTGTTTAGTTAAAAAAATTTAGTTCAAACAATTATTGGTTGCTTCTTACGTACCAGACCGAGAGCGGTAGTAGATACTGAGTGTGCAAATCGAGAAAAGCTGTTTCTTGTTCTTGCAACTGGCGCTGAAATACTAGCAAGCTAGTTCATACCAAAACTGAATTTATACTCAACAGTTTGAACATGATTCACGAGACACTTCTTAAGTCATGACTTCTTACGGTTACTTCAAATTTTGTTGACTTCCGGGTTCTAAGGATGGATATGTTTAGATGCAGAAAAATCAGACACGTGTGATGAATCGCCATCTACCAGTAACGGAGCTAGGAATATGGACCTTTCCGACATACGGCGACGAGCTGAGGAGACGCTTTTACCGTACGAGAAGGAGGAAGCTCTCAACGTGGCCGCCGCAATTATGGATTTTGTGGTAGCAGAAGACGGCATCAACGTGGAGGTCCTGCGTTGCGCGATGTATGCGCAAGTAGAGAGAGCAAGACACAGACTCACTGGGCTGCGTCTATTCACTGATCTCATTACGAAGGTAATATCTATTCAGTAGTATAACTTGCGATCTCAAGTTATTTCCAGAGTTATATCTTTATCCACGTAATGACACATTTTTGTTAGGATTGGGGTCGTTCGTTAAATCTGACAGAACTGGACGGAACATTGTTTACCTTACAGACTTGATACTTGGGCTTGTCAACGAACCCACCCCGTTTAATAGTTCAACTTGAACCTGTAGCCATTAAAACAAATGAATGTGATTAAATTGCAGGGAGGCTTGATTGCATCCGTGAAGTACGCATTGCTGAGTGGTTGGCTAGCTGGGTCACGTGTTAGCGGCCACTGCTGGGACAGAATCCAACTCGTAACGCCTGCGCTCAAGGCCGACGTGCTGCTGGCCCATGCTCGCGTGTTGGACTGGGCCATCGATACGCTCCGGCAATTAGTGCTTTGCGCCAGTCTTCCTCGCAAGGTACTTTCGCTATCATAAGTTGTCAAACCAAAGTAAGGCAGGAATTTCTGGCTTGAAATGTCTGCAAGACGAAAATGGGGATCTTCCTGAGGCAAAGCGCCGTATTGGTTCCTGCCTCTTTCGATCAGTTTTTGTGTTATTTCCCTCCTAAAAAAAGGTGAGGCAAAAGTATAAAGCGTCTGATTTTTTTGTTATTTTTTTTTTTAATAATTTAAATGCGCAATTTAGCGGTGAATAAACTAGGTTTTATTAACAGCTTTATTAACAGTGATCTAGGTTAAGTGTTAACGAGTTTTGTCGTTCCAGGGAAGCCTCATGAGCGAGAAGCCAGTACTGCGCGACCTTCACTGTGGCTGGCACCGGAAGCTGCCCTGGACCCGCTTCGTGATAGCCATGTTGGGTCTGGTGGGGGGTGTATTGCGAGCCCCAGAACTTGGTCTGTTGGTTAATAGGGGTCTGTTGTCGCTCCTTCAGTCGTTACTGCGACAAGCGGCAGTGAACGAGGGCGGGGTCGCCCCCCGCTCCCCCACCAAGCACGTCTGGGCTATTTACGACGACGCTACTACGCGAGCCCGGCCTTCCCCATCTTGGCTTTATGGCCCTGAACTAGCCAGCATGCTCAAAATCGGTAATTTTTTGATATACTATTAAGTTGAGAATGCCTCAGTTGTTATGTTTTTTAAGGGTTTTTACTAATACGTACTACGAATTGAAAACTACACCTTTCACTCACAGAGAACGTTAGGAAATATGGTAAAAACACGGTTTATTTGTAAACCTGTTGGTAGGTACTCCTTGCAGCTATTGCCCACTTTAACATAAAGTAGACACTGCAGTTCGTTTTGAAGTCATGGTTCTCGCAAAGAGGACGTGGTCGTAGAACGAATTTCTACTGCGAAGCCTTAGTTTCAGTAACATGGACCTTTACTGCATCTTATGTACTGCATGAAATGTTGTGGTTAATGTAGGGAGTCGTGTGAAGCGAGGCAAGGACTGGAAGTGGGGTGACCAAGACGGGCCCCACGGGCTTGGGACAGTCATCTGTGAGTTGGGAAGTGACGGGTGGGTGCGCGTGCAGTGGGACAACGGTACCACCAACTCCTACCGCATGGGCAAGGAGGGCAAATTCGACCTCAAGCTTGCCGAGCCCCCGTCCCCTGTAGACTCAGGTAGCCATTTGTCTTTTCGACCTAAATAATTGGAATTTTACACCCTTGCTGTAGATAGTGTAGATGATCGGATATTGTAGTCGAATGACTGGCTTAATTTTTATAGTACAACATTGTACACTCTGATTGCCAGATAAAAAGTTTTGGGTTTTCGGTTTAAGAAACCCAGTTAATCAGTATAATCAGATTCCAAGACAAAGAATCTTTCAATATTTCCTAGCATTGATGTCAGGAAAAAAACAGAATAGAATCTACTGAGCGCGAAAAGACTGATTTTTAAGCTTTGAAACTGACAATTTTCCAGAGTCAGACACTGAAGTTGATTCACTGACGGCTGGAGAAAAGTCCATGGAGTGCAAACCTGGGCGAGCTGTTCAGCAAGCCGCGACATCTCTGCTGATGTGTGTCACTCTGAGTGCGGGGTATGAGGCTGATGCGATGCCAACTGCTGCTACCCGTACCATCAGCTCGCTTTTGCGTCACAGTCTGCAGGCTGCTGGCTGGGCAGACCTTAGCCTCGCCCGGGCCGTTCTCATCT
The DNA here is from genome assembly GCA_950004255.1 of Mesopsocus fuscifrons. NCBI lineage: Eukaryota > Metazoa > Arthropoda > Insecta > Psocodea > Mesopsocidae > Mesopsocus > Mesopsocus fuscifrons. The sequence goes on along the minus strand of OX465373.1, from coordinate 16,114,599 downwards.
CGCGAACCATGTGCTCAGCTTTAGCTACCCCTTCATGGATCAGCCTCTTGCTCGGGCTTTGTAGTAAGGCTGACCAGAGCTTGGCAATAAAGGTATCGCTATTTTCGTGAGAGTCAACTTTATTGATAACTAGGTTGTTTCAGGGACTGGAGAAAGTTTGCTCGGTAACTTGAGGTCGCACTTAAACCAAGGCTATTGAAATTGGTGTCAAATCACAAAACGAAGACTGCTAATAATAAAAAAATCGTGACGTGATCTTCCAGTGACCCTTATCACTTAATTTAGGGTACTGTGGAAGGACTAATGAATAAAAGTCTTACCAAAGTGCATGCGATTTTATTTTTTTACAAGTTATACGTCTAGTCCCCGTTCTAGGTGTTGGCACTGCGTTTGCTCCGCGTCATTTTACCGACATGGCAAGTGGAATCCACCGTTAAAATGTCTCTACTGGACAAACTGTTCCACTTGCTGGGGTTCACGGCTTTGACGTGCCCACACGACACGTTCAGCCCGGCAGAGGGGCGGCTGGCGAAGGCTCGCGTCCCACTTACAGCCTCGCAAAGCAGCACAGTAGCAGAAGAGTGTGTCCTCCTTCTACGATCCCTCCATGCCTCTGCAGGCTGGGATCAAGTTCTCAACCAGTTCCTCGCAGCCAAGCTTTCAGTTGCAGGCCAACTCCTCACGCGAGGCCCCCTTTTGAATATACAGGTATTTAATTTTGCCTCAAACTGAGGACTATTCTGCTAACTTGAATTTGGCGTTTATCCAGATCAGTGTCAGTGCCCGCCTTACGTTCAAGCTCATGATTTTTTCATAGGAAAACGAGAACGAGATGGACACGTCGTTGAGTTTGCACGCTGGTGTCTTGGCAGCTCTATCGCTGGTGGGTGGGGTTGATTCCCGGCCCCGCCTGGGCGGCGTTGTTACCTCTGAGGCGATTGAGGGTCCCGGTACGGTGTGTCGCCTCACTGCCGGTGGGAAGCTGGTCGTGCAAGCTCACTTCGGCTGCTTTCAGAAGAAACTTTCCGTTACAAACTGCCAGCCGGGCCCAAGAACGCCTTTTGCACTGGAACGGCTGCCGATCACAGAAAGTAGCCTTGACACTTGGGCAAATTTACTTTGTGAGTCTTTTTATTTTTAAGTAATAGTACATATTCGTCCGTTCAGTGCTGACGAGTGACTGAAGTTTCGACCACTAGCCCGAATAAACGAAATATCTGGAGAAAAGTTTCCTCAGGAAGCCGTCAATAGGAAACGTAAACATACAGCGTTGCACTTACGTTCTTAACCATAATTTAGGACACAACATGCCTACTGCATTCTTAGACCACCTAGAAAGAGCCAGGCACAGGTAAATAAAGAGTTCCATCAACCGTCCCGTCTAAGTAAAGGTGAGAAGTTTTTGGAAGGTGAATAAAAGTGTCATTAAAATCTTAACTGAGAATTATGCTGAAAAACTATTCTAGGGATGACAGTAAAAAAACAACCAAAATTGTTATCTACAGCATTCACAACAACCGGCATGAACGAACATAAGCAAGCCCGTTCCGTTCCTGGGTTTGTGAATCTTCCCCTCCTTCGAGCTCAACAACAGCAATTAGCTGCTTTACGAGCGACGCAACAGCTGTTGGGACAACAGCGCCTGTTGCGGCGGGTCCTCAAACTACCGTGCGTGGATACCACTGCCTCACTGGAAGCCCTCAATGACGGGGACGACGATCTGACTGCTGACCAGCTTCTGGTCCAGAAACTCATGCATAAAGCCACTCAGCCGTCTCCCCTGAAGGCTGTCTTTACCAAACAAGAGTTAGAGGTGAGCAGTAATCTATCCTTCCACCAAAATATCATAGTATCATATTTCAGTGTGTTGGGAATGTCGAGTGATTATTTGGTGATTTGTTTCGTCGATTGCTAAAACCCCAGGTGATCCACTACTTTCAAACATTCAAAAGAAATGTGTATCAGAAAAAAAATATCCGTCAGTTTCCTAGAAAATATATCTGAACAAAACACAAACCAAAGTTTAAAATAGTCATTCCTAAAAATTGTAATTATGTTACAGACTGCAGCTTTGACCGTAAGCCAGCTCCTGTCGTGCGAGGTGGTGGGGCGTGCGGCTTGGGAGAGTGAGCCACCGACTGAGCGGAGCGAGGCGTCGCCGAGTATCGTGTCATTGGGTCGCCCTCAGCCCCGCTCCCCTTCCCCTTCCTTCGGTCCCCTCGTGTCCCAGGTTACGGACATGGGTTTCAGCAGGAGATCTGTGGAGTTTGCTATCCGAGCCCTCAGTATGTACCGATGTTATCCACCAAGTGGATTTTGATTATTTCGTGATTAGCCTTTAATGTAGTTTTTAATGTATTTTACAATTAGTTCGAAGCCCTTCACAGATATTTTAACTACGAAAAACACATACCTGTGAGAGCTGTCTTCCCAGTTAGGCTGGTGTAAGCTACTATTTCAGTACATTTTCCTAGCGAATGTTGGTAAGATTTCTCCTCTCACTCAGTGTTTATAAAGAAACAAAATATAAGTTATTCACTATTTCAGGTGCAACCGATGTCGTTCCAAGTGCTGAGAAACTAGTCGGGTGGCTTCTGGAAAACCCGAACCTTCCTTTGTCTGCATCGGACACATTTTCTTCTTTGGACGGGCTTTCGGACACAGACTCGGTATCGGAGGAACTGGACGATGGAGGTGACTCGCCACAGTATAGCACAAGGGCGGACTTCCTTTCCAGCGACGAGTACGCGATGTACGTCCGCGATCACATTGCTGTAGGCATGACTGTTCGCTGCTGCAAGTCCTACGAAGAAGTCCATGAAGGGGACGTCGGGCGCGTTCTTAAGATTGACAAGGAGGAGTTGCACGATCTCAATGTTAGGGTAAGTGGCTGAAACCATTTGCAGTAAAACTTGCAGGTTCTAATAATTCATTGCTTTTTTCATCAGTATAATGGGTATTTAAAATGAAGATAAGGAAACCTGCGTAAGACTCTTTTCACCCATAAGAAACCGCTGTAAACCTGCTATGGACTTCATAAGTTTCTGAAAACCGACCTCTGCGTTATCTACTCCGCAACCGAATATATGAAAGGGGTCTTACACGTTCACTTTCAGTAAGGCTAACTTCACTGATCGAACCTTTACGGCTCTGCGAGTAAATCATTGTACTTTGTTGTGTTAAGGTGGATTGGCTTCAGAAAGGGAGCCCCTATTGGGTGCGTTTCATCCATATTGAGCTGGTGGGCTACCCGTCAGGGCTTCCACCACCTGCCCCGATTAAGGTGGGGGACAAGGTTCGAGTGCGCGGAGGAGTGGGGGTGCCCAGGTACAAGTGGGGATCAGTGGACCACAGCAGTGTGGGGGTCGTGTCGAGCATCAGCAGCAATGGTCGCGATCTCCGCGTCGACTTTCCGCAGCAGCCCAACTGGACAGGACTCATTTCTGAGATGGAGGTAAGCATGGTAGTAAAGTAAAGTGAACTATTCAAAATGTAAACAGAAGTTACCTAATATGATAAATAATTTTAAAACATTTAATTTTACTCTGCGCAGTGTCGTAGAATGACTTGATTGTTAATAATGGAACAGGGAAGGTTTTATGTTTTTTGGTTTTGTTTTAGGTTGTACCGTCCTGTCACGAAGGCATCCACTGCTATGGCTGCCAGATGTATCCTCTCATTGGTCCGCGGTTTAAATGCAAATACTGCGAAAATTTCAACTACTGTGAAAATTGCTTTTACACCAAAAAATACCATAGACATGGATTTAGCAAAATTCCGGAGCCTGGTAAGCGCACAGTTTCTGTCTATATGGGCCGAAGAAAAAGTTTAAACCAAAATTGTGTTAACCACGAAGATCTTGAAAATGGCAGACGAATGTCTGTGGCATCTTGAACCTGGGGTAACCTTCTTATTTCAAGCACCTATTGTACTAGAATTTTTAATTTCATTTGCATTTACCAAATTTCAGGTAGTGCGGCCATCTTCGCGGGAAAGCCTGGGCGGCTGCAGCATGCGCGGGTTCCAGAGTCAGGGGAGGTCCCCGAGCTTAGCTTGGTGACGGAGTGGGGCCAATGCGTGCGCGCTATGACCACGTCATCGCGCCAAAGCGTGGCGCATCACATGCTCGACACGTCGGCTTCCTGTTGGGAGAGCTGCGGCTCACGTGACAACCACTGGATCCGCCTGGAGCTCCAGCCGGACATCTTGATCAAAAGTTTGCAAATGATTATCGACCCGTTAGACTGCAGTTACATGCCTAGTCTTGTCATGGTGTACGGAGGAGATTCATTCAATTGTGTCTCGGAACTTAATACGGTAGGCGTACTTATAATGGTTTGGGGTTGAACCCAAAGGTTAAACATGTGCAGAAGTATCAACTTCCACATTTTAGAATTTTTTTTTCCCGCGCATTTCTCTGTCGTTATAACGTTTTCGGCGTAAACCAATATTTAGATGAAAGTAAATTTTCTAACTTGGGTCAAAAAACGAAACATTTATGAATCATTCAGAGTATAATTTAACAAAACAAAAAGAAACTAGGAAAGTTTTGAAAGAATCCAACCAATGAGCGCGAAATTGATATTTCAGGTAAATATCAGGAACACGGACACCACCGTGACGTTACTGTCAGAGTTAAGCGAGTATTACCCTTGTGTGGAGATTGGGATAAAGCAGTGCTGGAACAACGGCATCAACTGTAAAGTCCACTCATTGCTGATGGTGGGTAAGCGACGCACGACCAGTGAGCAGCTTCCTCTCACCGTGTCTTTCCTCGCTTCCGACTACGAGGAGGGGCAGGTATGTCTTAGTTTGTTATCAAAGGATGTGACAGTATTCTTCCGCCGCTTCTGTATTAAAATTTTCCTATGACTTTTGTTTGCAGCAGGAACCGCGCTCGTTGGCCATGGAGCCCGTCACACACCCTGAGATATGGGCGGACGGTCAGGCAAAGGTGTTCGTGTGGGGTTTGAATGATAAGGACCAGCTGGGCGGGCTGAAGGGCTCCAAAGTAAAGCTGCCCATGTACTCCGAGGCGCTGTCCGCCCTCAGACCCATACACATTGCCGGTGGCTCCAAGTCCCTCTTCATTGTCTCCTATGACGGCAAGGTGATTTATTGAGTTAATATAAATTGATGTTGAATGCTGAAACTAGAAGTTACTCTGACTGTTAAGTGAACTATTGCGGAAAGCGTTTTCGTTTATTACTGTATTTTTTTTACTATAGCTGTATGGATGTGGAGAGGGCACAAACGGGCGTCTGGGGCTGGGGCATAGCAACAACGTGCCCATGCCCACCCACATCTCCTCCCTCAACCAGTACGTCGTCAAGAAAGTTGCCGTACATTCCGGTGGCAAGCACACCATGGCCCTTACTCTCGACGGAAAGGTTAGTCTTGCTTTATTTGTCCATTTATAGATTGTTAATTCTCTTTGCAAGTTTATTTAACACCCATATTGACACATTTCTTTTGACAAAAGAAATAAAATACAGTCTGTAATATTTTAACTGTCGTTGTAAAATACTATTGTACTAGCAAGGAATTTCAACGTCGGTAAAGATAGGAAGTATCTACTTGCTATTCGTCAGGAATCCGAACTACTTTGCGATATTTATCACTCTTAAAAATTATTCCCATTTGCTTCAGTATTTTTAAATTTTTGTGGTTTTAGGTATTCTCTTGGGGCGAAGGGGAAGATGGGAAGCTGGGACATGGGAATCGACTCAGCCTTGATCGTCCACGGCTGATTGAAACGCTCAAGTCGAAGCGCATTCGAGATATCGCGTGTGGAAGCTCACATAGCGCGGCTATTTCCTCTAGCGGAGAGCTGTACACTTGGGGACTGGGTGAATATGGCCGGTTGGGTCACGGAGACAACATCGCTCAACTCAGACCTAGACTTGTGAGTAGCTATGTACGGACGCCAGCTATCAAGGCAGTTGAGTGATAATCACAGTAGGTAATCAATTACAGAACGGAAAAAAATTGAGTTTTTGAAAACTGCTCATTTCTTGAAGCCATCATACATCATACAAAATTCAACATGATGTGTCTTTTGAATATAGGTGAAGGCTTTGCTTGGGCACCATATCGTGCAGGTGGCCTGTGGCAGCCGGGACGCACAAACATTAGCCCTGTCAGACGAAGGAATGGTTTTCTCCTGGGGAGACGGCGACTTCGGAAAGCTGGGCCGTGGCGGCAGTGAAGGTAATTTATTATTGCGAACTGCTCTGAATAGTCGTAGCCTTTGATGGCCAGTCTAAATATGTATTGCAAATGAGAATTACAGTTTCCTCTGAACCATTTCACTGTTCTAGGCTGTGATATTCCGCACAACATTGAGCGACTAAACGGAATGGGAATTTGTATGATTGAGTGCGGAGCACAGTTCTCCCTGGCGCTAACCAAGTTTGGGCAGGTTTGGACGTGGGGCAAAGGTGACTACTTCCGGCTGGGGCACGGCACCGACCAGCACGTGCGGAAACCCACACTTGTGGAAGGCCTTTGTGGGCACAAGATTGTGCATGTCGCTGTTGGAGCTCTCCACTGCCTCTGTGTCACTGATCAAGGCCAGGTAAGTAAAAGTTGTAGTTGATATATTACCATATTATTAACTTTCTAGTTCACGATTTCGAAGGAACGTAATAATCTTTGTCGAAGTAAACGTACTTTTGACTTTTTCCAGGTGTATGCTTGGGGAGATAATGACCATGGGCAGCAAGGGAACAGTACTACGGCTGTGAACCGGCGCCCGACCCTTGTGCACAATTTGGAGGGGGTTCGGATCACGCGGGTGGCGTGCGGCTCGTCGCACTCAGTCGCCTGGACTGGGAGTGATGCGACACCTCCGACGCTCTCCGCTCCGATCTTGTTCCCGGCGAGCAAAGACCCGCTCGGTGCTTTGTGTTTAGGTTTGTAAAAACTTCCTTAATCGATACACGCTGTATTCTTAGTAGGTGCAGTCTCGATAAAAAGAGGTACACTGAAATATATTCCTAGACACCTGCAATGCTATCAAAAGTGCCGTAGCTGATTAATAAAAAGAAGAAAGAACAATCGAATTGGATTTTGCGAATACTATGTCAACTCCAGCTATTTTTATTTCAGGTATTGATGACACCTGCTATGAACAAGAGCAGACGAAGCAAACCGGAAATTCCTCTGCTGGATACAAACGCACCAGTCTGTCGAGAATTATCCTTTCGCTTGACTCTAATGTGGCCAAACAGCAAGCTTTACAGCATGTTTTGACTGCGCTTCAGGTTTGTAGTTTACGTTTTCTTGTCCAACAGTGGCAATGGTTTTAAGCAGTGTTTCTAAATAGTGGTTTTTTTAAGTTTCTGATTTGATCTTACTTCTCTCAGTGTCCAACATTTTAGATATTTTCGGCAGTTGCCCAGTTTTTGGCCCACCTTTTCATATTTTCCCATCACTATACTGAGGGACCTTCCACAGGTGCTGCAAGCCAGGGAACTGCTCGTCGCCGCCCTTTCCTGCCACAGTTCTAACGTGGCACCAGGAGACAAACTATCTGTTGACACGCCTGCGGAGGAACTCGGAAGTAGTGACTCCCTCAATCCTCTACTGCAAATAGCCCAGGGCGGCGGTGAGGCTCCAGCCAATGCTGCCGAAGCCATGATCTCCGTACGTGGTATTTGTTGCTAGCGGAGTAGCGGTCATCTGCAGTAGTTGTTAGGTGTCAGACAAACAATATTAAATTCAGTTACCAGTGTACAGAGTCTTACTCTCTTTACTGTTTATCGGAAATCGTACAAATATTCAACCATGTGTCTACCTCAAAGTTGAACTGGATAGTTGTTATCTTTTTTCACAGAGTACGACTCACGTTTCCCCAGAAAGTGAGCCCGAAACGCCTCTGATGGCTTTTCCGCCAATGACGAGCCCGCTTACGGCTTCGCTTTCATCTCGCAGCTCACGTGTTTCCGCCAGCGCCATGAGCGTGATTGCGGCAACAGTGACGTCACACGCGCAGGTTGTGGGCCCGTGCGATGGCCATGACCCCAGTCTGCCGCTTCTAGACGAATTCACCGCCCTCCTCACACAGGATGACGTCCGTGTTCTGGTTGATCTCCTCAAACTGGCGGTGGCGGAACGGGCTGGACCTAGCGCCAAAGAAGTTGTGTCCAACGTCCTTATTGGTGAGGTCCATACACGTACACTTAAATTTCTTACCCTTTAATATTTTAAAATTCAATATTGTATGTAAGTGTAGCCCTCGAAAGGTATGCTATGTTGTGGGAAAGTTTTGCTCGAACTTCGAGTTGATTCCTTTCAAACTAAACATCGAAACCGTCCATGTTATAAAGGATTGTTAATCTTTTGATGTATTAGACTAACTAGACTTATGGCCTAGATAGGGCTGTTGTAGAGAAAAGCTTGGGCGAATATTTTTGAATAATCACTACCCTTCTATCCATAGCAATGGCGTCTTCATGCAGCGCAATATCTGACATGCTGCTCGAGTTATGCGTGACTGAGCTGGAGGATGTTGCTATGAACCCCCTGGCAGTGCCCCTAAAACCGCAGCCCGTAGTCCAGGAGTCAAACCACCCCTACAGTCACGATACGCGGGCCAGCGGCCACGTCCGCGTCCCAGGTGCGGAAGCTCTTCACGTGGAGTTCGACCGGCAGTGCTCCACCGAGGCCATCAATGACCCCTTGACCATTACTGACGGCAGTGGCCGCGTTGTGGGTGTCCGTAGTGGACGTGAGCCTGGTGACTGGACCGATGTGCACATCAAGGGTATAGTATATTTTTTCTCTGTTCCAGGCGACACATCTCTTGGTGGACCTACATAACCACCTAAGAACAGTAAAGTCTTGTCCCCTGCAAAAACTGTATTATCCGACGTGAGTACGACTACCAAAAATGTCGCAGAAAATTAACCTGACAGCGGGTAATAATCCTATGATGTAGATAAAAATTGAGCTGAGGATGACCTATATGCCTATGCGTTTTCAGGGGATGAGCTGCGCTGGAAGTTCGCATCCGACAGTTCAATGAATGGGTGGGGCTGGCGGTTCACAGTTTATCCCATGCTAGCGGGTGGACATGTGCGAGGGTCTGACCGAGCGGTGCTTAGCCAGCCATCTGTAGAGCTGGCCACGTGCTTGCTGGATACCAGGCTCACACTCACCAGTGACCGCGTGCTCATTGCCCGCCTAGCTACGGCCATGGCTGCTTGCGCACAACTCAGCACCCTTGGTATGTTGTAGCCTCTCTGGCAAATTATAAATCATTTTAAAACGTATCCACATTAAAATAAAAAACGAGAAATTAAAAAAACTCGATTTTTAGTCCCATCATCTTACCATGAAAAATGAAAAATCACTCTTAAAGTGCCGAGTCACGAACCCGGCAACTTGTACCAACGGCTGGGGGTTTATATTTTCCATGGAGGGCAAAGCACAACTCAGGATCGTCTGCTCAGGATTCTCCCTAATTCAGTATTTTTGTTTTGTCTTCAGCCCCGGGGCAACGGATGTGGGCTCTTCAAGGGCTTCGGCGGCTGATCTGTGGGGTGGGTCGTGCCGCCCTCGTGTCGGAGAAGGCCGACTCCGCTCTGAGCACTCTGCTGCATGGCCTGCCCCAGGCTCTGCTGCGCCAGTTCGAGTATGAGGACCCTTTGGTCAAAGCGGGCAAGCATCTCACTCACTCTGCCTTTTTCAAAGTTCTCGTAGCTCTCGCCTGCGACCTCGGTAAGCATTTTTTCTCCATTAGGTTCCCCTGTTGTAAGTAAAGTTTTGATCATACAAAGAGTTTTACATGATAAGGTGGATAAAATTTCCCTATTTATTGGAGATATCACCCGCATAAATGCAAACCCTTGAATTGCTTTATAAATTACTCCATATTACAGAATTGGACTCTCTCAGCTGCTGCGCTGACTCGCACAAGTGGGCTTGGTTCAGGCGTTACTGCCTCGCGGCTCGGGTGGCCGACGCCCTCATTGCCCGCGCCCCTATGCCCACTCCATTCTGCCAGGAGGTCCGCAAGAAAATCCTCGAGATGGTTCCGGATGGGGAACGTGTGGGCAGCGAGCATGAGAGCAATCAGTTGTTCAAGAAAGAGCATGATGAGCAGCTCTTACTTTGGCTCAATAGGTTATTTGTTTAATTTTTTCCGTATTACTTTTTTTTTTCATTTTTCCGTTATTGCTCCTTATTTTTCCCACTATCCCAGTGAGACACGTGAGAGACAGAATTTAAACTGACTGATATCTCACTGATGGCACAGAGCTGTTTCTCACAGCAAGAAAAATTACTCTGTATCTGTAAACAGTTATATTGTTTCTGTAGTAATTTGGGCCCAGAGGGAGCCCAAATACCGAGAGATGGGGGAGTTGTGCGGGGTGGTCTTACCTTTTGCAGCGGTGAGTCCGAAGAAAACTGGCGGTACCGCACGGCAGCTGGAGACTAGGGGACCACTAGCACAACAGTTTATAATAACACAGGGGGTGGCCGAGTGCCTTGAGAATACGAAAAATGAAAAGAGTCCGAGAAGGTGCTTTTCGATCGAGACTACTAATACAAGTGCCAGTTCGTGTGTGGGCTCGGCCACACACGTAGACAGGCTGGATGGTGCATAAACCTGCAACCCTGTTGCAAGCTCATGCCCCATCCAGCACACTCCCCCCGGGCAATTGCGGGAAGGGAGAACGATAAGAAAAAGAAAACAACACGATTATTAACAGTAAGCTTGTGGCAGCTTTTAACACTAACTAACCTACAATAAAACTAACTATTAACAAAAAGGGGGGTTGGGGATGGTTACGCCACTGGAGGCAGAAGTGCCAGCCGATTGATACTACGCCTAAGCACTCCTCCAGTGGTCCTAACCATCACTATACGTGAGGCATTCACGGAGCCCGGCAGCAGCTCCTCCACAATACCTAGAGGCCATTGGCCTGGGGCACACTCCTGGTCGCGGACCCAGACCAATGACCCAACGGTGATGTCGGGCTTGGGGGACGGCCACCGCAGCCGCTGAACCAGTGTGTGCCAGTACTCTACTCGAAACCGGTTCCAGAACCCTCGAAGTAGGTTCCGAACACACTCCCAGCGGCGGCGGAGAGACGCCCCTTCGTCCAACCAGACAGTAGGTGACGACATTGGGGGACCCCCCGCCAAGAAGTGGTGGGGGGTGAGGAAGTCAAGGGGGTCCCGTCCGTCGGCGGACAGTGGGACATAGGGGGAGGAATTGATCAGAAACTCCACGTACGAAAACATATGGTGATACTGATGAAACAGTAGGGATTGATCACCAATGAGTCCACGTAGGAGTTCCTTAGCACTCTTGACACCCCTCTCAACTAGGGAATTTTTGTCAGGGGAGTAAACAGGTACAAATTTGAAGTTAATCGACCGTGAGGCCAGGGAGGACAAAATAGTGTCTTTATTTTCTTCAAGAAATTGAGCACATTCCATGAGAACTTTCGAACCTTTTATAAAATTTCCGCCCTGGTCACACATGTAGGTACTTGCCAGACCATACTGCCAAGTGAGTCTTTCAAAACAGGCAATAAACTCGTCTGCCGTGAGACTAGTCATAAAGTGTATCGAGACAGCGAGGGTGGTGGTACACTTGAAAATTAGCCCGTACCCTTTTGAGGTTGCTGCATTGCGACGGGTAGAAAGGCGTACCTTAAATGGACCGAAGGCGTCCACTGCCACTGTGGCTCGAAAGGGGGCGGCAGGGTCAAGGCGAGATTTGGGTAAATCACCCTGAATAGGCTGAACCGTACGGGGGTGCAACTTAGCACACGGCACACAGTAGTGGATTATTCTGCGCATGAGAGAACGGCCTGAAGTAATCCAGTACTCTTGCCGAACAAACGAGAGGGACAAGTGGGTGCCTGCATGGCCCGCCTTATCATGAACAAAACGACAAATTATAGTAGACAGATGGCATTTGCCCGATAGAATGATCGGACATTTGTTTGCAAACTCTAAATCCGCAGCCTGCAGCCTACTACGCGCGCGGAGCACGCCCTTATCATCAATAAAGGGGGTAAGGGTAAGAAGTTGACCTGACAATATATTTTTGCCTTGTCGGAGAGACGAGAGTTCTTTAGGAAAATTAATTTCCTGTTGCAACTTCATTAAGCGCAACCTGGCACATTCGAGCTCCTCCACATCGAGTGGCTCGAATGTGGCTGGTCGGGGGGTGAGACGACGACAATAATTAACAAACCTCACAACTAAGGCCGTGATGCGGATTAAACGAGGGAAGGATGAGTACCGCTCCAGTAACACATTTTTCTGTACACTTATGACGGATGTGCACGCCACTGCATTTTTGTCGGGTTTGAGCTCAGGCAGCTCCGACACCGACGGACAATTTTTATCTGCTTTCAGGGGAGGGGGGAATTTCGTGCTTAGAAATTCTGGGCCGGTAAACCACATGGGGTGGTTTACCATCTTGTCCGGCGAAATGCCACGGCAATTTAAGTCGGCTGGATTTTCCTCAGACGCACAATGTCTAAATTCACAATTCATGTCTTTAGTCATCGCGTTAATTTTGATAACACGGTTTGAAACAAAACATTTCAACTTCATTGGGTCAATTTTCAACCAAGCCAATGCAATCATGCTGTCCGAGAAAAACCAGATTTTTTGCAGATTTTGGAATTCAAGTTGGGCAGCCAATACCCATCGAGCGAGTTTTGACGCCAGGAAAATTCCACACAATTCCAAACATGGGATAGTTAATTTAGAACGTACTGGACTTAGTTTGTTTTTTGCCGCAAGTAAATGGCAAGTACGGGAATCATTATCAGCAATATTTACAATGTACGCAACAGCGCTATAGCTGCGTTCACAAGCATCAGAAAAAATCACTAAGTGATGCTTGGCATCGGGCACGGCAATGTGTCGCGGGACGACACATTCCGAAAGGGACGGTACCCGATCTACAAAGGCCAACCATCGTGCTTCTAAATCAGGGGGGAGGGGCTCGTCCCAACCTAGTTTTAGGCCAGTCAGGTCCTGAACCTGAATTTTCATACCTACTAGTGCTGCATTCAGCAGTCCTAATGGGTCAAAAATACGAGCTGAATAAGACAGAACAGTACGCTTAGTGATCCGGCCCTGAAATGGTTCAACACTGTAGGAGAAGGTGTCATCTACGGCGCTAAATGCCATTCCTAGCACGCGGAGACTCTCATCGTAAGAAGGGAGCGGGGCAGTCGGGTAAGACACGTCTGCCACGGGCATCTCGAGTTGCCCCACTGGCGCTAGGCAAGTTTCTGCTGGCAGTATAGCCTTCTGCGATGCTACAAATTTTGCCAGGGGAAATTGGCCCCGGCCTAACAACTCTACCAGCTGATCGCGCAATTCAATCGTTTTCTCCACAGAATTTTGACCACACAAAATATCATCCATGTACCTTTGCTTCCTTAGGGCTTCAGCAGCCAGGGGAAACTCATCGCCATTTTCATTTATCAACTGTTCGATACAACGGAGGGCAATAAATGGCGAACAACGTAGCCCAAAACACAAATGTTTTATTTCGTACTCCATGGGCGTCGGGAGCGGGGGGGCCAGTGACAATGGCGCAGGTTTCGGGGGGTCACCGACCATAGGTGTCGGAACCAGGGGTTCAAAATGAGCGGGGGCGCGAGCGATAAAATGCAACTTCGCAACAGATTTATCATCAATTACAATTTGACGGAACATTTTTGAGATATCTGTTCGTAAAACATAAGTGGGCATACGAAAGCCCATAAGGACGTGGCCGATATCCCTCAACAGGGAAGGGCCGGTAGCGATAGTGTCGTTTAAAGTAACACCATTGCTGCTGGTGACAGCAGGAGAAAACACTACACGAGGCTTTGTACGATTGACATCTGCACGTTTGTAAACCGTGTGATGATTTAAGAGATACGAGTTTTTGGTCCGAGCCGGGACAATTTGACCGAGGTCCAAATATTCCTTCATCGCTTCCCTATACTGCAGCGCCTCAGCTGGGTTTTTACCTATACGTTTCTCTAGACTTTCAAAAGTTTTAAATGCTATATTTCGATTAGTTCCGGGTTGTGGAACATCGGGTAAAAAAGGAATTGACACACAAAAACGACCATTCTCGAGACGAGTATGGGTAGAGACAAAATGTTCCTCCGCAAATTTTTCATCGGCAGTTGGGGAATTTTTTTCGGGGGGGATTTCATCCAACTCCCAAAATTTTTCAAGTTCCTGCACGACCGAGCTGACTGCCGGCTGTGCAGCAAAGCAACACACATTAGACATGGGTACCTTACTATGATAATCACCCATTAGAACAAGACCAAACTTAGTAGGTAACCCAGCCACTTTGGAGCCTCGCATAGGCGGCGGGGGGCGGGGGGGTGGATTTGACATATCCAGCATGTTCATAAACTGTGAAGCATTTAATAAAACATGAATAGGACCAGGTTCGTTAAAGTTAGGGTCAGCCAAGTTAGCTGTACGAAAGGCTCGTACCACGTGGTCTGGAACAGGGACAGTAGGTACCTCATCAGTTATTTTTTCTAGAATAGACGCGTTAAAATTTAGAGAAAAATCGGGGTCAATTCTAGAAGTTAAAGTCAGGGATGTCAGCCCATAGGTGCGAGTGCCGACACCCGCGATACCCGCAACAGGTTCTACCACGGACCTGTTGACGGGTAGCCCTAACCTTTTTGCCACCTTACTAGTAATAAAATTCAATTGGCTCCCGTTGTCCAACAGACACCTTATCAGGTGTTGACAACCCGATACATCCACTGCGTAGGCTAAAATAGTACCTAGCAGAGCATGCGCCGTGGGACGGGCGGGGTTGGGGCCCTTATGACAAGTCATTGACTTTTTTGACCTTGAGGCCTCTTCTTCGGGTTCTGGCCCCTGGTCACCGGGCGTGGCCAGGGCCTCGTGTAAGGATGAGTGGTGCCTACCACTACAAACTTTGCACTTATGAGGGGACCTACAGTCCGCCGTACTGTGTGCCTTTCCCAAGCAACACATACATAAACGGGATTTTTTTACAAAAGCCAGTTTCTCGCTACAATTAATAGCGTCGAAATCTGGACAGCGATAAATAGAGTGAGCAGTTTTTTCACAATAGAGGCAACTACTGGCAGGTGTAGGGACCTGCACGACAGGCCGGGTGCCTGTTTTTACCGGTTTACTAATCTGCTTAGCTTGCGGGCGGGGTTCAGAAACCTGAAGGGTTTTCCACGCCGATTTTTTGGCCGTGGTTTCGGGGGCAGAGGATTTCGGCGGTTCCACGGAACCACGTTCCTCTTCTAACAGTTCCAACGTGCGGAGCTGTTTTGAGACAAAGGACATCAATTCGATATGAGAGGGAATTTTACCATGCGCAACCGTATTTTCAAATAACTTGCGCGTTAACCCATCAAGATTTCGAAGTCCTAACTGAGTGAGCAAAAAATCACCAAAATCAGGAATTTTCAGAGAGCGCAGGCCACCAACGTTATCTTGGTGCACCCTTAAATAACTTTTAAGCGACTCAACATTTGCTTTCTTCAGCGCGGAAAAGTTGAGTAATTCGTTCAGGTAATGAGCCGCAAGGGCACGTTCCGACCCGTAACGGTCTTGCAAAGCCTTGTAAGCATCCTCGTAACCTTCAGAGGACAGTGGGTACTGGGCTACAATAGCAGCTGCTTCGCCACTGACGACAGTACGCAAGTACGCTGCTTTTTGCTCCCCCGAAAGGGAAGCATTGTCCGCAAAGACACAAGAAAATAGGGTTTTCCATTCTTGGAATTCCCGAATAGAGCCAGCAAACACCGGAACCGTTATCTGGGGTATTTTGATACCAGAATGAGTAGAGGTCGGGTTAGGCACGGTGCCAGTGGGTGCCTGCTCCACTCGGGCCGACTTTGAGTCCTGAATTTCGCAAACAAACACTTCTATATCCTCAAACAAGTCAGTAAAAGCCCGGCACACCTGACCCGTTTCTAGGCGGCCAGCAGGGTCAGTTACAGCTAAATTCAGGGCCAAAATCTCATCATGAACATTAAAAAAATGACCAAAAATCTCCTTGGCCAAATTGTACTTTGCTTGAATAAGGGAATATTTGGTTTTCCCATAAGCGAGAATCCTATCCCTAACTTCAGTTAAACGGGCAAAACAATCTTCGCGAATAGAATGCAGAACGTGTAGCTTAGCTAGGGTCTCCACCTGCACAATCTCATCCGCTTTTTCCTTCTCAGCATTATCAATAACCATTGTAAAAAAAATAGGCGACGGTTGAAGACAAAAAAGGATGAGAATGCGTCAGGTAAAATGACAAGAGAGTATAAACAAGTTGGGTAGGCAATGGGACAGGACGGGGCGAGACCCGACAGGAGGGAACGACCTACAACCGGGACCCGCAAATGATCCTCGTCCTAACCCCACCTAAAACCAAGACAAACTCTAAACTGTAAAAAAGAATTAATTAATATTAAAGCTAGCCACAAGCCTACCATTAACTATTTGTAGGATAATCATAATATATGAAAAAATACGTGCGAAGACCAAGGGCATAAACTGGGACTCAAAAATAAAAAAACGCGGGGTTCAAAAGAAAGGGTGTCCACGAGGAACCCTTTAAACTCGAAGGACCAATGTAGTAATTTGGGCCCAGAGGGAGCCCAAATACCGAGAGATGGGGGAGTTGTGCGGGGTGGTCTTACCTTTTGCAGCGGTGAGTCCGAAGAAAACTGGCGGTACCGCACGGCAGCTGGAGACTAGGGGACCACTAGCACAACAGTTTATAATAACACAGGGGGTGGCCGAGTGCCTTGAGAATACGAAAAATGAAAAGAGTCCGAGAAGGTGCTTTTCGATCGAGACTACTAATACAAGTGCCAGTTCGTGTGTGGGCTCGGCCACACACGTAGACAGGCTGGATGGTGCATAAACCTGCAACCCTGTTGCAAGCTCATGCCCCATCCAGCACACTCCCCCCGGGCAATTGCGGGAAGGGAGAACGATAAGAAAAAGAAAACAACACGATTATTAACAGTAAGCTTGTGGCAGCTTTTAACACTAACTAACCTACAATAAAACTAACTATTAACAAAAAGGGGGGTTGGGGATGGTTACGCCACTGGAGGCAGAAGTGCCAGCCGATTGATACTACGCCTAAGCACTCCTCCAGTGGTCCTAACCATCACTATACGTGAGGCATTCACGGAGCCCGGCAGCAGCTCCTCCACAATACCTAGAGGCCATTGGCCTGGGGCACACTCCTGGTCGCGGACCCAGACCAATGACCCAACGGTGATGTCGGGCTTGGGGGACGGCCACCGCAGCCGCTGAACCAGTGTGTGCCAGTACTCTACTCGAAACCGGTTCCAGAACCCTCGAAGTAGGTTCCGAACACAGTTTCTTTGTAGGAAAAAAACGAGAGGGTGAAAGCTAGAAAAGGAAGCTGTTAACGCGAAAGTCAAAACGAAAATTGAATTCGGGTTTTATAAATTTACTATGTGTGAAAATGCAGGAAACCAGAGGATTGGACGCTAACATGGGGCGGTAGTGGGACCATCTACGGTTGGGGGCACAACCATCGCGGGCAGCTGGGTGGGGTGGACGGCCCTAAGGTGAAGTTGCCCACGCCCTGCGACGCTTTGTCCACCCTCAGGCCCGTCCAGCTCATTGGCGGTGAGCAGACACTCTTCGCCGTTACATCCGACGGAAAGGTCTGTAAGACGCTTCATTAAGTTTTTTGTTCGAGTGAGCCCAACACTTAGGTTCCTGGGGTTTTCATCGCAGATTTCTATTGAAAGGTGATACAGAATGGTGATGAACATTTGGTTTTCTAGGTATTCGCTACAGGTTATGGCGCAGGAGGGAGGCTAGGCCTTGGAGGTCATGATACCGTCATCACACCTACCCTTCTGGAATCTATTCAGCATATATTTATAAAAAAGGTAAGACAGAGAAGATATGTTGCTAAACATCCAAACACTAATTCATTCAGTGTAAGGGACGACTAGTTTTTCTGGTTGTAAAACAGAGCCTTTGAAAGTGAAAAAGCACGGTGTGTCATCATAACAGAGTAATATAGTCCTGATACTGAGCGAAATTCGCTCATCCGAAACGTAGGCCAACTACTTGTCAAGAGACGACAGTAATGCGGACTTTCTCTTAAATACGCCACCTTTACAGAACGACTTATTTTCTCAGGTGGCAGTAAACTCTGGTGGAAAGCACTGTCTAGCCTTGACGGCTGAGGGAGAGGTGTACTCATGGGGGGAGGGTGACGAAGGGAAGCTCGGGCACGGAGACCGAGCTGGGTGCGACGTGCCCCGCCGCATTGCCGCGCTGCAGGGCCGTGAGATCACGGACGTTGCGTGCGGAGGGGCTCACTCCGCTGCCATTACTGCTGCCGGAGAGGTCTTCACCTGGGGCAAGGGTCGCTACGGTCGGCTGGGTCATGGAGACAGCGAGGACCAACTCAAACCCAAACTGGTTCGTTTACTTGCGCTTCAGCAGAAGTCTGTGGGAAAACTTATGTGACAGCGGGAACCGTTAGCAACATCTATTTGTTCTGAAATATGTAGGTGTGTCGGTATGTCGTTTATAAATAAAA
The DNA here is from genome assembly GCA_950004255.1 of Mesopsocus fuscifrons. Taxonomy (NCBI): domain Eukaryota; kingdom Metazoa; phylum Arthropoda; class Insecta; order Psocodea; family Mesopsocidae; genus Mesopsocus; species Mesopsocus fuscifrons. Next base: position 16,096,019 of record OX465373.1, on the reverse strand, counting down.
AAAGATGTGATTGATTTTTTAAGATTCATTTTTGAACCAAATAAGTTGACAAAAATTGCTTGTTTGTTAAATCACAGCCATCAAATCACATGTCAATATTTGCAGGTGGAGACACTGTTTGGGTACCGCGTGGTTGACATCGCATGCGGGAGTGGGGACGCGCAGACTCTTTGTATCACTGACGATGACAGTGTGTGGTCCTGGGGGGATGGAGACTACGGGAAGCTGGGCCGCGGAGGCAGTGAAGGCTGCAAGCTCCCTATCAAGATTGAGTCGCTGGCTGGACTGGGTGTCGTCAAGGTCGAGTGCGGCTCCCAGTTCTCCGTCGCTCTTACTCGCTCAGGATCTGTTTACACTTGGTGAGTTGACATTAATTTATGTAGTAATGTAATGAGGACTTAACTGTTTCCTCGGAAAGAGCAAAAATTTCTGCTTTTTCCGCTCTGACAGTACTCCACTTGTTTAGGGGTAAGGGAGACTACCATAGGCTCGGACATGGGACCGAGGAGCACGTGCGGCATCCACGCAAGATCGCGGCGCTTCAGGGCAAAAAAATCGTGCGGATCGCAACAGGGAGCCTGCACTGCGTCGCGTGCAGCGAGATGGGTGAGGTGTTCACATGGGGTGACAACGACGAGGGCCAATTGGGCGACGGGTCCATGAACGCTATCCAGAGGCCGCGCCTTGTGTTGTCTCTTCAGGAGAAGAAGATGAACCGGGTGGCGTGCGGCTCAGCCCACACCCTGGCGTGGAGTACCAACAAATCTACCTCTGTAAGCCCATCCAAGTTATTTTCATATTAGTAAATAATTCCAGTGGAAAAGATACGAACTTATTTAGTTTTGAATTTCTGTATCTACCCAGTAGGTACATCAGGTGTTCCGTATTTGTCGTTTTAGGCGAGCCGTTTACCGTTCGATGCTCCCCTGGAGTACGACTTGGTGCGTGACATTCCTCTCCCTATCCTCCGGAACCGGCTGGTTATGCTTCACCATTTCTCTGAGCTTATCTGCCCTGCCGTCTGTATGTTCTCCATGCAAGGCGAAGGCAGCTTGGACGCACTGAGGGGGAGCCTAGTCTATTCTATTAAGGAAGCCACATTCCGTAAGGTAGGTCCTTGGCAATCTCTTCCAACAGCATATCGGCTCATCGGTTCGAAGGCAGAAACGGACCCCTTAAGCTCTTCGTCGCACTCGTCTTCTAACCAAATCTTTAAAGGGTAAAGACACAAATGTGGCATCACAAGACAACTTTCTGTGGTTAAAAAGAAATTATTGTAGAATAGAATACTATTTTATTTTACCAAAGAGAACTTTGAAAAATTCCTACCAAAGAGAATTTTGAAAAATTCCTACCATTGCAAACCATGAAAATCTCATGTAAATCCATTATGCTATACAACAAAAGAAAAATAACTAAATCCAGCAGTTTCGTAGAAATATTTCAGCAGCTGAAACAATAATTTAGTACTCTATTTTCTCCCTTCAGGTGATTCAAGCGACGATGGTACGAGACCGGCAACATGGGCCCGTTATTGAGCTGAACCGTATGCAGGTGAAGCGGTCGCGGAGTCGCGGTGGGTTGGCTGGTTCAGATGGCGTCAAGTCCGTGTTCGGGCAAATGGTGGCGCGGATGCCCCTTCTTACGCAGGACTCCCTCTTTCTTCCACACCGCGTCTGGAAAGTCAAATTCGTGGGCGAGAGTGTAGACGACTGCGGAGGAGGTTCGGAAATACAATTTCATTTTTCGAGTTTGGCTACGTGAAACTTAGAGCGATAAAAGTAGTAACAATTTAAGAAATGTGTTTGTCTCTAATCGTTACTCCCTTTCAATCAAGATCCGTTGCCGAAAAAAGTGCAAAAAAAAAATGGTTCAACAAAGTCAAAGATCAGATCATTATCGAACTCTCTAGTTCATTACTTTTTTTTCACTTCTTAACTCAGTTAGTTTTAGGGAACTTCCTAATAAACAAAAAATTCGTTTTCCAGGATACAGTGAAAGCATAGCAGAAATGTGCGACGAGCTTCAAAACGGATCACTGCCGCTGCTCATCGTGACTCCCAACGGTCGGGACGACACGGGCACAAACAGGGACTGCTTCCTGCTGAACCCGGCGGCCACATCGCCTCTCCACATGAACATGTTTCGGTTCCTTGGGATGCTGATGGGGATAGCCATCCGCACTGGCAGCCCACTCAGTCTCAACCTGGCCGAGCCTGTGTGGAAGCAGCTGGCTGGCATACCTCTCACTCCCGCTGATCTCACTGAGGTGGACCGCGACTATGTTCCGGGTATGTCCGGTTAGACGCGGTCCTTTTGCATTGGAAAATTTTAGTGTGGGTAATGGGGGCGACATCGTCTACTTTCTTTTATTTGAGGGTAAAAACCATAAGTGGGACAGGAGTATATTTTTCTGACATCTTTCCTAGGAAGGTGTTGGATTTTACCCGGAAATATAATGTACATCACAGAAGTCAGAAAGTAAGTTCGAAAGTTGCCATTTTTGTTGGTCAATAAGCATACGAAGCCAACGTGCTGAATCCCTGGAACCTGGGTATTTATACCGCCTTTGCACACGGGATTTTGTCTGTTGGGGACGGCTGCTGTCGTACCTCTTGCTGACTCTGTGATTCACGAAATTCTTAATTTATATAGGTACTTATATTCGTTTTGTTCGATTTTCATTCAAAATTGTGAGTCCATAGTTTCATATCTCTAAGGGGAGAGCCTGTTTAAAAGAATAAAACCAACAAAAATTCCTTTTATTGTTTTTTGCGCAGGTTTACTTTATATCCGAAGTATGGACCCGTCAGAGAAGGTGTTCCAGATGCTGGAGATGCCTTTCTCCACCCCATCTGCTTCTGGGGGAGATATCCCCCTATCTTCTCGCTACAGGCATGTCACTGCTGAAAACAGGCAGGAGTATGTGAGGCTCGCCCTTAATTACAGGTAACTACTTACTGCTCCTGTGGTTATTTTCAGTTGGAGGTTCTGTATATTGATTAGTCAGTATCTACCTGTCGTGATTTCTTCGAGAGACGTTTGAACTCTTTGACAACAGTACCTACGTACTTTATTGACTAAGAACAGTGATTTCAAGAGATTATAATTTTTCAGGCTTCACGAGTTCGACTCGCAGGTGTCGGCAGTGCGAGCGGGAATGGCGCGGGTGGTCCCCGTGCCTCTGCTGTCGCTGTTCAGCGGCTACGAGCTGGAGACGATGGTGTGCGGTTCGCAGGACATCCCCCTCGCCCTCCTCAAGTCAGTCGCGACGTACAAAGGCGTCGATGCGAACGCCCCTCTAGTCACGTGGTTCTGGGAGGTGATGGAAGAGTTTAGTAATCAGGAGCGGTCTCTGTTCCTGAGGTTCGCGTGGGGACGCACGAGACTCCCTCGAACTATTGCAGACTTCCGAGGCAGAGACTTTGTCCTCCAGGTATGAAACTCCCAGTCAAGGATACAACTTCGGCAGACTTTCACTACTAGTAGGTAGGCACTTAAGAGTAGCTTTTATATGCTCCTTCGGTTGGATTTCACCACACCCGGTTAACAGTTACTTAAACCTCCATTGTTTTTAACGGAAAACATTTGTAAACCACTCGATCCCGGACTATTGAAATCAGAGTCTGTCAACCTAATATCTTATTTCAGGTTCTAGACATCTACAACCCGCCAGATCATTTTCTTCCTGAAAGTTACACCTGCTTCTTCCTTCTCAAAATGCCGCGATATTCTTGCAAGGTAAGTTGCTTGGTTTAGTTCAGCTAACCCTGCTTCCTTATATGTAAGTTTCCATTTAACGAGAAAATCACGAATTTGGTTTTAAAATGAATGAATCACTGCCGGTACAGAGGTTCAAAAGTTCTTTGTCAACCCCATGTAGGTTCATCTCCTTTTATTCATAGCTAGTCCACAGTTATCAATTAGCATTTGATAACTACTAATACTGTAGTTTGCGCCCATATTATTTTATTATTATTTGATTTTCAGCCAGTGCTACAACAGAAACTTAAGTACGCTATTAACTTCTGCAAGTCATTAGATACGGATGAGTACGCGCGCGTGGCCATCCCAGGTAATGCGATCGTGTCTACGACAAGCGACAGCGAAGACATGGAGAGCATTGCCAGCGACGGCTGCCTCGCTCCTCCCGCTTACTTCTAGCCTGTTTCCTGTAAACTACTATTCACAAAGAGAGTTCATCGTTTATTATTTGTTGATGTATTAATAGATTTACCCATGTGATGTGTGTTATGTTTTACCAATCGATATCAGCATTTAATTTGGTATGTTGTGATTGTGAACGAAGTATAAAAATTAAAAGAGAAGCATTAATCATTCACATCAGCTTATTTACCATTTTGAAAAGGCTAGAGAGGAGAAAAGTCACTGCTACGGGGGTAAACATGGACTGTGATAATTTAACGAAAGGGAAATTTTCTGTCGCAATTCATATCCACGGCTGCCGGTGTAAAGTCTGGAACTTGCTATGTTTCTATATACATGTAAAATAAGTAGTTAAAGTAGTTTTAGTGAGATAGAAAAACGTGCATAAAGGCACCAACGCAGAAGACATTCAATCCTTGTCAAAGAATTCATCGTCTGAGCTATCGTCGCCTCCTCCGCGGATGGCTTTCTTGGGCTCGTACAAGATACCTCGGCGCGGGGCTTTCTTCTGGTCAGGTGGCGTCGTCAGGTCACCTGAGTACTTAATGGCGCCACTTTGCGCCAGCCGCCACTCCAGCATCTCTGTCGAGAAGTCGTCACAGTTGCCGAGATCAGTGAACCCCACCACGTAATCCTTCGTGTTGCTGTCCTTGACCAAAGCGATAGTAGGAATGACCTTAATGTGCAGCCGGTCTGAAATGAAAGACGAAATATCAAGTCAATGGTGTAGACTTGTCTGATCTTCACTGTAGATCTACTTACTAGAGCACGGTCCTGCGGGACCTGAAGAGTGGGGCACAGCATTAACCTCTAGGTAGTAGGTACCTACCTAATCATTTTAAAAACTTTTTTGAAAGTGTTCACGTTCAATACGCACTTGTTAAAAATGGAGCCTTCTCGACGTTAATGGCGAGGAAGCGAGCCTCCAAATGCTTCGCGCAAAGAATCTTTAGATGATGGTCAACAATTTTACATCTGGGGGAATCAGTCTTGTAGAAATGTACCACCATGTTAGGAGATTTCTTGGATAATTCAAAAAATTCTTTTTCTTCTTGGATTTCGTAGTAGTCTCCGTGCCCCTAAAACACAAGGTAAGACTTGATTTCATGTCTTACAGTACAGATTTACAGATTTCTCAAGCGCCCTCAAGATAGATATAGGTGCATGAGTAGATCAAAAGTTGAAAAAGAGGAACTGAGACTAGAGACTAGACATTTTATCTAGGTGCTTAGTCTAATCCGGGTTTTTTAGCACATCATGCAACGATGATGAGTCCACATTATCTCACCCCAAACCGTAAGCCCAACTCCAGACACGTTATTTTCAAAATATTTTAACATTTTAACAGTAGGTACGACCTGGTAGGACCTCCAATAATCAGCGGAATAGAGCTCTTGTTTGCAATGTGGAATTAATGCGAATGCTCTGAAATAAATTTAGGATAAAACATCAACGTCTGGAGACTTGAACGCCCAGGTGCCAATCCAAGTACCTACCTACCACGGTATTACGACACAATCCAAAACTTCCTTACCTTTGAAATCCATTCCTGCTTTTGCTGGTGTGCTTTCTTAATATCTCGCAACCTCTTCTCTCTCAGGGACTCCAGATCATCCAGATCCAGATTCTCAAGTTTCACCAGTTCATTATCGAGTTCTGCTTCCACCTTTTTGGCAACATCCAAAACTTTGCTCTGAATCACACGCTCCAGTTCAGACATTTTGTAAGCGAAAAGAGCAGTGTGAAGTGAAAATTTTTGATTTAAATAAATGTGTGTAAAATGACAGATGCAGAGACAGAAGGGTGGCCGACACAACAAAAACACCTACGCAGTACGCACCAGTGCAGTAACTGTACAGTACACTATAAACTACCGAAAAAACTAGGTACTCAAATCAGAGTAATAAATTTGTTTCAAAAATAAATTGTTTATTTTTTATTCTTAAATTTTTTATATGGCAGCAAGAGAAATGAAAATTTTTCATTAATCAAAATCAAAGAATTTCGTGGTTTTAGAACCAACTTCAAATTTTAAATGCCACGACGTTGTGGTTGACTTCTGCTGGCTTCTTTTCCTTTTATTTATAAAAAATCAAAATTCGGGTAAAATGTCATTTCTTGTCAGAGCTGCGGCTCTTCGGCAATTGACAAAACTAAGCCGGCCCATCTCTATGAGTGCTGCAAGAACTGCTGGTTGTAAGTAGTATCCTGGAATGTTTTGAAAGATATTGCCCGTAGATTTTGGTTTTTTACGGAGTGCTCATATTATCAGCTCAGCCTTGTTCAACGGACAACAGTCTAGTTTACTTGTTCTTTTTTGGAAGTGATACTAAGCCGTAGATACCGAACCACTCAGAATCCGCCTCTGAAGTACTTAAACTTGCGATATACTCAACTGTTTTAACGAGGTTGTGCTTGCGAGGTGTTTATTATTGTCCGTGGCCCTCAAAGAATTTTACTTTTTAGACAACTATGACGACTATAAGCCCGGACCAAAGCCGAAAACGAGGGAAGAGTATGAAGCAGCAGCCAAGAAGTACAACCTGCTCCCTTCCGAGTACGAGCCCTACCCCGATGACGATGGTCTGGGGCACGGAGATTATCCGAAGTTGCCAGATGTTGGTGTAGAAGAGCGGGACCCTTACTATCCCTGGGATTACCCCGAGCATAAGCGCAACTTCGGGGAACCGGTAAGAATATGGACTAATTAAAAAGTCCTATTCTGATAAGTATATTTGAAATGTAGGTAGATGAGGTCTTTACTTTCAAGAGTCCAAGTGGTTTGATAGGCTGACTCATGCCACATCACTAGCGACCGAGTCTCCTCGAATTTTCCCATTCAGCTACCGTCGAGACTTCTCTACAACGTCCATAACTCCAATGGATTTGTTGTTACAGCTCCATAGGGATATTGACATGATTGGGGAAGATAGATATAATCCCAGCTTGCGCCCAAGGTTCACACTCATGCAAATGCTGGGGAGTTTCCTTGGGATTATGACATTTTTCATTGGACTCATTATTCTCGCTGAGCCGTATCCGTACTTCAGACCCGTCCTGGAGAAGCAGCTGCCAGCGAAAGGCGGCGTTCACTACACTTTTGAACCTAATGATGCGGTAAGATTTGCTCTTCCTTCGTACTTGTTTCCTACTGTTACTGAGTAGTCTCAGTGAAAAGTCTAAAACGGCTGCTACCTTAGCAGTCATCACTTTCATCCGGAAAGAAATGTAAATTATGTCCTTGTAAAGCATTGCCGAGTGCAGTCATAATTCAGCTGTGAACCGTCAGAAAACGTGGTAGTCGAAGTATATTGTAAAGTGAAAAATATAAAACTACACTGATGTTTCCACATCTAGCTGTGATGCCTTGAGGGTCGTTCTTACAGGGGTCAGTCAAATATTTTCCCATATTGTGAGAGATTTAAACCGTGGTTAAAGTTGACTAGCGAACAAAAAAAGGTCGCAGTTAAACCAGGTCAAACAACTGAGCCTGTTTTGGCGAGTCCGTTTGAATGCGAGTGCGATCTCGATCTGTACCAACCTCCTTTGTTCGCTAGTCAGCTCTAATTAGGAATTAAATTCTCCCTTGTTATGGGATTTGACTGACTACTATGAGAACGTCTCAGCCAGCCAATACACTAATGGAAGATAATTCTATCTTTGGGATAAGGGAGCGATGCTAAAGTACGTCTGCAATTGCAAATTTTCACAGTTCACTGGTCTTCTTGGGGTCCCCAATAAACGAATTACAACTGCCTCACCGTGGCTTCTAATTTTAAATTGTCAGTCCGAACTGCAGCTATTGGGCAGACAAAGCGTTATCAAACGAATAAGTAATGAGCGTACCCAATAATAAGTTGCATTATTTTCTTTCATGCAGTAAATGGCTGGAGACTGAAGCAAATGTGAGTGATACCCCTACTCATCCTTTTTTTCCTTTTTTCTAACAGCACGGTTTTTATTAGCCAACTTCTGCTTTCTAGCAAGGGCGTAGGTATAGGTTCTCTGGGTGGGAGGGGGTTGATGCCGAGTATAAATTATCCCCTCCAGGGTGGACCGAATCTCACTTTTGGGGTGCGAATTTCGCGGGGGGTGCCAAATATTGCCGTAAACACGTATCTACTCACGAATATGAATGGCTCCTTTGGGGAAAATTAGCCTTGGAAAAATTAAAGATGTGACCGAGCGAGTAAATTTACCGAGAAGAAAGTATAAGATAGGCTGCTGTTGCTAAAGAAGGGGGCTTATTCGTCGGCCTATAGAAGCAGAGTGTGAATACTACTTGCGAAAACGACAGGTGTGAGAAGGTGGGAAGCAGCTTCTTTGAGGAAGGTTAAAACTTAATTAGCTCTATATAATATTCTTTTTCAGTGGGGGTTCGAACCCCCAACCCTCTCCCTTGCCTGCCTACGCCCTTGCTTACAATGTAACTACCTCACTTTTCATTCATCTTTTCGCATGTCGCACACGCTTGATTCCTTCTACACTACGTCTATGCATACCGTTTTAATGCTATACAGAGTCATCGTATTGCTAGAACAAACACAGTTTACAGTAAGTACCAAATTGTGAAAAATATATTTAAAGAAATACGTGTCTACCTGAAAAAAAGAGTCCTTAGGTGGTCCAAGAGGTTAGCACGATCGGACATTTTCATAACCACCCATTGATGCACAAAACCACAAGACGATACTAAACTTGGAGTAGCCATTAAAAAACATTATCTACACTTTCTTAACTCCATCATCACGCTTATTCTGATATCTGCGATTACTTTGAGCGAATAAACAATAAATAAACGAGAACACGTTACATAGGGTCCTAACTGTTTTCATTGACAAGGCGAGAGCTCATATTATTATATCTATAAAGCTGTCACCCGAACCTTTTCTAAATCCAGTCATTGGAAAGCAGAGTAGAGTGCTAAGACCGAGCACCACATTCAGCTTTGAATATCAAAACATCGGTATAAGTTAAAGATAATGGAACAAGAGCATACATTCTACGATATGTAATATTTTTGAAGCAAGAATGTGTAAAACTCCTTTTTAGCTGCTTAACTGCACATTACATGAAGTTTTTGTGTGTTTTTCTGAAGAGTATCATGCGTTTGAGATTCAAGTCACAGACTTATAAAAAAAAATAGTCTTACAATACATTTACATTTTACTAAGTTCCTAACAAAATTGTGCACAGACATAATACCACATTACATCAAAGAATACTATTTTTGGAAATGAGTGTGATATGCTAATGCATAAAGCTGCTTAGTCTCAAGAAAACAGATATTGACATTAGAATTTTTGGTATGTTTGGGTTAGCGGCCCTACTATTTGGCCTACCAGGTTACCGCTATAAATGAGAGACTTATTCCAGAGACCGGAGGCGGAGGCACAGCCGGAGCTAACGGACGGTATAGCTCCGAGGGAGGCAGATGAGGCGGACTAGAACGGATGTCAGACCGACGTCTCCGAATTGAGCCGCAATACGAACTTGTTGGACTTCGGGTGCACTATTTCTTCGGTTAACGAAAAGTGGGGGAGGGTGCGGACCTGGCACAGCAGCGAAACGTCATTTTGACGCAGTTGGAAGGTGACACCATCGCGCAGCGGCCGTGACAGAAGATCCTCACACACTAGCGACCAACTCTGTACGGCCTTTTGATCTTTCTCGTTACTCAGCACGGGTGTAGGCGTCAGGAAAGGCTCCAGGAAAGCGCGTGGAGACTGATCATGACGCAGACACAATGCCAGATGCCCCAAAATCCATTCGGCGGTGAAGCGTGGCTGCTGGCGGGTCACTCGCAAAAACTTCTGAAGCGCCCGTGCCATGGATGGGAACACCGCCTGCGCTGCCTCCTGTGGGTCCATCGCTACTCCCGCAACTGAAAACATCCCATAACTCACTATGTTTTGTAAAGTTTATAAATAAGAGTACTGGCAAAATTACCGTTTTCGTAGATATTATTGAAACAACACATTTTTATTGACTTCTGATTGACCCGACTAACTGTCACTTCTTCCTCATTTACAAATCAACCGAAGTTAGAGCCTGCTTCCTTTCTTTAATGTAAACAACTGAGAATCGATTCGACTAAGCAAAGCGCCATTTAGCTGACCTGAACTTCTTTAGTTCATCGAGGTTGAGCTAATCGACCGACCATACTTTATACATATATATAAATAGAAATATTAAGAAAAATAAGAATATATTTCAGATTATTCATTAAGAGGTTCATGCCTTCCTCTAACATAGTAGGGATAAGTGGAAAAAAATGAGATTATCCTCCTTAAATGCAATTACCGTACTAAGGGTGCGTCCCACCATGCCCAGTTAAAATTAAACTGGAGATTTTGTCCTATGTTTACCATGTTAAATTTAACTTTTCAGTTAAATTTAACAAGGTACATGGTAAATCTCAAGTTTAATTTTAACTGGGCATGGTGGGACGCACCCTCAATACAGTATGTTATAGTGACTACTACCTTGGTCGTTATGCAGGCGCTTGATGTGCGTAAAGGCCTCCTCGGCAGCGGTGACGAGCCTAGCGCGTCGCTTCTTCACACGGCGCTCGTATTCATGCTCCTCGTAAAACCTCTCATTATGGCTAGAGTCACGGCGACGCGCATGAGCCGCCAGCATGGCGCGAGACTGACTGTGCTGCAAACCAATTCAAATATTCAGAAAATGAGCAAACTAAACTTGCCACCAGCTTTAAGAAACTGAACAGAAACCGCAAATAGTATTGGACAACTCCCTATCTGACGTCCAGCAAGAACTACCCCAATCCCTGTTTTGTTATAAGCCAGAATGAGAATTTTACAGCGAGTTTTCTTTACCACCCCTCAACACACTCTGTACTAGGGCGGCATAAACTCATTAATAAAAAAAACTATGCATATTAATTGAAAGCTACGGAGTACTGCAATAATGCAGTAACTGAAAACTTTTTTTTTTTTTTTTTTTTTTTTTTTTACGCGCGACGTTCAGAGAACATATGCGCCGATGAGTTGGTATATTAGATGTTTTTGGCCGAAGCCGAAGATGAAGTGGCCGAAGCCGAATATGAGTGGGCCGATAACTGAAAACTATTTTGGGTTTTTCGGTCGAATACTTGAACGCATGGATACATTTCTAAAATTCACTAGGCATTTGTAAAACTTCACAACAAATGGCAAATTATCCATTTTTGTAAGACCTTTTCGGGTGATTTTGTCATCTGTTACAACCTGAACTTGTGCATACTAAATTTATCTTACCTTTAAAAGCACTTCTATTCAACACCTACGATATGTTATCTTCTTTTCAAACTAACCTGCATCGAATTGTTGGGAACTCCATCTACATCGTAAAACTTGAAGCTGGAACCTTTGCGAGCTTTAGAGACAGGAAGCCGCTCCAGATATGGATTGTAAATGGGAAACTCAGTGTAGTAACGCTGGAGAATCCACACGGCTGTGCGTTGAATACTTAACTGCCCCAGGGCATAGGAACGACTCTCACCGTCCGGACTCCGCACAACCTAATGAGGTAACCAATACAAATTACCTACTGTCTTTTGACTGTTAAAGGCATATTTCTTAGGACCTGTGAGAATCTAGGTTCTGATGTTCTCCTCCAATTTCGGTCAAAAGTCATACTCAACTCACTATTCAAAATAAAGTAACACTATCATTTGTTTTACAGGTATCTCATTCGATGACGCTGTGTAAATCGCTCATTTCATACCTTAATGTAATATGTGGGTTGGAGATGGCGCAGTTCAATAAGCACGACAGCTACGAAGAGAATGAAGAGCAGGGTGTCGGTGAGGGTGCTGGCGTAAGCTACTAATGAGGAATACTGCACAATATCCGGTTCAGCAGCTAAAGCAGCCTCTTCTGTGACCTATAAAGATGCAATTCCATACGAACTGGTTAGTCGTAGATAAAATGTTGAGGGTACCTATGCCTATGAAGTATTACTGCGTTTAACGCAGTATCCAAATCCATCACCATCACTTAAATTTTTACTCCAGAGGCTTAGGCAGATTGGAAGAGGAGGTATTAGGCACTAACATACCTGAACTATGTAGAAAAGCCAATGGACGAAAGAACAGACGAATACAAGAAGTAGAATGGCAGTTCGGAAAAGAAATATCCTTGGCATTGTAGCAATGGCTGGACGAAGGAAGATGGCCCATGCACCAGCCGCAAGCAGAACTAGCTTGAATGCCAGCGAGACGAGTAGGCCTTTGCACTCTGCGCCGCATAGCAGCAGCGCTAAGCGATGCTGCTGGCTCGCTCCGGATCCTGGATTTAGTGCCGAAAACACACCTAGACAACGATTAACAATTAGACTACAGTATCATAATGGAGAGCAGGATAGACCTTTAGGGAAGGAAACTGGATAAAAGTGCAATACACCTTTCGGCCTTATTTACCGACATAACTTTTGATTTAAATTGAAAATTTAAAAAAAATGGTACGAATTACGTTTGTAAATGGGAGAGAGAACGGTGAACTCCAACCCACCAGGAGTTCCTGCACTAGATTAGAACTAATCATACCCAGTTTAGGAAGAACCACCATTGCAAGCGGGCTAAGGAATGCTGCCGCTGACACCGCCCCGGTCACAGTGGCCACCAAAGCGCGCTGACACGCAAAACTGAGCCCTGTCTCGCTTTCGCTCATCCATTGGCTTAGGTCCTCATTTGATTCTGACTGCTCGGAGGTGTTCCCGGTGACCGCTGTTGTGTTCTCACCCCAATTTTCATCCTGTAACACACTCGAACCGCTATTACTTCTCATTCTTAAGTTTTTGTCTTCTTAGCCATGGAACGGCAAACACCTAATCTTACTGGAGGAAAGTGGCCGGGCCAACGGTGGGAAGTCATTACGCATAAGTAACACTTTTGTGTTTTGGATTGGGGTTGGTTGGGTGAACGGAGTCAGGGGGACATTCCTTACCACCACCCAACCTGATGAACTCCAAAGTAAGCCTGGGTACACAGCCTCCGAAATTTCTTCTTACCTGTGGAAGTATTTGCACCTCGATGACCTCATGGCCGTCTCTCGCATCGTCAAGAGTGACCGCAGTCTGGAATGGTGCCATGGTACTGTCCGGCTTGCGGCTGCGGTTACTTCTGTGCGAATGAGACCTGTGATTGTTCCTATGCCTACTCTTCCGCGACTTCAAACTCTGCTCGCTAAGCCCAGATTTGACGGACTCTGTTTCCATCTTTGCGCTGAACTCAACATCGGCGAAATGTTAGGAACAAGCAAGGCAACCAACTCCAGTCAAACATTTCGAAAACTGTCAATGGTAATTAAAGGAAAGTTCATTGACATGCCAATTATTTTAACGAATCTTCCCGATAAATACACTTTCTTTACACATTTAGTTTCTCACTAGCACTTTCAGTACCTACTGAAATCCTAAACTTCATTTACAGTATTGTACTTTTTCACAGAAACTGAAGAAGCGTCCACCTCAAACAAAATTTCAGAGGAGCCATTTTTCGTGTTTATTATGGTAATTTGTAAAATATTTTAATTCAATAAAACTATTTTTTAGGCTTTTTAATTGTAATTTAATATAATTTATTTAATTATTATTAATTAAAACTTGATGAATTGTTCAGTACATCCAGTACGTCTTTAAATAAAAAAATAAAAAAAATTAATAGAGATAGTATCGATATATCGCTTGAATGAAATGAATAGTCAAAGATGGCGGAAACCCACAGGGTATCGCTGGGGTGGTTTGTTTTGATCTTCTTGATTTTTTTGATTTTTTGTTGATGACTTAATAATGTCATTTGGAAAAATGTATGCTATTGGAATAGGAGATTCATTAGTTGAGCCAGAACAGGACGCAAACACGGCATTGACTGAGTTGGATAAAGGTGAGCTATTCTTTCTTTTTTGAGCAAACACAACTCCGTCAGCTTATCCATGAATGGGCCGGCTTGGCTTGGCTTAGCGCATTATCGGGCACTAAGATATGAAGGAAGAGGGCCAGGGTCTAGTCATGACAAGAGAAGAACCTTGCCCGGCTCTGACTCAGGCCGACTCCAATCGTGGTGGTTAGGTTACCTACCTAACGGTTGTCCATCCTTACAAAATTTTCTCATATCACGCCCTTGGGCACATAGGAAACGACAGTTGTCAGGGTTTTAGTGCTACGGTGTTTTTTTACACTATCTGAACTTGATAACTAAAATTTTTTTCAGGTTTGCGATCCGGTAAAATTGGCGAACAGTGTGAAGCTATCGTGCGGTTTCCGAGATTATTCGAGAAGTACCCATTCCCAATATTAATTAACTCCTCGCTTCTGAAGCTTGCCGACGTGTTTAGGGTAGGAAACAATTTTCTGCGGGTTTGGGTGCTGCGCGTCTGTCAACAAAGTGAAAAACACTTGGATAAAATCCTCAATGTTGATGAATTTGTGCGGAGAATCTTCAGCGTGCTTCATTCAAATGATCCTGTGGCTCGCGCTCTGACACTACGTACCCTAGGAGCTGTTGCGGGTAATTATTTCGTTATCGGTGTGATTTTTTAAGTAATGCATGCGTTTACTTTCTAACACTGTTTTGGATGACATTTTCAGGAATCATACCTGAGAGGCAGCAAGTGCATCATGGTATTCGCAGCAGCTTAGATTCTCATGATGCCGTTGAAGTTGAGGCTGCAATCGTAGCAGCTACCCAGTTTGCGGCTCAGTCAAAGTAAGTGCCTGCACACTCGAGAGCGTGGAAGTCAAATACTATAATTTAAGACAGACACCCAGCGTTGACACAAGCCATTACCTAAAATCTCTTTATTTCCTCAGAAAATTTGCCGTGAGCATGTGCAACAAGGTATCTGAAATGATCCAGGGTTTGGCGACTCCACTGCACCGTAAACTTCAGTTGATCCCTATCCTGCAACATATGCATCACGACACATCAACTGCTAGTATGGTTAGTCATTATTGAGTAGTGATACGTCAAATGTTTACTGATCAAAGTCCTGACAATTTAAAAAAATTTAATGACATGCGATGGTTTAGGTGCGGTCGTTGTGTAAGCAGTTGCTTTCGGGGTACCCTGCGGAAGATTTCGTTCTGGTGACACTGTCGACGCTGACGCAGCTTGCTGCTGCAACGCTCGTGGATATTCCACAGCAGGTAACTTTACCAGTTAAATACATCATGTTCATTTGTAAGACCTTCGGTCAGCTTAGTACAGTGATAAGAACTAGGTTAGGACAAATCTGGCGTAGATTTGAGCTTGAGTAGAAGATGCGTCTTTACTCCACCTGTTCCCATCACATTACAGTGTATAAGATAAAACATTCATTCTTTGTAGGTGACACTGCTTGTGCAATATCTCCGGGATGATCCACGTTGGACCGTGAAGGCGGGAGCGCTCGCGGGACTGCGTCGTTTGGCCCGCGAGGGAGCGAACCTCTGGCCGGAGCACGCGGTCACAGACGTGGTGGAAGTAGCTTTCTCATCCGACAAGCCCGCACTGCTGAGCTCAGCTCTGGATGTCCTGTCCGTCCTTGCCAGCTCCGCCCTCACCTGCCACCACCAAGTTAACACAGACTCACCGCTCTTACGACTGGCGAGGAAGTGCTCCCTATCTCGAAATACCCTAATCGCTGCCAAAGCCGTCCGAATCCTGGCTTCAGTTATTTGTTATTGGTCAGTACTTATTTTTGTTTTGTTTTGTGTGCGTATGACTCAAATATCTGAAGACGAGATAATAGGTTTATCTCTTTGAAATTTAGAATTGTCTCAACCGTCTGCAAATTTTTCATTTTTATTTCTAGGTAAATGATTTGAAGATAGCCGCCCGTTTCTAACTACAAAAATGGAATTTTTCACGTGAACGGATGAAATGAAATCCCGGTTAAAACATTAGTATCTAGTATCTAATCCAAACTGCAGAGAATTTATCTACCTAGATTCACGTTTCTTGGCAGTTTTTGCCCTCTGAATATTATAAATGATGGTTTACGATGAGGGGTTGCCCTTTTGGGTTCCTGTGCATAATGTTAATTATCTGCTGATGGATGTTAGATTAAAGAGAACAGAGAACGAGCCGTTTTACCAGATCTACTGTTTTCTTGTACATTTCCTTTGTGAACCACGTCCTTGGTACTCATTCATCCATTTTTACACAGCTACGAAGAGGGCCTTCCGGTGGGCGACATTGACGAGACGATCCGCGCCATAGACTCATTGTTCCTCCTGACCACTTGTGAGCCTGTGAGACTGGTAGAAGTGAAGACGTGCCTACAGGCCATGGTAAAGCTCTGCCGTGCCAGTCCTCAACTCGCCGAGCGGTGTGTCCTCATCGTCGCTCGCAGACTTTTTAGCTCTGGTGGGTGCCACTCCTCACCTAATTTTTTTTTTTTTACTTTTGAGTTCATAGTACTTATTTATTCTAAATTTTCTTTGCAGAATGTGGTCCCTGAACCCCAAAAAGTGGTTGTTACGAAATGGGTTCGTACGAGGGCTACCTGTGTAGACTACGTTGACATTGTAGGAGAAATTAAAGTGCGCTTGTTATCTACTCTTTATTTTTGTTATAGATTCGTGTAACGTTCTTCTATGTGAAGCTCTTTGTGCAATTGGTGGAAAAAAAGCAATGGCACTCAGAGTCATCTTGCTGGAAATGGTTGAAAAATTACGGAAGCTTTCCCGCCTCCCGAGTGTCAGTGAAAGTCAAGCCCAGACGCAGGTTAGTTGAGCATACATGTGCCTACTTGCAATACTTTCTAAAGTAAAAAACTACAGTAGGTGCACTGTTCGAGTACTTACATTGACTATTCTCATTTTTCACAGGTTCTTCTTTGCACCCTTTTATTTCAATGTCAACTGGACCATGAGTGGAATGTCGAGGTGCGACACGCCATTATCATGGCTTCTTCATGCGATAACGACTGGGCCAACTTTAGGATCGCTCGCGCTGCCGCTAGGTAATTGAAATGCATAACTACGGAACATAGATAAAACTCAAGGCACAGCTTATCGAAGTTGATGGAAATGTTCTTTTTTTTTCTAATTCTCGCTTAAAAAATTTATGTTTCACTGACACGTTTTACTTATATTCTGGAGGGTTTTCAAGCATTTCTACCTCTTGTTGTGTAGGTTGAGAGTTTTCTACCAACGGGTCCCAACAGTTATTCTCAAGTGAGGAATACGCTAGAAAATGTCATTTGAAACCTAATGGTAATTGTGTTAATGAGTTTATTCTTTCAGGTACGGTCACCATGAAATAGCGCAGGAAATTTTCGGTCGACTGAAGAACGTGGTTTCGTCGGAACATCTCCATTTCTGGTTAAGCAGTTTGGAGGAGTTGAGTAAAGGAGAAGCCGCGCTGCAAGGGGAGGAGGGAGTCATTGCTCGTCTCTCCACGTCCCTCACTCATCACAGCAAATCTCTTGCCGCTCTTAAGGTATTATGGGTGTAGACATCCCACCCTGCGAATCACATTAAAAAACTTCGAGAAAGAAACTTATTTTCGACTTTGCGGGATATATCCTGTATCCTGTCAAAATCGTACCTAATTTAAAATGAAGTAAATGAAGTAGTTCGCTTAATACTTTACAGTTCAAAAGTACATTCCGTTGTCTACACTTTGAATAGTAACATCAGATTCCCTTACAAACTAAAGTGCCAAGGCAACTGATATTTTTTAACTCTCCAGGCCGCCAGTACCCCCACACAGAGTCTCCAGTTCCAAGCAGAGTACGTGAAAGCGCGGTGCGAGTTTCTGCAATGCCTCGTTCAGCTCGTCCACGCCAGCCACTCGTTGTGCACCGCCCCACCACCTGCTATCGCTGCTGCGTCCTACCCCTACCAGTCCAGGGACGAACTTCAGCGCTTCGGTCAAGTCACCTCTCAGGTATATGTGATATGACTGATATGTGATAAAATGTGAACCTTTTAGAACAGTCCAACCTGAGGAGGAAGCTAATTTCTACTCTAAAGTGTAACAGATTAGAAAAAGGTTGGTTTTTACTGTTATAATTTTTTTTAGTAGTATTTTTTAACCTTAGAAATATTGTGGTTCAGTGTACTGGCTGCCTCTGACTGATTTTTGTTAAAATACATTTTCGAACAAAATAATGTCCATCACCTGGGAAATCATTACAACATTTATAAATCGACTCATAACTGGTTCTACGGTCTACAGTCTCTTGTTAAATCACTTCCTCGAGTTATGAATTTCTTCTTACGGTACCTACTCCTTTTTCTTATGTCTGGTCTCTACATTTGTTCTTAGCTTCAGAAGAGCGTGAAAGAGTTCCGCAACTGTGGGGAAATGTACCAGAAATTGTACCAGTCGGCTTTCGATGCAGATCCTGAGTCACTGGCAAATGTCCAGGTGTACCAACAGATCTGCCTTCTAGTTGCCAACAGTGTGGAGAAAGTCTGCCAACTTGGTCACCACGAAGAGTTCTCTCTAGACATCAAGTAATTATTATTTTTTTTTTAACGCGCGACGTTCAGAGAACATATGCGCCGATGATTTGGTTTATTAGGTGTTTTTGGCCGAAGCCGAATATGAGTGGGCCGAAGCCAGTTGAGTAGTGGGCCGAAGCCAATACATCCATGTCGGAAGCGGAAAATTTTTCCGTTCCGCCGGGATTCGAACCCGGACCTCTCAGGACACAAAGCGGACCCCTTGACCACTCGGCCACTGAGAGGCACAGTAATTAAATTTATTGTCCACAGACGACATTCCGTAAAAAGTTTTTTTACATCACTTCATGGTTTGTAGAGGTGCCTCGCACACCTTGTGCAAGAGCTTTTCTTTGATTTCTCTCTTCTTAATGCCGAGTATTTTTTGTTGTACAGGCTAATTCCGACTGTAGTAATAAAGGTCACTCGTTATTGCTATAGTTGAAGAAACTGTTATTGTTTTAGCGCTGATGAGTACGGACTGGAGATCCATTACCTAGTGCAGCGGTGCCGGGCGGCAATGGCATTAGTGGAGCCTATACTCAACAACCGTGACGTGAAGCCAATCACCCACCAGCACGTAAACGCGCTCATTCAGCAAGTTCAGGTCCTGGCCGAGACATCCTTCTGTCTGCCGAGGTTCTACTTTCAGACGCTCCAATCCACGAGCGTCAAGGTAAGCACTAAGCATGTTGTGTCCACTGTCAGTTGTGTTTTCCTAGGTTAGCCTAACACTAGAACTAGAGTGTTTTACAGCTAGACTGCTGAAGTTTTTTTTTACTTGATGCTTAGGTATTGATTAATTAGTCAGTATTGATAACAAACATTATTTACGTCCTTAAAATCCATTTCTGACCGTGTCAAGGGAGTAATAGAGCCGTTTACTCTCCAGCTTAACATCTCCCCGCAGCCGCGCGTGGCAGGAGAAAGCATCAGCGTGCAGGGCGGCTCGCAACTCGCTGTCAAGGTTGAGGGTGTTCTTGTCCACGGGCTGAGGCCAGGGCTGTTTCGTCAAGCGGCTGCCATTGTCGTTTCCCTACAGTCACAACTACAGGCAAGGCAGCATTCCCAGCCGGATGCAAAGGTAATTCAAGTTGGGAGCCATTCAAGAGTCTTTATCTATTTTTTCTCTTCATTATACTTCATTCAAAATGATTTCAGTTTTTGTTTCGTACAAAGCAATGAAGATTAGAGACACGCCTCCCTTTGAACTAAATCAACTGCTGGTATTGGCATGAGGTGTAATAAAGGATTTTTTGTAGGCCACGGACGTCGGGTCAGCAGTGACACAAAGTGTAACGCCACACCGCGACTTTTTCGCCGCGCAGTTTCTGCTGGCATTCCCTACTGGCGGACAGTACACGCTAGCTGTGGAGGCTGCCATCGCTGATGAGAATGGGCACATCTGGCGCACAGGCCCCCGCACGTCTCTCTCCGTCAAATACCACGAGGAGAACAAGCCCGGCGCTGCCCAAACCACTGCTCGTGCATTCGTTCCGCCCCGCCAGTTTTAGAAATAAACATACAAATATTTGTAATTTTATTTTACTATTTGTTTCCTGGGCTTTTTGTGTGGTATCGAGATTTACCTGTATACAATCAGTGTATAATGTAGTATATCAATCATGCATTCAGTTGGGTCAAAGGTCTTGTAGCTTTACTTAAACTGAATCACTAATGCAGTTTCTCTACACCTATTGGACAAAACTGGCACTGTTTTACCATAAAGTAAAGCTGTACCGTATTAAATGGTTATAGATACGACCAAATCATCTCGGACCGTTTGCTGTATATTTTACATCATGTATTATTTATTGTAATTTGATACATGTACCACTTTGATCATCCGGCAGCACAGAACTCACCGCTGCGTCCGCCCTTCTTTTGCAGGAGGCGTATGTCTGTGATGGTGATAGTGTGACTAACGGCCTTGCACATGTCGTATATAGTGAGGGCTGCCACGGAGACAGCTGTCAGAGCTTCCATCTCCACGCCTGTCTTTCCAGAGCACCGCACAGTCGCCACCAACTCCACGTTCTCCCCTGTGCGACATCGATAAATCGTCAAAGGAGTGTCAAGTAGGTAGATACATGTGAAAAGAGCCAAATATTGAGAATGCATCAAGTAGGCAAAGTCGCGACAGTTGCGCTTATGAGTTACTACTTAAAAACTAATTTATTATTATGGCATTTTCAACCGAATTATTTTTTCTCAAAAATAACCTTAGTGTTATATTTTTCAAAACACGAGGTTCTGATGCAATAGTTGGTTACATTGACAGCCTGGCAAGCTTAACTGTACCTTCCAACGTAGCCTCAACTGCAACGTGGTCGAGGACGATGTTGTGACAAAGAGGAATGAGGTGACTTGTTTTCTTAGCGGCCATCACCCCCGCTAGCTGTGCTATGGACAAAACGTCTCCTTTTTTCAGGCCGTTGGCAGAAATGAGTTGTGCTATTTCTGCTCCGACACGAACAGTGGCAGCAGCCCGTGCACTTCTGCTACTTTCTACTTTCTGCCCCACATCTACCATTCTTGCTCGACCGTCTTCATGCGTGTGGGTTAGTTGACTGTACTGGCGTACAGCCAGGCTTAGAGGATGGACCGCGGTTCTCTCTCGTACCCCTAGGCGAAAAAACAGTAGGTGGCTAACTCTAGCAAAGCAACTAAGGTATACTGCCAGCTTAATAAGAAATAATCGTTATTTGCTAAACGTTCACAAGTTTTGATACTGAAGAAAACAAAAAAAGTAGTCCAACCTGTTTCTGAAGCAGCTGTTATCCACCAATCAGAATCATTGGTCGATTTTTCATGTGAGCCAGATTGAACATACCTGAAATCATCGACACTCAATTGAGTAATTTCACCTCCATTTTTATGATTCGATTTTATCCAGTACCTATAGTCGCGTTCTAAGAGCACACTATGTCTAGCTTTTAGAGCACCCACGGCCATTGGCGGTCGTGAACTTTCCAGTAAAATTTAGAATTCGTACCTGAAAAATAAGGAAATCACCTTTGACTACTACTGCTTATTCATCAAAATAATTTTAAATCGTTTTTTTTTTCTTAGGAATTTCCCTTTTAGGTTTGTAAATCGGCACTTTCATTACCTGCGTGTTGCTTCCTCTTCCTCTTTACAGCAGCACCAATGAGTGCCGATACGTCATCTTCACTACACCCACTTCTGATGGCGTCCCTGTAAAAAAAAAAAAATCCTCCTTATACTGGGCACCAAGAAGCCATGAGGTCGTTAGTACCTAGGTACGTTTTGCGTGAATCCCACTGAAATGGAGTAAAACGTTACCTAATGGAGACTTCTGTGTTGCCAAAAAGACAGACTTTGAGATTTCCGTCAGCTGTTAGTCTAAGACGGTTGCAAGATCCACAGAAGTGGTCTGTGAGTGATGTGATGAATCCAATCTGGCCTTGAAATCCGGGAACGTGATAAGCCTGAAACAAAAAAGAGTAATATACCAACTGACGTGTTTTAACCACTTGTTGATAAGCTTAGTACTCTCACGCTCTCCCAATTTAAATCAAAGCAATTTTAACAATGTTTTGCTACAAGCTTATTTACACGAAAACTTTCAGTACAATTCTATGTAATTTTATACTTTCGCCCACCTTTTTTTTGAAGGGACAAGGTCAACAAAAAGTTTTTTTTTTTTTTAATCCTACCTATCCATGAAAAACACTTTTATGTGAAACTTTACTTTAGATGTATCGTTTGGTCCATCTTGTAGCCTTTTTAGATCTGGGAACTTCGTATGAATTAACTGAATCATCTCTTTGTATGGAAATAATTTGTTGTCGGCCCACTTGTTTCCAGAGAACGGCATATACTCGATGAATCGGACGTCCACTGCTCGATCTTTTGTCCACGCCACGAAATCAGTGACCTCATCCTCGTTCACTCCCCTCATCACAACGCAGTTCACCTGAAATATCAATGTCAACGTAAACTCCGGGTCCAGTTCCAACCTCAACAACCTAGTTAGGTAATGGAAAGTATGACATAACATGTAACTTCCCCACAGAAGAAGGACTTAAAAAGTAGAAATCAGAAACGATCCTATCGCTACCTACAAATCATGTTCCCAACTCACCTTTACAGGACTAAACTGAAGCTGCAGAGCGAGGTCGATGCCCGCTAGGACCCTTTCGAGCCCCCGGCGACGCGTCATCTCCTCGTACCGCTGCGGTCGGAAAGTGTCTAAGCTAATGTTTAGGGTGTCCAGCCCAGCGCGCTGTAAGGAGACCAGCTGACGGGTCAGCATGAGTCCGTTGGTTGTTATGGCTACTCCTTCAGAAAGCCCATCCAATGACTTGAGTCCACCTGAAATAGCATACGATTTTCAAAGGTTACTGATCCAGATGTATCTACCAACCATCTTCGTAATTCCGCCCGCAATATAGCATCGAATTACATTCGAAATTATTAAGGTACCTACCTACCTGTTATCAATTTTTAGGTGATTACAGACGACTTACGAATAATGTCAGGCAAGTCTCTGCGGATAGTTGGCTCGCCTCCGGTAAGTCGGATTTTTCTGATGCCTTGCTTGACGAATAAACTGGATATGTATAAAATTTCGTCTGTAGTGAGGAGATGTGATGAAGGTGAAAGATCAACTCCCTCCGACGGCATGCAATACTTGCCTGAAACGTAAGTAATATTTTTTCCGACTATTAGCCTACCAAAAACCTAGCCGACCCTAACTGTAGTCGCAAACACAAGCATCCCACCTGGGCGTAAGCACCTACCTACTAACAAATCGGTGGATAATTCAATATTCTTATTGTAGTTTACTCACATCGCAGATTGCAGCGCTCCGTTAGAGATATTCGGAGGTAAGAGTGATGTCGACCAAAGTTGTCTGTCAACGGATTTGACTCAGCCGCCTCCTGCACGACCTGAAAATTAAACATTCAGACAGTTCAATGCCATAGTTTCAGACTGTTTTACGTAATCAGTGCCTTCCTAAATGAGCTAGGGTGCTACTGGAGGCTTACCTTCTGAACTGGAAGAACTGATTTGGTTGACATCGGTCTTACGGAGAGGGCAATACGAAATCCGCGAAGAAACATTATGGCCTCTCTCCAGGACGGAATAAAATGAAAATGATGTCACAAGGTGTGTGGAGACTGAAGATGGTGAGCAGAAACAGAACAGAGGCACAAGGTCATTCATATGAGTTTCATTGTAAAAACAATCCTAACTCCTCACTTCCTACTCAACATCTGAGCCGCTTATCAGACTTGATTCGATCATGCCTCTTCATGACATGTGCGTATCTGTGTTATCAGGATACCAGTTACGTAAGTAGGGGCAAATTATAAATGATAATATTAGGATGTTATCCTAAACAAATAAAGAAATTATCAAAAAGTAATCACGACATGGATTATAAAATAAAAAGACAACCCGCTGGCCATTGCATTGCCATTACGTAATAAAACATTTTTAAAAAAATAACAAAAATAAAAATAGCGCGAAAAGCAGAAGCGCATTGTTGTAACATTTACGTTTTCTTTTGCTATGTTTCACATACGTATCACATACCACTGATTTACCTATCATAAATTTGAAAACAGGCCTTGTTTAAAGTGGTGTGGTGAACAAGTGAACAACATGGCGAACTAAATAATGGCGAACGCTAGATAATAAAAATATAAAAAATTAAAAAAAGTTGATTTCTTAATTGATTTTAAGTTTTTCGCTGCATGAAAATGCAGGCTGATAACTTAGCTAGCAAATCTTCTAATGAAATCCTCACAGAGCTGTTTGGTTCATTCAACGCTGCACCTCCGAAGGTTGCGGTAAGTGGCAAGGCGGTATCAAGTGAGAGGGATCGCAAAAAAAGTAAAAAATCTAAAAAAGCGAAGAAAAAACAGAAAAGCAAAAAGCGCAAGAGGAAACGCTCGTCTTCTACTAGTTTGGATGATGGTAGCTGCAGCAATTCTGAAGAGGAAGTGCAAAAATCAAGGAAGAAGAAAAGATTGGAAGTTCCTGTTGAAGGCATACCACTTGCTTTGGACTTGTTACTTGATACGATTCAGAAGCCCCCCGCTGTTGAAAAGCCCCCTCCCGCACCTACTTCTGGAACACTGAATGTTTCAAGTAACTGGGAAAATGGAGTTGACAGAGAAGATTCTCTGGATACTGGACAGGAAGTGCGTCATATCACAAAAAATGGTACTGATACAAAGCATGGCGATTTGGAGCGATGTGAAGGTAAAGAAGATAAAGAAATGCGTTCAGAAGTGTTTGGAGAGCCGCCAGCACCTGAAGCGTGTAAGTATCTATTCTATGTTAGGCCCCCCCCCAGTTCAATCATTTCTCCAACGTAACATTGATCAAAAGTAATTTCTACCATGGTCTACGAGGTAAATATAGGCGAGGATGGACATGTGATGTATTTATTATTAGGATAAGTTAGTAGAAATAAAATTGACTAGTACCTATACCTACCCAGGTACCCTAGTTATTGGATATAACTGGTAGCCTGGGAAAACAAAAATAAGGGGTACCTGTTTTATGCTCTTTATCTGTTGTAGCTTCTGCAGAAAAGAAGAAAGGAAAAATTCAGATTATCAATTTAAAACATAGCGCAGTATTTCAAGAAACTATTCGAGCTGTTGAAGAGAAAGAGAAACAGAAAGAAGAAAAAAAGGCGAAATACGAAGAGGGTGAGCTGTCGTCTGAGTGTAGCAACTCTAGCGAGGGCGAAAAAGGTAACTGAGACGCTGAGAATAAGTAGATAAGGAATTGACAAACTCACAGAGATATGTTAGTACCGATAAGTACAGCAATGGACATAATATGGAACACGTTATAAATTTCAGATGAAGACTCTGGAAAAAACAAGGAGAAACATCGACGGAAAAGTTCGAGAAGTAAGAGTAGTCATTCCAGAAGCGAGCGCAAAAGTAGCAGCTCTAAGGTACTAAAATTATCAGTTTTACAGCGGTTGTACGTAATGAAAGTTTACATATCCTGACTATCTAATGTAATTTTTTGTTAATATAAAATAATTGTTTATTTAGCACCGTAGAAGATCTCATTCCCGTTCAAAACATGACTCACCGAGATCTCGAAGACGATCAAGATCACGTGAATCTTATTCTCACCGTTCTTCTCACTCGAATTACCGTGATGCACATAGTTCAAGGTAATAAATAAATAATGCTAAAATTTAGAAGTATCTAGCCAGGAGCCAGTATGCATTTAATAAATTTTTTTATAACTTCAGCAGTTGGCGGTCTGATCGACACCTTTCAGTGTCACACAGTTCGCGATCTCGTCTTGAATCTTCGAGGGATCACAGGGAGTCATCAAGAGACAAAAGAGGCTCATCAAAAGATAAGCACAGACGTTCTGATAAAGAAACTGAGAAGAGGAAGGAAAGGTCAAAATCTAAAGAAAGGTTCGATATTTCCTTGACAACCGTACTTTTGCCTTCCAGAGTTACCGTTATTTGGTGGGAGAATACCCATTGGTTCATTAAATCCTACATCTTGTGTTCTGCTGGTCTGGAACAGGTGACATAGCTTCGGCCTAGATTTTCCTGCTTCAGGTACTTTTTGAAATATATGTATTTGGAAAGTAAGAAGTAATATTCAGTAGCATACGTAACTTTAGTATTATTTATTTAATTTATTTAATAATAGAAGTTGAATATTGATTTCAGCAAAGACGGAGAGCGAATAGATAAGCAGAAGCTACTCGCCATCGCGCGAAGGAATGCGCTTAAGCTGATCGACGCGGGGATCGTGCCTGCCGATAAACTCCCGGCCATCACGTCTGGCGGCAAGACCGTCAATGAGCTAACCGGTTAGTTTCAAAATACGAGGACAAGCCTCGATACCTCCAAAGAATACGGCACTGTGTGAATTAGAAGCGACCTCGGATAGAATACATGAAATATATTGTTTAGCACTCGCCGCATTCTGTATATTCAGCTAGTTTTTATCAGATAAAATATATCTAGCAGTTGCCTTGGAAAGATGTCAGAAAATCCCATGCTGGTTGTATTTTTATCCTTAAAATGATGTTTTCAGAGTATTGCAAAAAGATTTCAAAGCGGGAAGCGTTAGGTGAGGACGTGAGTGACATAGAGAGCGGGACCAGTGAGGATGAGGACAAAGCTTTTCATCACCCCTTCCAGGTCCGCGACCGCCCCAACAGCATCGTCATGAATATCAGGGTAAGCCCTCAAATTCTTCTATTCTTTATCATACAGTAATTTCCTGAATCTACTCTTTAATATCCTGCGTTATTTGTGTTGTTAAATTGTTTGTTCTAATTACAGAATTGTTCAGCATTGCCCGTGAAATCTTTTCAAGAAAAAGCTGCTGAGCAGTCCAAGGTATTGCGTTTGCAGTTTCCGGTCTCCAGTGGGTCTACTCATCGTCAGAATGGTGAGGACTCTTTTTGTGCTTTTATTTTGTTCCGACATATTACACCTAACAATAGGTAATGGGTTTATAAATTTCAGAACAGCGAGTTTTCAAATTGTTCTTGGGAATTATCGGTAAAAAAAAAGTAACTTTTTGTGTGTCCGTTCCGAGAATTTCTTTAAGTATGTAAAAGCCCTTTTCTAAAAATGAACTTCAGTGTTTCCGAATGCACTGCATTGCCCTAAGTTTACATTGAGTTCGTTTTAAAATTGCTTCTTGGGGCAAACATGTTTTTCAATAAATTTTTATAATGAATATCAGAGAGCGAATGGGTGCCAGTGGAACCAAAGGCAGAGCCGAAGCCCGTGCCACCGCCACCGTCTCAGCCGCCTCTTCCTAAAGCTCCACCACCAATGCTGCCTCCTCCTGCGCCTCCTGCAGCACTAACTGGAACGTCGCTGTCTGCGGTGCCGCCACCCGCCACACCCGTGCCCGTCTTTCCTGTCCTTCAGCCGTCCGTGAGTCGAGCTTGTTTCAGTTTCTCTCTCATTCAAGATCCGTCCAGGTTTGGAGAGACATGAACGTGACCCCTTTTCCAGCTGATTTGGATCCCATAATACAAAGTATGAATTGGATAGTTATTTGATTTGTTGACCTCGCCAGGTGTTGGATAGGTAGGTCGGGGTACGGGGAGCTAGGGGTGACCGGGTCGCGGTTTCAGGTTGCTTCTGCGAGCACGGAGGGTGCCGCCGCCGCCAGCTTGGACATCAGTTCTATCGTCTCAAAGAGGCTCAACGCTCTCCGCGCGCTGCAAGAGAATCCGACAGACCGCTCCGCGAAGCATCTAATCTCCCGCACCGAGAGACAGGTAAATTTCATATTTTTTTGTTGGGATGAACTCGGACATAGCCAGCTTCGTACCTTTCTGGGTAAGAGCGAGTGCTCGGAACAGTTGTTAACGTTGGATATTTTTTACTCTAAAATATAATACATCTTTTCAAGGTCATAAAATAGGTGAAAGGATATAACAATGGAATGATTTCTGACACAAGTGACTGCCCAGGTAACACACTCAACTACTTCGTTATGTTAAACGTGTCATCTATGTAAAGATGTAAGTAACTCCAACAGTTTCTTAGGAAAAACGTTATAAAAGTGTGAAAAAGTTATTTAGACTTTGAAATCATTAGGTTCTTGTGAATCGCATTAATGCAGCATCCGTTGTTTCAGATGGACCAGTGGGTGAAGTCAGATCGGCGGGAAAACCGTTCGGGAGGCAGGATGGAGACGGGGGCATTCACTGGCAGCACAGGAGCTCGCGTGCTGTCAGCCGCCCAGCTCAGCTCGGGCACCCAGGCTTGGGCAAAGCGCGTAAGTTTCACCGAAAACCAGCGGCCCTTGGGTTTTCATTTTAATTCGGACGAATTTCTAATGTACTGGCATTTTATCTGTTACTATAGATCAAGGGGTTTCGTAAATTATGAGAAGCCTACATGATATTTATTACTTAAAGTGACCATTAAGCGTATGTTAACTTCAGTGTGAAACGGTCTCGTAAACATACTTTGAAATTGGAGGGTTCGTTTTTCATTCGTCACCCCTTCTGTCCTTGGGTAAAACCAGGATGAGTGAAAAAGTGATGTTATTGTGCGGGATTGAGACTGCACAGATTCTCAGTGGTGAGCAACTATCTCGTGTGGTACTTACCACGCGATCCTGTTGCGGTACGCTGTGTACTCAGCCTCGCTCCCCACCCTACAACCCGCCACCTACTTATCATTTGCCTGGAAAATTCAGCTTTCGTATCCATGTCTTTTTGCATACCGTGTTTTACTTTTGATAACTTGGGTAGGCACGCTGAGTGGGTGAAGTCGTGATTTTCTTTATGCAGAGAAATAATGTTGAAAAAGCATGCTGCACTTTTATTCCAAAAACAGGATATAGTTATCTTTTACACGGAATAATCAGTGACCTGAAGGATCGTTGAGCCACCCTTGGATCGGCGTGCCCACCTTCAACACTGTGATCTTGAAAAACCAATCTGCCTTTCAATGGGATATAGTATAGGGCGTAAAAATTTCCATCCCACGAAAGCTGATTTTTAATTATATGTTTTTTAACACAGTCGATTGAGCAGGCGGCGGGTGTGGGGGGCTAGGCTGGCATTACTGAGAATCTGTTGCAGGCTACCACCAAACGCGCTCGTGCCTTGACTCCCTGAGAGACGTGTGGACGAACAGCTGAGCTACACGGCCCAGTGCCCACCGCCCCGATTGTGAGGTAACGCTCCCACCACGCCGACGTCCAACTAATTCTTTTTAGTCCTCTTCATGAATTTGGATTGGTCAATCCGACGTTCCTCCGTTAATTTAACTACTGGGTTGCCCAACATTTAGTTTCTAGGCCTTGTAATTGGCACCTAACTGGGGATCGTCGGTACCTGGGTTTAGGTAGGTAGTTAAGCTAGCTTTAGTTAGTTGGGACTCTCATCTGTTGGATAGTGGCGACCTTTGTGACGGGTATCGGTTACCAGGGAGATATTTTAAATGCGTTTAGTTTGGAGAACGTGTTGTCATGCGGATGGGCGTCCCTCTACCCAGTATTAGATAGTTTTAAGGAATATTCTTTATTTCTATTTCTACTTTGAAGAATTAGAAGCCAGTTTATCAAACTAGATTGCTGTGATTCAGTTGCTCGTTGAAACAGAAGGAAATAGTTGGAATCGGTTGGACATAACCTGGCTTTCCTCCACAGTCTGTTTTACCTTGGCGTAATTTTACTGGTTTTAAAGTCATTTGACTGCAACATATTTTTTAAGTAATGATTGTTGCTATGATGCTTGATATTGGGTGGTTGTTCGTTTCCCCATATTCCCAATAATTACCATGAAATCTATTGAAACTAACCTGGCGCATTACTTCCAGTTCACTTGGTAAATGAAATAATACAACTTCATTAATACTCGGATATTTTTGATCTGACACTTGTCCGGTTCACATTGTGTTGGTTTCTAAGAGCACTAAAATTATTCAGTTATTCTTAAAAATCATTCTGAGATTAGTGATCACCACCATAAAAAATGTTATAGTTTTTAGTGTTACTCAGTTTTTCTCTGATTGTACTGATGGTTTATCTTGGCACAAATAGGACCAGCTGCTGACGGCACAGCCCGTGAGTGGTGGAATGGGGATGGCGCTGCTTCAGAAAATGGGGTGGCAGCCTGGCGAGGGGTTGGGCAAAAACAAGGAAGGCTCGCTCGAGCCCCTCAGGCTGGAAATCAAGACTGACAAAAAAGGTAAGAAAAAAGGAGGATAACATTTTTACAGCTACATGGGGAACATAAGAATGGGAGTCAGAGATCTCTGAAGTTGTACCACAGGGCATTTTGCTAGTAGCCTGCTTCCCATGAAGTTGTACCACAGGGCATTTTGCTAGTAGCCTGCTTCCCATGAAGGCAAGAGTTTGTTCATATCCAAATCTAGAGTTTATAGAAATCTAAAATAAAGTCAGCGGTTCGGACCTAAAAATCCACTGAACTTTTAGTTTTGGAGAAGAGTTGGAGAAGTTACGATTGGTTAATCGTAAATTTTTATTACCGACAGGTTTGGTGGCGATGGATGAAACATGGAGAGGGAACAGAAGTGCTGGCCCTACCTTGCCGACTGTAAAAACTCTAGATGGTGAGTTCCGTACAGTTCCGTGCTGGTTGCATCTTCCTTCTCTTTCACTGAAGGATTGAAGGAGTGTGGTAGCACAGAGTAAAATACTTTCTGGGAAATTTAGGGTGGGTATGACGATCCTCACTTAAGGGCCAGCAACCCTGCGGATTACTAGAGTTAAAATTGCCCCGTTTTCTCCATTGTTTCGTCGTCTGCATTTCAGGAAAGCATCCCGTATCGTTACTAAACGAGTATTGCAGTCGTCGGCGTTGGAACCAGCCAGTCTTCGAAATAGCTTTCGAGTGCGGCCCGGACCACAAGAAGAATTTCTTATTTAAGGTATCTAGTGATTTTGATCAGCGAGACGATTCAGTTAGTGTAACAAACTCTGCGAGTTTTAATGCTTACACCGACGTAGTATTATCTGCGTGTCAGGATACATAACCCCTCTAGCGCCCGTACGTGAACAGCCCAATGAATCGACGATTGGGTACGTAGTAGGTTGCGCATGTGGGAGCGGTACGGGTTCACATGGTTTTGGTTTGGTCTGATCAGATGGTACAATTTGTTTTTAGGTGAAGGTAAACGGAATAGAGTATCAGCCAAGCGTGGCGAGCATTAACAAGAAACAGGCCAAGGCGGAAGCGGCGGCCATCGCTTTGAGGGCCCTCGGGCTCATCACCACACCTTCAACTCCTGCTCCTGCGTTACTTCCTGGATGACATTGCGTGACACTTGAACTGTGTTCCCGGTAAAGGCACTGGCCTCTTTTACTTTCACCTACTGCAAGGGTCTTACCTTATTGATGGGATAAAAACCAGTCACAGAATAAACTAGGATTCTGGCAAATTTTATTAGTCATCTTTGAATCCCTCCTTAGACATTAATACTTAAAAATCATCCATGCATTCACTATCCTGACAACGGTCATATACTGCATCTGCATCACTCAGTAAAATTATGAGGTTGGCCGTTGTCTCAATACCCTTTGTGTGAAGTTATGAATACTTACATAACCAATGTCATCTCGTAACCTGAGAGGATTTGTTCTAGATCTGAGAAATACTTCTAAATAAATTGAACTTCCAATACAATAGGGAAAAGTAAATTCTAAAAATTAAATTAGCCAAAAGTTCTAGCAGAGTCAACTCAGGATTCACGGTTTCCCACAAAGTGACTTGCCAGACCAAGTGGACATTTTTTTTTAAATTTCTGCTTGACTGTAAGTACTAGCGTGCTCTTGATTTTGTACTTAAACAACAAGCCTTTTAAAAAGTAAGTCATCTGGCAGAACTTGCTTTCTAAGGTTGAGTTCGTACCTAAGTAGGTGCATACATTCACTAGGAACTCGGTATTTACAAACTGTTACGTTAAAAATACAGTACTAACATCCTCCTGTACCAAGGCACTCTTTAAATTTTACAAACGCACTGAAGACAAAGTTTTACTTTCAAAATTTAAGATTTCATGCAGCGTGAAATCTGGTTCGTTGTTCATCTTTTTAACGATTTTTTTTTTCTCTTGACTCTCGCAACTAAAGCGAGAGTATAAAAATCAAATTCAAATTCATCTGAACTATAAAGTTCATTTCCGAATTTAAAAAAAACACAGGGAGCAGTGCTAAGGGGGTTACTGTTAAAACCAAAACTCCGACTGCTTAGCCTTGACAATTTTCACAAAGACAATTTCAAACAAGACGTAGTCTACAGTAATTACATGTTGCCTACATATTGTAATAAAGCACTTGGGATTAGCGAAGTTTGTAAGTACTCTAAAGGAACACAGAGATGATGACATGAATGCATTATCAGCACTATCAGCCCTTGAGTTCCATGGCGAGCTTATATCCCAGCTCTGGCCGTCTGTCTCTGCCTTCAACCATGCCTTTTACCTGAAAAAGAGTGTGAATGCTTAAATAGTACCTATACAGAAAGTTTTTTGTTAGTTTGGGCAAGCAATGGAAAATGGAAGTATTCTCCCTCGCTCCAAGCCAGGGGTGGGTAGGTAGATATGTTTGTTGGGACGTAAAGCATTGTTTTGGTCTATCAACTCCGCAAACTGTTCGGGACTTATAAACTGACCTTCGCTGAGTCGACAATGACGCCGTTGTTCATCATAACGGTATTTTTCGTCTTCTCTATGTCCTTAACGTCCACGCCGCGGCAGCAGTCATCGATCAGAATGACTCGGTAACCGTTAGCAAGCGCGTCAATTGCTGAAGCTCCTGAAAAACATTTTGTAATATAAAGCTCATCGATACAATTGACGTGTTCCTTATTTATTTTCATCATAATAGATATTTTGGGTTTTTCTACTCTATACTAAAATAGAGAACAGAGACCTTAGCCTCCAAGCGCTGGAGCGTTCTGGTTGGCCAGAGTAATTTGACGTCACCATTCTAAAATGAGACTGAAATCTCTTGGTCTGTACATACCTACGCAAACATCATATGCGAGGCCGCAGACGTAAATATCAGTGATTCCCTTGGCCTGTAGCTGATCATCGAGCGTGGTCCGTTCCATTTTCTTGTTATCCCAGAACACAGAGTAGGAGTCCACCTCAGGGTTGGTTCCCTTGTAAACCTTGATGGAGCCGTCTACCAACTGAATAAAGTAATGGTAAAGTGTAAGGGCAGCTTAAGCGTGGACAGTCCCTCCCTAACCTAACCTAACCTAACCCTCCCTCAACCGACACGGGTTTTCCCTCATTGACTTGATAACTCAACTGTCTCCTGTCGGCACGCAGAGTGGGCTGGATTCAGCTGGCCATTCTTCCCACCTGAGACATTGTCGTGTTAGGATCGAGTCCATACTTCCAACTTCCACCCACCTTAAGAAGTCTCATTCTCATTTGCTCTCGAAGCCCTCGTCTTCTAGGTGCCCTGTATTTAAATATTTAGGAGTTGGACCTACCTTGAGGTCTTTGTGTAGTTCGGCTCCCCAGGAGTCTTGGACACAGTGTCTTGGCCAAAGCCGTTGCTTCATCATTGGGGGCCCTTCAAAGGTGACGGTGTCGTATAGCTGTGCTTTGTCTGCAGTGACCTATCAAGCAAACGAATAAGAACTTAATAAAAGGAAGACTGTTACATAACTAGGTTATTATTATCATTTTCTAAATGGTTATACTGACTGAAAGGAAGATTCCTTGCCTGTCCGAAATCTAAAGTCTAAACTAAATTAAACTTTACCGCATTTCGGAAACTAAATGGAAATGCAGTTGAAAGCAGACGACCTTGAGCTGATATGCGAGCTCGAAATGGACTTAGGAAAGTGCAGGTGTCGGAAAGACAGGCTTCGTGCGGCTATGCACCGACTCCAACTCAAGTGCCAGACTGGCAGTGTTATTTCCGGATCCCCTTCCGCGCTGCAGTCCTCAAATCATAAGGTCACCCAGTACTTAGTCGTAGTTAGTGACTGGCTCAGGTGTTTTCGAATTATTTCTAGTTTCCGTGACTAAATTCTTCTGCGGGACATGCGATTTTATTTCCGACCTACTTGAGCTGTCTAGAATCCCTCAAATCAAATCATCGATCACTTCGAATTCTCAACCGCCCCATTACCTAGACCACCTTCTCTTTCCTTCCTTTCATTTTTTGTTATCTTTACGGCAATGCCATTTCAGAGTCAGGTCTCCTTCCTCTGCAGTGACGTCGTAGGTACCAGTTACTTAACTGCCTGAACTTTGGAGTAGGTAGTAAATTAAGCAAAGAAGATCGTGTGACTGCCCATGTTGAAGCAGTATAAAACATTTTCTAAAACAGCGAGTGGATAAGATAAATGCCATGAAAGCTGGTAAGAAAACTTTTGCTTCTTTCGAGCCTTCGTGTCGAACAAGTTTGTTAACTTTTCGCGTTGTTTCAGAACATTACCTTCTTTATAACCCTCGACATGCTTCTTATTTGTAAACCGTTTTACTTTTCACTTGACGCAAATATTTTACAGAAGGTATTTACGACTACCGTAGGTCTCCCCATACATATACAAACATGTAAGAGTGAAACACTGACATCAAAACCTGTAGGCATGGTTAGAGCTGACGCTTGCGGCCATTTGACGAATAAGCCATAAAGACGTAAACATAATTTGTTGGCCTTAAATACCGCATTCAATCTATTAAATAAAAAATACCACATTGCATTTGACTATTTTTTGTTACGGCCTGTCAAAGTTTCAGATGGCTCCGAAACCAAGATGGCGGCCAAGGTATCAAAATGTCTTCGATATTATGAAAGTAGGCATGAATGACTATCTGCAATTTAACGTTCGTCTACCTATTACGCCCAGGTCCTCTACAACAGCGAAGGGAAATATGGTCACGCGGACGGTCGCCATTTTGAAACTATGGGAGCTAAGTGAAATCTGACAAGTGATTTAAGTTAGGCTTTCCAAGACCTTTCTTTTAATGGGTCACATGATATGCCTTTACATTTGAAAATTCCAAGATCTCACACTTGACCCCCCTGAAACTCCCCCTTACGGGCGCCTATGGTCAACGACACTAATTTCCAGAAATAGATCACCCTCAACTTATGCAAAATTTTTATTTCATCCCTCTATCTTGTCCGGTTTCGCCGGAAAACTAGCTGCACGGGTGGTCTGAAACACCCTGTATTTCCGAGCAAAAAACTAACCAACAGTTTCCGCAGAAAAATGTCAAAAAAGTTAATAAACCCCATTGAGTAGTTACTTTTTAGTATACTACTTGCGGCGCTACAAGGGTAGTTACTTGATGCTTACCAGACTGGACGGGTGTAGTTTCCTGTTTGGGAGGTTGTCAATGAAGGACACGTGATCAGCAGGGTGCCAGTCATAGGAGTAGAAAACTGCGTCAAAGTCCACGGTATCCAGAAGCCTGTTGATAGGCTCGACCACGTCTAGGCCGTTCTGCTGCGCGGCGCATTTGCTAATATTGAGGGACCCCGAGATGAAGTCATTCTGCACGTCGATCACAAGGAAAGCGCTCACGGGCCGCACCACCTGTCGATTAGCCAAAATTATTGTCCCATCATTTTCGCTTCCATTACGTACGAATAGTTGGTTCTGACTATTGAAGTCACCGAAGAGGTGTCTCAACTTCACCATACTATGTGATTGTGAGGGCAACTTAGTTTAATTTGCAAGAGTTCCTACTAAGTGCTTGGCTACCCCATTAGGAGGCTACCTTATTGCTGTAAGCACTCAGATTTTGACACGTATACACTATTTGTCAGATACAGTTTTGCTAGAATTCGAATTTATGTAGACAAAAGTTTCAGTATTGTACTAGAAATGTTTGTCGCATAAATTTGTCTTTGCTTGGGGCCAGGTCCACTCTGTCACTAATTACTAATTAATTACAAACTCCGTTAAACAGGATTTTGGAGTTCTTGAAACTTGAAACAACCCATTTACAGCTATGGATATTTGAATATTAAAAACCAATTTGAATATAATAAATAATAAAATTAAGTAAGTACCTAGGTACCTATAGGTTACATTTCTATGAAAAAATCTTTTATAATCAATGGAAAATGCAAAGTGATAATAAGAATCTAATTGGAGGCATGGAGAACGCTTAGTTTTGAAAAGCCAGGTTTTGGACGAACTTTTGGCATTTCATGCACAGAGGAGGAGGGAGGGTTAATTAGCCTGGGTCGGGAGTTGGGGTGTGAGGTTTAGGGCAGGGCTCTGCAGCGCTAATTTCGAGGGTGGCACCGCTCAGCTCAACGTGAAAACTCTCCAAATTGTCAGGAAACATGAAATCAGCCCCTAAAATAGGGATAAGCCTTGTAATTGCAGTTGGTAGCCCAATCCGCAACCGAAATAGTCACGAACTTTATTGGTAGGGAGGTACAATAATAACCTCTACAATATAAGCAGCCCTGCAATCTCGCAACATCCAATTTCCTGCATGTGGAGACCGCCATACAGAACTGCTGGCAAATAGCTGGAAGTAATCAGTTCTAGTTCCCCTTCCTGAATTTTTAAATTTTCAGGAAGCCGCGAACCTTTTCACTTTTTCGGTCGAATGGAAAATTAAGGTTTGTGGGTTTGGAGATATATCTACAACTATCTGTAGTTTCTTCCACATCGTATGCAACAAAGTATAGTAGGTAATATCGTGGCTCCCGAGGGGTTAACCACTCGTTGGGAATCTTGTTGGGAATCATTGGAAATCTTTATGAAATCTCAGGGAATCTTGGAATTTTTTTGGAGTGGTTACCCCTTCGGGGTTCATTTTTCTATGAATATCGTTCGGAATCTTTGGAAATCTTTATGGAATCTCAAGGAATCTCTGGAGTGGTTACCCCCTCGGTTTCCCCTGAGGGTGTTCTGTGGATACAAGGGCAGTCGTGTCAACATCAAGTGGGTGCAAGCATCGATCAGACAGGAGATGTCCGCGCTAGGCACCCTGCCTTGTTCTCCTTTTATTTCACACCACCCATTCTCTCTGCGTCTCCTTCAGTTCAAATCAGGAGTTTATAAACACACAGGAGGGGGGGGGGGGGGGGTGTTCCCCTTCTATGCTTAACTACTGCCACGACGTGTGTACGTGCGTAGGTAAGTACATTGCGGTATCGTGGTGCAGGGGGCATGATAGCGCCAGCGTCTACAGTCCTAAATTTCTAATCTATTAGGGCATTAGGGAAACCATGCTAATCTGTGACTTGTTAAAATCTCATTCTAATGCCTAAGAAGACAGACACTTTGTTTTCGAAAGAAATAACTTACGGGTCTTCTAAGAACTCTAAGAATAAGCAGGCTAGAGGTTTAAGAAGACCCGACAATGTTTCTTTCTCAAACAAATTATCTGTCTGACATTATACCCGTAGAATAAAATTTATATAAGAAGCCTGAGGTTGACGTGGTTTCCCTTTAGATACCACAACATATAAATAAATATTTAAGTGTGGCAGTAGGTCGTCTGTTGTACCGCCCTGTAGTGTTAAAAAAAATCCATCTGATCTGATTCTTGCCAAACCACCTCTCTTGCCCGGAGGTCACGGAAGGCTAGACGCTGCTTCCCACCTATATTTGATACTATTGTAAGTTAATATCCCCTATGTGCGTGGGTACTTTTCCCAAAATGCACCACCTGTTGTTTAGGGAGGTATTATTTTTTCTATACCAACTGGCACGATTCGTCAACATCAGCAGCTACCTACAGCGGATAGGGCTATAGGTAGGTACTATCGGCGGTTACAGCTGCCCAGTTAAAGAATTTAGGTACCTACTTACTCGGATAGTTGCGATCCAATGTACCGATTGGTAACCCCGTGTAACAGTGTTACCTCCCTATAGAATAGATACGAAGTCTGTTGCCAATCACCTATCATTTCCGCTATGCAGCCCTCTTATCTGCGCGGGGCATAATAGTAACAGATTATGTTAGAACACTACAACTCCCTTCACCTTATGAACTTATATAATAGGATTGATTCACAACGGCGCCGTGGCTTAGTTGGTTAAAGCGCCTGTCTAGTAAACAGGAGATCGGGGGTTCGAATCCCCCCGGAGCCTGCGCTCAGCGCGTGTATTTTTATTTCTCGCTAACCAGATCTGGCGGAAAAGTAAGATTGTTTTTGTGCAAAATTTTAAATTTGATGTGATCATGATGGATCTTGGAAAAAGTCAAGTCGAAACACAGCTGGACAAGTCCCCCACCCGGGGGGAGAGGGGTAAGATGACTCCCCCTTCCTCCAAAAAGCACTAGGTACAAGGTAAAGTGGTTTAATTATTTCTAAAAGGTTAAATGGCCTGAGAATGCTCTGCACGTCAGGAAATCGATGGTTATAGGTATTGGAGCCTATATCTTGAATGGCTTGCGATTGATAACCCCTCAACACGCATCCTGAGTCCTGCCAACCGCCAACTCCATCAAGTTGCCTGAAAATCCCGATTTCCCGACAAATGTCAGGTCGTTAAACTGCACAAGGGACATCTTCTGTCTCATGTCATGGTTATCACGAAACATCTGCCTCGGAACCGCCATCCCCCACTATTTGCGCAGTTTCCTACCCACATATAGATTTTGCGTGGTAATGGGTAGGTATATAGGAAAATCAGTACCTACCATACCTACAGCATTTAGCTGCCTTGTTGGCATGTTGTGCAGATACTGACCTTCGATAAATAAAACTGTGCTGACCTCCAATGCATTGAAATGCCGCCATCGCCTAACTAAACAGAATGGGTCCCTAGTTCTGGATGGATACACACCGATACATGGGACATAGTAACAATATGTAGGACATTTGCAGCCTCGCCCTCTATTCACCAAGCGAAGTCACTAGAGATAGGTACGTAGGTGCGATGTATGGAACCACGATTATGGGAGTGTGCTTGTTATTAGCCTTTTGGTTTCTGCGTACTGCATGTGTACAAGGGATGAGTAACCGAAAAGTGTGAAAAAACACACCATCATCTGAATCAGTCTAACCTACCCTTCTACCTATACATAGGTAAGATGTAGAGTGGTAACCCTTACCTACCTAATCCTAAATGATTTGCAGCACATTGCGGAGCGATGTACCTACCAATCTAGCTAACATTGTGGCTCACCGTTTTAATCCAGTGATTCCAGCAGACAACGAATTCTTCTCTGTCGATGCAGCCGTCTTGATTGCGGTCGAACACGTCGAAAATTTCGCTGAGTTGCTTTTGTTCTAGTGCGTAGATTTTACCGCGGTCATTGCGGAAGAGAGCACGGCACAGCGAGTTGAACTCCTTTTCATCTAGGAAGCCATCCCTGAAAAGAAAATTATAAGGGTTTGTGCGACGCCAACAAATATAGGATATAGGTATAGTCCAAGTCAGGCTGGGAGCGTACCTATTATTCATAATTTCTTGAAGATTTTCAGTTAACGCCGATCCGGATTTGGGTTCCATATCCTACCATACGCTAAAAATGCCAATCCGACCCTGAGCAGATATTACCCTGATCAAGAAGAAGTTTTGATCAGCCCTAGATTTGCAAGAAATTATGAGAAATTAGAAATTATGCTGAAACTGAAACATAAAGGTCGCCGCGCCGTGTCTGGTAATCACCAATAAAATAAAGCGGTTGTTACTGGTGGTCAACGGATTTGACCCGACCGGCTTTTATATTCAAAAGTGACAACCTTCATAATTTAGAGACCTTGTGGGGTAAAGTCGTTATCAGTAGAGGTAGGTCCTAGAAACACGAACTAGCCAGTAAATTTATTATTCACTTACCCGTCCTTGTCGAAGGCAGTGAAGCATGCATCCATATCGCCGCCCCGAATGAAGTCTAGCTTCTCAACCCCATCAGCCCTATCTGATTCCTTTTCCACAGCGGCCATGAGTGCTGAAATGTGGCAGGCACCGGGTGGCACGACGATTCCAACACTTCCGACGTTTACCTACAGGCGACTCTGCGCGGGAACTACTTTCCAACAAACACTGGCACTAGCTCTCTCCACTATGACGAACATGACCGATATATTTACGTTTTTTCATAGTTCTACGAACAATTCAAACTTTTAAAAAGTATTTGAAGTCACGTGATTTTGGCGCGCTTCTCCCCCATTGGTCGATACCAAGCTTCTACTGCACACGCCTGAAAATGGTGGTCATTTGTAGTGAAGGCAATATTTGTATTCACAAGTTATAATCACTTATTTAATTTTTGCCTGTGTGAAGTTCTTGTCATTGATAAGATGGAGAATATGGATGTAAGTCTGCCTTACCTCTATTTATCGTAGCACATTTGTTACTCCCAGGCCTGGAATAGCATGAAAAGATTAATTTATTGGTGGCTTGTCACTTTATCACATGAAATGAACTTTTCTAAAAATTACGTATTCTGAAACCCACATTCGTAAGCAAATTACCGTTTCTATTACTTTCATGGTTTTTAAGCAGAGCAATAAATTTAAGTAGTCAAAAAATATGATATAAAATATATGGGAATGGGTAAATGTTGGTGAAATAATAAATCAATGACGGGAAGCCGCCGACGATGTGTCCGCCATGTTTGTTATGAATTTTTCGCGCCTTTCTAACTTTCACAAGTTCCTAAACTACAATTTTTTCATGTAGGTAACTCGTTTTTTTTCTAGGATCTCGACCCTAAAGAAGACCAGTGTGATGACAGTGAAGAGGGCCCAACACTTAGTGAGCTGATCTCTTTAAATAAGAAAAAGAAAAGGTCAAATAATCCCAGTCCAAGTGACACAAGCAGAAAATGTGGACCTGCAAAAAGGAAAAGAAATGATTCGACGGTGAAAACGAACTGTCAGAGTGATGAAACATCACACGCTAAACGTGAAACTGGAAAAAGCTCCAGCCCAGGGTCTTGTAAGAATTGTTCCTACTGTTCTGACCATTGCCCGACTGAAAAAGGACGTCAAGTTTTAAGTAAAAGGGCGACGTGTACATTATGTAAAGAAAAGGGTGTGCGACGAACCTTCAAGAGTGAGGAAAGTTTATCTGTTCACATAAAAAACGCACATTCAGACGAGGATGGGGGTAATAAAGACGACCATCCTATATTTTTGTGTAGTTTGTGTTGCGAATCTGAAGCCTGTTCTGCGCCATTGTTATTTACTACTAAAACTAAATACCTGAACCACATGATGTCAGAGCACCAAACACAGATGTTTATTTGTGACATTTGCTCTTCATCCTTCAAACTAAAAGCTAATTACAAATCGCACATGCTCACTCATAACGTGGAGCCGAAAAAGGCGTTTAAATGTGAAGTTTGTAACGGAACGTTCGTGAACCGAGCAGGATTTGATGCTCACCAAAAGAGATTCCCGGGCCCTCATATCAAACAGACGTGCGTAAACTGTGGCATATCGTTCTCCAAGGAGCAGTATATGAAGAACCACCGATGCAGGACACTACTTCTGCAGGAGGCCTCGGCGCAAGCTGCTGAGACCACGGGAAACGTCAAGTTGGAAGCAGTAGACACGGCAGAGGAGGAGGTAAAGTAGTTATTGCTTATTTGGGGGTAGCTTTGGCTCAAGCTTCGGATTAAGCAAACCAAGGGGTATTTACAAAAATGACAAATTTAATATTGTACCTGCAGAGATTACGGACGGTATACTGAATGCTTTCACGGCTATATTTCTTTATCGCCTTTGTAAGCAGTGGTCTCTAGTGATATATTTGACTGAAAAAGGTGAAAAAACACAGGGTGTAGTGACAAAATAAAATTGCAGTGAACGTCGGGACCAGGTATAATTTTATCAAAAAATTTATTTACCTAACTATGATTAAAAATTAAGCACATATGGCTGAAATGGTCTGTCTGATTATTTCCTTGCAGATTTCGTACAGACCCAATGACACCCTCGAAATCGAAGAAGTGCCGGACGAAGTGCGAGACTCAGAGCAACTCATAATTCGCGAGCTGGCCGGGCAGATCCCTCCAGGCACACAGGTCCTGCAGTTCGAGGTGGGTGATGTGGAGCAGCCGCAGCAGGTGTATCAGGTTAACGTAGCCGACTGGAACATAGTGGCTCCCTTTGTTATTCGTGATCCATCACACTTGACTACCTTGCAGCAGGCGAGTAGAGCTCCTGAGTAGGACAGTAGGTTTCGTCCAGAAATGGCCCAGAAAGTGAACCTTACTACGAATCAAAGAGTGAAGCTATAGCTTCAGGGTCTTTTTTTCATGAAAGATGAAATTACTAATTACTCTATATATCTTCAAAAAAAATCATTAACCATTTTACTTAATATCTACCTATAATTATTACAAGTAGGTACAAAGTGCGTTATACATGTTGTACAGAGTGCAAAATACAAAGTAGTTTTGCAAATGCAACTGATGGCAGTGATGGCTGGCTTGAAATCAAAATATCCAGGTGTAGGTGCTGCTGAAACCCCATCCCCCTCATCTTAAATAGATGATTGTGACTTGTATTTAGAGAGGAAATCTCAGTCTCACTTACTACCACCAAAGTTGTTCCGATGGTCATTCATCTCATGTGAAAAGCATGCACTCATACATTTACATCCCGGTCTGTTGGGCATGACATACCCCGATGCCTGCTGAACAACCCTCTTATAACAACAGGTCAGTGACTGTTGAGTAGTATTCGTGGATGTGATGTTTCCAGTTTCTCCAGCCTCAGTTGCTACTGAAATATGGACCTAGTCATGTCGCCGAATTCCCAGTAAGTATACCTACCTATAGTTAATATAGCAAGTTATATCTGTAGGCTATGGGTGCCAGTTACTTCTTCTTTGTCTTTCCTCAGACTGCATGTTGTTCGGATTTTCTTCTTATTACTAATCAGTCTCATCACTCATCACTTTCTCATCATTTTGTACGTCATCATTTCTAAAATGGGTTAAACTTATAAATTTTATGAAATGTATATAGATGACTGCGACCTTCAAGTGTGACCTGCCAGCCAAGTTATGAGAAGGTCCAAACATCTAGTAATTAATTAATTATTCATCCCCTTGGCACTTATCGGTAAGCAATTATTGTTCCCTTATTTCCCTAGCTGGTACGAGTTTCGACACGTGCGTCCGTAATAGTAATAATAAGTATACAGAATAGAATTCATAACGACTTTGAAAAGTTATCCTTACACTGAGCGGAGTTGAAAATCGAGAACCGTGCGTCTGTTTATTCCACATCCTATATTTGCTCGCCTTCCTGCGTGCCAGTATATGTTTTTGTTTATATTGTAATTGTAAACCTAGGTAAGTAGATAGGTATTAAAGCTATATAATTAAAGTAACCATTATTGGCCCATTGTTGTCAGCTTCCGGCAACTTCCCATCTGTATGTTACCTTCTTGGTAACTACCGAGGTAACTACTGTGTTTCTATTTTATTAATATTTTCTAATTTTTCTGTACTA
The DNA here is from genome assembly GCA_950004255.1 of Mesopsocus fuscifrons. NCBI lineage: Eukaryota > Metazoa > Arthropoda > Insecta > Psocodea > Mesopsocidae > Mesopsocus > Mesopsocus fuscifrons. The sequence continues at coordinate 16,052,530 of OX465373.1, read as the reverse complement.
TAGGTGAGGAGTCAGCCCCCCTTGTAAATTTCTGTCAGTCGTCATATATCACGTATTAATGCCTGTTATCATAATATCGAGTCATTTCAATAAAACTTTTGCTGTATCTCTCACACTAGAATTATTATCAACCACATATTTTCCGGTCTGGTGTACTGAGGGAGGGTGGGGTTGGGGAAACTTTGCCCCTGAAGGAAGAAACTATTGAGACTGTAAAAACAATTCTGGTAACAATTAGATACCTACGTACTTACCATTTCTATATTGAACTGAGACCACAAGAATGTGTATAATCTGAAAAAATTATTTTAAAATGCGTTTCAAATTCGAAATAATCTCAAAAGACCGAGGAAATATTTTTTCTCCTTCCCCCTTCCCCTTGCTACACTTGTGCCTGTCCTCCAACCTATACTCTATTAAGGTGACTGTTGTACGTGTGCTCCTCCCTCAACCAGAGCAGAGCGTGCTCTGTCGAGGAGGGTGGCGCCCGCAGCTCCACACGTTCTGCGAGAGCAATAATTGGAACACGCTTTGCGTTCATGCGTGGTCCGTCCCCCAGCAGCTTCCTCTGAACAATCTCAGCAGTTCATTGCTTACAAACCTTCCGATCGCATCTCCCAGGAAACTCATCCACCGTAATAAATGTCAGTCAATAAAGCGGAGACGTTTTTTTTTTCGTTGGTTGATCTTTTAAATTGTGACAAATGAAGGTTCGCTACACCGTGATTGTGGGCGCTGGACTTGTCTTCTTTCTTGGCTCCCTTCTCATTGGAACTTACTTCGTAAGCCAAGGTAAATAATTTAATGTTTCCAGTCAAATCGGGTTATTGCCATGAAGACCTATATTCATTTTCTGATGAAGCTCTATGTCTACGCATGGAATGTTGCATGAGGAAATTTCCGTACCTATAGGTGCATCGTATTGTTTCCAGTGGTATACATTATTCTTGTGAACCTGTGGGTGCCTATTTGATGGTCCTAATTATTTTTTTAAAAACTTCAGAACGCCGTTGAACACTTAAGACGCCACTTAACAGAACTGTGGCACCCACAGTAATCGAAAGCCTTAGGTAAAGAAATGGTATAGCAATATTACAGGAGCTGACGTTTTGCATTGCTTGGCCCTGAGAAAGTGCGTAAATTCTCACTCTATTTTAAATGGGGTATCGTGTGCAAATGAACGTCTAAAATTAGTCACCCGTGACTGATTTGTCCACGTCTGCTTCTCAATTATTATCGTCGAGATATTGTGCGATGTCTGTGGGTGGTTTCGGGTTAATATTCTTAAGTTGGAAGTAAAACAGTTTGGTTTAGGTGATTATTAGTATTTCCTCGTATTTACTACTGTGAGGTACTACAATCATTGGCGGCGGAAGACCACTTTCCTAGGGGGTGCATGTGCCCTTTAGATTTTTTCGGGAGAGGGTTGAATATTTTTTCCTATTGCCTTATGGTAAATTTACTCCTATATCGTTATGAAGGCTTTTTTTTATAGTTACTTAGGTACTTTTTTTTAAACTTTCTAGGGGGTGCACAGTCAACTCCTTCCGCCGCCAATGCCTACAATACTACTTTGGTTGGTAGTTTTATTTAGGATAGGTAGCTAACCTATGCCTACCCATTACGTACAGTTTTAAACAGATAGTCTCAAAATGTTAAAAACTAACTTAGGTGCCATAGAGAGGGGACTTAATTTACATGCAGCCTTGATATCGCTACCGGCCTGTCGCTATCAAAATAACTCTGTCTACTGTATGAGTCAGTACAGTTTATTTACTTACCTACGAACGGGTTTACGCTTTTAGGGGGCTGCAGTCTGGGTACGTTCACATGTAGCAAAGGAGATATCTGCGTGCCGCAGAGAGCCATGTGTAACGGCCGCGCAGATTGTCCTGATGGGGAGGACGAAAGCGCTCTTAGTTGTGGTAATTATGCACAATTATACAATACAATATAATATATATATAATATTACAATATATACAACATATATATATATACAATATAATATATATAATATACAGCAGTCAACTCAATTTTTAGGAGTTTTTGGACCTTGGAAACGAACATGCAGCAGCTCATAATGGCTAAGCTGTTCGCTATGTATATAGAAACCTCACTATGACTGTGACCCTACAGAAGCTGAAAGGCTTATTGGGATGTAGACAATGCAGGATTCCATTTTTCGTAACCTCTGTCCATTGCAGTCTGACTGGGTCACTCAGAATTTCCCGGTGAAAGTCATCGCTTGGTTCACTAGGAAGACGTTTGGGATAGCTTCCTTCATAGCTCTGTACTAGACTGCCCTTTCGCTATAAGCCCATATGTGGTACTTATGTGTTTTCAAAATTTTATAGGGGATTTCCATGGGAGCAGGTACCTGATGAGCCTTATGTTGGGGGCGAAATTCAATAAGTCAATTCATGACTGTGGTAAGTTGTTCTTACACTTCCGAAAAGTTTTAAGTCGGTAAGATAGGTCCATTTCCCATCCCCTCACCCTCACTTAGGTATAGGTAGGTACCAAGCTGAACCACAGCAGATGAATAAATCCTACCTACTCCATTTTCAAAGAAAAATAAATTCGATTGAATTAGTAGTCAACTGGGCTATTCGTGAGCCATGTTGGAAGCACGATTCAACAATAATGTTTTCATAATACCCACAGAGTGCTCATTAACCGGACTGCTGACACGTGTCCAATGTGTGCTTTCCATAAATTTATTGTGCAATTGGAAAATGAGTACAGTATTCCTATTCCACCTATCGAGAAAGAGGTTCTTTCCATGGAGATATTCTAAAGTTAATTCTTGTTCCTTCTCTTCCTCCGCGGGCTCTGTACCTACTCTAGAAGCCCCTCGATGAGTGTATGATTTTAAAATTATTATTTCCAATTCAACGGACGTTTATGTTGTGAAAGCTGCCGTGGACTTCCATATCCGCGTCAAGGTCCAGCCGATGCAGTAGGTAACCGGGTGAGAACGGAAAAGCTCTGAACAGTAGATACCTACATACCTATACTAAATTAGAATATTTCCAATCAGTCTGAGTAGTGCAGCTCAGCTGAACGATGTTTGTGGAATTTCTAGAACAAGAGGACGTTCCCCTGGGTTGTTTCTGCCGCAACCAGGATTGGGTCTATTGCAAAGACCTCAACCTCACCGCTGTCCCCGCCCGCATTCAAGGCAACGTCTCCAGACTGTGAGTGCGAAACAAAGAGTACGGTCGTCAAATTCCTTTTATGTCCACTTCTATTCGCGCCTCGCATTATTCCAACTTCCTTGGACTTGGATTTTAATTGCCAATAATCTATCGTTCTGTGATATACTTGTATGGGGTCTCATTTTAGTCGCATAAGTTCACCTTCCCTATGAGATGAGGCTCTTTCTTTTCAAGCATCGATCAGGTCCAGCAGCCTATAGGGTCATGCATAGAAGTTAGAACACCTATAACCTATAACCCTATATCATTTGTATCCAGGTCCAACTTTCATCTTTTATTTCACATGGAATCTGTGGATGAAGAAGACCCTCTCTAGCTTGTCGAACTACAGATGTCGTTTTTTCGCTTTTTACAGTAATTTCCCATCCCCTTATTTACCCGTGTGTTCTTATGCGCCCACAGGATTCTGGCCAACAATTCTATCGCTGAATTAGCTGAAGACGCTTTCTACTCCTACCAGCTAGAGCTTATGTGAGTTTTTCCTTTACTAAATCTGCTAGGGCTGGTATTATAGTTGCGTGTTGGCTATTATACCTACTACGTGGTTAAAATAGTTATTGAAGTACCTATACCTCCCTCTTACAGTGGGATGCTGATGATACATGGCAATTATTAATTGAAACTTTAAAACAGTGGGTTATAAAGTTTCGTCTCCTTCATGCCTCCTATACTTTGTTACAGACACCTCGAGGGTAATGGAATTATTTCCCTTCCTTCCCACGTATTTCGTGGGCAAACACGGCTTACAAAATTGTAAGTAATCAATTAAATAAATAAAGATCCCTTGACGATTTTCTAGTGAAAGGAAGTCAAGGACGCAGCACGCAGCAGTTCTTAAAATTAATGTGACACTGGCAATTTGAAACAAAAAAAGATATACAGATACATGTAAAGAATGTAAAATATTCTAACCCCCCCCCCCCCTTAGATACGGGCCTGCACTACCGGTTCTTGGATGGCATGTGCACGTCGTTCCCTCCCCCCTGGACTGCCCTTGGAAGTGACTGACAATGAGTGCGTAATGAGAATGAGACTGCCAGGAAAATTATTGTCCTTGACTTGAAAAATTTTCATTAACCTTCTTTATCCCTTTTAGGTCATGTCCTACCCACTATGTATGTACCTACTAGTAATAGGTAACTTGGGGTAACCTACCTTCCTTATCTTGCTACATTAGGTAGCTAGGTTTGTATAAGAAGTAACTTTCTTTCACACTTTTTTTCAGACTTCTCTTAGGAAATAAACTTGAAGAAATTCGCAGAGAGCTATTTCGTGGCTTAACCAATCTAACCCTGATTTATCTACAAAATAACCGGATTCGTTTCTTGGACGGTGATGTATTTTCTGACTTGGAATCTCTGAGATACTTGTGAGTTATTAAGTTACTTTTACCTAGTAAACCCCTGCTGAGTAGATAGTGCGGGGCTGGTCGGAGAAATACATGCAACACCTATATATATATAGTATCGCCACTCTGACCTGCATGCCTGGCCCGAGGGCATTCTGCACTGTTCACTGTTCACAGAATGCCCTCGGGCCAGGCAGGTCAGAGTGGCGATACTATACCTATACTTTGCCCCTTGTAGTCGCCGAAGAAGTGGGATGTCACAATAACGATTGTTATTGACACGCTAGGTACTGACAGTTGTTTTTATTATACCCTTATAATGAGAAAAGTCTACACCCTATACAACCCCAGGTCGCTGTTTGAAAAGTTGAAAACAAATCGACAAACTGGCGATCCGCAACGAAATTAGAAAGGGAGTTAGAGGTCTCGAGGGAGAGCAAAAATTGGAAAATTATCTTGATGCCATCAGAAGCAGAGGTTCTTTTCAGTCCTTCACACGTTATGGCTTCCTTGTCACACAATCTGCTACATTGAGAACCACCATTGCCTGTATTTTTTTGTTTGCGTTTTTTTGGCTTCGTCCCTCTTAAGAAGGAGGGCAATTTTTAAATTAGAGGTGACCTAGTACCTACCTAATCACATCCCTATAATGTACCTATAGGCCACACATAGGCCATTTTTAAATTTCTTGCTCGCCTTTAGTGCACAGCTCATGTTTGTGTACTACTTCAATTTCACAGAGATTTATCTGGGAATCAAATTGTCCTGGACGAAGACGGATTTCCTTCTGTTCCGAATCTAACTGAGCTGTAAGTATCTCACTACCTACTTTACCATTAACCGCCCCACTTGTGGGAATGTAGGTAGGTACCTAACTCAACTGAATACTTCTTTGCATTTTTAGATTTTTAGACAATAATCTGATCGCGACATTGAAGGAACATGACTTTGACAACGTGACGAACCTGGCTTACCTTGGACTCAGTGCCAATGGAATTAAAAGCATTCACCCGAATGTCTTTCAGAATGTAAAGAATCTTAGCGAGCTGTAAGTACACCTGCAGCTTTCTACGCACGTCTTCTTCCGGGGCCTTGTTTTTATTACAATGATATTCATTTCAGAGCTTTTATTACTACTAGCGATTGCATCAGTTTCTTCCAGCCTCTTATCTCAGCGCTTAATCCTCCTCCTACTAAATTATGGTAGGAGTCTCTGCATGGCCTCTCGGAGAAACTGTAATACACATGCTTACCTCCTCTGGGGAGGTGTGGGTCAGTTTGACAGTACCTACCTAGATAGACTTCACGATAATTACAGTAAAAAATGGTTGTATAAAAAATAGTTATAGGTACATTATTTTTTAGTCGTGTCCTAGCGAGAAGTCTAAACATGAAACTGCAGGCGTCGCCCACTAGCCACAGAATCCCGAGGGGGTAACCACTCCAGAGATTCCTTGAGATTCCACTGAGATTCCATAAAGATTTCCAAAGATTCCCAACGATATTCATAGAAAGATGAACCACGAAGGGGTAACCACTCAAAAAAAATTCCAAGATTCCCTGAGATTTCAAAAAGATTTTCAATGATTCCCAACGAGATTCCCAATGAGTGGTTAACCCCTCGCAGAATCCAATAAACAGTTGGCGAATTTTGCCTGAACTGAACTACTATTGACTCACCCATGCAAGATATTTACATTCTACATGTTTTCAGGGATTTATCCCACAACAGATTGAAAGTTCTGGCACCAGAAGTATTTTCTCCACTTACAAAGCTGAGAAAACTGTAAGTGCTTCATTGCCTATCGACGGAGAAGGTATCTTCCATAGATATTAATTTCAAATAATTAGTTTTACTCCTCCGCCCCTCCCCTTATTTTACACACGCCCTTCGTATTCAAAAGGTTTCATTGCGCTCTCTCAGAAGTTCAATTAGGTAGTTACTTATGATAAAGCAGTCTAGCAGTGACTCCGTTTATTTTACCATTTTTAAAAGTACCTACTTACCTCTATTAGCTATACCTACTTAATTTAGGTAGGTACCTACATAAAGATTTGACAGTGTGAATGGTCAGTTTTGTTTAATTCGAATTTAACTGCAAGGCGAGCCTGTTTGTTAGGTGCACACATACCTAATACCTATAGGCACCTACTGCGTAATAATTAATCGAAAGGGACGTGACAAGTAAGTAGGTAGGTACATATTTTCTCTGAAAAATTACAATAATAAAAATATTTCTAGAGGATGGCCTTAGCGTAAGCAGCTTTGAATTATCAACAGCACGGACTGCATTACAGGGAGTAGGCCTGTGCAAACATTTTGCTCAGGAGAGCTGTGCCAAAAAAGTTTGAAAAAGTCACGTTCTCCTTTTTGTTTGTGTATCAACCTCGAAACCGATCGAGAATAAGTAGGTACCTATAATGATTCTATAATCATATTTCAGACTGTGAAAGTATGCGACGATTGTTGCACTCTCTATGTCAAAACCGTGGTAGGTACCTATACCTACCGCGCATAGGTACCTACCTTTTAGGTTGCCTACTGACTGCATGTGCTTATAGGGTTACACGAACGATGGAGTAATGCGTACCTATCCCTTCGCTGTTACAGGTTTTTGGGCTACAATCCCCTGGAATCAATCGCAGCAGAGTTATTTCATGAACTTAGCAGTGTTGCTTCGCTGTAAGTTTCTTAAAGTCATCAAACTAACCAGTACCTACTTATAGGTAGGTACCTATTTGCCTGAACCACTAACAACCTTTCCCTTCATCCACCAAAGTTCCTTTATCGTATAGGACTTACCTATACCTAACTTACCTACTTACCGGGGGATAGGTATAGGACTTACCTACCTAGGTATAGGTACTTAGGTACCTACCTACTTACCGGGGGATACCTAGGTATATATAGGTAGAGGTAGGTTAAAATTTCTCCTGCAAGTTCTGCCGTTACGATACGATCGATTTATTGTTCATCTTAGTGACATGGAAGAAATTGAAATAGAAAATATCAGTACGGAGATGTTCCGTGGAATGGTACACTTGGACTTCATTTACTTCAAGAAGTATTATTACTGCACGTTCGCACCGAATGTGCCAAAGTGCGCTCCAAAGAGCGATGGCCTCAGCAGTTTTGAGGACCTTCTGGGACGGCCCATTCTACGCGTCATACTCTGGGTCGTAGCGACGTCGACATGCCTAGGCAACGTCTATGTGTTCTGGGGACGCCTGGCCACTAGGGATGAAAACAGATCTCTTAGCTGGATCGTCCGAAATTTAGCTGGTAAGTAGGTATTCATGAGACACCCACGGAGAAATGATCAGTAGTGCATGGAACTTTTCGTTTAAAGCAAAAAAAGTTCTCCCCGGCGGGGAATCGAACCCCGGTCTCCCGCGTGACAGGCGGGGATACTGACCACTATACTACCGAGGACGGCGAACGCTCGCCGCGAATGAGCGGTACTTAAACAAGTTTAAATATTTCATAAGTTGATTTGACAAGGGGGAACTTTATTTGAAATAATTTTAAAAACCCATTTACATTATAATAGACTACAGGGTTACTTTGAACAATTTCGATGGTTGTCTTATGGGTTGGAAATATAGAGACGGAAACGGACATTGTCTTTTGGTCTGAAGGGGTGTGATGCACACCTATCTACAGGGCCGGATTAACAATTTTTTCTAGGGTAAACCAATCTTCGTTTTGGCGCCCCCCCCCCCCCCTTCCCTCCTGCATTCAATACAAGCCTGCACCCTAACTTGGAAGGGTATAGGTATTGTTGAAGGAAAAAAGGTATTAAATTGGTTCCACTTACCTACCATCTATTCAGTCAATGCACTAAAGTTCGTCCTTTTTTCTTAAACGGAAAAACTCTTTTTTCTTGATTTGGAATGGGCGAATTTGAGAATAGCGCTGTCAAACGAAACTTTTTTTGTGAATTCACTTTCGATCGAGAGAAGCGCTAGCCCCGACAGTTTGGCTTCCCCCAGTGCAGTTCGGAAATGATTCTTTATTCGCGCTAACGCTGAAAAGCTCCTTTCCGCTGAGCAGTTCGCCACTGGCAGAGATTTGTAAATTCGAAGTAAAATCTCCACGTTCGGGTACACATCTTCGAAGCTCCCCATCTTCATCCATGACAAGAAGTTGTTGACATTACTTGGTTTTTCGGTGATTGATAATTTGGAAATATGAAGTCTCAAATGCCGCAACTCACTCATCTGGGTACTGTGTCAGGTCCATTTTGTCTAAAGCAGCCTCAAAATCTGGTGCATTATTCAAGCATTTTTCAATAACGGAGAACCGTTTCATTATTTCTGAATAAGCTACCTTCCTGCAGGTGTATTCCCTTTCTCGAACGCCAGCAAACCCACCCAACTAACACCTTCAAAATTTATTGTAAGAAGAACTGTTCTCCGTATATTGCATCATGGCGTGCTTTATCTTCTTACAATAAATTTTGAAGGTGTTAGTTGGGTGGGTTTGCTGGCGTTCGAGAAAGGGAATACACCTGCTGGTACTTAGCTCACTGTAGCATTTCTCCAGAATGGGTAGATAAGTATTTATCCGGAGTTACCGTTGTTATTAGACCCAAAAACCTCAACGGACCCTTGTGAACGCCAACCCCCTTGAAGATAAAGCCTTCACTGCAACTACAACCCTTTGCAGCACATTGCACCAGTATTTCACCTCCACTTCTACAGCCGCAAATAGTTTTTACTTTCTCGCCCGTATGTAATACCTACATGGGCTGAGAAAGTTATGTCTTCGTGCAAAATTTCGATTTTGAGATTTTGGGTTTCCCATGATCCTGGAGGTCCCCCGAGTCCAAAAAAGTGGTTTTTAAAAAATGTCCGTCCGACGTACGTACGTTCGTACGTACGTACGTACGTACGTCACTCTGTCGCGCAACTGGACGTCACACCGTTCGTCCGATTTTGCTCAAATTCGGTATGTAGGTACCTAATGTAAATATCTGGACCCGTTTTTTGACAAATTTTGATAACTCAAAAATTGCGCCTGCTATGGTCAAAAAAAGGCAAAAAATCGTGTTTTTTGACAGTTAAGAAGGGGTGGAAGCTACGTATATCAAGTTGGAACCTTGAAAATTTGCGAAAGTGTTTTTGAATAGATGCATTTGGGTCTTTTACAATCATTTGGAAGTGGGCCAATAACTTGGCCCAGTTTTGGCCCAAACGCGTTGGTCGTCACTCCGGTAGCACTATTCGATCGATTTCAATAAAAATTGGTAGGGAGGTGTACTTTAACCTATTTTGATGTTTTACCGAACGAATTTTATCCAGCATAATAATTATGGCCAATATTGGCATTATCGTAGGAAAATTTTCCAAAAATGGAAATCACGTTTTTGATTGGTTAAGACGGATTTGCAACAACCCTAATCGACAGATTTCCTTGAAAATTGGTGAAAGTGGTCTCAGATAGATGCTTCAAGGTCACTTTCAATAGATTTTCAATTACTTGAAAATTAAGGCCGTGACATGGAAAATAGAAAACACGCACTTTGCGCGTCGAACGACACTTCACCATTTAACGGATATGTTTGAAATCCGGTGAGTAGGTGCCTAAAATTATTTTCCAGTGTATGGCAAAATATTTTTTAGAAAAAGTTAAAATTTTGGTCCGTTACGTAAAAAAAAATCAAAATTTTCGATACCGCTGGCGTAAAAATTGCGAGAAAGTCAAGTGCGACCATTGTCGGACCCTTTATTTATCAATATCTATGGGATTCTTTTTCATAGATTTGAAGCTTATCAAGTTGGACAAATGCTCAGAAGAATTTTCATGTTTTTGGATCTTTTGTCCTAAGTTTCTCCAGTCACCAATGCCATCTTGTCGTAAGGGAAATTTGGATTCGAACAGTCTACAAACCCCACAGTAAATTTTGTTCGTAGAAGGTGAATAAAGTAACCATTTCCTAGGTTGCTTCTCCCCATTCTGCAGCTGTCGTACGAAGTAGCTTTTGCGTAAATAGCGTTTCCTGCTGCCATGCTTCTGAGCGGTGTCCGCAAAATTGTAATTGATATTTTGCGGCATATCATTTCTGGCTAAATAATTCTTTAGAGTGTCTGATATAACCCAGTTAGCCGGATCCGGGTCAAATTTGGAAGTACTGGTACGTTCGTCACAGTCAAGGACAGTAACAGCAACCTTTTCTTCCGTCATTTCCACTTCATTCTCATCCCAAGTGTTTGATTATTCCGCAGAATTATAAACAACGAAATATAATTAATTAATTAATTTCAAGAAATCACAATTATTTTATTTATTTTTGCCTTCACATGGCGCCCCTGCGACCAAAATAGGGTGTCCATGCACACACCTGGTCATATGGCTAATCCGGCCCTGCCTATCTAGGCATTATGTTTGATGTTACACTCATATTACGTCGTAGTCGTAGCCATATTCAAAACTTTTAATTTATAAAAAAAATATTTTTGTTTGTTATTTACAGGCAGTTTACAGGCAAGGGGAAAACGCTTCTTAGAATATTCAGACTAGAGAAGGATAAGTTGTGTTCATATAGCGTGATTTTCCAATTTGTAGTCACCGTCCTCGGTAGTATAGTGGTCAGTATCCCCGCCTGTCACGCGGGAGACCGGGGTTCGATTCCCCGCCGGGGAGAATTTTTTTCCTAATAAAGATTTTTTTTTCAAGTTGCAGACTTTTTGATGGGTATTTATTTAACAACTATTGGAGTAAAAGATTGGGAGTACCGTGGAATATACCACGAGGTTTCCCACGAGTGGATGCGGTCGTGGCTGTGTAGTTTTGCGGGCGCCTTGGCTATGCTGTCGTCCGAGGTGTCCATCTTCATACTGGTTTTCATGTCTATCGAGCGGTTCCTGCTTATCGCCGTACCGTTTAGTGGGCACAAGACACTGACACCACGGGCTGCAGTCCGATGCCTCGTCATCATCTGGGCCATCGGATTTGCTACGGCAGTTTGTCCAAGTTAGTAACCTGCACCTCCTAGAGTCCTATACCTAACTCCTATAATCAGTAAGAACCCTTCTTGTCTTAAAATGTCTGAACTTTGAATCCGGGCACTACCGCGAAGTTTCTCGCTTAGGGTCTAAGTACCAACTTAATATTATTTGAGCAGGTAGGTAAGGTACCTAGTACCTATAGGTACTTTTAACACTGGGCTAGTACCTTATTGTCAGGTATAGAGCGGTCGACTCCTCTTCGGCCTTGGCCAAAAATATTTCTATAGTTCTCACTTAGGTATACCTACCTACTATACTTAGTAGGGCGTAGGTACGTGTTCGAGTTATGCCTTTCCGCAGGCCCTAAAGAAAATTATTCAGAATTTTACTTTATAATTTTTTATTTTATGCATGGGTAAAATATTGGTAAGTATAAAATATTTTTCTCGCTGATTCAAGGTCTCCGAATTTTTGCAGTGGTTCTCTACAGAACCAGTACACGATTTTACGGAGCCAATGGAATGTGCTTCCCCCTCCATTTGGACGACCCATACTTCGCCGGGTGGCAATTTTCCTCATTCATATTTCTGTTCGTCAATTTGACTGGGTAAGTCATGTGTCATGCGGGTCATTATTATTATACCTAAATTATGACTTTTTGACTGAATAAATATCGCAGGAACTAGGAAGGTATGTACCTACCTACCTTAGGTACCTATACCTGCCATAGCCGTATCCACGGGGGGGGGGGGGGGGGGGGGGTTCAGGGGGTTAAACCCCCCCATGAACGGAAAATTAACATGGTAATGCCAACGTAAAGCCAAAATGTAGGCTAAACCCCCCCCCCCCCCCCATGACCGCTTTCTGGATATGGGCCTGGTACCTGCGTGTAGTTAGGTACCTATAGAGGGTATCATACCTTCTGTATGAAGTATAGAGTGAAAGAACTGGGAGACAGCCATGCACCCTGTGGTGGCAGTGGTGGCCCTGTTTGTTCCTGTTAGTTACTCACTACTTTTTCTTGGTACATTTTTTCATATTTCCGTTTGCAGGTTAGTTGTGCTAGCCGTGCTCTACTCAGGGATGTTTGTGAGCGTTTGGCGCACCCGTCACGCCACCTGCACCATCAGCAGTGGTGACTTTGAGTTCGCAATCAGGTTCTTCTTCATTGTCCTCACCAACACTGCGTGCTGGCTACCCATAGTGATTCTGAAGATACTGGCCTTCTATCGGATATACATTTCAGGTGGGCATCAAACTTGCTATCCCCCCCCCCCCTGTTGGTTACCTTTTGTAGTCAGTATAGTAGAGAGTGTATATTACTTAGTTACAAATTACTTATGTCCTTACGTTACGTTTCCCCCATCTAGCTGCTGCATACGCGTGGGTCGCAGTGATGGTGGTGCCAGTCAACTCGGCATTTAACCCTCTTCTGTACACTCTCACCACCCCCAAATACAGGGAGCTTATCCGGAAAGCTGCCCTTCGCAGAACACGTGCTCTTCCCCCCTCCAGACCCCTCACCAGCGTCGGTAAGTATAATAACATCCTGCCTGTATTTTGGAAACCTGTATCCTGCGGATAGCTATAGTGCGGCTCGCCACCCCAGCGATTTCACAAGTGTTACGTCACGTCTGTTGGGAACATCTTTCCGCCCAAACCGACAATGGAGTTGGCGCTGTTGATAGGGAAACGTTTCCGGGGAAGTTAACTAGTGCAAGTTGCATTAGGACATTATAGGACTTAACGAGGTTTGGCAAGTAACTCGCATCGGCTGAAGTAGAAAAGACCCGTCGTTCTAAATGCCAAGTGCTCAAGTAGGTACCTCTATAGGGGACAAATGTATAGCCGGATGCCAGAGCCCCGAAATAGGTAGGTAATATACCTACCTATACAGGCTGTAAATTACTATGCTACACTATGGTGTTAGAGTTAGAGGATGGGGAAATAAAAATTTAGTATAGGAAAAGTGTGGGATAAATCAGGGAAGAGGTGGAAAAAAGCTTATAGTGTTTATTTCCATACCAAAATAAAATAGCAATGCCCTGCCCTATTCCCATCTCATCATCCTATCAACCGTAAAGCATTTACATACAAATGGTCAATTTCCAGATACGACCTGTTCGAACGCCTCCAACCCGAGAGGCCGCCTCAACACTATGGACACAGCTAACGCTGCCAGTTGCGATGAACCAACCATCAGAGGTGTGCGCCCCACCAGCTTATCCCACAGCAGCTTCGACGAAGGATCCGTCGCGAATTTCAAGTCTCTCGTTTATTTTGAAAAAGGATCAGTTGCTGAGAGTAGGCACGAATCTATCTTAGAACCTGAGTATAGAAATTTGTCAGAGAAAGGTAAAGAATGTAGTGCTGCTGTCATAGCACCCGAGACTCTTACCAGTAATGTAAATTTTGTGGGCACTACTGACGTATCATATTATGACGATGTTTACATGTAAGTAAAAGTAGGTACTTAATAGCTTATCTAGGTACCTACCCACATTCTATTTAGATATTTACAGCTGTAGGTAACGATGAAACCTTTCAGTCTTCTTAAAATTATTAGCTATCCATACTTTTGAAAATTTAAGATTATTATGATTAAAAACTACTCGTACACACCCTAATCAGTTTTTATTCTGGAGGTAGGTATTGTTTATAAGATATAAGTAAATAATGGAAATTCCTTTGTAGTATAAAGATCAGCAAAGAAAAATGACAGCACATACTTAGGTTCTAATTTAATTATCATTTCTTACCAAAAAGTAATCAAGTAATTTCTTTGGCAATAAAATATTTATGAAAATCAGTTTCTTGAAACTTTTCAAAACTTTCAAACAATTTGGGCGCGAAAAATACGTACAACCAGCGCTCTAAGCAGTAAAATCTTGAACTAAAATTAGAGGAAATTTATGAAAAGAAGTTTCACCTTATTATTTAGACGAGCCTTATGTTCTTCTAAAAATATTCATAGTATTATGTTTAACTTACCTGTGAATCTTCCATTGCATCCAGTCTCCCAGGTTCTCCTTCAATTTGTGATTGAAAATTTTCTGTCAGTCGCTTGCAGTTGCCTTTGGGGTTTGTTTCTCTGTTTTATATTAGTGTTGTGTGTATTTCTTAAAAACCAGCGTGTTACTTTTATAAATCTTTCAAGATTAACTCTGGATAACTGAACACCATCGGTGGTAAGTTGTCTCTCTTCATTTTCTGCTCTCAGTTGCAGTTAAAAATACTAAACCTTCTGTTTGAGGTTAGGTTGCCCTGTTTAGAGTTGTTGGCGACTAAAATTTGGAATACGTGGTCTAAAACTTGAAGTTAAAGGTAGGAAAGGCGGTTCCTACTTTTGTAGAATCTATTAATTTGGAAAATATGGTGGAGGAATAAGTAAGTAGGTAGGTGCTAAAAAGGATGGCTGCTCGGTACAACCCAGAGTAGGTAGGTACCCGCTTTATATGTACCTAGGTAACCTACCTACCTAATAGAGGTGACCCACCAGGGGATGTTTCCTTCACTTTGGCAAAAATGACGGAAAAGATTCTTTTCCAAAACACCTACCTACTTAGGTTCTTTTCATAAGAACCTAGGTGTTTCGGGGCTCTCATAGTAGCAAACTGGTCATACTAGAATTGTCACCATGAGACCCATCGTGCCTGCTTTGGACTAAGTACCTCGAGTATGCCTCCTTCTAGCTTTCTGCTCAAAAGTAACTGAAAACAGTCTGGAAAACCATGTCCTCATGCACATATTGGTAAATACCTACCTACAGTTCTGGATATTTTTTCAATCTTTTCAATAGCTCATGAACTGCAGCGACTGCAGTTACAGAGGTGGGTGCCTCGGTTACGTGGACGACATTGCCCAGAAGTCGAAAAATATTAGGTACAGTAGAACCCTCCTCTCTCCTTGGCATTTAGGTCCATCGGGCCATTCTTCATGGTCTTCTTTTTCTTTGATGGAAGCTTTCACTAGTGAGCACTTGTGCTGCAGACGGCAGCAGGACGACTATCCGAGTGTTTGAATAGCCCTTACTCTTTGTCTAGCGAGAAAGTCTTGTTGCGACTGCTCAACTGCTCCCGAATCTCGCGAACCATTGTTTGCGACTGCGACCTTTTATCTTGAGCTTGTCCTCTTCTTCCACCTGCTGTAATCCCCTGGCTCAGGCTGCACATTTTGTCACACGACTCATGACTTTCGAGAGTTGAAACTCTCCCCACGGTTTTTGGGTAGACCTAAACACAATCATATTAGTCAGCGGGCAGGGACGTTGTATACGCACCCTTTCCTCATTCTCCGCAAATAGTGGAAATGGCGACGACAGTTTCAGTTTGAGTGAGTCATCTCACGACACTTTCACGACTTCGAGGCGTGATATCAGGACCCCCAGTGGAACTGTCATTCTGGGGAGAGCCAGCTAAAGCCTGGATGGCTGTCCTTGCACTGTGCCACGCCTGTTTGTTCTACCTTTCAACGGGAACCGTGACTTGCTTCCTCGCCATTGCCAGGTCTTTTCCTCCACCAGGACTTTGCCAAGGTCATTTTTTTACCCAAAAACTTCGAACTCGATGTAGCGGATGAAAGTGATGGCGTCATTTCTTTTAATAACGTTTACGGATTTTAGTGGGGTTATCACTTCCGATACAGGTTTTCAGTCTCAAGTCTCACACTTCACCTCTCCTCTAAGCCGCTTACTCAGAAGATTTTCAAGTCAAGCGTTCTACTTTTGTAGAATAAAATATCTGTATTTTTCGACGGCGGGGATTTATTTTATTACCATATTACCAAATACAACATCAATTGAAGGCTTCTTTTACTTTCATTTGCTTTTGGGAATTCGACTTCTTGTCAAAGAAAAACGGCCCATTTGGAGGTACATGTCTATGAAGCTTAAACATCTGTGGCGTTTCATATTCGTTATTGAGTAATTTGCCATTTGGTTGGTAGGCACTCGACTAGACAGTTGCCCATGCCCAGTCGACCTCTTTCCCTTATTAGGTCCGACTTGGCTACCTAGCCACGACCAGGTCATTTCAGCGTATGTGTTCGGAATTCAAAAATTTTGCCGTTTCTACAGTCGCAAATACCTATGAAGGTACTGTCAACAAAGTTACACACATTTTTATAGATAAATACACCTTGAACTATGTACAATGTAATTTCGGTGTCAGCTTCAAAGGATGCTGCTATACAAACTAGAATTCTCGAGAAATGCTTCTGAGAGAGCAAGGGTGACAGTCTCCCCTATTTCTCTCAAAGTCTCTCCCTTAAAACATTTTCAAGAGCCCTGAGACGTCTACCCCCTTCTCCCCTTTTGGTCAATACTTTTGCAAGTACTTGGTGTTAGTGGGCGTTGTGATGTATGTGCCCCGCCTTAGCTCTCAAGAGATTATGTGGGTTCCACAGTGTTGGTCCCTTATATTCTGAAGCGAATCTTCGGTCCTATTTCGACAAAGTATCTGAGGTCTTTGTAGAAGCTATTCCCATTAATTATGAAGTATGCGGTTTTGTTTATCAAGCGTTCAAGCGGGGTGTATAGTCACTAATATTTGACGTCACTGAGAAACCCCAAACATTGCAGTCTGTATGATCTACTAATTTCGGTTCCCTTCAGACCTCCAGCACCATGTCATTGTACTGTTGGTAAGTATATGTTATGTGGCACTGCCCTCTCGTACAAAAATGATGCAAGGGTTCCATACTCACGGATTGCTCGCTCTCTAAGTTCGACCTAATCGCATCTGATCCGGGCACTCCCACACGAGGGTTGCACAATATCAATACAGACCATACTAACCAACCATCTCATTTGTTGTAGTGCGAAAGGGGTTCAGTGTGTCCCGCCTTGATATCGCCAATATTTTTGCATACATTCCATTGGGTCTCATTATCATTGTTATGTCATATAAATATTTATGTGACCCCGTTTTACTTTTACGTTCCTATCTGGTTTCTGTTTTCTTTCTTGTGTGTGTTGTATGGACTTTCCCTTTTACTTGGTTTGTTTTTTTATTCGTCAAATCTGAAATTTCGAAACACCATACCTCCGTTGTTGATACGTAGTTTTAAGAAAAATGACTTAGCACAATACCACGTATAAGTAATTAAAATATTTTAAAAAATATAATAAATTTTTTTTTAAATTTTTTAATTATAAATATGTGGTATTGTGCTTAGGCTGAATTTCACCACCTCACGATAGTGCCTTTTAACGTTCGAATAGCTATCGATTCGAAAAAGCAGACATCCTCTCGTTAGGTTTTGTTGTGTCAATAGAATTCGCCTGCTTTGTTTACGTCAAATTTATTTCAACAATTTCAATCTAAAAGTGGAAATAAACGTGAAAAATCCCTATTTTTTCAGAGAAAGAAGTTAAAATGTTGATTAGACTACATTAGACTACCCCAAATGAGTCGCAGGTATGAAAGTTATCGTTTTCGCTAACGCACGGATAATCCACTCGAAAGCTAACGAAACGGTAACGGTGAATGGTGAAAGCCGTTAACATTTTTTTCCGATACGATAGCGCTATTGTGTACACGATTGTCTTCACGTTAAAGTGGTGAAATCCAGCCTAAGTCATTTTTCTTAAAACTACATACTTAATAATGAAATACCACCAAGCCACCAAGTAAATGAGAGGAATCTTTGTTTGATCCGTTGTTGATGGCTATAATGGGTCAGATCTTCTTAAACAATCTGGCACTGCATACTTAGGACGTGCGCGAAGAAACTTGGAAATCTACCTACACTTTTCGGCGCTACCGAAAGAAATTTTGAGTTTTATGACCTGTCTAGCAGTAGTAAGTCTGTGAGCATGCGGGCTCAGTAGTCGCGCGTAGATGCGTCTGACCACACGATGAGCTGTGCAAAATCCCGCCTGGTTACTCTGCAAGATAGCAATTGAAGGATTTTGCACTGGAACAGCCGCGCGAAATCCCGTTAGCCCCCAGTCCCATGATGGACACGCTATGCCTAAGCCCGGTCTACGCATAGATTTACTCTACATATGTAATGCTGTGCCTGTGTTGTAGCCCATATGCACTATCTTTGTGGAACACATGTCTCCAATGTACATGGCGTGTTTTAATCTCCCGACAGAAAGTGTTGCAGTAACGACATACAGGCAGCTTACCAGACTTGTGTACCCAAAGGTTGCTTTTATTGTTGAAAATTTCCAGTTGACTCGGATCCACTCCTGTCTTTGACGGCAGGGTGTATGACGTTTTGAAATTTCGGAACTCGTCTGTCGAAAACTTTTCCAATACAAATTGTGGTACTGTAATTGTAAGACAGATACAAAGAAAAAGAACGGGCTTGTACCAAACAAGCAAATTAAAAAATGTTTTGAAATATAACACCCCACCCTCCACAGTAATATTGTAGTATAGGTTTGACGATATTGTAGAAGGTTAGACCAAGACGAAAATACTGGACTCAATGTCGTACCCACTAAGCGAGTTGTGAATTTTTTCCACAACCACGAAATCTACCTGAGCTGAGAGTATGATGTACATTTTCACGCAGCCTCCCCAATCAACACGGAACTGTATGGCCTCCTTGGCCCCATCCCGAGCTCCCATCGTTCCCAATTACTAGCATCGTTTGACGGAGTTTAATTACAGCACGTCACGAGATTGGTGAGGTTTCGAAGGAGCGGCACCTAATAGTACCCATGCTAGAAGAGGTAGAGGAGAGGAGCTGTCGAGTGACGCTCAAATCACTATTTATTTTCAGTTTTGAGGATTCGTGGAGCATAGTGAAGGAAGGTTGTGGGGAACTGCCCTCCTTCACTGAGGGGACCCCTCTTGGCCCTGAAAAAGCAATTAATAACTGAAGCCAAACTCACTCTCCAACTTCACAATCAATTATTACTTAGTTACTTCTTATTGGTGGCCTCCGCTCCTCTAAAGAAATGCCTGGATCCACCTTAGTTGTTGTAAAGTTGCCTAAAGGATTTGCGCGTGCCTGCCGCCGCCTACCTCCGCAGTTCCGGTCACAGGGCCTGGTGGGAAACTCATTGTTTCTCGATTGCTCTCCTCCACTTGCATCATGTGCGGGAGCCACGGAAGCTCTCACCTAATTTATCACAGTCTCTGTTTGTGGCAGTGGTACTACAGTATGAGGTTAGATCTACTGTGAAAATGATCCCAACTGTTTTGGCTGTTATGTGCTCACCGGTGCTCACATTGCACACTGGTGACCTAGCGCTCATTTCCTCTCGTGTTCCATAATGAAGCCTTAAATTGGGACACTGTTGAAAACCAGGACAGTCTCCCTCTAAATCGTTCCATTGTTTCTAAATAATTTGTGACATATGGTTGTCGTATTGAGATGTTAACAAAGTTAGGTTGTGACTTCTTGCTGTCATGATAAAACTTATGGGTTTTTTTCCCTTTTGTTTAAATAGTCTTTTTCCAAAATTGAGTAAAGCTTAAGGAAATCAGACACCGGTTTAGAGTTCTTGTGTGACCTTTGCAACTCAATACCAGGTCAGGTTTTCTCAAGGTTAATATTTGCATTTCATCTGTTCACAAATTTTTTTGCAACAGAAAGTTGTATTTCCCCCATGAAGTTATCGACAGTAAAGTAAAGTATAGTTTATTTCTACTGTAAAAAATCTTTGGAAATGATAGTTTGTGAGGTCTAGTGGGAAACTGAATCTCCCGTCCCACTCCAGCAGTGAAATAAAATTGTCATTTAATTCCTGTTTCTTTGCGTGGTATGCTGTGAAGTAGTGAAATGCTCATAGCTGTCTCACGTCCACCGAGACAGGAATCTGTGTATAGAGATATCTGGAGAAACACGCATTATTATGACCTTGAAAAACAGGTACTCTGGTAGCCTTGAGTGGAAAGGAAGGTACCGACAGGTCATGCTTTGCTTGTTGGATGCTCTGGGCTCGTCAGTAGATCACTTTATAATTCTCTCCAACGTCTAAAGGTCAAGACGTTGGGTCTCCGTGGGCTACTTACTGCTAAGTGTATGGTCTATTTGTGGAATATCGTGCGGAACGCTAACCTGACCAAAAACTCCAATCCTGCTTTTCCCGAGGGGGTAACCACTCCAGAGATTCCTTGAGATTCCATAAAGATTTCCAAAGATTCCCAACGATATTCATAGAAAGATGAACCCCGAAGGGGTAACCACTCCAATAAAATTCCAAGATTTCCTGAGATGTCATATAAAGATTTCCAATGATTCCCAACGAGTGGTTAACCCCTCGGCTTTTCCACTGCCACTGCTAGCAGGTCTCACACTGACTCTGAAGAAATACCCTCGCTGGTAGGTGATCTTGGTACAGATGGCAGATATTTTGTTGCTGTCATCATTTAAGACGAAGGACCCCTGCGAGACCCCTGAGAAAATTTGAGAATTTGGAAAATCAAGACTTCATAGGTTATACAACGTTGTTGAACGAGGAAGAGTTGACGTTATTTCTTTTTACTTTCTCGCTAGCCATATATGGCGAGAAAGTATTGTTTTCGTGCAAAATTTCGAAATTGAGATTTTGGGTTTCCCATGATCCTGGGGGTCCCCTGAGTCCAAAAAAGTGGTTTCTGGAAAAAGTCTGTCCGTCCGTCCGTCCGTCAGTCCGTCAGTCAGTCCGTGCAGTGCTCTAGCGCCTATACCGTTCATCCGATTTTGATGAAATTTGGTATGGACCTGTCTAAAATCACTGCCGAGACACATTTTTAAGGATTTTTTGATTGGTCAAAAATTGCGGCCGCTATTGTCAAAAAACCACCAAAATAATTCAAAAATCGTGTTTTTGGTTACTTAGACAAGCGCCGACGGTACACTTTTCAATCTATAACACTGAAAATTGGTATGTGTGTTGACAAATAGATGCTTCGAGGTCATTTTCAACTAAAATTGAATTGGTTGAAAATTACGGCCGTTCTGGACCAAAGTTCGATCGTTTCGGCGCCATTCACATTTATTGACCGATTGTCATGAAATTTGGTAAATTTGTGTAGAACCATGTAACTTAAACATCTCTCGATCATAATTTTGTTATCTTCAAAATTACGGCCGTTGTAGTCAAAAAAGTGTCGAAAATGAGTTGAGAATGAGAAACCACGTTTTTGAATGGTCGGAACGCATTTGGGACTACAGTAATAGAATGACAGCCATGAAACTTGGTGGGAGTGATCTCAGATAGATGCTCTTGGGTAATTTTCAACCGATTTTGGATTGCTTAAAAATTACGCCCGCAAAAAAATCTCAAAGAAATCCAAAAAAAAAAAAAAAAAATCACATGGGGCGAGAAAGTTTAGTGCGACTGTTGTCGGACCCTTTATTTACAAAGTTGTGTGGGCTGAAACATAATTTTAAATTGTTTACTGTGCCATATTACGTCTGCCCGATAAAGTTATCTGTTCTTGAAAAAAATTCGTAATTCGTAAGCCTTCTGATACCACTGAATGAATAGCACTTGACTACTTGAAGATAAGATGCAAACAGTTGGATATAGCACTATCATTTTATCTGCATCTCTACTGCATCTCTACTTCAGTTTAGTGTCATTTTCTGTCTTCGGTATGACATTGATCTAACCATAATCTAGTGTTGCTATCTGAGATGTTATGTTGAGTGATAGTCAAAATAGGAAGTTCCAGTAAAATTTCCTAAATATGATCTGTACCTTCTATCGTACTCTGTGTCCTTTTTCAGTTGTCATTGGTGTAAATCCTACTCGTGCTGATTAACCTATAGTTTGTGTCGTCACGAACCTCTACATACTTATAGGTGATAAAACCGGATGTCACTAGATCGGTTTACAAAAACAAGGAAGTAGAGCTTGGTTCCTGCTGCTTCCTGTGGAGGACACAATGCAGTTAAACCTACGAGCTACGTGTTACAGAAACTTTTGTTGAGACGCTTTCACTCTGTCCTAAATATTTGGTCTGGAGTGGAGGATGGAAGCCTACAATTTGACAGAGGGGGTAACCACTCCAGAGATTCCATAAAGATTTCCAAAGATTCCCAACGATATTCATAGAAAGATGAACGGCGAAGGGGTAACCACTCCAAAAACATTCTAAGATTCCATGAGATTTCTTAAAGATTTCCAATGATCCCCAACGAGATTCCCAACGAGTGGTTAAACCCCTCGCCCTTGACTCTCCGAGCCATTCCTCATGTTACTTATACGAAAGGGTCGGTGCAGATTTTCTAGAGAAAACCAGAAGCATTTTAACATACTTATAATATCACACCTTTTTTGAATCCTCAGGAGACGCTATAAATTTTTACTTTCTCGCTAGCCATATATGGCGAGAAAGTATTGTTTTCGTGCAAAATTTCGAAATTGAGATTTTGGGTTTCGCATGATCCTGGGGGTCCCCTGAGTCCAAAAAAGTGGTTTCTGGAAAAAGTCTGTCCGTCCGTCAGTCCGTCCGTCAGTCCGTGCAGTGCTCTAGCGCCTATACCGTTCATCCGATTTTGATGAAATTTGGTATGGACCTGTCTAAAATCACTGCCGAGACACATTTTTAAGGATTTTTTGATTGGTCAAAAATTGAGGCCGCTATTGTCAAAAAACCGCCAAAATAATTCAAAAATCGTGTTTTTGGTTAGTCGGACAAGCGCCGGCGGTACACTTTTCAATCTATAACACTGAAAATTGATAAGTGTGTTGACAAATAGATGCTTCGAGGTCATTTGCAACTAAAATTGAATTGGTTGAAAATTACGGCCGTTCTGGACCAAAGTTCGATCGTTTCGGCGCCATTCACATTTGTTGACCGATTGTCATGAAATTTGGTAGATTTGTGTAGAACCATGTAACTTAAACATCTGTCGAACAGAATTTTGTTATCTTCAAAATTACGGCCGTTGTAGTCAAAAAAGTGTCGAAAATGAGTTGAGAAAGAGAAACCACGTTTTTGAATGGTTGGAACGCATTTGGGACTACAGTAATAAAATGACAGACGTGAGATTTGGTATGAGTGATCTCAGATAGATAGATAGATGCTCGTGGGTTTTTTTCAACCGATTTTGGATAAAGTGAAAATTACGCCCGCAAAAAAAAAAAAAATAAATAAAAATAAAATCATATGAGGCGAGTAAATGCGACTGTTGTCGGACCCTTTATTTTACTTTCTCGCCAGTATGTACCTAATACCTACCTACTTTACATGGGCTGAGAACGTTATGTCATAATGCAAAATTTCAATTTTGAGATTTTGGGGTTCCCGTGATCCTGCAGGTCCCCCAAGTCCAAAATAATTGGTTTTTAAAAAATGTCCATCCGTCCGTGATACGGTAACCATGAATAACATGCTTCCTGTGCATTAATTAATTAATAATTTTTATTAATTATTATTAGGTCATTTATATTTTAATTTTGTGTGTGTTCTGGTTCGCAAGATTGACCTTAAAATAATACGTATCGAATAAAAAAAGGTTGGGTACCACTGGTATACATAAAGGATGAAATAATAAAGATTCATAATAGAACTGCGCGCGGCGAAAGCGCGCGAACCTTCCCCGGGCCGCGCAGTGGGGCGATCGATACTCCCCTCACCCCTCACTCCCCTCAGTCAGCCGCGCTCGCGCTCCGGGGTGGACGTTCTTTGCAGTCAGTGCGTTTTCGTTCTATGTGTGTGTGCTGCTCATGCTTTCTTTCCTTCCCCTTCATCAGTAAGGTATTTTATATATTATTTATATTTTACAGTCTCGTTCTTTTAAATAGGAATATTTTTGGGATCACGATGGTGTGTTTGGCCTAATTTTCTGACCAACCTAATATTTTAAAATAGTAGCCTTTCGTGACTACCTATTCTTAGAATCCTGGGCTAGTAATAGGTTACCTTGCGAGGGGAGTCGACCAACATCCAAATTGCGAGAAAGTCAAGTGCGACCCTTGCCGGACCATTTATCTATTTCGGGAGGAAAATGATAAATGATGCATTGCATGTGCACTTATTGGCATATTCAGGCTTCTAAGGCACCAGTTTATGTCTCGTCTATAAGATCTATGTAAAAAATTTAAAACGTGCACAAATCTAATCCTATGCTGTCCTACCTACTGGACCAGTAGCCATAAAATAGTAGGTACGTTTTTTCGTCGTGAATAAAAAAGTCACAGGTCCCAACTGTAAGGTATTGTATGTACCCTTAGGCTGAGTACTACCAGTCACGAGTCGTCGAAAAATGAAGCCATTTGGATGCTTTTAAAACCCGTTGTAAAGGATTACTTTAACTATGCCAATTATTCGAATTGTGGGGGTCACTTCCCTCAATGGTATATGCATAAAACGAAGCAAAAAATTGCTGTGTAGTGGAAGTGGCAGTCTGTCGTGATGTGCAGATTTAACCCCATACGTCAATATAAATTCCGTTGAATCAATAAGCGAACGTACGGCAATATGTGGCGTTACTAGGGCTTCGTATTGGAATTCGGGCTTAAAAATACAGTGCACTGCCTTTCAAGAGCGCTGTCAGCATCAGCAGCGGTTTGCTACCGTCATACTGTGTATTTTTGTCTATGGGCAGGGCGTCATATAGTAGAAGGACGTATTCTGTTTGGGATGTACCTGCAATACTAGTGGACCGTGTTGTTATATAGGGCGTTGCTGTGTACGTGCCATCCTGTTTAGCTTTCCCGCATGCAAGGTCACCATGTCCCTAAGGTGTATTTACAGTTGACGCTTTTGATGATGAAGGTACCACCTATTTTTTTAGGATGGGCAAGGTTATCAGAACCTGCATAAAAAAAGTTCTAAAGGGCTGTAGTAAAATGAAAACTGTAGTAGAATGAAAACATGCTAAGTTAGTTCCAGATGAAAACATTGTTTCGTCAGCACCTCAAAAAGCTTCGTCTCACCCCAACCGCTCTTTGACATAGGTGTTTACCCACCATTTATGTTACTCCAAATAGCGAGCGTATAGTTATTTTTCTGAGTTTCCCCAGGAGATCAGAACCCATTGTTAGATAATTGCTACTGCGATTTTAATGATTTTTTTTGGCGTCATGTTTGAAAATTCTTTATAATCAGCATGCATTATGTGTACCCATGTGTGGTAGAAAATTTCGTTTCAGGTACTTGTCGTCTCCATGAAAGTCTGATGTTCATATCGAATGGTATAATAGGTGTATTGTTCGAAGAGAGCCACAGTGTGCAGGGTCCGTTCGTTATGTACTGACGGAGTACACAGTAGCCGCAGTAAGTAGATACTACTAGGACTAGGTGAAGTGAAAGTGAATTGCGATTGAGCCGCGCGCGTCTCTATGAAGTGCTCAGGCCAAAATCTCACGAGGCCAATACCCTCTTCTCTCCGGTTATAAACATCAGGGATGGCTCTCTTCTCCTTTTTCATGGAATGTGTTTAGCACTGAAGTGTAATGAGGGGATCGTTTGTTTGCATCCCTCTAGCACTTAAAGAGTTACTACCGTGGACCAAATAAAGTGTCATTGGATGGTGGCACAGTTTGACTTAACACCATGCGTTTACTTTGCTATAGTCTTCTGCTGATAATTTGCCCAGTCACTATAGTCCAAGTCAGGCTGGGAGCGTACCGATTATTTATAATTTCTTGAAGATTTTCAGTTGACGCCGATCCGGATTTGGGTTCCATATCCTACCTATCCGACCCTTGAGCAGAAATTTCCCCGACCAAGAAGAAGTTTTGATCAGCCCTAGATTTGCAAGAAATTATGAGTAATCGGTACGCTCCTAGCCTGACTTGGACTATAGCATAGATGTCCAAGTCTTAGCTTTATCTCATTATAGGATGAGTTGCATCCGGATGCTGCAAGTTTTGGTCCAGGGTGTGCTGGTTGGTTTGGTCCGACAACCGTTTAACCTCAAAGGGGGAGTACTCTCAGCCCTCTACAATATATAGTCAGCCTTGCCAGTTAGTAGTTCTGTGGGAGGAAAACTCATTTACAATGCATGGGCATTGAGGGAGCTTTTGTGTATGGGAGCGGTGCGTAACGCGCGACATGCCTCTACTTTATTCATTCATTTCAACTTGCTGCCATTCATTCATGAATCAAATTTGATTACAGTCGTGGCAATAGGAAAATGGTTAAAAAATGTTTCTGAGTCTCATTTATGCTTGAAGTCGCACCCAAGAATAATCTCTCAAGGTTGTGGCCTTGAGTGCAGTGGAAACTGTGGAAAGAGATGTCCTCAGGTCCTCAGGTTGGTTTTGACCAGACAAATGACCTGTTCTTGTAAGTGAACCTTTCTGGTGATGGTCAAAAAGTTGATTTATTCACTTACGACTTACGATGAGGGGGAGGGGAAATTTAGTGATATATTGTTGCTCTTTTGAAGATTTTCCTATAAGTTGGCGATAAATTAGCAAGTTTGTTCCACAAAGTATTCGTTGCAGATATTGTTATTTATCACTTCAAAATGAAACCCGTGACTCACCCACCAACCGTCCCTATACTTAAAATTATGATTGAGTGAGAAAGGTTATAGGTTATAGGTTCGTATATGAATTATATGATGAATTTATGGGGCAAATGTAGCAAAGTCAGAAATTCCGTGGAGCAATCGAGCGGTGAGCGTAGCTCATGCAAATTTGGGCTAATAACACAATTTATGAGGCTGTGCAGGCAGTGCAGGAATGTCCGTTTGACAGGACCAGAGTAGAGCAGAGCACGCATGCAGATTTGAGTTTGTAACAAAGCGTCCTTCCCGTTTGCTTTAAATCACTCTGGCAGTTTTGTTCGAAATTTCCTCCCCAAACCTGTTTATAGCAGCCATGATGGACGGTGCGGTTAGGAGAAGATCAGGCCACAAGGCCGTGTTGTACGAACCCGCCCACTAAAATCATAAATTTCAGGGGATTGAGAAACGCCATTAAGTGTGCCTAAAAGGGAGAAGATGGAAATGGTAACGGAGCCTGTTGGTACACCTATGCAGGCAATTAACAATTAGTGGATAGTGGGTAAACATTGATTAGACAAGCCCATGACTGTGGGGTCAGAGGCCACTAACAATCTTTTGCCTAAATTTCAATCTGAGCAATTTCCTATTCCTCTGAGCCTTAGATCTGCTTCGCTTTAACGTGTTATGTTATCCTTGAGGCTGGGGACCCTGGTCCCTAGAGGCTGGGGACTCTGTAGCGACCCTGGTCGACTGGTTGCGGACCCACAAACCGCGGTCGACCAGCGGCCTTCCCAAGGGTCAACGACTCTCCGTCACCTCACACAATCCTCACATCTGCATGCCTACTCTCCGTCACCTCACACAATCCTCACATCTGCATGCCTACTCTCTACTGCTTTACTACTAGTCTACTCCCCCCTCTCTTCTCTTACTCTCCGCTTATTTGATAGATAGACGCTTCTTCATCAGAGTTGTCTGTTCGACTACTTTGTTTCTCAGTTAGTTCGTTAACTTCCACTCATTTAAATTTATCTGGAGGTTATTACAATACAGTTTTACTTTACGTTATTTTTCTGTCACTTGACTTAAGAGGACGCTACATTTTTTGCCGATACATTTTTTGACGCCCATAAGATTAACATTGCGAGCGGCGATTCATTTTCAAGGTTTACCCTTGGTTGGAAAGACACAAAATTTTGCCTGTACCTAGCCCTAACAATGTTCTAGGGAGTGTTCGAAGCAGATTTCCCAATTTCTCACTGGTTTCTTTTATTGCAACTGTTTTGCAAATGCTAGCATCGCATACCTCAAGAAAAGTGCTGTATCTCGAAAACCAGTAAAAAATGGGAAATCTGCTTCGAACACTCCCTAGAACATTGTTAGGGCTAGGTACAGGCAAAATTTTGTGTCTTTCCAACCAAGGGTAAACCTTGAAAATGAATCACTGCTCGCAATGTTAATCTTATGGGCGGCAAAAAAATGCACCGTCATGCGTCAGGTATAGCGGACCCTTAACCTTGGGTTCAACAAACTTGAGCTTTGCTTGAGCTTCGTCAGAACAGTGAAATACAATACAGTATATACCTATAGTTTTATTTTTGTTTATCGCAAATTAAAGGGGTAGGGATCATTTCTAGTTCCTCCTAATGTAGCTAGGCAAAAGAGAGCTGTTTTCGTGGCTCTCGTTGTAGATGGGTGCCTCGGAGGGAGAGCAATTTAGCACCGTTAGCAAATGCTGCTTATATGGGCACTATGGGCAGCCAGTGGAGCGTGGCTTTCACAGATCACGGTGATCGGTGCGTATACTTTATTGGTAATGTGAATGTGCCTTCTTCAGTATTCTGCCTCTGTTGGATCGAATAGTTTTACTTTGGGAAATGTGGTCCCGTTGTTGCTTGGGGAGCTGCAGGCAGAAACAGCGCATTTTTTAGCACTTTCCAGCTGTGCATGGTTCGCCCCCAAACTCGAACTTTTCGGCCCCTTCGGGGCTACATTGTTGGAAGAGGAACGTCCTTGACGATTAATTTCCGTTACATCTGTCACGAATGGTGCGACCGTTCCTGGAACTGTCAGGCAGTGTTGACCCTTGATGCCTGGTGCTATACAGGCTCAACAAGCTGCTCCATGATCTCCGCTGTGCTACGGGTCTGCGTGCCTACCCTGCAGCTCCAGTAAATCAGTCAATAAGTTTTTATTTACTCGAAAGGTTACAGAGCATATTAGTATTTATCTCTTCATCTTAGTGACTTTTTCACAAAGGGACGAGGGTACGAATTCCTTAAAAGATTGATGCTTATTTTTTATATAGTACCTGTATCTCTCTTCTCTAACTAGAGATAGAGCATGGCATTTTCATGTATGTCATTGTCTTCCGATCACTTGTAACTTCGCTTAGAATTTTGGCGTATCAGGACATGATGATTCATTACTTTTTGGTACTTGTCAGAATGTCAGTATATTTGAATCGCTTCTGCGAATTTCAGAGGTGATTGCGTATAATATTGTTTTGCTGTAAATTTTTAAATATTGTACTTACATTTTCCTTGTTTTTCATTTTATTGTTGTGCGTTTTTAACCGCCTCATACGAGTCACACCACACCTGCCAATAAAATTGTATTTTAGCTTTGGAAAGGGTTCTGGTGTTCCTTGATATTTTTACTGAGTATTTTATTCAACTGCATACTTGGCTACCAGTTGTCGAGTAGGCTACAGCAACCGCGCCCAGTATCAAGTCTGACATGGCAAACATCAAATGACTGATCGTTAACGACTCGTAACGGTAAGCAGGTAAGTAATTTTATTGCCAATTGATTATAAAGATCTGGGTGGTAAAAACTGGGCAGGCGCTATTTACTGGAACACATGTTGGAAAAAACTGTGTGGTTCTTTTTAATTGATATTGTTAATTAGATGGTTGGCATAGTCGAGTGAATGGAGGAGCATTGACGGAGATTGACGTTTCAAGGAACTCCCGACCTGGAAGCAGCTTCTCTCACTTCAAAAAATATTATTCCTGTTATTCTTGAAATGATTCATTATGAAAGTTGGCATGAAGCGAGGCTTCTTCCTCCTATAGACCCAAACAGCCGCTGTTCTCGAGACAAAGTCAAGATTTTTTTTTTTTTTTTTACGTTTTGTTGACCTTGTCCCGCCCAAAAAAGGTGGGTCTTGTATAGAACTATAGAACACCTTGTTTTCCTGTTAAATTACTAATTGAGGAATACTTCTACACTATAAAAAACATTTTCAAGTAAATACGAATTTAGCAATTTTTTAAATATTGTTAAACTGTCTTCAGATTTGATTTCAACCGGGAGAGCGTTGTATAGACTAACACCTTTTTTAGAATCGTCTCGGTTTTGGTCTTATCTTGATCTTCTTTTTTGCTGAATATGAAGGTGTATCAATATAGTTCCCAATACAAGAACTACTTAGTGCTTACATGCAGCTCCTTCAAGCGCAATAAATTGCTCCAATTTGGTACGAAACTTTTATACCTGGAAAGATCTTCATGCACTACAAAAAAGTAATATTTTGTTGAATAGTTACCTCTACTCTTTAGTGGACTCTAAAAGAACTCATAAACAATAGGAAGGAGGACGTCTAGCTGTAGCTGTAAGGCAAATAGAGACACTTATTACGGAGTAAGTGTGTACTGGTAGTTATTGTGAGTGAGCTACCAGTAGCCAAGATAATAACTAGCATGAGTTACGAGCAAGAGGAGGCTCCCGTTGTTTTAACGCGAACACAATGAGAAAGAGGGAAAAACTGGATAAGAAACTAGGCTAAGTTCAGAACGTTTGCAATTACCTTTGCATTAGTAGTCTTGTATCTTTGGTTTACCTGCCACATGCAGTAGAGTAGCATCTGATAGTTGTGCTGGAGTTCTAGGAACGATGTAGAGACGTAGGTAGTACTTGACCATAAATTATGCGGCATCCTCGCTGTGACACGCCGCGCTGTTTATCGCACACATTTGTAATATTTTGAAGCAGGTTATATGGCAGCAGAAGCTATGTAAACAAGTGACAAAACTGACAATAGGTTTGTACGGTAAGGTGGCTTGCTCTTGCCTCTTGTCAGGCGGGTAATGCTGAATCGAGGGGTTAACCACTCGTTGGGAATCTCATTGGAAATCTTTATGAAATCTCAGGGAATCTTGGAATTTTTTGGAGTGGTTACCGCTTCAGGGTTCATCTTTCTATGAATATAGTTGGGAATCTTTGGAAATCTTTATGGAATCCCAGTGGAATCTCAAGGGAGTTAAGATATTTTGCTATTTTACTGAATATTAATTAGTAACGAGTTTAATAATGGAAGAAGGTTTTGGCGATGCTGCCTGCACACTTACTATTGTAATTCGGAGAGAGGCACCGCGCATTCGTGTAAATTATTATTAACGAGGGGTTAACCACTCGTTGGGAATCACTGGAAATCTTTATGAAATCTCAGGGAATCTTGGAATTTTTTGGAGTGGTTATCCCTTCTGGGCTCATCTTTCTATACATGAATATATCGTTGGGAATCTTTGGAAATCTGTATGGAATCTGAGGGAATCCCAAGGAATCTCTGGAGTGGTTACCCGCTTGATTATTAATTTTACTGTATGACTGTGAGCTGTAGGGATGAAATGATGTGATCACCTTATGAGAATGTGCAGGTCTATACAAAAAATAGTAAATTGTATTACTTGCAACATGAGGTAGAATAATTCACATAAATGACCTGCATGTCAGCGTAGGGCTATTAATGTTGGGTATAGGGTACAATAGGTCAAGATAATGACCCCTGTTCTGATCGTATTGTCCTAGGACATGACTCGTGACAGCAGCAGCGGCGGCAATCATTGGTTTGACCGTCTTGACTCCAATTTAAATCAAGCCTGATTTGCTCAGTTACATAACTATAGATAGGTACAGAACGTGAGGGGATTGATCGTATAGTCATTACTTGAATGAGTTGAATTAGGGCTTGCAGTTTGCACGGTGCTTGGGTCAAGAGTAGGCCTGCAGGGTGTCAGCCTTTTTATGACCTCGGTGATCTGTGACCTATTCGTTCTTAATTGTTTGAGTATAGTTATATTGAATATCCTGCTATTTACTCCGTACTGCCTATGTGATTGACGGAGGAAAATACTTTTTTTGTGATATGGAGATTAGGTATAGCGGGACAAAATTTGTCAGTTATAGTCCGCCACACGCTACTATTGGTTTGGTCCAACAACAGGTTGATCATCAAATGTTTCACCACACTCCAGATCGTCAGACCATTTACTTTCCGAGATAAAATTGTAGAAGAAAATTGATGAATTATTCAGCGTGTTGGCTCTGATGCGATGTGTTTCTTATACCTGTTGTCCTTGTTAAAACGTCACCGTTGCCCTTGGATGAAAGCTCAAAGCGAGGGGTTAACCACTAGATGGGAATCTCGTTGGGAATCATTGGAAATCTTTATGAAATCTCAGGGAATCTTGGAATTTTTTTGAGTGGTTACCCCTTCGGGGTTCATCTTTCTATGAATATCGTTCTGAATCTTTGGAAATCTTTATGGAATCTCAAGGAATCTCTGGAGTGGTTACCCCCTCGGCTCAAAGGTTTGTTGACAGACCAGGCAAAGGCTCCTATAGAAATACCCGTACCTCCCTTGCCAACATCTTCTCTGGCTTTTGTGACCTCAGGTGATGCAAACGCTTGTGCCGTAGCAAATGTTCGCCTTGACGGGTGTAGGTGGACTTGTGTGAGATTTTGCTCGAACCTCATCCTTATCTAAATAGGGAGCGGCCGTCGCACCCAGAAGGATGGCTCTGTCATTATTATTGTGCCCTCGGTAGACAAGGTACAGTTCATGACCTCATTACTAGAGTAATGTAAAGAGCCAATACCGCGTCGGCACGTTCCAACCTCCGGCAAGCTGCTAATTCGCTACTGGAATACTCCATAACGGATGGAATTACCTTTGGAATTTAGCGGATGAAGGGGTAAAACTCCTCAGGGTCTTGTTGTTGGAACTGCGGCACAGAAGGTCAGGGTGCTTCTGACTACTCCATTGACCTTACAGGATGAGCAGTTGTCTTCATTGTCAACTGACACTCAGCATTTATAGGAACTATCACAGTTCATCGAAAAGACTTTCAGAAGATCTGGTAGAGTGCAGGCTTGACTCATAATTTTGAATCCTTACTTTGGCTCATACAAAAAGTGTGAAGTTCAGATGAAATGTATTTCAGAACAAATCGAAAGAATCACTGAGATAATGGGGAATTGGCCTCAGTATTTTGCTTGGAAACTACTAAGGCTACGGTCTTGGTGCCATTTGGAGTCTCTCCAATAAGGGGGGAGGGGGGAACTTCGAAAATAATTCGACGCTCGTAATATTAATCCTACGAGGGGCAAAAATGCATCATCAGCTAAAGCAGAACCTACTTATAATCTGTCTATTTTTCTAAAAAAAACGAACAGTTAATTTCCCGTCTCCCCGGGAATTTCTCCGATAATTAATATCACGAAAGCCGACCATCACCACCCCCCACTCCTCCCCTTTACGCTGTGTTTACGTAAGGAGCTTATTTTTCCCGTGAAAAAACCCTGTATATTTCGAATGTATTGCCGTTATCTGATACTGTGTGCTGTGGGATTTATCTCTCTGCTCCGAATACAAATTTGGAGAACATCTGGAGAACGGGAGGATGACAATGGCGTGTTACCTTCGAGATGAGATCCCCTATCATGTGTCCCCCGCTCTCACGTCATCGGTGGGATGCCTTGCCAAGGTTATTTACCCATTGATTCTTTTTTCCTCTCGAGATTCTCTGAAGAAAAATAACACCCGAAACCATCACAGGTTCGAGTGCTAAATTCCTATAGGAATGAAGCATCGATTGAATTTTTCCCCTTCAATCCTTTCAAACCACTGTCATTGATTGAAAAGTTTCCATCTATAAATGAACCCAGGGGGCAGCTCCTGAAGTCTATTTTTTCACCTGATATCTTTTTTCCGTTCGGTACTTTTTCGCTTATTACAATATATGAGAATCGCGGTATAGGTACGGGATGTGGCCCCGTGACGTGACAGGAAACCTGGGCCAATCGGGGATTCGTTTGGGGGGCCATGGCTGGAATACTAACCGAGCCTGTGTTCGTATACCTACGCGTACTGCGTATCTATCACAATCACACACACCCACTGCGACCTAACTGTACCTGGGATTCCCCGCTTGAGCCCCGAGACAGCAGCCATCGTCTCTATATATCAGGGATAATTGACCTCAGGCTCTTAGGCTGACATGCGTATGTTACCCTTTGTACAGATAACATATTGGCCTGTCATATGAACGAATTGGTGTAGGTATTTAACGGCAGCGCTTTCTTTATAAGCTTTTATGCCTTTCTAATTTAAATTGTTACTCGAATAAATGTGGACATGGATATTTTTGAAGTAGGTAGCTGAAAACTGATTTATTTCATCTCGCAAACTGGAAATCATCCTACCTTGCTTCTTACTTTCAGGGCGCCATAATTTTGATTTAGTATGGGTAAGAATTATTCCAGCCAAATAATTGTTGGAATATCATTGGCGTTCTCAAGAGCTAAGTTGGAAGGCTATAGGTATGATGATAGTTTAACATGAAACGCCGAGTATCCGTTTCCCTTTTGTCGAGTTGGCGTTGAACTTGGTGGAACCGTCTTAATTGAATTAGCAATACTGGCAGCACCTTGTCTAATCGTTCTAATGAGTCTCGTGTTTTTCTGTTGTTATAGATAAGCTGCATGAGCTGGCCGGACAACATAGACTGATTGCACCTTTGTTAACTGCAGCTTCCGCTTATCAAGGTAAAAATAACGTGCAGTTTATTTGGGATGCACCTACAATTTTATTTCTTTTCTCTCTGTTTTCGTGAAATTTAGCCCAAATGGACCCATTGATTGTCGACTTTCGGCTGTGCGCGACGATCATTTTTCAGTTCTACTTTTCTACATGAATATGTTGAATGGTCTTATGTTTCTGGACAGCTGTCTGGACGGTGTCCTGTCGCGTGGTGCCTGGAAAAGTAAATGGCCTCTCCGTCCCCTGATTGATGGTAATAGCCCTGCAGACGTTCTGCCTGGATGCTCGCTCCCACCCACTGCCAGTCAGTCAGTCGTGCCGCCGCGCCGTTGTCCTGACGGATGTGCCTGCGAGGCTCTTCTTCCTCATGCCCCGCCTGAACGCTTTGGGGCGACTCTATTCTTACTTTCCTATACGAAGCACAACGTAGAAAAATCGATTTTGATATTCCCATGAGTTGTTTCTGAAAAGTGCCGGCGTCTGCGTCTGTCATCTGCACAACCCATGAACTCAATCTAATCTGTACTAGGCCGATTACGTTCAAATTTGCCAAGGGAGCCACTTTTGGAAGTTAAACTTTTTGAATTCATTGAATTCTTAAATCGCAGCTTTTACGAATAAAGAAAGTGTACAAGTTCACTATAAACGGCTTTTTGAAGAATCTGTCCACAAATTCTGTAAACTCATAGGTCCACGAGCGGCATTTTGGATTTCACAGATTGAAAATCCATCGACAAACGCGTCAGTTGTCCCCGGTCGTTTGATAACTAAAAACACTTTTGAAATGAAATTTTATGCCCATGCTTAGGTACTTTATAGAAGGTGTGATTTTAGTGATTTTTACGTCACTAAGTGTGTTCGCTTCCCTGGTACTATGAGAAAAAGTGTTCTCTTAGTATGAAAGGTGAAATAAGTAAACACCACGCTCCTATTTCAGGTTTTACAGGAGAGTTTCAGGAACGTTGTTGTATCCAGCCAACTATATATTGTAGCATTCGTGTCGTGTGACGGATGTACTTACCAGCCCGGCTCTTACTTCATCGTGTCTTATCCGTCCGTCTCAAGACTTTACGATCTCCATTTAGCCCTTCCTTATTGATTTGCCGGCCAGCTGTATTTTCCGCTCGAGGGCTTCGAGCTGCTCTTCCCTACCCATGCTCTCCATTATATACCTTCTACTTAATCTCTTGGGAACAGTTCAGATTATTCTCAAACTCTTTAGTTTGAGGGAAAAACTGCCTCAATAGCCAGTGGTCCACTGGCCTAACACTAGAAAATCGAAGTCGCTGTGACTTGGTCTTGGAGAAAATGATGGAGTATGGAGTGCGAGCGAATGAAAAGAAAATATAAGGTATAGATTTCCATAGTCACACTCTTTTTGATACAGAAGATGAACTACACACATCCCCCTTTACTTAGTTTTGGTCTCTCCCTTGAAGTGGGACCTCAGGGTTCCACTGTTCAGAGTTTGAGAATCCCTGCCCTATGATGTAATTGCGGTTTCGGGTGGCACAGCTGTTATACAAGTGCGTTATTATGAGTTTGACCCACTGCTGCGGAGACGTACTGAATAATTTGCGAGTTTCATTCTTCTTAACGAACACCAGTGAAAGCAAGTTTATTTTTGTTTCCATTGAATACTGTGTAGGTACTTGGATGGTGTGCGATCGACCTGAACCCCCTTTCTGCTTCTGGTCAGTCATTATCTTATTTCTTAGTTTCTTCCGGCTTCCAGCGGGTCATGGAGGACCGTTGGTTAGCATAGTGAGAGGATTGTTGAATGCGGACTGTTGGACCCCACTGCATGCACAGTATGGGAAAGGTTGGGAATGCGTTACTGACATGCAGGTATTCGACGACCTTGAAATGCCCCCTAACAACCCATAATTATCCGAATTCCTTCTGTACGACCGCTCTGGCCGTATGATCCTCACCATTGTCTGCTTCGTTCCTTTTAAGCTTGTTGCTATACTCTTACGGACCATTTTCAGATTGTCAAGCTGCATTCTTACAAATGTCTTGAGCCAACTGCGTGAGCCAAAGGAGCAAACTGTATACTGAGTCATTGCATATGTACAACACTGTGATGGCTCTAAATCTACCCGCTCCTTGTTTTTCGTGAAAGTTAACCTCTTACGACTAGTTTCTGAAACATTACTGGTCAAGAATCAGTCATCTCCGCCTTCGCCTCCACCTCCGTGTAAAGTTGAAACCAATCAGTCAGTATCTGCCGATCTGAATTCGGATTTCCAGGTGGCCGGGTCTCACAAATCACCTGGCGATCTTTTGGTCATGATCTTTGCGACCTTTGGTGCTTCTAGCTGGCCTCCGTGCTGTCTGTACTTCGGGAAGGAAAGTCCTCACCTGCCGCTACTTCGTTTGCTGTGTAATTTGTGTGAAAGCAGTTGGTAATTGCACGGTATTGTTCTCGTATAGCTCGTTTCCCATATTATGTATCGTACAGCCACTTCTGCCTCTGCTTCTTTAAAATTGACGATTTATCGTAGACCATCAATTTCATAAAAAGTTGGTAATTTCTAATTACATACGCTTGTTTCAATTACTCTTTCAAGACATTCATGTCGTTTTTTCTTTACCTGGATACTGGATATGAGTAGATTAAAGTAAGATTCAGGAAATCAGCCTCAGCACGGCATCTGAATCATTTTCAACCGATCTTGGATGTAATAGAAAAATTACTTACATCCGTTATGAATAAAAACAAGATCTTGGCGCCAATGGGAAATACCTCGGACCTCGGATTTACTTCAAATCCGAAATATATAGATTTCTCAAATTGCTTTCCGATATTGATGACAATAACAGTAATACTTGGATTAATTTCATGTTATATCAGTTATCGAAATAAAATAGTAATAATAAAAGAGGATTTAAAAAAATCGAGAAGTTGACGTGAGGTTAGGAAGTTGTGACCATTGTCATTGATCTCTAGCCGAACTTTCGTTTAAGAGCTCATCGAGAAGCGAATAAAACGTTACAATACCTAATATATAAACGTATGGAAGGGTATACCTTTGTTTTGGCTTACAGTTTTTCTCTTTGGACTGGTTGGATCACCAGTTAGAAAACTGCAGAAATATGCACACCTGTTGTACAGTGATATATTACGGCTGTCAAATTATCGGAGTTGTCTGTTGCCACGTTCTGATTGAGTGATTGATAGGTCTATTGATGAATGGCAATGAGACTCTGACGCGCCATCAATATGGTCTCGCGTCAGCGCCCAGCAGAGATATGTCATCTTAGAATATACGAAGACGATATTGATTTACCTAGGTATATTCGAAATGCAGAGAAGAGGTGTAAGCATAGGTGTATCCACTGGGGGGTTTAGGGGGTTAAACCCTCCCATGAACGGAAAATTAACATGGTAATACCAACGTGAAACAAAAAATATATAGGCGAAACCCCCCCCCATGACCCTGAGTGCCTGGGTGTAAGAGTAGTAGTAGTAGTAGTAGTAGTAGTAGCGTAGTAAGGGTTGTTTTCATTATAGTTTGCCCCATAACACCAGTGGTAAAAGTAACGATTCGATTTCCCTTACAAGGAACGTGGATCGTAATTTTTTCGCAGATGAACATGAGGAACGCCAGGAACGGTTTATCTCTAGTTTAATTTAGTTAGAGGATTTAAGGGGAGGAAGGGTTTCCCTAACTGGTGGGAATTTCTACTTTACTTATTGTCAGTAATATCGATCTCAGGATAAGACCTGGGGTCTGGGGATCGTACATCGGATGAAGGGAAAAACTGCTGGTCTACTCTCCTTGTTTCAAGCGTCTTGATATTGATTTTGCGACATTGGCCACACCTTATCGTTCCAAAAGTGTTTTCTCCTGAACCTGTCATGGGCCCTACTGGCGAGACGGTCCTGAGCCGCGAAGAGTGAAGAATAACTACTGGTGATGATAGAACCAGCCGTTCAGCGAGAGTGGTCCGAAACTCTTTTTCAAGTTCCATAATGATAGTGCTATCCCTTATTTGGATAACCTGACCTGAAAATGTGTTTGTTTCGGCCCCCGGGGGTGCGGGTTGCCAGTAATGGGGAGCCAGAGTATACGAGGAGCAATACTATGTAATTGGTAGGTATCGGTTGCCCCACTCCTTGGCACTCGATCACTGGTATTGCCAAATCTTGATAAGACGAGTCCAAGGTCTCATCCGGTCTTTCTCGCAGGCTCAACAGCCATTGGCTGAGTCAGGTGCCCGCGGTTGAACAATCTTCGATAACTCGGAAATAACGATCTCACTGGGGAAACTATATAACTGCAGGCCTGTTCGTGGTGATGACTTACAATACGCAATACGAGTAAATACAGATATGACAGTAGAATACAATTTGTAATCCACGATACAAGATGGAAATACATGCATTTATGCGTTTTTACTTTCTTTGCCCAATTCTTGTACATATGTCATGTCCTCGCGTGCGTTTGGTAGACTTGTACATAATATGCCCTTTGCCAGCTTTGACGTATCATTTTCGGTATCACTAGGTACATCTTAATCGAATGGCAAATCGTGGTCTGACCAGTCTTAGACTTGTTAATCACTGTGACCCCGACTTAACTTTTTGAATCAAACTCTCATATCTTTAGAATCACCTTGGATTATTTCAATTAGCCAGATCTTAATCAAATACTGTATTATATGGTCTGTTGATTGGACCTCATAATTATTATCATGCAAGTACCAAACTGTATACTGTAGTGTAGAATATTAATTCTGCTGGATATGGGGTCGGGGTCGTTTGTCTGTATGTATGCGGCCGCTACGTTCATGTATAAAATTTTCATAATATATCTTATACTGTCAGCTTTCTTCCAACTGAGTTGAAATTGAAAGTGTCTACGACTTCTATAAAAATGAATCAAACTGGATCAATCAGAATATTTAGGTTCCACATGCTAAGCAGAGTTGCCTGTTAACGATTTAGGGTTTAGGGTGGAGATAACCTCGATGTCCTCAGACAACGCTTTCCACCAGATAAGCCAGTTTTCATTTTGCAATTTTCATGCTTTGAAGTTTCTGTAAAAATTTCCCTAAGTTCGTTGAGATTTCTGGATTTAAGGCTATAAATTACAGAGCTCGAGTAGATCCCAGATTTGTTGATAAGTGGTAGCATTGTAGCGTTGTTCTGTCATAGGGAAGGCCGTACTTGAAGGCATGTGAACTGGGCATGCATGGTGAAACTGCAATAATAGAAACATTGTGTAACTATGTATCTGCTATACCTACGTGCTGTAGGGACTATGTGAACATACCAGACAACGTACCATTCATTCTGTTGGTCTTGCACAGCAGTAGATTTGGCGACTTTCCCTTAAGGCTGCGCTTCACCCATTAGATTACCATGTTATCTTCTGAATTTTTTTTAATTTTTTCGGGCCGACGGATTGCCTTGAAATTTTGTATAGAAGTAGCTCCAGTAAATGTCTAGGGAACGTTCGTAGCAGAATTTCGAATTTGTTCTCGGATTATTAGAAATTAATTTTTTAGTAAATTAAAAATCGTGAAACACGGTTTTTTCAAACGGATAGGGAGCGTATTTGACTGGGAATAAAAATTTCGAATTATTACAGTTGTTATGCAGAAGGTGTAACTTAGTTCGTGACCGAAGCAGTTTTTTGAATTTCTCCTTAGGTTGGCAAATAATAAATGATAAATATGTGTGAAAAACACATTTTGAAAAAAAGTCATAGTGAAGAAGCAAACGCGCGGTCACCGCTCAGTATCGTTTGAGCTCTTGCGGGGAGAGGTTCTCACGTCCCTCGGCCGTACTAGCTCCGACCGGAACATCACGACCTGTCTTCTTATGTCTGACATGTCGATTGGTTGATATGAGCTGCTTTTGTGTAACATCCTGTCATCTGAGAATCGTAGGTGTCGTAGGACAGGACTCGTAGGTAGGTATAGATTGGGTGACTTATGATGACATCTACTGTATTGGGGGATGGGTTGCAATTTGCAATTAGGTAGGTACCTACCTACTTATCTAAATTTTGTAATACAGGAGAGACCCTTATTCTGTGACTGCCGTGTCGTGGGTAGGTATATAGGTAGGCTGTATACTTACCTACCTATCTGCCACATTCTGTGGGCATAGGTTTATCTAAAAAAATGATTTTTGGATTTTATGTTATGTTGGACACCTATTGCATAAAATGTGGATCGCACATCAGTCAAATCACTAGGAGGTACGTAGGTAGGTACCTACCTAATATTGGTTTATTACACGTACCTACCTTCCTATGGTGTGGGTAGGACCTATTCCGCAATTTTCTGTTTACCCATAGGTTAGGTTAGACTGGTGGGGGGGGGGGGGGGGCAAGCCCAGCAACTAGACCATTACAAGAATTATCCATTTTGCTCAGCTGGCAGCAATACCGGTAAAGGTCTACTCATCGCACTTCCGTGCACCAAGCGGCAGAGTGAGCCGCCGCTAGAGGTGAATCACAGGGCTGTTCCATATATATAAAACAAGCGGTACGACACGGTCGGACAAAACTTTACCTGCTTATTTGCGTGATTCCTAGAAATAAACCCTTGGTTAAATGATTAAAGACGGAAAAACTTTTTGACGAAAGGAATGGTCCCAGAATGTTCTCCCGAGTACTTAGAGACCCCACACGACATACTTCGGCAACCACACAAAACTACCCCCTAAAAGGAGGTGGGGTGGATGGGGAAGCTCGGAAAAACGTTTCGACAAAATAAATTGTCTCAGAACGTTTCCCTGAGCATTTTGATACTCCATACAATGTACTTTGGAAAGTATCCAAAACTCCCCCCATAGGGGGGGGGGGGGGTGCGGCGAAAAATCATTTTGACCATATAAATTGCCTCAGAACGATCTCCCGATCATTTTGAGCCCCCACAACCCATATTTCGCAAACCACTCAAATCTACCCCCCTTAGGGGGTGGGGTGCTTGGATACGTTCAGAAAAACTTTTTGATACAAAAACTTGCTTCACAACGTTCGCCCGAACAGTTTGAGACCCCATAAGCCGCACTTTAAAAGTCACTCAAAATTGCCCCCCCCCCCTGGGGGGGGGGGGGAGGCTCGAAATAAGCCATATACCATTTGTGACGAGTATGGCCGTTGTCACGTGTCATATCCAGAACTACTCATATACCACAAAAAACTGAATCCACTGATTTCGCCCTTTTACAGGTCCAGGGGGGACTTCCCCCCCTTTTTTAGCGGCCAGGGAGTTATGCGGGGGTAGTGGGTGGTATCATTGGATTCGTAATTATTTGTTCTATAATTGTCTAAAATTTGATCGAAATCGTTAGAGCCGATTTTGAGCAAATATTTTTTTTCTACTTTTTGGGGGTGTTTTAGGGGGGTAACCCCCCTTAATTTTAAAGGGGGGAAACTGGGCTTCTGGATTTTTATTTCTTCCAATTTTAGAAAGGTCACTACCGATTTTGAAGAAAATCGGTTGAAAAGTGTGCCGTCCAGGTCAATGCCACATACATAGCTACATACATACATACATACATACATACATACATAGCTACATACATACATACGTACTGACACGGCGTACCTGACCTCTTCTAAAAATTCCTGGGGGCAAACTTTTCGTCGGATGACAAAAGTGAGTTGGTTTTCATATTCCGAAGGCATGGACGTTTCCGAAATGTATATGCAAGTTCCAATCGCTTTTGAGGTCTGGGAGCAATGACGGTTCAAAGTTGAGGTTTGCCGAAAATTGGCCCGCACGAATACAATACTTTACCTTACGTATACTCCGTATACAGGTAAAGTAAAAAATATCCTCCAGTCAGTGCGACCCGTAACCAGGTGCACCAAGCGGCAGAGTGAGCCGCCGCTAGAGGTGAATCATTCTGGAAAATAAAAAATTCGAACCCCATCCGCCAGTCAACGAACATTGGGAACAAGTAAGAAGTACACTCCGAAGTAGTCGCAGTGTCACGGCCTCGATAGCCGAGTGGTCTAAATGGTCGACTTTTGAGGAGCAGAGACAGCCTGGTCACACCGGTTCGATCCCAATCCTACCAAAAAGTTGTTCTGATATGTTCAGCATGTCAAGTGAAATTTATATCGAGGCTGTGGTGGTTCGGAACCCACCTAAAACTGTAGGTCCCCATCGTTTACTCGATGGCTGGGGAGCTGGTATTTGGTAGTGCTGCCAGCTGAGCACAATGGACAGTTCTTGAAAACGGTCTAGTTGCTGGGCTTGTCCCCCCCAACCCTCTGCTAACTAAGTCGCAGTGTCGTGCGACAATCCGAAGCAAGTATCGGCGGAAGTGCGATGAGTAGGTACACCTTATCCGCAATACCGAATACCAGCTCCCCAGCCATCGTGCAGTACACAATGGGGACCTACAGTTTTAGGTGGGTTCCGAACCACTACAGCCTCAATATAAATTTCACTTGAAATGTTGAACATTTCAGTTGTGAAACCGGTGTGATTGTTCAGTGTTCCTCTATAGAAAACCATTTCGACCACTCGGCTATCGAGGCTGTTCTGTTTACCCATAGATATGACTGCGCTGAATGAAGAGTAGTTATTGTGGTGGTGTGGGGTGCATTTTTCTAGGTATATGTTTTGTTTACCTCCTGGAGGGATGTAGGCACCTACCTACCTACCTAGACCGATCTTTTCCTATTTGGCGTAGGACCTATTAGGCACCTAACAGTTTGTTCTGTATAGTGTGACTTATTAGGTAACAGAAAGCCTCGACAGCCGAGTATATTGTAGGTATAAAAATTTACACATTATCTATACATTCCTGTATGGCAGTCAAGTCAGACATTGTACAGCATTTCCCTATTACTCCAATACAAATTTCTGACATGTAGGTTTTGCCTACTATACCTGCCTCCACCTGTACCCACACCTGGTACATATTTTGGGTCTATGAATAATGTTGTTTGGAAATGTATTGTATTTTCTCGTAATTTGTATTGTATCACGTATAGTATTGCATTTGAAATAAATCTGAAAAAATAGAATTGCCTAGGTAGGCACCATACCTACTTACGAACAAAGATTTCAGACTTTCCCTGCAGGATACTTACTAAACTGCCACTGGACGTCCTCTGAACCAAAAAT
This sequence comes from Mesopsocus fuscifrons, assembly GCA_950004255.1. NCBI lineage: Eukaryota > Metazoa > Arthropoda > Insecta > Psocodea > Mesopsocidae > Mesopsocus > Mesopsocus fuscifrons. The sequence continues at coordinate 16,008,730 of OX465373.1, read as the reverse complement.
AAACGGTCATTCGGTCATAATTTCACAACAACACATAAGCGAAACACAGAGGGCCTTCACTGATTCACCGGGCCCTCCCAGATGTTGATATAATTTCCTATCCAAAATATGGTGCACCGCACCGCGCACCGAGCCGATATCATGGAACTAACCTTTACCAAAGTGAAGGACAAAAATTCCAAGACCACTTGTGCACCGTCAAGTAAAAAAATTTTTTTGAGCGGGTTTTTTGGGGGTTTTCCCCGATCTGAACAAAAAAATACCGGCCATCCCCCCCCCCCCCCCCCCCCCCCGGGAAATTGTGGGTTGGCTGAACTCTGGATGTGAATCGCCTTATGAATGGTATTAGTAAAGTGACAGCAGGTACTGGGGACCTGGTATGGTCACGTAATGCAGAGTAAGCGAAGATAACAGAACCCGCATGCAGTTGTACGTACCTACCCAGTTGCTACAGCCATAAGAAGTCAGGGTCTCTGTAATCACAATAGCCTTCTTCACTCATATACGCTTCATCTCGCCTCGGAGCCAGCGCTGACTTGCACCGTCAACAGAAGCGTCCTCTTAATTAACTGCAAAAACTTCTGGTGCTGGCGTGTATAACGGGCACTATAACTTACATTTAGGCATTAAAATTGCCGCTGGTTTGCGTGTAGCTGAAAAAAGTGCCGTCAAGTTTTTTAAACAATTTGTCACCATGAGAAATAAGGAAATACTGAAAGCAGTGTGGCGTCAGTGAAAGTGACAGTTGGGACAGGTAGAACAGCGCCCTGGTCTGTCATCCTAATTGCCGGTCATGTGTCTCACTTTTCGGCAACAGGTTTTTGGGGCAACAAGTAGGGAGGATTTTTTAACTTTTCTACGAGCTTTTCTAGATGGCGGATTCCCTTTTATTTTCATCATCTGGCACTATTATCTTATTCTAATCCTTGAAAGACTAGGGTATTTTGGGTTCGTTCGTTTTTTACTGAAATGAACCGCAAAAGAGATAATATAAGAAATTATTTTTAATGCTCCTTTAGAAGTGTCTCTCTCATTCTATATCTATCTCAGATTGAAAATTCAGGAGTTGTAAGCGTGCGGTTGGACGTTATGGTACTCGTAAAATAAATTTACCTGTATCCATTACGGCTTCTGTCTGTCGACAGTGATTATACTACGTTGCCGATGATATTTCTTGTTGATATTGCCGCTGCCGCCCTTCTCAAGTGGCCTCTTGCATGGCTTTATTTCTTGTTGCCTTGTCTCGTTTATTCGTGTAATGGTGTAATTCAATGTAATAGCTGGTATTACTTCGCTAACGACTGAAACGGTGCTTCCCGCCTCGTCTGGATATCGAAATTGAGATAAAAAGTAAATAGGCAGGGTCTGATGTTTTTTGTTCGCTTTTTTTTAACGACTCTATCATGTAGCCTATAACGGATGAAGTTTATGGTATCGGGATGGGATTAAAAAGTGCAGACTTCCGTCTAATCCGGCGAGGGATAATGGCACCGTTATTTCTTAATCTATACCTATACGTGATGTAAGAAGTCCATTATTTCGTTATAGCTATGTGATATTTAATCTTGTGTCCTCTGTCCTTACATTCTAGCCGCAGCCTATACGTTATCTTTATCTGGAGCACTTACGTTTATCCTTGGCCGTGTCAGGATTGTCCTTGGTTTCTTTTAATACTTTGTCATGCTGTACACCGATCCCCAGTTCTTTTCTAAACGTGGTACTTATTGTGGGACTTAATTTGGAAATGACTTCTCGTGTGCGATAGTAGGAGAAACTGGAAAAGATTGCGGCCACATGCAGGCTCAGAGTTTCGCCAGATGCTATTGGAGCAGTAGACGTCGGAACAGTTCTACCGTAAAATTTGCCCCCTCTAGGACTTGAACCTTGTGTGGCTCGTTGACCACAACCTGAGAAATACCTGTAGAGGTGGGGGGGGGTTTCTTATACGAGGCCGTAGCAGTGTGCCTGTACTGTAGATAATGTTGCTGCCCTGAGGCTCGAGTTACCATTCCCCGTATCCGATATTTGTTTGAGCACCTCTGGGCTTTGTATGTCATTTATCGATAAGATCGAGACGTGAGTATTGTTTTGGGTTTTGGGTTTCAACACCAGTGATTTCTACTTCAGTCACTTCGATTATTCTTAGGCTTGTTGATGGCGAGTCTTGTTAAAATTCTGCTTCAGCTGATAATGCGTATGCTTTCATCCCATGCATGCCTAGGTATATGGTGTAGTTTCAGTAATTTTTTGACTTGTTATTTGCTTTGGGACACAGGACCCCATATCGCTGCCGGTGTCAATGCCTCGACTAGTAAGTAATATGTATAGTTTATTATCGAGGGCTTAGCTAAAACATGTTGTTTATCGGCATGTGCGGCCTGCTGCTCGTTCTGGTGACGTACCCTCGTCGGTGTCGGTGTGCGCCATCTGGTACAAAGGGAAGGAGGGGCCCCCTTCCGCAGCTGTCGGTGCTATTTCAGGATCTATCCCCAAACCCAGCGTGCTGCAGACATGCACCCGCATTCTGCCGGTTTGCAGTCACTCAGTGAGCTTCTACATTCTTCACTAGTCATTTGGCATTTTTCGGTCTGTTACTGTCCCAAGAGGTCTTCGAAATTACTTCGGGTACAAGGGAGTGTCCAGTTTTTGGTAACAACATCAAAATAGAATCGCGTATTTTTTTGGAAAGTCGACTTTGAAAAAGAGAATTAGAGAGCATAAATAGAAATGGCTGGATAGGGTCAAAATAAGTAAAATAATCTTCTAAATGTTACGCTTCTGACCCATACGTTGGAGGTATATGGGGAAGTATATGAGCGAAGCATTTCAGACAGTTCATTTTCTATTTGTTGGATATGTTGACAAGATAAAATGATGTGCTTGTGGTCCTAACATTGCCTGTTTTCCAGTCAGAGGTGCGGAGTCAACACGCGAGACGTGCGTTACTGCCTGCAGTTCCTTTGTTGCGTTTTTCAACAGGGTGTTAGGCGGTAACAAACGTTTAAACATAGACGTGAGACGATGTTGGTCTATGTTTCCGCGTGTGTGACCTGTCAATAACCCTGGCTCTGGTTCTGTGTTGCCTTGATACTTTTTTTCGCAGTTTCAATTGTAGAGTTGTTTCGTTCTTTTTGCGCAACTGCTCCTGAGGACCATTTTTTTTGATTACTCATGAAATCTTCCTCATAATACTGTAATTACTGCGCCTGTGGCATGAACGTTAAAATGGATCGTTTTCTGCTGTACTTCAGTGTCTCCAATTCCACGCAATTCCCTTGCGGATTTAGCAATGCAGGGTCCAGAATTAATATACTGTAATGCTCGCTGTAATTGCCGTCGCATTCTCATCTTTAATCGAGATCACAGTGGCACAGTGCAAGCCATAAGAGTGTCTGTCTGAGGAGGTAGTCTGCTTGCGGCGTGGTATGTTGTTTGTCTCCTGGATTGTCTCTCCTGGATTGTAGAATCAGTGTTTTCTGCCCCATCTGGACGGTATTTGCTATGTGTTCGCCACGAGATATCCGGTTTTGAACCTTGCTAACTCCAAGGAGTGTGGTCTTCGGTCTGATCCTGGAATGTACCTGAGGTACTTACGGTTCAAGTATTCGTACCGCAGACTGCATTATATTGACGTCTCCTTGTGTGGCGCGATGTGCGCTTGAAGGCTTCAAGTGCATTCTGGTGCATGATTAGGTGGTCGCAGCCTCCTTCAGTTTAAATGACCTTCATAGGGCATTCTTTGGTTCTTTACCAGGTATTATTTTACAATCTTCACGAGCTCTATAACATGCAGCTAGCTCTTCAGCTGTCAACATTTTTCTGGAACGTCTGTTTCCTCGAATTAGCTGTCAACACAGAATTGCCATGCAGAAATCTAACAGAGAAATGCCGGGCAAGATTTTTTGATCGTTTTGTAATTGTGGCGTGAACTCTCTGGGGGGCCAAATGCACCAGTTAACGGAAGTAAATGGCTTGGCGATTAAGTGACCCAGATGGACGGTAGGAGAATGCACATAGTTAACCTTGCTGTATAGCACGGTACGAGTAGCAATAGTACTTGTACCTTGGCCTCGGATCGGACAGCACCTGTAGGTCCTTATCAATATCAGTCGTGAGAGAGCATGTGCTGGGACGTGGACATTCGGACAAGTGCCTTTTATCTTTAGGTCAGCAAGCAATGAGCATAGATCACCTTGCTAGGTGAGTGCCATTCATGTGTTTCTGTCGTTCATTTTTTTCCATCGATGAAGGGTGTATGGGTGCAGTGATCCTCAGATAAATATAACTTGAGGTTAATTCATTGTTACTCTTACAGACTTCTTGCATTTCTTGATGGTAGCTATATTAAGTCTTGGGCTTAGATTTTTTTACCTACTTTTTATAGCATTAAACTCGAGTCTTGGAAAAAATTCTGAAAGGGCTCTGGATGAATCTACCATGAAAGGCCGTTATTGGCCCTATCCCTGCGTATGCCAATAGCCCTGGACTATTTCCCTCTTGCGGTGAGGCCACACACTAATCTTTTAGCAGGACATTCAGGTTGTCCTAATAAGGGATTTGGTATTTGCGTGACCTTGGCTTCCGCGTGCCTGAGTCATGGGTACGGTGGGTACCTGCGCACGCTCGCACTCGCTGCGGAACTTGCCGCCCCCGCTTTCTTCCAGCGTGCTCTCTCACTCAAGGACGTAGGATGGAGAATTGTTTTTCTTTGTTTTTTACTTTCTCGCCCGTATGAAATACATGGGCTGAGAAAGTTATGTCTTCGTGCAAAATTTCGATTTTGAGATTTTGGGTTTCCCATGATCCTAGAGGTCCCCCGAGTCCAAAAAAGTGGTTTTTAAAAAATGTCCGTCCGACGTACGTACGTACGTACGTACGTACGTACGTACGTACGTCACTCTGTCGCGCAACTGGACGTCACACCGTTCGTCCGATTTTGCTCAAATTCGGTATGTAGGTACCTAATGTAAATATCTGGACCCGTTTTTTGATAAATTTTGATAACTCAAAAATTGCGCCTGCTATGGTCAAAAAAAGGCAAAAAATCGTGTTTTTTGACAGTTAAGAAGGGCTGGAAGCTACGTATATCAAGTTGGAACCTTGAAAATTTGCGAAAATGTTTTTGAATAGATGCTTTAAGGTCATTTACAATCATTTGGAGGTGGGCCAATAACTTGGCCCAGTTTTGGCCCCAAACGCGTTGGTCATCTCTCCGGTAGCACTATTCGATCGATTTCAGTAAAAATTGGTAGGGAGGTGTACTTTAACCTAGTTTGATGTTTTACCGAACGAAATTTATCCAACATAATAATTATGGCCAATATTGGCATTATCGTAGGAAAATTTTCCAAAAATGGAAATCACGTTTTTGATTGGTTCAGACGGATTTGCAACAACCCTATTCGACAGATTTCCTTGAAAATTGGTGAAAATGGTCTCAGATAGATGCTTCAAGGTCATTTTCAATAGATTTTCAATTACTTGAAAATTAAGGCCGTGACATGGAAAATAGAAAACACGTACTTTGCGCGTCAAACGACGCTTCACCATTTGACGGATATGTTTGAAATCCGGTGAGTAGGTGCCTAAAATTATTGTCCAGTGTATGGCAAAATTTTTTTTAGAAAAAGTTAAAATTTTGGCCCAAAAAAAATAAATTTCGTAAAAAAAAATTAAAATTTTCGATACCGCTGGCGTAAAAATTGCGAGAAAGTCAAGTGCGACCATTGTCGGACCCTTTATTTTTGTTTCTCGTGATTGCCTGTGGAGTAAAGTTTGCATTTCCTGTTTTATTTTGGTTTTTCTAAAAATTATCTCTGATATAATCTGACTTTGATTGACTATTCGATTATTGCCTGGTTTCCTTCGTTATACATGGCTCTTGTGACGATAGGCCTGCCTCCCGCAGATACCTTTTATAGTTACAGTCCTGGCCATGTAACATGTAAGATAGCACTTTGGCCCCCGCCCCTCGCTCAAGACTCAGTATCGCCTATGTATTGTAGTATCTGTTGCTGAAAAAATCTTGAATTCTCTTTTTGAACCTTATTGTTGAGGATATTGGTAAGTTGGGTGGGTCATCTTTCTGATTTGAGATAATGATGAGTCATGGGCCCCTGGGATGAGCTCATTGTTGACCTGCCCATATGACGTGGTTCAGTGGCACTTGGCACTCTCGTTGTAACGAGGACAACGAGGTCCCCATAACAACAAACAAAGTATAGGATAGGCAGTAGGCGCTGGCACTTATAGGTGTGAATGTCAACATCGACATGACTCATGTTTCATCTAATGACTCTAATGACGCCTCACATTCTTCCTGACGACATCTGACTCTGATTGAGTGATAAGTGATAAGATGCCGACTGTTCAGGGCAACATAAGCATTCGGTGAAGGTTTTGAAAGGTCCTTTTCTCGCTCGTTGGTGAGTTGGTGATTGAGAATTCCCTTCAAGCTGAAATATTTATTTGCTGTTGATGTTTTTCCCGGCCATTTTTTGCTGAAACGTCCGAAATTACCTATGTTGTGACTTGTGATTTTACGATCGAATAATTTTGGATAATAACAAAAATCACTCGATCGTAAAATCACAGCACAGCCAGTTAGGAAGACGTATTATATGATAGAGACACTTTCAAATAATTTAAATACAAGAAGTTGTAGCGAGATATTTTTTCCATAATTTTTTCATGAAAGGTCATGGCCATAAACTCGGTTTTCCGCATAATTTCAATCACGAGGCTAATTTATTATAAATGATGTTTGACTGACATCGAGGGGGTCACCGAACTAGTGGAAATGTTAATACGAACCAGAAGACGTAAAAGTAAAGGATGTCAGACTGAGTTTAAGCTGTGCGTCGGCTTGATGACCGCTTGTCTAGTTATTTCTTTTCGTCAGTCAGCATGAGACTGGTGACATCTGAAATTGATGGATCGATAGGATCGATAGTACAGTAAGCTGACCCGTGGCCGTATGCTTCCACTTACGGATGTCGGTATTGCGTCCGCAACTCAAGGTTTATTTTTGACGCTGGCGTCTGAAAGTTTCAACAGGTTGCGTGGTTTTGACTCCACCTTGGCTGTATGGTTTTGGCTCCACCTTAAAACTGTGCTGGAGCTGGTATTTAGTAGTGCTTCCAGCTGAGCAAAAATAGATAATGACTTAAATGGACTAGTTGCTATGCCTGACTGCCTGGCAGGATCCTGCAGCTGTCCTATAGTGGTCACTGATTCTGATTACTTAATGAATCATATGATTTAACAATCTGCAGCGTTCAGTGGTTCAATTAGTTTGCGATCGTTTGTCATGGCGGCTTATGCAACACCTGTCACTCCCAGGCTTGACCTTGGCGCAAGGTCACGCGTACCTTCTTGTGTCGGAGACAAGTTGCCTTTGTGATTTCTATCTATTGTGGGTAGGTATAGCTTCGGTGAGAGACATTTAAAAAAATACGGCACAGTACTGCCTACTGTTGGGTTTACAACGTTAGGACTTCCGAAAAATTTCAAGCACCTTGAATCCTGATCACATTTTCCAATCCTAAAAATTATAGCGACTGCGTAGGTATACTCTTGCCATTTTGCACGAAAACATTGGTTCCTCGCAATAATAATTGTAATGTGGCCAGCGATAAAGTAAAAACTTCTATTTTTTGTTCCAGGTGAGTGCGCGCCCTATCCACGTCAATCAGCTCAGTGATCTTAGTAAGTTTTTCTCCTTTTATTCGTCCCTAGCGCAACGCAAGTATAGTTTCTGGTGCATGGTTACAATTTCAAAACATAGGTCATATAGTCCCACTCGGGGGTTTTTCAGGGTTGATCTGGTGATCCTGTTGTACTCTCTGTTAGTGCTATAATTAGCTTATCCAATTTAACTAACCTGAATAAGAATAGGAAAAGGACTAGTCAGTTGAATAGTGGCATGGGCACAGCGCCAGTGTGACTCACGATAGCAGTCAGCAGCGGCCGCGGTGAGTGGTGGCGTGGTGGACATCTTCTGACATCTCCTCGTGCCCTTTCGCCCAGGGTCCCCTATACGCAGTCCACACGTGGCATTGCTTTGACTCAGCTGTGTTAAACTTAGACTGCAACGTGTCATCCAAGATTTTTGTACAGTTTTTAGCCGCGACATTGTTTGGCATAGGGTCTTTCATAAATACCGAAGGACTGAGTCCTGTTTTAAAAATAGCGTGCCCAAAATTACTTCCATGAACTAAATTTAATGCCTCGACCTTATTTTTGCGATTTATATTGTGGCCATGCCAAAATGTGCGTAAAACAATGCACTTTGTGTCAACTAGCCAAAGAAATAGATGCACATTTGTTCTGTTTTCACCTGAGTAGTGCCAAATGACATTCCTGTGGTACGAAAATAGAGTCGTGAGTGTGCGGATGCTATTTGTGATAGGGATGGCATGCGGTCCTCAGTTTCTGACGCATTCTGCGCCCATTCGGGCGTTCGTGCCCTCGACGCGTCGCAGCCCTCAGTGCCTCAGTCCTCACCTGCTCCTGGGAATGCTGCCCGGACGTAGTCCAAGGCTATCAGTTCGCTACCAACTTCCTTTATCTTCAGTTACCCAATACCAGGTCTTTTGTGAACGGTATTTAGGATCCTGGAAGAAGTCCACAACGTTTTTGCTGGTGTTGGCAGTGAATTCCCACTGAACTGGAGAACCTTATACGCAGTTATTATCACTTTTTTTTCCTTGTCCAGTTTCACTTATAGTAGGGAATCATCAGTCTTTTATATTAGATCCTTGTCTTTATGATATTTCGAGAGAACTCTATCTGGAAATTATGTGCCTATCTATGACGTCTCTATATAAAAGTGTATGTGATGTTAAGCACAGATCTTCCCGGAACTGTCAGTAAATTACAGTAAATTCCACAGATTTATTAACAGAGCCTTTAGCAACACTATCTTATTTTTCACAAATTGTTTAGGCGATGAGGGAGGCATTGCCAGGGCCAACGCGCCAAGACACATTAATGCACCTCTTGACAGATTTAGAACCGCGTACACAGGAAGTGTAAACCATCCTATACCGCTTGCCTCTTGCAAAAACGAGGCAAGTTTTTTCCAGACGATGTTCTGTTAGACTATAGGTACATATTTCCCTCTAACCTCAAGGGGTGTTGGGGTTTCCTTAAGGTTTTATGTGGGACTCCTTACTTCCTGTTTAATGTGATATAGGTGAAAAGGTGAGTTCCTGACTTACTTTCATTGTCATCGTAGTCATATTATTTTTTTAAACGCAAAAAATGAGCCATTACTGACTACATCCGCCTTGAGAAGTCTCGTGTGAGCGCGGCCAAGAGAAACACGCGGTGGCCGTGGCTTTGTAATCGGCCCTTCAGCTCTGCTATTTCCGAACCATTAGCCCGGTAGCACTTGAGTGCTATCAATGTTGTTTTTGGCTTCTGGGTGAAATAACTCTTCGCCATCCGTTTTCAACCTTCGCATTCCGGTGCAGTTCCGACATGTCGACCTTCTGGCCTCTTCAAATCAACGGGATCGGCATTAGAGAGATGCATTCGTCACGCAATAACTGCATGCGACTCCTCTGCAATCACCATGTATAGAAAAGCAACGGTTGCGTGTATAGGAATCTTCTTGTTTGTTTCTTGTTGTTGGTCTGTTGCAGATGTTCCCTGCTTTTTCACTATCAGAATGTAAAGGTTGTTGCTTAAGATATTTAAGTTTTCTTCTCCATATTGTCCTCCATGTATGTATCGGTTTTCTCATGTAGCGGTGGTCTATAAGCAAGTTTCTTGCTTTCTGGAAGGTATGTACTGATACCTCGTAAGGGGATGAATATCGTCAACCGATAAAAGTGGTTGTTCAACGTAAGTGTTGGCCGCAATCATCACTGAAGGCATCCTCTGTATGTACAGACAATGTTCCGTGCGTATTCTTGTCAGTCCTGAAAGCTTCAACTGGCTGGACGGAGTCAAATTTCCGTAAACACGTGGCAGCTCAACCGGAACAAGAGATGGCTCGACCCGAACCTCACGGCGCCTACGCATTTCCTCTCATTTATGGCATTGCGTAATTTTTATGAACGCAAAAGTCACGATTTTCATTGCGCTTGCGCAAAGGTGAACAACCATTACATTGTCAACGGAGTTACTACCTACAAGTTACGTACGATATGGAACTCTCAAATGTAGCCTCTTATCGCAGGTCCTATATGAGATTGTACCTAACGATACGTGCAACCTGGGGAAAGCTTGTGCCTTATTGCAACTTGCAACTGTAGTCTGTCTCTTTGTACGAGTTCAGCTGGTGGTAAGGAGAATCCTGTAGATTTCAAAAAATATCTTCGTGAGATATTCCATATTGACTTGACTTTGGGAGGAATCTCACCCTCGCAGAAGCTACAATTCATGTATACCTATATTATAATGAACAAAATTTGGTGTAAAAATCGCCTGCTTATAGCACTGACTGTTGATTCCTTGACTAATAGAAATCAACAAATAAAAATCCTTCTATAAGGAAGGGAAGTAGCGGAAAGCAGTGACATTCGCGGACACCGTTGTTTAGTAGTGAAACGACATTGACTCGGTAGGAATGTGGCCTGTGCGGCACAATAGCCGTCCTGTGTGCGGGTGAAGTGGATGTGAGACAGCCACATAGCGGTCTAGTAGGGAAGTAGGGCCCCTACCCATCGGTGACATCCCGTAATTCGTGAACGTCAACTCAAAACTAGCCCAGGCTGTTCTGTCACATACACACAGATGCGTATGAAAACGGAAGCTGGTGTAAATAATTACCTTCCATTGATTTTGCGAATATTATTGTTAAGTGCATGGTCCGGACCGACTTCGTTTTTATGTCATGTCATGTCAGAGTCTACTACTCCAGCCGTTGTCCAAGAATTGATTTTTAAGAGGTTTCGCCCTTTTCTGATGAAGGTTATAGGTGGGCCTTAGTGGGATGGAGAATAATAATTCTTTCGAATTTTAGAAGGTACGATGCCGAATAACAGCCTCAAAGTTCTATACCCAGACCACTTACTAAAGTGATGACTGTATTGTTACATATCGTGTGATAAACTGATAAGTCACTGCTACTTTGCGCCCATAGCAGGGGCGCACGGCCGCCGTGATGAGGACTGCACTTAGCTGGGATTGCACGTGCCCTCGATGGTAGATAACGAAGCCGGTGACACGTGGAGGTGCTGTGCTCTAAGCTCTCTAAGGGAAACCGAAGGTTGCAGGACAACCATGCTGGTGGAGGAATCTTGAAAGCCAGACTTTCAGCCGAGTCGTCGAAAACCGAGCTTTCAGTGTCGTGAGGCATCTGAAAGCAGACATGGGAGTCTTACCTGACTTTTTTCCCCGAAGAAAATTTCCAGGAGGGATGGAATACAATGATTAGGTACCTACCTGAATTAATTTCGTGGTCCCTGAAATTCTGGTTAATAATTATTGTTCATTATTCGGACACACCTACTTCGTTATGTTGATGGAATATCATCATGTGAATGTGCGTACTCCAGTTTCTAGTAGTGTTTCTTCGGGTCCATGTCCATCCGCGCTCGCTCCCACTCCTTGGAATTGATATACAGAATCCAAGGGCGCCTGCAATGCTACACCGTATGCGCGCCTGGAAACGGCCGTCTGCGGTTGCAATCTGGCAAGTTGACCAATGTGTGAACCATGTTTACACAAGCTCACGGACCTGGATTAGCAAGATAATTGTATGGTAACTATTGTAGCTGCCACGGACTAACCTTCAGGTTAAAAAACGGCAGTGCATGCATGTAGAAGACCTGAGTTCTTTCTTGGCGTTCGAGAGCTTAAAAGCTCAGAAGCCATGCCCGAGCAAACCTTGAGTGACGTGCCAATTTTATTGGTTCTTCGGCCTTTGCTCCCACAACACTGAAACCGCTTTGGGTGGTTATAAATCTTGCTGGAGCGAACAGTTTAACAACTTGGTGTACAAATGATTTGACTGATTGTTTTCGAATGAATGTTCAATACCTACAACGAAGATAAACTTGTACACAATCGCTACACGCCAGTATTTTGGCACTCTGTTTATAGCTTCAGCGTACCTCTATTTCAGTTCATTGTACTGGGTGATATTCTACTTGCTGAGCCACTTCCCATGAAGGGATGAGATTAAGAAAATATTCTCTATCTCCAGTAATGGATATAAACTTAATACCGAGGGGTTAAACACTCCAGGAATCTCGTTGGGAATCATTGGAAATCTTTACGAAATCTCAGGGAATCTTGGAATTTTTTGGAGTGGTTACCCCTTTGGGGCTCATCTTTCTATGAATATCGTTGGTAACCTAAGGAAATCTTTATGGAATCTCAGGGAATCTCTGTAGTGGTTATCCCCTCACTTAATACTAATCCACATCGCCTGTCTTCTGCATGTGGTTCAGCACACTGCGAGTCGCCTCTTTTAATCTCCCTATCGTGGATCTCTGTGGATCATCTTATTACACGGCCCTTCAAGACCATTCCCTTATAGTTGCCCATTTACATAGCCTGAACTCCTCAAGTTGTATGGCGACTTCGCTCACGGCGCCACTGTACTACAAGTCTGCAAGACAAGCTCTCTTTGCTGAATGCTGGAATGTGCCCTCATGAGTCATGATGACCCCTAGGCGGCCTCTACCTTCACTTTTCTATTGTTGCTATGATTCCTCTCGAGTGTATTATGAACCAGTTATTGCGGTTTGCAGTGCATGAGTTACTCTTACGAAATGGAACTGCCTTGGGCGAAATTTTGTCCGTTTATTCAAGATTACAGCGAAGCCAAACGGTACTGAGTGTTTATTTTAAAAAAAGTGCTTCCTTCAATTTTTTTTTTGAATAATTTAGAGTCTTGTTTCGATATTTTTCTTACTCTGTGATAAGCATTTCCATTAGCTTATCTTCAGATGAATAATATATAGAACTGACTCATTATACCTAGGTCTGCCCTTGATAAACATGAAATATCTGCCTTTCACTTTATTCCTTTTTCATCGAGCAAGTAAACTGTCAAAGATACGTAAACAATCAACGGAAGCAGCAGAGATAAAGATAAATAATAAATAGGACACCTACACGCAGCATTGTTCAAACAAAGGCAACTGAGTCACCTTTCGCATACCGGATCTTTGGGAAATGCGCACAGCGCTGGAAACTTGATAGCGTGCTTATAAAATTGCGAAAGCTATGATCGGCGCCACGGTAACGAGAGTCGCATCAAGGTCTGCAGGTGCAACTAACACCATCCTACGCTTTATTTTCTGTGATGTGAAATTACAGTATTTCTGTAAGAGGCGGGGATCGAACTGTAGGAGATTGCGTCAAAATCTTAATGGAACATGGCTATGTGCAAAATGTGTAACGTCGTAATTAAGAGGACGCTATACCTGACGGTGCATTTTTTGCCGCCCATAAGATTAACATTGCGAGCGGCGATTCATTTTCAAGGTTTACCCTTGGTTGGAAAGACACAAAATTTTGCCTGTACCTAGCCCTAACAAGGTTCTAGGGAGTGTTCGAAGCAGATTTCCCAATTTCTCACTGGTTTCTTTTATTGCAACTGTTTTGCAAATGCTAGCATCGCATACCTCAAGAAAAGTGCTGTATCTCGAAAACCAGTAAAAAAATGGGAAATCTGCTTCAAACACTCCCTAGAACATTTGTTAGGGCTAGGTATACAGGCAAAATTTTGTGTCTTTCCAACCAAGGGTAAACCTTGAAAATGAATCGCCGCTCGCAATGTTAATCTTATGGGCGGCAAAAAATGCACCGTCAGGTATAGCGGACCCATAAACTAGCTGCCGTTCCATGTCTCACTTGTCTGCCTGGCTGCCGTTGATGCTGTTTGTTTACGCAAATTAGTGGAAATTCTCAGAAACAGGTTGTAGAAACTGTGTTGCTGATTGTCTTGATGCTCGTTTTAGTATTCAAATTTGAAGTGCTCTCAGTGCTCTCTGAAAAATTTACCTACCTACTAGTTTTGTTTAATAAAACCAACATTTATTATTATTCATTAGGCAGAGGATGATCTCCGACCGGCATGCAGTGATTGACAGCATAAAATCTTTTAATGAAATTTATGACCGCTTGTGACGGGCCTCAACAACGCAGTAAATGAGAACCGAAATTTGTGTGAATGCTCTCAACTTAATCTTACGAGTGGTACGAGTATATAAGAAGTGAACAAACAGGTACGGGGACATTTAGAAACCTCATTTGATCTTCCAGTTGATGTTGGTGGTGGTGGTATTAATGCGCCCAGCGCCCACACTGAGTAGCGAATATGGCCTAACCTAAGCTAACGCGAAATAGTTTGTTTCGAGCCAAATGCGGTTTGTTTCTATGAAGTTTGCGTGCAGTCGACTTTCATATCCGGGGTGATTTCGATATTCTTCACTAATGAATTTCATACAACGGACCAGCTTGCACCCACCCACTTCCATACTTGCTCTTTATAACAGCTACCCAGATGAATGTTTTTCGTAAACCTGAAAGAAAACTTGAACTGCACCGTGTATAAGGCGGGTATCCTCTTATTTGACCTACAAATTAACCTTACCTTCTTTTACCGGATTCAATTTTCTTTTGAGACAAGCCTTCTATTTCGCTTCTATGTAATAATGGCACTTTTAACCTCGTTCGTGTAACTCTAATAATGACGGTATGGAGCGTATAACAATAACCTGACCCCGACGCGAGGTGTGGTTCCTCCCATATGGCCCCTGGTAATGCCGAAGGAGCTCTTTAGTGCCTGTGGAGGTATATAATATTGAATGTAGGTTGCCACTTGCTGGTCGGTTTATCTATAATTAGCAACCTACATGGCGTCTGCTTCATCTTCCTATGCCTCTGACGTCTGGGTCGATTAGTAAATTATCTTCCTTAGTCCCGTTCCTGAGGACACTCAGCTTTTTCGCTTCCTTTATGGGACTTCATTGTGAGTTGTTCTGTTTGAACTCTTTAATTTGCGAGAAATGAATATCTTTTCTGGTGGCGCACCCGTTCTTGGCAGCAGTTACTGGGGTCAGCTAAACTGTCGTTCTCGGACTAACGGTTAAAAACAATGGCCAAGCCCTAAGAAAAATACTTTCTCGCGTATGGACGAAAGTTACACTCCAGGAACTAGTACCCACGTAACAATGACCAATTTTGTGTTGTTGAGATGAACCTGGTGATAGCATCAAAATAGGTCATTCTTTCTCCCATGTTTATTGGTGTGCTTGTCAAGATCAACACACACAATACAAATAGCCGCATAGTTTCGGATGGGCCTACACCCAAACAAGACTTACCTGATCTCGGTTTTACATCGCTGCGTGGTATTGGTCTGGGTTAGGTTTAGAAAATTGAATCGAAATCTACAGTGACTGCAGGAGTTTTTGGCGTGTCACTGTGTGTGAAAAATTGCGAATCTAACAATTCTAATAATTATTTTTCTAATTAAGGGAACGGAGAAAGTTTCGATGCTATCGGAGTTGGTTCCATTGGATGATATGGTGGGAATATTTTGTAGCCGAGGCCCTCCAGTTTGTTTGAAGTTTGGTGTTGTGTGATATTATTTTGTTTTGGTGAGTCGCACCTCTGCTTGGTTGGGCACAAGGTCACCTCGTTCGTAACCACAGAGGATAACGGTTGAAGCAGAGCCAGCTCAGGTTTCCCTCATGTCAATGGAGAACCAGGGAGTGTCCGAGGAAACATTGCGTTGACCAGAAGGAGATAGATATAGAACCTTTATTGCGGTCCCTCCAGGCAGGACGCAATTTACCCTAATGTCTCAATTTTTGTGTTACATGTGGGCTGTCCAGTAGGTGCCTAACGATTTGTAGGTAAAACAGGAAAAAAGCTCGAATTCAATTTTAATTAGGTACTTAGAGTGCGTCCCACCATACTCGGTTAACGTTAAACTCCAGTTAATTGTCAATTATTACACGGTAAAAACCGAATTTAACTGGAGATTAACCGTTAACCGAGTATGGTGGGACGCACCCTTAATTAATTAATTTAACTAAGTAATAATTATCTATGGCCAAATTTTGGGTATAGCAATGCTTTTTCGCTTTATTGAATCTCCAATGTAACGTAAACGTCTGCGTCTGTATACTGTTCCAATAAAAATCAATTTATCATTTATTGGGATGTGACTCCCTATCTTGTTGTTGTGACCAAATGAATTGACCTGAGAGAAAAGCGGACAGGCATTCATGATTCATGAAGCGGAGCCGTTACATTACGACTGCATAAGGGAAAGTTAAACTTTTTCTATTTCTATTTAACATGGTGGGGAAGGGATGGCGTCGCGTGATTGAAATACTGTCGTGCAGGTTAATGGTTAATGCGATTTAATCAAGGCAATAACTCTGTTTCAACGAGAAACCTGTTGGTGGAAAATATCGTTGTGTGGGTTTGCTCCGATGTGTTTCCTCAGGACAAAGATACTGTTAGGGTAACCGTGCAAGATACTGTTAGGGTAACCGTGCAAGATACTGTTAGGGTAACCGTGCAAGATACTGTTAGGGTAACCGTGCAAGATACTGTTAGGGTAACCGTGCAAGATATGCGTGTCCTTCCTATATAAAATCGAAAACTGAAGATAAAGCTAGAGCTACATCTACATGTATGACACTTCTGTGGCTTTGCCTTTGCACGCACCCAAACATGGGGTACAACACTACCGCTCAAACATTCCCAAGTGGGGCATTCCTTGAGAAAATGAGCAAAATACGAGACTTCGTATAAGGGAAAGAAAAAACTAATTTATTGGATACACTCCTCTTAAAAACCTGAGTTGGTAACAGTCTTTATTTGTGTCTAAACCTCGGAGGATGCTCACCGGTCCACTAGTTCCTGGAGCACATGCAGTTGCCAGCCAAGGCGAAAATTGCAATGTCTGTCCCAGATGAGTAAAATAATAATTCGTAATGAACTTGTTTCTACAACTTCATACGAAAAAGTGAGGTGTCTTATCAGTATGAGCAGTTGACAACAAGGAAAAATCATGACAACTTTCTCTTACCTGTGATAGTACCTCTCTAAAGGTACGGGTAGTTAACGCAATGGCCCACTGAACTGGTCGCTTGGCTTCTGTGAGATGGGTATGACCTTCATGTTGCAGATTCTGTCAATGATGGTTGTTCCCTGGTTATAGCTGTCTACGGCTTCATTTCAATTTCTTTTTTATGCGTCGCTGCATTAACAGCGTCAGGAAGTCACAATCTTGAACGTCGCACTCTCTCTGCTATCAGAAGGACTCCGTACCTGTATTTTATAGCAACTTTTAAAAACTTTATAGCCCAGAATTTCACGTACCTGTCTGTATGTAGATAGACTTTTTTTATCACAGTACACGATGTGTTCTATAGTGCTTGTGACCAGTCTAGTCAGATTTTTCTTCTCCAGAATGTGAATAGGCCCTTACCGTCCCGACCCTGGGACAGCCTCAACCGAATCACAATGCCTTCTCCTTCTCGCTAAATTCGGGATTTTTGAAAAAGGTAAATTCATTTCGGTTTTAGTTTCAGCTTATACTCGTAAACTACACTATTTCCGGTTTTTCAGTATCTTGTGACTGGCTGGAGCCTTGAACTCTGGAAGACTGGAAGCACAATTGCTCCTCGTTACCAGTGATTGATTGGAGAATGGTGCGAATTATGGCGGGCCCTGAGACAGCTCAAGAGAACAGCCCTCTATACGATTTTTATTTATCAGATTTATAGGGTCAGATTCACGCAACAGATCAGTTGCATCACTTTGGTACACGGTTTATTTGCTTAGTCTCGCTTGAAAGGTTGCTGAAGAAGCTGCTTGTAGTTGAATGTTGTCTTCATTTGCAAGAGGTCGATCAAGAGACGGGGGAGACATACGTGTATAGTAAGCTTAACTTAGTCAGCTGATTTTTTGTGGAATGCCAAACAAGTCAAACAACAGCCACTTTTACAGGAAATGTTACTTCCTTTTACCTTACTCGGATGTCTCCACACTGCCCGCAACGTTTCGAAAAAATTACTAAATAAAATGGGCAGCATAAGTGCGTTGCCATGACCACCAATTTTTTTGGAGGGGCTTGTGTGATCATATATATATATATATATATTTTTTTTTATACGCGCGACGTTCAGAGAACATATGCGCCGATGAGTTGGTTTGTTAGATTTTTTGGCCGAAGCCGAAGATGAAGTGGCCGAAGCCGAATATGAGTGGGCCGAAGCCAATACATCCATGTTGGAAGCGGAAAATTTTTCCGTTCCGCCGGGATTCGAACCCGGACCTCTCAGGACACAAAGCGGACCCCTTGACCACTCGGCCACTGAGAGGCACTGAAATAACATATACTGTTATTCTGTTATGTACGGCTCCTCCGATGATTTAGAGACCCAGAATTAAAGCTAGAACAAGACACAGTTCGCGCCCATTGGTCAGCTTTCGCATTCATAACCTGACGGTGTAATTGTGGATTTGTGGGAGACTGCCTAAACAACAATCCCAGCTCGATTTTCGCCGTTTTACGCCGGATCTAAACGGAGCGCCGCTGAGGAGTAACGGAGGTTACTTGGCCGAATCGGACGAACTCGCTTCTTGACCATTAGTTACTGTTTTTACCGCGTTCAGGATCGTCTTAACGCGGTGGAGGTGAAGGGTCAATGGTTCGGTGATTTCGGTGCTCCCATGCAGGCTCTCAGCAGATTCTGTGTTATACGATACCTATCCTGTACCATGATTATTTCAGCATGCTTTGCATGCCTCTCTGAGTGAGGACCAAACGAGAGGTTCCTCCCAGTGTTAGAGTTTCACCGAGGGGGTAACCACTCCAGAAATTCCTTGAGATTCCATAAAGATTTACAAAGATTCCCAACGATATTTATAGAAAGATGAACCCCGAAGGGATAACCACTCCAAAAAATTCCAAGGTTCCCTGAGATTTCATAAAGATTTCCAATGATTCCCAACGAGATTCCCAACGAGTGGTTAACCCCTCGGGTTTCGCCAACTCTTTATTATTTGGCTTGGTAAGTGCACAAGTTGCAGCAGAATTGTTTTTAAAGTCCATTTCCTCAGGAATGTTTGACAAATTTTTTATTGAAAAAAATCGCTCGGCCGTAAAATCACAATTTAGTTAACCAGTTTCTGATTTAAAAAGATATTGTATTACATTTCAGAGTAAATAACTACCCAACAGATTCCTCAGGCAATGAACGACAAAAACGTCAACAAGCTGCATTGTATTGACAGGCGTAACGCTATGATTTTTTTCCGGGATTGTTTAATACCACCCGTAAATTCTCGTTCTGCTGTTGCACTTTGCAAGACTCGTTACCGAACGTAGAAGTGTTGAGTAGCTGAGACATCGGAGCTGAAGCATCTGACAGAGTGACAGATACACTTTCCCTGGCTAGTCAACGGTCCTCAAGTCCTCAACAGCTGTTTGCTGTTTGTTTCTTTTCCAGCGTGTCACTTCTGATGGCTGCTTCTCATACCAGTTCCCACTTTCTGACTTGTACCCTTTGTTAGTTTTAAGATCGCCTAATTTACAGATTAGCTCGCAGTTAGTAGCAAGGGCAGTCGTATTCGTAACTGGTTTCCAGGATCCCTTTGTAGTGCTAACCCGAAATACTGGTCCTTCTCTTTTGGATTAGCTCTTCCGTCCGACGTGGCATCAGCCACCTTTCGCCGACCCTGTGTAACGTAATGCACCTCTTGGTTATTCGTCACGAGCCGTTCACATAAAACTAAGTGGGGAATGAGCGCTAAGTGAAATGCTACGTCGGAGGGCTCAGTCGTGCATGGCGATTTTACAGTCGGACGTCTCTCGTTGATCGCGACGAATGTGCCCACACAACTCACTGATCCCATTTTATGGTGTGAGGGAGAGACTTGTTTAACATATCGTGGGTGATGTCTTGAGTTCATATGGGTATATAGCTTCCACCAGCAACCAATCCTTCTTGATGTATATCAGCCAATCAACTTATTGGAAGATCCTGTTGAATTACTTACTTACTATAAGTATGGTTCTATGCACAGTGTAATCAGAAGAAAATTAATGTCATCTGCATCTATAACGTATGGAATAAGACGGTAATATCCCCTTCTTCTACCGCGTTTTTCTTCTACCGAAAGACCGAAAGACAGATTGTGTTCAATGTAGTGATGCTGGAAAATGCCTAGTCTTTTTCTCGTGTTCTGGCAAGACTTTGTTTTGGTTACAAGAACAAGAACATGAAATGAATTGCAAGAACAATCTTCTTGCAAGATTTCTCAAGAATTTTATTTCATTATATTTAATATTGGTTAATTCGCCAGTACTATACGGAGAGTAGTGCTACTCGGAGTATTATGTCTCATTATACGGGCTAAAGTCCGATAAAGTATCTTATTATGCACTGTCTGATACGCACTTTCTTGTAGCCGAAGCTGACCCACGGTGTCGACAACTTTCTCCGATAGTAGTCTGCTGGTGTCAAAGGACTTTGGCACCTGTTGTCACCCGGCTGCAATGTAACCTTTGTTGCTATTACACCAGCACCAGTGTCCCGCCCTATTACCTTAAAGGTGGTATTTTATGAACCAACGCGTGGATGATAAATAGTCGTAGGAGGTAGTTTCTTCTCTACTGCTCATCATGTAGTCAGTTCTCCAGCAGATTTGCTTCATGTTCTGGAGGCGTGATGTGGTAAGACAGGGAGTTAAGTAAATGCCGAGGGGGTAACCACTCCAGAGATTCCACTGAGACTCCATAAGGATTTCCAAGGATTCCCAACGATATTCATAGAAAGATGAACCCCAAAGAGGTAACCACTCCAAAAAATTCCAAGATTCCCTGAGATTTCATAAAGATTTCCAATGATTCCCAACGAGTGGTTAACCCCTCGGTAAATGCACTACACTCGTCCCCCTAGTGGGGCAGTGTCAGTGTGAGACTCCCGCCTATAGTGGAGTTGTTGGGCGGTTTAACCTCGAAACCATTTCCTCCCTTGCCACCCGCACCTGGCTGGGATGAGCGGTTACGTGACCATTACTACGGTTGCTACGGCCTGCTTAACTAGAGTAGAAAGATGAAAGCTTGATGCAGAGTCTGATGATCACATGCTGTGAAAGCCTTCCGGCTGTAATGCACTCATATTTATATTAAATGCTTTACTATTCCAACCCGTCGCCCGTCGTGGCATGTACAATATAATAAGGCCTGTAATTTTATTGATAGACTGAGGCTGGATCATGTGATTGATTCATGATTGATATTATTATAAATGTAGGCACTGGAGTGCTGGTTGAAATTGTTACATAATATCCATTTTCCTCTGATGGAGATAGAGTGGTAAGGAGAGAGATTAGCGTTACATATTATTGTGTATATACCTATTCGTGTGACTAAATTTGTGAGGGTGTTTTTCGAGAGGAGTATAGGGAAAAATGTGGCGGTTGAAAATTTGCAGTGAAACTTACAACTGTTCCGAGGGCTAACCACTCCAGAGATTCCACTGAGATTCCATAAAGATTTCCAAAGATTTCAAACGATATTCATAGAAAGATGAACCCCGAAGGGGTAACAACTCAAAAAAATTCCAATATTCCCTGCTGAGATTTCATAAAGATTTCCAATGATTCCCAACGAGCAGTGGTTAACCCCTCGAACTGTTCACATGCCAATAGGGGGAAAATTTTCGTTATTTGTCAGTTTCAATACAATAACAATTAGTTTTTGCTCAAAGTTATGAATTTCTTTGTTTTTAGCTCATAATGTTACATAAGTTGGGTCGTCGTTTATAACGGTCTTCCAGAAGTTACGTGAATGGTCAGTGAGCGGACGGGGAGATAGCCAGATAGTGGATGAAAATAGAAGTGAGTGTTTTTCACCGAGATAGTTGAAATCACCTGTGCGGAACCAAAGTCATGACCTGTTGCCTTAATTATCTTCTGCGGCGGTCTTCTGGCTGATTATTATGTTGCGCAATTTCGACAGTATAAGATCTGCTTTGCTCTGCACTCTATGACTCAAACAGCCTCTCCTTAGCCGAGTAATCAGTGGCTTACCGTGTGCTAGTTCTCCTAATCATAGTTTTGGTGGTGAATTATTGCATAATTTGTATTTTTTTAAATAGATTTTGGAATACATCATAACTCGTAATCAGGCGGTGAAACGAAGCTTGTCGTAAGGCGATTGGAAAGAAAAGCATACATTACCAGTTCCTCCTTTGTATGATATGCATGAGTCTTGGTTGAGTGGTAGTACGAGATTTTATATGTACCTACACGAGCGAACGTTCCGGCTGCCGAATATGGAGGCTTTTTCATTTTATGTTGGTTGATTCTCAGACCTGCTGTAGGTATTTCGTTTTGGAAAAAAAAACATTGGGAATGGGTAAAATCGGGAACTTATACAAAACATCCTTGTGACGTAAGTGAATCTAAAAAGAAAAGTGAATGTAAACTAGCTTATGTCCTACTGTACATAACGATAGCCAACCATAAAATTAGTTGCTGGAAGTTGCCTTGCGACGATGAGCCTACTCAGATGAAATTGCTTTCTCCAGAAATATGGACCTGCTGCATTTAGAGTCAGGATGATAAAAATACAGTGATGATTTCCATCTGCTGTTTATAGGTATTTTCCAAAAATTTGGCCTCCGACTAATTGAGCTGTCAGGAGTTGTAGTAAGTAGAAGATGTAGATACAAGTTTTGTATATGATGAATTGCTTTAATTGGTGATTGGTGGATGGATGTCGATGGCTTCCGGCTTGTTGGCCAGCCACTTTCCTCTCGTGCTACCGTTGCCGTCGGACATCCCGTTGATTGTCCGTTCCGTCCTTGGTTCTGGTTTGTGGTAATCCTGTCATTTCTCCGTCACTTTTTTCTGAAACCCCTGGGTTATAATTTGATTCCATTGTATACGAGTCCATCTTATTGCGGTTTGATCTCTGTGGTGCCTTTTCTTTTTCTTCCTTTTTACAAGGTAATCTTTGGTGTAAGCTTGCTCATCGTAACGACCAAAACAAGGGAAAGCATTGTTCTAGTTTGGATAAACTGCTGGGTAGCTGGTGTAGTGCTGCCAGCTGAGCACAATGGATAGTTCTTGAAAACGGTCTAGTTGCTGGGCTTGTCCCCCCCCCCCCCCCCCAACCCTCAGCTATTATTATTGGATAAACTGGGGAAAGTTGCGAGGACTGTTATAGTTTACCCATATTTTAGTTCTGGGAGTAGGTACTGGAGTACTGAAATTTTTTTAAACTGTGATCTGAAGAAGGAAAATTTCATTACGTTGGAGCAGTTGGCATGCACTGTCAGTCGAAACAGACAGGCGAGGAGACTATAATCTAATGACTGAGTGGTGATTACTGCTGTAGTGGGTAGCCTATCATTTGGAAATAACTGGATTGTAATGGTTGTGACACCTTTTGTGGCTGGGTTGGAAAATAGCCCAAAGCGTGAAAATGACCGAGAGTGCGCGTCGCCTCGCCTGCTGCCTCGCGAGCACGATCCAACCATTGGAGCTGTCCTGAAATTAGCTAAACTCAATTAGTACTATTACTAGTTATACTACAGTATCTCGACGCCGGCGTCGCCGACCCACATTTGCTGGTACTTCCGCGTCAGGGACATGCATCACTGTGCACTGAGCTCACTCAGTGCGAGCTGCGTCTCCTTCAAGCCTCGCTGATCCGAAACGGACGCATGACGGGGCGTCAAATGTAATACATGGCCCATCCTTCGGGGGGTAGCCCAGTGTAGAAAATATGGTTTCCTCTCGAATCCAAGCCTTGTGTACGAATATTTTCAGACACTGTCTGGTCTTCCATACCATTCAGTTTTCAGTCGGTGTACAGATGTTTTTCGGCTCCCTTCCCTTCAACCAAATGTCGGTTCTACAGCTGAAGCAAACGGTGGTGCGGCGTTACTTAGAGCTTGTAATTCAATGTTAGTTCCAATCGCCCCTCAGTTGACCTCTGAAGAATATGATGATAACTACTTCCCCTTTCCCCCTGCCAGGCTAGGGTGTTGGTGTTCGGGAAGGGGGACCTGTGACGCACGGCATGGTTTGAGTTCATCACCTATAAAGTGCAATTCCTTACGCTACTCAAAATCATTATCCTGTTGCATAAATTTTTCATCGACACGCAATAAAGAAGACCGTACCTCTGGTGTAGTTGGCGTAGGTTGAAAGAAAAATCTATACTGCAGTGAGTATGCTTGACAGTATTGAAAATGAACGGTAGGCTTGTCGCTCTTCCTTTATATATCCAGAGCGAATTGACCTCTTTCAGTACATCACACACGAGTGGGTAGCAGCTACTTCCCGACAACCTCCCGCAGGATGGGTGTGGTGGGCAACTGAGGAAAATCGGCTCCGGGTGAGGTTACAGAAGAAATAGAAAAGTATTTCACGCCCTCGTCGAAGGTGTCGCACGAGACTGCCTTGTTACTCAGTCTCGCTTTACCACTAAAGATCATGGCTGCTTGAAAAAATTAAGCTCGCGTGCATTAATCAGTTTCGAAGGTTATACCTGAATACACAATCCCATAGCGTCCGTGCTGCAGTCATGCACCATGCATGCACTACTAGCATTTCCTCTGTTGATGTCGCCTCCAAAGGAATATCACGACGATGCTGCAATGTTGTACTCGACTCCCATTTTTTTATACATACGAGTAGATATGTCTCCATTATCTTCTAATCCAGTTTTTTTTTTTAAATAAAAATTCGAGTGAATCCATGACTTTAAATTTTGCAATTGGTAATTTTCCTCCTGTACCGTTTGACCGTTTTCTGGGAAATGGGTAAGTTTATTTTTGAATCGGTACCCAGGAGACCTATTTCTCTAGAATAGAGTTGGTATTGTAATGGTGCAATGCGTATTCCCTTGGCAGAGGGCACGGTCGCAGACTATTGGTCACAACAAGCGGGAAGCCGACAGCAAAATACCATCGTCATGAACGCACGAGCTGCATGCTAGAGGCACTATTACACTACTTACACGCTGTTTAGACCCGATAAAAATGCTAAAAACGTATGGTGGATGGTATGCTCTTGCGATATATGCCTGAACATGTCGATGCCACACATGGGCTCATCGATGTCCGCGATGGTCATGTACAGACGCATCCGTTCATTGTTTGCTTGAAAGAAAGTTCAGTTTCGTTGTTAGGATTAGTCGTTAGAAAGTAGAAGGAAGTTTTTAGGAAAGTGCTCGACTTTCTATTATAGTTTGGAAGAAGAGTTAACATAATATGTGTGAATGGATGCTTCAGCTACTTCAGCTCGAATTTTCAGTGGTTTGGGTTTTCTACTTGTATGGAAACACTGACATTATAGTGACATTTCTCGCCTCCGTCACATACCTACCGTACCGGAGTTGAATATTTTAATTTTGAAAATATACGGGGAGTTATTTGTGAATGTGACTGTATGGAGTTCCTGCGTGTGTGTTTGTGTGTGAAACGAACTAAGTGATATTACTGGCAATCGCGACGATAGCATTGCTCAAACTTTCCTCCTGTGTGGATACCTACCTTTTCTTATTATGACTAATCAGAATCCGCCATTAGAATACCATGGTGGAAGTAAATTTTCTATGGGAAAATGAGAAACGCGTTAAAGCTCGTTGTATTGAAATGACCAACTTTTCCGTTCCCTCTGTTATTACGCACTAATATTACGAGCTTGGCGTACACAGGTCAGACCACTAACGACTGTGATTCCAGTATTTGACTGATCTGGCATTAAAACAAATTGCGGATTCAGATGGCATGATTGCTACGTAGAGAGCCACGTCGCCGCTCAAGGCAGCCCGGTAGCTCCGGGCGTGCCGCTTGGCCCGTTGAGACGTCGCCTCCGGGGCGTTTGTATGGTGTCCGCAGTAGTCAGTAGGTATATCGAGACAGCATGTTATACTTTTGTGATTGATGCATTCTGGTTGAAAACGCCTTTAAGAGAGCAGCTGGAATTTGCTTGTGGCGCCTTATGTTGGAGGCATTACCTGGCTGCTAGTCCTTGCCATTTACCGGAGCTGCATTTCAGGTATTTTTCATATCAGTGTGGGCAAGAATACGGCGTTATTGATAAACTTCGGTATTGGTGGAACTTTCTTGATAATTGGGATAGGCGCCTTGTGCCAGTGGTGCCCCGTGCGCAGGCGGCTGGATGTATGAAGGTGTATGAAGAGAGAATAAAACGTTGAAATTGAAAATCACCCTCAAAGTATCAGTGGTCATTTTCCACTTAACGCTGAATTAAATGAATTTACGAATTACCATCCTATTTGTTACCGCACATGAGATCCTCATCTGGGTGAACCCACATCTAGAGATAGATTCTCAGGATCGTGGGAACTGCACCATTAAAAAAAAACGAAGCACCTTGCATCACGCCGCTTCCTTGCTTGGTACTGGGCGTAATGTGTGTCGCATACAGATCCTGTGAGACATGGCTACCGCTCTTCGGGGTTACGACTGTGCAGGGGCGTAGCGAAGGCTTTTTGCAGGGGGGGGAGAGACCCCGATTTTGCCAAGTCACTATTTTGCTTTTTTCATGTGATTTTTCTAATTTCTTTACTGTTACGGCTGGGTTCGAATACCTACTGTTAGCGCCTGATTAAGCTTCTAAGAGGCCCCTAGCTGTGCTCTGTTTCTAGGCCCTATTATTTTTTTCTAATTTAGTATAGACCATTTCTAGGGCCTCTATGATCTAGTTGGGCAGTTGCAGTGTAGGTAAAGATCGGGGTGAGGGCAGCAAATATTGTCGTATCAACTTGTCAACACGAATTGCTCATATGGAGAAAAAATAAAATTAGTACAAGAAAAGAAAATAGGACCTTACGGCCGAGCGAGCGAAGCGAGCTCGAGGAAAATTTAAGATAAGATAAAAACTTCATCCTTAATTATTGAGAGGGGCAAAGCGAAGCAGGATGCGGGGGAAAACATAGACAGCAAGTCAGGATTCGAGCGAGCGAAGCGAGCGAGAAGAAAATTTAACTTATCTCCATAAAATCTCCGTATTGCACGGAAAGAACTTTCAATTTCACTATTATTTATTTAGGTATTTATTATTATGTATTATGATCCATCACTGCCTACCGTACATCACTGGCATTCCAACTAAAAGTAGGAAAATAACAGAGCTCGAAGTTTAGCGTTTACTTTTTTCCTACTGAGGAGCTGAGCTAAGAAGAATTAAGGTACTTATACACTTTTCCCACTGAGTAGTTGAGATAAAAACCCCAATTTCAAACTTGGTAAAAGGCGACTTGGCTTTTCAGATCAAGTTTGTATGGGATTGAGCGACTTGGCAGCTACACTTTTCGCTGAAGAGCTGGTAAAGATCCCTCATTCAAAGTTGGTAAAAAGCGCTTTGCCAACTTAGGAGTTGGCTGAAAACTGAATTGGGTAGGACTTGGATCGAACCTGGCACTACAGTTGGTTTTATGGCTTTGCCAACTTAGGAGTTGGCCGAAAATTGAATTGGGTAGGACGTAGGACTTGGATAGAACCTGGCACTAGTTGATTTTATGGCTTTGCCAACATAGGAGTTGGCAGAAAATTGAAGTTGACCGTAAGTTAGGACTTACAGCCATCATTACGGCTTTAGCCAATTTGCCAACTTGGTAGAAAACATTTGTCCATCTTCGATTTACCAACTTTCGAGAATTCATCATTTCAGGGGGGGGAGCCTCCCCCCCCCTGCCCCCCCCTTCGCTACGCCCCTGCGACTGTGTTATGTGTTATGTGCGATTCTTCAACTTCTGAAGACTCACGTACATTCCTTGTCCCTTGCTTGCCCTGATTCCGCGATTCTATGCCCGATAACAGCTCGTTATGGGAGTATATGGATGGGACTTGAGAAGAATCGCAAGGTGCTGGCGCTCCCTTTATTACGCACTGACTCCCAGTGGTTCTACGCTATAGCGATCTCTGCATGAGCGGTAGGTCGCGCATCATGTTAAGTTATTGCCAGCTTGTAATGGCGTTACTTTGCGCATCATGTTAAGTTATTGCCAGCTTGTAATGGCGTTACTTTGCGCATCATGTTAAGTTATTGCCAGCTTGTAATGGCGTTACTTTGCGCATGATGTTAAGTTATTGCCAGCTTGTAATGTCGTTACTTTGCGCATCATGTTAAGTTATTGCCAGCTTGTAATGGCGTTACTTTGCGCATCATGTTAAGTTATTGCCAGCTTGTAATGGCGTTACTTTGCGCATCATGTTAAGTTATTGCCAGCTTGTAATGGCGTTACTTTGCGCATCATGTTAAGTTATTGCCAGCTTGTAATGGCGTTACTTTGCGCATGATGTTAAGTCATTGCCAGCTTGTAATGGCGTTACTTTGCCTCCGGCTAGGTACGAAGCAAGCGCAGTCTAAAATATAGGTGTGACTGCTAACTTTTGTACGGCCATTCTGTTTCTAATTATATTCGTAAGCTCCTAATGATGTACTTTTCTGTTCGCGGAACCAAACTAAGTGAGAAAGGGATTAGCTCAACACATTTGTATCCAGAGCAACAAATGGGCGTGTGCCAATCTTTCAGGACCATCTATTTAACTGTATACCCTAGCTCTGTCCAGCCTTGTGCCTTATTAGAGTAAATAAATGCTTTAAACCCCTTGCAACACCATGTCATTTGTGTACGATGTTGTATAGGGCAGAATCCCCTGTGGTGCCAAGCCAGCACGTCAAGTAAAAATTTAAAAAAATATATAAAAATAATGAATTTGTAATTCATTTTAAAAGTGCTTTTCTCATTTTTCAGTCGTTTGTAGTGAGTGCGAACGTGTAATCGTTTCCGGCTGGTTTCTGTTTTCGTTATTGTCGCTTTACTCGCTTTTGTGCTAAAGTCTTCTTTTGTCCTTAATGAAAGGAGCACTTCCATAAAGGTTATGTGACCCATACCTAAGCCTCCTCCTAGACGTCTGGACTAAATACGGCGATGACTCGCTCCAGTCTGGCTGCAGTCTGGAGATCCTTCTCCTTATTGATCAGGCCGTGTACAGTGACTCCCTCCAAGTTATTCTTTGTCAGTCTGTGGCTGCTGTTTCACCTCACTGCCGTACCCTGTTCTTGCTGTTCTCAATCGATCTGTGTGTCTACCCTCAGAGGAAAGAGTTATTCCTGAGCGTACTTAGTGGTAGTGAAACTTGTGTCACGTGGCACATTTCCTTGAGCTTAGCTTAGCTCAGCTGGCTGTAATATTCATTTGTAGTTCAGATTTCTTACCGAATGCATTTCTTGTTGCAGGTATGGGCAGTTCATAGAACAAATAGTTCTTGTATATCTTCCTCCACTAATATTCGGAAAGGACTTCGTTTTGTGGGTAAGTTATCGCAAGTGGATGGAAGACTGTAACAACTGTTTTAATTTTTCGTTTGATGTATTTCAATGAAATTAATAAAAGAAAAAAAGCAAGCGACCCTCCGAATTTAAGGTACTCGTATAATCCTTTGATGGAACTGGTGTATTGCTACCTCGGGCCAGTCTTTGATAGTCGGACCAATTAAACACTGGGTGTTGCATTAATCGTTGCAGCGTTAGGATAACGGCTATTGACCAATCGCAGGGCGTACGCTAATTACAGAAAAATAAATGTATTTTTTGCTCTAATTAATTTACATGGGTGTTTAACTCTGTTGTCAATGAATGATGGGGACCACGTTGATTATTTCTATATAGCTCATTGGTTTCCATGTGACTAGTCCAGTGTTTGACAATAAGCAGTAAATTTTACGGTTCTCTCCCCCAATTTTTCTTTGTTTCACATTGTGGTTTACCCCTGTACTTTCATGATTATGCAAATTTTTGTCTGCTGTTCCTGCCGTGCATGGATCTAGTGATATTCTGTTATTGTTCCTTCAATTTCAATTCATTATCAGTGAGGAAGGCGGCGGGGGGCAGGGGGTAGGTATATATTCTCTCACTGTTCTCCGAGGTATTTTACATTCTTGTTTAGTTATCGCAAGGTTCTAATCTCGTCCTTTGGAGAGAACGTCGGGGTGGTGATGGATGGGTCAGTCACGGATAGTGTGCGGTGTCAGTGAGCTGAGTGATGGGACGCCCGTCACCCGTGTTATACCTACCACAGCCCCATTACAATCAAACGTCAGTCAAAACTTATACACATGGACGCACTCTGGATCAACCCAGCAGTGTGGGGTCATGTACCTTTACTAATGCCGAACCGTTTTTAAACTGAACTGAAATATTGGGATTTCCTCAGATATGGGGACTTCTAGTCTAGTTTTCACTCCTTTAGTTCTCCGTGTTTATGGCTGCTTAACAGTGGACCCTGAAGAACTCTTGAAAAATTCTATTGTTCCAGTGGTATAGTGAAATGGACCATTGTAGAAGAGGTAGAATTGTCGGAACAGTCCAGGTAGGATTTTGAGTGTAGATAATGGTTTTATTTGGAGTGGTTCGTATGGAGCGCTTCGCCTGTTCCAGTGATAGCCTTGTCCACCATAAGAGTCTAAGAAGGGCTCTCTAGAGCAGTAGCGAAAAAAGTTTAGACTGCCCAGAAATGTCACAGAAAGGGGTTTGTCGAGAAACTACAATTGACGGGACCTTGAAGAGCAGGGTTCCGATTGCCAAAAGCTGGTAACCTGACTTGCGAACGCGGTGACCGCGAACAGCTATGATTTGTGGCACTTTTGTTATTTGGCTGCACATCGCCGCCCGCTGTCTGGGTTACCCATCGCCGCTCGACCGCAGATTTGCTAGGCTGGTAGGGCCTAATTGAATCGGGTGCGCATGACCGATGACAGGATGACGCGCCTTCGCGTCCGCGTCATGTTCGAGGGGCGCGCGCCAATTCGCCTCTCACCTAACCGCCTCTTTAACGGTCTGCCCTGTTCAGTGATACTGTAAACAATTCATTAACTCTCTCCAAAGTTTTTTTCATGACCGGTAAATTTGATTGAATCTGACGTTCAGCGCATCATTGGATATGAAATTTGGTTAGGTTAGGGAAATTGGAGAATCTGAGGATATTCAAATTTAAAAATAATTCCTCTCAGCAGTGCAACTTAGCTGATGATTTATAGCCTTAGCCAACCTATCTTTTGGACAATCGTCTCGATTTGTTTCTGAGCATGGACCTCAGTATTCAACGCCCGAAAATAACGGCGAGGTGTCTATTCAGTAACAATAAAATATGCTCAGGTCCGCGTGCATGGTACTGTGGTAACGGTGTAAGAAATCTGCAATTTCATGGAGCTCAGTAAAATTTGTCACATGCTTGCCACACACGATCGGATTGGGTACGGCGTGTTGCTCGTGTTGCCACCGACCATACAAGTCGACGACCTCTCCTCCAGATGGTTCCAAGTCCTCAGCGAGTGGAAAACTGGAGCAGTGGTGTGCTAATGGCGGAAGCCTTGCGACGCGCTGCTTGCTGCCATCGGCGACTAACCACTTTTATTTACTCGTGCCAACTCTTTAACCGGCTGCGTAATTAATTCACCTATTGCCCCAATACTGCCGATTTATCCATAGCTTCAAAAATAAGTAAATTTCTGAGGCTGTGGAAACTAAGTTCTTTTTCCCACTGTTTTTTATTTTTGACGTTTCAAAATTGAAACAGCTTCGGCAGGAGAACGAAGAGAGGTTGGCCTAAGACTCTAGCTTGCTATGCGCTATTGCTCTGAACATAAGCAGCGCAACGTGATCGACCACTCGGCTGCGGAGCTGGACTCGATTGAGTAGTAGTTTCTTTTGGAACCGCATAAAGAAAGCCGTCGTCTTCTCGATTTTATTAATTTTTCTTTTTTATTGTTAGGCATTTTACTGTGACGGTTACCTTTTTACCTTATTTCTATGTTTCTCCCAATTTTATTATTTTGTGACCAGTGGCACATTTCTGCTGTTAATTTATTTTCCTTGGGCTGACGTAAGACCCTTCAAAGATGGCGGAATGGCAATAGTAGGAGAGTTTCCCACGGCAAGCTGTCACCCATTGACGTTTGACGAGCCGACTCAATCTCGCATCTAGCACTGTAACTAACTACGCCTTGCGTAACTTTGTCTGTGGGGTTTCCTTCAGGGTGTTGTAAGTTGCCACGCTACGCTACCAAATTCTACCATAATTTTTCAAATAAAAAATATGTTTTTTGCCTGAAAAACAGTCGTAGATATTATCGAAGGAAAGTTGACTGTGTATTTGGAGGACGCAAAAGAGTAGTCGCCATTTCCATAGGCTTTTTTGTCTCACGGTCTCACCTGTTGTGTCCTTCCATACCTTCGATAGCTCTTGGAATTAGCCGGTAAATGGTCCAATTGGCAAGTGATGGATGGATGAGGTGGTTGCCCCATCAGAGAATGACCTGGCAGTGCTGGCACAGCCTTGCGGAGGTGTCGCGGCCTTGGCATATCTTGGACCATCAGCCTGCGGTCTGCGGGGGGACGTGACATGCTGGAAAACTAATGGGAAAAGCATTATATGATTAGAGAGAGGATTTAGATAGCTGTTTCGCTTGCGCGGTGTGCATGACTATGACTCCGAGACGTGTGTAAGGTGCGTCGTTGCGAGAGGTGCAGACGA
Organism: Mesopsocus fuscifrons; assembly: GCA_950004255.1. Lineage (NCBI taxonomy): Eukaryota > Metazoa > Arthropoda > Insecta > Psocodea > Mesopsocidae > Mesopsocus > Mesopsocus fuscifrons. The sequence goes on along the minus strand of OX465373.1, from coordinate 15,976,215 downwards.
GTCGACGACATTGCCGATAATAGTTACGCTGTCATGTTTTTTACATTATGTTGGTACAACTTTAATAAAGGTTGTTATGACACGAACATCTTATACCTGAGAGTGGGAAAAATTAACCATAATTGTATGTAAGATTACTTCTCACCTTTCGCCACCCTCACTTTTCCACTTCACAAAAATAAAACTAACTGACTTCAGAGAACCTCGAGAAATCACACACACGCAAGTTTGTTCTTAAAGAGTAGGAGATTCCTTCGGAAATCCAAGCATTTCCTGTGCGCTTTGGCTAGAATTTTTCAGAAATTATTGTAGAGATAAGATATATCTCAAGGAATGTTTAAGGGGTTGATTCCACTTTAAAATACATGTCATGTCCCTGTGGTTTACCAATTGAAAATAGTTTGGGACGGTGAAAGAATGTGAATCTATTCAAGCCTGAATCCCTTGAATAAGATTCAAGCAAATGCGATGTTGTATACAAAAGGTACGAAGGTTATGTGGGTATCTTGATTTGGTTTTGTTGTCGAACGTTTTGAGAAATGGACCCTCCTAACCAGGTCCGCAGGGGACTGGGAGTGTAGTAAACTTATGGAGCCAGGACTTATCGTATTTCCACTCTGCGGAGTGTATAGGAGAGATGTCAGAAAATTGTTATGAGGACTCTAGTTCCCGGTAAGAAACGCGATGGGTTGCGAGTTCACGTCAAGGACAATTTTTCAAATTTCTTCCTTTTTGGTGTGGTTATTGATGCTGACTTATTGAGGGCCTGGTCCTGGTTTAATGATTTACTTTGTCTGTTGTCTGTTATGGAGCACTGCACCACGGGGGGTTGCAATGGAGGCCAAAAAGTCGTCGCAAGGACGAAGATGAACATTTTTTGAAATAAACTGTCTGTGTAGCCTATTTGTCTCTTCATTCCTCCTGAGCTGGGTCCTTCTGATCAGACTGAGGGCAGTTATTGTTCAAAAGGATCAAAGTTTTACTCGGCATTTCATCTTCTACGACCACAAATGACAATGCCTAGAAAATTGGACGTCTCATTCAGGATCACTCATGAAAACTGAACCCCTTGACAATAAAACGCTGCATTCTCAGCCGCGGCGGACTAAGTCTTCATGACATGATGAACTGATGGAGAATGGTGTCTGCCTGCGTGTGTCAGTCGTATAGCACGTGTTGCGGACTTGCGGGCCTCGTAAATTCGTGACGGAGCTCAGTAAATATTATAACAACTTATTTAAAGAGGTTGTAAATCTCGAAAAACACATTTGGAGGTCTGGGTGCTGTGTTAACTACCGACGCGACGTTGAATGTGAAGTTGCAGCAGCTTTTTCTGTGGTAGAATGGATTTATATATAGGAGCTCAAATTAATTCTCATTACGTTGTTATTTATTGGAGGACTGTTGGACTTAAATATCCATGTGGTTGGTTGGAAGTGCTAAACGCTAAACTCAAATTTTCTAAATTTAGAAAAGAAAGAAGATATATGAAACGTAAGAGAGCAACTCTGGCAATTCCTGGATTAGAACATTATTATATTAGGTAGTTACGGTATGACGCCGTACTCGTAAATAATATTAGTGTGACTGTTTATGGGTAAAAATAAGTTGTCATGCCAAATTTGTATTTTTGTGAGATAAAAAATGACCGCGTTCGTGGTCTGGATTGTGCAAATAGCTGGCCAGCACGAACAGTAACGGGATCGGCCAGATAAGGAGATCTTCGTTATTGCCAATAAGACTAACGCCAATACCGCAGTGTCGCTGCCACGATATGGTGTAGCTCGGAGACTGGCCCCCTTTTAAGGCGAATGTACCTTCTTAAGTGACATACCTATACTTGCATAGAAGTATACACGATGTACATACTTAGAAATCACGCAAAGATCGGCTTTGAGATTTTGGGCTTTTCACGATCCTGGAGGTTCCCTGATTCCTAAATGTCGTCTATTGGTCAGTAATTTGGGCCAGTTTTGTTCAGATTGGCTGTGCTGGGAGTGAACTGACTGACTGCAAGAGGTACCGCAGTGGAGAAGATTTTTCGCAAAATCTCATGTGTTTGGAATAAGCGGAATTAGTCATTTGTTTGCTTGTTTGATTACTCGTATGACTAGTGCGCTTATTTTTGCACTTTCATGTCGTCATTTTGTAACATATTACATGTAATCCAAGATAAAGATCCTAGGCTGATTTATCTGATGTGACTAAATTCATCGCCACGTCACTCTATGCTTTCACGTCACTACTCCTCTGCTGTTACTTCTCTGGTTTATCAGTTACTTGCGAGTTTGTGACCGTTCCACCAGTCTGATCTTTCATTTTGACGTCTCGGTTGAGTGGTGGCTGTGTAAGTATTTCCAGTTCATTTTGCCCTGCATTCTTGTATAAGGATATGTAGGTTAACTTGACTGCCAGAATTAGGCGAGAGCTGACCAGCAACAAACCAGTAGGTTAGTTTGCTCGCAAAATAATGACCTCTAAATGGCTTATTTGCATAGGCAGCTGCCCAGCATGATTTCTCGGCTTTGCTGTATCTGTGCGTGTACAGGACATGTACCTTGTACATCTTGTCTGCTTAGTACAAACAGTAGAACACTTTTTTTTTTCACAGAGACTCACACTACCTCTGGAAAATTCTTTTTATCTGTGTTTGAAAATCTACAGTTGGCAGCACAAAATATCATGCATATTTACTGCAATCTATATTAGTCAACTCGGAAGCATATACCTTGATGCATACCCTATAGGTATTTTTGTGGCTAATGTACAGCAGTGTTTACAAGCCACCATTTCCGATGATTTTACTAGGAATTCGCTAAATTGACGTGGCTCAATGAACCCAGAAACTTAGGATTATTCAGTGTTCTTCGAGGGGGTAACCACTCCAGAGATTGCTTGAAATTGCATGAAGATTTCCAAAGATTTCCTGAGATTCTCAATGAGATTCGTGGAAAGATGCACCCCAAAGGGTGATTTCCAAGATTTCCTTAGATTTCATGAATGCCTGAGATTCCATACGAGATTCCCAATGAGATTCCTCGAGTGGTTAACCCCTCAGAGTGTTTTCCGTGATTTTTGCCATACCACAAATTTGGGTTGGGGGAGAACTTCCGTATTTTTAATGTTAACTGGGTTGCACTTGCTGGGATTGAATGAGGTGTAAATGCTGTGCAGATGCCTCACAATAGCTTCCGCATGACGTACATGACCTGGCAAATCGAAATAGCCCGAGGGCCTGGGGGTCTGGGACCATTCATCTCCCTGCACAACCGATCAACTCGGCTTATATGCTTCACATCGCTAATGTATTGGCAAGTTGGCAAATTGATTTGAAGAATTATTATTGTTGGCCCCTGCCAATGAAATGGCCAGTCGCACGGTGCACTTTCGCAGTGTTCCTTGTTCCTTTCTATCACCTTCTGTGTAGAACTGTTTCCTCATGCAGTATTAGCTAGAATTAGCAGGCTTCAGTTGCTGCCAGGTGAGAATATTTTTCAAAATTCTTGAAGTTCAGTTAAATCCCCCAATTCTTTCTTTTCCTTATCTATCGTTTATAATAATTGTCTGCATGACTGTGCACTTGACCTTGATAAATACATATACCTGGTTGATTAGTTGATAATAATGATAACTCTGATTTATGATTTTATCATGTGAAACTTTTGGACTAATTCTGTACTTTCACTTAAAAAGGCTGAATGGGAAGGAAGATGGTGGTATCTCGGTATGAAACTTACTGTAGACTGTTAAACCAAAAATCGGGATTTTTCATCAATATTCCGTAGTAAATTTTGACACAATAATTTCCAACCCCTTTCTTAGAGAGATTGAAACAGAAACAAAGAACACTGTGTGGTAGCCCTTCCCAGGCTGCTGGCTGCGGCCCTGTTGGATTGCCGTACAGCCCGTATAGTTGTAAACTTGAACTTGAGCCACACCCTTTCGCCCACGCATGACCTCGAGGCGTGCGCCACACCGCCACACGACGACCGCTCCGTTGCTGGGCCGCGCGACGGCCCGACGCGGTGACAGTTCCATCGTCCGCCGTGGTCATTGGCCACCCTCCTCCAACACATGTCCCCATTCCCGTACCTTCGCTACGTGCCAAAACTCAAACTGGTCGGACCACTTGCTACTCTTTAGAGAAGAAAGGAAATTTGTGGCTGTTAAAACATGGTGTAGTACGCTTTGACGTATACAGAGACAATAAAGAGTTTTGAAGCGGCTTGTGTGATAACTGTACTCCTTCGGATTTTGCTCTCAGGTCAGTTTTGGGAGTTATTCAATTAATTACTGTGTTCTACCGGTAATTACGAGGGGTTAACCACTCGTTGGGAATCTCGTTGGGAATAATTGGAAATCTTTATGAAATCTCAGGGAACCTTGGAATTTTTTGGAGTGGTTATCCCTTCGGGGTTCATCTTTCTATGAATATCGTTGGGAATCTTTAGAAAACTTTATGGAATCTCAGTGGTATCTCAAGGAATTTCTGGAGTGGTTACCCCCTCGGGTAATTACATTCTACACCATAGAAAATATCCCAGTCCAATAGCTAAGAAATAACATTTTTGATGTTTTTTGTTCCAGATGTACTCCAAGCCCTGATGAGAGCAACCCAGTCTTCAAGCACGCACAAAAAAACTTCCAAATAAGGTACGTTTGAGTTTGGTTATTGAAGAATTTGTGAGTACAATAAAAATGAGCAAGGCCACGCAGGCGCAGCCCTAAATCATAATCAATCACAACCTTTAACCGTTAAAATGTTATCCGAGCCTTCAGTAGCTGCTGTACCTGTAACCAGAAGCCCTTTTCCGTTCCATTATACCTCTTTCAATTTCAATCCAGTTCGGTGTTTCGGGCAAAAAATTGCTTCGATACCTGGGCCCAAAAAAATGTGTAATATTATAGTCCAAACCTATCTCAAAGGCTAAGGAAGGATCTGGCCCCGATCCTTGCGCGATTCGTTTAGGTTGTGTGCTAGGTGAAAATTATTCACTCTTTTTTTACTGGCAAAATCTCCCAAGGTTTGGTTCGATTCTTTCTGTGGTAGATGTAACGTCTGAAATTTGCTGGATTGCAAGACTCTTGTAGACACTGTATAGTAAGTAAAATGCGATTATTTTTGTACTTAAAAAACATTAAAGTATACCTAACTAATCCATGAAATATTGGATATTTCTGTAACATTTTGATATACTACATAAAACAAGACCTCGAGGGGTTAACCATGCACTCGTTGGGAATCTCGTTGGGAATCATTGGAAATCATTATGAAATCTCAGGGATTCTTGGAATTTTTTGAAGTGGTTACCCCTTCGGGGTTCATCATTCTATGAATATCGTTGGGAATCTTTGTAAATCTTTATGGAATCTCAGTGGAATCTCAAGGAATCTCTGGAGTGGTTACCCCCTCGCAAGACCTTATAGTGGCATAATGTGCAAATAATAAGCAGCTCCGTGCTTTTGGCGTGTCTCTCATCTCATGAAGTTTCTTGGCTTTGATATGGTTTATTTAGTCTGCTAGGCAGTGGGTCACCCTAGAAACCTGGATTCTCTTACCATCCACATTTAAAGTCTGAATTACAACAAATACACATCATTCCCATCACCATCGCGTGCCTGTACCTCTCTTCGTGACATTAGTTGGTACCATATAGATATAGGTTTCCGCACACCGCTAGGATAACTTAAAACATTTTTCTCAGAATTTTAAACCTGTTTTATGAGAGCACATTTTTTCCTCACTGACGCTGACACCTCATCGATCAAGACCGAAGCATCACCGATGTGTACCCATCCTTCATGTGTTAGAAGACAATTTGACTGTTCTTTGTGCTCTGACCTCTGTTCAGTTCGAAGACTAGACACGAACAGTCCCTGTTCCATGCATCATGAATGAATTATTTACAGTAGAATTAAGTTGCTTCTTGCGTATGTAGTTTTTTGACACCATAAGGATAAGGATAACTGTGGTTTGGACGAAACTGATGGCGAACATTGATAGGTCAGATCGAGGGGTTAACCACTCGTTGGGAATCTCTTTGGGAATCATTGGAAATCTTTATGAAATCTCCGGGAATCTTGGATTTTTTTTGGAGTGGTTACCCCTTCGGGGTTCATCTTTCTATGAATATCGTTGGGAATCTTTGGAAGTCTTTATGGAATCTCAGGGAATCTCAAGGAATCTCTGGAGTGGTTACCCCCTCGGGTCAGATACACGTACACACTATAATTAATTATTATTCTACGTTTTGAGTGATCATCCTCTTTTCCCTTTACTAGCGTCATATTATGTGATAACCGAATACTGTGGTTGATGGTAGTGAGTTACGACGATGACGCGATCACATGGAAATGCTTTTGAGCGTTTATTCGCTTGATTTTGATGGATGATCAAGAAATTCCGAACAGCACTAGTACCTAACTGAACAGCGAGAGTCGCTGTCCTGTTTCTATCGATAATGCCCAAAAAAATGGATAAATAATTCTAGTCGGAAACATATAGGAAAGCAAGAGCGGAGAGTAGATGTTGAGTAGAGGCACAGCGACCTGAGAGATGAGAGGGTCGTGCGGAGCAAGGCATGAGGATGAGGCACATCCAGCCTCATCCAGGTACCAGGCATGCCAGTTATCTCGAGCCTGGAACGGAATGAGTTGCGTTTAAATTATTGGTCGACCTTGCTCAAGGCCCCGGCGGTAAAAAAAATGGAAATTGTTATTTACTTCAGAACCTGGAGAGATGCAGCTCGTGCCCTTCCGCTCGACCACTCTTCTTCACTGTTCCTCTGACTTATTTGCGGTATTATTACTTCTCTTTCTTTCTTTCTCAAATGCATGTATTGATGGCCAAAGTCAAGTACTTTGGTTGGCATATTGGTATTACTTCTGGTGTGTGGAGCGTGAGACATGAGTTGAAAAAAAAATCCTCATTTTTATTACAAATAAAATGAGCCTATTGCTTAAAACGATGTCAACAGATTCCAGCTGCACCTAATATTGTTATTATACCTACATCAACAAAAAATAAAAAGTAATAAATAATAATAACCTACCTACATTTGCCAGTCTTTTTTTATGCTCAGAGATTTCTGTACTGAGACGTTGCATGTAGGAAACTACAAAGAACAAGGCATATTAGGCATTAGGTATTGAGTAGATTTCCATAAAAACTAATTTTGTTCTGAGCATGGAAAGAGTGCATTTTCAGTTTTGCAATGATATCAGGTATGCACTGTGAGATAAAATTCGTCGTGTGGTACTTTTGCCTCATTACTGGGCGATAATCTTGCTGTCTGTTCACCCAGCTTCTCATGCCTTCGTCGGCTCCGTTTCGAATCATTTCGATGCCACGATATGGAGAGTCAGTTGAAAGTGACGTTACAGGTTGAATTGAATGATGAATTCTCCACGTTTCTCAAATTTATCTGTTTGTGGATAGCTAGCGTGGGAGAGAAGATTCTCCTGGTTATCAAAGCGTCCATCTTGGGGTGATGTTGATGATTTGTCGTGCAAGAGAAGCTCCGTTTCCTGTTCTACCTACCGTCATTTCTCATTCCATCTGAATAACGAAGGACCCATTCCCATAAACTCTGCTGACCATCATGAACTATGATGATCCCTTGCCCGCTATAGTCACATTGAAGGAAATGCGACAACAACGAAGGGGAGAAGAGTGACGCAGAAAGTCTGAGCACCCCTACTGTTACTGTTACAAATAAAGTTGAGGAAGGCTAACTATATAGAACTATGCACGTGTTGACGCCTTTCATGTAATGAGAAATTGAGAAAGCAAGGAACATGGAAGTACTGGAGATCTTCTACGAGAAGTCGGCTGATCTCTGTAAAGCCGGCTCTTCATTTATTCGACAAAGAAGATAATACAGCATACAGCTCTCACTATACACAACACCTGTTTCCGGATTCCTAGCTGTTCTTGGCTTGTTCCTTGCCATGACGGTGCAGGGACTGAGAGGACATCGAGGCAGGAGCAATTCAAGACATCAGCCCGTTAGCCAACTCTTTAGCAAGGCTGTTTCAGAACCACAGGGGAAGAGACACATATGCTAATGCATTACGACGCGCGTCGCGCCATCACAGTGACTTTAGAGCAAGGCCCGTCGGTACCTGATCAGATTAAGTCCTGTGAGAACTGACAGGATGACAGGCAAGGCGAAAAGTGGTGTGCTTTCCTTTTAATGGGCGCCATCATCAGGATCATCGTATTGAAGCTGTCCAGTAACTTAAATAGCAATCGGATGTGCCACTGGGCGAGTGAAAGCTTTTATTAGTCAGCCCACCTTCGACTGGACCAATTACAAACCCATTTCCCATTATGTAAATCGAAATCAGTCCAGGAGAGCCGTGGGCCATTACTAGCCCAACGGGCTCTGCAGTCGCATCAAGAGAGGTCGTAAATGCGCGCTGCTCGGAAAGCTCTTTTATATCACTGTTTGTACCAAAATGAGTTAGGAGTCAGGTCAGATCGCTAAACTTCCTTGGTTAGACCAACTCCAACCATTCGTGATGACAGAAAACAGAAGATCCTGGTGATTTCTGAGATACCGCACCTTCTTGTTGCCCTGTCATGTATGAGGTACCTACTTGCATGACAATGATTTATTTGAGTGCGACCAACTTCGCGACATCATCTGATTCTTTCCTGACACATTCCTCTCAAAAATTCTCAAGCATGTGCCTTTTTAAGAGTACGGAGATGAAAAAGGAGAAGAGAATGATTATCATTAACGTGGCGTGTTGGTAGCCTCATCTGCCATGATGCTGATGAGCTAGAGGACCGAAGAGGCGAGGAGCCGTTGTATTGGGAGGAGTGGACCAGTGGAGGACAATAGAAGTATTGTCTGCCAAGCGAGCAATGCTCCCGTCCAGACCGAACATGGCTGACATCCAAACATGGCGCCTGCGTGTCCGCCTATGGCGAATCTGACAACAGCAGCTATGGTAGAGCTTGACATGAGCAACAAAGAGAAGAACCCGCAGATTACATCATGGTATGATCGCTGGTGCCACGTACGCAGGTACCATGCCAAATTTGGTCCGGAGACGCATGCCCAAATTGTAGATGAAGACTAAACATGTTACCAAGACGGGCATATATTGATTTTTATGTTCAGTCAGGCCGAGATCTCTTGTTTTCCAGTTGGGTACATTGTAACCCATAAATTACGACAGGGTTTACTTTATAGAAGGGTGTGACTACCTAACATTCTGGATGACACGGTTTCGTTAGTGGGGTGGTTGCTCTTGTCAGAGACGTTTAAGGTCTATTGAACCGTCCCCAGCCACCGAAGTACGGTGTTGTTATCATCACATAGTTCATTATTCCCGAACTAACCAATCCCCCTGGAGTTTTTTTGACACCACGGCCACGATCACTGTCTGTACTGGGAGAATTTATTCAACTCAGTCCTTATGATATGTGTTGTATAGCCATGGGGAGCACTCCCGAGAGGAACTAATTATCTCTGGTATGTGTTAATCTGTGGTTATCAAACGTCCCAGACAGACTTTGATGGGGACCTACAGTTTAAGATGGGCTCCGAACCTCTATCCAGAGCTCAAGATGAATTTTAAAAATCTCTGACTCCGACTCTTCTGTCATTCGTCCTATAACATCTAACCATTAGACCGTGATGCTACCCACGGTTCACACTAGTCTCAGATGTCTATCCTTGCACTTGAATAATATTCAGTTACTGTCCGTGATTTTTATATTTTAAGTACAGAAGAAAATGCGCAGATAGGTTTATGAGGCGGCGCACGAAACCCATCGGGACCTTCGGTTGGGATGGGTCACGCATCGCCTGTAGTTTTGACCGGGGTGCGGGGTCAGCCCTTTTTAAGCCTAGATAATTTGATGGTTTAAATTTATAGAGGTAGGAAGGGCGAAGGGCGTGATGTTCCCTTATCGCGTGATTTATTGTTGTCCAGGTCGGCGTTCGTATCAATTAACTTGTCCTGGAGTTAAAGGCTCTCTCGGGCCTGACTGACCGTCAAATCGTTTATTTTATGGCTTATTTACCCTGCTTTATATTGTTCAAATGGGTTATTTCTATTTTATTGGGACACTTCACGGATATAGTCGGAACTCGGATGTAAAACAATAGAAAAAAAAATAATGCGATCCAGTGCGGATGCGGGCCATCGAACATGACTAATCGAAATTTTTCTGATTCTGTACTCTTAGGGTGTGTCCCACCATACCCAGTTAAAATTAAACTGGAGATTTTGTCCTATGTTTACCATGTTAAATTTAACTTTTAAGTTAAATTTAACATGGTAGAAGAGTACAAGAAGAAGTACAACGGTGGTTTTTGTCGTGTAAAAGCTGCCGTTTGGTATTGGCTTGGTAAGAAAATATCCCATGACTTGTCTTGGCAGAAATTCACAATGTACTGCCGGTCGTATACTTACTATATTTGTATTTGTGAAAAAAAAAACTTCTCACATATAAATATACTTTTACGATGTTATTTCGGACGACTGAAGTGACTACTAATGACCTCGATTGTTCTAGGCCATGAGAGGGATGGACTACTGCAACAACGATCAGAATGCCGGGCACTGACCGACGCAGCAGCACCTCTTCTGAGGACGCCTCCTTACCACCCTCCAGACAAGTAAGTTCATCATCCTTTTGCAGTTAGAACTGGGGGCTCTGCTGCTCCTTACCACCCTCCAGACAAGTAAGCAGATCATCCTTTTGTAGTTAGAATTGGGGGCTCTGCTGGGTGTAAAGAAGAAGTCAAGTTTCGATATTTGCAGTGCTGACATTGTTTTCTGTTACTGACCTTATCCCCCTCCGGTCTCTCTTCCGAGTTCCGGCTCGGAGTGGTGCATCCTTCATGACCGTGGGCTGGAGAAGCCTGAAGACAGAAAAGTCTCGCGAGTACTGAAAGTGGGCATCTGTACCATGTAATTTCTTGAGGAAGCATTATGCTAATGTGGTAATGATGGTCTCACCAGTCATTCCTTATTTTCGATTCCATTTCCATGTGGACTCCAATGGCACCCAGGCCTTCAGATATCTTCTACTTTGCAACTTTTATTCCAGGGTCGATCTAGCCCTCTATGGTCTACTGTCTTACGGTAGCCGTTTCCCTGTTCCGTGGGACCAGCCGTTGTGTTCTGCTAGTACTTAGCCCCCCCCCCCCTCACCCGTACATTTTAAACATATTATATGATGTTAGCAGTCAGCAGTTAGCAGAGGGTTGGGGGGGACAAGCCCAGCAACTAGACCGTTTTCAAAAACTATCCATTGTGCTCAGCTGGCAGCACTACCAAATACCAGCTCCCCAGCCATCGAGTAAACGATGGGGACCTACAGTTTTAGGTGGGTTCCGAACCACCACAGCCTCGATATACATTTCACTTGACATGTTGAACATATCAGAGGTGAATGCCGAGCAGAAAAACTTTTTGGTAGGATTGGGATCGAACCGGTGTCACCCGGCTCTCTCTGCTCCTCAAAAGTCGACCATTTAGTCCACTCGGCTATCGAGGCCTTATATGATGTGAACTATATCGGTTACTTCTGTAAAAACCGTTTGTGGTAGAGATCTACCTGCTGTTAATTAAATAGCAGTATCTTCCCTGTCTCATCAACTCATTCTCTCTCATACCCTCTTAAAATAACACAGAACTGTCGAAGTAGGTTCCAACTTGGTTCCAACTCTTAATTTCGGCATTGGAGCTAACTAGACGACTACAACGAGTCAGTTGTTAGGGTATCCACAACGTTTTTACTGCTATACAGGCCACCCACCATACCACAGTGCGCAGACGAACAATAATGCCCACTGTTCCTACTCATTTATCCAATTTTACGACTCCACGAACTTTCAGGTCAGAGACTCGGATTCCAGACTACACAGTCGTCTATTCAAAGCTGACATGAGATTTTGTAAGATTCTTTGTGGAACTGAAACAAAGAAGTCAGTAATCAGAGGTATTGCCTTTTGGCAGAAGCAAATTGGAAGTTGGTCGCGTCTAAAATTGGCAGAACAGGCGTCCATTTTCGATTTAGTGGAGAGGTGATTTTGAGGAAATTATCCCTTTAAGTCCAGAACCTTAAGAGGAGTTTGGCACACTGTAGGTCTTCTTCCATTGCATCAGTACTGGTGGAAAAAACTGCTAAAATATGAGAACATAAAAAGTGTTTGGCGCACGATTTATTTTTCAGTCTTTGAATAATTGTATAATGCGCCTCACTGCGCGATAATTGGACTTGATTTCTGGGGAGCCAGTGTCATTATTATGGAGAAAGCCGATGCCATTGAATGGACCTCATCAAACGTATAAATTTAACTGTCTTCTAAAAAAAATGAATCTAACTGTTTTATAGACAGTAATTGGCACTGAGTAAGAAACCACGCCTAAGAAGATGCGTTGAAACAGGTTAGAACAATGGTGTCTGTAGAGCCGAAGGACCTGAGCCCGCGCTGCCCGTAGCGCTGGGTGCTGGAGGGAACGCAAACTTTGGTTCTGTGGGTGACCTAGCCACCTTCGACCTGAGCGTGCTATCTGCCTCGCATCCATTCATGGAACCTTCAAGTTTTCGCCAACGCCCGCTGCCCGCTCCCTTCACCAAGCTGGTACCGGCTCTAATTGCCTGCTCATTACGATTCTTCATTGTTTTTTTATAAGTTGTTTTGGTGAAGGAAAAGTATGTTTTAGGACCCTCGAGGTGGGATGACTTTTTTCCGCTCGCCGGCCCCTGATTGTTAGTGACTGTAGTGTGTACATGAAATAGGGAAAACTCTGTAATAGAACCCAGGGGGGGGGGTATCCCCGTCTCTCAAAGCACCAGTGGAGCACCAAGTAGTGCGGAAAGATATCATTGCGGAAACTGGTGTGTTCACGGTGCTGTATTCGCGTAACAAAGGTTTTAAGAGAACGGGAAGAGCCCAGCTGATGGCCTCGGTCGGTTCACCTAATAGGAGACGCAAGTTGTCCCTTCCAGCTGGTTGTATATATTTCGTTGGAACTCTTCAGACTTATCCTGCCGATTGGGTGAGGAAGTAGGGATGCCTTCCGGCATTCCCATGCACTGCACGAAGCTACTCTGTTATCTCTTCGTGTATATTTTTTGTTTTTTAAAGTGACCTGAGAGCAGTGTGAGTTTTCTGTGATGTTCTGTATAGATCGTGAGGTAATTTGCGTGAAGCTGCGTGTCCGACATGTGGAAAGATGAGATGTAGTATGGCGGGAGTGCCGTTAGTGGCCACTTTAGTTGGAGTTAGTTACACTGTATTCTTAATTATAACGAAGCTGAGAAATCTAAATTTATTGCCTCCCATACACCGCAAGCATACCCCCCGTGATTGAAAAGTCGCTCCCCAGACCCTGCACTTACCAGAGTTGGCTGGGCTCCTGGGTTGACTAGGACAACATACTGCTATGGAACTGTCAGTATTTCTCTTCCTCTACGATGCTTAGATGGTGATTAAATCGTAGAAAAGCGTTTTGATTCGGGGATAGATAGCAGGGAAACTAAGCTGTTGTGACCCCTCGTGAAACAAAGAGACATCACTCTTCACGAGTGATCGGTACGTACGTCCACCCGGCACAGCAGTGTGGGCTACTGGGCTAGGCAACTGGTACAGTAATTATTACTTAACTAGCGGCGAAGTGGAGAATGAAGTACGCTTCACCCCAGGCACATGTTTCACTTTTGGACGCTAAAACAAGTACTTAGTAATGGCCTCAATACCCTTGACAGTCAACTCGAGCACTACCTACCTATGTCCAGTCTAGGTAATTGATTAACTGATTTTCACTCGCAAATTCCTTAACTGGTTTGTAATTAAATTCGAAGATTCGGAATGCTGTTACACGGTGACTAACCTGTCCCTGTCGAATCGAGACCATATCGCGTAGTGCCTGCGCTGAACGTGGCGCTCTCGAAGAAATTCTCTCGAGCCACCTTGCACTAGATACCTACTTGAGTAGCCACCCTGAAACAAGATTTTTTTGTTTGGTAAATTGTCTATTTGATCTTTTCTGACCATGATTTTCGTGTACTCACAGGTGCTGCAGGATGGTACGGAGTTCATCCCCACACGGACCGCCAAGACGGGGGCGCCGAAGCCCGCGGCCAACCCTCTCCAGTTTATCAAAGTCGGCCCATGCGACCTATACAAGGCAGCCCAGGAGCAGCTCAAAAAGGTCGAGGAGATAAAGAAGGTTGAAAAGACGGTGAAGGAGGATTCCGAAGATTGGCAGTCGGTATGTATTTTGGTCGGTTCTGACTCGGCACTGTGAGCTGTATGGGGACGACAGGTCTGCAGAAATTATATTTCGATGCTAAAAAAAGCGTCGTGTCGAATTTTTCCCATCAGTTTGGAATCTTGCGACCTCTATATACCAAGCTCTAGCTAAGTAGTAAGTGGATTGATTGCTATTTAGTGGCAACTATTTAGTATTCTTTCTTGGCGAATCCCATCACTTGTTGAGTGAGGAGGCTCATACTGAAGGACACTAAAGAAACTAGTGTTGAAATGAATGTGTTAAATGGGTTTGCAGAATTTAGACAACTGGAAATGCAGCCGGCGGAAGCGACAAGAGCACATCATCGACCGGGTGGTGGAGGTCAAGAAGTTGGAGTTGGAGGAGCACGAACGAAACCGAAGACGCGGGAAGACTCTCAGCGAGATGATGGAGGAGAGGTTAGCATCCTGTTTCCACTCAGAAATCAGGAAACAACTGAATGTAGGCTTTTTAGGAAACGTTAGGATAATAGTTTTCGATTTTACCCTGTTATATTTTATTTATCAGTAAGAAATAAATTTTGACCTACACTATTTTAAGATTATGTAATTGAATAAACTTGAAGTGACCATGGGGTTTGTCGTCCTGTGATCATGAAAGAAAAACTATGAAGACATATTTCGGACCCTGTAATTTGTAGTACAGCTGGTGTAGGAGTAGATAGGTATAGCTAAAAAATTACGCCTGCACCTTGTATTTCATTAACTTTTTTTCCCGCTGTTTCCTCCATCCCTATTAATTGTTATTACAGAACTCAAAAAGGTGTGGGTCCGAGGAAGATGAGCCTCTTGGTATACCCAGATGATGATGCCGCGGACCTGACGGACCTGGGCATCAGTGTTGCGGAAAAAACAGAAGAAGATGAACATGTCACCTCAAAATCTAGTGCGGATGAGGTAAATTTACATCTCATCTGATATATTGTTTATTGGTTTCATTTCTTGCTGTACCTACTATACCTACTGTACTCGTATTTCGATTTTGATTTGAGGTAGGTACTTGTGTTTCTACTGTCAGAAGCTTTTTGCAACAGGTTAGTAAATCTTTGAAATAATGAACCTGTACCTCGTGTCTATTGTTTACCCAAAAACTAGGATGAAACTTCACAGTAATTGTACACTGAAGTATAGTGCCTGAGTGGAATGTAAAGTAACACTCCTTGTATTGATGAAGGATTGTTTACAGAAGAGTGACGTTCAAAGCGAGAGGAATGGAACATCAAACGGGAAGAAGAATGGGGTCAACGGGCACGAAACGTCGTCGCCTGAACCTGAAGAGTACACGTACGAGCGCGCCATTCAGGGATACAAGTCGTTCGCGGAGAAGAGCGTGAAAGCGGCGGCGAGTCGTCCACGCGTGAGTCCACCCAAGCCTGGGGGCCGCATAGGTGAGAAGTTGAGTGAGCTGGAGCAGGTGCGTTTGCGCAGCAACTCCGTCTCTGACGTGCAGCTACCCAAGGTGGACATCCACAAGCGGCGCTCCCTGTTTGAGGTGGTCGAGTCGGCAGACACGCGGTCCCCATCAGCGGAGCGCGTAGCGCGGGACCTGGGCGGCGCACAGATCGTCAAGGCGCGCCTCTCTTCTCTAGAACGCCGCCCAGATATCTCACCTAAGCCCACTCCCCGTGTTGCTGATGAGGTCTGCCTCTCCCTCAAAGATCGCCTGTCCAGTCTGGAAAAGCAAAAATCTCCAGAGTCCACTTCGGGTCGTCGCGTATCAAGTGAAGACCTGGGCCATATTTCTATCAAAGAAAGGCTTAATTCTTTGGAAAAAGGGCTGAAAGAGAGTGTAAATAGCAACAGTTGCTCAGACGAGGAGATTGCGCAGAAGGATTTGCTGAGCCCGGCAGTTAGCGACCGCGAAGTGTCCTCGCCGCTTGTAAGTTCCGCTGCCATCTCGCACACGGTGACGGAGGAATCCACAACTAACCAGGGGTTTGAGGTTACTAATAGTAATGTGGTGGAGGGAATTGTAAGCGATAAGTTAGGCTGTATTGATAGAGTTAGTGCTAAGGTTGAGGTTGCTTTAACAAGCTCTGATGAGGCGCAAGTTGCTGTTGACTCAGTCGCTGTTTCTGATGAGGAAACTTTGAAAGAAAATTTGAAAGAAAGTTTTGCTACGTATGCTGACACTGTCGTTCAGATGGAGCCTGATAGTTATCCAAAGAAATGTGAGGTGAATGCTTCGTCTTCGGTCACTACTGAAAAGACTGATAGAAGTGTCGTGTCGAGTGAGGTGATGGTTGAAAGAGGCCATAGTTACAACGACTCAGTCGAAAAAGAGAAGGAGCCTTGTGACGATTCAAAAGCAGAAAACATAGTTTCTTCGAAAAATATCGTATCAGAAGAGGTAATTGTTGAAATGAGTTGTAATGAGGCAGTCGAAAAAGAGAAGGAGCCTGCTGATGTTTCTAAACCAGAAGCCAAAGTTTCTTTGAAAGCGAATTATTCTGTTTGTACGGCAAGTGAAGAATTATTTGAGGAAACACCTTTGGCGGATGAGACGGTAACTGAGAAAAAACAGAATGGTAATGAAACAGTTAAAAAAACAAAGGAGCCTTGTAGTGTTTCAAAAGCAGAAATGGCTACGTCTAGTTCAGATGAGCTGGACGGTGAAGAAACATGTGAATTAGAGAAGCATACTGATAGCAGTGTCAAGGTTGATCTGAGTGTCGATGGCATTGAAATCTCAAGTCATATCTTAGAAGTTTCTTCAGAAAAAGTTGAAGAGGATGTCCCACAAGCTGAAAATGGCAAGTTGGTGGAAAAAAGTCGTAACGATACTGACGTCCAGGTTGATATTAACATAGAATATATCAAAACTTCGAGCGATGCCGTAGAAGTTTCTAATGGCGAGGATTTGGACGAAAAGAAGAGTGAAGGCGGGGCAGGTGAGACGGACGACAAATTAAAAGAATGTGTGAAAGATATTGACATCACATTAGAAAGGGTTGATGAAACTATTGCGAGAAGTTTGACAGTAAATAACACTAAAGAGACAAAGGCTTCCAAGACTCATGAGACTGAAAAAATCAGGGACCCCAGTACTGACTCAGAGACGAAGACGACAGTAGAAACCACCGTCGGCTCTGACACTGCTACTCCATTAGAAGACACCATCTTGGTGCCCGGCAGTAAAAACACTGTCATAGGAGCCTCAGAAAAGGCAGTCTTAAAAGAGGACGCTCCGATTCCCGATCAGAAGAAGTCTTCTCCTATCAAGGTTTCCGTAACTCAAACCCATCGCAAGGTGGTTAAGAAGCCGGCACTGCGTACGCGCAAACTGACCCCCATCTTGGCAGCCCCTATTGCTGTTCTGTCACCCGTCAAAACGCCGGGTGATCTCGAGATGATCTCGGAGGATGCGCCCATGCGCGAGCGGAATGAAGACCTGCAAGACATCGTGGAAGATGAGGATGGTGCCGATGGTGGCGTCCCAGTGCGGCCCGTGCCAAAGCCTCGTCACAATGTCAAGGTATGGATGCGGGCGCGTCCATGGCTGTAGCCCCTCTCCCGTGTTGTTTGACCCAGAAGTTTTTACTGTGCACGTTCGATTGTTCGACCCATTCGTAAAAGCATGGTTTTCGTTGAGCTGAGAGAGAATCTTATTTATTTGATTTATTTTATAAAATTGTGCTGCTAAAGTAGTAGTAGTAGACCGTCTTCTGAGCACTATTTTACCGACACCTAGGTACATTGGAATTTGTTATTGTTTCTGATACTTATGGCCGGATACCTGCGCATTTTCATGTAAATCGGTAAAGTTGATGTAAATCGGTAAAGCTGCTTTGACATAGGCTGCAAGTAGAGTGGGTGCACAGCGTTTTAAAACAGATTTTCAGGTCACCGCAACCTACTTGATGAGGTTATTCAAACTTTTAATGCTGTTCTAAAAAGTTTACATCACTGGTGGACTTATTTTTTTTTTTTGGTCCCACCCTGCAGGTATCTATAACATACCTCCTACTTTATGAGCCATAGTAAAAAATAGTTGCCCGAGTACAGTATAGAGGTTATTTGAACTCAGCTGTCAATATATGACTCACCTAGCAATTTTTTATTTTATTTCTTATTAATAAGATAATCGTCGGATCCAATTACCGGGCATGTGGGATGTTGGGGGTGTGGTGCGGGATTTCAAAGGTAAATCAACCATTTTTCGGTATCTTTCTTTCGAGCTTTCAACCTTCACCTTCTTTTCGCGTTGAGTAACGGTAAACAACCTTATTTGCTTTGGCAAAACTTCTTTTGTGTACTGACAGATTTATTGTGGCCTCTGCGTTACCACCTCTAGTGCTGTTGTACCTATCGACCTGATACCGAAGTGTTTGTAGTTTTGCTCGTGTTGGTGTTAGTGAACAGATTGTGCTTTGCATGTTATTTTGCTTAAAGTGCTGAAGTAACCCAAGTCTCCAGTTCCATTCTAAGAGAAATGTGTGTATTTAGGCTTGTACCTATCTCTGTACCAATGACATTTTCCTAGTTATTTTTAAGTGACACTTAAGCTTCTAAGGGTGCATCCCACCATGCCCAGTTAAAATTAAACTGGAGATTTTGTCCTATGTTACCATGTTAAATTTAACTTAAAAGTTAAATTTAACATGGTAAATCTCCAGTTTAATTTTAACTGGACATGGTGGGACGCACCCTAAGTAATATTGTTTAAATTTAGTCCGTGGTTCAATCTATAAAACTATGCTGTTCTTTCATCACTGTTTTCCTCTTGGTTTCTACTATCGAAACTCTCTTTCCATAATTTCCATAATTTAATAATAATTAATTAATTAATAATTTAATAATTTTAATAATAATTTCTTATGGCTCCATAACCGGCATTTGTTGAATTTCGATGCCTAAGTGTCTTTCTTCAATTATCCAGAAAAAACAGTTTGTTTTTATTATTCAGGGCGCTGAAACTAGTGAAAGCGGAATCGACATGGAGGAATCGAGTCTTTACACCGACGAGAACATTGATGAAGTTCTAGGAGAAGACGACGTGGACGAGGAAGAAGACGACTACACGAGGGACGAAGAACACGTGCCTGACTCCGCGAGGGACTTGGAGATGAGCAGAAGACAGCTCAGTTTAAGCAGGGGACGAGACGACAGCGGTTTCTCTGAATTCGAGAAGAATTCAGAGGTAAACAGGAGTGGTGGAGAAGTCGTTACCAGATTTGATCACGTTGAAAATGACTCAAAAGGGAACTTAAATGAAATGACTCATTTTGGCCCTGATTCTGATTTGAATACAATTGAATTGCGAAGGCAACAGGAAGCCGTTACACGATTCGATGAACTTATCGGGCTGGGGAAGCAAGAAATACCAAACGATTTCGAAGGAGAGCTGGGGAAGGGCAGCCCCGGAGTGGATCTTGTAGTGAGTGGAAATAATGATTTGGTGGATTTGCTTGGTGAAAGAGAAGAGTTGAAGAAAATACATTCTGAGAAAGTGGAAGAGGAGAAACCAAAATTTGTCGACTCGGCGCCATTGGTAGACTTGTCAC
Source organism: Mesopsocus fuscifrons (assembly GCA_950004255.1). Classification (NCBI taxonomy): domain Eukaryota; kingdom Metazoa; phylum Arthropoda; class Insecta; order Psocodea; family Mesopsocidae; genus Mesopsocus; species Mesopsocus fuscifrons. The sequence continues at coordinate 15,956,426 of OX465373.1, read as the reverse complement.
AGTCATCTAAAGAAAAGGAGGCCCCATCGGTCGTGCCTAATGAAAATGTCATCATTGCCGCCCAGGTTTGTGAACTTTCGATTTTACACTAATCGTCGTGAGAGGGACATAAGACACGGGGTGTTTTAGCTATTATTTTTACTGTGTCGTATTACTTCGATGCAATTTTTGATTTTGTATGGTTAAGTAGTGTCGAGTTTGTCATTAAGAAAAATATACAAATAGCACTGTATCTCTACAGCCTTCAGTAGACGAATCCGTAAAAAAAATAAGTTAGGAACATCATTATTTACCTTGCTATCATTATCTATAGATGTTGGAGCTGAGTCACCCCACAGAAGTAATAAGCTTCCCTCTGAGTCCTCTGAGCTGCCTGGAGCCTCCGAAAGAGAAGCCGCCTCCACCTCCTGTAGACCTGAGTGATGAGGAGGAGGCAGAGGTAGCGGAGTCCCCTGAGCTGCTGCCCAAAACATCCCTCCGCCGGCTAGACTCCACCAAACGCATCAAAAAGGAAATACGGAAGAAGAGGTCCGATTTTCTGGGGATTGATGGCGCCAATGATGACGCTTACCTCGAACCAGGTAAGTCGTATTTATGTTCTTACCCAGGCAAAGGACTAACTTTCAAGTTGGTTACTGATCACTCTTAAAAACTCTTAAACTATTAAAAAATTATTCTTTTTGTACTTACGTGTTGTTTGGCAAATTGTAGGTGGCTGGTGAAAAAATATTAATTAGGTGGAAGAGTATTCTGGAATTTAACTCAAAACCGTCTAGGCTTTAGATATACCTAGGTACCTAAATACGTTTTATTTTTTTCGCCTTTCTGTCTGTTTTCTCTTCTGTCCTTGGGTCCAAAATTGTGAGTCTGGAGACGAATAAGTATAATATTTCGGTTAGGTACTTATCTCAGATCGGTATTTATAATGACAGGTAGCACTTATAAAGGAATATAACCCCTTTGTACCAATAACTTTGCAGAAGTTGACGTAGAACCCCCTCCGGACATGTTGACTCTGCTACAAGAGGAACGCAGACTGGATCAGCAGCTATATCGGCAGTCTCTCAGCTCGGAGGCTGACTCTGCAGAAAACTCTGAAGTCCAAACGAACCCCGTCGATCGACTCGATAAGGCCCTTTTCCTCGACCAGGTACACATGCTCTGAGTAATGTTTTCAAGAGTTGATCAGTCAATTCGGGGAGCTTGGTTCCTTGGTTTTGCGATGAAAGTTGGGGTAGCTTCACTTGGCTCACCAGGCCCTGCTTCGTTGACAGCGCGTACCCTGAATTCATAACCTTAAAACGATGCTTTACTGCAGGGTCTTTATCGTCAGTCCATCTGCTCGGAAACTGATTCGAACCACGAGACGGCGGAGAGCAGGGACTCTGGAGTGGAACTGGACCGCGGTCATGTCGATGACCTCTGCTGGAACAAAGAGTCTTCCCAGCCCCACAGCCGCCAGAATAGTGAGGTACCTACTTGCGCACATTGTTCATTTTAACTCCCTGCGAGTGGCAGATAAATAAATCACAAAAAAAATTAGGTTATTCCGGTATGTTGCTTGTGACAGCCCCTTGTGCTTGTGGCAATGGGCACATAGGTACCATACACAATATTAATTTCCGTTCTTCTTTTCAGCCTTATGGAAACCCTAGTATAACATCGGAGGAAGACGAAATATCGAAGAAGGAAAGAGAAATAATAGAAGTTTTGGAGAAGGAGGAGGAGTGGCGATATGGGAAGGCTCTGACAGCACCTGAAGACAGCGCTATTGGTAAGAATATTTATTCCTGGTAACTAGTGTTTGATGAAGTTTTGGTTACGTGGATAGGAGAGAATTTCACAGCTCCAAGAATTGAAGGGGCGCTGAACAAGTAACAAGAGGAAAAGCCGCTACTGAAAAATTTTGAAAGAAGTTTCTAGGAGGTGAAATTGTTACAGGGTTTTGATGCAACATTGAACAGTGCTTTAACTGAAAACGTGTTTGTTATGCACCTGAGAGGTATACACCGCGGTGGTTGGCTCGTTCTTTTTACTAGATAGAGGATTCTCCTTTCAGGGGAATCGCTGGCAGCAAAACTTCGGCAGCTGGAGCAGGAGAAGATGGCGCTGGAGTGGGAGCGCGCTGAGGAAGAAGGCCGTCGGATGGCTGACGCTGAGCGGCTCCAGGCCAAGGAGACACTGCTAAGGCAACAGGAGGTACGCAGCACTTACGGCGACTAGAAGTTGCTCAATCATTGTCATATTACTATCTGTATTAGATATAGTCCTGACGAAGATATTGTTAAAAATGGACCTGGTGATAAAGGTACATATATGATGTGCTCTAACCCAACTCCTTTTTTTCAGCCATTCTATCTTGTAGAGGATGAATAGGTATCTAATCAATAAATAACAATAATTCAAATCGGTTATTTGTGGCATTTTCGCATGATTTTGTGGAATGAATATTATGACTGCAAATCACTTAATTTTTTTATATTCTTGCTTTTTGTCATATGCCTGCGCCTTGCACAGATTTTTCGTTTCCATTCACTTCATTTTCCCTCAACTCGAAATTTTGTAAATACATTTCCGCTTTTATTTCAGACCAGTCCTAACATTAACCAGACTACAGCTATCAGCCAGGTGAGGAATATTATTCAGCCCTTGCGGTTAATCGTTGCGTATTTGATTGGAGACTTCCCCTCTTCTGTCTTTAGCTTCAGTGCGTTTGCTTCTAACATCTTGTTTCTGTTACTTTGGTCAGTTCTTTCCCCTTTTCCTTCACACAATATTCATGTGCCCCCTCATTAAAAAAATCGAATTAATTTCCAGGAAAATTTGCGGGCTGAGCGGGAGAGGCTGGAAAAAGAGCAGATGGAGCTGGCTCGCGTGCGACAGGAACTTCTGCAGCGTCAGCGTCCGGTTGATCGGCCGCGCCAGGGTCCCATCGGCACGAACCTTCGTTACTCTATGCCTGACTTGCAGGACGCACGTCCCCCGCCACCAAACGCGCGGCCATCCACCGCATGGACGCGGGTCCCGTCTGCCGACAACCTTCTCGCGCCGCAGCAGATGTCTCGCACCACGTTACAAGCCCTTTCCGCTGCCCCGCGGAGCCGCATTGTCAATGGTGAAGCCTGGATGCAGCCCAAACGCAAAACTGATGCACCCAAAAGCAGTTACAACTACCAGCACTGGCTTATTCAGGTATTTGTCCTCATTTTCAAAGCTCTCAAGAAATGCAACCTCATAAGTTAGGGGTTTAATCATTGGAATTTAACTTTCTAATGATTTATGTCAAAAAAATAGCGAAATAAATAGTTTTATTGCAGATGTCTCAGAAACAATGTAGTCAAATTGTGATAAATAGTCATAGTTAACATCAACTTAATTTCAGGAGGCTGAGCATCGTCGCATCACAGAACAGCAGCAGCGAGCTACTCAGTCAAGACGATCCCTTCCTAGCCAACCTCGCTCCCCAGCAAACTTTAGCCCCAGCTGTCACCAGCCTCCGCAGCAGAGACCGCACTCCGGCTACTACCAGCCCAGTCAGCCGGTCATACCCGCTTCCCAACCATCACCCTACCCGCCCAAACAACATGTTCTACCTCCTGCTCAGAGTGGAGTCCACTACGCGAGCCAGTCAGTGCCGAGCCACATTCGGGCCGCCTCGAGTCCCAACCATATCCAGCCCCCCGTGCCAAGTCATGCCCACTCGCACAGCCTCCCCCGCCCCATGTCTCCTCCCAGCCACCACACTGTGGGTCTGCCCCCCACTCCCCCTGCTCCCCACCCCCATCCGCATAATTCAAACAAACCTCTCCCCGAGGCCGTCATTCAAACCATCACGCAACGAGTGCAGAACAAAACCTCACCGAGGCGCAGGTATGTATATATTATATGCCCATTGCTTTGGATGTTCAAGTATAAAGGATCTCGCTACACAGTGGCACACATAAAGTACCTATCTCTTGTACATCTACAATACTACCCGTGTTAATATCCAGTTGCAGACGAGTACTGGTATTAGGAGAACAACATTCACTTGAAACTATTGAAAAATATTGATTATAATAAATTAGAAAAAGGGCTAATCTTACTACTCTTAGTTAAATTTAACTGAAAAAATATTAACCGTTAAACCGTTAAACCGTTAAACAGTGGGGGATCGTCGACAAAATCGGTGTATTACTAATATTTCACCCCCCCCCCCCCCCCCCCCCCCCCCCCTCTGTTTACAAACCGTCCTTTTATTTTCCAGAGTCGAAGAGAGGCCTTCACCAACCAAACTTCCCACCCCGGACTCTCCCCATCTCAATGGCGAGCAAGAGAGGATGCTCAGTGTCAGTGGCAAGAAGAAATGTTCCCACTGTGGCGAGGAACTCGGTACGTGGCCTTTACTTTTTCGAATCCTAATGGCAAAACAATACCCTTGTAGATGTAAATCGCTGGTTGATTAATGGTAAAACTTTGGATGGATGTCGGTTGATGGATTAAAATTTGTGTTGTCAGGTCGTGGTGCCGCAATGGTGATTGAGAGCCTAAGGTTATTCTACCATATCGACTGCTTCAAATGCTGCGTCTGTCACACGCAACTCGGCGACGGGCTGATGGGAACTGACGTCCGCGTACGCAACAACAAGCTTCACTGTCACAACTGCTACTCCTCAGATGACGGTATGCATTTGCTATCAATTATTCTCACTTTGAAGTAACATTTACTTAATATCACTTAATATAAAAAATCATTAAAATTTGTGACAGAAACAGCTCCGTCTGGAAAAACCCCTGACAGATTAAGCTTCCTAAGTACCTAATTGCTCTACTGTCTTTAATAATAACTAATAACATATGTGCTTAACCATTTAACATGTTGTTTTCTTTTTTTGCTTTTAGGTGTGAAGTTTAGTTGCGTTTGACGTTGCTACCTAAGCTGCCGAATACTGCTGGCTGCTGCTCCGCCCCACCATTTGTATTTAGAAACCTACCAAGTTACTAGTTTTTGTTAAATATTTTAACTTTTGTTTTAGTAATATTTAAATGCTGAAAACATACTGCATGTTTTTGAGCTATTCTTTTGTAAACTTGTGATTTTTGATGTTGTTATGTAGGCAACTGCTGTATAGAACATTTTACATGTTGTGTTCAGTACTTTAATGATTGAGTGAAAACTAATTATTCGAACATTAACTAAACATTGTTCTCTTTTGGTCTACTCGGGCTACTCTGCTGTGGTGGCGTAGTGACTGCAGTGGTGCGTTGTGTTCTGCCCGTATATATTTCAAGCGTTGTCCCGTTTAGTGATGACCAGAGATTGCTTCTTTCATTTTTCTTCTTAGAACTCTTGACTTGCATCCACAAGGTGGACAAGGACAGTCGTTTTAGCCTCGGTTTTTAGGCGTAAATATCAACTTCTATGTAACCAGTGAGTGAGTTCAAAGCCAGTTTGGTCAGCTTGTCCTGATTGAGTTGTGCCAGCCGTTACTTACCCACGCTCAGGGTGCCCGAATGTTGCACTGACGTGCCAAAAAGAAATCGCTATAGGTACCTACCTAAATTAGATGTAGTTTTTAAATGTGTATTTTTACCGACCTGCCAGTTTTACTATGGAAATATTTCCATACTGACCAAGTACCTATTATGGTACCTACGTTTATATTCAACTTTACATTCAGAGACATCCCTACTCTACTATATTAATATTATATAGGACCAAACTGGTAGCCGTAACTAAATAAGTATTTGAATGTTTGAATCAATTTTTTGAATACCTACTCTTTTCTGGAGCTTTTAATCTTTTCTACTTTACTTATTCGAAGTAGGTACCTACCTACTTAGGTACAAATATTGGTAATAGACTTACTTCTGCCTCAAATTATGTACCTACCTAGGTCTTGCCTATGGTAGGTACCTATAGGTGTAGAAGTACTTAGGTACCTACCTACCTAGTTAGTAGAATAACAGGTTGCATAGGTGGTGTGGAAGTAGGTATTTTACCTTCCCGAGTAAGTAGGTACCTACTTATACAGTGTTAATTAGGTAAGTAGGTAGGTAAATACCTATTCGGAAATAATTAACAAAGTTGGTAAATGGTGAATGTCAATTCAATATTCAGTGTCTGTTGTAATTAATGTTATCTTTTTGTACATAATGAAGTTATCATTTTATTTTGTGTCGCGTATTCGACGGAATATAACGAAGTAAAAGTTGTATAAAGTCGCCTGCTTACTTTTAATTCTAGGCATTGTTATTAAGTTATCCTACCTATTGCAGGGGTCTCCGCAAATTTTATAAAATTGCCTGACTACGAACCCGAAGAGGCAGATGAGTATGACCCACCAACTCATTTGCTTTGCGAGGAAATGAGACACTTCACTCGGTGTTGCTGCTGCTGCCATCACTCTCACTGCTTCGGTCAGGACTCTCCGTTCCTATTCCTGCAAAAATACCAAGAAAACGAAGACAGGAAATATTTGCAAAGCCAGTTGATGCATCTGGATATGATAGAAATTGAAATAAGGAAATATGAACTATTGCAATCTGCAATAAGCCGTTTGTCCAAAAACCTGGAGCAAGGTCAGTGATTAAGTAAATAGGAAGGTAGGTGAGCCCGTGTGGGGATCAATCTTTGGCACTATCTATCTCTAAAGTCTCTTCTGAAGAATTTCAAGTGTGTATGTAGTTCACCTTAACTAAAATATAACCATTTGTTACTACTACTGAAGTTTGTACTGTATGAAAGATGTATTTATTCCACCTTCTCAGTCTAAAAACTAGGCCACTACGATATAATGGAAAACTTGACTATTTCTTTTTGTTCCCTCCAAAACATTTAAATTTCCCACCAATTTTGAAAAGCTTGTGCCACGTTTTTATCGTTGTCATGTTGGTAAACTGATTGTTGTGACTTTTCTCAGTCTTATTTACATAGGGATAAAATATTTTTCTTCCAACTTGGATAGTTTTAAACCTAGAAAATGCAGGAAGAACTGAATAACATTCCACTGGCTGACGATGATCCCCAGCTGGTTATCCAGGATGATCCTGCTCGAGTGGAAAATAATGCTATGAGTCGTCATCGCAGTATCGACTCCTTACCCTCATCTTTCACAAACGGCAGCAGCAGTCCAGGCCCCAACAGTGAGTTTTTAAAGAAAACTTGGGTTAGGGTACGCGAAATTATTATTAGCGCAACAAAATGCTATCCCACTTCCTACCAAGAAAATGATCTTCCCACTCATCGAAAATAGGTAGGAGGTAGGTACTAGAATAGACTCAGTAGACACTACCTACCTGTTTACACGATGACATAGGAAATTTATAGAAATTCTATTATTTAAATTTAATACAGTAGTATCTGCTGCAGGTTTGGACCCGGACATCAGCCCTGACGAGCAAGAAGAGAAAGCGAGGCTTATATCTCAACTGTTGGAGCTGCAAAATACTCTTGACGGTAAGAGGCATTGAGTAAATCTGGCTAAACCCCTTTTCACACGCGTCCCTTTTTTTGACCTCTGTGCTTGGCACTGAATGGCACTGGCACTGAATCGGCACTGAAATCGGCACTGAAATGGCACTGAATCGGCTGAATGTTCCATAGCAGCAGTTACCTTGTCTGTGAAGGGGACGTCTCCAAAACTTTATAAAGCCCACCCTCTTTCTATTCGTATATGTTTACTGACGAGGCTCTGGTGTCTGATGCCGCGCTTAATTCTCTGCTAAATTAATATTAGATTAACTATAGAACTGCGGCACTAACTGCAGGCAAGAGTCTGCATAGCTATTGGGAAGCCCCGCTGTCAAAGCTCCAAGTTACGACGAGCTTCCAGTGGCACACCAAACGGGCAGCCCCTCCAGTGCCACTTGCCTTTCCCCCTTGATCTTATCGTCTGCTTTGAGACCTCGGGTCAACTATGACCCACCAGTTTGTAGCCCTCAGTGCGTAACAGGCCCTTCTGTAATACAGTTCGTTTATGTTTTAGATCTTTCTCAGCGCGTTGACAGCGTGAAGGAGGAGAATTTGAAACTCAAGTCGGAGAATCAGGTGTTGGGACAGTACATAGAAAACCTCATGTCTGCGTCAAGTGTGTTTCAGTCAACATCTCCGAAGTCGAAGAAGAAGTGAACCGCCCGACTCGTGATGATGCCGCTGCCACTGCAGTCTGCACGCTATCATTTTGCTTATTCACAACGATGTAGGCCGCTTCGCTTGCTCTTGGTATATTTTACTGCACTAATAGTGTTTTGTACAAGAACGCCATGGGTAATGGTTTACTTTTGTGCAACAAATTTATTTTGTCGTAAAAAATTATCTGCCAAGGGGGGGCCTTTATTGTTTCAAACATTTTTTTCGTGGATTAGGAGTGTCAAATCTTCAAAAAAAGAAAAAAATGAAATTCCAGATGAAAATTATAAATAGCTCCTTAGTGGAGTATCGAGGCCGTGAGGCTGCTCTCGAAACTGTTTTTCCCCAAAAAGTGAAATTTTAGGTGGGATTTTGGGTGTGATGGAAACCTATCTAAATTTATGTATATACCTACTTACTACCACTACCACCCCAGCATATTGTTAATACGCATTTTTAACTGAAGGCTGAAGGCAAGCTAAAAATATGCGTATATAATTTATGAGTTGTAAACACACGCTGCTTGTGGAATCATCCCTTACTTTTTGAATTTGAGGACTTGGAGGAATGCGCACTTTGAGATACCTCATCATCTTGCGTAGCTAGGTGAAAACATGATTTGTTAACAAAATGTTTGAATTATTTTTTCTGTTTATTGGTGAGTAATAATTATAGAAAATGCTAAAAGAAAATGCCCAATATTTAGTTGGCAGTGTTGCAGTGACACGGAGTGGGGGAGACTTTGATGTGTTGGGGCAGTGAGCCAAGACCATGCGCTGTATGAGCCTTCCGTGAGCCATCAGTGAAACTGATGAATACACTGAGCGTGAGACGTAAGCTTACCATGCAAACATGCGCCCCACGACTCCCACCACAATATTGACAGGAAGCAAATTTAAAAATAAACACGAATTAATTTCCTCAGGATGAAGTGCCCGCGTTTTTTTCATTCCGGGCCACATCTGGTCTTTATAACCCAGTCTGTGAGTCACTAACGTTCGTAAAGCCTTTCAATACTCCTTCCCAGTTGGCTGAAAGAGCTCTTTTGTTTTTGCTTCCTCAGTCCCGTATGGTAAGGAAGGGACCAGGGAATTCCGTTCTGTAGCAAGTCGACACTGACGTTTCCTTTCCCCTGTACTGTTTTAGTGTTGTCGTCAGCGCCGTTCACTTTTCACACGGCATAGTTTGTTTTTTTTGCAAACTGCAGCCAGATCTTGCATTGTTGGCACGCGGCTCCAATTTAAAGTTTTTGAGTCGCGTGGATGGTCAGGAGTTGACTCTTCTTGGTAGGAACTGTGTTGCCTTCTGGCCCCAGCGTGTTTGACCACCGGGCTTTACCTTCCCGGACTTCTTGATGGCCACGTACCAGCCCAAGTGCGCCCAGTGCTTGGAGAGGTATGTGTTGTATTGGCCAAACATGTACTCCACGAATACCGTGCTGGGCGCTGATCTGTCCACCTGGAACGATTAACGGAATGGTGGGCGTGGGGTGCGATAGCAAAAGACAGAAGTGGGCTGGCGAGTACAAGTTAAAAATGCTCTTGTATACTATACTACTACTACACCGCACGACGGTGTTACTACCACTAATGTGGCAGTAATGTTTTTTAATGAGTTAGTTATGTAGTGCCATTGGCACTCTTGCAATGGGCCCCGAGTGCAGATAAAAGTAAAGTTTTTCAGAATTATTCTCATTCATGTTATACTTAGTTGTGTGGAAACATGGTGTAGATACTACATGGTTGCTACAAATGTTTAGCACAATGGCTTAAGGAGGGACTCACCTCGCCATAGAGACGACCATCGGCACTCATCGCCAGGTAGAGGTTCGTCTCCACCCCCCTCATTCGTACCTCCCCAAGGGCGACCGAACTAAATTCCAATATTGCTGAAAATTTTCGAACGGCATTTCGGTTATTTGGAACTTCTACGTGATGTCGATCAGGTCAGAGGGTCATGTTTTTTTATTAACTGTCCTCGTTTGCTAGACGCTAAACGTCTAAAAAAAACTACCTTCAGTTCGTAGAAGAAATCATCTTTCCTTTCCAGTTCTACAAAGTATGCAAATATCAGCTATTGGGTATAGGATGCGATCTTCCGTACCGTTGGGGTGGCGATCTACGTCCAGGCCCTGAACTCTTCCGTCAAGGGAAATAGCAATATGGAAACCTGTGCGGCAGTAAAGTTGCATTCTGAGGCCGTAAACGGGGTTGCCGCTGGAGGGGGCGAGGGCGCGTGTGGGTGGCAGCCATCGCGGCCGCGCCGCTAACCGAGCTGATGCGGGCGGAGCACGCCCCAAGTTCCGGCATGAAGATTTTACCAGCTCGGCTCTCACAGCACGGTCTGGCTCCTCCACTCCAGGCTCACTATCCTCACTAGCGTCCGACACTGATGAGGGGTCTGCCATCGATTTATTCTAAGTTGTAAGCCACTGACAAGTCTGATCTTGGCTGGCTTGTGACTCCGAAACGGACGTCATACATTTGACGGGTCATAAGAAGAGGACCATGAGACGCGCGTTCTCGTCCTGACTCTGCGGCACTGGCGGGACTCGCGAGGCAGAGCACCATGTGGGCATCCCGCCCGCCCACATCTCTGCTCATATACTGTTCCTTTGATCGACGCACCTAACTATGAACTTCTTTAGTGGTTAGCAATTATGTCTCTTCAAGGTGTGAGTGACTTTTTTAAAACTAGCACTTTTTCGTACCTATAACTGTCGTGCTTAGTAGAAAAAGGACCTTTATTTTTTCGAAAATCACTTACTTCTTGAAGAGACATGAATCGTCACCAGGCTCTTTTTCAGTTGCTCGTCTATTGGGCAGTTTCATTGCACACACCAATTTTCCTCATGCTTCATAAAAAATCAGGAAAACCTGAGAACACCAATCAGGTGTGACGCGACCGCTCTCATGATGTTTCAATGCCTAACAAAATATAAAAATGTTCTGTGACCAAAAATGAATTGGTAAAGGTTTACCTTCCATGCAACTGCTTCCAGTTTGGATGTTTGATAGTGAGAAAAACCGGCGAGTGGTTGCGAAGGTGAGGTTTATGCTGTCTTTACAATGGACTTCATAGCAACATTGGTACCCAGTTTCTATTTCTCCCACTTCGACCACTCTGAATCGGAATGTAAGTAGTTAGTAAATCCCTTCACTCTACAATACATGATATCCTCCCTTGGGGAAATTACCTAAGTGCGTTATATCTACAATATAGTAGGTAATAAATAATAATGAAATTTTTATATTCCAAGTATTCTAATGTATACTAGAAATCATTAATGTAGTTCCAAAAGAAGATTACAAAAAAGTAAAAAGTTGTACTTAACCAAAAGCTCAAAGACACTTCAGCTAACCGTTGCGCTGGTACAAAAGTTCGTTAACTTTACTGCTAAAAATACATACTAATAAGTAATAAGTCCTAAATCTTATCAAAAATACTAAGAAAAAGTCGTTAATTTAGAAGCCAAGTTTTGGGCGTCTGGTGACAAAGCCTGTGACGGCTTCCTGCTTGATGACGTGATTGACAGCGGAGCGGACTAGGTTCTGCAGCAGAGGGTGCTCCGTCTTTAGAAGCGATGCACGCAGAGGTGTCTCGTCCATTCGTCCCAACTCATGACGGAAGTGGATCCCAGGTTGACCCAGCACGACAAGATCATTTAGCTCCAAATCGACCCAACAACTGAAAAGAGTGGTGAAGCTGTGAAGACGAAAGCTGAGCACCTGTCCGCTGAGGCGAGACCCGGCGCACCCTCGCAAAACTGCCAGCACGTCCTTCATTGTCTCCACCAGTTTGCGGGTGAAAACATTCAAGAAGTCCAGGAAGTAAGGCACCTCTTCTAACTTCAGCATCTTCTTCTCTTCTCTCGTTATGCAATTTTTTAGGACATCATAACCAAAGTTATTCACCAAGGTCTTAAGGGCAGACTGATAGCGGGTTGCAGGCCGATGTCGTTTTTGGACGGTCTTCACATGGACAGAGCCTCCTTCAGCTTGATAAGTGATGGTCACAAGCAGCCCGGTGTCTAGAAGAGGAAGGTCCACTTCAATAGCGCCCTCACCTTCGCTCTGACACTTGCCAAACGCAACCAACTTCCAAAGGCAGCTATCCTCGCGGGTTTGCTCTTTCAGCTCTTTCTCCACATTGTTACAAACTTGATCACAAATGTCCAAGCAATCTTGTTGGGAGAATGAGTAAGGAGGAATTGATGTATTCGTCGCTGTGCGAGTATAGGCCGCTGGGCAAAGCTCTTCGCATGGGGAACTTTTCCTCAATGATTGGCAAGCCGGTTCTGATACTGCATTTTCCTGTACGCAACTCCATTCACCTTTCAAAACCTCCTGTGATGTGTCCTCACAGTAACTTGCATCGACTGGCGACAGATTGTCGCCTTTGGTCCGGTGAAGTACATCTACTGCTAAATGTTCTGTCGCATTAGTTTCATAGTCAACCTGCATCGGCGCATGGGCGCTGCCACTCGAATTAACACAAGATGAATTCTCAACCAATTCTTCTTCCACCTGGTCATCGTTCGGTAAATCACCAGATGTCGTAGAAGATACTTCAGCTTCAGCAATCTCCTGCACCTCCCCACAGCGATCACAATTCAGCTCTTCTACTTCAGGCACCACTAAAGTAGGGATTGTTATGGAGAGATCCCTTGCAATGGTGCTACTGTTAGGAAAGGCAGGTAAGGCACTGGATACCAGTGTACGACTTGTCTCTAATTCGACCCGTGAGGCAGTTCGGCGAACTGGGGACAACTGGACCACAGCGAATGATGCAGGCTCTCGAAGAACGGAGTCATCATCGGGCAGGGTGACCGAAAGAGTGACGTCATGTAGGGTAACAGACGTATCGAGATCGGTGGAGTACCTCGCAGGGCCAAAGTACGAGATGTCACTCGCAGCAGAAGGCTCCATAGCTGCTAAACCAAGAGATCGTATGACACGAGGAGACTGGGACTGCCGATATTTCTTCAGTGTGCGGTCAGTGGGAAGTGGCGAATCTGAGTGGATGCGCTTGCCAACACTTTCTTCCATAACTTCTCGTCGAGACTCTACGTTTTCTAGCAGTTCTTCAGAGCTTGGAAGTGTGTCATCCATATCGTGTAGAATTTCACGTGCAAACTTGGACATGTCCAGAGGTCTGGGAGAGAAAGAATGTCGATTTTTCTTAAAACGTTCTTCGGGACACGGCGAATCCGAATGGGTCCGCTTTGTTGCAGGAACGACGTCGGTAGAGTTATGGAGTGTGTACGTCCCTTCTCCCAATTTATTTGTTTTGTTGAGTGTGAACGTGTTTTCGTTGACAACTTTTGGAGTGGTGGTATCTTCACACTGCCTGGACTGGATGTTGTAGGTCTGGTCCTGCTGCCCCGCCTTGGTATTAATGTTGTGCAGCGGGGACTCGGTGACACGCGTGGACTCGTGAATGGCTCGCATGTGTTGTTCTTCCGACATAGTCTTCATAAGTCGCGGCACCAAACCTCCCATCGTGCCCTCAGTCACGTCCATGGACCGGAGAGCATCGTCTATGCCCGCAGATGGCTCCAAGCACATGGAAGCAGTAGTAGAGTCCGGAGGAGCAGCCAACAAACGGTCTCGAAGCGAAGGCCTTTTCGATAAGGCGGCCAGGCCGGCCAATGGTGTGTTCAACGGCAGTTCACATGGTAGGGGAACCTCGACGGTCATGTTGGGCGCAGCTAGAGCTTCCAAGTTAAAACTTGTCGGTGCAGGCGGTGCCATTGCGGCACTAATGGGGAGTGCAGTATGTTCCTGAACACTGAAAGAAGTTAAAGCATCGATGCAACGGCTAGGCTCTGTTGGCTCCTGACATGGCGCTCTCATCTCTGTAGTCGTGTCGGATGGAGCCAAAATAAGTAAAGAATCATGATGTTCTGGTTCTCCAGCATCAGCTTGAAGCGGAGATGTTTGTCCTGGGTTCGGTTTATCTGCCGTCGCCTCTTCTAAAATGATATTTTCTGCCACTAGGTAACATTTAGAAGAAAAAATGTTCGCTTCAGTCAGCTCCATTTCACCTTCAGTCTGATTGGTAGGAGTTGGACAAACCGAATTTGCACTTATAGCCGGGACAGGAGATGCCGGGCCTCCACAATAGTTTGATAATGTACTCATCTTTTTTGAGCTGCTAACACCACAGGGGGCGGGAAGCGCTGCTGTTTTCGGTGATAAGGCGCTATCAGAAGATTTCACAGGGCTATCATATGTCATCGCCGGAGCTTCAGACAATCCAACATTACTGGTTGCCTCGTTTTCAATACTGGTGGAAGCAGACACAACGTTCATTTTGTTCCCAGGCATCTCCGAGTCCCCATCCGGTCGCGGCGGGACTTTCGCGGAAACGACGGCGGAGATGAAGGACTCCTGAGAGCCAATGGAGTTCTCTAATATGGGGAGGGGATCCCTCGGTGTCAGATGGTCTGGATCGTCGGTGGCAGCACTGCGTTCAGGTATCTCCGTAGCCAATTGAACTTCAGTTAAAACTTCCAAAGAAACAGGCGCTTTAGATGAAGATTCCTGTGTGAAAGTTTTATTCGGAGAGAACATGCTGTTTTCTACTAAAAGAAGGGAACCCCTCGGTGACAGAGGCTCACCAGCAGCCACACTAGGTTCAGGTACCTTAGCAGCCGGTTTAACAGCAGCCGAAAGTTCGGAAGATATGGGAGCTGTAGGTGGTGGCTTCGGGATAACTGCTTGTTTCCCAGAGAACATGGAGTTTTCAAATGCAGAGAGGACACTCAATGTCAATGGATCGGACTCACAGGGTGCCACACTGGGCACAGGCAACTTCGATACAGATTCCAAAGAAATGGTAGCTTTCGGTGGAGATTCCGAGGTAGCAGCTTGTTCCGGTGGCAACACGGAGTTTTTCAATGTAGAGAGAAAACTCTCTCGTGCAGTAGGGGCGGACTCGAGTATCTCCGATTGAGACGCTGACAAATCTTGAAGGAAAGCTGATACCTTACATGGGGATTCTTCACTGAGGGTTTTATCCGGAGAGAACACTGAGATTTCGGGAACGAGTTCGTCATCAGGAGCCAAAGGGTCTGGTTCGTCAGTAGCGGGTTGCCATCCAGCAATGTTGGCTTCCGTCAGCTCCATCTCCTCCTCCCCACAAACGGCAGCAGTGCCTCGCCACGATACGTACTTCCCAGTCATATCCATACTATCGTTGCTTTGAGCACCACAAACGGCAGCAGTGCCTCGCCACGATACGTTCTTCCCAGTCATATCCATACTATTGTTGCTTTGAGCACCACAAACGACAGCAGTGCCTCGCCACGATACGTTCTTCCCAGTCATACCCATACTATCGTTGCTTTGAGCACCACAAACGGCAGCAGTGCCTCGCCACGAGGATACGTTTGCCCCGGTCATATCCATACTATCGTCGCCTTGAGCAGTAGGACGAGGAGTATCGCACTTTATTTCGTTACACGTGAGGGAAGTATTTAGAAAGCTCACTTCGGTTTTTGGGGGCGATAGCAACTGCGCCAGGGGGCTTTCAACAGCTAGTGACGGTGGAGGAGAAAGATTCCGCTGAACCATCCTGCTGCTTCCATCTGTAGACATGCTGAGTATTCCAGGCAAAGTCTGCACGCGCTCACGGAAGCTTTGGTTCCCCACACTCAAGTTGGCTAGTTCTTTCTGTAGACCTCCAAAAGGACTATCTTCTGTATCGGAGGGACTGTGTACAGAAGCGCCATGACTTTCTAACCCCGAGAGATCAGCAAGGAAATCATCACGAGTGGCATCAAGACGGAGGGGATCCTCCACATCGCCATCACCATCCTCACCAACAGAGTGATCATCCGCATCACAAGTGAGTCCCGCGCTCGACATGTCGATACTTTTTTCGGTACAGCTGCGTAGCGGTCGATAACACGTCTCCTCCATATCAGACTGGCTACCACCAGCACTACATGTTTCAGAATAATCTGAAGCTACCATTTGCCGATTTGCTCGCACATTAGCACATGTAAATTCCATAGTGGTATCTGATGTGACGACTCCGTGTCCAGGAGGTGCTGCATGAAAACCACCATGAGCTGGTGGGATGTTCTCATCATTTTCTCCATCCCAGGGCAAAATCTGAGACAGAGGAGCAAGGGGTTTGCGGGTTCCTTGTCGAGCTACCTTGCCTCCCGACAGGGCAGCGCTTCCGATAGAGTTATCGAGAAAGTCAAAACGTGATTTATCGATTTGATACGAAGAATCATGGTTTAAGAGAAGATCCGGGTGACGTAAGGGTCCAAACTCAGGCTGGCTCCCCCTGTGCCAGTGATCTGCTCCCGATACATCCAACGTTGTAAAGCTCATACACATAGAATTTTTCCTTTCATCATCGGACGAAGGTTTAGCGCCAATTATTATAGCAGTCAACTCCGTCTCTGTGTCTTGGAATACGCTCTTTGCAATGCTGATACAGTTCTCAGTGAATACGCGGGCTCTCTGATCTGAGTCACTCGGCTTTGTCTCACCAGCTCGTTCTGGGGGAACCACGGAAAGGTGCTCAGCAAGAGGATTCGGATCGCGCCCCGTCTTGTCCAGGGCAAGGTCGAGAGGTCCAGAGCATTCGCTTGGGTCTGATAAACTCTCAGACGACTGTTCGTATTCATGGACGGCTTGCGTGGACACGGCGGACCCAACGATGAACTCCTTCACAAGGTTTCTACCAAAACTGACACGGCGACTTTTAGTTAGAGTTGTAGTTACGGTGTCATCATCGGGAAAGAATCCCTGCACTTCATGCAGAGGGAAACGGTTTCGCTGCTTCAAGATCGATTGTCGACGTCCCTCATCCGTCACTGACTCGTCCATATTTATTTATCTTAAATGAGAAAGAGACATACTAAAATCAGAGAAAAGCAAGAACGTAAGTAAGACTCAGGTACCATAAGTAACAGGTAACCCAGGCGGTGCGATCTAGTGAAGTGTCTTTTTTCAGCATGCCTACCCCAAGTCCGTCAACTTCCGTAAGAATACCTGACATATTTAGTGTATCTAGAAACTTCAAGGCGAATGATACAAACTTGGGTGAATGAGGCAAGGCTTCTGTATGTTTGGTCCGTCAATGCATCTTATGAAAAATACCGCGAACATGGGAGCATGAAAACGGCTATACCGAGCAAAATAAAGTTAATAATACATACCGTTTTAGGCACAGCAGCAGTACAAATACAAAATTCTTCTCTTTAATTATAAACTTATGAAATTCTTCAGAATACAAATACAAATTTAGCTGGCGGACTAAAGCGTCTTGTTTGTTATTAATTTTGTCCGTTACATTTTTAATTGAGCGACACTGGTGTTTTAAATTTGCGACAATCATGGCGGTACTCATTGTGTATATTGACAAAAATATCGAAGTTTTTTCTATCTCGTAGTTTCTCAAATCTTCTCATTCTCAATTTTCTCATATCAATTCGCTTTAAAATAAGCAGGTACATGTTAAACTGAAACCTTTTAAACTATGCAATAAGTTGCAGTAATCTGTGGATGCATCAGATTATTCAGGCTTGGTGGACGTTATCTACGTGACCTAATCAATCGTAAGTACATAGTGCACCCAGGGTCACTCTTTGACACACCAGGGAAACCACTGAAACCAATAGGTACCTACCTACACCCTTTCGCTTACACCTTGATGAGACCGCCTCTCGTTCGTACCTACTATTTGTACCAAAACCAAGATGGCTGGTGTGTAAGTACAGGAGAAAGAAAGAAAAAGGTAATGATGTAGGAAATTGTGATACCACGGGTGTTTATGAAACTTTTCAGCTGGTTGACGCCATTTCAGTATGTTGACGTCTCTCTGACCAACTTGTTTGTTGCAGGTGGTTTGTTGAAGGATCATTTTGAACCCGCAGTTGAAGGATGAGACGAAGACGATATGGGAGACCATTCAGACGAAAAACTGCTGAAGGTTGCTTGCTCACTCCGGCTAGATGACAAAGTAGCTATCGTGTTCCTTCTTTCTGCCCAACCTGAAGCTAGTCTTCACGTGCTTCGGGGCCTCACGACCGCCGAGTCACCAAGTGAAGAAAATGGACTTTTCAAGCAATATTTACTTCAGCTGATGGTATCTGGTGCTTTTACGGGTAGTTTTTATGATGCTTTTGTTGAAACTTTGGGAATCATTCAGAATTTTCGTGCTGGACGACTGTTGGGCTTCTCTAAGGATGACATAATTGGACCTCGTTTCGAAGGGATCGTGAATCCTGTGAGAAAACACCTGTATCTACTGGCAGACGCATTGACAGAAAAGGAGACCTTTGATTTAATTTCATCCGTGAATAGGTCAGAGTTAAAGCAGTGCCGTTATTTGGAAGAAGCTATTCTAGAATGGCAGCTCAACGGCGTCGTTAACGTTGGCACTGATTTCGACTCATCGTCATTGGAAACGGTAGAGAAATACCTTCGAAAATACAAGGAGTCTAATTGCTTGCCAGAAGCAACGGGAGGAGGCAAAGATTGTTACAAAATTATCGATTCCACAGAACTGGGATTCTGTATAGTCGTTAATAATACAAGATTCACACGCAACAACGATTTGATTCATCTGATGCCCTCGCACGAGTTACCACCGCGACCAGGGTCTGACCGAGACGTAGAAGAAATTGAAGCAGTATTTACTTGGCTTCGATTTCGTGTTGTCATTCATGAAAATGTGAGCTATAGCGATCTCCGTAAGGTTTTAGCATCTTATGCGTCAATATTGCCAGCGAAGCATTCGTTTGTTGTTTTAGTCTTCATGTCCCATGGCACTGAAGACGTCGTGTATACAGCTGATTCAGTTCCAGTCAGTGTAGAAGCTTTGGAAATGGCGTTTCAAAGAAACAATTGTCCACAGTTGACTGGGAAACCCAAAATTCTCATAATCCAAGCCTGTCAGGGGACGAATCTCCAGCGCGTCATGTTGGACAGCGGCGAGTATGCAAAGTGTACTATGGATGTGTTGACCCTCGGCCCCGAGCGAGGCGACGCCCTTATTGCCTGGTCTACAGTAAAAGGGTACGTGTCCTTCAGAGATAGAACGGAAGGCTCTTGGTTCATTCAGGAGTTTTGTCGTGAGCTGAGAGCGACTGCTGCTACCCGAGATCTCGTGGAAATCGTTACCAGAGTCAACAACCATCTTCGAAGTAAGACACACCACGGGGCTTTCATGGTACCATCTCTCTCGCTATCCCTGTGTAACAAAATCAGATTTGTTTAGCTATTCTGCGTTTTATAAAATACTTTTTATGTTTATGTAAAAACAATTGTCTGTTGATATTGAGCATCTGCGTGTATAGGGTAGTAATTTGAGTTAATCAATTAATTACTAGCCACTAGCTAATTAATAGCTACTAAGCTATAGATATGCGAAAACATAGTGGGGACAGGGACTAAAAGACCACACAATCCTTGATCATGCCTCGTTATACAAGACAAGCAAGTCCCCACTATGTTTTAGCTTAGACTCTTAGAAAATTTACAAGCTTTGATTTTTTTATTTCATTAGGTTGGAACATTAGTGATAAAATAAAGCAATTATTAAATTTTACAAAGTAATTTATTTTCAATTTAAAAATAAAAATATTTATTTTTAAAAAAATGCGGGAAAACGAGAAATTTTTATGTCGCAACTTTGCAAAGGTCGCAGTCAGTCGAATGAATAGAACGAAGGAAGGCTGTGGTTTGAGATTATTGTTTTGAAATCGCAAAAAGCCAAAACCAAAGCAATGGCAGATTTTGATGCGATTTATGAAGAGGAAGAAGAAAGCGAAGAACCGCTAGATGATCCATACGTCAAGACTGTGCCGGACCCCATCATTGTGAGGGGAGCAGGCAACATGACTGTGTGAGTTTCATTTCCCTGAAATATCTTTCACAACAATGGAATCACAGCTGACTGTCCTTGTAACCTTTATAATCCAAAGAAGGAGGTGTATTTTATGTCAGAAAATCATGGGTTTCATCTCATAGCACTTATATAAATGGCCTATATTGTTTCTAATGAACCTAGCTGAGTAGGTTCGCTAAGTACCAAGGTCCACAGCCTCGTTTTGATATGAAGTTAGTGGGTACCTGTTTACTTCTTTGATTCTCAAGTGTTTATGGGGGTGGAGGAGAAACTTAGGTACCTAATTACCTAGGAGGTGAAAAAGGTACACACCTTTTTTTACCTCTCTGACAAGGGGCGTATCGTATCTCATAGACAGAAATTAAATTTTTGGACTAAAGAGTAAACTATTCTCTATTTAATGAGACTCCCTAGACCTAGACTAAACCATGACTAAACGTTCCAGATTTGGACTGAGCAACAGATTTGATGTGGAGTTTCCCTCTGGCCTGGTATCGAGAGTCGCCCCTGAAGAGTACCAAGCGACTGTAATGAGAGTGAACAGTGTCCTAAAGAAAACTCTACCTGTTAACGTGAAATGGCTCTTCTGTGGCTGTGTCTGTTGTTGTTGTACACTGGGCTGTTCCTTGTGGCCTGTTATATGTCTAAGTAAACGGGTAAGTTGCGTCTTAAGCACTGTGAACAAATATTATTCTTAAACCTGATGACGCAATGCTGTTTCTTCTTACTGGCCACTTTCTGGAAAAACTGTTGAGTACCTACAATGTTGAGACCTGCGTTCCGAAGTATAAGTAGTCAGAAATTAGTTACCTAAGTTGTGATTCTACGTTTGAGTGATTTCAATGAATAAAAACTGTCAAATTGCTCCATCGTGAAATACAATTTCGTTAAATTGGTAGTTCCTGACGTTAAAAAGTTTATTTCAGTCTTCTCAGAAAATGGGCATTAAAAGCCAGTCTTATGTATTTCACCCTTAAAGAACCTACGTTGAATATTTCATATCACGAACTGTAAAATACAGCAGTAAACCAACCGGACGGTATTGAGTTCTATCACGACGAAGATCCCAGGTTCAAATACCTAGGCTTTGGCCGACTTAATTGTAGTGGGTTTAAGTACAGTAATAGTAGATACTAACTACTAACAGATGTACCATCTGGTGGATAAGTGCAAGTGTCCCTTGCCAGATTATCTAGCTTTTTAAAAACCTGACACACTACCATTACTGCCCACATTCATTCTGTTGTTTTTGTTTTACCCAGACTCAACATTCATTGGACAAACTATTAGAATGGGAAAACAACCATTTGTACCACAAGCTTGGACTTCACTGGCGCCTCGCGAAACAACGATGTGACTCCTCTTCTATGATGGAATATGTAAGCACTTAGACAAGTCTCCCATTCTTGTTAGGAAAGGGTTCGCTTTGTGCAACCGTGGAAACGGCAGTGAGGGCGGAAGCTCTAAGAGGAAATCTTGAAATTTTGTAGTGCCATGTGTATTCTACCCTTGTACCCCAGGAAGTACCGGATCACCCACCCTAAAAAAAAGTACAGCCTCCAAAGGCAGCTGGTAATATTTCTTGTTTTTATTTGTGTTGCAGGTACTGCTTGTTGAATTCATACCAAAAATCCCTATCTACCGACCAGACTAAACTTCCTCGCACCCGACGTGCCGCTCACTAGGTGGAGTCATCAGTATGGCTGCGGGCTGCTGCTGTGGCTTCATCGCTGAGGTACGCTCATTACCACTGTTGGACATTTTCCATCAGTACCGTTCTATGGTAGCTAGGCAGAGGCAGGTGACACCTGCGAAATTTCCGTTACACATCTGTAAACCAAATGTTGACTGAAAGATTATTCAGGATGTCTACAAAGTGTTTATCTGGTGGATCCCTTCATTAAGACTAAAGATACTAAGCCGTTTTTGACGTTTTTTACTTGTCTCTTGTCTGGGAGAACTGTTTGATATTTATTTGTTCTGAAATGCTGTGTGTCTATGCATGATTTTACGATCAACTAATTTTTGACACAAAAAATCACTGTCGTAAAATTACTATGTTCCTGACGTTGAAAAGGCATGATATATTTAAAAACTACCCAAATCGAACAGTTTCCTTAGCAAATCTCATTAATTAACGTCATCAAACACCACAGCACAACACAGCACTGTCTTCACACTTAGCCGACTGGGTGGGGAGATAGTAACTCAAATTAGCTGAAAAGTGGTCGCAGAACTTGTTCCACTCTCTACACCAGTTAGCCTTTTCCCGTTCTCAAAGCGTCCGGCTTTCACCGACTATCACTAAGAGTTGCGCAAAATGCCTCTGAAAGTAGATGTAAACGGGTGCTTATAGAACAGGACTAGACCAAACTGGCTTGCGAAATACTTTGATATTTTTTATTCAGCGTTTGAGTGGCTTGAGTATCGAGCCATTGGTTGTAAATTCTATTAGTTGTCTTGTTCGAATGTGGGCAAGGGTCTCCTGCCAAAATGACAAAACGACGTTGACCGTGGATACTGCTTGAGCGCTCGCAAAGAGATCCTAATAAACCTTAAAACATTATGTGGAACCGCTTTTGAGGTTGACGGCCTGCTTTTGGGGGTGAGATAAGATTTTAATTCTTTTGGAACTTTGTCGTAGAAGTGTACCTATTTGTTAAATTTTTAGGTATAAGGTGAATATCGTAGAGGAGTAGACATAACTAGGACGTAACCAGTCGATTAGCAATTTTTGAATAGGAAGTACAAACCAAAGACGCCTTTATACTTTCATGGTGTCTTATTCATTGGTGAATTATCTCAGTTTTAGAAATAGAAGTTTCGTCGAAAGTTAATGTTTGTGGCGAGCATTATTAAACTGCGTACATCACAGCAATTATTTTCTCAAAGCAAAGTTTAATAGCTTCAATACATCTTATAATAGTAATTTTAAGTTGTACAAGGCGAAGTGACTACTATTCTGGGATTTGAAGACTCCCCTTGTCATTAGAGTTGTAGTGCTGCTCAGGACTTGACGATTGCCAATGGCCATTATTGCCAACAGTTGTACAATGTACAAAATACTAAGCAACGTCTTTTATCAAGCCATGCCAACTTTGCCAAAATATGCCATGAGAGATGCCTACTTAAAGTACAATTTGCACTTGTTGTCTGTGTCAGAGACAGTCTTGACAAGAGGCGATGCACTGGTCAGGTACAAATAACATTTGTACTGGGTGCTGCGTTCTTGTTGGCTGAGTGTGTCACCTTTTGTCAAGATGTATTTCTCAAAAATCGTAAATCCACATCCGGTAGAGCAAAATAAATGATAATATATGACAGTCGTGGGCCACATTTTACACCTATGTGTATGTATGTAAATAGTGTACTATGTATATTATTATTATTATTATCATGTTTATCTAAAATATTTGGCATCACAGCTATGAACAGTCGAGTAATTCTCTGTCTCCTCTATAGAATACGCCAACTCTCTAGCTTGACTAACAAGAATCCATAGGTTCTCTGATACAACTATCATTTTGAAGTTATCATAATTGATAAATGCAATGTTGCATAGTTAGTAACTAGATTACAAAACTTTTGCTGCGATCAAAACCAGACTGTATGCAGGGCGAAAGTCGCCATGTCGCATTACATTAAATTACTTGGCGTTGCCTTGAAATTACAGTTTTTACCTGGACAGTGTTTTAATTGGTTACCTTGTGAGGGATTCTGGGCTTAAGGAGAATTGCTGTATCATGAGAGTCCTGACTTATCTATCACTTATAACTCTAGCCCTTCTCATAGCCTTGCCGTGAATTTGAATGTGTGACTAGGACCCACCCCCTTGTGAAGCTGGCTTCGCCAGTTGTAGGGAGGTATGAGGTGAACCAACTACACACCTTTATTCAAATAACATTATCAGAATGATTTCTTTCAGTATAGTATTCTCCTGAAGACCTTTTCCTTATGAATCCTTCCAGGTCATTACTGCAAGTTCCCTAACTTCATCGGACGGGAAACGGAAGTGGTGGTTGTTATTATATGGCCGAATCACCTCCTCTTGTGAGGGAGGTCATGAATAGGAAGCAACTGGTGTGGCGCAAATACCGATAGTTGCTGTCAAACTTTTGACAGCAATGATTGTGATTTAACTTGGTTGTGGTGGCAGCGTGGACACGGATTGAGTAGGGTTGGGGGTTGGGGGCGGTGATTGGATATTGGGGTGACCGGAGCGACGATGGCGTGATCCCCTGATATATTGGCCGCGTCGCAGTGTCGGCAGGTTGATTAGGAGCCGGTCAGCGGTCTGTTTCGATTCGTCCTAAGACTCTATTTCCCATTTGATAGCCTGAGGTCTGGAGTTGTGAATGTTTACCGTTTACACCGTAAATCTCTCCTGCAGACAGCTGATCTCTGATTGGTCATTAATCCTCCTACACAGAATCACACACCTCTACATGTTGAAGCGTGACTTTGATTGGCTCGTGGGCTAATTTTGGAGGTCAATGTTAACTGCTTTATAATCTTTTATGGTGTGTGCGTGGGCGTTCACTTGTTAGGATGCCTTCTCTGCGAAAGCGCTTATCGTCTTGATCAGCCAAGTTGCCAGTTTTTCTGACGTCGAATATATCAAGCCAATCGTTACAGGACCCTAACCCAAAAGTGTGGCAGAAGGATTTCGAACCGTTTATTTGAAAATTGTTAAGCAGTTCAGTAACATTGTGAAAACTGTAAAACTTGTCTGGAATTCGAAGGAACCTGGTTTTTTGTTTTATAGACATAGTAGAAAAAAGAAAAAGTCAGGCGTTTGTTTGTTTGTTTCGATTTTCCTTGAAAAAGTGTCAGTAGGAAAATGTACATTTCGTTATAAGAATCAGAAATAATCATTCACAAGGAAATTGCCTTGTGAAGCTACTTCGTTCTGTTATTCCGAATAGGCATCATGTCTCGAGTCCCATGTCTCTCGTTCTCGTCCAGTATTCTCCTCTCCTCTCCTCTAGGTTGTCTGCTCCCTCTGCCAGTCGTACCCAGATATAGCTTCATTACCTACATCCAAAGGATAAATGGCGAGTATCCCATCGTCGCGTGTCGCTCGCAGTTCTCATGGCATTGGCGCAGGGTTGCCTTCTGTCCGCCCCTCGCGTGATTTCTACATGCAAGCTTTGCTGTGCCCAATCTTCCTCATTAGTATAGACTTCAGACTAGAAAAGCCGCCCATCTCTTAAGACCTATCTTCACTTAAAGCGCGTTGTCCTGCCTACCCGTAATTGGTATTTGCTCTTTCACTCCGAGATAGGGCTCCTGTTATACTTCATAAAATTAAAAAATATATTTGGATAAATTTTGAAGGTATTTCACGATACAAGACTGGGGTGGTTTCCCAACTAATGTACCCCTTGGTCGCTTCTTACAAAATTGTCAAACCCTCCTCAACTTTCCACTTTCCAGCATGTTCTATTACGATGTTCCATTATTCCCAGTCGTTTCTTTTCACCTTCTGTCTCTGCATGTGTATTCCCAAAAAGCTTTCCGCGCTATCATTTTCTTTTTGTTTGAGCGGTTCAGGTTTGCGTCCATACGAAGCAGGAAGCGAGCTATTTGCTGAGCGTGCGAAGTGAGTCCATATATTATGCTTATAAAGGGGAAAGCACTTAGAGGGGAGCTCGGGCTCGATGGAATTAGAGAGGTTGACCTGCGTGACCCCAATCTGTCTCCCATGTATATTTTTCACCCCCTCCCCGCGAACCGTGGTCCATTAAGTACTTTCTGTAAGACCATATCATTGCTTCATTGTTATGCTTTTTGCTGCTGACGACTGTAGAGTGAGTATAGGTTATTTCATTTTATCTTGATGCATACGGAAACTGTGCAACCGTCGAGATGTCCCTAGCCCGGTTCCAGTCCAGCTGATTATAAGACAGTGCCGTAAAACAGAGGGATCTGTACTTAGCTTGCCTAACTGTATTGTGTACCTGTGTGACGTGGTGCCAACTTACCTGCAAGTGGCGAGAAAGGAAGGTCATTCATTATAGTTCAGCGATTAGTGACCTAGAGCGCCATCAAGTTTCATGAATTCCAGCAGAACGTGGCCAACGGCCTCCAGGCCGCGTGTGTCGTGGGCGTGGCGCTATGTTCGTAAAGTTGAAGAGCCCTCTTGGACCTCCTCGATCGGTCGTTCTCAGTCTTTTCAAACTGTGATTACTGTGAACCCCCCCCCCCCCCCCCCCCCTGATCAGTTTCGGAAGTTCGAAAGTTTTGCGATTTGAAATTAGGGTTTCCCATGATCTTTGTGATCCAAGAATATGGTTTTTGAGAAATATCGTTCAGTCTTCTGTATGTGGTCGTGGACATGCCCAGCCCAAACTACTGGGTCGAGAGAGTTTGGGGGGAAACGTTCCTTCATTATTAACGCTGGCTCATATGTGACAGGCTTGGGAAAATATCACAGAAGCGTTCATCGAGACTTAGGTTGTTATTATTGATTCACGAAACTTTTTTCGCTGAAATTTTTTCATCAAGGCCCTCGCGGACCCTCCACTGTGGCTAAACGGACCCCACTTATAGCGAAGCACCGGAGGCAGAAGGCAGAAGTTTGTAGATTTTAGAGGAGATGGAGAGTTGCGTTCACGTGTTGAGCTTTTCATCTTTATAGCCGTTATGTGATGATAGGTTTACACGCCAGCGTGGCTGATATAGTGCGTTTTCTGTTTACAGTATAGGTACCTTACATGATAAGCTGAGACGTTACACAACCACTTCATCTCCTTTTTTCCCGAGACACGCAGACGCCGAGTCGAGTAGGTGTCGGTGTATCACTATAGTGTCAGGTAACCTCATTCACTACCTACAGGTTACTTTGATTCAACTTTTTGTGAAATCTGACATGTGGGCAGTACCCGTACACAAAAATCTTACTTCTTAGGTAGGTAGGTGATTTTGTGGAACATCAATTCTGAAATTTTGGGTTTTCCATGATTATGGAGGTCACTCAAAAGTCCGGAAGTGGTTTCTGAAAATAGTGTTGCCAGTCTGTCGTGCAAGTCGAGTCAAGCTCATGGTCCTTAAGAGAGGTATCTACAGGTATAGTATTTTTTAGCGCTGACCCTGAGCGGGAGCGCTCCGCTTGAGTTCTCTCGCGATGACTTTCTTGTGAGTTGGTGGACCAGTAATTCCGGAGATAAACAATGACCTCCAGAAGGCAAGTTGTTTGTAGGAGTGGATACTGACCGTACCAGCTACCATGGAGAACTAATCCCTTTATTGATTTGCAGTTCTTCTACATACTATTTTCTTCTAAGATCCCACTGAACCATATTATACTTGACTTCCTAGGTACTTAACTTTTTCAGAACTGGTTTCATCGATATTCTCGTTTTCATTCTCATATGCCTACTCTATAGTCTATTTTGTGAAGTATGGGAGATTGGGAGCATGTTGGTTCGTGGGCGATTCTGGGCAAGTGTTATAGTAAGGTACTTCGGATCGTGTGCGATTCTGGGCAAGTGTTGTAGTACTTCGGATCGTGTGCGATTCTGGGCAAGTGTTGTAGTACTTCGGATCGTTTGCGATGCTGGACAAGTGCAGTAGCATGGCGGATTGAGTGCAACACTGGGCAAATGTAATAGCACGTCGGATCGAGTGCAACACTGGGCAAGTGTAGCAGCAAGTTGAGTCGGGCTTGCCGGCGCGGCCCCAATCCGCCGCGGCCTTCTCTCGGGCGAGGAGCGGTTCGTTGAGCTTCTCGCAGAACCTTCCGTGTTCTTCATTCTCGCGAGTGATTCATTTTGAAATGGTTTGAAAACAGACTGTGTGTGGATTCTATTTTTAAATTGTTCGAAACTGAAAGAGGTTGGTACTGGGTGTAGTGATGGCGTGTATGCACCTACCTACCACCCCCTGTAATTGAGGCGTGGTACCTAGTCTGTGGGTAAGGGTGAATATATCCATTATCATATAGCGCAGTTAAAAAGGTAGGGAAAATAGATTGGGATCGGCTTCGGTATAAGTGCTTTAGGTATTACCTACTAACCTGTGGATTAATCATGTCATAGCATCTATACAAGCCTACATTGGGTGGGAGTAGACTTCGAAATGTACCTGTACTGCCGAAAGGACTTTTTTATTTGATACTTTTTCACTCGATGGCTTTGCTGAGTTCTTCTTTCTCCCATTACCTAATAAGCAGTATTTTTATAGACGTTAAGTATTTGTGCCAAAACTTTTCATGATAGGCGGCTTTTCTACCTGTAACTGGAGACAATGTTTCGAGATGAATTTTACAGCTAATGAGAGGTTCAAACCCGGCTTCCGCGGTTTCTTGGGACGCCAGAGCCCTTCGGACACTGCGTCAGGGTGGCACTGCCACCTTAGCTGTATCTTTCTCGAAAGTAACTGATCAGTGAATCCTTGTGTACAGTAATATATTTGTCCCATTTCTTAAGTTCTGTTTTCTGCATGAACGGCTTTGTCACTGAGATTCCCCAATTTGTCTGAGGTTCATTAACGCGCGTAAACTTAATTTGTCTTGGTAGACTTGATTGTTTGCTTTGTCTGGCCCGTAGCACCCCGTAGTAATCTTGAGGAGTGCGGTGGCGTCTCTGACGCACCTATGTCTCCTTTTCCTCATAATCATAACAGTCAATATAATATGCATGAGCAACCCGCCTCTGCAAGCCGCCACCCGGGCGCCCTGTCCGTCTTCTTAATGTCCTCCAACGCACCACACCGTCACTTTAGCACTGTCTTTGCATTTTCTCCCTCTTCTCTCCTGGAGAAAGAAGGCAATTTCAGTGCACGAAAGTGGAGGCTAAGCTAGAGAATGTTCCACTTTCCTATAAAGGGACGGTGCCTATATCATTGGGAGAGCGCCGGCGAGCACAAACACAAAGTTTGTGGCCGTGGGTGCGCTGCTACCGGCGCTCGTCCGGTGGCTAGGCGCTTATGAAATGACGCCGAATATAACCAAAGTTTATACAGACAGGAGCTGATATACAGGGCTAAACCAGCAGCTTGTGAGGGAGGGTTCGGAATGCTATTCTTATAGACGAACTTACTGACGGTGTATGACGGTTCATGGCTGGATAGCTATTTAGGAGACGTGCACATACTAACCAACTTTTATTTATCCACACTGCATCCCTTATGTTAAACATAAATGACAACGATAGAACTTATAGTGTGATGGAGGCGCCTCAACACATGAAATTCTATTTATCCACTAATGCGAAAAAAGAGAGAAATCCAGGATTTTGGTGATACCTACTTCGAAAGTACATTTTTTGTTGGTGGTTACTTGGGTGATTTCCTTTGGGAGATTTGGTATGGTCCCTATCATTTCCAGCAATAAACTAAACAATGGTTTACCACCTCTTATTCAAGCGAACTTGTCGGTAAATGAAAGGCTATCAAAGCTGGAATGGTGTTGCCATTGGAGCGGCTGTAAGCATCACAGTGATGGGTGAAAGACAGCTACAATCAAATGGCAATGGGGCGGCAACAGCTGGATGCTGAGACAGCAAACGCTATTGGTTGCCACGCAACGAAAAGCTTGTAAAGCTCCCAGTGTCCACATAAAATTTAATGTGTCAAGTGATGGCATGGCCCATTTATTGGAGAGCACTAAGGCCAGCTCGAGTTCAGAAGAAAATGAAGAAATCTGAGACTATACTGGCACCGGGGTGACCCAAAGGTCACAACGCTTTGATTTTTCTTTTATTTTTATTGTTAGGATGTGGGGGGTAGGGAATACGTCGAAATTGTCGAAGTGTTGGCCTGAAGCCGAAAACTAAGTACCTACCTATTTTGTATATGCGACAGAGTCAGACCACGAGTCACCTAGTTTGACCGGTTGGGCACTAACTAGTGCAAGGATGTGCATAGAGGTACAGCACATAAAGGATCTGAGTTCCCGCATACCTGCGTAGGTACAAGAAATAGGTAGATAGGTAGATGTGAATGCGGGGTTCGCTTTCAAATTTCTTGATGTTATACAATGTTGGTCAGAAGGTAACGAATTGTTTGCCAGTTATTTAATGTAAGTGCCTACACTGCCTACAGTCCCTATACCACTAAACCGACCAGAATGACTAACCTACTGTGCGCTTCGACCATGTCGTATAGTTTCAGCCATTTCAACAGGACATGATGATGGAGGACTTTATTACGGGTATGCCAATAGTCAAGGCCAGGCACTTGACACAAGTGCATGTAGATGATTATTAGGCGGTACAGCCATTCAAACCCGTAGTCAAGTTTTCCCCAAGATTGCAAGAAGTAAGACACTGCATCACCTTCAGTACAAACATCGCACCAATGACCCTTCTCTCTGCGAGGGACCCGTCATCACGAAAAACACGGAGAAAAACTGTTATAGAAGTGCTGATTGCTGAATGTTCTTTGAGAAACATGAATGCTGAATCCAGTCAATAAAGAGAGCTTCAATGTTTCCGGACCCCGAAGCGTGCGGACTTCGAGAATTTAATCTCACCACCGAAGTGAACTGCTCTTATCCTCTAACAGTGTTACCGTTCTTACCGCCCTTCACAGCCAAAGATGAGGCGAAGCTTCACCTTCAGTGGCCATGCGAGGTCAGGGCCTACTGGGTGCACATCACCCCCTTCGTCAGTAGCGTTCAGTTCCTCCTTACCTACGTCACTGCGTTCATCATTGTTCTGGGTGAGTTTTCAACATTTTTTTTTTTTTTTCAAATTATGCCTTTCGTGTCTACGGAGCATTAATTATTATTCTCTAGTTATTTTATCGCTACCTTCTGTCATTGCTCAAGTCAAGTCAAAATAGTACCTACATAGGTACCGAAACCAAGAAAAAAAATTTCATTTCGAGGGTCACCCATACAAGATTAAAACTGGGAAGTCCTAGGAGGTCCGAGTCCACGAGTTGTTAGCATAGCTACCTTGCCATCTCATGGAATGTTCTACTGTTTTATTTTCCAGGATTAACCATGAACACACTGTCATTCCTGGTACTGAACAGTTCACCGTTGTGCCACACCAGTCTGTCAGTTTTCTTGCGGGCTCTGGCAGTCTCCGACAATGGCGCTCTCATATTCAACTTCGCGACCGGACTTGGCCGAGGTCACTTCCCCAGCATTTCCAAACTTTATATGGTAACCACTTTATATTTTTAACGCAATGAAGAGATGAGTAGAGTAGGTAAGAGATAAATGCTAATAGATCAAAGAAAGATACTGAATTGGTCTGCGCTCTTTTCACGGCAAGATGTTCCTACTTACGTGGGAGGCTGCAGTAGCCGAAAGCTGTCCTTTTCTGGACCAATACCTGAGAGACTATACGAGTATGTAGGTGGGTGAGCCCGTTTGCTGGTTGAAGACGGAGGCAGTGGGCCACAGCTTATTCCAATTTCTAAGTGATGGAATAGAAAATAAAGCTTGCATGAGCTGGGACTTGAACCCACATGAGCTCAATTGCAGACTGGTGTGAGTGGCTGAAAATGCGAATAAATAAGTTCCTACGAAGGTAGTGGAAAGGACATTATTCAATTTGATACACTGAGGAACTAGAATCAGCTGCTAACACACTGACATAATTGACTTGAGTTTCAGGAAAGTGTATGGATGTGTGGAGCTAATAAGGTCCTGGTGGATGTGTTCCTCTTCTACTCGACATGGCTGGTCGTGGGTGTGACCATTAAACGTCTTCTGGTGGTCAGCCGCCCCCTCAACCACAACTTCAGGTGCTCCGTCTCCCGGGCGAAGAAAGCAGTCGTAGCCATCGGACTCGTCTCCTTCTGTCTGGCATGTCTTAAACTCAAATACTCAGGCAGGTACCGTTTTGGTTAACTTTCAAATATCTGCAAAAGCGCTTAGGACCAAAAATATCTGACATGACCACTTGACAGTTACATCACAACTTAGTCAATAGCGTCGGTCGTTGAATAGACCTAATATTTTCCAGAACAAAAAATTTGTCCCGCCGTACTCGGTAAGAGAAGATCGTCGATTTTCTTGGGGAGAAAACCGGCTTTTTCCTCCTAACCTTTCATGGTTAGCCTAAAAAACTTAAGCAATCAATTATATTTACAAACTGTTTAACCGAGTATGGTTGAATCCAGCCAGCCCAAGCCCAGCTTGTGAATATAACAAACACATTATGGTGTTTTAGGGTACGAACAAGACAGCACATTTGGGTATGAACCATGCAGCTTTCATGCTGAAATTTCAGACAAGGTGGTGTACATTTACGTGGCGCTCTCTACTTGGCTCCCCTGTCTATTCATTTTCATCGGAAACGCACTTCTCATCCGCCAAGTCCGGAAATCTAATAAAACCAGACTGCAGCTAAGCGGTAAGTCTTAATCCTTAACCAGACAGCTCACCACGGATTCGAACAGACTTATAAGAAATGACCCACTAGAATGTCACACCGAGCTCTTATGAACCATCTTGTAGTTTAGAAGGCGCTAGAAGTGTGGACTGGCCTCGATTATGGATTGAACAATAGGAGGGCGTCGCTGAATTGCGAAGAAATGAATCAACTGCCAAGAGAGTGAAAGGGTGCAGACTGCGCACAAATAATTATGGCAGGCAGTCCTATGACCCGTAGTTCGGCAGTTAGGTGCCGAAACTCTATAATCTGATACTAGGTAGTGAAATTTATTAGTAGTAATTATCTGGTTTCATTATTGATTGTTGTGTAATTAATGAATTATGTAATAGCATTTATTTAACTGCCGAACAGTTTCAGTGTCAGGGACCTGTGTTTATTTTGTAGTATTGAAGTGGCGCCGAAATATGAGCGACTCGGTACATAAAGTTAACTATCAACAGCTTAGTACAGAAAGGAAACCCACGAGTAGGCTCAGACTGCAGGACACCGTACGTTTCTCAGTTATTTACGGTCCTCCAGACTCCTGAGTTAACAGTTGTCACAGGAATATAATTTTGCTGCTGATAGTGAAAGGAACTATTATGAGTTATGAGGAAACCATTGGATTATATGTTCAGAAATATAACATGTCTTTTTAACGGCCGAAATTAAGAGGCTATGTTGCGATTTTTCGATTGAGCTATTTTTGTCAACAAAAAAATTGTCCAAAATTAAACGATCGTGAAATCACAACGTAGCCTCTTAATTTATGACGTTAAAAAGACACATATTTCAGAACTTTTAAATATCCAATAGTTTCCTCATAATGTGTGCAGAAAAACAAAGACGCCATTAAAGGGTGAATGCCATGTCATTATAAATTTGAAGTCGCTTAAAAAGATGGTGTGCTGTTGCAGGGGACCGCACAGTGGTGCGGCAATGGAATGAGACACACCGCATGCTGGGCATGTTGCTGACCGTCTCGTTTGCATGTCTACTACTCATGCTACCTCTCGGCGTGGTCGAGACCTTCGAACTCTACTGGGACGTCATTTTGCTCAAGAGGCCATCCAATTCGGGCTCTGCTAGGCAAAACTACATTAGATGGTATTTTATTATTTTCCTTGGAAGAACCTCTTCCTCTCCCAGCACACGCATACGCATAGGGATATATGGCCGGGAAAGCCAGTACCATCCATTAGATGTAATTGGTAATGGATTTAGTTTTTTTTTCAAACAATATGCTAACCCTGAGTTAAAAATATACACTCATATTTTTTAACCCACGACCACGCATTGGTGGCATCTCTGAGGTCCGAAGGCACAGTTGTTCTTTAAGGGAACTGATTGGTGGCCGAAGCCAAATGGTGAGCCATCCTTGCCACCAACAGAAAATTTCTGGATTCAAACGCAGCCGTGAGAGTACAGTGCTTGGCCGCACCATTGTTATTGTATGAAGAGGCGATAGTTATAGGATGTTCCGGCATTTTCCAGGCAGCAGGAGAAACTACTGCTCAAGTGGATTCGAGGTCTCTTCTTCTGGCTTTACCAATGGAACTTTGCGACCAATTTCTTCCTCTACTGCTTGACGGGGAGGAAGTTCCGGACAGCAGCCAGACAGTACCTCCAGCGATGTTTCGGCTGCGGCTGGTGCTCGCGTCCCATAGGCAGCCT
The DNA here is from genome assembly GCA_950004255.1 of Mesopsocus fuscifrons. NCBI lineage: Eukaryota > Metazoa > Arthropoda > Insecta > Psocodea > Mesopsocidae > Mesopsocus > Mesopsocus fuscifrons. The sequence goes on along the minus strand of OX465373.1, from coordinate 15,922,436 downwards.
AAGACGACGTCTGACCAAAGCCACCCGCTCTCAGCCTACGGACTCTACTGGCATCGAAATGAATCAGCAGAAGAACGTGATATCCAACTGAGACCAGCAAAAAACGATGGCGTCGCGTCGGTTGTGATTTAGGAAAATGAAAATTTTTCACGGCGGATGGTGGACCAATTTTCGACTATTTACGCAATTACTAGTTTTATAGCAGAATACAAGCTTCTGACATTTAGACTCGTATGGGAAATGAGTGTAAGGACCAATATTTCCATCGTAATGCCCGAACCCTTCACTCCCAGGATTGAATAAAATGCTCGGAACTTTCGCTGAACGTACTTTCAAATGTATTGGAAAGTTAAAAATGATGTATGTTGGGGGGTCATTAGATCCAGACCCTTACCCTCCAAGTACTCGAAAACACACCTGCAGTTGTACGTTCAATGTGTCTTTTTTAAATCCGTTTGTTTTAAAGTACGTTGAAGGAACATCCCTTTTTCGGTCATTTCATACTCACTACCTCGAGTAACAAAATCCATAAGTAGTACCGAAGAAGCGACGGGGCGGCTAATCACTCTCCGCAGAGAAAATTAGGTTAGGTTCTAAAATGACGAATCACCATTCCAAATGCATTTTGCCTAAACCTACCTCTCAAAATGATACATGATGGAGATGAGCACACTCGGGAAAATAGTACAATAATTACTAAGAGTTCAATTGAATGCACCGAATTATCTTTACACAAAATGCCTACAACAGTATTTCTTCAATTACTTAGGCTAAATCCCACCATATCCTCAGGAGTTATACCTCCGTTAATTTCTAATTAGAAATTTAACGGTGTGGTCTTAACCGAATATATGATGGAATCTAGCCTTAAAAACTATTTTTCCAAACTAGGATATTAACCAAATACTTACTTTAATGTCTTCATGTTATGTACTAGTCATTTTAAATCGATATTGATGTATATTTATTAGACTGTTTTTATCCTACCTGTTCAGTTATTTTAGGTCCGTAGATACATGCATACGGTACGGTTGTGGGTACAATTTGGTAAGCACGCAGTTTGAAAAGCCATCGTATCTAACGTTTACAGTATAATACAACACTAAACGAAGTAAGACAAAATGAGACTACTTCTCAATATTAGGAAAGCGCAACCCTTATCACGAGTATCACGCCACTGTTTTAAAGTGTGTTACGGCTGTAGAAGCAATGCTGTCCCTCCCTTGGGGAACTTTTCGAATTTATTTGTTGTGAAACATGTGTTTTTAGCGCCAGAAACTAGTTTAATAATGTAAGTAAGTTTCCTGTTTTAAGATCAAGTTGTTTTCAGCACTAAAAAATTTATCAAACAATACTTATAATCGTAAAACCAGTTTGGAACGTTAACAATACACAATTATTCAGAACAATGTCATTGAAAAATGTGGACAAGCCATCAGCTTCTTCAGTCGTCACAGTACGATCACCGGAAAATTCTCCCTAATATTCCTTATTATTAATAACACAGGTTACGCAGCAAGTATGAAGGAGGTATGTACAAAAAATACATTTTTAGGGTAATCGGGGGCTAACTTTCACATTTCAAAATCGAAGAACTAGAAATCGAAATTTTACAAAACTATTTCCTAAAACGGTGCAAACTTAAAATATTTATATTCCACAGGAGTTCTGATATTGGACCAAGTTACTATAGTTACATTACACGAATCACGACCACTCTACAATAAACACGAATCACGAGCACTCTACAACAAATTGGTAGAGTTGTATGTCCTGCCCACCTACTATGTTATTGGTCGAAATCTTAACTACCTACTACTAATTTAGCGTCATACTACATACACAGTAACAATTAAAATAAACCAACATGGTTAGTACGTAGTAGCTATATAATATTGTAAATATTTAAAAGCTGTAAGAACCATAGTTTTCAGATATGTGAGTATTTTTTCACATTCATACAATTTACTGTCAATCTTTGGGAATTTATTGCAAAGCAAAGGTGGCAGAGGCAAAGGCCTATCTACAATGAAATTATTCTTCTACGCAAGTATACACGAATCAAGCCTCTTCTCTAACGAAACCCCATTTCGCAAGAATACTAAACTCACGGAACGAAGCCTTACAAAGGAACACGCTACTGCTACACGCGGCTTTGCGTCTTCCACCTTTTGACCAAATTAGATAAATCAGAATCACACATTTAGAACTGTTAGTACTGCAGTAACTGTGTAAATGCGATGAAAGATAATCTTCACAGAGTAATTAGGTACACTAAAAAACTACAATTCAGGTTGTAGCTGTACAAATTACAAAAGAAGCGAATCTCATAGCACACGTTACTTACATATCTGAATCATCACAAAGCGACAAAATGTAAAAACAAGGTACACACGTTTCGTACCACACTTTTTAGAAAGTCACAAACAGCTTAGATAAAACGCTGTTCACAATAACTCATTAAAATAATATTTCGGTTAAGTACCACAAGAAAGAAGAAACGGTTAATTTTTCAGAACATTCACAGAATTTTGAAACTTAACTGTAGTGACAGGGAAGTTAGAGAAAAGGACCATGGCACAGGAGAAAGAATATGCGGTACCCATTCAAATCCTAATTCAGGAACCGAGAAAAACAACACACAACAGCCTAACATGCTTGATCTACCAGAATCCGTTGAAAGAAATTAAAGCCACATTACAGAAACTGAATGCGTTACTATCCTATTGAATTCTGATCAAAGTGATCGAAAAATTCTCAGACAGTTCAAAAAAGCCTTCTTCAAAAATTTGCACGAAGAGCTTAATCAAGCTAAGGACAAATAGAACTCAGAAGGCACTAATTACAAATTGCCTGGACATTACCTGAGGATAACGAGGATGCAGGGTGGAATGACTGCCTTCCTGATTCGCTCTCTCCCCCTGCCCGTCTCACACTGTCCACGAGGGCAAATCCGAGGGGGCAAAGTCGACAAAAGCTGCAGGGAACTGGCCTCGCCTACCTTCCGCCTCTCCATACAGCCAGTCTGCGTTGACACGACCCAAGAGACGAACACGTACGCCGGGCTGTAGTGCGAGATCTTCCCAGGTTTCGGCAGGGAACGCGTGAAGCGCTGTCACAAGGCGGTTGTCTGACCTCTCCACCTGAAAGAGGTCTTCACCTAAGTAAAGAGTATAAGACTGAAACACTATGCAGTCATCCTAGCGTTCGAACTGTACTCTTGCTGCTTTCGAGACCATTTTGCAGATTTGTATGCAAATAGGGTGGTTTTCTTTGAATTTAATTTTTGGATCATATTTGTACCTACTTAAGCTTTAGTACTTTTCCTCCGAACTATATTTCAGAACAGATAAATATCCAACAACTTTCCCATAAAAGTGGTGGCATTAAAAAACGTCTACAAACAGGACTGTATCTTCAGTCTTTATGTTTCTCCTTTTGCAACATCGAAACTTCTGCCCACTATCAGCGTATGACTGATGTTTACTATTTACTAACCTGAAGGTGGTTGGTCGGGGCAGACCCCTGCCGCCCTCCAAGAGCAGCCTCCACCCAGTGGTCATCAATGCGCCGCAGAATCTGCACACGGTCACCTTGGCGGAAACTGAGATCGCCAGGCGCGCCCTGATAATCAAACAGCGCCAACGCTGTCTCACACCCTAACGCTTCTGACTCCTTTTTTATGCTTTTCTGCAATCATAACATTTACCATTAGTCAAATTGCCCCAAAAGCCGGTAAGAACCAACTAAGTTAGTAAAAATAAGCCGGGCCGGTCTCATTTTATTTCGTTTGCCCCACAACATTAGACATTCGATACCAAAATTTCATTAAGTCACTCTAACGGGAGCAGAAAAATGTAGGGACCAGGGCACAGGTTGGTGGTCTCGTGTGACAAAAGTTTACATCGGTCATAAGTCGAAGTAATCTAGAAGAATAATCTAGGTACATTACAGCCGATTTGGTAACGTATGAGTGACAGCAATGTAAAGCTCAGGTTTGTCTCCACATCCTCCATGCGGTCCCTGTTTACCCTTTTAATTGGAAAGTAAAGATTTCAACGGTCGATCCCCAGACTTTTGAGAGCTGTCGAACTATCCAGACTACAACTTGCCTGCCAACTTTGTGCTTTCTCCACACTGGCATGGTACGAAGTTGTTAAGTCTATCAAGCTGCATGCAACAACCTCGGTAAAGCATTTAGCCTGAAGCAGACTAATTATAACAATTAACGAGGCGACGTTAAGCAGAGATGAGAGCTCTGGCACTGGCAGAGAGTCACTACTCTCGCTCCATATATTCCTACACTTCAAGTGCCTATCAATCCCACGCCTGTCTCTGCCAGTTTCATTAAATGGTACCATAAATAAGGTAACCAACCATACTATTGCCTACTTATCTGAAGCTCGTTATATCGTCATTTGAGCACTGTAGGGAATAGGAAACCTCCTTCTATTCTAAATGGTGGGGATTTTTTTATAAATAGACTTGCCCTATTATTATATAGGCTTTAGATCCTTATACCTATTTATACTGATAGATCAGTCGTAATCAAATTTTTTTGAAAATTTACAGAACAGTTAACATTATGTCACGAGTTGCTACCTTGTTTTCTAAAAATAAAACTAAACAGTTGCCCAATTTTCAGGCAATAATCGCCTTAACAGTGAATAGGACTGATATATTGTAATATGACCCCGAGGCTCGTTAGCGAAGTGAATGAGTGACGACTGAGGAGCACACTGCTATCATCCAAGGTTATGCATCCGTTGATACAGCACGGTGCCGGGCAACGACGTCCGTACCAGCTGCCGAACAACTCCTGCTCTGCGTCTTATCTGCCTAACGTGCTGGGGAATACCTTACAGAGCAGGAACGCCAGGAACAATGGTAGATCATCACTACGGATGTCTAGAGCCTGGATTTATTTTTGGAATACCTACACGCACAGTAAAAGATTAACAAAAACACCAATTCTTCAGCAACACCACAACTGAGGTGAAGATCCCGTCTTGCAAGAAATAAATGACGCGGGTAGAAGAAATCAGTCTATTTTGGGGGATGTGGAAGAGCAAAAAAAATTTGATACTGATACCCTGGCAGGATGGTTTTCCTATATCATGTTCGTGACCGGCACAAGGCTGGGCATACGAACACTCAGGCGGAAAAGCCCACAGCGCATGGTTCCCTTCTATCACTTCACTCTGATAACTAAAATACCAACGTTACGAATTCCGGTACTTATTTTTTTTTTTTTAAACATGGGTAAGAATACATCTGACATCAATTCCCGTATGGGAACGTTTGGTGTACCTAAGTATAAACTGGATGGCACCACGCGATACGGACACATACCTACCAGTATCCGTATAGAATTTGTTTCAAAGTTCAGTACCACCATATAACTAAGTAGATAACGTTTTTTGGTGTCTAGCTCTCTGTATCTCTCGAATATGTCTTTCAAACTATACCTAATGGTCCTAATGTTCGTTGAATACTACAGAAAAAAACAGCATCTTATAGTCAAAGAAGCCTAAATCTCTAAGAGTCACCAGGGGAGGAGCTTGAGAACTCACCGAGTTCACAGAGTCGGCAAGGAGTTCCGCCAGCAGCTCTGGTGGGGGCGCGGGGGGCGGACAGGTTGGCATAGGCGGCGAGTCCGAACTCCATCCGTCATCCTCGTCGTCTCTCCCAAGTCGACTGTCCACAGTGAGAGCGTTTTGAAACACCTCAGCGAGGGCATCCATCTCCAACTTCTTTTCCAAAACTTTCGGCACCTTTGGCCGCTCAGGCTTGACGCGAATGATGGTAGGCATCACGTGCTTCTTTGGAACACTCGGAGAAAAGGTCACCCAGGACGATTTAACAGGGATAGGAGCTTTGGCAACCGGGACGGGAGCTTTGGCAACAGGGACAGGAGGACTCCAGGGATCGGACGGACGGCTCGGTTGAGAACCATACAACTCAAAATCATCTTCGAATCCCGATTCAACGTTAGACGTACTTCCACTGGATGGGGTTACACTATCGCTACCAAAACTGTTGACACTGAGGGCATCACTGCTGGACCGAGTCGTAAACGTGGGAGAACTCGGAGGTGAAGACCAGTCGATAAGACTTGCAACAGGTTCATGGATGGGCCGGGACTGGGACCGCGGGAACAACCCAGAAATGAGATGCGATCCCCTGACCTCACTGGGCCGGGGCTGCGTCAATTTGGGTGGAGGAGGCCTCGGTGGCGGCTTCTTTTTCGGCAGACTAGTCTTTACATTCACATGTTTGTCTCTCTGGCCGAATATGGAAGATGACCAGGAACTGTTGCTTGTAGGAGGAGGTGGAGCAGCCCGTGTGGGTACTTTCATATCACCTAAAACAATGTTATTGTTAATTTTTTACTTTATCGCTTTGAAATAAGGAAATATTCTTAACTTAAAACATTTCTAAAAGGATACTTCACATTTCCTATGATCCTTGGGGTTATCCGAGTAGGAAAGAGTCGTTTCTGGAAAATGTCTGCCCTTTATTGTCAAATCAGAGGGGAAAAAATTCCTTCCATGAAGATGCCACAGCCAACACCATTGGAAACATTTCGACAAGTCTGATTAGGTACTCTTGTCAATGTTCTCGGACGGGACACAGAGTTGGACAGCTTCAAAGTCTTTACAAGCACCACAGCATCTTTTCAGACTTGATCCACTGACTGAATACTTACCTCGCTAATAACACAAACATGAAATAACCATTTCCGAACCTAGAACAAGTTAGCAGTTATAGAATAGAGCAGGACAGGTTGGACTGATTACAAAGGATATTGCAACATCACTCAAACAGGTATTCGAGAAGCAAGGCCACAAAATGAAACATCTCTAAACAGCTATTAGAAAATATCACGAATCGACAACAAAATTACAACAGCCCGGACGCTGGAAATCAGATGACAGGGTCTGTTTCATGTTACACAGGAGCAAGGCGGAACTACCAAACCATAACCTACATAACGTAACCATGGTCCACATCTTGAGAAAATCAACGTTTAGCTTTCTTTGCTTTACCCACAAAACTGACCATTAGAAGCATGGTTACACTGTCGCACATTACAAGGCCCTGCAAATTGCGTGCAAATTAAAAGAGCCTATTTTTTGTTCTATTGACGTACGTAAATTATAATGCCAGGACAAAGCACAATGAGCCCACCTCAAGGAATAAAATACGCGGAATACAGAAGAGTTACATGTCAATACTTACTAGAAAAATTAAAATTATTCATTCCCCGTGAGATCCTGAAGAAAAGTAAAGCCTTTTTCACTGAGGTCAGAGAGGAAGTCAACAAGCAACAGCCCGAGTGAGTTTTGCCGTGCAACTAGATCAAGGTTCAAGGTAAACGTCGTGGCGCTAGACGTTTTCCCGCCCGAGCTACCAACCGTCAAGTTTGAAACTTTTCTATCTACTACAAACTCGTTTTCTTTTTAAATTTAACACATTTATTGCGTATAATATCTTTGAATGTCTAAAAATTGATGTTTTAAATAAAAATCTGTTTGAGTTTTCATTTGACTTGTTTCTGAGGAAAATATTTATTTTAACTGCAATATTTTATGTCTCTACCAGGCCATTTTTGGATCGAAAAAATCAAAAATAAAAATTTGATATGATCAATCACATCTTAGTCAACTTCCAAAGTTAATAAGGCTTTTTATATTTCAGAAGAAACAATGATCCAGTATCCGTCTCCTCGTCATTCATTGGAGAGCTTGGACGGGCTGACGCGGCGCATATGGGTCCTGCTGCACCGCGTTCCCTATCCTACTCCATGTGCTGTCAAATACGGTAGCCCGGCGCGGCTAGATGGTTGGGTCTTTATTGGCCCTTTATAGACCATGCTACCATGCAGTTCATATATTAGGAGAAATTTAATGTAGGTAACTTATCCTACCTAGGTAGGTACCTACTAAGAAAAGTACCGGCCATAAAATAGAAGGAAACATTTCGCTCCTTGAAAACAAAACAGTTGCATCTGCAAAAAGGTGATTTCGCAGGAGAGCGTTTCAAAGTTTTTGGAAGTGTTTTTTATTTAATTACGACTTTGATATGGAATATCTTAAAGATTTTTTTTTACCGAAAAAAAGCTTTTTTCTTTTTCATTTATTCAGTCTGACTAACTAGTCCATGAAAGTCAATATTCATCACCAATTTAATTTTTTAAAAAACTTGTAACGGTTTTACCTTCAAAAAGGCCTCGCGTGGATTGGCCCAAATGCCAATACAACACTTCTACTTTCTGTGCATTGAGGCTTTGAGGGTAGAAAATAATACGGAATTATTCACTGGTATCAATTTTTGTAATACAAAGTAACGGTGAAATAGGAAACCACAGTATAAAATAACAAATAGGCACTTAGAAAATAAGTAAAACGTAAAAAAGAAGTTTAATCGGCTTCTGTTTTCTTATAGATAGATAAACTATTGCCACCCATAACATTGACTCTGTGAGTAGTGAATTATTTTTAACAGAAAAAATAAATAAGTCGAATATAAATTTACTGCTGTCAGTGTTAATCTTATGGGCGGCAAAAAGGTAGGTATCTATATAGGTCCACTCTTCAGGGCTTTGGTTTTTCTCTTTGTCATTCAGAATACTCCAGCAGGTGTATTCCCTTTTTCGAACGCCAGAAAACCCACTCAACTAACACCTACAAAAGGTATTGTAAGAAGAACTGTTCTCCATGTATTGCATCATGGCGTCCCTTATCTTCTTACAATAATTTTTGAATGTGTTAGTTGGGTGGGTTTTCTGGCGTTCGAGAAAGGGAATACACCTCCAGATAGCGTTTGTGTTCATATCGGCATTCTCGTATGTTCGCTGCTTTTTTGCTAGTTTTAAAATAAGCTCATCCGTCCGACGTTTTATTTTCTGAAAACAAAAATTATTATCAATATTATTAGTTATCACAATGATCAGCCCTTAATAGCATGCAGCAAAAGTATCACTAAAAACTCAGATTGACAGTCTAAGAGTTGCATCTATCAATACAACATTTTTTTCATGATGGCATGGAGCCGGGAATTGAAAGTTAAAAAGTTGCATCTACCAATATAACACTTATTACAATATACTATGGGAGGTCTCAGGAGCACAGAATTTACGGTAAAGAGTTATATTAGCCTACAAAACAGAACATCCGATGATACAACAGTTTACTCACCAAAAATTGTGACGTTTCCCTCTGGTTGTTACGAGGCAACTGATCCAACGGCGGATGCAACTGTCTTTTGCTTCAGCCGGCCTAATTTTCGCGCTAAATTCAAAGAGTTGCAATGCTACCAAGCGGTAAATATCCGACTTACAGATATAACACTTCTACCAAAAAAAAGAGAAAAAAAAATAAAAATTTTTAGTGTAATAAAAAAAAAATCGATTTTTTGCAGATATAACTGTTTTGTTTTCAAGGAGCGATTTATGTTTTCGAGATGGTCATCATCAAATAGCTTCTGGTCAAATAGCTATTCCGGTTTTCTGTGGATTTACAAGGTGGGGAACATCTAGGTATTCTGGCTGTGATCCTTGTTTAGAATTTGCTGTACCTAGCTAGGGTTTTTGAATTGTAGCATTACTTAATTACTTATATTATCTTGATTGGGAAATACCCAGAAACCTGCTCCTTCGTGACACTGTCATAACATTCACTTTCTACACTTCCAAATGTACATAATTAAGTAGTACCTACCTGATGGTCAAAAGTCAATTTTTTCTAGTACCTACCTACTTAGGTCTAGTATACCTTATTGTACCTAGGTATATCAATTTATTTAAGCTTTTCCAACTGAGTTTTGAACTACATGTACTGAGTTGGAAAAGAACCCGGAATTCGAAGTATCGTATTTTTGAGAAGTAATAGGTAACTCAATTGAGTTACCTACTTCTCCTACCTACCTCCTACCTTATTAATAAGGTCCGCCATCTAAAGCGCAGGAGAAAGATGTGAGTTCGAAGTTGAAAGTTGAAAAGGCTATATATAGCCTTTTCAACTTTTCAGATATATCTGGCTTTACTAGGTAGGTATAGGTAGGTACCTAAAAAGTTGGTAAGGAGTTCAAAACTTGTATAGATCATATCTATTTGGTAAAAGCTGGCTACCTATAGGTACCTATACTCGTACTAGAAGTTGGCTAGCTATGAGATGAAGGACTAATTGTCATACATATAGGTATACCTATAGGTACTTACGTAGTATAGGCAAACAAAATTGATTAGGGGTAGAAGCTATATTTCATGCTGGCTTCACCACTCGAGAGTTGAAATAACCGAATATAAGGAAAATTACTCCTCAGGTACCCTCTATTTTCCAACTTTCAAGAGTACCTCCCCCGCCCCTTTGCGATAACCCTAGTCTCATGCAGATGTATGACTCCCAACTGCAGTCCGGTTTGAAATCTATTCGTGCCATGTACGAGTCCAGGCCATCCCTTTCCAAATTAACGAAGCCTGATAAGCATTCTACTGTACCATTCTGCCGCATCCGCCTCTTTTCTGTCAGAAGGTAAGTATACTGCAGTTCAGTAAAACAGGATTGCGGTGTGGTAATCCCAGAATGCGCATATTTCTGCTCTGCAGCAGTATCATGCCTCAGTGGCAGTAGTCCAATAAAGGGCGGCAGCGACACAGGTGGTCACGTGGTATTCAACAGGAGCGTCCGGGCCTGCAGTTGCAATGCGACACGTTGCGTCAAGCTCGCGCCCGCGCAGACGGGGGCGCGCAGCGCGGTCGCTGACACCCCACCCCGAGCTGCTCCCCACCTTCCAGAATTCTCCACGGCCCCGCCGCTCGCCCTGCTGGTTTGCGGTCCCGGGAGCCTCATCCCGCATTATTGCGAGCTGGTTTCCATAGATAGAAGAAGTCGTCCTCGGCTCCCCTTGCAGCAATATCTATGTTACTTCCGGAATACTTCTTCAGAGATACTGAGTGCTATTTGGGGTATTTGCTACTCAGATAACAATCCCATTTTCTTCCTTATTATATTATAAGTCAGTAGGTATACCCATATGAGTGCTTTAATTCCCTAATTTCTTTCGCTGAGTAATGCTGGGTTAGGTGTGGATCAAAAGGAGCAGGAGGTAAATAACTACCAGTTATATAGGTATTATTTACTGTCGGCGAATGAAAACTCACCAAAATTGACCCGCAGCCAGAATTCTCTTCCATAACCGCCATCTGGCAACAATAGGTAGTCCACCATATGTTGCATAATGTGCCATCGCGGTATATAAATTCACCGATAACACTATAGGTACATTTTGTAATTTGGAACTTCAATAGGTACGTACGGTAGATACCTATAAATCATTCAAGCACCCCTGTACCAAAATTATATACCTATAGAAGCAGAAATATGCATGCGAGAACTATTGTAAGGGAGAAATCAACAGCGTGAATATATTCAGTTTTAGCTGTAACTTTTTTCTTCTATGAAAAGCCTTTGTATTATCGCGAATTGTAAGCGAGCGTGAGAGGTTTCACACCCCCCGCTAGCTAAGCCTACTGGGCCAGAGCCGGGTCAGGCACGCTCGCTCGCTCAGTTATTTGACTGAATACTGTTTCGCATGCGATGCTGACACGATAGCACATTATACGTACCCATACAATAACTTATACCCTAGCTACTCTTATCGAGTGATCCGAGCGTGTAAAGCAGGCAAACATAATTTTTCAAAACAAAAAAAACCCCCCTAAGAATTTCCCCCCTTAGGGGGAACTTAAATATATAGTATACTACACAAACTAACACACTTTTTTCGTTACCTGTAGTCAGGACCACCCTTTTTTACAAGTTAAATCTATAAAGTGCGAAAGTCATTTAACTTTCTAATACATGGAGCATTCTGTGACGAAAAGTTTTCCCCACTATTTTAACTTAGGACCTAGTTGATGAAAAATCGAAAATAAAGTAGGTATATAAGGTACTTATCTTTAAAAGAATAAAGAGAGGGAAGCTGGAATGTAGGTACTTATTAGAACCCTGTTTTTGGTTCCGAAAGGGCATGAAGGGCATGGCGGGAATCCGGACACTTTTGATGCCCATTTTCATGGACTTCCCTCTATTTCATATACCTATCATTGCCCCCATTTCTAACCATGACGTGAAATGTAACTCTGAAACTTATTATTTTGTGAAAATATTTTTCTTCAAATTTGATGAGTAGGTAGGTTTATTGAGTAGGTCGGTACATATTCGAATTACGATGCCGAAATGTCAGCAAGTAGGGTACCTGCCTAACTATACCTAAAATAGACAACTCTATTTATAACTGTTCTTACCTCTCTGGAGGGGGAGAATTGAAGTTAAAAGCTGTTTTCTGAAAGAGCCAATAGAGAGTTCCTATGCGGTTACCTCGCTAAATTCATTATTAGAGTCCATCAAAGAGTAGTTTGCAAATTGGCATGAGAGCTAGAGAGAGTGGAGGGAGGTACGGTTGCGAACCAAACCTCTGCCTCTGACGCAAACATATCAGCCCGAATTTTACGTGTTCGTGACTGGGGTAAATACTCGAAAGTAGAGCGGGAGCAGCGGGGCTGCAGGCAAACACGCAACTACTCCGACTCCAATTCAAGAATAGTCTTAACTCTCAAGGGAGTGCGAAAATTTATGTCTGACATACCTATAGGTTTAACTTCATTTGTTCATGTTCCAAATTTTGGGTTAGGTATCATGCAAACTCCGACCCTGCGAGAGACAAAACAACGAAAACATTTGAAAATAAATTTGGCAAAGGTAATTATAGTATAGTTATGTATGTAGGTAAGTATATTTTATCATTATAATGGAACCTAATGGCCGCCTGCAAAATAACCATGTAAAGGTACGAGTAGGTATTACCTACCTAATATACTGTGGTGGCAGCTAAAACACTAAGTGAAAATTATGGGAGTTCTGTAGGGAGGATGAGAAACCCGTATATAAAGAGCAAGATAATATTAAGATTTACGATCCAATTTTGTGGATTTAGAAGCAAAGTTTGACTTCCCTATACTCGCACCCTCTTTCTCCTGTACGAGATATGGTGTCTCATAGCGCAGTGTCCTATAACAAGGATTATCCCTCAACTTTCTTCTTTGATGTCATGCCTTCCTGAAAGTTCAAATAAGCTTCATAAATTTTCAAGTTTGCTGGGTTATGTTTTGCATCCTCTACGATTAAGTTGCAGTGACATCACAACGTATAGGTACCTAATCAAAGCAGTTTGGATAGGGATAAGTAAATGCCACTTCATATACAAGGATATTACTGGTGGCCAGGGCCGGATTAACAATTTTTTCTAGGGTAAACCAATCTTCGTTTTGGCGCCCCCCCCCCCCCCCCCTTCCCTCCTGCATTCAATACAAGCCTGCACCCTAACTTGGAAGGGTAGGTATTGTTGAAGGAAAATTAATTAGAAGGAAAATTAATTAGAAAGGAAAATTAATTAATTTATTTCAAGAAATCACAATTATTTTATTTATTTTTGCCTTCACATGGCGCCCCTGCGACCAAAATAGGGTGTCCATGCACACACCTGGTCATATGGCTAATCCGGCCCTGCTGGTGGCCATTATTTTGTTTTGATATGACTGCTTGTCATTTATATAGGGAGATTTCAAAGACCCCAAAACCACTATCAGTTCAAAGGTTTATAAAACTAAATAATTATACACCCATGGGTACCTAAAATATCCTCCGTGTTATAGTGTACGTATAGGTAGGTACCTATATACCTAACTAACAACAACAGCGATAACAATAACAAAAAGATGTTACCACCCACCAAGAGATTGCCCCAGACTGCAGAAGCCAGGAATTCAAAAACGTTTCCACGTCAGTAATATCCATTGAAAGTCTGGAAAGGTTTCAAATGACATGTCTTGCAGTGGTAAAGTGAGCTTAACTAGGTCAACTATTTATCCTCTTGCTTCATCCTCTTCTCTCGGGGAAACTTCATGCCCAAAGCAGCCAAGCAGTAGGTACCTACCTACCTACGAGTTATACCCCTGTTTAATTTATATCAATAGAGCTAATTTGACTACCTATGATACGTAGTTCTGGAAAGGCGTACTTCGGGAGAATACCCTACATGTATATGGGTATAGGCGAGGGGTTAACCACTCGTTTGGGAATCTCGTTGGGAATCTTTATGAAATCTCAGGGAATCTTGAATTTTTTTTTGGAGTGGTTACCCCTTCGGGGTTCATCTTTCTATGAATCTTTGGAAATCTCTATGGAATCTCAGTGGAATCTCAAGGAATCTCTGCAGTGGTTACCCCCTCGGGTACACTCCCTCCCGCGGCGTGTAATCCCGGCGAACTCTCCGCAGTACGTCAACTTTTAGTTTTCATCTCAATGTGGGAAATTTTCGAGGTGTAGGGGGGGGGGGGGGGGGGGAGACCCGAGGAGTGGGGGTTGCGGAGGCAGGAGCTCCCGACCCATCAGTTCCTCCTCTATTACTGCTATTTTTCTTTCCCCTCATTTGAGATGCATTGTTAGCCGTAACGCGGTTACATTACATTCCTCATTTATTCTCTTCCTGCCGGCGGCGGCGAGTCCTCCTATCCGCCTATTCATCTTTCCATTATTTATACAAAAAGACCATTCTATCTTTCCATACCGGGAGAAGAGAAAACGTTTCCTTCTATAAACTTGAAATGGATAAGAACTTCGCTCCTCAATTGTAAGAAGAAAAATGTCCTTTATGCTGCAGATGTTATGTACCTATGTACCTACTTTCTTGTTCTATTTCATTTTAGGCTGGTGTGTCTAACCCATCACCTTTCTCAGACTAGGTACAAAGAGTGTCAAAGTAAATGTTGGGCGTGCTGAGCTATTACCAAGAGAGAGCAGGTTGAAGATGCATCGGTTCAAAAGCTACAGTGCTAAGCACGATGAAGTTGAGGTCAAGGATTGAGTAGGTTTGGTCTGGCTACAGCAGTGACCAGGTTGGGCAGTCTGAGCTACAGATAGGACTGGGAGTAGGTATATATGTACTCCTATCTAGGAGGTTGAGCTATAGCAGTGGGCATGCAGGTTGGGCACTTGGGCAGGCTGAGCTACAGCAGGGTGTAGATTGAGGTTGAGCTGCAGCAGTGAGAAGGAGGAGCTACAGCAGGGACTGCATGGGAGTAGGCTGAGTTACAGCAGGGACTGGGAGTAGGTTGAGCTTGAGCTATAGAGCAGTGAGCAGGTTGGGTAGGCTGAGCTACAGCAGGAACAGGGTATAGGTTGAGGTTGAGCAGAGAGGAGGTTTGGCAGGCTGAGCGGGCCAAGGACAGGGACGGAGTGAGCGGGCGATCGATGGCTGCGGCGACTTGCGGCACGGCACTGCGCAGCCGCTCCACGTGCCCAGATATTAACCACATACTACCCTTACTACGCAAAATACTACTGCTACACGCACATAGGTATAGCCATCATCCAGCTCACTTCGTCAATACCTACCTACTGACACGAAATTCATAAAGGAATTAAGTCAACACAGCATGCAGGTAAAAGTTGAGAATCTTTGGTTGATCCTGCTAATGGAGCCCATGCATGCAGCAAGAGTAGCTTCCAATTGGCAGGTCGGTACAAACCTACCATAGATCGTCGTTAGAATTTGTCCCAGTGCGATGAGAGTAGGTACGACTCTCTAAGATTCACGATGGTATAGGTAGGAAGTGCATGCAATTCTGGAGATAATATTACCTAATAACTATACAGAAGGATAGGCTGGATAGGATCATTGGGAGTATGGAGGTGTGTGCCATGTAATGTGCCAGAACAAAACATCTGATTAGTTAGACATTTTACGTATTGAAGAAACCATAAAATAAGGAGATGCGCTCAGGTGCGGCTTTGCCTTGCCGTCACACAGGATAACGTGATAACGCAGTGACCTCTCAGAGCGGCTCAACTTCAAGCTTCATAGAAAAGCTCTGATCAGAGTAGATGTGTTCTTCACCAAATCATGGGAGCATATAGACTGCGCCTGGGATTCATGATTATGCAATTTCTTCGAGTCGGTCTACACCAAATCATGAGAGCATATAGACTGCGCCTGGGATTCATGATTATGCAATTTTTTTCGAGTCGGTCTACACCAAATCATGAGAGCATATAGACTGCGCCTGGGGTTCATGATTATGCAATTTCTTCGAGTCGGTCTACACCAAATTTTAGTGTGAGTATTACAACCTGCGCTTGGGATTCGAATAAACAAAGATAAGTAGGTACTGGAAACGTAAACTGATCACAAGGGAAATTCTAGTCTTGGCATTGTTGGGCTAACTCCCGGAGTTTCGGCTTCAGAAATAGTTATAGGTACCTGTCTGCCTGTACCTTTCTATACCCATACAGAGCAAAGCACCCTTATGTATTGTAGCATCATTTTTTATTACGTGATTGTATATGGAGGTCTACTGTGGGAAAACACAAAAGGAAAGCAGTGATTCACGAACAATATAGGTACCTACCTCTTTACTTTTTAGCGGATCGCATGGAGAGTCGGAAGGGCGGGGGCCTCTATTTCCATTTGCTAAATTGGAACCTTTCTGACTCAGATGGGAACACTGTCCATTAAGTTAATATCAGGTTTGTTTTACGAAAACAGGGCGGTGGTGAGGTGGATAGATGACCTAGATGTCACATCTGACCTTCACAATTCCCATAAACCTTTCGTGAAAAGAAAAGCAGACAATAGAAACCAGAACCTTTCAGAGTTGCTCCCTCGTGCGGTGACGTCTACGAGACTGAGACAGTTAATCATCATTACTACCCTGACCTATACCTACCTGCACCTGATACTTTGTATTCATGGACATGGAGAACCTTCTTGACTTGTATTATATTCCGAGGGAGATTAGGGGTAGACTGAGGAAAATTACACCCCCCATGCGGGCCGCAGCCTAGGTTTAGAATTACATTGAAATCTTTCTTTACAGTTATATGTAAAATCTACCTACCTAGCTACTTCATTGATAATCATAAGGGGCTCGCCTATAGCCAATCCTACAGGTGATACCTACAAACGGACACTGCATATGTGTAGTAGGTACCTACGGATTTTCCCAAAAAGAGGTCAGATTGATTTTGATAAACCCAACAGGATTGAATTGGATTTGTATCCGGCTTGTAATTGCTTTGAGATTGGGAAAACAGGAAAGGGGAAATCGAACGTTCCCAACTTTCTCCATGGCGGGTTGAGTACCTATTATTAACCTGTAGGTATATAGGTATAGGGTATAGGTGCTAATAGACAATATCAACATAGGGAACGTGTTAGTGCTTTTCTTTTTGCTGCTACCTAGTGTTCAGGGAACATTATGCGCCGCTGATTTGGTTTGTTAGATGTTTTTGGCCGAAGCCGAATATGAGTGGGCCGAAGCCAGTTTAGTAGTGGGCCGAAGCCAATACATCCATGTCGGAAGCGGAAAATTTTTCCGTCCCGCCGGGATTCGAACCCGGACCTCTCAGGACACAAAGCGGACCCCTTGACCACTCGGCCACTGAGAGGCACTACCCTAGAGTAGTGTAGATGGAATTCGTGCTTCATGGTACAGTAGGTACTGAAGGGAAACACTGAACTTGTAAACGTCAACTATGGAAGAAGGGGTAGGTATATAGAGAAGGAAGGAGAGGGAGGGGGTGGAAATTAATTGCTTAGTGGCCTTCCTCACTAATGTATTCATTGAATAATTAGGTAAAAAAACTTCGCTGCATTCAAATTTTGAAACAGCCTTCATGTTTGACTTGTAATGAAGGTACGAGTATATCAACTTAGAATTTTAACGAAGTATGGTATAGGAAAACATTAACTGCAATCTCAGACAATCTTGAGTTATGGACGGTAGCTCGGGAAAGGAAGTCACAAACAGGCACGGAGCGCCAAATGAGTATTTATAGCTCAGACCCATCAGGACATGACGATTTTGACCTTCACAAAAAGGACAGAGATATTGGGGCGATTGAGATAGGTATATGGAGTCAAAACTGTACTGTCCGAAGGCAGGGTAGTGACATGGGTAGTTTTTGCGCGAGAGTTAGTAATAGTTAAAGCGTGCATGCTACCTCGCTTGGGTCTATCGAGAGAAATAAAATCCTCGAGCACTACTTTATAGTATAAATTTCAACCATCACTACCTAACATCCCTTACTCCTCCCCCTCCTGATTCTCTTCCAGAAAAGATTTCGATTTCGAAAAGGAAAAAATTTATGACGAAAAGAAAAATCCGATCAGTGAATTTTGAAGAGGGATTTGGATCCTTATTCCCCATTTCTCTGACGATATACGACCCGGATACGAGATATACCTTTATAAGTAAAGAAAAAGACGCTTCCGTTCGCCCAAAGGGATTCGAAAAATAGTGAGTTAGCTATTCCTGGAGCACCTCGTCTTCTTTTTCAACGGTCACGCGATGCAATGGGCACGGCACATGTCATGCAGCTATTTCTATCAATCTTATGATCCCTTCTTTTGAGTTCCGAGACAATATGCATGGAGCAGATTTTTGGTAAGGATTCTGGCTTCTTGTCAATCTTTAATAACATTTAATCATGGAAGTAGTTAGTAATCTATATAAAGTGCAGTGTCTGCGACCGTCAGTTAGGTACCTATATCAGGTTCTGTTGGTAAACCTAACAGGTGTGAAAGGGGGAGATAAGCACCTGTAAGCAGAGCCGGATTAACCTTCAATGAGGCCCCAAGCTAGACTCGATTTCTAGACCTATTTTTGCCATTTAGTGCCAAGCTAAACAGAATGTGGGGGGAAAAGGCAAAAAAGGAACCGAAAATTTCACTAATCTCCGTAAAATCTCCATATTTCCTAATTGTTTATTACGTTGGGGCCTCCATTTGTAGGCCCCTTCGGAGCGCAGGCCCTAAGCTATAGCTTATTTAGCTTAATGGTTAATCCAGCACTGCGCCTGTAAGAAAGAAGGAGGTTAGGTGCACGCGGTGACCCCTAGGCAATTAGGCAAAGTTGAACAATAAGTAGGTACGAACACCCGAAGCACTTTACCCTTCCTTAATGGAAAATCTGAAATGACTCGAGAGCTACTCCTGTCCTAGTTAGACTTGAGCGAATTAGGTCGGCTTGGAAATGGCCCCTTGATGGTAATTGTCTGAAAAGGCTCCCCAGAGAAAAGCAATGCTGTGGGGTATGAATAGCTATAGCGAGATGATGAGGGAATATCCGTTAATTAAGAGACCCCTCAACCTCAAGCGTTCCAGACCGCCTTCTCAAGCCCCTTTACTGCTGCTGAGTGCCGAGGTTATAATCAAGGGCTGGATTCATCCTCAACTGCTCTGGTTCGTACTTACTCGTAGAAGTCGTAATTCTTCTCGGCTGGGGAGCTGGAATCTGGTAGTATTGCCAGCACAAAATGGTCTAAGTTGCAAGGCTTGCCCACACCTCTACTCAGGCCCGTATCCAGAAAGCGGTCATGGGGGGGGGGGGGGCTTTCGGGTCATGGGGGGGGGTCGCCTATATTTTTTTTGCTTTGCGTTGGCTTAATTTTCCGATCATGGGGGGGGGGGGGGGGTTTAACCCCCTAAACCCCCCCCCCCCCGTGGATACGGCTTTGCCTCTACTAACTATAGGTTTTCTTGGAGGAAAGATTATACGTCGATTTGTACTTGTACCTACGTACCTGCACCTTTCCCATTGCATAACCTTTGTTAAAACTTTCATTATCCCTAAAGAAAAAAATACACTCATTCCATGCATCAGTGTTGTATATACCTATACCTACCTCTGGCTTGTGTGGGGTTTCAGTAAGTCAGCTCGTTATACAAGTACAACACGTTTTATACTATATAGAGAAGTATAAATGCATGTATAGGTACTTAGTTTTAGGAAATCCTTCATAGAAAAGTCAATAATACCTGTTAAATTCTCTTTTTAGAGCACCTTTCAGTCTTACAGTCTTCAATTAAAAGACAGTTTTCAGCCATAAATCGCGATTTATTCCATGTTTTTGACAATATCAACATCTCATTACACATCCTTCTAGTACCATCTATCGAAGTATCGATTAATCGAGTCTAATTCGACTACCGCCAACACTCAAACTTCTAACAATACCTACCTCTTTCACTTTTTCCTTTGTAGGTATGGTCAGTGAAAATTATCGACCGAATTCATTCTCCGGAACAGCCGCCTGCCACCACCGGATTCTAGAGAGAAAAAGAAAAGAAAATGACGATGTAAATGGCAGCGACGTGTTGGAGTGCTGGAACACACGTAAGCAGCAGACTCCAATTTACTGCATGAGCCTGATGTCTTCATATCGAATGTCCCTACGTAGTAGAGGCAACAGGTCCCATCGCCTCCTTCATGTGTTGTATTTTAGTGTGATTCCTTGAGCCTTCCCCTCCCCCTCCCCCCATTTCCCACACGCTGTCGGACCAAGTTAACATGTCCCTGTAAGTACCTTCCCTTACCTTCGCAGGTAGGTAGCCATATAGGGTTTCATAATAAGACCTAATAAGACCTAAGTCAAATTTCTGTAACTACCTATTTACTTTTTCAACCGGTAGGTATATAAGATGACATTTCCTACCTAACAGGTATAATAGGCAGTGGCAGCTCCAGGGGGAGGGGCATGGGGGCCATAGCCTCCCAAAGACCGAAAGAGGGGCCTCCAACAATTGGTGAAACTAAAAATTGTTAAAAATTCCTTTAATAAAATATGGAGATATTATTATGGAGATGAGTTGCATGAATTTTCTTCTCTCTCTCGCGAATATTTGTAACATTTTCGGGATTTCCTCCACGTCCTACCTCTCAGTTAAAGATGAGGAGTTTTCAAATTAGTAAAAAATAATATGAGCCTCTATTTGCATAATGGTCCCCTCCAGGGGGAGTTGCAAGAGCCTCCAGGGGGAGTTGCAAGAGCCTCCAGGGGGAGTTGCAAGAGCCTCCAGGGGGAGTTGCAAGAGCCTCCAGGGGGAGTTGCAAGAGCCTCCAGGGGGAGTTGCAAGAGCCTCCAGGGGGAGTTGCAAGAGCCTCCAGGGGGAGTTGCAAGAGCCTCCAGGGGGAGTTGCAAGAGCCGCCCTTTATAGGCGCCTATAAACCCGACTCTGGACCCTCACCATAATTCACAATCCTTATTCATTTTTCAAAAAAAGTGAAAACAAATGAATTGAAAATTAGAACTGGAATGTTACGGTTGCACCCCACCCCTAAATCCTGAGATAAGCTAAACAAGCTGAGTGGGTGGATCTGCGTGAGTGGTCGCATTGCGGACCGCCCTTGAAACCCCGCAGGTGGGGCAGTAGACTAATCACTTAAGAGCGGTGAGGAGGGGAAGGGGGTGAGAAATTTACCTTCGGTACGGCTTCGGTCCATCGATCGAAGTCGGCTCCTTGGCTGGCTATCTGGACTCTTTGCGCGTTTCTTATCTTCCTCTCGGCGCCAGGTCTTCAGCTGCTTGTCCTGAGCCTCGTCCAGCTTGGCCACCTCCCGACGCCGAACATCAGCCCGCCTTGAGTCCTCTTCCTCTGCTTGGGCTTGTCGTCGTCTTATCTTCACCCGTCGCTCCTCCAGGTACTGCTTCTCTTTCTTCAGTTTCTGCGCTTTTCGCCATCGTATCAGATACTCGCGTTCTTCCCTCAGCTCTTTCAGCAACTTCTTCTCCTTGACCTCAAGTTTCTTCATCTTGACGTTTACCAGAACTTCGTCGATTGAGGCTGACCACGCCCTTCTTGGGCAAAAAGGTCTGCTCTCTGGGGTAGCCATTGCGCATCTGGCATCTCACGTGGCCATCACCGCCGCCACCAGTTCGGGAAGCCATTTAAGTTACCCACTCAATTTAAGCTGATGGATTCTGCTGAACGGGAGTGTCCCACACAAATACCCTTCTTAACTGTTTTCTATTTCTATTTGTTTTCTTTCATGTACGAGAAGTATTCAGCCTGAATGTTGAATAAATCAGACAATACCTATAACTCACGCGTTAACTTAGATGTAGTATTAAATTCACATGTAGGTAAGTACCTACTTGTCTTGTAGGTAGGTATAAGTACTTATCAAAATCTTAGGTCTCAAATACAGGCATATCCCCTTAATTTTCTAGATCAAGGCTACATCTAGGTCGAAGTTCGTTAATGTGCATGGGGGCCGGGGGGGGGGGGGGGGGGGGGGATCGGATGAATGGGATGGGAAACAAACAAAAAATCAAATTATTTGAGAATTATTGTAATTTACTTACCTACTTACAGGTTACCTGGGTAGGTAGGTACCTAGATAGGTATACCTAAGTACCTACCTAAGTAGGTACCTAGGTACTACCTGCGGCAGTAGAAAAGAGGGTCACCTTTCACCTTGTACCTTACCTAAGTACCCACTTACTTACCTACCCATAAGTAGGTAGGTACAGGGCCGGATGACACTCCATAATGCGGGTAATGCGCGGCGCATTGGGGCCCGGGGCCCCGAAGGGGCCCGCTGGCCCCCAGATTTTTTTTCATAAGTATTGTCTGGAAGAGGAAATTTCCATCCATGACTGTGGGGGAAGGGGGGGGGGGGGGAGAGGGGGCCCGGGAGTGGTCCCCATTGGGGCCCGCGAACGCTGTGGGCGGCCCTGGGTAGGTATTCGTTTTATTCTGTTTCCACAGTTTTTACCAGTGCTATAGACATGACATATTACATATAGGTAGGTATACCTACTTACCTATACCTACCGGACCTACCCATCAATCAATGGGGGACTATACCTACTATGACCGCAGAATTGAATCCTCACACGATAGGCAGGGCCGGCCACTCCATAATGCGGATAATGCGCGGCGCATTGGGGCCCCTTTGGGGCCCGCGGGCCCCCCCAGATTTTTTCCAAAGTATTGCCCGGGAGTGGTCCGCATTGGGGCCCGCGAACGCTGTGGGCGGCCCTGACGATAGGCAATAAGTAGGTAATGAAATAGGTATATAGGATATACCTACCTAGGTCCTCCAACGATAGGGTATAGGTACCTACTTAGGTAGGATAGGTAGGTAGGTGCAAACCTAATTAGAAAAACTTTTCTACGAATGGGTAGAGGCACCAACAGGTAGGTACATTGGTAGGAAACATTTTTTGAACCAAAAAATGAAGCAATTCAATCAGGGATATGAGAAAAGTGAATTTTGACGTGCAGACTGATGAGCACGTGGTTCTGACGCGAGCTCTTGGCGCCGGCCGCCATGCGCGTCTTGGCGGGAAATTTAAATCTCAAACTAGAAAACCTAAAGGATGGGTTTAAAGTCACAGGGAGGACTTTAGCACCATGTTCTGTAATTATATACCCGTTAATTGAGCAAAACAATGGTTTTATTTATTTTATAGTTGTACGGCTCGGGTCTGCAAGGCGGCACAAGGCGCGCAACGCGGGGCTGACGCATTGCAGAGGCAGCGCAACCAATAGCGCGCCGCGGCCGCACCCAACACATATAAAGTCACTTTCCAAGCGCGTACAAAACTTAATTCCCTCAAACCCCTCGGTCTGGGCAGACCGTATTTCCTCTAGCGGTAAAATAAAACTTCAAAAATTAGTTCGACATCTTTAAATAAGTTTTAGTTGCATCTAAACAGTGATTGTGAAGTGTTAAACATTTGTTGTGGTCGGTCGTGCGGATGAATACACGTCTCTGCAGTTGAAGTTCAGTTCGGCAGCCACGTTCAACGGAGGTGTGTGTGGAGTGGTTACTGTATATACCACGAAAATAAGCGAAACGAATTTATTATGGTAAGATATTTTCTTTATAAGCTTATTATTCGTCTATCTGCCTTTATTTACATGTTATTTCACTTTTAGATCTGTTGACCTACTTGCTGCCTACTGCTATTTTTCTTTCTTGGCTCTGAAACGTGTTTAGGTAATCAGTAACCCAATTTTAGTTGTCAGAATCTCAATAATCGTACCGGAATTAGAAAATACTATCAAGTAGGCAAAGCATGCACTGCTAATGTTAATTGTGTAAAAATAACTCCTGAGGAATGTGATTTGGCCGGCTGCTGTTCATTGTCATGCGGGGTAAACACTGCCGTAAGCTACCGAGAAATATCCTTTCGTTGCTGCATTGCCCTCCTTTTTTTGCATTTTTCCTCTTCATTGATCTTTTGGAGCCACGTTTGTCAGGAATTTGGATGGTTGTCGTTTTAGGTGATGAGGAAGTGGCATGGCAAAGTCCTGACATGCCACCTGCCTGCCTAAAACGGCACGGCACTTCCGCATTTCCAAGCTTTTAGTGACCCTACGTATCCTCAAAGAATATATTTTTTTAGTATAAATTATTAAACTGAAACCTCCCTTTGATAACAATTATTTTTATATCGGCTGACCTAGTTCCCCAGTTCTCGTCAGTGCCTGCATGGGATGTATCCACATTAGGTTATGTTCGCCAATGTTCGTTTTCGCACCCTATAGGTACCCTGTCTGATTTCATGATTTAGTCATCTAGGGCCACCTTTTTATTATCTACCTATCCATCACTTAGGTATGAAGTCTACTTCTTTGGGCCAGACCGAAAGAAACCCTTCGGAAATTGCGATGTGGCTGCCTCGTGGCACTTGTACATGTCGTAGGAAGTAAAAGGTACATGAAATTGTTATCTACCCAGGTGGTTAGATTTTTATTGATTATAGCCACTTGAGTATCTAACCAGTCTGAATGCTGTGTTTAAAATTTATCTGTCTGAGAAGTTAGAAGTTCAGTAGCCAGTAGTATTGACTAGGGCTTCTTGGCGATGATCAAAAAACTCTAGCCTGTAGGACAATTATAATAACTACAAATACTTATAAACCGCGATGAGGTCTTATGTACAACTTTAATTTGCTTTTTACGTCAGCAGTGCATTTTGATAGCTGTGGACGTCATTATCCCCTAATCTTGGAAGCGAGCTTAACAATGATGGGGATGAGCAAGGATAAACTTTGCTGCTCGCCACTGCCACTGGTAGTCAGGGGGGGGGGGGGGGGGGGTATTATGGAACAATAGAATACATAAATGAATTGGGGATGTTTGTATTGTGGATTGGTGGGGTGTTATGGAAAACAGGGGTTAGCATGAGCAATTCACTGTGACACTAGCTGGTGTACATGTACATACAACCATTTTCTCCATTTTTTGAGACGATAATGGGCGAAAACAATCTCACTTTCTGTTGTTTAGCAGTCATTATGGTTATTTGCGCCTCCTATAGAGGTTGAACTGATTCTGAGTCAACCCGTCATCGTGAATTTTTTACTTATATATATTTTTAAATAGATACCTTCGAAATAAAGACTAGCACTGAGGTGAAATTGAGTCGTGAAATAGTGAGTGACCCTGTATCCCCTTTCCGGGGGTGCCCGGGCTGTGAGAGCCCTCGAGCCTACGTTGCCATGGTGACGGCATCCAGGTCTGCTTTCATTGCTCCCCTGTCCCCCTGGTCCACTTTACTTCTCTTGTTTTTAATGGGAGGCGCCAGGCACTTCAAAGCAAGTTTTAACTCTTCTTGTACAGTTATCTTTTGGGATGTGATTTCGTGAGAAGTGAGCGACTAAAGGGGCTGTATGACGGTGGGGGAAAAGGCCTAGCCGGTAACAATTTCACAATTTCAATAATTATCCAAAGTACCATCCGCCCCTCTGCAGTTCGTTCTCACTTTCTTATAGATACGAAGTATAAGAAAGTGATGTGACCGTGCAGAAAATCTCCTGACACCTCAAAAATATTACTAGGTAACTGAGGGAAGATTAATTCCGTTAGTTGTGTTGGCACGAGATGGGCGCATAGTTTCGGGTTAAGGTGTGTAACCTGAGGGATGTGGTGCTGTATCATGCAGGTTAGCCGACAAGATAACAAGGCTTACATCCGCTTAACGTTTTATCGCAATCTCACTATCGTTATCGCTATCTTATTCTCTTCAATAAAGGTTTCATGTCCTCTATTTCGCTAAACTGGTAATCTCATTAAGCGGAAGGAAACCTCCTGTCATGTATTCTTTAGCTTCCGAGGGGGTTTCCACTCCAGAGATTCCTTGAGATTCCATAAATATTTCTCAAGATTCCCAACGATATTCATAGAAAGATGAACCCCAAAGGGGTAACCACTCCAAAAATTTCAAAGATTCCCTGAGATTTCATGGAGATTGAACCCATGATTCCAATGATTCCCAACTAGTGGTTAACTCCTCGTTAGCTTCCTATGTCGTGGTAGCTGACTTCTGGATTCTTTATAGTAGTTGGTTCCAGAGTCTCTTCTATCAGAAGTTAACCATATTATGCTGCTAATACGTGTAAGCTGCATTAGTCAGATTGGTAGTATTTTTTTTTTTAGTTTTACACTGGGTTTATCATCTCATGGTTATATTATCTCCGATGACGCACGCTCACGTTTTTCTATCCAAGTCAAAGCAGGTGACTCATGCTGTGTGCGGTGCTTATGAAGGATGCACGAGAGATGGCGGGCACAACATTAACATTTGCTACAATCATACCATTGTGTTCTGCACAGTCTCTAACCTACCACTATGTCCAAAATACTGTCCGTCGAATTTTTAGAAAATTGAATCACACGTATTCTCACACTACCATCCTAATCTACGTAAACGGTATTAACGGGGGTCTTCGAAAGTCATCGAAAGTATGGGCTCATGTTCCTGGCTGCCACTGTAATGTGCGAGGGGGTAACCACTCCAGAGACTCCTTGAGATTCCATAAAGATTTCCAAAGATTCCCAATGATATTCATAGAAAGATGAACCCCGAAGGGGTAACCACTCCAAAAAAATTCCAAGATTCCCTGAGATTACATAAAGATTTCCAATGATTCCTAACGAGATTCCCAACGAGTGGTTAACCCCTCGATAATGTGTATATTACTAAAGAGTGACGTTTGTATTTCAGGCAGACCAGTTGACTGAGGAGCAGATCGCCGAGTTCAAGGAGGCCTTCTCCTTATTCGACAAAGACGGAGATGGCACGATAACGACAAAGGAACTCGGGACTGTGATGCGATCCCTCGGCCAAAACCCCACAGAAGCTGAGCTCCAGGATATGATAAACGAAGTAGATGCAGACGGTAAGCAGTAGCAATACTGGAAAGCCGGAGATTTATTAAATTATCGAAGTAGAATTTGAATGCGTGGTTCTATAAGTTGGTATTGGTGGCACCACGAATCAACAAGACAGCTCGGTTTGTATCGTGGCGTTGTCTTTTTGCATCCCATAACCTACTTACCTACTTCCTTTCGTTGAAACACCTTTAGGCTTAGTGGTTAGATGAGGCACACAGTCTTGACGTGTGTACTGCTTGATCCATCAACGTCAGTCAAGCCTGACTACAGCAGTACCTGGGGCTCATGAATAAGTTTTCTTAGCCTTGAGATTGCTAGACCATCCTCGCGGAACAATTAGGTGAAGGAGGAGTCGACTTGCTCCATATTGCTGCCGTGCCTTGCCGTGCTATCTATATGGCTTGTGAAGGTCGTGAGGAGGAGTCAAATGGCAGCCGTGCCTATGAGCTTTGGACGTGTATTGTTTTGAAAAGGGCTGTTGTGACGGAAAAGGTTGGCATGCGTGCATGCTTGAACCGGAAGTAGCAATCATACGGTGGTGGTGGACATGAGAGTCGATAAGCGATGTTGCGTGACTTCCGGTCATTTCTCCACCTTCCCGGAAATACCCTCACTGACAGTAACCGTTCCATACGCCACTCAACCGCCCTAAAGGTCAGTCTGCTGTCTTCCAAAACAGGAGGGTAGTTCACCGTTACCGAACCTTTTTTTGACTGCACGTGTCAAATTGCACTGCTTTCTAGGACTTACCTGTGACTTTACCTTTTGGACGTTTTCCTAAGTGCTTAGAATCCGTTGAATTTGTGTAATAGAGCTATCTGCTATAATTATCTCAGGACCGAAAATAGCCCCTGATAGTGGTTTTGATCGTTTATGTGACAAATGGCAGATTCACGTTTGTGGAGGCTGGGAATTTTTATTTTCGCATCATGCCTTGCCAATTTCAATGACCGGGGAAGGCTGAAAACGACAGTTTGATGAACAGTAATAGTTTTCTGCATGGCTTTTTGATCTCTCTGATTTTATCCCGCCATCACCTTTGAGCACTTCCCAATGTTTCCATGCTTTATAGGATATAATGGAGTTGTTAGTAGGTGACAGGTGAATCGCGCCAGCTTAGCACCAAGTGAGTTGTGACGCACATCGGGAAATTGTGCCTGGAAGACGCGGTGGGCGGGCTGCTTCGGATCCTGGGCATTCCTTGGGTATTCCATTCGAGGCGGCAGAAGTGGGATTTTCTAATGATATCTCAGTTATTCCTGATGAAAAGCGGCATCGGTTGAATCAGCTTCTGGGTTATGACTTATGACAAAAGTATTCTTTAGGGCACTGAGATATGAAACAAGAGGATCCAGGTTCTAGTCTCATCTTTCCGAGATTTTTCCCGGTGAATCTTGTCTGTTCATGGGATGGGTCTACCCAGAACTTATAGGTACATGGTCTTCACCGACCTAAAAAAAAAAAAAAAAAAAGGCTGCCTGGTGTTGATTATGACCATATCACCTCCTCTGGTAGGTCTGCTGATTGTAGGAAAGAAACGAATTCGCTGTCCTTAGACACTGAGTGAAGTCGGTAAGAATTATATTGATTACTCTCGAAAACAAAACAAATTTAAAATAAAATAAACATACGTGAGACGTTAAATGTGTATAGTAGATGACTGTTTTGATTGGAACAGTCGAGGTAAATCGGTGACCATTTGTTTAGTGGTGACCTTGTGTCACCGTTCCTCTGCTCTCATTTCTTCACAACGTCCTGCGGGAGAAATAGCGCTCAGTTTGAGTAGCATTTGATCTCTTCATTTGGTTATTCAGAAGTGAACAGTACGAACAGGGAAAGTGACCTTTGCGATTCTGCGTCGCGGAAGTTCGTGGTCGAGGACCAGTACGGGGAAGGTCGTGTTTTCACCGAATGAAGAAATGGAAAAAGCTCAGGATGATCCGTAAATCGCTTACTTCTCTACTGCTCGTACTGCTTACTCACTGTAAGAACTCACTCCGTTCTGGTACTGAGTATACTAAGTAACTATTTGAATTTATATTGTAGTCACAGGGTGCTTTTCGACATTGGTGCCAGCCTCCAATTTGTATGTTGGTGAACTGAGCAACAAACTCGACCCATTTTCCTCGGCTTGTCCTGCGATAAGTAGGAACACACGAGCATATGACGGTGTGGCCCTAGGACCGGTTCAGGTTGGATAAGTGGTACTGGTCTCGCACCTGCTTCGTTGAGGCAGAGGACTAATGCTGACACGGTGCACGCCTTGCTTCTGTGACGATTGACGAGGTGACTCACGAATCTCGATGGTGGGTTCTCCGTTCTGCGGGCTCGCAAGGCCAGCTCTGACACCAACGCCAATGCCCCCCTTATGGGCAAGACGACCATGACGCGCGCAGGCCCCCGGGTTGCCTGGACCAGCCTGAGTGAACAATTATTCGCCTTGAAATGTGATGATGGAACGTTTTGAATGTTGCAGTTTTGAAGTATACAGTTAAGGATAACGCCGGATTTAGCCAGAGAAATCCTGGTGAGGAATTGTGTCCACAAGTTTCACCATCGTTCGAACTTCGAGCTTTTCCAGTTCCAATACTAGCTAAATAAGCATAACGAGGCTAGTTGGGAAGAGTTCGGTAGATGATGAGAACCTGCCTTGAGTTCTTCTTTAGACGATTTGTTATGAAAATGGATAATAATTATGGTCACCTTGATGCATATTCCTCTATCTTGACCTTGGTTGGTTAGTATCCAGTGGATTGTAAATGCCGATTATTAAAACCCGAATCTAGTGGCCTCCATAAATAAGATGTAGGTATCTGAAATAGATATGGGTGAAACTGTTGCGTAGAGATAGGCTTATTAGGTGGTGCCTTGTTTGTAACATGTAGCCTCGTTCATTATCGACTACACACGTCAGTTGCCGCTTACGTGGTGTATTGTGGCTGTTGTAAATTTTATATATGTAGCGTATGTGGCATATGGCATTGATGACGCGATTCTGTCGTGTCTGCAGTCGTGTCACAAGATCGTCTACTCGCTTCATAGCCCTCGCTGCCGTATTCATGTTTAAAATACTTCGCACTTCTGCCTGGCTAACATTGCGGACAAAATTTCTAGAAGTACTACCTCCTACCTCTGTCAGTTTTTTGAGATTTTCGACTTTTCGCATGCCGTGTTCGCAATGTCAGAATAGTGGGAAATGAGATTTGCACATGTATTCTGGGGCATCATTCATGCAACTTACGGGTGCACCATCACCTGTGCCGTAGCTAATTCACAGCGAAGTCTACGGGAAATTGGAAGCCGGTGAGGTACAAAGAAGCAGACAGTGCTAAATAATATAGCACAAAGAATAATAATTCATCTTCATTTCCCTATTTCCCCGGGTGGGCGTTCGGGGAGTTACCGGTTGTGGTGAGGGCGAACGGGCCAGCACGTCCCGAAGTCATATACACCTATACGCTATCGAGCTTTCTTTCTGTGAGACTTCATCCTTGTTGTTGCCATCTGTTCTGACTTTTCTATTGTGCTTTTTCCATTCTATTGGCTTTCTCGTTAGTAATAGTCGTGAGATGGCTGGCAGTTAGCAGTGTGTGCCCCGGTGGTGGTACGTGGCCGTTGCCCGTCCTAATTAGCTATATCGAACATGATCCAGACTGAGCTGTATGGACAGCATGTTCATTCTCATTATGTCAGTGGGATCTACTTTTGAAGTCTAGTGTAAGTTGTCTGACCAGTTCATGTCTTACTACTTTTACATGCATCCATGCACCAACTGTGCCTATGGAACTTCCATTTAATTTAGAAAAAACCTTCCTTAACATAGTTGCTGCTAATTTTTAAGCGACGAACTTTAAAAAATTAATATTTTCTTCTCTTCAAAATTCTGGAATACTTTTTCGCGATTCCCAAGAAAATTCCAGCCACGTATGCCCCCACCACAATGGGCACCAGCGTTGCCGGGGACATCATCACTGGTTGGAAAATATTGCATTATTTTATTTTTAATATATAATTTTTTGTTTCAGGTAACGGTACAATTGACTTTCCCGAGTTCCTGACGATGATGGCTAGGAAAATGAAGGACACAGATAGTGAAGAAGAGATTAGGGAAGCGTTCCGAGTGTTCGACAAGGATGGGAACGGGTTCATCTCGGCGGCAGAGCTGCGGCACGTCATGACCAATCTCGGGGAGAAGCTTACCGATGAAGAGGTCGATGAAATGATCCGGGAAGCCGACATTGACGGCGACGGCCAGGTTAATTACGAAGGTGAGTCTCCCATCATCCTCCACCATTGTAGGATCAAGGGACTCGAGGGTGACTGTCCAATACGTTATACGTATACGCAGTCTTACCTAAGGACTAATGTGGTTCAGACTGAAATCTGGGGATCAGTGGGGCCTATATATGACGTCATAATTCTTAGGTAAGCATTTGTTCAGTGATAAGTTTGCGTTGTGCAAAGCCTATGGACCTCTGAGTCATCTGAGGGTCCTGAGGTCGAGGGCGTGCAAACATGAAACCTGGACTAGTGCAAGAGACATTTCTTTTCTTCTTCTCCCTTGGGATGTAATTCAGCAACGGCTCAGTTTCAAAGTCACTGTGGACGGTGGATTGTGATATCTTTCTTTGATGATAAACTATAAATGGAAGGGGGTCCTTCGAATTTGAGGTGGTGGAGAATGTAAGTTTAGTAAACTCACGCAGAAGAAGGAAACTGAGCTTGGGAAAAAATTGAAACCTCTTACTACCTACAGCATTGATCTATACGTACTCGCTGATGTACGAATGAACTGTAAATGACCAAGAATTTCCCATTTTATTTTTTTCGATGACTTTCCTATTTTTTTCTTTGAAAAAAGGAGACTGAAAGAAAGGAGTCGAATGAAAAGGTCAATGGATTCTTTGTGATGGTAGCCTTTGTTCAGTGAGCTCTGCTTCGGAACTCGGCTATTGTAGTCTATGGCAATAGGAAAATCAGGTCCTGTCAAAGGTACTTCTACAGTCAGTCACCACTGAGACTACAATACCTACCTGCCGATATTGTATCGATTCGTACCTACCCCCCACCCCCTCTTTCGTTCTGTGGGTTGTGCTGTATTTCGATTTCCAATACGAAACGTAAACATGAAGCCATTCTCATTCTGTAGGGCTCACAGACACATGATGCAAACTTTAGGTATCCACACCGTCGTGGCTTCAATATCTTGATACTCTAGCTAAATACTTATTGCCATCCTCGTGCGATATTAAATCAGATGTTATTGCCTGAACTTTCACTGTCAGCCCTGCTCCATTTACAATACCTACACCGATCATCACCATTAATCATTTACATTGGAACCAAGGGGGTAACCACTCCAGAGATTCCTTGAGATTCCATAAAGATTTCCAAAGATTCCCAACGATATTCATAGAAAGATGAACCCCGAACCACTCCAAAAAAATATTCAAGATTCCCTGATATTTCATTAAGATTTCCAATGATTCCCAACGAGATTCCCAACGAGTGGTTAACGCCTCGATTGGAACGGTTCAATAAATTACTGAAACTAATCCACAACTCATTCAAACCTATTTAACGTTCTTATTATGAGACCTAAACAAACATTATTACTAATTCGAAGTCGAAGTTTTGTACTGTGATTGGGTGGGTTGATTACATTGCGTTCGCCATTCCGGCCTGCTGATTCGCGAAAGCCTGCGGCAGAGCGTCTTATTATTGTGACGCCCACGCAGCAGCTGTCGTATACACTTGAAATACGCCCGGATGTTCTCTGCCTTACCCTTCCGTCTGTCTGTCTATCTACTGTCGGAAAAAGCTTCACGTTACGCTCACTGGCAGGTTATATTAGTGGTGTATTCCTCCATTTAACAGGCATTTAATCCACACGGAAGTAACCCTAGGGAGATGGACCTTGACACATTGAGATGAGATGATTGGGAATAGGGAAGGTATTATGCTGCTGGTAAATATCGTTTCCTGCCTGGTGTGACACACTGTTTGTGCGTTTACATGGAGTTCGGGACAAATGGGGCTGATATTTATTGATTGAGGTGCCTTTGCTGGCGCAGCTGGGCTAAAAGAAATTCGTTTTGCTTTCATTGCCAAGTGTACTACTTAACCAAGTTTAAAAAGTAAACCGAATTCGCTTTCTTGGACGCTGGTGCTTGCAACTTCTCGTCCGGCTCTTGGGTGTATTTTCGTTCGTTATTTGTTGTTCGAAAGTCCTTTATCACAATTTCCAGTTAAGAATGAGCATTACGCATGGACCCCAAAAGGTTTTTTATTCGTGACAATAATGTCGAGAAACTATTCGCCAATCCCTTGCTCTGGAATATAACACATGTTTTGTTTTCGTTTTCATAATAATTTATATAAATTAGTTTGATGTATATAGGAATTAATTCGCGAAAAGTCTAGAAGTATTACTCTGTGGCTCCTCTGTTTCTCTCGTACCTTCATATTCACATGGCACCTGATAATTAGGGAGTCTCGGTACCTACTAATTGGTTGGAATCCAGTCACATGACTCCAAAGCTTGTGGAATGACGTCATTGCGATAACTCATCTCAATCGTGTTTTTACGATGCCTTTTTGTTTTTTTCATAGTTTGATTGTTGTTGGCGGCTTTATTTTTAGAGCGCTCCGAGTTCAATCAAAAGCCTAGTATTACGGTACGTGTGCGGCGTGTGCGTAAGCTCCTTGGCTATTCTAGCCCTTCATCTTATCCTCTCCGAACGCTCATCCACCCTTTTCATCTTCTCTTCTTGGTCTTCTCATCAACTAGAAGTAGTAGAACTTTTGATTTAAGACAATAGTAAAAAATATCTTATTTAATACTGAACAATCAACATTATTTGATTTTAAAGTGTGGCGAAATTTTTCCTAACATTTCCCCGAGGAGCATTCTGTATTGAGGAAAGTAAAGTTGGTTTTATTGTCGAAAAGTTGTGTTTCCTCTGGTGGTGTTTCGGGTGACGTGAATCCCTGCAGCTAATAGAGGCCAGGGCCACTGAAAGAGATTTTCTATCCTTACGAATATTTCAAGGTTTTCAGTTGTCAGTATATAAATTAACTTCGTCCTGCGATTTATCTATTTACCGCAACAACGAGGCTTGTTTTCCGCCGTAATGAGCTTGACGTTGTGAAGCTAAGCTCACTCCATGTTTGCGGTCATGGGTGGCGGTTTGATGACAAAACCTATGAGCTTTATTGAGTTCATTTTTCGAAGACTGTTGTCGCAAACTCAGCTCTCCGGAACCACGAGCTATAACGCGGAACGAGCAACTTCTGCTTCCTTTTGTATGGTCCTTTCCGATTTTCGTCTGCTTCTCTATATAAATTTTCTGTGTTAGACGTATAACCTGCATTGTTTCAATTCCTGGGGTCTTGGTTTGACGTCATCGTTGAACCTTACCCTTACATTCTCATTCAGACCGTAACAACGTCTTAAACTGATACATCTTGTCGTTTTCCTACTTTAATTCTCCCCACTTTGTATATGGGTAATATGTGTAGTTTCACGATTTGACCTGATTCGTGATCATCCCTTTTGCAGGTATAATCAGAACGTGAAAAACGTACACTTCCTTAACTTCTTCGTGGCTCTTATCATTAACTACGGTTGGTCACTGAACGATGACCATCGCGTTTTCCTTAGTAGTGGGGGAGGTGTTGCATTCGAGATTGGGGTGTCCCGTGTCCCATCAGGCGCGGCGCTTCGGGACGGGTCGCGCGAGCCCACTGGCGCCTCGCCAGCGCCCACTTTAATTACAATGCTACTTATCGCGACCGCTTCCGAAATGAAAACGCTCCCGCCAGCTATTCGCGGGGGCGCTGTCACCTATTTGGAGCTGACTTGTCTCTCCTAACATTCCGCTGCTTTCTGGAATCCCCGAAGCTTTTACTCGTTCTGATGTGGTTAGCTGCGTTTCCTTACATTTTACCTAGCTGGCGCAAGTCCAATGTATTGCAGATCCTATACGTGCGGTATTTACTGGGCTTTTCGACAGCTTACAATGGGAGTGTGTTTCTCGTTGCGGGCGCCATGAATCAAAGAAAAGAGCTGAGAAGCCGGTTTGTTTGGACCGCGCGACTATTGATGTCCACACCGCCCCACCGCTTGCTCACTGCCCAGTCCTCTCATCGTGTCTACTCAGTCAGTTCAGGACTGAAAAATTCAAATTTTAGTTGGAACTTTTCTCCTGCAACGCTTATTGTAGTCAGCAACGACTATTTCTTCTTAATCCTCAAATATAGCTTTTCTCCCTTCCGTCGTTGTGAAGTCAGTAAAAGTGAAGTGATTTATTAATAAAATAATAATAATAATAATAATAAAATCGCAGCAGCATGATGGTAGGTGGAAAAGCAAGACGGGATTTCTACACTGTGTGTTGCTGCTGGCCACGGGGCCTAGACCTTTGGTGCTGGCTCCCCGCCAATGCCGCTAGCACAGGCCCTACCAATGCGCACCGGTCTCTCTACTAGCCTATTGGGCCCAATTGTTTCCCTATATTGTGAATCATCTTGGGGAGTACTTCTAGGAAGCAAGTGTACAACTAGACCAGAGAGCTGCGTCTGAATCCATGCTCCAATTATCACCCTATTTTTCTCGTGCTGAATGCATTAGCGGATCCAGCCATGACTGAATGCTTTTGGGGTATTTCTTCCCATGAAATGTCTCTCATGAGACCTGAGTTATCATGTTCTTCCACGGTGCACCGTTTGTGTGATTATTTTCGTGATTCAATTATGGTCTTTGATCTTCTCTTTTGTGCCCATCATTTTCTTTACTGTTCAGATGAGTTGTTCTAGACTAGACGGCCACTATATAGATTACTAGTGTACTAGAAAAACGGTTAGTCACAAAATTCTTGCGCCAGGGAACTTCTTGGGGGCCGTTTTCATCAACGAGAGTAAAAACTAGTCCCGGTGCTAACTTTCCCCACTGTAGTAGTAAAGGAATCAAATGCCAGGCCAACTTTGGCCCCCCTCTATGATAGCGGCGGGGCGTTTAGCGTAATAAAAGCACTACGATGTTGTTTGAGATAGCGCTGGATAAACCCATCTGTGTTTGCCGATCAACGTCTGCTGTTGCGAAGGCCAAACCTAGTAGACCGTTGCAAGGACACCTGTATCGGTTTGAGCTCTGAGCATAAGTGATATTATCCAATGGGTGCAGGCCGTACTGAGCCCACTTCATGTGACCTACCGGCTGGGTACTATGTCGGTCAAGTACCTACGTAGAATTCTAGCTTTCTGCGGATTATGAGATGCCCCCATCTTAATGAACGTAAAAGGTGTGTTGGGTGAAAATGAAGCTGGAAAATTGTATCAGGGAGGGAGTATTATTGAGATCATGAATCAGACTCATGGTCAGATCAGACTATTAGCAGTCTTATCATCGAGGGGAAGGTTGTGAGAGGAGAAGACTCATAAACAGTAATTGGTGTGTGAACAATCCCTGCTGAAAGTGAAAGAATGAAAAAGTCAGCGCTTGTTACCCTCCTGAGTAACGGCAATGATAGTGGACAAGTGAAAGACCTGCGTCCCGGGGGAAGTGTGAATGACATGTCAAACTGTTCAAGTTGTCGTCGTGTAAAGCTCGTGAATCAGAGTCATTGACTCACACGATCACCTCCTTGCTCATTCTTTCTCATCCAATCAACCACTGACTCCTTCCATCTCTTCTCTATATTTACCAGTATGTCTTATCAGATTTCCAGTAAAGTGAAAACGGGAAAAGAGAAATAAAATTCGCATTAGTGTAGGAATTGCGTACCCATGCCAGATATCTAAGGAAGGGTAGTGGTGAGGGATGAAGTGTATATTTGGGCACGAACCGATGATAGACGCCCCTTGTTTCAGTGGATGTGGCAGCCAAATTAGCACTTACATACAACTCTAATGCCATGTACCCATAGGTATTTTTGACCCATATTGCTTTATTCGTACAAGGTACATACTACTGCATACATTCTGACTCGCGCTTTTCCTTTTCCAGATTTCCATGCTCTAGCTCAAATTGTATTCAGTCGATGTTCAGGATTCAGTTAGGCACATGGTCAGTGCTTCTCTTATTGGAATGTTATTGTTCAATCTGTTCCTCGGCTGATATTACTCTTCGTTCCTCTTTCTTTTTCATTTGTGTAACACCTTGTTTTTGTTCTGTATTTTATAATTTTAACATGAGTCCGTGTCCTGCATTAATGTCCTAGCAGAACGCGCCCACACTGACCACTCGCTGTGTCCGGCACCCCTCGTAGCCCTCTGTACAGCTCCTCAGCTCCCCAGCTGCTCCTACCAGAAGCACCTTTTGGGGTTCCAAACATCACTCACATTACATACAAGTACAAACATGTAATGCGTAGAGTCCACTCGGCGAAGGAACAGTTTATTTGGAACTCTAAAAGTCAGTGATGTTGAATCCGTATGACTCGCAGCTTCAACATGGAAATCTAGCCCGGGCCGACGAGTTTAAATGTACAAATAACCTGTTCAGCTCTCGCATGGTTCTTCAGTTTTCTGTACAAAGCGTAAACATTTGATAATAACATGATCCATGTGCTTATGGTGTGTGGTGCGCCGCAATACGGATTGAATCGCTGAGTCGCTGCGGAAGACGGGGCAGCATAATCCCCTGCCCCACCTCTCCACAAATAGTGCCTGCATCCACCTCTCTAGTCTTTAGATGTAGATGCCTGTCGTAGGCACCCGACCGACCGGCAGACTACCCCCTAGATTCTCACTCTACTTCTATTTTGTTTTCCCACCGAGTCTCGCAATCGCGGGCAGCACTCGCTACTCACTCGTTTTAGTTTCCGCGAGGCTGCACCGCTTGTTCCTCACACACCAGTCTGGCTTGGGAACAGGGCGAGGGTCGTGTGGAATGACCTGTAGCTGCTTCCTCTCTCTCTCTTTCTTTAGCACCACTGCCCCCTCTATCCGCCCGGCCCTGTAAAAATCTACTGTCGCTGCTTACCACTTAAATCAGATGGAACCACTTAATCTCTCCCTGAAGCAAACAGCAGGTGTATCGGGGTACGATGCCGCAACTCGTGGCCGCTGCTGATTGCTGCAGCTTACCTGTAGTTTATGCTTGCGTGACAAGTGATGTGACAACATGTGATGTCTCTGTTTCAGAGTTCGTGACCATGATGACGTCCAAGTGAAGAAAACGTCAAGAGGACGTCTGTGTGTCCACGTCACACCCTGCATTTCTTTCCATTTTACAGACACTTCTTGAGTGGAAATCATGGTCTAGTAAATTGTTTTGTGAAGAGGCGCGGGCACCGCCCGGCGCCCTTACTAAATCCTATTTAAATGTGGTTCTCACTTAAGTGAAACGTTTATTAAAGAACAAAAAATTTTATTTTAAGTGTATAAATTTTTTTGTAAAAAAAAAAAATTGGTGTTGCTGGCATTCACTGTCGTATATTCTGAACTTGTGTCGGTTGAACTGTAACGCGGCCAGTGCTGATTAGGCACAAGCCCGCACTGGCCCTCTCTACATCTACATTCCTGCTCATCCGCCGTTAGATCTACTCCGTTGCATTCATATAAAAGACAAAATAAATGTGTTACTTGATTTCACGCTACCGTTCTGTACTTTCTCCAGTGAATTGATAAACAGTAGAATATACCTACCTATAACAGCCAGAGCCATCTAAAAGTTGGAAATTAGAATCAGTCTGACTTTCAATTCTGTTACAAAAGTAGGATTTTTAAAAAGGTTAATGTATACAATTAATTTATGCCGATGGCGGACAGCTTTATAAATGTCGAATCGTTTCATTTTGAAATACATTATATTACTTACACATTGAGTCAGTTTATTTACGTTCACGTTAACCTTTTTATTGACTTGTTACACGTTTGAGGAACGATCAGAACCATCAACATAAGTCAACTTAAAGTTGAGCTTTCATCTCACCAGCAATTTTATGATGATTGGCTGACTGATACGAAACTCTCTTCCAGCGTGTAATTAATAGTCCGGCTACTATGTAGGTGCTCATTGTGTAGCGCTTTGAGGTCAAGTTACAGTTCATTGCCATGGGCTATCATGGACTCTATTCTGATCTCTTAAAAACCTATTCAACTTAAGTATATGAATATGTAGTGGTGGTGACACAATCTTCCTATCCTAAGTTCGAAAACTTCCACCCCTGTTTGCGGTCGATCTGATGATCCCAATTTTTAGGAGGCAGTCAGCCTTAAGTCCATACCTTAGTAATGCTTCAACTAAAAGCTAAATGAGGAACGCCAGTTCGACCCATAGGGGGAGGATTTGACTCTGATCGGTGTCGGATAAGCACGAAGAACGTTATCTGCTGTACTTTCATTGATAGCTGGTATCGGACACTTCAATAAAAGCCCACCGATAACCTATCGACAGACCGCAAATGATTTTGGCATCACTGACGTCATAAAGCGGTAAACAAGAAAATAAATTTTTATATTTTTTCAACAATGAATAGGCACATCTGAAGGCACCATCCTTCTGATGCGAAATGTCGCGTCTCCAGTATACGAATAGGATACCTCGTAGGTTTGGTCATCGTCTTCTTTTACCGCATCACAAACTATATTTGTCGTTAGTCACATAACGCAGTTGGCCCTTCATCCGACAGTGTAGATATGGGCTATACGCTACACGGCATAGCTGGGTGAAGGTATCTCGGTATATTGGTGATGCGACCTATGGCAATAGTGAGGTGGTGCCTTCTGACACTATTAAACAGCTACCTACTATCAGAATTTCATGGGATAGGCTGAGACAGAATGCCACACAAAGTAGGCAGGTACTGAAAATCGTGATAGGTGCTTGCTTTTACCAACTTATTCTTGAAATACCTACCATTATGATCCTGAAAAGTCAAATTTGTGTGAAGAAGCAGCAGGAAACATAGGTAAGTACGTGAGTCATTACTGGAAAGGCAACAGGTAGACTAATCTAAGAGAGCTGCTAAAGCTAAAAGTGATCACAAAGAACATAAAGAGCTTCACTGGGTGATTGATAGCTGACATAAAACAGCACCTTCAGGCCTTCAGTGAATATGAAAGGAAAAATTTGGAAACTACGAATCTTTCGGTACTTCGTGGCCCGAGTTATTGATATTAGACTCGCTCCTCATTAGGAGTAAAACTCGTCTCAGAGGAATACAACCGCAGTTACTTACCTATATGATGGGTTCGAGCGTAATCGAGGGCCAGCCTCCTCTAAATATTCCTATCTTGCGGTTAAATAAATGGACAGGAACTTTAACCTGTGTTTCAGCAATTTCTACACTTTTGCCAATGACTACAACTAGGTAGCTCACCCTCTACATTAGCCGTGTTTTCGATGTACATAGTGACATTCAAGATGTGATAGAGAGGCAGCTAGCCCAGAAGGACAAGGTGAGGTATACAGAGTAAGCGTTAAGTTTGCACATGGCGTAGAGCTTTGACATCCGAACGCGAAGTCGCTCCAAGGTCGACCTGCAAGCCTGAAGTCGCTCCTGGTAGATGTTTTCCACACAGCAACGCGTCATCGTCAGGAACGAGGCTTGCCTAGAATGGCAAAGGACAGCAGGTGATTAGTACAGGATCGATAAGTGCTATCTTATATGACGAGAACAAAGGATTTCAACCCGTTTCAATTCATTTCTCATACCAATATTTGGCCAACGAAATAACCTATACCGCACACACTTCGAGCAAATAAGGAATGCGGCAATTGGCCCGATAATTCTAAAGGCTCTTTTTTGTGAGAGGGATCCCCCCCCCCCCCCCCCCCCCCGCCACGAAAAAAGATGATAGCTACTTTTTGTGAGTGTTGAGCGTGTGTTCAATGCCGCGCAGTAAATCGTTGGTTTTGAGGACCAGCAGCATTTGCCTATTCACGCCTTGAAGAACTTCTCCGATTTGGGTCAGGAACTGCGGGATTTCTTTTTGGAAGGTTTCTTTCTGAAATATAAATTATTAAGTAATTAGTAAGAAGTACCTACCTACTGCTTATTAATTAACTCCCCTTACCCGTTCCTCGTTCAGTACGTATTTCACTCCAATTTACCAGCTACGAAAATTTCTCATAGGTACCTAGTGAGTATCAGTGAACGAACAAAACATTTTTTTTACATTTTGCATTTAATGTTAACAGAGCCCTGCTGAAGGAGGAACGAGGATAAGTCATTCTATCATCATCTCATATTTCCTGACTAGTACAGATGAGATATTTTTCCGCCTGACTTGCCTCTACGTTTGAGAACTGTATTTTATCGATGCCTCCAGTGACGGAGTCCCAGGTCCGGCCTGTGACCATGCACACCAAAAGGGGGAACAGCTCGCCAATGCCCAGGGCCGTGCTGTGCTCTTTCATCCCGTGCAGGTCTCGTGCGAGGATGCTCATCCAGAACTTGCTGTAGTTTATACGAAAATCTTCACTCAAATCCTGTGAGAAAACAATAGAAGCAACTGTCGGATAAGACTTATTGATAATGAAGAAGGAGTTAGGGAAGTATCCCCACGAAAGTACCGAATTTATTCAAATCTTATAAGGTCAAAGAATTCTTAA
This sequence comes from Mesopsocus fuscifrons, assembly GCA_950004255.1. NCBI lineage: Eukaryota > Metazoa > Arthropoda > Insecta > Psocodea > Mesopsocidae > Mesopsocus > Mesopsocus fuscifrons. The sequence continues at coordinate 15,880,843 of OX465373.1, read as the reverse complement.
ATTTCTCCACTAGGCACTGTTTCCCTTTCTCATGCTGGCTTCCAATCTCTATAGCCTAGCTTAACCAAAAATAAATAAACAATGCTGGAGCCAACTTCATTACTACTGAAGGTTTTGAAATGAGATAAAAAACTTACAGCATAAAGCCCATGGTCAAGTAGTACGACATTAAGGAGACCATCTCGGACCTGCAGCAGGATGTTGCCCGGATGAGGGTCACTATGCACGAAGCCGTGCTTAAATATCATGTGCGCGTACATCTCCCCCAGTCGTGAAGTCACCTCCTCTCTTCGAATCCCATTCCGATCAATGAATTCCAAGTCGTTGACCTGACCGCCCTCCTCAAAATCCATCGTCAATACCCGGCGGGTCGTCAGGTTCCAATACACACGAGGGACCTGAACGGAATAAGCAGCTGAATATCACGCGAATTTGTTAATAACTAATTATCGGCATGAGTAATTAGAATTTTAAGGCCCCGCAGTGTCCGGGCGGTCTGACGAGCTAACTCGTGGCCTGAGTTCGGATCCCGGTATAAGGAAGTTTCTCGCTTTTGGCATTTTGGCATGGATGCTGACATTCCTTATCACGTTTCGAACCCCCCCCCCCCCCCCCCCCCCCCAGTATTAAGCCAAGCATGTAAGGTCAAAGTGGATTGTGCTTTACCTTGAGCCACTGGAAACCCCGCAGCAGTTTCTGTATCTTCTCCGCATTTTCCGCTTCTAACCGGAAGTCCAATTCTTTTGGTAAATTTCGCTTAGATTCATCGACTAGCCATTGAAAATTAAAATCCTTGAACACAGCTGACATTAATTTGACTAGAATCTGAAAAAAGAATAAAATTTATTATTTTACCGCCATGAGATCAGGATAAAGTTTACATAAGACTCGCAAGCGTATGAGTGACACAGGCACCTCACGCCAAACTTCAAAGTCACCGGAAATAAGGTAGATAGGTAGTTGAATAGACATACATTCTTCAGTGTGATCTCGTCTCTCACTTGCAAGAACAGCCCACCAGCGCACATACGTGCAACCGACCTATAGTACTGAGGTAAAACAAGTACAGAGAGATATTATCTCTCTTTTCACACACCTCCATTGTTTTCATATCAACGATAGAGTTGCGGAGCACCAAAGGGTGCTGGACCTTCACAGCAACAGTAGTTCCATCCTTCCTCAGCACTGCTTTGTGGACCTGAGCAAGGGAGGCAGCACCCAAGGGCTCTTCCTCGATGTGGCTAAACACTTCATATGGCTGCAAGAATAAGTTTTATTAATACACAGAGTGTCCGAAAACTGCTGCCGTCGAATAGGAAGGAAGAGTGTATCGGTGGGTCTGAAATTTGACCAATCATTATGTGTTCGGAAATGGTAATTGGGAAAAAGGCGGGGAAATAGATCTGGTATCCTACATTTGCCACTTATCTCTGGAACTACGGGTAGGAGAAGGGCCATAATTAAACTTCTTTTAAATTGGAGACTTGCGTAATAAGATTTCTGAATGTTTTATAATTTTTGGGACAATTACTTTAGCGTCCAACACGGCGAAACCTAAAGGATGCCTGAACCTGAAGAGGGAGATTAGCGTTGACCGGACCGTAAAGTAGATACCTGTAGGTGGTACATTGGTACCAAGTGGCAAGTACTCATACTTACATCTCTCTTAAGGTCTTGTCTTAACACCTTGAGGATTTCCTCAAATGTTGAGGGGGGTGCTTCGGAGTGAAGCACCTTCATTACCCGAACGTATTCGGGGGGGACAAGGTAATCCAGTGCTCCAATATGCTGGCCCACCTTGACGTAAACTCCTCTGTTGGCACAGCAGAGACCCAAAAGCAAGTGAGCTCCCTCAGTGTGGACTTTTGACCGAAGAGCCGCATATTCGGCTGAATCGGGAGGGAGAGAACTTGAGTAAAGATTTGTCTTGTAGTGGAGTCCAATAGAAAGAACCTAAAAATATATATACCTATGAGATGCCACTATTCACATCTTTTATTGCAGAGGAATCAATCACTCTTAATTATTATTCTGAAAGCGCGCGAGAATAATATAATAGGAAGTCAACTCACGGTCGCACCAGCTCTTGCCAATCTCACAAAACCCAAAGAATTTACGTCATAATCATGAGAATACAGAGTCCACCAGCTCCCCAGGAATCCTGCAGACGCACCAATGGATATGAATTTTTTCCAGCATGCCATTGCAACATGACATCACTTGGTCACAGAAAAAGAAATAAAAATATGTGAAATGTAAGTTTTGTTGATAGAAGTGGTCATGCCGATTTTAGCAGACGATGTCAGACGTCAGTAATATTCCCTGACGCTGCGACAAAATTCCCTGTGCCCTGTCTTGTACACAACTTTCTCATGTCAACAAACAGATGTACCTGTTTTTGTGACACTTTATAACTTTTTACAAATTATGTAAAGATTTTAGGCGTACATAACTTTATATTTGTGGTTTCGTAGAGTTTTTGAGTTGCAATGTCTACTCCGACCGATGAAGGCGATGATTTCATGGAAGGTCCCCTCATAATCTGGGTTAGTACCTATGGAACCCTAATCCTACGTGCCTGCGATACCTAGACGTCCCTTATTGTTTTCTCAATTTCTGTAGGTACTGTTTTAGCTTTAAGAACGATTAAAGCAATAATGTTGATCGGTTATTTCAGCTGAAATCCTGCTTGGAAGATCCGGATGCGGTGATAGACTACAATGACCTAGCTGATGGTGTGCTTCTATATCAAGTCCTCCTTCAGATGTGAGTGAAAGTAAAATTTGACTTTTAACCTGTTCTCTCTCTCCTCTCTTTCACATCGACTGGTTACTCCCAATACCTCATTAGATTGATTATCATATAGTTATTATTAATAACCATACGTTTTATGTACCTACCTACTCTTGCACTAATTGTAGCCTCATTATTACCTGCTTACCTGTACCGCTTCCTTTTCCCACTCATTAACTTACTTTTTGTGGCTTGGATTTTATTATATGTATAAACCAACTGACACCTTTTTCTAATTCCAGCGATCCAGAACCTACATTTTGTGGTGTGGCACCGAGCCGTGGAAACCCCGCACTTCGCATAAGAAATTTGAAAATAGTGCTGAAAAATTTACGAAGTCTTTTCCAGGAAGAATTTAATCAAATAGTTATTATGGTGCCTAATGTCGTACGACTTGGTACCGAATGTACTTCAGCAGCTGCCAAAAATGATTTGAACCTTCTCCTACTTCTCCTACTGGCATGCGCCGTACAGTGCCCCAACAAGGAGATTTTCATAGAAAGAATTAAACTGTTGCCCTTGGATGTCCAACATTCCATTGTGGATTACATAAAACAGGTTGGTAATATCCCCACCCTTCTGCAGACGGCAGGCGCAGGCGGCTCAAAACACTATACATACATTGCATTACCAACTTGTGGGCAACAACACTTTAGTTCAAGGCTTTAGTACGAGTTTTCCTTATTGTAGTTAGCCTCTGAGCTTATATAAATCGAGGCTTTAGTAGTTTGGAACCCTTCTAAACTTTTAGGCCTCCATCGTGTTTACCACAGTAGATGAAAAGCTGACCTCTATAGCGATGGCAGTTGAGCACAATTGTTCAAAAGGTTAACTCGGTGATTTGTGGTATTTAATAAATAAATCACTTTTCAGTTTACGGATACCCCGTTGATGGTTCTTGGAGCAGAACAAGAAAACGCAGTGAGCCATGAAATTCTTTTGAACCATGTGCGACACCTTGTGAAAGAAAGAGATGAATTCTTAGCTAGCTGGGCAAATGCTGCCGCTGGAGACCACTCTCACGGGGTTATAGAAAAGCCAACTCGAGCAAATACAAACGCAAACACCAGTAGTTCCGAGTCCCATCACTTGGCCGTTGAGCTTGCAGATTGGAAATCAAAGCTGAGGAAGCAACGACAAGAGCTGTAAGTATTATAATAATCTTACTAATACTTTGAAGATAAGGGTGTGCTATTGGGTTGTTCCAGAGCAGCACAAAATTTCTTAAATTTTTCGGAGCTTTTTAGGGAGCAGATAGAGCCAGTTCGCTGAATCTCCATTTGACCCATTTCCTAGGCAATAGCGATATACTGTTCAGAAAAGCTTAAAGGTAAGCAATATGGGATTTTTTGTGTGATGCATAATGTGTTACTTATAGTGAGGAGAAGACTGAGGCGCTGAATGAGTGTAAAGATGAGTTGGAGGTGCAGCGGGCGATGGTGGCTCGCCTCAGGCAGGAGGTGGCCGACGTCGTCCAGGACGCGCGCAGTGCCAAAGCCTATCGGGACGAGCTCGATGTCATGCGCGAGAAAGCCGAGCGTGCGGAGAAGCTAGAACTGGAGCTGGAGCGATTCAAAACAAAGCTTCGGGATGTAGATTTTTTCAAGACGCGAGTGGAAGAACTTCGAGATGATAACAGGTATCAGTAGATAAAACACTTTGATCAGCTCGGTCTGTCCGGTTTTGGAATGTATTCTCATTTTTTCCGTAATAGGTAGGTAGTAGGTACAGTTACGTATTTTTTCCGCATCCCCTGAAAAATGTAAAAAGTTCCGAAACTTGCCTTACTGTTGATTGGACCAATTTACTTACCTTTACAACACTTTGCGTCACTAATAACTTATAAGTATTCATTATCAAATGGTTTGGTGACGTAGGGTTCTGATGGAAACACGGGAAATGCTTGAGGGCCAGCTGGAGCGAGCGCGCCGCCGTGGGGACCGCGTCATGGATCTTGAGGCAGAAATTCTCAAGTTGAAGCAGCTCAATAATGAACTCACTCTCGTAAGTAACCGTTTCCTAGGTTTTTGTCTTACCTGTCCAACGTTGAGCTTTTTTTGTAGCTCCTCCTTACGAGTCAAATCTCCTTCAACATGTATTTCGGAGTTGAAATCCTGATTATTTAAGTACAGTAAAGATGCGCCAAATATTTTAGAGACGTCGCCGTTTGAGACTTAATGAAGGTCCTGTTCAACAAATCTTGGCACCTGAATCCTGCTCGATATAACCATATAATTCAGTTTCTTTTGCACAGGAACGTGACGCGAAGGACCGAAAACTAGAAGAGCTATACGCGGAGCAAGCAGAACTGCAGGTGCTGGCTCGTAGTGCTCAGGCAACCGACCGTGAGGCGAAATTACAAGTTCTGGAAACAGCAAGTGATTCTGGAGACAATAGCTTATCAAGCCAGCTGAGCAACAACGCTACGACCCGCGCACTTCGCCTTGAACTGGAGAACCACCGTCTTAGATCAACCATCGAGAGTCTTAAGGAGTCCGCCTTCCATGAGTCAAACGCCAAGCTATTGGAATCTCAGCATGAGAATAAACGAATGTCAATAAACGTAAGGATTAATATTCTTATTTTTAAAAGAAAAAAACTGGAGAGTCTCCAAACTCTGGTTAGGTTTTGTCCAAAAATATTCCAGGTATATGGAAGTAGCTGAGAAATCTGTATGAGTAGTATTCCTTATACTAGTGTTCAAAACATAACCTCATTAGCGGAACGTGGTTTTCTGCGGTAACGCACTTTTTCCGTGTATAGGTACTTGTTATCCCATCACTGCGAAGTCACTAAACTACAGTAGTAGATATGCACCTAGTTTCATCAGGTTTGTAGGTGAATTTTTTTTGCTTTGTTTAAGATGGAGCAGCTGGAAGAGCAGTGTAGACGGTTGACTTCAGAGAACAAGGAACTCGAGACCCTCGTTAAGGATACGTTCCAGGAGAGCCGGAAATTGGAAGAGTCGCGTGAAGTACTTCGTACGACCTGCGACAAACAACAAGCGGAGCTTCAAATCAGCAGGGAAGAGCTGGAGGCCGCTAAGCGACGTCTCGAAGAGGCAGTGGAAGAACACGCCAGATTGTTACCGCAACTGCATGAGCTGGAGGCTGGTAGGAACGCTGTGGAAGAATGGCAGATACAAGCTGCCATGGTGCCTGAATTACAGAACCAGTTGGCTGATTTAAAGAGTATAATTGACAGCAGTGAAGCACAAGTGGCGACATTGCAGAAAGAAGTTGCGCGGCTGAAAGGGGTTGTTGAAGTAAGTGGAGGTATAGGTATCTTTTAAATATCAAAAACCTGTTTGCAGATTCAGAATTTAACAATCGAGTAATTAAAGAAAAGAAAAAAATACATCCCACAGTTCCCTGGGAATAATGTTATGTCATGTACCATGTACCATATCGAAAGTCTGTTACTGTAATTTATTATTGTTATTTTTTTTTATTCTTCTGCAAATGTAACTTATATCAGTAAACCAAACCAATCAAATGAAATTTGTGATTTCCAGGAAAACCATTCCAAAGAGGACGAGATGTTGGAGAGAGCAGAAGTGGCTACTCGCGAGAGGGACCAGCTGTCTGAAGAGCTAAAGGCGGTGCGGGCGGTGGCGGCACGACTTCACGAAGTGGAGATGGAGAGGGATGACAACTTGTCCCGCATCCAGGTCGCTGAGCAGGCGCTAGAGGCTCTACAGTCCGAGCTCATTCAACAGAAGGTGAGTTTGGAAAATGGACAAGGATAGGTACATTATTTAATTCATTTTTCCAACGTTTTTAACCTTAAAAATAATTTGCAAAATTTCAGGTCGATTGCCAGAATTTTTCCAACGTTTTTAACCTTAAAAATAATTTTCAAAATTTCAGGTCGATTGCCAGAATCTGAGAAGTGGGCTGAAACGACTGGGACTGAGTCCTGAGATGCTGTTGGATGCGAATGTTACCCTGGCCGACCTGCTCAGCATGCCTGAGCTCATGGACAAGCTACCTGCTGAGTTACGACAGGAGTGTCAGCAGTGCCGCGAGCTGTCTGGACTTCAGGAGGAAATTGCGCGTCTTCAGGTGCTCGTCACTACCCTGCAGAGTCAGATCAACTCCTTAAACTCGCAGCACACTGCTGTACAGCTGGCGAATACACAGTTGGCAGCTGAGAAAGAACAGGTAAACGGTATCTTGGACTAAAGAAAGGGGAAAGTTGATAGGTACACGTAAGTTGGATGCGTTAAAAAGAGATGTAAAATTTTGCCAAAAAAAAATCATAGTTTTGGAAGCTTAGTGGAATTAGAAATGCCAAAAAATTGTTATATTATATCAACCGTGTCCAATACCAATACCAATACCAAGACCAATACTTAAATTTCAGTCATCTAATGATTCAGAGTTATTTGTTAATCAGTTCACAAATCTGTTTTTAGAGGTTGATTCCAAGACAATTGGCATGAAGGAATGAACGGAGCCACAAATTTCAGAGCATTGACCATAAAATAGGCCGGGGTAGTTGATTATGAAAGTACCTATACCTAATATTCACCGTTAAGTGATAACCGCATTCATGCTCTAAATCATTGCCCAGTTGGAAGAAGAACGGAAGGCAGAGCGAGGGTCGCATGAGCAGCTGCTTCAGGACCAGACGTCCCTTCGTCGTCTTCACGATCAGCTAACGTCGGAACACGAGACTATGGTAAAGAGGCAGGAGACGCTTCGGCAGCAAATCCGAACTCAGCAACGCGATATTCAAACCTTGAGAGAGGCTGCTGGCCGGCAGGAAGCGGCTCAGGACCTCGCCCGTGCTGAGCGGGATCAGCTTATCGAGAAGACCAAATCGCTTAAGAATTTGCGCGATGAACACTCTAAACTGAGGGTATGCTTATAGTTTGGTGTTTTCAATCCTTTCTTGCAAATGACGATTCGAGTCAAATAATTTCCACTGATTATTGTGCCAGGAGAGTGTAGAAAGGAATGTTGTATAAACCAGGTCTTTATTGTTGTAGTATTGGTTTCGTAAAAATGTCGCTGTATTTAATATTCAACTCTGCCACAGTTGCGGTTTCCTTGCCCAATAATTTTATAGCGTGCTTTGTAGTGGATGAAAGGTAGAAATGACTTGAGAACATCTTTCTAATTGTTCATTTTGTTCTTTATTAGGGTGACTTCCGAGATCTCTTTTCTACAAGCATGAAGCTGAAAGATGAGTACGGGCGTATGCAGACGGAGTATAAAGCAGTCCGTGCTGATGCGAGTGAGCTACAACTGATCAATGCCAAGCTGAAGGAACAAGTGACGGCGCTTTCGGACAGCGAGCGGCACCTGCAATTGCAGCTCAACAAACTCACTCAGGCCAACGCTATGCTAGAGGAGGTTCGCTACCTTTGCCTACAATTACGAAGTACCTATTGGAAATCAATTAGACTTGCCACATTGGAAATTGCCGAAAGGCTCTTCCCCCTCCCCCTCCTCCAAGTTTATAGATGAACCGATTTAATAACATAATATGTTATCTTTGCCACCGTAGGATCGCCGGTCAGTTATGGATCATGCTTCCATCCTGCTGTCACAGTACCAGGAACTCTTCACACATTCGCTGGAAGACAACCAGCATTACCATGCAGAAGAGAAACATTTCGCTGACAGAGTGAACGAGCTTAGGAGACAGAAAGAAAAGCTGGAGGAGAAAATCATGGATCAGTATCGCAGATTAGACAGCACTTCTTCAAAAAAGTAAGTCCTATTTGGTGCCTATTGCTCCCAGAGTGGGCTCTATCAGTGTTGCTAATATCACGAATAATATGAAGGCTTCTCCACTCTGCTAATAAAAAGGTGGTGAAGAGATATGAAAATTTCGTTTTAGGAAAGGATTCGGTGCGAGCTTAGTGCGGAAAGTGCGGAAGGCAGGTTCGGAGTTGATGAACCGCAGTCGTCGAAGCCTCCATGAAGACTCTCGCACGTCTATGAACATTCACGGCTCCGAATCGGGTGAAAATGAGTCGGATGCCAGTTTCGACGAAGCTCGTCATGGTACGTTATGTTATCAGCAGCAAGCCAGTATATATTTTTCTCTGTAGTTACTAAAACTAGGGGCCTACTAAAATGTCCTGCTGGATGCGAGCGAGAGAAGTTGTATCTAGGCGCCACTATCGGGACTATGAAGTAATGGGAGACTGAAATCGCCTTGCCAGCGCAGGAGCTTAAACCTTGAGTCTTCTGTCGTGATGACCCTATGCGCTAAGAACACCGGTTGATGAGGCAGACCACAATACTGTCACTGAAAACTACTAAGAACCTGTTGAGAAAAAGGTCTCAGGTGAGATAATTTTACTTTCGAGGTCTAGCTCGCCCCTGGAACCTTGGGGTTCCAGGAGGGGGTGACTTAATATTTCAACCCAGTGACGTTTTATAGGAAGGAGAGGACGAGAACGGTCTGGGAGGCGATCTCCCCAGCTACTCCACTACGTGACATTAACTTCCGAGCTACCGACCTGTTGGTAAGACGGACGAACGATGACTACCTTTACCTGCTAACGTTACTCAAACACTCTCCACTGACCGATACTTCCTGACTCAGTAACTCCAACATCTTGTCCTTTTTAACTTGTTTTTATTTAATAGGAGCAATTAACTGGAAAGTATGGAATGAGTCCTGATGCACCAAAGTGTGGAAATTGCGCGGCGGCCAAACTGTGTTTAAGTGCACTGGGGCTTATTTCTCTATTTCAGTTTATAAATAGAAACTGATGGTAATTGTATTTCTGTGAGCTGAGGTGCTGGATTTGATTGTCACATCTTGTTACCATTAGTCCAACCTTTCCTACGTTAACTGTAGGGGCGAATCCCAAGTAGCAGTAGTAACAGTAATGTAACCCAAGCTAAACACGAGTTGAAAGTATTGGAAATGTGTCATTAAAGAAATTAACGTTAATTTTTATTTTTGTGTTAAGAGGATGACAGTGGACCCTTACCACGGATTCTCAAGCAGCAGGGGGCAGGGACAAGGCAAACGGTGTACGAAGCCGACGCAGCCGGGCCAGGGGCGGAGCCTGGAGGGGGACGCCCCCCCTCTGGTGGCCTGCTGGTTATCAACCGTCTCAACACGACGACTGTGGTGGGAGACAGAGCACCTCCCTCGCCCACTATGTCCCTCCGATCACAAACTGCAGAGGACCCACGAAGGAAAACCCGAAAAGATGATATATACTTCGATTATGGTTGTGTCTAATGCTCACCCATGGCGTCTATGGCTTTTAAATGGGTTTTGAAAGTCACTCTTCGCCGTTCCTCTCTCAACCCTAGCAGAATTTTAAAATTTTCTCGGTTGCATTTGTTTATTCAACAGTGTCCTTCAAATTTGTAACGTAGGATAACATCCAGCATGGACGAATTTTCAAACCTTTGAAGGGAAGGTGAACAATAGACTAATGTTTTTAAGTTTTGCTGTGCTAATGCCATGATAGGCATTCTAGTTCTATAGGTGGCTTCCCTGCTCGCAACTTTTGCCTTCTGTTCACCGGTTAGCGATGGGAAAACAAATAAAAATGGTCTCCTTTGTTATACGTAGATTTTAAGGGTGTCAGCCGCTGTACTGGCTTTGTTCCCCAGTAGTAGACAACAACGTGTTGAGATCCGATTCTCAGCCCGATTGTGACTATGAAAGACAAGATATTATAGGTACTCCGCCAAGTACCTACAGACACATAAATATGTGTTTGGTACATTATTGCCTTGACACCATCTTTGTATCATATTTAGTTTGCTATGCTTCTGTCTCTTGCCGTTATTTATTTTAGAAATAATGTTTAAATCGCAATTTCTATAAGGAAGTTAACTTTATGGGATGTTTAGTATCCTATATTGGCCACCTGTGTACCTACCGGAGAACATTCTCCACCTCCTTCATACCTCTTCTAATTTTTTACTATTCAGCTTTTTGGCAGTTTTAGGTGGGTAGCATTTTTATGTAAACCACTGAGTGCTTCCATTCCGGTGCCTTTCTTAATGGAGAGTATTTTAGTGCTAAATAGTTGATAAGATGTTGGGCATCGATTGTGTTTTATGTTTTAAATCTCCTCTCCCGAGATGTTACCGACAAAACAGCACCTTCAATAATATGGCACAGTCTGAATGTTTGGGAATGATTTTAATGAAATAAATACAGAATACCTAATATCGAACAGTGACCTATTCACCAACAATTTAGGTACAACACTAGTTAGGTATTTACGACAGCCACATGTTTGGGCATGGACAGTCTGGACGAACTGGAAGCTGCCAATTAATACTGGCAACTTATCGGAATACTCCAGGAAGACACATGGCAAAATGTGACAGGCAGACAAACAGTCAAGTTACAAGTCCGTGTGATATAAGTACTTGGTTAAAAGTGAATAAAACTAGGGTTCGCCTTACAGGGCAAACAGAAACTTTAACATTTGTAATTTAAAACGCGAAAACTTAATTAAATAGATGTGATGTGCTATTCTATTTTTTCGTCTAATGGGCAATAGGTACCTACTTTTCTACTTAGGTCGAAGAGCAATTATTTTTTCAGTTCAGCGCTTAACTTCTAAGACAGTTTGGAAGTTTTCAGTGAGAAGGTATTAATTGCGATTAGAAGAGATTAGGGCGAGGCGAGGTGAAACAATCAACCTCAAGAAAATGTTAAAACCATCAGTGCAAAATCCCCCTCTTTCAGGTACTGAGCTCTGCCTCAATCCTATAAGTTGGAGTAGCTTCAACTAGTACAAAACAATCGTGATGCAATTATTTACCTTCAAAATAAACTCCGAGTTTACCTGCCAGATCGGGTTCACTACACGGTAAAAACACCACTTAAGTCTCTCAGCACCATTTTTCTACAATATAAGCTAAAAAATAACGTCTTCTGTACTAATGTGATCTAATATATCTACAGCAGACGCACTTTCAAACAGGGAAGGAATTTATAAGAATAATTTTAGAATCTCTTCAACTTTTGACAAGTATCCTTGTGACGTGCCGCACCACTTCCGCCTCCACCTCTGTCTCTGCGCTGTAGGCAGAAGCTGTGTAGCCGCTCACTGAGCTCGTGCATCCCGTGGCTGAGCTACCAATGCCACTCGTGGAGCTTGTAGACTCCATGCTCACACACGACTTGCCCTCTTGCGGCGGCGGCCGCAGCGGAAGTCGGAAATCAGTCTCCTGCCTCGATATCCGGGGCACACTACGCCGCTTAGATGCTGACATGCGTGCAGGGCTGGGTATTTTCTTGAATACTGATTTAGCCATAAAGTCTTGAAACCTGAAAAGAGGAACAAAAGACAGCTATGACTAATACGCTCAATATTCGAGATACTACGCTTACCAGCAGCAATAAATTCAGTAGGAAATAGAGTTTCAAGTGAAATTCGTCAATTCTAACAGCAGTCGAGGCGAAAAATGATGAGTAAAACTGCTAAAAGCCTGTTTATCTTTATCATAGTTCAGTTCAAATAATGAACTTCTCAATAGGTGATTTTACTGGAAAGCCGGACGTTCTGTGACACCTTTTCTGGAAGGGACAAGGTACTTAAAAAACAGTCAAATTTTTACTTGCCTTCCACAGCAACTCTGCAGGTACCTACCTCTGAGCATAGAAGTCCGGTCTATGAACTGAAACAGTGTCACCATCGTGAATCAAGGCCTTCCATGTGTGCTCGAGCATTTTCTTGAACTTGTAGCTCTGTAGGATGTCAATAATGCCAATGAACAGTAGCAGACGCTCGCCCTTAGCGTTTTTGGCTGGAATACCGCCGGTGGGCAGGTCCTCTTCGTCTTCCCCCTGCGCCTGAATGCTTTCCATTGGCGTTGCGTGCGTCATCACCCGCTGCCGAATACTCCGTGACCGTTGTAACCCCTAAAATAACAGAGACAAACGATCGATCAGAAACAAAACAATTACGAGGGAAATGTCTGAATCCCTCATTTTAATACTACTTGTTTTATACCCTAGCTTGAGGGAATACTGTAGCCATCCTTACCTCACCCGCCTCATCAGCGTCCTTGCCTTCATCTAAGTTGTGAATTCCAACTAGCAGGGAATAGTCCATGATCTTGAAGCTCTCCAAGACGCGGCAGTCCCGCTGGATGGTTTTTATCATGGCATGGAAAGTATCAGGCTCCAGGTACAGACCTTCCGGATGATGCTCTAAGAAGTCCAAGTCCTTAAAAGTCGGAGAATCCTTCTCCTTTTCCGCTTTACTTGCTTTCCGTTTATATGTAGATCCTTTTAAGTCATACCTGAAAAAAGCAACCAAGAATAAAATTAAAACCTGACGTTTCCTGTCCACGGTATTTTGTGGTTTTCCTACTTTGCCTTTAGGTGCTGGCGACATGCGGTAAAACACGGATCTGTGACTCATCATGAACTCACTTCTGATGCATTTTGACATGGCTCGGAAGTAAATTATTCATAACGACCAATCGGATGTTCTTCCCAGTGAACTGGTAGCAGTAGAGACCAAAGAACTTGGGGAGCAGGGTGCGCGGGTTCTGATTGAGATTCATGTAGTAGCCAGGCAGGAGTTTCTGCAAGAACTCGCCCTCCTTGTGCTGTACTGTCTTGATGATCAGCTCGTCATCATCCGTGAGGTAGAAGATGGACCCACTGGCTCCGGGGTTGGATAGTTCCCTTAACGGAGCTGAGCACATCGAGATAAGGAAGTCATCTGGCTGGATCCCGAATAACTCACGAAAATATCTAAAAGGGAAAAAACCCCCAATAAAACTGAGATGTTTCCTGGACCCAAAAAAGACAAAAACACTTAATCTAATGGAGATAAGAAATTGTCTTGTCACTGGAGACAGGACAAATAACCGAACCGTATAAACACAAACATCATACCTACCGAAAAGCGATGGGAGCGTAATTTTTGAAGCGAAACTCGGAAAAATGGTGGGCAGGGGTATGGCTAGAGCCCATCGAGGGGAAGTTGTACGTCTCGACGGTCATGAAGTCCTGCATGAGGAGATCCCGCTCTGGCTTGCTGGCGAGACCTCCCACAGCATGCTGGATCCCCAGCTGGATCGAGCCCATGATCTGACTGGTCTGCACCTTCTTATAGGTAGTATGGCCGTCCTCACGCACCCGCCGATGCCCAAGCTTTTTATCACGATCGCTGCGGCTTCGAGTTACGGTCACAACGCTGCGTGGCCCCTCCGCCTCCACCATCGACTCATCCGGCATCTCTTTGAGTTCTTCTACCTCGTCTGCTGCCATTATGTCTGGCTTGGGTTCGCCCACCTCTTTTGCAAGGTTGAGCCGTCTTCTAACACCGTTTGATGCATTCTGAAAGTAGACGATCATCAGCGATATTGAGAGGTTTCATCCTGGAAAGGTTAACCTACAAGTACAATTGACGCCACACTCCCCCCTCACTTAGACTTGAGTAACCATGGGCTATCTCAGAGTTTCTAACATGAAATAATATCTGTCTAAAATTAAAGTTTCATATTAAAAAGTTGAAAGATGAAACTAGAAGTCGAAAACTGATTTCGCTTGCATGTAAACTAATTCATTTTATTCCCAACTCTGAAAACAATGTATGTAAATTCCGAAATGAATTGCAGTTGAAGGTACCTGACAATTCAACACAAGAGCGTAAGACACACCCTTTGTGGTCTATTCTGGTTAATAGGTCGCACCTCACCACACTTATATTCTTTTAAATCTAGCTCCAGGTTAGACAATCAATATATATAAACAGATGAACGATCTTACCTCAGAATTATTAGCGTATGTTGTATTTTCACAGGGGGCGTCTTGCCAGCCCCCTGATCGCACAGCCTCTAGCTCCATGCTCACATGTACATAGTGGACAGTGAGTTGATACGACGCTGTGCGCCTCCGTATAACCAGCGGCGTTTTAAGTCTGGCGCCTCCTGCCGTTGAGGGAAAATTCCGAGCAGAGGTTGAGCGGTGATTGAGTCCAATACCTCGCTGTCTGAGTAGCAGACGTAAAGCGAGGCTGCGACCTTGTATATTTCACACCACGATACCACTGGAAATTAAAACAAAATAGTCTACTTAAAAGTAAAAGAAAGGTAATGCTCTCTTAATAAGGAGGCAATTTAAGAGTGACTACACAAATCAAGAGGCCAATCAAGAGGAAATTTCTTGGCCCTATAACTTGTATAAAACTTTGAAAACTCACTCTTCGTACTTAACCTTGAAATAGCACAAAAAAATGAGTCTTCTGACAAACCTATATAAAATTTATATTTATGAAATTTTTCACTACAACGGGTAGCTCATAGAGTATAATACCTGCGGCCGGAATTCCAGCAATGATATTGGGTTCCAAAAGGGGCGGCCTCACTGGGTAGCCCTTGAAGCTGCTCGTAACCAGCGAATATACCGCGTTTTCAGGAGGTATTTCACCGGGGCTCGTCTTAAAGTTGCTGGCTGGTTGACTTGTCAGTACTGTTACCTCCTTGGCACTCTCAACGAGTGAGGAAACCTAGAATGATAATTTCATTGAATTAGTTAGCCAGAATGTAGGAGTCCGACAATAATGCGTACTATGGGTAAATCACCAATTGTCACCGACTGGTGATAAACTTTCCGTATTTCTGGACAGCGTTAACGGGACAAAGGGATGTCACCACGCCATGAGGGTTACATACAAATGTTCAGCATATCTAGCCAAACTTTCTGTTCAATACGGAACGGTAAGGTATTATATCTACGCTTCCAGGAAAGATCAACAACAAGTCACCATGATAACCCTACAAGTAAATACAAACCAATTCAGCGAAGTCAAACGCTGCTTTGGATGGAAGTGTGGGATGGACAAGACACAGAAGAAAATCTCCCACAAGAATCAAGGGTGAAGATGCGATCGTTTTATTTCCCAAATTTTCGGAACACTCGGTCTCGTCTACTACTTCAATTTCACCAACAACAGGATTCTTTGACTGCTTGGGATCCAATAAGTAGGCTTCGGCGAAAGCTACAACGACAATGACAAACCACTCATTAATTAATTTCTGACGTTAAAAATCATAGAACAAATAGGTAGGGAAGTAAATGACTAACAATTTCCTCTGAAATGTGTCATTAAAGAACGAGTCCCTACGGTCGAAAAGCTGTCAAACATCACGATCACGTGATTCTGATCCCCTTTAGAGTTAACAGCTAGAATGCATTACACTACAAGTCCGGAAAGTTTTTCATCACAGCCTCTGACAGTTCTCAGTCCTACTTACTAACATGAATAAGAATGAACCATATTGCTCATGCCAAGAGTTTGCATTTCCCAATCACACCATTTTCTTTTGAATGCTGACTCATCTCTATGAGTTGACCTACAATACATCAAAGATACATACCCAACGTCAGAGGCTCATCCACTACCATAAATTTGTTGAAATCGGGTGGGCGGCTCGCAAAGCCTGCCTTCCAAACTATCTTCAAGGCACTGGAAAGAAAGCGTTAACGATTACATCTCGAAAAGGTAGGGTTAGGCTAGGTGGGATTCCTCATCCGCCAAGCTTACTCACAAGGTCTCATCCGGCTCCTCGTCACTGCAGTCTTCACATAAAGCTCGCGTTGACGGCTCGATTATTTCCCCGAAGAAAGTAGCCATCGTATACGGAAAACACCATATTTTGCCCAAAAAACAGAACGTTGTTGTAGCTTTACTAGCTTTTGAAAAAGTAAACAACTTGCCAAAACCAAAAACGTTTCAACATCACAAAAACATACAAAAATAAATATAACTATAATATTTTAATTAATTTTTATTTATAGTTATTAATTATTTATTGGATATTTGGTGGTGGATTTCTCGGATTCTCTCGGCCTTACTTTATCTCTGCTCGGAATGGATTGCTAGTTTTTTGGCGCCAATTTGAAGTTTTTTGATTTGTGACATGTCAAACCACGAAATATAAAATATTTTTCGGATTGGTAGGTAGGTAGGTACTTTTGAAATAAAATCAATATGTATTTAATATAGCAATACGCAGAGTAAAACTAAATAATGGAAGAAGTAGCACTATCCAAGGATTATGTATTTTCTCTGCGACAATCACTGGTATGGTTTCTCATGCAACAGGTGAAGCGTAGGTACGAGTACCTGAAGCAAAACTTGTCACTTATCGGTTATATTTAATATATGAAATTTAAATTAATACCAAGAAGCTGTGCTTAGTAGTTCTGAGTGAAACTTATTCTCCAAGTGAGAAGTGAGGGTGTAATGTTTCCAGCAGAGGTCAGTGCGAGCGCTAATCGCCATGGCGGCCATTGCCGTGCGAGGTGTTGAACGCGGCGGTCTATGATGGCACTGTAAGTGAATAGTTTTGACAAGAATCTTGTAGTTTGACGTGATCTGAGGAGAGTATGCCTTTAGCAGGCCTGTCGGAGCCCTCGGACCCATGGCTTCGGCAGTTCGGAGAACTCGAGGTAAGCCTCCCATCGGTTTTCCGTAGGTCAGGAAGCGTATGTTTATCTTGCGGTCAGGTTATTTCTGACAGGTTACCACTTCAGACACCCATAACCTAGTAACACAGGGATATTTATCAGCTCTATAAATCTGCTAGGATCACAAAGATGGCTGAACAAATGTGATGGGTAACCTGCAAGGTAGGTACCTAGGTACTGTTTCTTGTAACTCAGGATGGTATGAATTCCACCTAAATCACCTTGGGAGGGGAGAGAGGGTCAAATACCAAATAGCTCTGAACATGAATTAGTATTTTAATTACGGACAGCATACAGCTAGAAAGTGCTGTAGTAGACTAGGTTACTTCGGTGTTCTATGAACTGTTCCCGGCACGCTCACTGGTCTCAAATTTCAAACCCTAACCCCAGCCAATGTGGGACGTGTCACTGTTGTCCAGCTGAAAGTGGGTTTACCCAGGCTGCTGACAGCAGGAAGAGGTCACCCTGGCTGTAGACAGACGAAAGAAGTCTTACCCTAGTTCTAGACAGCAGGAAGAAGTCTCACCCTAGATGTGGACAGCAGGAAGAGGTCACCCTGGCTGTAGACAGCAGGAAGAGGTCACCCTGGCTGTAGACAGCAGGAAGAAGTCTTACCCTAGTTCTAGACAGCAGGAAGAAGTCTCACCTTAGATGTGGACAGAAGGAAGAGGTCACCCTGGCTGTAGACAGCAGGAAGAAGTCTTACCCTAGTTCTAGACAGCAGGAAGAAGTCTCACCTTAGATGTGGACAGAAGGAAGAGGTCACCCTGGCTGTAGACAGCAGGAAGAAGTCTTACCCTAGTTCTAGACAGCAGGAAGAAGTCTCACCCTAGATGTGGACAGCAGGAAGAAGTCTCACCCTAGATGTGGACAGAAGGAAGAGGTCACCCTGGCTGTAGACAGCAGGAAGAAGTCTTACCCTAGTTCTAGACAGCAGGAAGAAGTCTTACCCTAGTTCTAGACAGCAGGAAGAAGTCTCACCCTAGATGTGGACAGAAGGAAGAGGTCACCCTGGCTGTAGACAGCAGGAAGAAGTCTTACCCTAGTTCTAGACAGCAGGAAGAAGTCTCACCCTAGATGTGGACAGCAGGAAGAGGTCTCACCTAGCTGTGGACAGCTGGAGTGATTTAGTACCTGTGTGCCGCCATGTAGTCCGATCGATGGCATCTAATAAGTACCTAATAAAGGTACTTTTTATTGCTGCCTTGTAGGATTACTTTTCCTTGTTTTGTCAGTGGTTCTGAGGCGCTTGCGCTCCAAGCAGTTTTTAATAGAGCCATAACTCCTTCCGAGGCAGAAACAAGCTATTTAGTTCTTATTCTTCAGACCCTCTGCTATATAATATTATACTCGTTTTTCTTCATGTCCATTTTTCTCGTGCGAAGTTAACGTGTTATTAATGATACCCTGAAAGGGTGATAAGGTGAAGGTGCGTCTGTTGTTACTATGGGGTGCTATGGGTAGACTGGCCTCCATTATTTGTATCGTATGGAGGCCGGTCGTTTTCCTTTTAGCTGCCATGGGTGAAAAGAATATAAGGGGTTATTGGCTCCCATTAGCAAATGCACATAGCCAAGCAGTGATTTGTATGGTGTCACGACATCATTGGGTCTCGAACACTGGTGTCAGAAGTCTGTCTTCGGAGGGGGTGTCGACTGGTGGGAGTCATTGTGCCAAGACCTACGTGGACCCGACACCTCATTGAGACCTACATAATAAGCTCCAAATTAGTTTGTCGGGTTGAGTGAACTTCTTTCTCACATTTTTGGGGGGGGGGGGGGGGGGGTCGTTACCAGCCATCGGTTTCTTGGGACTCAGGGTAGGTCAGTTCTTCTTTAGTTACATCCAGTGTTCCACTTATTGACGCATGCCTCATGACGTGGTTCAAGCTTGTATGAGTAGGTAATGAGTAACTTGAAGGGTCCGCTATACCTGACGGTGCATTTTTTGCCGCCCATAAGATTAACATTGCGAGCGGCGATTCATTTTCAAGGTTTACCCTTGGTTGGAAAGACACAAAATTTTGCCTGTACCTAGCCCTAACAATGTTCTAGGGAGTGTTCGAAGCAGATTTCCCATTTTTTTGCTGGTTTTCGATATACCGCTCTTTTCTTGGGGTATGCGATGCTAGTATTTGCAAAACAGTTGCAATAAAAGAAACCAGTGAGAAATTGGGAAATCTGCTTCGAACACTCCCTAGAACATTGTTAGGGCTAGGTACAGGCAAAATTTTGTGTCTTTCCAACCAAGGGTAAACCTTGAAAATGAATCGCCGCTCGCAATGTTAATCTTATGGGGGGCAAAAAATGCACCGTCAGGTATAGCGTCCTCTTAATAGTAATTTTATTTTAATTGCTTTGTTGAATAGCTGACGTCTAGAGTAGGAAGTGTTACTTGACGTGCTGCTTACAGTAGGGTACAGTATTGCTGAGCTAGTAATGGCGTTTGCTTATTTCACATTTTTTAATGCAATTTTCTACTACTGCCTAGGCACCCTCCCAAGGTAACATTTTTATTTACTTTCTTGCTAGTTTTTCAGTTCTTGCTGTGGCATTTACCTTGTTAAATTCCAAAGCTATTGTGAAAGCGATTTCGTAGATATTAAAAATAAAGAAGATGGGACAGTATCTACCATTTGAAAGGGGGGGGGGGGGGGGGGACCAGCAGCTAGGGCCTCCAAGTCCACCTTCCCCATAAGTGAGGTTATGTAGGTTGGACCAACTTTTTGTAATAATTTTGTTGTGATAACTCTTTTTATGTCTCGGTTTACAGTCGTTTACAGAACTTAAAATGGTATTTCGATTGCTTACAGTTTTTAGAAGTTGAGCTAATGGCTGTTCCTGGTTTCAGTTACTTTCGCTGTGAAAATTGTAGCTGTAGTTTCATCGCTGTCATCATTGGGCGGATGAATGAAGCGATGTCGAAATGAATTCAGTTTTTTGTCAGTAATTGAAACATTGTGTGCAGGTACACCCATCGGTTTTGAACTACCATTGACAAGTTTATTCACAATGACACAGCGCTTGAGCATAAATTATTGGCTTATGATGTTTACTTTTGGAGTGGAAATTCCAGCATTCTGATTTATATGTATTGATTGTTTTCAGCGAACGGAGTGTCTAAATCTATATCGGGACTGAGGATAAGTTCTGTAGGTATCCCCGTAGCCTTCTTCTATGTAAAAGAAAAAGTTGATTAGCTGGTCATGCAGAGAAGTAAAGGGCCACAGCGAGACCCCAGGTTACTTCGGCAGTCCTGAGTCATACTAAATAAGTCTGAATGACAACTGTATAAACGATTTTTTAGCCTGTATACCCTGGTTTGCACCCAAAAACATGACTCCCTAATTCGGTTCTCAGTTTCAGAGGGATAGGTACCTAATAATGAATAATGATCCTATAACAAGGTGCTGGCAGACTGTTTTTTTTAAAAATAGTACTTAGCTTTGCAGAAAAATACAAGAGTGGAACAATGAGACGAATCTGTGAATGCCATGCACTATAAAATTACTTATAAAATAAAAAATGCTTCCTAACTTTTAGTAACCTAAACAGGTCTCGCTGTTAGTCTTAAGGTGCATGCGGTGACGCACGAGAAACACAACTTGACTCTTGTCCATGACCAAGCGTATGTATACTTGCGTAGATTTGAAGCTCTCGTTTTCTGGTGCTTCGCCCTCATATACTTCAGCATGACTTGACTCCTATGTAGATAATCTCTTACAGTAGATTGTTTCCTCTTCTATACTACGTACACTGCCTTTCGTAGTTTGCAATGTAAATTTGCACTGCACTTAGCTTATGTGGTTCGAATTGTACTGTATAATGGTAAAAGGTTGAACCAGGACGTAAAGGAAAAAATTCTAATCTGCAGGATCCTGAAGCTCAGCAGTGTTAAATTTGCAGAAAGTTGGGGAGGATCCTACAACTCGTTAGTTTGATGAGGATAAAACCTTCAAGGCACAACCCAAGTAAAATTGGAGCAGCAACATTGAGACAGACGTTGTGGGTGTGTTCTCTGCTGTATTTACTTTAGGGACCAGTATTTCGTATATCCCGCTTTCCAAGGAAAGCCAATTTCCATTCCGAAGTGAACCGCATAATAATGAAATGTCGGTGGACATATTATTTGGAAACCGCAAACACTACTGGCCTTATGTAAACGTAGGTCTTGTAATTATTCCACACAGTTCAGTGCAGTAGGTAGGTATAGGTACTTGTAGCCGTCGCTGATTCGGTTGTCTTTACCTTGATGAGCCTTGAACAGATCCATGTTTGAGGGTTGCGTTTGAAAACTGGTGTCCGAATTCTTGGATTGTTTGAAAGCCTTGTTCTAAACTCAACATAGCGACTTTTCACTTAGCAGTTGACTGTTGTGAAGATACTGCTGGTGCAGCAAGTAGGGAGGTTCCTCGGGACGGGTCTGTTTAGCATACCGTCTCGCATGTTGCTGACTTAGCCCTGAGTTCAATTAACCCCTACTGACCCCCACGCCCTCACCCCGCACTTCGAGCACCCAGCTCTTTTCATTGCAAAACTTGATTCTCCCTTTTATACTTTGGTATCAGGATGTCTATAGGACATGGAATTCTGTGCCAAATGGGAGGTGATTTTTTTTTTTTTTTTTTTTTTTTTTTTTTTTTTTTGAAAATTTACTGTGCCGTGGTGATAAAGCGAAGTGCTGAGCCAATTATTTATTTTTACATTGTTTCTTTGTTTTTTGTTGAGGTTTCTGTGGATCCGAACGTTAGTTACTTGAAAATGTATACCATGCTCAGTGGTTGTCAGTGAGGTAGTTAGTTGTCAGTGGGGCCATGAAGGAACTTGCGATTAGCTGTATGCAGACTTCTTATCATCAGTAGTTTATATCTCTCCACCTCATAAAAGTGAGATTTTTCCTTATGTGTTTTGCAGTACGGCCATCAGGTGGCAAGCTTTATAATCCTAGTTGTCCTTCGGCTGGTGAAGCGTGGCACGAACTATTTTTGCCCTGTTACTCTTTCATTTTTGTAAGGGTGAAAATCAAGACGGTATTACCATTTGTGTCTTGCAATGGTGAGTCCCTCTATAGTCTTCTTCAGTAAATTTTATTCCGTTGCTCCTCACTACTCGGTAATACTTGTTATTGTTTGAAGAAGTTTTTTTGACCTTGTCCCTCTCCGAGAATAAAACGCAAATTTATATTTTGAGTTAATAATTCATTTATTCTCTACTATCGTGCGCTATTGTGTAAAAAAAAACATTTTCGAATAAATAATAGACTTTTAGCAGTTATTTTATTAAACACTGGCAAACCGTCTTCAAATTTGGTTGGAACTGGCAGAGCGTTAGGTATAGAGACGAACCGAGGGGTGAACCACTCGTTGGGAATCATTGGAAATCTTTATGAAATCTCAGGGAATCTTGGAATTTTTGGGAGTGGTTACCCCTTCGGGGTTCATCTTTCTATGAATATCGTTGAGAATCTTTTGAAATCTTTATGGAATCTCAGGGTATCTCAAGGAATCTCTGGAGTGGTTACCCCTTCGGGGTTCATCTTTCTATGAAGATCGTTGGGAATCTTAGGAAATCTTTATGGAATCTCAGGTATCTCAAGGAATCTCTGGTGTGGTTTGGTTACCCCCTCGAGACGAACGGTGTATCTACTATTTGGGCGGAGTGGTGATGCTTGCGATACTGGCCTTGTGCACGTGCACATAAAAAAAAATAAATAAATCTGGTTTTCTGCTAGTGATTATAATGGAACATTTGCACTCTCGAACGCTGTAGAAATGTTGCCTTTATTGTCTTCTTCATCTTCATGAGGCGGGTACTCCGGAATCTCGTCATTTGTACCGCTCCTGTCCTTCTTCATTGAAATCATCTGGTTCAGAGCAGTTTGGTCGTTGAAAGCTTCCTTGTGTGGGAGGTGTGCGGGCGACCTGCAATGAGTGGGTGAAGAGGAGGATGGTAGAAGGGCTGCGAAGGAGCAAGATATTGATTTTAAGATATTTAGCCCTTTCTCACGCCGAGGATGCTGTCGTCCTTTTGTTCCACTCCAGCCTCTCTTCTAAAACTCTCCAGCACTCGCTGTTACGGGACGGTTGCATTGCATGGGAGGCCTGAGGACCTCGTTACTTCCCCGCTAGCCAGTATGGCGACAAGGTATCGTTTCTGAGCAAAATTTTGAGAACCTTTCAAGTGGTCAAAGAGTCATTCCTGAAAAAAGTATGTATACCCATATACATTCACGTCCGTCCAGGGGTGAAGAGACAATAATCAAGAAAACTCGGCTAAAAACAGTGACAATGTTAAAGATGGCATGAGGGATGAGAATACGTATTAATTAAGATTCAAGTTCCCATAAACACAAATGAAACTGTAAAAAAATCATCCAGATCGTGTAATTCGTCGCATCAAAGACAAAACTGAGAATTAAATTTGCACTGTTTTTCTCCTTTTCATTTCAAAGGGAAGTTTTCTAATTCCGCGAAATTTCCTTATTCCAACAAGAGTGTCGCAGCAAAAGAAAAACTTTGAGTACCGCTGGGTTAGCTATCATTACACCTTTGGGTTAGCCTGCCCTAAGCTTTACCAGACCGAAACATAAATTTCGGTTCGACCAGGCCCGAACTCAACATCACATATTTAGTGCATTTCTGGTGGAAGAGCGAGCATATAAGATAGAGAAAGGCTATAATCTTAATCTATAATGCTAATTGTTGGGCATCCCGTTACGTTACAGCAGATCAGCTCACTATAAGGTGTCCTTGTCTTTCGTACAAGCGAGGCTTCCGCTATAGACCTTGCATTGGCTGCCCACGACCTTGCTACCTGGACGTAATCTCACCTGGCAGGCAGTTTCTCAGGTCTGGTGGACCCGCTCCTGCGTTGTATGACTCATACTGTATATCCCTATACTCCCTACAATGACTCACATTCATTCAGTTGTAAATAAATGCCAGGGGGTGTTACGTAACCCTAATGAACGAAAAGATAGGCTTTATTTTAAAAGGCTTGTTGCTTGATAAATAATTGATGTTAAACGCAGAACGGAAAATACTACGCGGGGCGCGGAATACTGCTTCCTGGTAACACACCCAAAAAAAACTGCCAAACACTATTTAGGTGTGTGTGTTAAATTACCTGAACTCCCAGTAAAACAGTGTGTGAAGAGACACTACTTACCTAGATGTTTTTGTTACCCTTGATGCGTCGTATTCGCTTCCGTTGATGACCAAATACTTACTGGTATTATTGGCCGAGTCGTGTAGTATTACGTTATTAAAACCAGTGGAATACGATGTGGCGGAGCCCCAAGGTGGCCATAGATCACGCAGGATCGTGTGTCATTGCAGCCTCGGGTAATGAGGAATCATTGCGACGGTGACGATGAAGTGCCGAGGCATAGGGAAGGACAATCTGAAGGCGCACGTCCTGTAATTCACAGAATGGAAAAGAGCAATGTACCGAATAGCAGTTTTTATTTTCTTTTTGTAAACGTTTTGTTGACTTGTCCTTTCGAATTCAGTTCGAAAGAAGGTTGGACTGAAATATAAAACCCTTGGCTTTCCAATAAAATCTCATTTTGAGAAATTCGTCTTTACCATAAAAACAGTTTTCTAGTTACATTTTTCTTATATTTACTCTGTCCCCACCCCCACCCCTTCAAACTTCAAAAAGTTAGGTAAGTTCCGTGAAATTAATATTGTTTACTGAACTCATGAAGTAAGGAGGTATACCCCTGGCATTTCACCTGAACCATCCATGTTGGTCACTTGACCCTTCATCCTCCAAATTGCTTGTCAGAACTGATTCAAAGGCTTTTCCACCCATTGTTCCTTTCTCTGCTGATTAGTGATAATGATGAGAGATGACAGGTGCCCCCGTCATCATTACTGCCTCCAGTCACGTTTTCATTACGTCACGTGGATGCCAGGTGGCTTTTTTTCCCGTTAAATAATTTCTGAGTACTTCCGTGCTACTGACAGGACAGGAACATTAATTTTGTTGTTATAACTGAAGGTAAAATAACGTTTGTTGCCTTTTTTTAATGAAACTTTTCTGAGGAAATGTACCTACGTTTCTATATGCGAGGTACCCGTATATGTTCTTTGAGGTGTGAATAAATTGTTGTATAGGGTCGAAAACAAGTTTGATAGATACTTATTTTACGATTGAGTAATTTTTCGACAAAGTTCTTTATGAGAAACCACCGTGCGGTAGTAATAATTGATAGTAGTGAAAGCTCTTAGAAAAATCATGGAACGTCCCTTGTAAATAGTCAGCAACTGGCCACCCATCGTGTTGGACTGTTTACTACACATGAAACTTTTCCATTTTTGGCGCGGAATGAGGTCTGCGGTGGGGCACTCAACTTTTCACATCCACTCAAATTAATTCTCCGAACGACTGGAACCAGCTCGGGAACCAGCATGCCGCATAACAAACTTATTGACTACAGAATGCCCCATGGAGACGTACATAGAGAGATGAAAGTATGGTTAAATGAGGAAACAGATGGAGACCCGCAGAGAGAGGGGGGATTCCCCCACTCCTGCCCCCTCATCCCCTTTCTCCTCCCACCCCTTTCAAAAACCGCTGGCTATGTTGCCAGCCCACGCCAGCTTATATCCATAATTGACGTAGGAGCGCGCGCAACCCACCTGTCGCTGCCGAAGGCAAACTAATTTCGTACTGTGCTGCAGCCTTGCAGTTTTGAAACTCAAAGATTGCGTGTCAAAGTGTGGTGAATGAGAATAGTATTGAGGGTTAGGAAATGCAGGAGCTTTTAAATAGGACGTAAGTGATGTGGTCAGAATAATACTGTGTATATAGTAATGTAAAAAAAAAAAAAAAAAAATGCCGTCAGAAAATACGAAAATGAGTCTCGTTTCACTTTTTCTTGCTTCCAGAAAAGTTGGTAAAAGTTGTGTATATTTGCGGTATAATAAGAAACTCAATTCGGGCCCTCCCCCTCCCCCTCCCCCTCCTTCCTCCTTCTCCTCAGAGAAGAGAGACTTTCGTGATTTAATGTTCGTGCTTTAGTTTTGCTCTTTTTTTCTTCTAAAATTAGGCTTTGGTTAATTCACCATGTCACTAAAAAAATATGAACTATTTTGATTACTTCCGATTGATTTAGAATGGAAATACAACTTCATTTTGCCATTACTGATAGTTTATTTTATCATCAAATTTTTTTCCGTCAGTGAATAATTGATTAACCAACTCAACAGTGCGAGTATTCGCCTTGACTTTTAAATGCTCGCAAGCTTCTAACCCAGTGAAGTTACCTACAGTCCGATCGGCTATACAGCTCCAATTTCAATTGACGTTAGTCGCTGAAAGTATTATTCTATAATCCACTGAAATAGCCTCTGCGCGATCGTTACACCATTATGCAATAAGTACCTTTCTCGCAATGCCATTTAAGTACAAATGGGATTCAGGCACAACATGAGAATTAAATTGAAAATCGATAACATTTATCCGGGTGAATGAGAGGAGAATGTTTTACACCGCAGGACAGAATGGGTCGACGGTGTGGGTGGCTGACTGACTGCTTTTGCTGCTGCTGTACTGCGACTCACATAGGAAATGTGTAGGTGGCTAATTTCCTTTCTGTCTTCTTTTTCCGCATTAGCATTTGTATGCTAGGGATTCCAGGGTTAGAGTTCATCTCCGAGGTAAAAGTTGTACCCAAAGCAAGGCTCCCGCCGAACAGTTCCCGCTGAACTATTCTGATTTCCCGATTCGTCGCCCTTCCGAAAACTGGAATGACGAATGGCCATATCTCAGGGAATCTTGGAATTTTTTGGAGTGGTTACACCTTCGGGGTTCATCTTTCTATGAATATCGATCGTTGGGAATCTTTGGAAATCTTCATAGAATATCAGCGGAATCTCAAGGAATCTCTGGAGTGGTAACCCCCTCGTTCACGGCTTTCTGAGACTTTCATGCAGACTCTGTCTACTCCAACTGCTTTCTTCCCTATCTTGAAAACATGTCATATCCATATTTGCACCCAGCTTCAGCGAATCAGCGGTGAGAACGAGAAGTCATAATATGTCTTATGAATTGTAAAGGGTGCTCTAACGAGTATCTCGAAACAAAAAATTTACCAAATGGAATTTCTTTGGCCCTGGTGTAGCGTGGTTTCAGCGGTCTGTCTTAAATATTTATGAGGCTTCTCTGGGTGACGCGTCATCGCAATCAGATTGTGGACGGATTCTGTTGGGTGAATGTTCGTCAGTTTTATTCCTTCATTGAAAATATCAGATTGCATGATGAAGCCTTAGGGAGGATGTAACAACGATGAGCATATTGCAGATCTGGATTTCGCAATTATGCTCGAAAATCTCTCAAAAATCAATACTTTGAAGACATTTTTTAGAGTCACAATGATGGTAACCACTACAGTGTTTCTTCAGAACTAAAAAACCAATTAACTAATTAAATATGAGTAAAAATATAAATTTTCTGGCAACTAAATGGAACTGGTTGAGAGGGATTAAAATTCCCTCCCTTAGGGTGCGTCCCACCATACTCGGTTAACTGTTAATCTCCAGTTAAATTCGGTTTTTACCGTGCAATAATTGAAATTTAACTGGAGATTAACCGTTAACTGAGTATGGTGGGACGCACCATTAGTAACCCATTTTCTTTTGTTCTAAAGTTAGGATTTTCTATGGGGACACTAGGGTCAATAGACCCTTCCCGGCCCATACCTTGGGAATACCTAGTATCAATAGATACTCCTTTTGGGAGTCGAACTTCTGGGTTCTTGGAGACCGCGGGGACTGCTTATACATTATCTGAACCTAACCTAACTAGGGAAAAGCAAGTTGGGATAGCTGTCAAGTGTTATGTTGGTGTAAAAGAGGTGGGGGGTGTTTTCCTGGCCCAGCAGACACAACAAGGTGCTGATGCTAAAAATAGCTTAACAGCTGTCATGGCCGCGAAGTGAGGGCTGCCTTTCCAGTGTGCCTTGCCACTTCTGTTGCTCCGGTTGCCTTGCTACTTTGTCACCAGGTTTTCCTTTCGTATCGTACCTGCATGTGTCCGCGACAAGCGATGCGTGCAGCGTGCACTTGCCTTCGTCGATTGCGGCAATGGCCGGGAGGTCTTGCTTTAGAGGAGTTTGTGGAGTGAGTTCGTTGCCATGCTCTGTAAGTCGGTCTCCAGTTTCTTTTGTCGATTTGCAACATTGTTGGGTGATTGTGAGCAGCCTTAGCCGAGTAGTAGACTAGACACTAGACTAAAGGAAGACTATAGATGCCTTATTAAGGCTTAAGGTGTGCAAACCTCGGTAAGTTGACCCTTCTCTTGTGCTTGTTTGCGAATGATTGCAAGAGGAGACAGCCTTTTAGTAGTTCTGGTGGATAATCTAGCCCGGTTGTGGTGTTATATTTCAAGTAGAAAAATTTCTGATATTTTAAAATATGACTTATTAAAAGGTTCTTCTCAGTAGCGTTCTAGAAAATTTCTAGAAACATATTTAATATGTTTTTACTGAGTCTCCCCATTTGGACACTTGATTTCCCATTTTACAAAGCGAATTGTTGCACTTTGACGGTATTTTTGAAATATTTTGTTGAGCTGAGCCCTATTTTTTGTGATTCACTCAATTCACTGACTGTCGTCTGGCTTGCCCCCATATATAGCAGACATAATATTGTACATTTTTACTTGTTGGTCAAGTTTTCCGAGTGACGTAGCCAGAAACTCAAACTGTAAAAGGCACGAGTTCATTCATTCTCCCTTTGTGTATTCACCACCTTTTGCGCCCTTATTCTGCCGTGGGAGGATCCTCATTCCCCATTTTCGCTGAAGCTATTCCTTTGTTTACTTTTCACCAATTTATTTCTGACGCCCGTAGGTAATTACTATAAATTCACGTTGGATTAACTCAAATATCAGTCGCTGTACTGTAAAGACTTGTTATAGCTTTAAGCTTGATTTTACCGCACAACGTCTTACTACCAGAAAAGTAATAAACATCCAACTCTGACCTTATCTCGAAAATTACACGCACTTGTACAAGGGCGCAGAAAAGGGCAGAGCTATTACAGAAATTTAGAAATTGCTCTACTGGGAGCTTTAGCGTATAGATTATGTCATAATGTCTAGTTAGTAGATACCTATACTTCGTGTTTTGTTTTGGGGGGTTTTCAGTATTTTATATGCATTGGTTACCTACATTAATTGTATAGAACGGTTAGGCAGTATTTTTGCAAATATAGGTTTTGGCCACATTGCCGTTGTTCCATTGGGGGGGGGGGGGGGGGGGTGTAAACATAAGTTTTAATATACCAGCAAATTATGTATTTACTTACAAAATGTATGCATATTTGATTGCGACCCTTCCTCGGGGCAGTTGTGACATCCATTGTGTTGGGAAGATGGGAAAGATAAACCCAGCTGAATGTAAAATGCGGGACCTGGGTTTTCGGTTTTGTTAACTCAGCCAAAAGCCTCTTGAGCGACTGTAATCCTCCCCTAAAACGCAATTCCTGGGTCCAAAAATATGCTAGAAGTCACTGGATTGATTCTTCAAACCCAGATTCGTGTCGTTGATTCTGACAACTGGTAACTTTTGTTGAATATACCTACTTCTGCTAGATTTTCTTCAGATAATATGTCTGAAAAAGCATGAACTATGTGTTGGTACCCGCCCTGAATTTTAGATAGGGAAATTTGGTCGAATGTGGGGGACAAATTAGTTGTAGTCCTACCGATGAGACCTACTGCAGTATCTACTATGGTCCCTGAGTTTGGTTGTTAGGGACGAGACGTCGGACTGGTTTTTCATCCGTGTTGCTGCTGAAGAGCTGCGAACAAATCGAAACCACGATACGAACGTGATGTTGACTCGTTTTCAGATCTCCCCACAGTATTCCCAAGGGAGAGCGTACCCCTGAATATTTCAATCGCTGTTTCTACCTACACCTCGGGTTGTTTCGTGACTTGAACATTTATTTTAATTCGGAAGTAGCTAGCGAATTTAAAGTTGTGACTTTCTTACAGAGTTTCACCTGGAGAAAATCTCGATATTTTAATGAGTTTTTAAAAACATCATCAGTTTGGTGGTGTGCGAAAAAAATGTTGTTTCTTTTTCGCTGTCAGTGTTGAATTTTACACTCACTCCTGTTTCTACGGGTTTTTAATCAAAAAGTTCAATTTCCACAAGTAAATGTGATTGCTGATAATAACGAGATAGAGAGATGGAAGCTTGCGTGCTAGCTTAATATCTAATCACGAACTTGCAGGTGATTTACTACAACGATTTTCATCACTAGATGGAGACTGAAATCATTTTCCAGATTAAATTCGCTGTTATGATTTGAAGTTTCGAAATAATTTTGTTCTATTTCGGTGAAGATTCCTCAGCTCCGTGTTTTCGTAAATCACTCTTGGCTGTCTTCATTTTAAACTCAGTTTGATATTTACAAACCTTATAATGTTGCAAGTTCAAATAAAAGATTCGATAGTGCATAGTCTCATTTAACATTTTCACACTAAGGGTGGATTTAAGTATTTTATAAATCCACTAACTGCTTCGCGCCGAAAATCTGCCTTTTAAGGTTTGAAAATGGCTAGGCTACACAGTTTTCAATCGTTAACATTGAAAATTGGCAAGCGTGTTTTCAAATAGATGCTTCTGGGTAAACCGAGGGGTTAACCACTCCAGGAATCTCGTAGGGAATCTCAGGAAATCTTTATAAAATCTCAGGGAATCTTGGAAATTTCTGGAGTGGTTAACCCTTCGGGGTGCACCTTTCCACGAATCTCGTTGAGAATCTCATGAAATCTCAAGCAATCTCATGTAGTGGTTATACCCATTCGGGGTAAACCGTAAACCACGTTTCTTAATGGTCGAAACGCACTAGAGACTACAGGAATGGACTGACGATGAAATTTGCTCTGCCACTCCCTCCTCCCCCCGTTTGTGAAATGATAAAACTTGTGACAGTAATTGTGGGCTGAAATAACTTGGTGATGTGGTATTCGCGTGGGATGCCTCTCCACCTCCCCAGCAGCGAGCCTGTCGCCTGTCTCCTGCCGCGTGTGCCCTGTTGCTGTCAGTGTCTTCCCTTTTGCGCAGTTCATTCCTCTCTAGCTGCGCCCCGTTCCCCCTCAGGGCGTTCCTCTTTTGACAGACAGACATAAGATAACTTACATTGTTGGAAAACTATCTTTGTTCATTTCATTCTGTTATTTGCTTTGTGAAGGGTTCCTACAGCTTGAACGATGCTGGAATATGATGTAAAGGAGCAGCCCCATTTCAAACGAAAACCTCTCTATAACGAGCTAATGCTACTGTCCCTTGACAAACTCTCTCTATAGCGAACTCTCTTTATGTAGAGAACAAATTTAAG
Source organism: Mesopsocus fuscifrons (assembly GCA_950004255.1). Classification (NCBI taxonomy): domain Eukaryota; kingdom Metazoa; phylum Arthropoda; class Insecta; order Psocodea; family Mesopsocidae; genus Mesopsocus; species Mesopsocus fuscifrons. The sequence continues at coordinate 15,849,261 of OX465373.1, read as the reverse complement.
TGGCCCCTTCACTGTCGTTTTTGAGAGAGAGAGAGAGAGAGAGAGAGAGTACTGTACTTATTGAGCTAGGCTGTAGCATCCTAGCTTGAAGTACGCTTATGGTTTACTGATTAGTCCTGAATACGAAACCGGCTTGTTGTGATTCAGCACTTGTCCCAAGGGGGGTGGCGCTTGCTTATGCTTATGTTGTATAGTCGTGATGAGCATTGCAGTATTTCCATTTTTCTTCAATTTACCGGAGTATTTCTACGTTGGACCCTGACTGGTCCCGCAGCTGCAGGTGGCGGCTTCTTTATTGAAAACGTTTCAATACTGTTTGTTCCGCCGTTGTTCCTTTTGAGTCTCAAGCTCAATAGCTGTTTCTCATTTACTTCTGTTGTTGCCCCTTTCTTTCTTATTCAGTGGAATATATCCTGTCCAGACAATGCCGTTTATTATTCCAATTCTGTTGGTTACTGTCTTCTCAATACAATATCCTTCACACAAAGAACCGTTTGAGTAGAATTCAGCTGAGACATAGGTATTCGTGGAAAAACCCTCTCAATATTCAAACAAGGACGTTCTCATGAAAATTTGTAAAGCTGAAGCGGCAACGTTTCCAACAGTGAGTGAGTAATGTGGAAATAAAATGTGTTGTTCCCTTCGCACACTTGTCAGGATGGGCATGTTTGCTCTATTTGCTTCGCACTCGACTGTCATGAGCAGAGCCTTGTTGCCCATGTTGCTGCTCCACTTGCCCCTCTCCAGTCCAGGCGTCGAGTGCTAGTCCTACTCTTCATTCCTTATCCCTCTTCCAGCCTAAGCAGTGAATAGGGGTGACAGGTGATTATTATTTATTGGGCAGGAATGTTTGCCTTTGCCGGATAAAATGAAGGGAGACTGACTTAGGTTAGTAAGCAAAAAATCACATAATGGATCTGATCGGTATGGCATGATGATTTCCCATGAATGTCAAAATGATATCTTCAATATCATAGTCGAGGGGTTAACCACTCGTTGGGAATCATTGAAAATCTTTATGAAATCTCAGGGAATCTTGGAATTTTTCGGAGTGGTAACCCCTTCGGGGTTCATCTTTCTATGAATATCGTTGGGAATCTTGGGAAATCTTTATGGAATCTCAGGGAGTCTCAAGGACTCTCTGGAGTGGTTACCCCCTCAGTGTAGTGTCTACTGTAGAATATGTAGACGGCAAGTTTGGATAATATTGCAATTTCAAAGGCGAAAGTTGTAGGTTTGTGGTTTCGGAGATCAAACATTAAACTGGATATAACTTCGCGTTCATTGAAGTCATATTACCGCTCGTCACTTCCCGATCATGCGTCATTTGTCTCCGCTTTCAAAGTTGTTAGCTTACGAGGCACGTGCTCAAAATTTGCAGAGTACTGGATTTGCAACTGCTAAGCATATTGAATATCCAGCCCATATTGAATATCCAGCCCAACCTGTGGCTGTTGATTTGGCGTGACTGGAGGTGTCTTTACTTCTAGTAGTCCATAGAAAATAAGAATCTGGATTATAATGATTGGAAAGGGAAATCTTATACGACCTGTTGAGAACAATAATTAATTCATTTAGTTAAGCCATTTGCCACTCCGACTCAGTTATTCGGTAAGCCCAGAACTTCCTCCCATTCCACTCTCTAAATCGTGAACAGGACAAAAGAGCTGTTCCCCGAGGTGACGATCCAAGTTCAAATTTATTTTCTGCTTGGGACAGTGACGGTGGGGTTACCCGGATTTTCCGCTCTCCGCGGAGTTGCTTTTAGAGATGGCTTGAACTGCGTCGTCGGTGGAGTTGTGCGCCATCTAAATTGTCAAGTTTCCTGTTTTTCTCGTGTGAAAAAACGGATTTAATCCTAAAAAAAAAGTCCTATATACTCGCACCTCTTGGGGAAAGTAAGCGTTAAAATGATAGCTCTGAAGAGTGAAGAGCATCGGACATAAAATATCTCAGTTTTCGGAAGTTAGGAAAGCAATATGATAAAGTGGTGCTATAAAATAGTAGAGCCCTGACATGGCCCCATGATTGGATTCCTGCATGTTCGTTCCTCCGTCCTCCGCAGTTGGTACTTCTATAAAACATACTCGAACCTTTCACCAATTATATTAGTCAAAGATTATTATTTATGGTTGAGGGGTCTAAGCTCCGATAGAGAACATTGCACCATTTTCGCTAACTAATTAACCCTGCTATAATTAGTGGCATGCGGGGGAAGGAGAACCGTACAAAGGACCTGAGTTGGTGCCTTACATCGTTGTCTCTTCAGGTGTGATAAAGGTGCAACCTCACTTACGGTAGATGGTCAACCTCAACCATATTTTGCAACATTCAAGAGTTACGTGTTGTGTTTGTACTAGTCTTTGGATCTGCTGATAAAATAAATGCATGTCCCTTATTAAGACTACGAAGACGGCAAGTCACCACGATACTGAAAAGAAGAGGTTTGGAAAATTCCCTTGGGGAACGAATTGCAGTTTTTTGGGTTAATCCGGGTTAACAGGATGTGTTGATATCATTTGCGGGCAACGAGGCCAGACCGCGGTGTCAGTGGCTCACGAAAAAGCGATGAGCACTAACTGTCGGTCGTTAAGACTTGTTCTCACTATTTACCGGCAGCTATCATCTGCATGGCTAAAGCTAAGAAGCTTGGAGCTGGATATACTGCGGCTTTCAAATCCCTCACAGCTTAGCCCTGCATGCGTCGCTGACACGTTCGCTGAACGCTGTTGCCCCAGTCCAGCTCAGTGCTTTTCGCTCCGCTGTGAACTGTTTGACAGTCTCAAGCTTTCTGGCTGTGCCACTGCTCCCAGTTGTCCCAGTCGTGATGTGTCATCGACTCCTCACGCGATTTCTTTTACCCCTAGTTCTCTAATATCGAAATTAATACATCCATTCACTGACGGTGCATACCGCCTCTAACTGCTTCATTCTTCGTCAACTGGAATAGGTGGAATCTACGGGAAAGTGGCGTGTACGTGTCCACCTTCCCTCAGACAAAGATTAAGGCACGTTCTGCGTTAGGGGACATGTTCCAGCTTATAATGTGAGTAGCCATGACACAGTCACGTCCCCCTGTTGCAAAGTATTCAACACTTCATCTCATGCATTAATATGACGGTATGACCATTCGTAGAAATAGTTTTGAGTGCCTCGAATGAGGTATAACTGGGAGAAAGGACATAATTTTTTTCTGGCATATTGAACGTTTTCGCTTCGAATAAAAATTGTTATTTGGACTATACTGCTGTTTCATTCCGTGTTTCATTTATTGAGCATTTGGATCAGTATGAGGTTGAGGTATATCAGTAGAGTGACAGATTGCGCAGCTGAAGTTTTACAGATGACTGGCTCCATCAGTTACTCATTGAGCTCGTGTTTAATGTCTTAGTGTTGAGGCATCACCATGTCAACGCGTTTATGACTGTAAGGATGCGCCGGAACGTTTAACCAGCTAAACCATTGTTCTGATGATAAAGGTACGTTCTGACAGGTAGTTAGGACATTTTTCTGAAAAGCGTATCCTGTCCTCTGGAGATGAAGTAATTCTAAAAATATAGACCTCTGCTTCGTCACTGCTAGTTTGAAGTATAGCTAAGTTCTATCGATTACGCCAGGTCATATAATTAGTAGAAGTTTCTGCATGGACTTCAGTCACTCATTTTTATTGGTCTCCTGTAGTGTGTACTAGATATGCTGTATAGGATTTGCATACCTTCTGGCTATACTGACCTGCTTACTTGCTCTACTATTCACGTACAGTGCTTCCGGAAAGATTTGAAAGGAGCTGAGGAAAATATATTTCTTGCTGGCACTTTTGTATGCCGAGCAAAGTGACGGCACCGGTGTCAGCCTCGGGGGAAACGTTTCCTTGCCCTTCTTATTTTGAGTAGCGTTTTAGTGTTTCATGCTTCACAAGATATTCCACATGTTTTGTACCCCTCCCGCTTCCTTTATATTTGCCAAAAAACTTAGAGCATCTCTTTTTTCGCGATCCCCTTAGGCTGGAATTCGAGGAGCCAAATTATTGCTGGCTACATTTTTGTGTATAACTTTTGTTTCCCTGGAAAAATTTGATGGCAGGCACGTTGGAAAGTTTTGTGGCATTTTCCGTTCGTATTTTTTACGTTCGAGTGACGAACGAATGGCATGAGTGATTTATCTTTCCGGTTCAATTGTAAATAATTAAGTAATCGAGACGTAGGCACAGTATTCGAAATTGATAACTGAAACCTTGAATCCACTGTGGAGGTGTTTTGCTTGTATAACGGGCTGAGTGGCATAAGAGAAGCAGTAGCGGTTTTCATTGAGCCCATTACTAGCTGAACTCCCTCCGCCCTCCTCGCCATGTAATCCTATTTACTTGCCTTCCCTCAAACCATTCCTTCATTCCAACCATGCACGAACAACACCCACGCGCCTCAGTTCCTAAAGTCTCGAATAGCTTAATCGGCCTCGATGCAGATCTTTAAATATTGTATGTTTTACGTTACATTGGAGCTCAGGCATCGGGGTGGTGCAGGATTGTTAGCTTTTCCTCTTGGCGGGAAATCTTTTTTTTTTTTTTTGCCAAGAACCTCCACTATCTGACATTCTTCTCTTTTTGTTTCAGTCTGCTAGTCAAGAAGATATGGTAGTGGATCAACCCATCCTAGAGGTAAGTTAGTACGTCTTTCAGCGACGTTATATAATTATGATTATTATGATGACTCTGGTTTCCTATAGATACTATAGTCTAAGAAAGTACAATACAACGATATATAGAAATGTCGTCAGCTTTAGAGAGACTGTGGCCCGTTACTCAGGATCCGCGGGGAACCCCGTCTTCAAGTCTTAAGTCGTACTCTCTCATATACAAAGTAATGTCACTGGATTCTTATTGAAGTATACTGTACCTCCTTTACCTATTTCAAGACTTCAACGAAAGTAAGTGCTAAATGAGGAAAGTCAGGAAAACAAAGGGATAAAAAGAGATAACTCTCTAAAATTTCAAAGAGCCCAGGTGTTTGGGACTTTGCAAGGAGCCATGCCATACCTGATAACTGAACAATACTGTTCGTTAAAAGTTTGTTTGGTTTTGAAGAAGAGGATTTGTGTCTCTGAACTCAGAAGTTACTCCCCCCCCCCCCCCAACCTTTCCATCAACCTCACCCTCCCACTCCCTCATTCTACTCCACAGCAATATTTATTCATTTGGGGTGTGGCGTAGTTCAATACCTGTTGCTCAGTGACTCTGCCTGTTTCGCTTAGTGCTGACGCAGCCTTATGTCAACTTGTGTAATTGTTCCCCACCGTCAAGTCGTCGAAACTTTCAACACAGGAAATTACTTGGTGTACCTCAATTGTTCCTTATTATTTTTGAACCTCCCTAATTTAAATTAAAGACACTCCTTGGAGATGAAGTTCGGGGGATGATTGAGGTCATGGTCGGGTCTAGATTGTGTTGCCGATGTTGCCATATCGTAAGTCATAGACTTTTCCTCTTGGCTGTTGAATATTTATTACGACTTAATGAAGAGTAATGGCTTTCAGAGCTCCTTCTCATCCGTTACTCAATATCAGAAATTACTGATAAGTAGAATTTCCGTGGTCACAGCTTATTCATTTTTGGCATTTGGGGTTCATTGATACTAATAATATTATGCAGGACCCAGTTGAGCGGCTAAGCCTGTGGGGAGAGTAGTGTGACCTACTGCTGGCTGGTCCCCTTCATATCAGTATAGTTGCGAATGCGAGCTCTTCCGGAACCCCGACCTAGCGCACTGTGTGCTCTCAGTACCGAGGATGAGGGCATTGCACTCTTTATCGCGTTGTTCGTACTCAATTCACTCAAGGGGCTTGTTCTCCCGTCCCTGTCTCATTCAAAGCTCAAACTGCTCACAGGATTGTTATCACGGGCGTAGGTGTCGGTTGGGGGGAGGGGGGGGGGGGGGTGATCAAGTCCTTATTTCTTCGTCAGCTTTAAGTAGTTTAAGTTTAAGTGGGCCAAATCAGGGCCCATATCCATAATATCATTGTCTAACCTCTGATCAAAGTGGGGGTATAGTCAAGATGGCAGTATCAGCGTGGCTGTGAACATGCCTCGAGGGGTTAATCACTCGTTGGGAATCTCGTTGGGAGTCATTGGAAATCTTTATGAAATCACAGGGAATCTTGGAATTTTTTGGAGTGGTTACCCCTTCTGGGTTAATCTTTCGATAAATATCGTTGGGAATCTTTGGAAATCTTTATGGAATCTTAGGGAATCTCAAGGAATCTCTGGAGTGGTTACCCCCTCGACATGACTGGACTTATAAGTCTCTTCAGTCAAACTTAGTGACTTTATTAAGCTTACAACTTCATCGAGAGACTTCCAATTTGGTAAACTTCACACTTATTCAACTTTTGATTTTTTTCCCTAATACGTAGCCAGTAGCCATTATATCAGCAAAAAATATTGGCGCTGCTACGTGTTGTTGAACTTATCGCCGGAATTTGAACCCGCAGACCTCTTAGGGTAGCTTTGGGACCCTTCCACCGCTCGACCACTGAGAGGCACGAAGTTTGGAGGAATTACTAATGTATCTACCAGCAGGTGTATTCCCTTTCTCGAACGCCAGAAAACCCACCCAACTAACACCTTCAAAAATTGTTGTAAGAAGAACTGTTCTCCATATATTGCATCATGGCGTGCCTTATCTTCTTACAATAATGTTTGAAGGTATTAGTTGGGTGGGTTTTCTGGCGTTCGAGAAAGGGAATACCCCTGCAGGTACCCTCTCACTGCAAATGCCAACTTATAAGAGTAACCAACGAAGGCCACTACGACCATATTCACCTGCACTTTTGTGATTATACTATTTTGTACTTCTGGGTTCTTACTTCAGTATTTCCTAAATAGAATCTTATTGCTGATATTTAGCTACCACGCTAGATAATACTTTCCTTATGGTGCGTCCCACAATACTCGGTTAACGTTAATCTCCAGTTAAATTCCAATTTTTTAACTTCTGGGTTCTTACTTCAGTATTTCCTAAATAGAATCCTATTGCTGATATTTAGCTACCACTCTAGATAATACTTTCCTTAGGGTGCGTCCCACCATACTCGGTTAACGTTAATCTCCAGTTAAATTCCAATTTTTGAACGGTAGAAATAAATTTAACTGGAGTTTAACCGTTAACCGATTATGGTATAGGACGCACCCTTACTCTGATCGCAGATAAAAGAAATTGGTGCTACGTATGCTGTTTTATTTCAATGGGGCCTTTGCACTGGGTAATGAAATTAAGAAATCTATAGGTATAGGTACAAGCTTCGATGTAGTTGTTACATGAGTGTAGAAGTTGTGCTTATTTCTACACTCAAATTTTAGGCTCACTCTTCCGATTAACCTACCTGTTTATTAAACTGATGCATGTCAGCATTTTGATAATATTCGTATTAGATAGTAAGCATGAAGAAAAGATCAGCGCCAGTTGTCCTTTTATCGCCCTCGTTCTCAATTTATTTCTAATCCCGTCAGATTGCTTTTCATTGCCGTATCGAGCGACGCGCGACGGAACATCCAAGGATCTGTTCCCTCGTTTTGAAAAAAATTTCTTTTATATTGCGGCCCAACAGGAAATAATTATTAAAAAACATTTTTTTTTTTTCATTTTCTATGCTGAATATTATATTATTTCAAAACAGGTTATTTTCAAGCATCTCATGCCTTGTTTGAGAGACAGGCTAAGACGTTTCTAGCCTTCCTGCATGAACTCGTACCTTCTGTGTTTGCTTCAACTCTGTCACCTATTATTTATGCTAGCTATTGTTCTATTCTGTCTGGCTCAGTGTTTGTCATACGTCACTTTGTTTAAGTTTCTCATGAACTTTTTTACTCGAGGCCCGAGGGAAAAATTATAGGTTGAAAAGTGAATTTGAGCGCAACTTTGTCGGCCTTTGATTGTTATGACTTCCGTGCCTCGTAACTGCAATCGTAAAACCTTAAAACTCCAAGAAAATTACAACCCGCTTTATTTATGCTAATCGTAGTTGGCAACTTGGTTTGCTGGTTTCCCGATGGTAAATGAAAAATACAAATTAAATTTTAAGATTTGGTGCAGTTTCGATTGCTCAGTGGTCCCGGTATTCGTAGTTGGGAACTCTTGTCATGAAATGAAAAACCCTTTGTGTATTCCTTTATTTTGTTGCAGCGTCTTCTGTCCCACCTCGATGTGGCATTATTTCGTTTTCCTCACGCTGGCTAGCCTTATTTTTTATTTTAATCTTGACATTTTTTTTTTTTACGCGCGACGTTCAGAGAACATATTATTTGCCGATGAGTTGGTTTGTTAGATTTTGTTGGCTGAAGCCGAATATGAGTGGGCCGAAGCCAAAACATCCATGTCGGAAGCGGAAAATGTTTCCGTTGGAGATCACTTCCCTTTTCACCTTAAAAATTGAGGTATGCCATGTTAGCACTAGCGAAACAGTTGAAATCGAGAATATAGTGAGTGTGAAATTGGAAAATGTGCATGCATGCATGCGTCGGGACTTTGCTGGGGCACTGCTAATGCTTCGTCTCGGCGAACTTTATTAGAGTACTGCTCGCATATGTTTGTACTTACTAAAAGGTTGTGTGACTGTGTGAGAAGGAATGGAAGGGAAAATAAAAGGATAATGTTGTGATGAAAAGATGCGTGAATGTCACTTAATCCGTAACCGTCGGTGACAGCCTGTTCAAGTGGACTGAAGTAAGGTTAGGTTAGGTAAGGCAGCATGAAGCATCAAGCCGCATGCAGGCTGATCCCAGATGTGAAGGGTGCGGCTTCCGCTGTGAATCATACGCATCTAGTGACACTCACAGTAATCAACAGTGAGCAAGCCAAACGCTGATGTATTAATATCTCGTCTATTTCGTGAGTTATACACTTGTATAATACAACAAAATATACCAAGAAACTCCCTTTACCTTTCTATTTTGGCTTGGACTCGTGGTCAGATATATGACTTGGTTCGCAATCGTTTTCTGCCATTTAGTGACCTTTTTAAAATAAAGGAACAGTCGGGGATGCCATTCGTTTGCAGGCCACTCATTCATTCACTGTGTAAATTTGCTGAGAGCCAGCTGTAGAGAAATGCCATAAGGTAGAGAAATTGAGCAAGTTATATGAGTATGATTTGGAGAAATTTTCCTTTTACTTCCTCCTCTTCTATTTTCTATTTCCTTTGCCAGTAGGTTGGTGCTTCAGTCTCTCGACCAGTTTGAGGGTTGACGTCTGACCTGTACCTGCATACCTGCAGGGACGCAAAAGCAGAGGGTGAGATTTCCACACTTATTTTACAGTGACTATTTTCATTGCAACTAGACACTTAACGATACTTTCGTCACTGGGGTTGGTGGTGAGATAAATCAACATGCACGGCAGTGCATGCAGCCAAGTTTTAAAGAAAAAGAAAGCGCGACAAAGCCTCGAGCACTGCCAGCATGTTATACAGGAACCAGAGTTGTGCACTTTTCGTGCCTCTCTACAGGAGGCAAGGGGGTGTGGCTCGAACAGTGGGTACCCTTCTCCTGTAGTAGGGTCCCACGGGACCTCCAAAATTAAATTTCAAACTTCTACGTCCAACCGTACCTGAGCAGTGACATCCCAAACTTAGCTGTTTTTGAGGGTCACTCACTGACTCACTGACTGACTCACCTATACAAATTATTAGCATGCTCCAGCAGTACGATAGAGCTGAAAATCGACACACTTGAAGGTACCATCCCGTGGACACCCAGAAAAATCGCAAACCCGAAGTACCTTCAGTATTATAGGTTCAGGTTCGATTCAAAGTTCCCATATTAACTTATGGCAGATATTTACAAAACAAACACTACCTCCTGCTCCTCGTCCTAACAATATACCTACCTACCTACAATGTTGTGCAATGTATATATGTCTCCTTGTCTCCTGTCAGGTACGATCACGTACTACTTTCAGGTATCAGGTACGAGTAGGTACTATACTTTCAGGGATGGGAAGGTAATTTGTGTAGATTCGTCAGGTAACTTATTTTCAGGTACGAGTAGGTACTTTTCAGGTATTTCAGGTATGGGATAACAATTTCTGTAGATTTGAGAGGGAGTTGGTTTTCAGGTACTGGTAGGTACTTTTCAGGTATGGCAAGATATTTTGACTCCATTCGACAGTCAACTTGTTTTCAGGCACGAGTAGGTACATTTCAGGTATGGGAAGATAATTTGTGGAGATTCGACAGGAAACTCGTTTTCAGGTACGAGTAGGTACTTTTCAGGTATTTCAGGTATGAGATTGCTAATTTGTGTAGGGTTGACAGGGAACTGGTTTTCAGGTACTGGTAGGTACTTTTCAGGTATGGCAAGAAAATTTGAGTCCATTCGACAGCCAATTGATGTTTTATCTACTGGTAGAAACTATTGTACCACCTTACAAAAATTATATGATATCCGACCAAAAACACTCCGTGTAAAAAAAACAGCCAAGTTTATAACCCTCCAAAAATTAGCCTAACTCAACAGCCCTTAAAAGAGTTTGATATAAAAGATGTTGGCCAAGTTCTCCACATTCCCGCTACCACTTGGCCCCCAAAATTAGTGATATCACTTATTACAGGGCCAAGTCCTTGGCGCGAATCACAAGGATGTTGGCGATATATTTTGTCATGGAAATGCCTGCTCTGCAGGATACCTGCTTTCCAATACCCCCGGACCGCAGCCCCCATCCAACCTTAAAGTCTGTGTCTATGACCGGCTGTGATTTGCGCCAAGGACTTGGCCCTGTAATAAGTGATATCACTAATTTTGGGGGCCAAGTGGTAGCGGGAATGTGGAGAACTTGGCCAACATCTTTTATATCAAACTCTTTTAAGGGCTGTTGAGTTAGGCTAATTTTTGGAGGGTTATAAACTTGGCTGTTTTTTTTACACGGAGTGTTTTTGGTCGGATTATTTTTACTGTGTTTGTTAAATTCTAAGATAAGATAAGTGGGTAATTTACTGTCATAATTACCGTCATGATATCGGAGTGCCCTTATTTTCTACATTCCTTGAATTCATTCGTGAATATGCCGTGAGAACATGGTGGACTAGGACAATGGTAGTTTGATTATACGCCAGGACAGTTTGTGGAGTAGGAGTACCTATCTTCTCCCGTAATTCCCATGCCGGGTGTTGGTGGATTTGACACACTTAACAAGTTGAGACTTCATGCTAAAATGTCGGAGAGGCGAAGAGGTTGTAGTAAGTGGAATAGGACGATTTTGGTTTGAATTGAGATGATTTGCAAAACCTAGGTATTGGCTGATTGACATCCCTCTTGCTTGTCGCAGCCGCATGGGCGGATCGAAGGCTGGGGAGTGGGCGCAGTCAGTCAGGATGGAAACTAAACAAACTTTTTCCGTTAATTTTGTAACCCTCTGATTTGTCGTTCCTCATTTGTGCTATGGTTATGCCTTATGGACTTATTGCTCTTGTTTGGCCAACTTAAATTATATTGTGAGAGATCTCGTTTGTTGGTTTGCTTATGCGGTTTTCGCAGGGGAACATTTTGCCTCTACACAGCTGACTGTGAGGGTGTGTCTGCATGTGCAAGGGACATTGGCGGCGGAAGACCACTTTCCTGGGGGGTGCATGTGCCCTTTAGATTTTTTCGGGAGAGGGTTGAATATTTTTTCCTATTGCCTTATGGTAAATTTACTCCTATATCGTTATGAAGGCTTTTCTTATAGTTACTTCTTTTTAACTTTCTGGGGGGTGCACGGTCCACTACTGGGGGGTGCATTGCACCCCCCTTCCGCCGCCAATGGCGTCAAATGATGAGTCCAATGGAGTTAAGGTCTGGTAGTCAAGGAAGTATACTAAAAAAAAAATTATGTGGCAACCTGCGACATTCCAGGGGTAGTAGAGGTACTTATGTCCCCGCTATAACGACTGCACATGCGAGTAATATTATTAGTGCTAATGCGATGCGATACGTTATGCGGTTGTGGGTGGGAGCCATCCTTACACATCACATGAGTCACCAGACTACGGATATTGCCGAGTTGTGCTCTTGTTCTCGAACAGTCGCTGCTCCTTGCGTATAGTCGTAGACTAGTGGTGTGTGTCTGGCTGTACACTGTGCAGTGTGCTGTGGTGCTACGGCTGGCGCCGGTTAGTATTTGTCAACAGCCGCTGGCGAACACACGGGTGGTCTGTTCCCTTCTCTGCGGGTGTTAAAAAAAGTGCGTTGTTATTTTTGTATGTGCGGCCAAGTACGATTAGAAGTAGAGATTTTAGCAACTTACCGCTGTAGTGATAAACGGTACAACTGGATTAACCGCGGTGGTCTGGACTCTGAAATTGAAGGTCGCGGTTCCTTTGTATAATTTGTTAACCTGCACAAGTTATTTCTCCATTGGTATATAGTCCTGGTTATAACGTGCTTACTGTGGTGACGTCAGGGAGGTCGGTATATAACAAAGAGTGTTACGTAACTTCGGTGAGCTACCCCCTCCACACCGAACGAGTCACCAGTCAGCACGGTGCCTTCAGTGCTCATCGGAAGGCTGTCATCTTTTGCGCCGGTAGTGCTTCCTGTTACTTTTGATCCATCTCTCTAAAACGTCTGAACCGGGCGGTTGATGGTTATTGTCACCCCTTTGCCTTTTGGTGCTTGGTCGTAGCTCACCCTGGCCTCGGCCCCGGTCAGCCCTACCCGTGAGATTCCTATGAAGCAGCCCCGGTGTGTAGGAGCCCGAACGCTGCTGCGGGCTCTGAGAAGGATTTTCAAACACCATCGTCAACCTCAGGCTCCTGTGAGTTTTTATTACTTTCCATTTCTTTTGCCTGTTTTGTATATTAAAAAAAAACTTCCCTATTCCAAACTCCTACGTAAGTTATTCGCTTAGTTTTCACGTTTGGCTGGTGGATTTGTTGAAGGTAGGAGTTGAAGTCAGCAGGGAGATTTTGATACCTTGTAAGATAGCCCACTGGGGATGAAAGGATAAGTCAGCTTAGGTAAGAAATCCCTGCACTGCATTAGAAGGGGATACAGCGTCACTTTACTTCCTATTCTTGTCCCTTTGGCTTTGTAAACTTTTCCTTGGAATCTCCAAGGACATGGGCTGGCTTCATAATAATAGCTGCATACTTATAACCACACATTACATTAATTACACATAGGCACCATGTACCATGCAATTTGTATAGATATAGAAAATATAATGACATACATACTTGAAGAAACTTGCATTGAAATAAACAAATTAAGGCTGAATATACATTCGCTATTTTTATACGTTCCGATTTCAAACTTTGTGAGAAAACTATTGGATATTTAAATATTCTGAAATATAATAGGTATGTCTTTTTAATGTCATTGTCATTCCTCATGAGGCTATTTTGTGATTTCACGGTCGGTTAATTTTGGACTATTTTTTTTTGTGACAAAAATCACTCGATCGTAAAATCACCACATAGCCTCATGAGTAGGTAATGACGTTAAAAAGACATATTATATTTCAGAATATTTAAATATCCAATAGTTTTCTCACAAAGTTTGAAATCGGAACGTAAAAAAATAGCGAATGTATAGGTATATTCAGACAAAATTACGACTCAACCCAACTGAAGAAAAGGCGACAGGGAATTTTCCATCGCATTAGTTGTGATGACACCCGATACGAGTCATCAGACCAATGGCCTTTATATTTGTGCCATGCCCTCTGCCTCTGTTCCTCTCTGATAGAAAGCTGATGAGACCAGGACATTGTGTTTAACCACACTCCACTGCCAGCAGTCGAGGAAACCCCAAGATTTAAGATCCCAGAACCTCAGACTTGGCCTAGCGTATGGAACGGCTGAATTTCATTGTATATCAGCCGCTTTTTTGTTCACCGTCTTTTCTTCCTGCGTTGGCCATAATAAACGGGGTCTTTGGTTCAGTATGAAGGGTTACATAAAAAATAATAGTTTGTTATGTAGTAATCTGGGTAATCAGCTGAGAAATAGTAAACATTCAGAAGTTCAGTCCCAACAATAAGCAGACAGAAAATTGTGTATGCCCTATGCCCATTCCATGCTTTTATCCATAGCACTTTTATATTTCTGGGCTCACCTTTATTACCTATATAGGTATAGGTATACTGAAGGAGAGGCACCAAGTGCACATACCGAGGTGTGTATTTGGACTCTGTACTTTATCTTTTCTACTGTTACGGTAGTGGGAAACTAAAAAATTTCGAGAAAAATAAATATACATTGCTTTGGCTTGTTTCCGGGATTAGTGCACCAATATTTTTATTATAGTTTCGTCGTAGTTTATCAGTGTTTGACGTCTGACACTTGACTTGACTAGCCTCTGCGTCAGAACTTTTTACTACCGCTTTTTGACCTTCATAATATTGATAGTGTTCATTTCACAATTATTGTGCATAGTACCTACATTGTAGAGGTACAGGCAGGGCCGGCTGGTATGCAGCCGCATACCAGTCATGATGCCATTGTCATATAAGGCTGTCAATATTTGTTTTACTGCTTGCAATTACTTAGTTGATTGAATCGTGACCTCATAGAGGTTATATCCTTTCTGATTAATTGATTTCAGTGAAGTATTTACCTACGTTTGTTACGTTAATATAAATACTGCGTTACCAAATTACACTGTATTACCGTGCATTCCGCTCTCACAGGTATTGTCAGAAAATCACCCATCACCCATTAAAAAGTTTTCAAGAAAACTACTTATATTTAAATATGCTCTGTTTCTAAGCATAGCGGCTGATTGCTGATTGGTTTCATGTGGTGTGGGATAGGATTGGTTACTGCCAGGCTGACGTCATCCGTTCCTCTTCCTCTTCCGTGGAATTCCCCTAGCTCATACAGTAAGCGTCAATGTTGGCGGTGCATGGGACGGAATTGGTGGAAACCACAAACCGTTCGGTGTCGCAGAACGCGTCACCGGCTGTCTTGCTCCTAATACTTCATGCTGGTGACTTGAGAATTGCGTTTTCTCTTGATGCTAAATCCTGGGCTCACCCTCGGTGGCCGAGAAGGCTGCTTTGTTGTTTTCGAATCCGTCTTCAGCCTACCGTTCTCGGCGTCGGCCTACAAAACTGTCATGCACCCATCCGTGGCATGTCTGTGTCCTTGGAATAAAAGGCAAGCTGAGCAAGCTTCCCGTTTCTTCGGTAGAGATGAGAGGGAATGATTGGTACCTATCCGTCTGCCTGTTACGAAATGTCATTGCCTATACCTGGCTTTCTAAGGTGGACAGGCGGACACTGGAAACATGAGGGGAATGGAACAAAGCTCAGCGAGTAGGTATTGGCCTCATGCTGCCACTCATATAGTGGATTACGTTCAAAAGAAGTCTTATGAATGAGCGATTGGGGATTGGGGGCCGTAGATGGATGTAATTTGTCACACCCCCCACGCTTATAGTCGCTAACTCGCTCATAGAGTCAGAGCACCCATCGATCGCAGCCTGCCCACGTCCAGCCTTACTTAGTTTCAGAGTCCCCTATCGCATTTTGAGTTTTGTCGCATTTACATTTTGTTCATTTCACCCTCAAATACATTTTTTTGCTCTGTGTAAGGAGGGATCGTTATTTCCGCGTGCGATCTAACTTATGATGGAACTAAAAGAGAAATGTTGATCTGGCCGAAAGGCGAAACCATTGTTAATTATAGTTTCATATTAAAACCAATGATGATGATAGTAACTAATAATAGCGTAAGTAAAATCGATGAGCTCATCTGGGACACGAAATGGGATAAAATGAAATGGGCGCTTGAGGGGAATCTCCGATCCCCGTCTATAATGTCCCGTGTTGTTTCTATATAATTCCTGTCGCATTATTTTCGTATTTTCATTCATTATTGGCAGGGCTTGCTGCCAAATATTAATTTGTCAGTTGCCCACTTGTAGATTGAACTCTCGGAAATTCAACATAACATTGGATTGGAATTTCTCCGTATCGGGTTTCCCCCTTTATACAGTACTTTGATATTATACCTGATGATGAAGCTTCAAAAGGATTGTTTATACACGATGCTGAATCCTGATGAATGAATCGTACCGCTCGCTGTTGAAGCGTGGGGTCGTGTTGAGCCCATAAGGAAACTTTGAGCGTCAGATAGCGATGAAGAAAGGGTGCAAGCAAGCAGAAACTGGTATTTCACCCCTCCTCAGTTCTCCTTCTTCCTTCACCGCTTCCCTTACATCAAGGTTGCAACAAGCGAGGTGATCAACTTCCTCTGCCGGGAAGCGGATAAAATGGGGCAGAATGAGCCTTAATAGATGATAAGAGGCTTGTCATTGTCTTCATCTCAACTCTAAAGCATGTCAGCACCCTGTCAGACACTTCTCCACCGTCTCTTTTTAAAAAAATTTTATTTTCCATCATGAGATTTAGAAGTATCATTTTTTATCATAAGTCTCTCTTGCTGAGAGCTTCTATAGAATAAATACGAAATAGGTCAAGTGCAATGATGAATATACGATATTTTGACTCCAGGAACTAACTAAACGGACCGAGCGGAAAACACTCGTTGGGAATCTCGTTGGGAATCATTGGAAATCTTTATAAAATCTCAGGGAATCTTGGAATTTTTTTTGGAGTGGTTACACCTTCGGGGTTCATCCTTCTATGAATATCGTTGGGAATCTTTGGAAATCTTTATGGAATCTCAAGGAATCTCTGGAGTGGTTACCCCCTCGATACGGACAGGCTTTCCCTTGATCCGACTCAGGGGACCTCCAGGATTATGCGAAACACAAAATCTCGATTTCAGAATTTTGTACGAAAGCAATTTTCTCAGGCTAGCGAGAAATTAAAATGATTTTTTTCTTTTTTTGTAGAAGCATGAGCCGCGGCTGCAGGCACCACCGGTGCCGGAGAAAGAACGGCACCTCAGTAGCGACTCTCACGAGATCGAGCTGGTGGACGTAACGCGTGAGGGCCATGACCGTGCCGACCCCTCGCAGTTTGAACTCCTCAAGGTCCTCGGCCAGGGCTCCTTCGGGAAAGTGTTCCTTGTTCGCAAAGTTGTGGGCAAGGACAAAGGCACCCTCTACGCCATGAAGGTATGTAACCCCCGACACATCACCTGCAAACTCCACAGAAACCTCTGACGAGGCAAATATCGTAGAGGTAATTTTATATTTTTACTTAGATAGTGACTAACAAAAATGAGGGATCGCGGAGGCTTAGTACCACAAGCCGCCGAAAAGTAAAAAGTGTTCCGTATTCACCACATGAGGACGTTCAACTTCAGTGCTGTTTTACTGCATGTGTTCACGTCTGGAACTGCAGTTTTGCTCGATTAGTGAAGTTAAGGACAGTGAAAACGGCGACAGTTTAAACTGCGGGAACACAACTGTGGAATGAATCCCCCATAAGCCACAATAAACTGCTGACAGCAATATGAATGTTGTCTACTCGAATGAAATGGATTTTCATTTGTAAAAATTGTGAAAATCAAGTATACGAGCGCTGAGGGCATAAAGTTGAGAACCCTCTGACAATGAACCAGAAGAGAGAAGAGCCACTGAAAATATAAAGGCCAACGACGGAAAGAGAGATTGTTAGTTTGTGTTTTTAATAATTTTCAAAGGTTTTTCACCGTGAAGCCCTAACTTTTTCCTCTCTGTTGAATTTCTTTGGCGTGGGTGTTATTTAATTAGATTATTACAATTTCATATTGTGATGGCCTCTTGGAGCTTTACTTACCCGCCTTACTTTTTTACTGTCTACCCCTTTTAGACTTTCGGGCTTGACAAGCTACTTTCACACATTTTACTTTTTACTTTTTTATAATAATTGCAGAACTACCGAAGAATTTTCTCTTTGATTATATTATGTACCTATAGAATCCTTTTTTGCCACCGTACTCACCGTGCAGTGAAATATTTTTTTGGCTCCCATTCATTTCCAGCTCTCTAAATTTAATTTTTAGGTGTTAAAGAAAGCTACTCTGAAGGTGCGGGACCGTGAACGGACCAAGATGGAGCGGAACATTTTGGTGGACGTTCGGCATCCGTTCATCGTACGCCTCCACTACGCCTTCCAAACAGACGGCAAACTGTACCTCATCCTGGACTTCCTGCGGGGCGGCGACCTCTTCACGCGCCTCTCCAAAGAGGTCATGTTCACTGAGGAGGACGTCAAGTTCTACCTGGCGGAGCTGGCCCTCGCCCTTGACCACATCCACTCTCTGGGCATTATTTATCGTGATCTCAAGCCTGAAAAGTTAGTATTTTCAGACGTGTTTTTATTGTATTCTGGGGTTTCAAGACTGGAGAGTATCTCAAAATTGCTAGTTGTTGGTTTACAAACCGAAAAATGCAAGCCTTCGCTCTTCTGTGTAAAGAGGCGTGGAAAGTCCGAATTGTATGCCAGACAGAGTGCGATAATGCACGCGGGCTGGTTCTCTCTTCTCTTCATTTTATCGCCTCTGCTAGGCGGTAGGCGCTAGGCGATTCTTTGTTAGTATAAACGTATAAACATAAAACATGTTTCCCGATAGCGTATAATGTGTCTGAATCATGCCTATGTGAGGAATGCAATTAAACGTTAATTTCTCAGGCTCTCTGACGCCATCAGAACCAATCGCCGGCCTTGATAACTGCAATACTGCGCTTTATGCGATTCATCGATTTGCTACCATTCAGAATGAATCAGTTGACACCAAGTCCTATTTAAATGATTTGTTTACTCTGTATTTTGTTGGATTCTGTCTCGACCTGTTTTTTTTTTTTTTTTTTTTGCACTTTATCGGTACCGAGGTTTTGAGTTTCTGGATCCCCTCGAATAATTGCTCCGTCGTTCCGAAAAAATACATAAAACATCAACTCCTGTCTGTGATTTGATTACGAACAACGAGCTTTGGTTTCAACCCTTGGACCTGTTATTAAATTCCACTGTTGTTTTATTCCCTCGCAGCATTCTTTTGGACGCGGACGGGCACATTTCCTTAACAGACTTCGGGTTGAGTAAGCAGCCCCTGGAGGAACAAAACCAGAAAGCATTCTCCTTTTGCGGGACGGTGGAGTACATGGCCCCTGAGGTGGTCAACCGCAAAGGGCATTCCTTTGCCGCAGACTGGTGGTCTTTTGGAGTTCTAATGGTGAGTTCTGTGTTTCTTAAACTCCTGCAGTCACTCTTAGCAACAATTTGTATCTATACATTTTTTCTTGCATCCGGAGGAAATTGTTAGCTATTAATTTTTGGGAAATACCTATATACCTACCTAGCCTCGATTTTTTTTTTTTTATAACTGCTTTAAAAGTTTTTTCTTGTCTTACTTTTAAATTGGGGCTTGCGTTAAATGTTTTAAATTTTATACCTTTGTATCGCGTCATAGGGCGAGATTTTGGGGATTTTGATATAAGCACAGGGAAACCTGTCCATGGTCTTCACGGACTCTTGAACCTCTGTTGAACCAGGCTAACGAACGTTCGCGTTACAGTTCGAGATGCTGACTGGATCGCTCCCATTCCAAGGCGCCAACCGGAAAGAGACGATGACAATGATCCTTAAAGCAAAGCTCGGAATGCCTCAGTTCCTGTCACAAGAAGCCCAGTCCCTCCTCCGCGTCCTGTTCAAGCGAAACCCGGCCAACAGACTGGGTGCCGGTCCTGAAGGAGTCAATGAAATCAAGACACACTCCTTCTTCGCCACCATTGACTGGGAGAAGCTGTATCGGAAGGAGATCCAGCCTCCCTTCAAGCCCGCCGTATCCCGAGCAGATGATGCGTTTTATTTTGACTCGGAGTTCACGTCCAAAACCCCCCGAGGTGAGCCCAGAAAAAAACATTGAGTTGACTATACAAAACAGTTTATTTCCTCCTCGGAAACTTTTTTTCTGCCTTTTGATTGAGTGAGTCATGTAGGTACAGCTTAACTGGGACCTGAAAATAAAACAAATTGGTGTAGTCGAATTTGGGAAATTATGGCCAGAGATGAAGGCAACCCTTGCCACCCTTTTGTTAGTATAAGTATAAGCACCAGGGGTTGCGTGCTGTATGACTGGCCTGTCCAACCAGAGGAGTATTTTAGATTTGCCCTCTTTTCGTCTTTCCTTCCGGAGGTATTTTGGCCAGGTTTTCTTAATCCAACTATCCGTGAGCTGATACAACAGTAGGGTGAGTTTAGTAGAAACAATTTCTTTCTAGAAGGGGTGGACGTTGAGCTAACAGTTTTTTTATACCATGAAATGTATAGGCTGTTATGTTCAATGAAAGTACTCAATTTTAGTAATATTCAGCTTGGGGATTTCTTGTTACATGACTTGTCGGTCAGTTGATTACCCTTTGAACAGTACCTTGCTCATTACTGACTCCTGAATGAAAGCAATATATATGTGTGATGGATATAGAACTTGCAATCAAAAGTTATAGTTCCAAGTTTGAACAAGCCATAAATTATTGATGAGGAGATCTCTGGGGCAGTGTGTGAATGAGGAAAGCAGGACAGGGTTGTGTGGGGAAGGTCCGGGGGTGGGGGAGGGGTTAGGGAGTTGTTAGCTGTAGTTTCCTATCCCCTGGGCCCACGGTGCTCCCACTCCCTGCTTCCTCCACATTTTCATTTCCCTCATTTATCTCTCAGGTTGAGCTTTGAAGTTTCAATTCAATTTATATGCGTGCTTTGCCCCATTGATAAGTTAATGATTCCGCAATTATTTGCTCACCTACTCTTGCCATCTTCAAGGAAGTTAAATATCCTTAGTTATTTCACCTGTACCTTCATCGCGTTTTGGCTCTGTTAAGGCTGGACAGCAGCTCATTCAGCATTCCTGCCACCTGTCTGTACCACCTGTCAATTTCAACTGTTTTAACAGACATACCTAGGTCGATTTTTAAGGCGAAAAGGGCTGAAATATAATAAATAGTGGAGAATTGCGCTATCTCAATGGAAGATACCCTGTGACGTTACTGATTCTAAGTCTTGACGAAATTTTTAGTTTTTTGTAACCAAGTGAAAATTAAAATAATTTACAACCTTAAAATCTTAATTTTAAGCTGTTGCAGCTTAGCAAAGCCCTCTGGGGTTCCACCAGGCGTTTTACCTTTTTGAAAATCATTCAGAAATAGTCTGTTAGGGGTGGCGAGCTGGGAGGCTCATTTGGCACAGTTTATTGATGTGTAAAATTTTTAAATGCAAAATGGTATGTTTTGATGTTGCAGATTCTCCGGGTGTACCTGCAAGTGCAAACGCACATGAGTTGTTTCGCGGTTTTAGTTTCATAGCACCCTGTCTTTTGGAAGAAATGCCCGTGCCACTGGATCGTGCGGGAGACCACCTCTCTAAGGTACACAGTTACTTCTAGAAATAACTTCTTATGGCTTCTCCTTTGTAGTTTGGATTAGTTTCCAGTTTTTCGATCGTTTTTGTCAGTGAAACTTCCCGTCGTTGCATCAGTACCCAAAAAACTCCAGAATCATGTTTTACGGTTGGTTTCTTGAGTTTTTTGGACGTGGAACATGGAATGAAGGTCGCCTTGAGGCATCTCTTATTTTAAAAATTCTTAGAAAAACTCAGACAAGCAACAAAATATCGACCCTATTCCGTTTAGTTCCCAGTACCACGTTGAACGACACAGCAGAATGAAAAATTGATAGTTGAAATATATTTTAAAATGTGAGTACCAGACCAAAATGATTTTCTTTCCAGAAAAGTGTGGTGGTTAAATCAAAGTCGTGAACTACTGCATCAGGGCGTGATCAGGCGCGTATCACGCCCTACGACGGGGGTTATCCCCTACCGGGAAGGTCAGGCACTAATAGGCTACCTTCCCCTTAACGAGAATTGTAAATTCTGGAGTTTGTCGCATTGACAGCGACTTAGGGTCTCCCTATGACGTTAAATCACAATCATAGTGCTTCAGCGCTTGGGGGCCAATGGCTCTGATTGATCAGCTCGATTTTACGTCATCGGGAGACCCTTATTTACACTTCAACGGCACAACTTCTATAATTTACAGACCATACCCCGTAACCTGCACCACGGCCTTTAGCATCCTCTGCTAGAAAACACGTCAAAATTTTAGTTTGATGCGGCACCAAAGTTGATTGAAAATAATATTTTTCAGAGCTATCTTATATGTTTGCATTGAATTATTTCAGATGGTCTTCGCCAAGCCCAATTCCATTCAGGATGAATACGAGCTTCGTGAAGAAATTGGACGAGGTAGCTACTCCGTGTGTAGAAAATGCGTTCATCGCTTAACTAGGATAGAATACGCTGTAAAGGTATGTGCACCTATCTACCATCTACCTACCTACATTTATATTTTATTTACTTTCTTTCTGAGGTGAGTGCTCAGACGCCCTGAACACAGCTGGTTAGAACCAGTAATGACATTTTTCAGAAGGCAGGCTCAATCCAGAGCTGTCATTACCTCCACTTAACTTCTAAAACAATAAGAACGTCGTCCTAGACTAGGGAGCGGAAAAGGTGGCAGTTGTTTTTTTCTTGCCAATTAGAAATGTAATTTATGTTAGTAAAGCAGTGATGTATTTATTCTGATGTATGAAGTTTAATTCCATTATCTAAACATACAAACCCACCGTTAAACTTAACTTACCTTTAAACCTTGCACTTCTACAAGATTGTTATTTAGTGAATATCTGAACAGGTAATAGACAAAGGGAAGCGTGACTGCCAGGAAGAGGTGGAGATCTTGCTGCGGTATGGCCATCACCCGAACATCGTGACGCTGCGTGACGTGTACGAGGATGAGCGTTGCGTGTACCTCGTGATGAGCATGCTGCGGGGCGGCGAGCTGCTTGAGCGGATTCTCCATCAGCGTCTGTTCTCTGAGCGCGAGGCCGCGCAGGTTGTCCACGTCGTCGCCTCCACTGTTCAGTACCTTCACCACAATGGGGTAAGTAGAAGACGCGAAGACTTGGCGGGATACGTTTCGATAGTTGGCTTCGAGCCTTAGCATTTCCTGATGAAGCACTTTTGATACTCGTAAAACTTCATTTGAAACGGCGAACTATTTTTTCTCTTGGTTGGTTGGTTGGCGGTTTCGCCTCCCTAGAAGTAAACTAGTATTATTCTAGATCTAAGACATAGCCGTCGATTCTCCAATTTCCCAGTGGTTTTCGAGACCTATCACTTTTCCCTCTTAAAAACTGACCATTTGCTAAACAGATGAAATCGAAAAAATTGCGGGAAACTGGGGAATAAGGTCGCCTGAGTCTTCAGAAAAAATGAAAATAAATAACCGGTTTTCGGCAGGTGGTGCACAGAGATCTGAAGCCCGCGAACCTCCTATACGCCTCGGAGTCGGCGGCCCCGGAGACATTGACGCTGTGTGACTTCGGATTCGCCAAGCAACTGCGCGCGGAGAATGGGTTGCTCATGACGCCGTGCTACACCGCCAACTTTGTCGCTCCAGAGGTCCTCAAGCGGCAAGGGTACGACGCTGCCTGCGACATTTGGTCTCTGGGCGTCATCCTATTTACCCTGCTAGCCGGGTACGTCCGCTTACAAATGGCCAGAATTCGTGGACTTGATCCTACTTAACAATGTTGTTCAAGAAGGATGTCAGTGTCATGTCTGATTATCTGCACATTTGAATATTCTTAAGTTGTCTTTCAGGAATGTGAAGTGAATTTATTTATAGGAAATAATAAGCAACAGAGGGAAGTCAGCCAGCGCCCAAGCAGCCAGCTTCCTTTTTTACTTTTGATAAATAAAACTATACCGGTGATACAGTACTGACTTTCTAACAACATTTTCAGTTACGCGCCTTTTGCAAGCGGACCCTCTGACACGCCAGGAGAGATTTTGAAGAGGATCAGTAATGGCCGGGTGGATCTGGAGTCCGGCAACTGGAACTCCGTGTCCCCTGAGGCGAAGGATCTGGTACGGCGCATGTTACACGAGGACCCGCACCGGAGGCCCACCGCTGCTCAGGTACCATCTACCTTCACAGTCCACCTCGCTTGCTAGTTTCAGAATTCTCGCTGAAATGGGGTGAAACTCACCAGCTCTTTTACATGTTACGTTAACTTGAAACTTATGAATCCACTGAGGTTGAGTTCAATGAGTTAACACGGATGACACACGGCTATTGCCATACCCAACAGACCTGCGGAACATTTTCACTTTGGATAGATGTTAAAGACGATTCTGGCCATTCTGGGGCATATTTAAGAATCAGGAAATGTAACCAAAAGAATATTGAGAGAAATAAGGGTAAGAAGTCACTGTGAGTTCTTTTTAGGTGGTTGGGAGCGCATGGTTGGCCCGGCGGAATACGTTACCGACGCGGCGTCTGGTGCTGCAGGACCCGCAGGCGGTGCGTGGTGCGGTGGCTGCCACGTACAGAGCCGTGAGTCAAGTGCCGCGCGCGCCGGACCTCGGCCCGGTCGTCATGTCAGAGCTGGCGAGGCGGCGGCGTAAGTCCCGTCCACAGTCCACTACAGAGACTTGAGTGCAGGTAACCATCATTGATAGTTCTTTTAGAGTTACTTCCAACCAGACTTGACCATAATATACTAAGGGGATACTAAAACTGAAGGAAAATTAACCGAAGATACCAAGTAACCAAATGTTTCGTTCGAAAAATGTCTTTTTTAAATTTGACTTGAGGGGCTGGAAACTACTGGAGACTGATTGGGGCGTCCATTTTTGTTTCAGTTGTTCCGGGTGCCATTTCCTTCCTTTCGCCTCTCGAGCTGTTGATCTTGTGTTGTTACCGTCAGGAGTACAAGTGCTTTCCTTCGGTGAGAGCGTGTTATTGTTAATGTCTATACAGTAATTATAACTTAATTATTTAAATCTTCCAAGTACGTTGCGTTCGGTTTTCTGTAGTAGTATGATATAAGTACCAGATAGACGGGTTTTGCAGGTACTTGTTGTTTTGAGGAGATCCTACACCCCAGCTTGGATCTCCCTCGAAGAGTCCTTGCAGATTTTCTGCACCCGGTGCAACGATGCACCAAGCAAAATCTGCATAACTGCTAATTGATAGATAACTTACCACGCATTGGAAAGGTAAAATAAAAAATTTCAAGTCAGTCTATTGAAACATAAATTAAAAGTGTGAAACAACGCAAAAACAAACTACTGTGCAGGTAAAAGGGTTTGACTTGATACAAGTAATGACTCCTTTCAGGCTCACCACACTACACACCCAACCTCGTTCAACAGGTAATTGTGTTTTCACAAGCGGTGAATTCTTCCTCGCGGTAAAGTACTGTGCCCTAAATGAATCTCTTTTTCACATTCTTCCCTTCTGATGACTCGCGTTTTTCTGAAATCCCCCTATATTGAAGACGGGCCCTTATGCGCCCACTCCCTGGCTTAGGTACTTCGCTTTAGTCACAAACAATGAAACAATATTCATCTTCGGCGGAGATCCTTTCCTTACGAAGGACTTTTTTTTAGAATTCTAACTAGAAGTAGTGCAATCGATACTCACAGAACCTAGATAAAGGTTCCGAATATCATCTAAGCGAGCTCTGAAAATCCTTCATGCAAGATGAAAAAAGAACCCTTTCTAACAGCCAACTTACAGCTGACTGTTTTACGAGTATCAGCCGGCCATTTTCTCCTGCACAAGTTGTTCCGCTTTGAACACATTCCAGCAGACGAAGTAGTCCCTGGTTAGCCGGAACAGCATGCTGTAGTTTGCCAACAACAGCAACGTCACCGACACCACCTGATGCCACTCGGATGCCCGAGCCAGGGCGGCCAATTGAGTAAGCACCAAGCAGCCCTGCAGGCCTAGCAGTATGATCACCGGTAGTGAAGGGTTGTTGAACAGTCCCTGCGAATCGGATATTACCATTAAATGACGACTACATATCGCAGATACCCCCCTCGATGACAATTTTTAGGAAAATTCGATTGCTCAAGACTGTCGAATCGAACCCCAGAAACTTACATAAAATCGACAGTGCATCCTGTTCCCAGGCTCTGCCGCAGTGGCGATCCCTTCCGCCTTGTAGAGATCTTTGCAGTGTCGAACCAGTGCACCTTGACTCCAAAGAGTAGACTCATCCCATCTGATGGGAAAAAAACGAAACGGGAGAAGTATCAAATAGTTGATAAGGAAACATCTGACAATTCTCATTGACTAAGAGCGCCAAGAGCTCAGAAGTGGGTGGGTGGTGAGTGGAAAACAAGTACAAACAGAACTCTAATGGTTGATTTAGTAAACTTGGAACTTGTGTACCCAGTAAGGTTGTATCACACAGGGTGTTTTTATTACCTTCTTGATTACTAAACTGCTAGCATGATTGAATGGAAGGGCATGGCCGTTCCTTTCCAAGTTAACTAAACCCAATTCAAGAGACTATTCATTCTTTTCTACATTATCGAAATGGCGTGAGGGTTTACATGTGGGTAGGTATATGCTGACTTCTCCAGTGCACGCGAACCCAACGGCCGAGATGGAGCGCCGACCGGTGGAGAATGTCGCAGTACTCGGTGGGGTAGCAGTACATACAGTGCATCGTGAAGCATCCCAGCCATACAAGTACCATGTGTTGTGTCGCCCAGTAAGCGTCATAGAATAACGATGGCTGAAAAAAAAACATTCATGCTTTATTTTAGTACTGTATTAGCCTCTTCTATTTTTTGCTACAGGTCTATTTTCTTAAATAGAGAAAGATGTGCCTCAATAACAATAATTAGGGAAACCAAAATTCCGGTTGACCTGACAACAGAGCCGGTAAACTCCTTGATTGTATGAGGCAGTGGTAGACAATAAAGGACTCGCATTCAGCAGTTGAATCAGCGATGAGAGTGGGAGTGCATTTTAAAGCCAAAAATAGATAGATGAAGTGACCTGCGCAAAACAACAGGGGACGAAGCCCGCGTAGTAGGCATTCACCACGGAACTGTACAGAATTTGCTTTATCCGCGCGTTGAAATCTGTCTTGAGACAGTGCACTTCCTGACGGATCAGCTGAGGAGACATTGAACAACTGTGCACGGGCTTGCCTGAAACATGAAAACAATAAGTGAGGCTACAACAGAGCAAATGTTTTTTTTTTCAGTAAGGAGCTGGATGAATAACATAATCCAATAAAAAAAGTATCCCTTGAAGTGGAGACATCTTTTGAATGGACTAGAAAATTTTCAAGCTAGGGTTTGGACACTGCTTAAAGGAAGCTTGGGTCCCATCTTAATACGTACCAATAACGAACTTAGGTCTCCCATCTTTCCCACTGAGAGTATATGATACATCGAAGAATGGCGTTATACTCAGTCCAAACAGTATGAAATATACTGAAAGTCTAAAACAAAAACGAAACGTTTGATAAAAAGTTGAGGCTGCTCCTTTTCACGCTTTGCCACTGCAATGGCCTTCACAGTGAGAAAATCCTGCAGTACTAATTATGTGTAAACTTCAAAACACTATTAGCTACAGCTGAATGGTGTGGACTAGGAAAATGGGATTTACTTACGGATAGCAGAGGTAGAAGATGTTGACGATGGGGTGGTTCTTGAGGATATGGCAAGCACAGAAGACTAAGGACATGAGAACAAAACAAAGGAGGATGAGGGTCAACCCCTTCTGTGCGAGAGGAAAGATAGGCGGGGGGGCAAGCTTCATCACGGCGTGATTCACCACCGAGTACACAAGCCGTCGCCCCAGGATTGTCACTATAAATCCCACCAAGTACGGGTCGATCAGGTAGAAATTCTGCATCAAGGAATAAAGACACTGTTTTAACATCGACATGACTAAAATGCGTGAGGGTGCTTTAGCGAATGGATACATAACAACTTCACAAGTTGGGAGTGCGGCCTTCCGCGATGAAGATGAAATTGGAATCTGGAGTCCCGCAATTGTTACGGGGTTAAATTTCTGGAATATATTATGTAGGCACGTACCTACATACACTGGCTTAGATATAATAATAATACTGTATAGTATTTTTAGAGGTTTTCTTATGAATCCAGACTTGATTTACCATTGTATATCGGGTATATGACTGAGGCAGCCACCAGACAGAGCGATATAGGTGAAGAAACTGAAGAAAGGAGGCTAGCGCCGTGAACAGAAACATGTAGAGCTCAAACACTAATGCGCTGTCCCGTGGAATATAAGGGATAGGGATGTGCCGGGGAGTGATGACACGTGAAGCCAGAGGTTCGCCCAAAGGGCCCAGTGTACACCTGTAAATAGCAGTAAACAAAACAAAAATAGTATAAGGTGGTTATTCAATAATGTTTACAAGACGACGTGATTCAGAATGTCCCCCTGACGTGACAATAGCCTGATCCTTTTAAATTAATAAACCGTGGGTGACAACTTCCTAAACCCGAGCTAAGAAGCCCACCAAACCCTCTCCAACATGCGAACCATTTCCTTCTACTTCTTACTTACCTGGCTCTCAAGGAGTCATCAACAGCAGCCCCCGCGGAGGGCATTGAACGAGACACCTTGCCAACATTGCGCCGCCCGCCTGCCATTGCGCTACATGAAAAACATGGATATTTAGGACTAATGACTTCGAAACACGCCGGTGCTTTCCAGTGAACCCTAATGTTGTGATACGTGTGACCCAAAATAAGCTTGCATGGTCAATGAATAACTCTTCAGTGCCTTCTAAGCATTTGCCTTTATATTAGTAAGTACGCACATACCTACCAGGCTCAGTTCGCTTGCGGGTCAGGACACTGATAATATTGTTCTGAAACTAAGGTTAAAACTTATGTTTTATTAAATTAATAAACACGTCCTAAATCATCATTCCTAAATTTTTTGCTAGAATCAAAAACAACCACAAACCACATCCCAACAAACAAGACTACCAACAAAACGCCGATAAAAAAATCATTGCCACTTGTCACAACTTTCCCGCTCGCGCCAGAAAAGTTCAGATTTTTACAAAAAATTACTTTTATGGTTATTTTGTTCTGATTATTAGTGGGAGACCTGTTGCTATTAGTTCCAACGTTAGGTACCTATATAGGAGAGTATTAGTCAATAAAGCTCTCACACTGAGAGGGTCAACCCATGCAGCCACGGGTCAAAAATTTTCAGTAAAAATCAGGTGCCAAAAAAATTTCTTTTTCCATCCAGTTTCGTTACTATTGCCTTGGTGTTAGTATGGCTGTTTTAGACACCTCTTGACCCTTCCAGATGGTTTCAACATTGATCTACCTAGGTACCTATTATATGATCTTATAGGAGCAGATCATTTCGAACGTTGAACCACCATTATTGCGAACTTCTCATTGCCAGCGCAGTCTACACGCCTCCGATACAACGTGATAAATTCGATAAGAAATCAGTGTTTACTCTTAGGTAAAGCGGAAATCACTTAAGTACCTAAGAGCAGTCAAAGCTACCGCACCGTACTACGTATTGAGTCGTCAAAATGGCTTCAGGTAAGTCCTGATTTAGCACTTAGGTAGTCCTGACTACTTGAACACTAGGTATACTAGGTACTATAAGTAGGTATACACTCTGTTTCTGGGCAGAAGACCATACTCTGTCCAGAACCTATAGGTATACAAGCAATAACGTAGGTATCCAATTAAGTACCTACCTTACTTTCTTTATCTGAGTCAGAACGAAATTTCTCTACATAGGTCATGTTCTCAACTACAAGAAGAGACAACCGTCAACTGATTCCTATTTTACTGTTGCAGAAAATAATAGTGGCAGAAGCCGGTTCACTCTACCTTCGAGATACCACGGCAGCGAGAGCAACGTCTGGTAAAGTATCTGCCCATACCTATAGGACCTAAAGTTCACATTTATACCTAGGTAGGTATCTATACTTGAAGCAGAAAACGAAAAACAATTCTGGTCGGTGATGCCAACTTTCACCAAAAGGGAGGAAGCTGTAACAAATTTTAAATTACCTATAACCTATTCAAAACCCAGGTATTAATTATTGGTGATCCCCCAGACAAAGACCGTATATAGGAGATATGTAGGTATACAGAGTACCTTCTGTCGAATGCTAAGTCTACATCGCAGTCTATGAGTCTTAGCAAGGAAGCGCGAGGCAAGGGTTCGAGCGGTCCTTGGAAATCTGACTCACAGCAGATGTCTCGAAGGGATATGTGCTTTCTTAATGCCACATCCGTTGATAACATCAATCCGATCAATAATTTCATCTATACCAGTGTCGCTAAACCCCGAAAGAGAACGTCCTGAGACCCGAGTAGTACCTACCTACTTAAGAAATTAGGATCCCTCTACTCGGCCAATGTGTTGATCCATGTGACACCAGTGTGTCTTTTGTATTTGTATTTTGTATCCTGTAATATCTGACGTTCTTTTGGATGAAACTGTCAAAGATAAGTTACGCCAACGCTAGTGCCATTACAGAATTTTCTGGTGTCAGAAGTGGCGGATTATTGTTCATCGAAACAAAATATAATTGATGTTGTGGACCCACTCTCCTTTACCTTACCTAAATGACACAACAGCAGAAAAAAAATACATCTCTCACGTATCTATTTTCAGCCCTGAGTTTCTACCAAAGGTAGATAGACACTACGAGCAATCTGAAGTATGTCAATATTGATCCACCTTATCGAAAATTATTCAATCCGTTTGAAGGTCGAAGGAAATAGCGAAATGATATTTCTTTCACCAGGGTGGACTTCATTGAACTAGCAGAGAAGTACAAACCGCTTAATTTAGACTTGGGCTTCCCGGACTTTGCACCTCCAGAACATGTTTCTCAAGCCCTCGTTGACACGGCGAGTAGCCAAGACGCTCTCATCAACCAGTACACTCGCGCCTTTGTAAGTCACCCTCTCCAGTGGATCAATTATTTATACTCCACGCGCATCTTGGATGATAGTAACTTCACACATTGTTTTCAAAAAAAACACAGGGTTCCCAAATTATTTTTTGTTCAGAACCAGAAGTTGACTTGAGAAGTAGGGTCACAATTTTCTAAAAGAGTTTAACAACGACAATTCACATATCTGTAGCCTATCCACCCTTCGATAAGTCTGAATTTACTATCATCCAAGATGCACGTGGAGTATAGTGTTTGTGAAAGATACACAGGCCCGGAGTAGGAGGCAGAGGGGACATTCAAGATATCCTTAAATTTTCTACCCCCCTCCGTCTTGGAAACAACCAAATTACATTTTCTTCTCGCTTGCTTCGCTCTTTAGTCTAGGAACTAAATTCGTCATTCTTTTTACAAAACTAAAAGTTTCCCCAAAGAAGCTACCTAGGTATTAGTTTTCAAAGAGTATCGATATAATGTAGGTACTATGTACCAATCCGATTGCAGAGTGCCCCACTCCCCGGCTCCATAAGTAGGGCGAAAACAAGACAAATTATGTTCATGTTAAAATATTGACTTTAGGGCCATCCACGACTGGTGCGAGTCCTTTCAAAGCTGTATGGGCCACTGATCGGCAGGGAAATCAACCCTCTGACTGAGATCATGATTGGGACAGGAGCGCATGAGGCCTTGTTTGCTGCGGTGCTCGGTCATGTGCACCCCGGGGAAGAGGTCATCATCATCGAACCTTACTTTGACAGCTACCTGCCACTGGTCAAATCAGCGGGAGGAGTTCCTCGCTTTATTTCCCTCAAACCGGTAAATAGCCACATCATGCGGAATAATTTTTTAGAGATTAGGACCCCAGAAACGCAGATAAGATAAGGTCTCGAATGTCTGCGTGGGTTATGAATTTCAGGGCTGCATTCTATAGTACACGTATAGCCAAAGGAAAAATAAGAGTCAGAAGGCAGAAACACTTTTAAGTGAAGGCGTCTCGACGAAAAAAAGGCAAATCCCAGACCACAACGAGCACTCCGTTTTTTACTAGTGGACAAACGTTCGGCTGGCAATGCGGCTTCTGTGTGGGAAGACGCCATTATAGATTGTTCATACAAATATTTCTAATGAGTAATCCCAATACTGTAACAGAGGAAAGGCAGTTCAGGCCCGCTGTCAGCCAGTGACTTCATACTGGATCCAGAAGAACTCGCAGCCATGTTCAACAGTAACACCAAGATGATCATCCTCAACACGCCCCACAACCCACTGGGCAAGGTCTTTTCTAAGGAGGAATTACAAGCCATTGCTGACCTCTGCTGCAAGTGGAACGTTCTCTGCCTCAGCGACGAAGTCTACGAGTGGCTGGCATACAAGCCCAACCAACATGTTCGCATTGGTGAGTTTGGCAATGAAATGCATCGAGCATCTCATTGCAGTATACTCGGAAACTACCCAAAAAAAGTTTGGAAAATAATATTTAATTAAAAGTAAACGATTTTCTTTTTGCGGTTGCAGCATCCCTGCCGGGAATGTGGGAGAGAACGATGACGGTGGGGTCGGCGGGCAAGACGTTTAGCATTACGGGGTGGAAAATTGGCTGGGCCTACGGTCCTGCGCACCTCATTCGGAACTTGCAGATTGTGCACCAGGACTCCATCTACACGTGCAGCACCCCCATGCAGGAAGCCATCGCTCGCGCCTTCGAGACCGAGCTCGCCCGATTTGGGAAGCCAGACTGCTACCTTCAGAGTCTCGCCCGAGATTTGGAGCCCAAAAAGGACATGATGATTCAGCTTCTTAAAGAGGTGGGGATGAACCCCATCGTTCCACAGGGCGGATACTTTACTGTCGCCGATTGGTCACCCCTTGGTAAGAAAAATAAGAATCAGAAGAAGGAATGACTAACTATCTGCAGTGGTCCTGATGAGAGTGATGTTTTAAAGGAGAAAGCACTAATTAGCAGAAAGATGATGTCTGAAAATTACTGTTTTTCGTACAGACATATTTATTTACTCCTAGCGAGAATGACTGGAATATAAGGAATTTTCCCTGTTCTAGAAAATAAGATCAAATTAAATGAAGAAACAGGAGACTACAAGGACTTCCGGTTCGCGAAATGGATGACAAAGAACATTGGCGTTCAGGGGATTCCTCCAAGTGCCTTCTACAGCGAGGAGCACAAGGCACTGGGAGAAAATTTCATTCGTATCTGCTTCATCAAGGTAAACTTTACCCAGAACTAACACAAAAGTATCAGTCAGTAGGTAACTTGTTACCTACCAGATTTTTTCAATAATCTTATTACCAACAGATTGTGTAGAAATGGTTCAGGGTTCAGGAAATATTACTCACCATCTGGGTTTTATTGCAGAAAGACGAGAACCTAACAAAGGCAGCAGCTCTTCTTAGGAAGTGGAAAGCCAGCAATTAAATCACGATTGGAAGATGTATCCGAGGGTTGGCCGATTACCCCTTTCAGTTCACAGGTTCGCTTTTATTTCAGCCAGTACAGTTGGTGTTATTTTCATTATCTCCGCCTTAATAAATACAAAAAGGTTTATTACATATAGCAAAATTAATAGAGTTTAAGTGCAAAGCCGTCTGATCCTGTTTCTGACAAAAATGTTGGACATTTAGGTGTTTGTTCTGAATTACATTTAGTTTAAATGGGCTTGACTGTTGAATCACAACTTTGTAAAGCACAAAGCATCTTCTGCTCTACAGAATGACCTTCTTATAGTGAGGTATAGTAAAATGTGAACCAACGGGTCTGCATTTTGTAGAATGTGTGGCAGCTTCCATCAAGTTATCATAGTATTCTCTTCTGTCCCGTTTGGCTTCTTCAAAATCATTCAGTGCATACGTTCTCGCTTTCGATTCTGATATTCCAAAGAAGTGCTGCGTTCTCGGCAAAAATCCTACGGAGTTTACAATATGTATGACCCAAAGCACACTGTTTGTTTGTCATTTTTTTATCACGTAGTTTGAGCATCTGATGTTAACCCATTACCGCCCGCGTCCTCAAATGAGGACAGCAAAAATATATTTTTTTGCTGACTCCGGAAATGACTGGATCGTAGTGACGATTGAATACTGGCCTCCTTTGAAGTCTTAAATTTAAGTTTCACTTAAGAAACAGGCTCTAAGTACTTTACACAACTTGCGACATCAGTTTTCCCCAGAGACGACCCACATTCGGTATGCAAGGGTTTGTTAAGTCCTCTTACTTGAACGTTAAGTGAAGACCTGGACCGCTCAAAAAAATTATATAAGTAAAGTAAAGTTCAAAGTAATTTTTGAGTGAAAGAAAGAGTGAATAAAGTGTACGACGTCAAGACACTGCCAAAGTCAAAAACGGTGTCCTCAAATGAGGACACTGGCTGAATGCGATATCAGTGCATCAGCACCTGCAGTGACTTACCGCGCTTCTTCGCTTGAGGCATTTAGCCTCAAATGTGCTATTGCCCTACGCCTTTGCACCTCTCCTTCAGTAAAGACTCACACTGACGATCTGAAAGCTATTTTATCTTCCACCTGGTAAGTTCTACTTGATTTTTTGACAGATAAATCATAGGTATAGGGTAAAGCTAAGAAATGAGGTGAACACCATGGAAACTGTCAGATTTCGGTAACCCATAGGTAAGTGTGTTGCCCCTTGCCTGTACTGAGTCTTATAGGTGTGTTCGAGGCCACCGAAAGAGCGCATTTGGTGGTTCGGAGCCTATATAAAACTATATATCCCAGTATTTTTTTGAGTTGAAAGAGCGAAAATGTTACTCTCGACTTGTTAGCGTTTGCATGCTAAAACTTACTGCACAATTTCTATTATTTAATTTTATATAAACAGGACTTATTTTTGCAGATAACAGTGGACTGGAATAGAAGGGAAGTTCTCAGGTTTTCGCCATAAGTAGGTATGGCCCAGCGCCGGCCAGTGCGGTACGTACCACTCAGGCCCACGAAAGCAGCCTTCACCGATGCTGGTGCCACACTATGGGCTCCACCACCCTACCCCATACACAATAACAGTGGGCCATATAGACCATAAGCTGGGCAGTATAGTAGCAGCGTCTGCCAGCTGAGCTGACGACGTAATAGCGATGGCTTAGGAGCCCACAGCGCATCTCCGGCATAAAGCTATACCGGATTTGGCTGGACCTCGACGCTCTACTCCAGACTCTAGAGAGTCTAGAGAATCAAAGAAGGTCTCGTACACCTGCTCGCACATTCAGTGTAAAATACAGCATAACACTGTATGTCAAGACCTTCGCAGCATACCACAAAACATCTTACAAAACTTTGTTTTTCTTTTGATAAATACAAGTTATTTCGTAAAGTTTCTTCACATAGCTAGATAACACGAGAATTAGGCAGGTTATATGCATGTAGTTAATGTTTTCTTATGGCTGTGAGCTCCCTGTTGGGCGTAACACAACTGAAGTTTGGCCGAAGCCGAATAAGAGCGGGCCAAATCCAGTTTATAGGAATTGAACCGAAGCCATTACGTTCATGCCTAAAGCGAAAAATATTGCCAACTCCGTGATTCGAACCCAGATCACTCGGCCACTAAGAGTAAACTAGATAATGTAATGAAAAAGGGTTAGATAGTCTAAAATAGAACATTAGTGGTAAGGCTCCGCACAGTGTAGGTATATATATAGGTATTGGAAGTATAACCCCTTGTGGCCATCGTCCTCATTTGAGGACGGGCCTTTTCTTGGAAACGGGCCATGATATTTCAAAAACGACCACGCACAGTGATTTCTAGATTTTTTTTCAACTCAGAAATGATTTTTGGTGAAGAAATTCCAAAAAACCCAGTTTGGCCTTTAACGGGTTAAAAGGGTGTAACTAGGTAAAAACTAGTATATTTCAGAACAACAAATTTCTTCTGTCTTTTTTTCTGACTTGTGATGGGCTGATTCACTACGTATGTACGCACCTTTCCATGCTCACGTACCTTGATAGCCTGGTATAAATGGTGGGAGATATACACAAATCGTATTATGATCACATTTGCATCTAGCAATATCCCCATTTGATTCGTTTCTATTTTTTATCACAGGTGGTTCGTACTTTATGCTGGACAACACAGGTCGGCTGGAATGAGCAACTTCACTATCAACCAGCAACAAATGACTCTCTTGGCTTTTGCTACGCCCACAGCGAAATTTTAGCTGCGGACAGTATCCT
Organism: Mesopsocus fuscifrons; assembly: GCA_950004255.1. Taxonomy (NCBI): domain Eukaryota; kingdom Metazoa; phylum Arthropoda; class Insecta; order Psocodea; family Mesopsocidae; genus Mesopsocus; species Mesopsocus fuscifrons. The sequence continues at coordinate 15,813,365 of OX465373.1, read as the reverse complement.
GTGTACCTGTAGCACGGATACACTGAATAAAGTAAATTGTACTTAACACCATCATTTGTCATTTTTTGCTACACACAGGTCAAACCCCACTCACTTGTGTAAGAGTAGAATCTACTTTTTTCAAGGCACACATTTTTGTCCATTTATTTTATGCCAAGACAAGTCAAGCTACTTGTTTTCCCACCAGGGTACCCGGTACCCACCCAGAGATGTAGGGAGAAGTTTTTCAGCACATGCCACAAGTGGGGTTACGCCTTGGTGAAGGAACTTACCCTGGCACGTAGTAAGGCTGTGGTGGCATGATCTCATCAGCCATTTCACTAAAAATTTGGAAATAAATTTAAATACCAAAAAAATAAAAGTATACAAAATGTAACAACAAAATGTAGGTATAGAATAAGTACAGAGAGCTACTCAACCACAGTGCAAAATAGAGTCAAAATTTAAAAAACGGCGTTACTTAATTAACTTTTATTCTAGAAGCCCGCTAAATTTACTCTAGGTACTACTTAGCCATGTTGTACTTCTTTCTTCATAGTCTGGATCTCATTTAAAGTCATATAATACGTCAGTATTAGGCGACTAATCTGAAATAGATAAGAAATAGTCTAAATTGTAGTCTGTAGTGTAGTGTGAAGCAAGTTAGCAGAGGGTTGGGGGGGACAAGCCCAGCAACTAGACCGTTTTCAAGAACTACCACCACAGCCTCGATATACATTTCACTTGAAATGCTGAACATATCAGAGGTGAATGCCGATCAGAAAAACTTTTTGGTAGGATTGGGATCGAACCGGTGTGACCCGGCTCTCTCTGCTCCTCAAAAGTCGACCATTTAGACCACTCGGCTATCGAGGCCGTTGAAGGGTAAGGGTAAGTGTTGGGTAGTTACTTACCGCGAGAAAAGTTGGAAAGCACAGAGGAAACAGGGAAGCGAAAGTGAGGTAGAAGGGTCTCCGCTGCAGGCAGCTGTACATCCGGAACACCGTCTGCATCCCCTTCCATGAGGCCAGCCACTCCCCGTACATGGTTTTCTCAATGAGTCTCCCCTGAAAATTTGCATAATATAAATATTAAAGTAGATACAATCACTCACAACTCTCTTACGGAAAGCCCTTAGGTACAATAAGGTTGTAACTCGGATCTCCTCGAAACTGCAAGTTCATTGAGACTGGTGACTTTCGAGTCCACGGTTTTCGTCACTAGATAGTACACAAAGTAGGTACGTCAAAGCCTTTCTTCCATGAGCCGAACACAGAGTACTATAAATTCTTATTTATTGGAGCCGAATGCTTCCTGACTACGACAGGTTTGATCGCTTTCACCTAGATCTACCTAGATCCTCTCCATTAAGGAGAGGAGAGGGGGTATCTTTAAACCGAGAATAATTTTGCTGTCAACACGACTTAAATTTTAATTACTTAGTGTACTTATATCCTACCTTACCATATGCAAAAAAAAAGTATTGTGATCGTGCGAAAAATCAATATTGATATTTTGGTTTCCCATAATCCTGTATAGGCTCTCCCTGTTTCTGCTGCAGGGAAACTCACCACAGAGTTGAGGGCATCACCTGCCGCAGCGAGAAGAAATAAAGCCAAAAGTCCGCTCGAAATCATGCACAGCAGCGCCGTCTTCTGCGCCACCGTCCATGAATTGGTCTGCAATAATACAAGGAACATTAAACCACGGGTAAGTGTGAGTTGTGTGATAACCGCGCGGTGAAGTGTTTTGATGAACAACGTTCTATAACTATAGAGTCGAAGGCACAAATTTTCCGAAAGGGAGAGTCAAGAGTCTAGTGTCTAGTAGAAGATGTTATTGGTTTTTACAGAGGGAAAAATTACCGAAATACTTACCGAAGTAATGACAAATGCAGGCATGCAGGTGTGGACAAAAGCGTATAGATATTCAATGATGAGGTATCCAGACATCAGGGGCTGCAGTGACTGATTCGAACTGGAACAAGAACTTAATGCAGACACACTTATGAGTAAACTATTAGATTTTTAATTGTTCTGAAATATAAATGCTAGGTAAGTAAGTTTTTGATATCGAAAGACTTTTGACAGGTTTCTTATAAAAATAATCACTCATCGTAAATCATGCCGTATTAAAAGTTACAAGAAGTATTTCAGAAACAAACAGATATCCAACTATTTTTTCAAAATAGTGACATTTAAGCGCAAAAAAAATAAGTAATGAATTTTCAGCCGTAAGTAGTAGTAATATCGCTGTTTCACCTACTGGTTCTTCATCCTTCATCCTCACCTGATAGCTCTCTGGTGCTGTCTGACCCAGAGTTTCAAATAGTACTCTTTCTCTTTCTGGCTTACTGTCCCTTCATCACTAGCAGTGATCAAAGCTTCCATGACATCATTGAGAAATCTACAAATAAAGAATCACTATAGCCACCAAATGATTGTTTTGTAAAGTTCCTACCCATGTAGGTACGTAAACGTATAGCCAATTTGCTATCTTGGTAATTAAAAATAAATGGATGAGGAAGCACGAGAAGCTATGAGGAGACGCGATTATACTTGGAGTGATGCTGTATGCATCTTTAGAGAGAAAGAAAAATTTGAACTGAAAAACCTTTTTCCAGTGATCGGCGACAATAACGTTGAAATTAGCTAGTGCCTAGCACTTAAATTCACACACCTAACCACAGCTTTCCAAATTATATAATTTCGAGTTACCTGATCTGAGTAGAATGAAGGACAATAATATCCAAGATGAAGTAGTCGATTACAACAGTTTTCGTGTTGAATAGGTAGAAGGCCGTCATTTGAAATAAGAAGCTTAAGAGGTAGCCAACTTGGCTGGAGGTGTCGAACGGTATGTAGCCAACTATCGGCAAGTGCATCCCCTCCTCAAAACCTGACACACCACAGTAGAGAAGAGGGAGAAAGTAGATGGATGTGCTGAACACCTGAGCGGCCAGGTGCATCATTTGCGCTACCCTCACATACCTGAAAATTGTATCCTGATTATAAATCAAGAACTAACGGGAAAAAATTAATATAAATATATATAATATAATAAATATGCGGCGAAAATTTCCGAGTAATAAAGCTATCTTAGCGGACCCTGGCAAAGACTGAGTCACAGTATAAATTAAAGTTTAAAGAGTTATGAGAGTGGGAATGTCTTAATCTACGATAGCTACATTCTAGAATTTAGAGACAGACCTCTTCGTTTTATTATCAAGTACAAGAATCGCCATTACAATAAACCACGCTGGTCAGAAGATCTTAACTCTATCGAACGCAAGAGAGAATAAACAAACCGTCTTCAGGGACGGACTGTACTTACCGAGAATGTTCATGAAAATAATCAGGAAAATTGAAACGATACCCGGGAATTTTCAGCAGATCATTCTTGGCCAATATCCCATCAAGTCGATTAAGGTGGCGAAGGAATGGTTTGCGGCGGATCTTGAGGTGGGCGGTCTTGGTCACCACCTGCAGAGAGTGCGTCACTGACGACAAACACCCGCAGAGTACGTCTATGTTGCCCCATACCAAGGGCGCAGCCAGTGCACACGATATACAAGCTAGTAACTGAAATATACTCAAAAACTGAGTCGGCACGTAAACGAATGAATGTGTCGATTAAATTTGACGTCGTTTTGACCTCAATACCTACCTGAATAAGCTCTGTGATGTACTCGTAAGCAAGGGCAAAGCGTTTGGAAAGTCTTCCTTGTGAAAAAGGTTCTGCAATCGTAAAGAATGGAAGTCCAAGCCAAGAATTGTATCCAACATGGTGTTTCAGATATCGGTGACAAAACCTCATCTTTCTTGAACGAATACGGTGAGTAGAATAAGAACAGTAAACCCAGTGAGTAAGTTCGAATTTCTCTTTTGAAAGTTAATTGTAGAAAGAAAAGTTAAAGAAAGTTTCTTGGAAAGTAAGAACTAACGAGGAAGTTTACCGAATGTGATTGGAGTTGAGCGTTATTAATTATTCATGTAAATCAGTTGGGTATACCTATATCTATACTTTCAACAGGAAAAAATTCTATATTACTCAGAAGTTACTAGTAACGTCCACTTTTCCAGTGCTCATTTAGAATTCACGAATTTACATACTGCTTCCTAGGCAGACGTACCCGCCCCCTCTCAATTGAGGTAAAAGCGTTTAAAAAAATTCTTCTCGCTCGCATTTTCTTTCCTTTTGCAAGACTAATTTTCCCGAAGGTAGAAAGTTTTTAGTAGGTACAAACTTAGGCAGCTAGGTCAACTTAATGGTTAATAGAATAGCAGTAAGCTGAATTGCGTCGCATGTCCAAGATCAGTGAGGTCATAAATTATGAGCCGAGTAATTTTTGAACGGCACAACTATTATTGCAGTTTGAGTGATTGGACTGATCACGAGCAACAGTGGTTAGAATTCCCTTGATGGTTATAACTTAATAATAACCATTTAACGATTCCTCCTACAGACGTCATTAAGCGAATCATGACTTCCACTATCGATACGGGTAATTGCACCACCATTTCTATCGACCGATGATATTCACCCACCAGTCGTTGCCAAGGGAAACGTTTGTTAGCGAAGTTCGGTCATGATGAGCAGCATATTATTACTTTCATGTGATTTGCAGGTTTTGTCTTTCAATATTTATACAAATTATCTTCAAACCTACAGATAGAAACAGAAGACTGGCTCACACTACCAACTTGGTTAAAGATCAAATTTTCTACAGAAATAATGAAAGATATATTTGCCACTTTTCGCATTGCAACGTTTTAATAGTTATGTAATGATGTTTCAGGAGCATCACTTGATGACTAATTTTATAAAGTTTTTCTCACCTGATTTATTTCGATAGACCTTATGCGCCAAGCCAAACTTGAGTGGAAGGCGGAGTGAGGACCTCCAAGTCTGCTCATTGTTCCGATTCTTCAGGCATGACATCACCAGGCATTTTCCACATCGTCTTCGTCTTCATCGAAGGCAGGAAGCGGTGGGGGCTGACTTGTATGCCAAAGCTGAAAAAACGAAAATTTTTAGATGCTGTACATTAAAAAAATTTTACGAGACACTCGGTACAAAAGTGAGCTACCAACGATAATGGCCAGTCAGTGGCAGCAAAACTGTGGATAGCGGTAAAGTCAAATCACGCTGACAATCATCTACTCATGAGAATTTTTCCTTTAATGGCTGGGACTTTTTTATCTCGGCACTAATTTCCCCATCTAGACAGTACCAGGAGAAAACGATGCAGAGGAAAATTTTTCAGCAACAGGTTTTCGAGATATTGAGATTCAACTTCATTCCCAAAGGAAGGAATCTACAGTAGTATTGTGGGATAAGGGGAATCAAACCTGACAAAGCTGACTCCCTCCTTGACTAAAACGCAACAAACCTGATTGTAAGAGACTTCATTTTCTTTGTCTATCTGGGTAGTGACAGCAGTGGCATGTTCCGGGCCGACATCAGAGAAACTCTGTGCGCCAGGTCCGTTCCTCTGAGGATTATGCGAGTCAGTGGGAGCCGTCGTGGATGCAGAACCATCCGAAGGTGATGCATCTGACTTGGTTTCCGGGCTTCCGGGTCCCGAACCCTCTACATCTGGAGATACCCCTTTTACTTCTGTGGTTACTCCAGACGGTACTTCTGCATTACTTGCAGCTGATTCAGAAAGACTAGTTATCTTGGCATTTACTTCCGGCACAGGAGACTCCGAAGATGCGCTCTTTGCGTCTACTATACCTAGCAGAGGGGAGGTAACGGAGTTTCCGTTGTCAGTCTCTACATTGGCTGTTTTAATTTCATTTACGTTTTTATTGTTTCCTCCTTCATTTGATTTCGTAGGTAAGTTTTCACTGCCTTCAAGAAATTCTAGAGTCATATCCTAAAATGAAAAGAAAAAAGATCAAAAAATAACCCACAGACTGCGTTGTATTATTATTAAATATGTTTTATTAGTGCGTGACTCCCACAGGATTAAGGCTGAAGTAGGAGTGAGCCAAAGCCAGGAGTAGGCTGTTGCTTGTTGCCATGTCAAACGCAGAACAGACTGCTAGTACTCAGACTCAAAGCCAGTCGAAACAGCTCTCAAGGCATGGACATTTGACTGCCAGCAAAGCAATGGCACCTAACTGTTTTGGATTGTTAGTGGTACTTACACGTATTACCGATGCTAAAACTTGCTTGATCGTGGTTCCGGTGTATTCTTCTTCACCAACGAATTGTGATCTCAAATTGCGGTACAAAACGTTCATCAAAACTTTTGTACTGTCTCCTTCCACCTGAAAGGAAGATCACAATTATTATTGCTCAAACAAATAATACTGTAATTAGTGTAATTAAAAAATGTAATATTATTTTCCAGTAAAACAGTAAAAACTTACTCGGGCATTGGTTTCCTTTCTTTCATGAGACAACAGATCTTTCAACTGAGAAATTTCTGACAGTCTTCCATCCATTTCTTTCCTGAATATCTCATTTTCTCCACTCACACGTTCAATCTTTTCTTTCAGTTGCGATACTTCAGACAACTTTTCTCTTAAGTCCTCTTGGAGCACTTCATTCTTCTTTTTTAAGGATACCAACTCTGACAAAAGCATCTCATTTTCTTGTTTGTATTGGGTTTCTTTTTGCTGTACTAGTTCAGTAGCGCCTCTCTGCAAAACGCCTACTTGGTCGAGCAATTCACTTCGTTCACTTTTAACAGTGCTATTTTCTTTTTGCAACTGATCCAGCTGTTTTTCAAGTGTCTCTATTTTCTCTGCTATAGCAGACTCACTATCTGGCTTCTCTTTTTCACTAGCGGCAAGCCTCGATGACAGCTCCAAATTAGTTTCCTCCATTTCTTGCACTTTTTTATCACGATTTATCAACTGGGAACTGAGATTAGTCACCTCGTTTTGTGCATTACTTAATTCATCTTTTAACTGAGCAACTTGTTGGAGCAACTTATCTTCTTCGTCACACTGCAACTTAGACGATGCTGAGTTCTGTTCTAAAGATCTGAAACCAACCAAAATGAATAATAAATTGGGAGACAGAATATAGACTAGACAGATTGACGAGCGAAAAATAAATCAGTGACATACCAAAATAATACACCTTCTAGGAATTTTTACGACTATCCTTACTTATGGCTCATTTCTAGGAGGTGATAAATTCTCTCGTTCTGAGCTTCAAGTTTCAGTTTCTGCTCTTCGACCTTCTCTTTAAGTGTCAGATTATCTTGGACGAGAGCTTGCACGCTGGTGAGTAGCCCTGTGGGATCGCTGCCTCGAAGCTGGGCAGGTGCTGGTGTCCCTTCTAAGTGCAAGTCTTGAACCTATTTGCACGTTAAAAAAAACAACATCTTTATGACTATCGCAACTCATATACAAAAGCAAGCTATCTTCCTAGAATTAAAAAGAAATTAATTACTCCCACCTTATTGAGAACAAGATCAACTTTGTCAGTAAGCTTGGAAATTCCCATCCTTAATTCAGCAGCCTGAGCTCTGGATTCGGCAAAGTGGGCGGAAAGGGTCGCCTCACTGGGAGAAGGAAGACTGCTGGCAGGAACTAGTGGCAGCTGGGAGTATCCAGCGGCGTCTTTGTGCTGAAACAAGAAGACAAATAATCAGTTAGTGAGGACTTCACAAGTTCCTCATGAACTTCGCAAGCAACTTAAAGAAAATAGAAAAATAAATTAGTATCTACCATAACGATTTGGTTTGGGAACGGTGGCTGATAGAGTGCTAAAGGTTGAGTAGGCTGAACGAAATGATGAATTTCCTCTTGCCGTGGGAAGTCCTGGACCTGTTGAGTCTTTGGGACCGTTCGGGGCGCAGGATCCCGCACTAAGGCCGAGGAAGGCTTCATCCTTATCCTCGGCTTCGGAGAAGGAGATGAATCTTCCTAACGGAGAAAAAGGTTTTACATTAGATATATCTTAAACTTTTAGAAGATTGATTTGGCAAAAAACGAAAAAAAATCTAGCCATATGAACACTAACCTCAGAGTCAGTGAGGTCAGCAACGACGGCGCCTTTCAGAGGCAAAGTGGCTTGGCCCAAACGTGCAACGCGAGACAGCAAACCCGATCTTAGCGATTTTCCAGATAGAGCGTCTTCTATCTTGGCTCCTCTTTCTTTAAAGCTGCTTGTTTCTTCAGCACTTTCCATACTAAAGGAAAGACCAGTTGGCTGTAATCTTACGATAGGAAGGGGAACAGAGTATCCAACAAGAAGAAATATATGAATTACCTTGAATCAAACAGGGAGTCGGGCTTTTCTTCAACATCTTCAGGCTTCAGCAAGTATACATGGAGTAACAATTTGGCTTCTGGGACCAGACACTGCTTCCACGGATCCTGCAGACGTATCAATACAGTATTTAAGCTATTTTCCAGCTTAATAACCATTGGTATTTATTTTTTATTTCAAAGGGTTAATGTCATATTATGAATATTTACTCACGCTTAACTCACGAGGAGTGATGACGACCCTTTTCCCGCCATATCTCAAACCATCCAGAGCACGGATCCATGGTTGCTCACATTCCAAGCTTTTCGTAACCTGAGTTTCTTCAGACACTTGAACAGGCCCTTCTTGATCTCCCAATAATTGTCGGCCGATAATTTTTACCAGTGCAGGAGAGTTCTCTAATTTTGGCCCATCACTGTACATGATATCTTGGGAAGTTACTGTCGCTGCTGAGGACAAACAAGACTTCACTATGGCCAACTGAAACGTAAAATATGAATCATCGGCACACGAGCAACTAGTACTGTCGTTTATAGATGAAATGTGGGCACTTCATAGTAACTTAAACTAAAGAAACATACCTTTTCTGAGAAAAATTGCATATCGCTAGAGGTGTCAAACATAACCGAGTAGTTATCTAGTTCATCATCATAAAAGGTCGCATAATTATTGTCCAAAATCGAAAATATAAAATTCTGGTGTAGCCTTATTTTGCACGTGACGTCCTCCCTGGTTTTATACAGCAGAAGCTGGTAGACAGGTGGTGATTTGCAGCCTACTAAAGTCAATCCCATTTTTCCTAGTGACTGGTAAACACCATTCATCCTGTAAAGAAAGAACCCACGTTCAACTATCAACAACGAAAGGACTTTCCATTCAACAATTTATAAAGTAAAAGAAAAAGCGGCAATGGTCGCGATTGACTGATCCCTTATCATTACCAGCTTCGCCCATACTCGGTAAACAAAAGCTTAGCCTATGTTGCGGTAGGGGATAACAATGTCAGAAAGGTAGGACACGACACTACGAGAATAAACATAGGCGAAACCAGTTGAACGTTTCCAATATGTACTTAGGTAATTTGGACGCGCCCTGAACCTCAGCAAATGCAGCTCATTTTGTCAACGAGTTGAAGGCCTCCAAGAATATGCAGATGCGAGGGTACTCACAACTTATAGGCATGGACTGTTTTGGCAGTCAAAAGTTCCAACTTCGAAGATACGCCATCCGATCCCGGCAATAGTGCTTTCTTTGGGCTCGCTTCATGCTTGGGCTGTTTCGGTGCCGTATACGTCAAGGACGAGTTCTCTGCTGGATTCTTATTTGGTCCAAAGATAGAAGCAAGTTTTGAGGAACTACAAAAAAACCAGCTCCATAAGAAAAACTTTCTGGAATTTAAATTACAGTTTACCCAAATTTTTCTTTGTACTTACGATTTTGAGGGTGCAAAATCGTCAAAATTATCCATATTACTTTTATTTTCTAAAACATGAAAAACTAACTTTAAAACATAACAATATGACAACAATCAACCAACAACCAAGTAGCCATATTGATGTATTGAATTTATTTATTGTAACTGTTTATTTTTATATTTGAATGTTGATGTGCATTATATAAAATGTTTTTCCCTCAACAGCTGCATCTTAGAGAATCGGAGAAAAAGAAACACAAATATGTCCGTATTTCATATGATGAACTGAAATATAAAATGTTTTTCTAAAAAATATGTGATACTTTGGTGGACTCAGTGAAATTATCGGTACGTGATTCAAACCAAACATTTATTTAGTTGAACGTAACCTTGGGTTCTGTAGCCTCCATTGTCAGCAAACAGCATTAGAGTAGATTTTCGAAATTGATAACGTCTCCTCACGTGCACGTTTGTCTTCCTTCTAGCCAAATCCCTAGTATCTTTCATGATACGCAGAATAATGACCCAAATTGACATAGGAAGGAACCTAAGCATTGTTAAGGAGAAAATAGCCCAGGCTTGTGCTAAACGAAGCAAGGTAAGTTGTATATGCAGAACATTCTTAAGTAAAGGGATATAGATTCCGGCTAATCACAAGCTCAGCCTCGGTCAACAGGTGTTTGCCTATGTCTGCCTTGGGGGATCTATCATTGTAGAGTGTAGGTTAGATACATGCTGAATTTGATACAAACTGGAATTCACCCTGAGGTAAAACCCCTGCTGAATGAGGTTGGCTTTCGGTGTGATGTGAGATCAGGTCAGAGAATTCTGCGGCAAAGCATAGTTTTTAGTTGCAATCAAACTTGTTTGTGCAGGATCTTTCGAATATAACACCTCGTTTAGTCGCGGTATCCAAAACCAAGCCCAAGGAACTCCTTATTGAAGCGTACGAGGCTGGTGTCCGCGACTTTGGAGAAAACTACGTTCAAGAAATTGTGGAAAAGGGGCATGATGAGGAGGTGATTGCCAAGTGCCCGGAAATAAAGTGGCATTTTATCGGACATTTACAAAAGAATAAAGTTAACAAACTGCTGACAGTGCCGAACCTTCACGTTATTGAGACTGTGGATACTTTAAAACTTGCAGCGGCTATCAACTCATCCTGGGCACGAACTCATTCCCCTGAAGAAAAGTTAAAAATCTTTGTGCAAGTCAACACCAGTGGTGAAGAAGGTTCGTATTTCTTTCCGGTAGTTGTGTAGTGTGTAACCATGGTCTTGTGGGGAGCAGGGCCCTTTATTATAACTTATAACAATAGCCGAACTTGACTTCCTCGATTTATGGCTTGTTTTCCGTTAAGTACCTACCATGGATTAGCATTATGGTCGTTCAAAATGAAAGAATTATTGGTACTCATGAACTTAAAATGAATTGTGACTAGTGTGTAAATTTTCAGAAAAGTCGGGTTGCAAACCAGAAGACGCACCGGAACTCGTGCGACAAATCAAAGAGCAGTGCCCACAACTCATTATCATTGGTTTGATGACCATTGGCAGGTATGACAACTACGATACTGTAGTTGGCGTGAACCCTGATTTCAAATCTCTGCTAGACTGTCGGTCCCCCGTCGCCCGTGCCCTCGGAGTCGACCCTCTGCAGCTTGAGTTGTCAATGGGAATGAGTGGTGACTTCGAACACGCTGTAAGTACATCTAGGCGCCTATATTACACATTTTAGCTGAGTTCTTGCCAAATCCTGTTCAACAAGTATTTCGCCTATGTTTACTGACGAAATTTGGAATATAGCCGTAGGAGGAAGACATTGGAAATACCTTTTCAAAAAGCTTCGGCAAATGACACTGTACAGACGTAGTGTGGTGTACGGCTATTTTTGCGGAAATTTCCGAAAAGTTTTACGGTGGGACATTTTAGTGTCAGAATTTTAGCTGTTCGATTCAATTACTGACTTGAACTCGGCTTAGATAAGTTTGGGTATGAACAAAAAAATAAGTCTGCAACAAATTCTTCCAGATTGAAGTTGGCTCAACCAGTGTTCGTGTGGGGACAGCTATTTTCGGTGCCCGTGACTACTCAAAGATGCCACCAAAATGAAGATCAAACGCTATAAAAAAGTACATAGGACCCTTCGCTTCTACGGACTTCACTTCGGGTTCCGAAAACCGTATCAAGTGCTCATCGATGGGACCATCTGTCTCACTGCTCTCAAAAATAAAATCAACCTGCAGGAACAACTCACCAAGTACCTAGGTACGTGAAGATTCTTTAGTTGAAAGTCGGGCCCGTAGGACTGGGCAGTAGATGTAGTTTCGTTCTGGATATTCACTATATTCACTACGTACTGCTACGTACCTGCAGTCATGATGTCTTTTATCAATAAATATTAAATTATTAATCGTTTTTATTTTTTATTTTTTACGTTTTATCATTTAGATAGAGGTTCCAGTGTTCGAAATTATTCTAGTTTTTCGCCAGCTTCGCTTAATCTCCGTCACAAAAAAGAAGCAAAGTGAACCCTCACTGGTTGTATCCAGTGCTTCTACTTTGTACTATTATGGTTTCAGACGGAGATGTGAAGCTGCTAACGACCCAATGCATCGTGAAGGAGACGGAAGCGCTGGGACCTGCCCTCTTCGGTGCCTCTTTGGTGTTGAAGCAGTTTCCGGTGCACCAGTGCGGCCATAGCTCGCCTGTGCCGGGCTCCCAGTGCATTCTCTCCATGGTGGCCTCGGAAAACGCATCGAGGTATTTCCCTCGTTTTATAAAATTTACCCATGCGTTAAAGATTTTTTTAAATCCATCCTAAGACTGTCTCCACCATGCTGTTTGTTTACTTTTCTTTTGTCCTGAAGAACAGTATGTCTTTTTTACCGTTAGAAACTAGTTAAACAAGTAACGACGAACCTAGAGCAGGAATGAAGTGATTTAACCGTAAAATATTAATAAAAATCACCCGATTATTTTCTGACATTATTTCAAAATAATATCAGATTCCTTAGAAAAATGTCACCTACACATACCGTGAGGAACATGTCTTGATGTAGCAAAATAATCTGGTACCTTGTAGGTATGTGGTGGCCACCCAAGATCGAGAACTGCAGGGAGAATGCCGGCTGTTGGCTGGTGTGCCGCTGTTGTACCTACACGTTACGTCACCTACCCTTGAAGCCCCGTCTCCCGCCAGTCAGGCGTGGGCTGAGCGGCGCACACGCGAACAGTGCGCCGTGCGACCACAAGAACACCAAGTCTTGGTGGCCATGAAGGGAGGGGAGGAGGAAGCTCCACCTCCGAGACGGGGCAAGAAGAGACCACGCGCTCCGAATCCTCTCTCATGTAAGAAAAAGAAGGGGAAACCTGGGCAAGGAGGAATTGGAAAGCCTAAGAAAGAAAAAAAGACGAGAAAACGAAAGAGGACGGTTCTCGAAAAGAAGGTACGGAAAGAAGTAAAGAGTCAAATTGGTGAGTGACTTTGCAGTGATTTTATACTTAAATCTAGGTCTATGAAAATACATTTCCTGTAAATCCTACAGTATAGTGTTGCGTAAAATTTAGAATGTAGGACCATTATCCATTATTATGTGACTACATGTTGCCTATGAATTCATTCAGTGGTTTTTGTGCTGCAGTCAAACTCCCTAGTACTACTTACTACTCGAAATTACTAATTCAGTGCCATTTTAACACACCCTGAATGGCTGAGCAGGTTGTACCATCAGTGTGAGTCTATTGTTCCTTTTTTGTCTTGTTTTCTGACATTTCTTCTCAGCAGTAAATATCTCTATGAGTAGAATCAGAAGGGCGTTCGCTAACAGCAAACACATCAGTAGGAACAGTGGCGCGACGCTTTCCATGTCGAGAGGCGTGAAGATGTACTCTGGAGCAGGGGGCATGCGAACCTCCTGGAACAGTTTCATTAGGCCCGCAGAGTGGACGCGTCGCACACTGGAACACGCAAACGTGGACGTGAGATACGTGGAATCGAGTACGAATCGGATAACGTTCATCTACCAATAACATGACAATTACATGACTTACATCCTTGTTGCGATGATCCTGTATGGGAAATGCTCTCTTGTAGCGATGCCTATGGCTTGTTTCAAAAAGTTATCAAGCCGCAGAATATGGCATTTTTCATCCTCCTTAGGAGGGAAGGAGTCAATGAAGACTTGGCTGCGGTCCTGGCACATATTCTGGAATGCTTCAAAAGCGTCCCGAGGCAGCTTGTCGCGGGGTAGAATGAGTCCGCGCTGTCGTACTGTTTTAGCTATCTCACTTTCACTCATCTAAAAAAAAAAAAAAACGGGGTTGACTTTCAATAACTCCAGTTTGATTTCTGTTGCCTGCATAGCACAGCCGTTTATTTTCAAACATGTCGGCCTCTGATTTGGGCCTTGGGAAGCCAGGGATAAACCATACTTTTTGGTAGCTACACCAAAAAAAAGAAACTAAGTAAGACCTAGTTTGGAATGCCGATCCTTCATTGCCTTACTCGACGGCTGTCTAGTTTGAGGTGCTGTTCTTACCAAGAAGTAACGCTGGATATACGTGTTTGGAAGGAAGCTCAGTTTGTAGTTTCCATCTTCAATGAACCCACTGATGTCATGGAACGGCGCTCGACGGAGTGGAACAGTCAGAAAGGCTAGGACGGCACCAGAGTACGCTGGAAGGAGTACTAGGGCGTTGATATAGGGCAAGAGGCGGCACAAGAACACCGCTCCGTGCGAAGCCACTTCTCCTCCTGAACAGCCCGTGCAACAAGAGTTTTTTTTAATCAACTTGTGGTGGCACATACCAAAAGTATTAGTGGAAAACTTTTGAGGAACTGAATCGCTTTACTTGAGGGTTGGTAGCTGCTTATTTGTTACCTTGTCCACAGTATGGAGACATGGCATGGATGAATGCGTCCGCTACTGCAGGGAGGTGTCTCATATTTCCATCTTGATGCTTATTCAGTTGGAATAGGCAGATACCAGAGAGGATAATCCAACCAGCCAAGGCGTACCAAAGTTGCGTGTCGAAAGGTTTTAGATAGGACCGCCAGTCCCGCTCTTCACCCACAGCCAAAAACAGATGCGTTCTGAAATGAAAATGGCCTTGATGTAGGGCTCTTTTTTCGAGGGTCTCGAACCAGTGTGGTCGCATTAATAAAAAATCCTGTGTTACAGAAAAACTCGTCACTATTTCGCTATAAATCTCCTTACCTCTGGTGACATCTATATTGTCGTCGGTTTGGTTAACCAAGGGAGACCTGTGGTGGTAGTATCCTATTCATGGCTAGTATACTCCTATGTATACATACACAACACTAGTGGTGGGCCAAATGAAAGAAAGATCTTGAAGGCGCTCTGTGGTGACGACCAACGGATGTGTTGCGTAGTCGACTTCCCCGAAGTGAAGGAGCCTGTACACCCCTGTTCGAGTGCCATTGGGGGCCGCGATTCCTACTTCCGAGTACCGTGGTGAACTTATCCTGTAAGTTTCATCATTCCGAAATTAACGCAAGTAGTGTGTACAGAATCAGAGTTTATCATCACAAGAAATACCTTGGGACCTAAGTACCTACCGGGAAGTTGTGCAAGGAAACGTGTTTACGTGCTTTCCATAATCGTTGGTACTAGTCTCGAACAAGTATAAGCTTACGTGAAATTCAGCGAGTCAGCAACGAACGCTATCATCTGGTCCTGGTAAATCTGATCTGGATCAAATCGTATGTCCTGTTGAATTTGAAATTTTCTTAGAAACTTGGTGAACTAGGGATACGGGATCTTTTCAACTCTTTTCAACTCTTCAATCATTACTATAATGGTTGAAAACGGAGAAAAACGACACTATCAGTATCTACCTGATATGCTGCATGTCTGAGGACAATTCCCTGCAGGTTCTGCCGCCGAGTTAGAAGATCCGATTTGGGGGCATTCAAGAACCCATCCTGGCTCCATGTTCCCCACACCTTTTTCTCCAGTACCATGCCTTCTCCCAGTCGGTACATTTCAAAAATTTTGAACCCCGTTGTATTCCATCTTTCTACTACGAGCACCTCACAATCAAAGGGAATGTAGATATTCTCGAAGGTGTCAACATCAGGTAATGTGGGTTCTATGAAAATCACCCACTTCATTTGGCGGACTGTGGGGTCTTTCAGGAGCTAAAAAGTGTTTAGTTTACATAAATAATGTCTCATCTTTTTAAAGTGATTTAATACTTGGGTATTTGGCGAGGTGCTTACCACTGATAAAGCTGAAGAGTGTTGCGGTACTTTGGACACAACCATCGTCTTGTGGGCTTGGGGAAACTTATTCCCAACATGGTTGTTCTCCAAAATGCCAACGTACATGAACGGTTTCACGAACGCTTTCATACTGGCCCATTGAGATTGATCTGAAATGTAGAGTATGGTTATACCTACTTACTTACTGGGCAGCTGGGCTGCTACCCGTTGCTTACGAATCAAACACACGTTTGATGTATTAAAAAAATCTGGGATTACCTACCAGTAAAGTATAGGTACTGGGTTTGAAAATGTTCCATTTGGAATCTAAGAAATCTTCCCTGCATGCTGATATGGCAGAGTGCGCAGTTAAATATCAAGAAGAACGACGCAAATGTAGGGTTCATCTTCCCAACACAAGTGTCACCCTATAACCACCCAACAAATCTAGGGGAATCTAAATTTGGTGTGTAATTGCCGACATCGAATTCCCGTCGCCCCTGGGGGGCGATGATGATAATGGAACGGAACGCTCGGAATGGTTCCTATCCACTTTTGATTACGTCGATTAATAGCTGTTTTGCCGCATATCGTGGTAATTTTAAGAACTTCACATTCCATCTCTTGCAAAACCGTATGACGTTCCCGCCCCGTTGTAGGATTGTACAAAACGTTTCATTTCACAGAATGAACGGGGCGACATCACTTCCACTCGGCTTTCTGCCTCTGTCATCCCTATAGTTAGGTATACCTAAAGGATTTTGCGTTTCATCTTTGGACGGGTGAGTTCAAATTGGTGAAGATGGATGTAAACACCTCCGACTGTCTATCATAATATATTATGCAATACCTTTAAGAAGATAACGGCCATGTCTGCTAGTAAGGCAAGGTGGGTAAGCAAGTACTTACGTGGGTATAGTAGCGCCACCCTGACCTGCCTGGCCCGAAGGCATTCTGTGAACAGTGAACAGTGCAGAATGCCCTCGGGCCAGGCAGGTCAGGGTGGCGCTACTATACCTGGTGGGCAGTGGCTGTAAGCTAACTGTTGATGAGGTTAGCTTATTACAGGTACTGAGTCGTGATGACCTGCCGAAGCGTGGAGAACACGGAGGAGGCTCGATCAGCTGTATTGGTTTGGTGTCATTAAAGACCATTCTGGTGCTACGTTTTTCGACCTTCATGATAGTATTGTATTCTAGAACCTTGGTTTCCCATGGAAATTTAGTAGGTCATGTGAATATAAGTGCATATATTATGAAAGAACGTATAACCTATACCTACTACCCAGTGATGGGGGCTCGGAAAATTTCCGGAAATTTCGGAAATTTTCTAAATAGTAAAATTACCTTTCCATGACTTTTTTTTTACATCGAAAAAAAATAATATATACCTATATTTTAAGCTGGGGCTATACCAATCGTTTATTAATATACCAGAAAATCAAATACCGTTCACAGAAATCTTAAACCGTTACTTTAGCTATCTTCAGAATAGCATTCTGATCTAATTATTAATGCACACCCAGTTAAAATTTAACTGGAGATTTTGTCCCATGTTTACCGTGTTAAATTTAACTTTTAAGTTTAATTTAACATGGTAAATCTCCAGTTTAATTTTAACTGGGCATGGTGGGACGCACCCTTAAAGACTCCAGAAATACTTTTTGGTGACTTCTTAGACGCGGATGATACTTATCAGAGATTAAGGGGTCGGCAACTACTGCGGCATCACATAATCCGCCAGTAGCTAAGCCTGTTAGGTGTTTTACAGTCAATCAACACTAAATTTCCAACAATTTCCACATTTTTCGAAAATTTCCGGAAATTTTCCGAAAAAAAAATTTCCGGAAAATCCCCCATCACTGCTACTACCTACTTGCTTTATTTATTCTGAAATGTAACATGTCTTCTAATTTCAGAAACAAATTCATAGGTACCTACCTGAACCTGAGTAGTTGTGTTTCATGATCGACAATCGAGTGATTATAACATCGCAAATCCCAATACCTATTCCAACATTTCCGGAGTACCTTTACTTTAAATTAGCCGTTTTGTAGGAGTCTGCTCGGGTTCCAATTTCACGCAGGATCCGAATAAGGTCCTGCTCCAGCTTTACAAATTTTGCTTTGCAAATCTCGTCGGCTTCCCTCAGGTCATTCTCTTTGATGGCTACTGCAGCAGTAAGGTCTGCAATTTTGTGGGTCGTGTCCCTCAGGCCTGCTTCCTCGATCTCTGCGCGGTGTGAGAGCTCGGACAGTGAGCGCTGAAGCTCACCAATCACTGAACGGTACCTGCCCTGCTTCTCTTTCCACGTGCAAGTGACCGAGTCCTGCTCTGCTTCCAGCTGAGCAAGCTCGTTTTGATGACAAGGAATCGCTTCGTCTTTTTCCTTCACCTGCAGCTGCAGCTTCCCTTCTTCTTTTTCCAATGACGTGATCTCTTGCTTCAGACTGCTAGCAGCGTTCCAAAGTCCTTTCAGATCGAGCGATTTGTTTTCAACAGACACCTCACCTCGCAGGTTTTGGTTGAGGGCGTCGTACAGACTCAGCACGGTTTCAAATTGGCCCACTTTTAAAGAACCGTCGTGTACCTGCTGCTCTAGCTCGCGTAAATTGCTAAAGCACTCATCTTTTTTCTTGGTCAACTTGCGAAGGTTTTCAAGTATTTGACTCTGATCATCCGAAACGATCAAACTTGCATAGTATTTCCTCTCGTTGTCTATCTTGGAAAATTCGTCTTGCATTTTCTGTTCATGATCTGTACACGCGTTTAGCTTACCCAGCTGCTCTTGCTCTTCAGCTTGATACTCCTTAATCGTGAATTGTTCTTCTCCATGCCTAACGGACAAATCTGAAAGCTGTTTCTTGATGTCTTTGACACGTTCCTTGCACATTTTTTTGTTTTCTTCATTTCGCATTATTTGCTCCCTGAGCTGCGCTTGCTCTTTCTCTAACTGGGCCTTTGCCTGACATTTAGCTTCCACGGTATTGAGATGCTCGTAAATCTCATCAAACTCGCAACAGCTGGTGTAAAAATTGTACAATGTTGCCATAAACACAAAGGATCTCTTGGGCGTCACAGATGGGAACAATATATCGCTGTAGTGAAACTCTGAAGGAAAGTCCTGGATCTGGTCAAAAATGTGCTTGACTCCCAGGTAAAGATTGTAGCTCGCCAGGTGATGTGTCAATCCAGGCTCATCAGCTGAGTTGTCAAGAAACTCGCGCTGCTCTTCCGTCAAGTTGCACACACTTTGCACCTGAAAAATGTTGGGAATATTTATTCACTTAGTTTTCAGCTGTCAAGTTACTGCAAGAAGCGTTATTCCAACTAAGTATCGAAGCAGATAGACGAGAGTCATCACCACCTGGTGCAATTAAAATCTTCTGGATATTGGTAAACGGTAAAGGTCTACTCATCGCACTTCCCGGTGCACCAAGCGGCAGAGTGAGCCGCCGCTAGAGGTAAATCACAGGGGTGTAGGCAGCAGTCGCCCTTGGGCGGCTGTTCCATATTTAAAAAAAATATAAGAAATCTGTTATTGCCTCATTGGGAACAAGTAAGAAGTACATTCCGAAGTAGTCGCAGTGTCGTGCGACAATCGGAAGCAAGTATCGGCAGAAGTGCAATGAGTAGACCTTAACTTACCGAAGAACGCATCTAGGCCAAATTAAAAGCTTTAAACTTACCGGCATTCTCAACACAACCTCCAGGATGGTCGAGTAATAATGCATCACAAACGATGGAGTAGGATGGGTCAAGTCATTTTTGGTAATCTTTAGATTAGGGAAATCAGTATTCACCGTTTCAATAAATTCATCTTGATCAATCATTTTAAATAAGAATAATGTAAATTGATTTGGACTAGTGAGGTGTGAGTACTTGTGTGACCGCTTCACAAATCGTATATCAAAAATCAAAACAATAACAGATTGGATTGGCGGGAAATGTAACGTAGTCTTCTGCCACGTTAAAACAGTGTTGCATGACTTCTGAACCAAGTAAACAAAGTTTTGTATATTTCTTGCAAATCGTAATTTTTTAAACCTTTTTTACTTTTTTAATGAATACGATGGGTTGTGAGAGCTTATATTTTTAATGAGAAGTTACATTTTGACGGTATGTATTATCTGTTGTACCATTTCCACGTTTATTTCAAGTGACCTTTGGTCGGGTCGGGGCTGTGCCAGCTTTCCCTACTCTCTCCGAACAGGTTTCATGTGTCATGTCACTCGTGTCATTATTTCCATGCGGTCGCTTCACACGTAATGGATTGAAACTGTGGATAAACGCTTCAGTTTGTGTAAACGTAGTGACTTCCAGTAGCACTGCCAGCACCACCTATTTGCAACACTATCGCCCACAATCCAACAACATTGGAGGAAGGTGCGTATTATGGGAATGGGAATATGGCAGAAGGACATCTTACGAATATTTACGTGCGATTATTCAGATAAAATGACAAGAGCCCGCTTTTTCTTCGTTTTCAGAATGGCGTTCTTGTATAGTGGTCGCTGCACAAGTCATGCAAGACTAGACGGAAAGACTGCGATTATCACTGGATGTAATACAGGGATAGGAAAAGTCAACGTAGTTGATTTTCTGAAGCGCGGTAAGTGGGACTCAGTGTAGGTAAGGTCCAATAGGTAGATATCTATAGGTTACGTCTATTCTATAGGAACCTAGGTAAACATTTTTTCTTCCCTTTACTCTTCTCCCCAAGAAGCCTCCTTACCCGTTATTGTGCATCTCTTAAATTTTTAGGTTGTCGAGTAATAATGGCTTGCCGTGATTTGGCTAGGGCTGAACAGGCTGTCGGTGACATCAAGAAAGAAGTAGGTGATACCAGCAATGGCAAAATTGTGGTCAAACATTTGGACTTGGCCTCTTTGGCTTCAGTTCGGTCATGTGCCAAAGAAATTCTTGAAGAAGAACAACGAATTGATATCCTTGTCAACAATGCAGGTAGGCGCATTTTGTCTTCCTATGGTAAATAAGTCAAGTACTTGGCCTTGGTGGCTATTCAGTGTCTAATGAGTGACGAGCTGAGAGAAAATGACTGAACTCAGTGGAGATTTTATTTGACATCCTATCAGTCATGATCAATAATTCCAGTGGTTGATTTTTTCAGGAGTCATGCTGTGTCCTAAAACAGAAACTAGTGACGGGTTTGAGCTGCAGATGGGTACAAATCACTTGGGCCATTTCCTTTTTACCCTGCTGCTGTTGCCAAGAATCATCCAATCTTCTCCAGCTCGAATTATCAACGTGTCCTCCGTTGCGCATAAAAGTAGGGTCCTAAACTGTACCTACCTACCTGGTTGAGACAAATGATTTGAAATTTAATGAATACTGCAGGGGTAGGGTGATGCTCTGGTTTCTTGTTTAGATGGGACCAACAATTTTGAGGACATAAACTGGAAAAGTACACCATACAACGCGCTAGTTGCTTACGGACAGAGTAAACTGGCAAATATTCACTTCACCACCGAATTGAGCCGACGACTCCAAGGTAGGAGCTCTTGATAACATTGTAGACACTACTTTAGGTAGGTGCAATTTCAAAACGCATCACTGCGAGCCGTAGCTTTAGTAGCGATTCCATCAGATCAATCCTTTTTGTTTCGAATTTTACAAATTATCATTTTATTTTTGCCAACATTCGCTTGACTGTTTTATCTCAACGTAGTAAAGTAGTTCGTGATGTTGAAAATATGAAATATGCATTATATTTCAGACAAAAAATATCCATCAGTTTCCTTGCAAAAATGTCAGGAAACCCCTATTGTGTTTTTGTTCTTGACTGATATCAAACATTTACAGAAGTTTTTCTTTTGTAATCCGTAGGTACAGGAGTAACGGTGTATGCAGTGCATCCAGGATGGGTGCGAACAGAACTTGGGCGCCATCTTGACGCTCTCTACTTCCGTGGCTTTCGGCGAATGCTAAGTATTCTCATCGGAGGCTTCATGAAGTCTCCAGAGCAAGGAGCCCAGACGCAAATCTACTGTGCGGTGGACGAGAAGGCCAGCAACGAGACGGGCTTGTACTACGCAGACTGCAGAGCTGTCCAACCCCATGCTGTCGCCCTAGACGAAAAGGCCGCCGCCTGTCTCTGGGACCTTAGTGTAAAACTGGTCGGCTATAGTGGTGACCTGTTTTCTACCAAAAACAAATAACAACGGATAATAAATAATAACGGACTCGAAACTGAAGGACTGATATAGCTTTTTATTTTTTGCTCGCTGCGTTGGAGGATTTAGTGTTTTTTATTTGAGATGATAGATGATAGGTGATATACTTACACGAGTTCTTCCGAATCGATGCAGTGTACCCTTATTATTACAAGTGAGTACGTGGAAAGTACTAAGAGTTTCTACAAGCGTTTACCATGCATATCGACCATTCCAAATTTTTATTTGTTCACATATACACCAAAGCTGCTGCCTAGCACTGACTTTTTATACACAAGTACGGAAACTTACACACGAGTAGAGATTATTATATTTTGTACTTAACCTGAAGAGGCTTTTCAAATAAATATTGTATTTCCAATCCAGTTGCCTGTTCTTAGCTATGAATTATCAGTTGTGGAAAAAAATCAAATCATCACCATCATCAGCAGTAAGTATTAATTTTCTATCTCACGTTTAGTTAAAAATTTTCAGGTTGGGGTCATATAATTTTATTACTTATTTCTTTCTAGCTGAATGCAGAGCGATCCAAGATGTAAAGCCTCGAAATTATTTTTCAAATCTATCAACCGGAAAGCAAGATCAAGGCTGCGGCGTTCGAGATAGCAGCCATGAATAATGCATAAGAGTGAGCTTTTGAGTGCCGGGAACAGGAAGGATTCAGTCGGTAAACAGCGCCGCAGTGATACGCACGCCAATGCCAGCCCTACGAAATCGAGCTCGCGGGTAACTATGTTCATCGCACTTGGCTTTTTTTTTTCAATATCAATATATTTATGTGCAGGGATTTTTTCCTTTTTTAAATTTTTTTAACAGCCCATTCCACTGGCCAGATGGCCCAGATAGTAACTGATTTTTGGCCGAAGCCATATGAATATTTAGTGTGACATCCATGATACAGAAAATGTCTGGGATTGGAACCCAGGACCTCAGTCCAGCGAGCCTAGCATTTCACCTCTAGACCATGTTGAGGCCGGAAACTTTTGCGAAATTCGAACTATTAGCAAGAAATTCTTATTCGTGATCTCTGTACACAAGGGGGTGATTTGGGCAGAATCGCGCCAAATAGTCGCGTTTTCCTCAGCCAGGGACCCATCTGGGCAGGGTAGGCCCACGGCAACATTCCCCAGGAAAAATCTCGACTAATTGAGACTAGAACCTGGGCCCTCTTTTTTCATAGCTCATTTTCCTGCCACCATGTTCACTGATTGACTGTTGAACCTTTATTAGTAGGACTATTAAAAGTTCTCTGGAACCGTTGACCGTTATTTCAGCGACGGCGTAGCGGGTTGGTCCCCAGTTGGCCGTGGTGCATGTGCCGCTGTGACAGTCCTGGCCATTGCTATCCCGCTAGTTTGCCTGTCTTACCTTGCGTTTGGCGACAGCTCGCTGCCGCAGCCACCAGAGACTCTGATCTTGGCCAGTGTGGTAAGAATTTGCAGCAATAAACTCAAAGTCAAAAGACACAGTAGCGCAAGTGGAACCCAATTTCATAACCACTATTCAGGGCCTTCTTTTTCCCCAACCTCTGCTGCTCAGTTATCTGATGATGGAATGATTACAAATGATTTCGAAGGCCCTCAGTGGTATCTTAATATCTCACGCATTTGAAAGTAGCCACAACTATTATTTGCTCCAATTTCAGCTATTTCGCCATGGTGACCGTACTCCTACTGACACATATCCAACCGACCCCTACAAGGACCCCAGTTTCTGGCCAGAAGGCAGTGGTGCTCTGACGACGGTGAGTAGATACGACATTTCCTGTTGGCTGGAAATGGAGCAATCTGAGCCACAGACTTTGTAGAACGTGCATGAGTTGTGTTGCAATTTGTTACAAGTCTATTGTCTGACCTCACCAGTTTTGATAAAAAGAAAGTAAACACACAAGCAACCACATCAAGTCATGAATCATACGGTGGGTCGTAAATAGGCTGTTAAATAAACAGATGCCGCTCATCTTGAATAAAACCACTCAAAACTCTGACGGCATCGCAATTTGGCCTATTTTGATTCACTGAAAGTTCAGAAGATCAATTTACCCTCTGTTATGATAAACTGCTAGAAAACTGTTCCGCAAGTAGGGCAGCAGACATTAGCGCACCATGGTATTTATGAGAGGTTTCGAACGATGTGTCTCGTATGTATGTACTTACCTACAAGTATATTTGGTTTTATCCTTCCAGGTGGGAAAACAAGGAATATATAAATTGGGGCTTTTGCTGAGACAAAGGTACTCTCGACTTGTACCGGAGCTTTACTCACCAGAAGACGTCTACACTTTCAGTAGCGACCATGACCGATGCCTGATGAGTGCCGAACTGTGTCTGGCTGGCCTCTTCCCTCCCAAAGGTAGCCAGGTGTGGAAGGAGGATCTGCTGTGGCAGCCCGTTCCCGTTCACACAGTCCCTCGTCATTTGGACCAGGTATGCTTGTCAGAGGGAAATTAAATTGGGAGGGACGCAGAGTTGGAGAATTTGCGATATTCATACATATAGGTACATGATAGTTGGATGTTGAAGTGAAGACGACAAGGGTTGGTTGACTCCATAATATGGTTTCAGCTAGTTACTTAACTATGAATTTACATCACGCACATAAATGGGTTATACTGATCTCACATTTTTATTGTTTCAGTTGATTGTGGTCAAGAAACCCTGCTCCCGTTATGAGAAAGAGCTGGCTAGAGTTAAAAATTCTACTGTCTTGTCTGAAGAAAATCAAAAACTTTTTGAATATCTTTCACAGCAAACGGGGAAGTCCATCACGGATATTCTTGGTGCCGAACTATTGTTCAATACGTTGGAGATTGAGGTGACGAGCAGGAGTGCTATTCCTATTCTCTTCACCAAAAAAGCACATTGAATCAGTAAAATGCAATGTTCTTTTCCGCACCCCATGGTGTTAACTTAGGTGCTAAAAGATCGGGAATAGACCACCTGGCCTATAAACTATCTATTGGAAATCAAAGTTTACTCCATAGATATTAAAACTGATCCTTACTTCAGAACAGCAAAATTTCAGTCAACTTCCTCTTCACAGGCAACTTACCTACTGATATTTGTCATCCTGAGACAATTCAACTCGCTTCACCCCATTCTGCTTTCAACTGAATTATTTATTATTTTTCAGGAAAACGGAGGCCTACAACTCCCGCAGTGGACGGTGCCAGTGTACCCGGAACCCTTACGCAGCATGGCAGCTCGGAGTCTGGCCATTTTCACAGAAACTGATCTACTCAAAAGACTGAAGGGAGGTCCCTTTGTGAAGGAGGTGCAGTCCCACATGGCGGACAAAGCACTCCGAGTTCTCCGGCCAGACCGGAAATTATTTCTGTACTCGGGACACGACCTGACTTTGGTGTCCGTACTGCGAACGCTGGGTGCCCCGGGCCTGTTCAAGCCCGACCCAGCGGCTGCTCTGTTCATCGAGTTACACCGCGCCCTGGATGGGAGCCAACACTTCATTGAGGTACCTACATATCACGTTAAATATGAACGGAACCTACATTTGCTATTGGTTTACGTGTTTTACGAAACGACAAGTTTCTGAGGGTGATAAAAATTTTGGAAGGACACTTGAAAGTGGTTCTCAGTGACACCATAAACATGTCCCAAACTAAAGGATAAAAAATGGTACTACTTGGAAAATAGCATTGCAAGTATAGTGATGCTGGTTGTTACTACCTTTCTTTTCTTTTTAGATTTTATACCTAAACAACACATCCAGCAACCAAATTGAACGGATACATCTGCCAGGCTGCCCTCACCCATGCAGCCTTTCTGCCTTTATTAGATCTACGAGTGGTGTGGTTCCAAATAACTGGGACTTGGAGTGCAATCAGTGAGAACAGCATGTGGGCAAAATTAACGGCGATTACTCAAAACATCAAACATCACTTGTTTTAGATAATTTTTCTTTTTATATCTGTTTCCATGGCAGGAGACAGTTTCATTGATGAATGACTCGCATCAGGCGTCTTATAAAAAATATGTACAGGTCTTGTATTTACAGTATTATACATTCAGAAAATTGCCAATTAACAAACCCTGCCTCATCTATGACTATTTTTGAAAGATCACGGATGTCAGTTTCAGTCATAACACAGAAAAACTTTTATCTTTTACTCGGAGGAAGAAGATGAGCTGGTAGCTCTGTAGGTAAGTCAAAACCTTGTAGCTTCAGCTGAATAATGTACTGGGCGAGAGCATACTCGTCTCTGTCCAGAAGTCCATCCCCGTCCACGTCTGCGAGGGCGTAGATTTGACCGAGGACGCCGCTCGGCAGGCCTGACTTGAGTAGCTCAGCGCGGGCGACAGCCCGCCCTAACTTCCCACTGGCGCTGTCTGCACTGAGTTTATCAAATACCGCGTCCGCTGCCCATCGCCCTCCCTCCACCACCCACTCCTCCTCTCCCCGCCCAGCGTCGAACCCTTCGCCCAGCCTGTATGCGAATGGCGTCGATGTATCGCCCATTTGGACAAACGCACCATCTGAAATTACATAAAATAATACTTTACCCAAAGCTATAATATAATGCAAGATAATGTAGCACCCGGGGAATGTCAAGTAGCGATATAACCGGTGACCAGAGGCAGTCCTGAAATCGATATAATATGATTTTCTACTTAGGTACCTTTGAGATTTTCCTGGTTCTCAGTACTGGTGTGCAGCAGAGACATCAGTTGAGTAATGTCTTTATGAAGCATTTCGTCGACGTTCCGCACCAAGGATGTCTTTGGAGCGGAGAGCCGTGAGAAATCAAACTTGCGGAGCCTCTCTTGCATTTTCGATAAAGGGGGGAAGTCACCAGGGGAAATGCCAAAAGTTGTATGCAGCTCGTCGTAGATATCTTGCAGTTTCGTTATTAGTTTGTTTTTCTTCGCATCCTTCCCGAAGACGGCGGGCATCTTTTCATGGAGCGACTCAATAATTGAAGCGTGGACTTTAACGAGTCTTGCACGTTTGCTGAGGTCATTAAGCTTCCGCAGTAATGAGTTTAAAGGCAAATCCTGTATGTCTTTAAGTAACTCTCTCTCATCATCTTCAAACAGCTTGCGTAAGTCACTATATATCAATGGCTTGTCCCAAAATGATCCTATATATACTTTCGCAACTTCTGGAGTTTTTAAAACCTTCCCAAGAGACCACATAAGGGATCCGTAAACTCTGACAAGGGCTCTTGGGTCTAAACTGTCTGCCTTGTTAAGTACGATCTGAATTTTTTCTTCATTACCTCGCAATGCTTCAATGGCATATCGAAACTCGTCAGATATATCCAGCTTGTTGGCGTCAAAAAGGAGGATGATTCGGTCTACTCGCTCAGCGAACCACTCCAGCGCACCTATGAAATCATATCCGCGGTCCACGCGCTGCTTTTCGCCTGACAGAATGCCTGGCGTGTCAATGAGACTTACGCCCTCCAAAACGGGCGACGGTACCTGCGAGCACTGGAATTTTGTTAGGAAGGCATTACCGTATTTAGCCAGTGGAGCGAAAGGCTTGGAAGGGTCTACCACAAGAGCATTGCCGGGAATAATGCCCTCTTTTTCTCCATGCATAATAGCTATAAATCGGTCTGTTGTTGGCTCAGGGCCGATTCGCATCCCAGGGAAATCAGTCTGGAGCATGTATCGAATTAATGTAGTTTTACCAGTAGAGTACTGGCCCATTAGTAAGACCAGGGGTTTCGCCTCGAAGTCGGCATCGTACAATTTCGGTGATTGAAGTGCATGGAAAAAGGTTTGTTCTTCAAGAGGCAATAGCTTATTTCGATATACGTCTTTCAGCCCACTCACAGCATCTTTGTAGTTTGTTTCTCTCTTGAACCAACTGAAACATTCAAATTTTGAGGGATAATGAGAACTATCAGAATCTAATATATGCGGTGGATTGCAATCGTCCGTTCCGTCTTTACATTATAAATATGGAGTTTGCAAAATAATCTTTGTAAATTTAAGCTTCTAATAAATACCTACCTCAGTAGGCGTACACAAACTGGCTGGGTATAGCTTCTATCACTAGAAATTGGTCTTATCCTTCGGACTAAAATCATTCTCACGCCGCGCCGGGGGCAGTACCAATAGCAGAAGACAAAAAGTGTCAATAAACAAAACAAAGTACAAGAAGTGTACTTAAAATGATTTGCGTTATTGACACTTATACTACAACAAAAATCTTTCACTACTCTACACGCGTCAATGAAATATAAAATGTAAACACAAACAAATAAATGCCACATCAAGCTTCCATAAATTTTCAAGACTAACATTTTGATATTTCTACTCTTTTGAGTGATTATTGATACTTATTCCTTCAAGCAACTCAACATGGAGTTTTTCACTGTTGTTGGAATCATTTTGATATTTTACTACATTATTTATTTGTTGCTTTTATGCTTCGTAGATTGTGATTTAGGCCTGGCGTTTTGTCAGTGCTTTGGCAAAAAGTTATGTAAGTGTGTACGATTCGTTTTCTAATTATTACCGAACGACACTGGTTAGTAAGTCAGTGTACCTTCCTTCCTAGTAAGAGGTATAACTACTTACTAAAGAGACCTTTTACGGCTTTTATGACTCGGGAAGTCACGTTCACGTTCCCCCGATGGAGGACTGCTCCTCGAGAGTATTCGGTGTATATTAGACTGGTATTAGCTATCCCGGTCAAAAACAGCCAACACAAGTGCAAATGCGCCAACAGCCCATCAGGGCTGTGAACGATTCACCGCCTGGATCTTTTTTACTTTACAAGCCGCTCAGCTCCCTCTACCACTGCGCAAGTTAAATTTTTCTTTTGAAATATTTCAGCTAAACTTCAAGGCAAAGTAGTTTGGGTAACAGGTGCTTCAAGTGGAATTGGAGAGGCGATGGCTTACGAGGTAGCTCGGAACGGGGGGAAACTAATCCTTTCAGCTCGGAGAGCAGACGCGCTCGAAACAGTGCGAACACGGTGCCTGGAAATAAATCCCAATCTTACCCCAAGAGATGTCCTGGTGCTGCCTCTTGACATCACACAGTTTTCTTTACACCAAGCTTGTTTTGATACTGCTTTACAACATTTTGGTCAGGTGAGAATAATTCATAATTATGTCAAAGTATCACAAAGTTAGTGTGGATAACATCAATTTTGTAGGTGAGAACTAGCTAAAGACATCAATACATCTCTAAATGGTGACTTTCCGGTTAACACTGACAAATATTTGCGGGATGGTAGGTATTGAGACTGGGCTCGTAATGTGCGGTAATGTCTACCACCATAGTGCCATATCAGTCATTACGGCATCGTAGCTATTCTTTGTCGGACACGATCAACATCAAAAAGTATTAGACTTCATATTTCTCATGGTTAATTTGGTTCCTGATGTTCTCCTGCTTTCGCTTCTGCTCACTACTGCACCGTCCTCTCTGTATCACTTTTGTTTTAGGTGGATATATTAATAAACAATGCAGGACGTTCACAGCGTGCAGTATGGGAAGAAATTGACATCAAAGTGGATAAGCAAATGTTCGACTTGAACGTGTTTGGCGTGATTTCGCTCTCACGAATTGCCGTTCGCTACTTCAGTAGCCGTGGCAAAGGCTGCGTTGCTGTCACTTCTAGTCTTGCAGGAATCATTGGCGTCCCATTTTCGGGTTCCTACACAGGCAGTAAACATGCAATTCATGTACGTAAATGTCGAAACACCCCTTCTAAGGATTAAGCTATACTTAGTGCTTGCTTAGAATGAAAATGAGTATCTTCCTACACTTTGCCTAGACTTCTCATTAAAGGCAATAAGGGCAGTGGATACTTAAAGAACCGTATAAAGCTACTTCTACCTCTTGTATAACTTCCAGTTTTCTTCTAGGGATATTTTGAAAGTTTACGGACTGAAAAAATTGGCTCTAACATACACGTCACACTTCTGTGCCCTGGTCCAGTGTTCAGCAACTTCTTGAATGAGAGCTTTACCGCAAAGCCAGACGAGGCAAGTTTTTTTTTTTTTTTTTTTTCATACAAATTTCCTTACCTTGCGTCCCTGATACTCTGCAAAAGAGTTATCGTCAGCCAAGCCATTTAGTTCCGAAATCTCAGTTGGTACTGATATCAGCCTCTTTGAATTTCCCACAAAACTACCTGTCACTGCTAATTCGAGCATCCATCCTTCACTGATGATAGTGATGATTTATAAATATCTAATTGCAGAAATACGGAGTGGCAGTGAAAGGGACGGACCGGCGAATGACGGCTGAGCGATGTGCATGTCTCGGACTCCTAGCCATTGTGAACAAGCTGGATTCTGCTTGGATGGCGTTGTTCCCCATCGTGCCTCTTACATATGCTCTCGTCTACTTCCCCAACCTGTCCCGATTTATCTCGAAGCATGTCGGCGGCGCCCGCAGGTTCCAGTCACTACGTGATTCGCGTAATACCATCAACACTTAGACTTAGTAACACCCACCTGACATGAGCAACTGGAGTTCTTTACATGCTTCCTATTCAAAGGTTGAAAGGTATAAAAAAGTTCCACAAAAAGTTAAAATCGGGGTGAAGGGTAGACGAAGTATACAGCAATAACTTTTAGTTGCATTTCTAATGTTGAAAGAAAAAATGTCTGGAGAAAATTTAATATTTTTGTAATATTTTTATTTGGTTAGGTTATCTAAGAATCTTTATTTCCGTGGAAGTACAAATAACAGTAAATTATTTTTTTAATTGAAAGCATACAGATCGTGTTTTGCATATAGAAATTGAGCAGGAAACACCCTCCTCTCACCTGACTACTTTTATATGGTATCGTGTCAATGTCTCTTTCACTTCTATAAGAGGTGAGCGGCTGCATGCCGGAAAAGAAACTAACATGCATCCAAAATAAGGACATATTCCATGTAACTGCTGTGGTACTGATTTATTTTAAAGTAGTTAAAAAGGTTCATCAAAACCTTACTTCGGTTTCAGTGCTTGTAACCGTGCCACTTTCCCTTTGATAATAGCTTGCTTAAAGAGCTGACAATAGAGTTGAATAGATGAAGGTGAGTCGTCATTGCCAGGGACAGGGTAAGTCACCAGGCTCGGGTTGCTATTCGAGTCCACAACAGCTATTGACGGGATGTTCAGTTTGGCTGCGTCAGCAATGCCAGGGTGCTCTAGCAAGAGTTCATTGAACGTACTCAGGAAAATGCACAAATCAGGCAAGCGGGTCACCGCTCCAAACAAAAGTGACGAATTAGTGAATGTCCCTTTCCGCCAGAATCTTGTATGAGCAAATTCCTTACATTCTTCGGCAGTTTTCTCGACTGTTTGTGTAAACTGCGCGTTCCGACAAACGAACAAAATAATGCCATCACGGAACGCTACATGCGCGCAAAAGTTTAGTGCTTGACGTAAATGAAAGGCTGTAATGTCCAGATCGAACACGTTGTGACCCAGACGAGAACCGTACAGGAAGGGCTTCATCTTGTCATTAAGCGACCCATCTTTGTGCCCGTAGTGAACCCTGGCATCAAATAGGTCTCTTACTGAAAAGAGGGAATTTACGCCAAAGTAGTCTGGGTGTTTCAGAGAATCCTGCAGTACATTTTCTGGAAGGACATCTGAAAAACGAAAAGCGGATATACTCTAAGGCAGAGCAGGGTAAACGTAGCTCTCAGCCCATGCAACCAACTGGGCTTGGGAGATTTTTTGATGACCTTTCCTGAGAAAACTGTTGGATAAATTTCTGATTTGAAATTTAATAGGTACCCAAGTCAATAGTTTCGTCAGAAAAGTGTCAATAACGGCAACAAATAGCAGGTCTGCAGCCAATGCAGAACAGTTTGTTGGGCTATCTCAACCTTACACCTTCCTTTTAACTCAACCCATACTGTCTCAAGCCCATCAAAGGCATCATATGGAAATTATAACAACTCCATCATTTCGATTCGCTTACTAGACATACTTTTACTGAGTAGGTATATAGCAAGTATATAATAACGTACCAAAATGCAGCGAGGACTCGGGTGGCTTCGGGTCAGTCTGTGCCAGAGATGAAAATAACGAGCGGAGGGGCTTTGGTCGCATACGCACAACTTTAAACATTTCTTTAGATATCATCAAATAAATAATAAGCTTTAAATTACTGATATTACAAAGTCTCCAGGCTTTATGTAGAAGAAAAAAGTTCCAGCCACATTTCCAAACAAAGCAGAAAACAAAATTTGGTTGTTATTGTCATTTACAGGGGGCCAACTTAACATTTTCCGCCAAAACTATAAAATTCAAATCTCCAGAACTCCAGATTGTTTTAGGCAGGTTATTTTGGAAGAAACCTGCAGCGCAGGTTCTGTTGGTTTCCTCAGTGGGATACTGGGAGTCTTTCCTGAGAGTGAAGATATGAAAGTAGGTACTATTAAGTAGGGAACTACTCATTTTGGTAAGAACCCAAGGAATAAAGTGCAAGCATCAAGACCTCATCTTACAATAAAGGAATAATATTATTCCTTCATGTTCTTACGTATTATCTTTGCCTATTAAATTCAATTTCACTTTTCGTTACCTATCCTTCCACTACCTGTCAGTGTCGTATCAGCTGGCACTTGGTTTGTACCTGAACAAAGAATAATTTCCCTTTTTCAGGGCAGACACCTCACCTAGTTAAGTATACCTTATTTTTATTTCAGTAGGTAATTATTCCACCTCTGCAAGTATGCTACTTGACCAGACCTACTCAAATTTCCGATCTAAGTACCTATTTATCAGGTAGGTACATTAGGCACATAAGTCACTAACGATTTCTTTCGTTCAATGAAGGGCGAAAGGCTTGTGTCTGGGTTGAATGGGCACAAACCTATCAAAAGTTGTAGGCGTTATGAAATTTTTTGACTTCTTATTTTTATCTTACATTTTATCTTAATCAGGCCATTTGTAACATTTACATGATAAGCCTAATCTTGAACAACGAGAGAACAAGGGGAAAGTGGCGCGAAAAGTAGGAAGGAGCGTTCGGGAATGTTCCACAAGCCACGCGTACCAACACAATCCAGCCACGTCAGTGCTAAGGACCAATCGGAGTGCCGGAAGGAGAAACGTCATCAACTCCAACCAATAACAAGCAGAGTCAGAGGCACGTCAGACATCTCGACTGCCAATCAACACTGGCCACGAAAATACGGCCAGCTTTTTACTGCTCCACGTTTACGTTTTCAATCATTATTCACTCTCGTCTCGAGAAGTTCATCTGGTGTTCAGTCCGTGAATAGTTTATAAGTCATCTACAGTCTGAAATATATCCTAAAAGAGAACTGGTAAGTCGGTTTTATTGTTATAAAAGCAAACTGCAGATCAAAACGCTTGACGATGCCTCTTATCCGATTGTTGAGCCGGCGCGGCGCGGCGCCTGTATTTTAATTTTCTTGTAAAAATGTATTGAATTTCTCGTTTCAGGTACATCAAGCGGTGAAAATGAAGTTTTTAAGTTGTGCTGGAGTATTTTCCATCATTCTGGCATGCTCTTGGGCAGCTAAGGACGATAAAACTCAAGATGTTGGCACAGTCATCGGCATTGACTTGGGGACGACGTATTCCTGGTAAGTGGAAGTACAACCCCTGTACCGTTTGTCCCTCCCCAGTTTGTCTCCTTATCGTAATAAAATAATGAAGGTTTGATTGGGGAGTTGCTCACTTGGCACATAATTCGGGGCATTGACATTAACGGTACCTTGCCGACGTGTCAGGCCCAGTGCCACTGACGTGTTCCGCTTATGGAGTCTCAGACTGTTATAGAATCTAGCAGTTGTATTCAGTCATAGTTGAATACCGCTAGCAGTGACTTTTGCTTTCATATTGTTAGTTATGGCAAAAAATGTGACCTAGATTACTTTTATTGGAAGTCCGAATGTCGGGATTATGGGGTTTTTTAGTGCCTAGTATAGGTACTTGAAGAGTTTCGTGTAGTTGAGAGAGGGTTTAGCACTGGGTAGCAAAACAAATATTCGGGCCCCAGACTTGCTTTTGATTCCAGAGTCAGGAATAATAAATTATTAAAAATCATTCTTTAAGACCCGGCACGGAGTAGGCCGGCAGGGCAGCGCGGCCAAGTCTGTTGTTTCATTTTTGTCAATATAGAGATTTGTATAAAATTATTCGATCGTATAATCACACATGGAACATGTAATAGACAGCCGTCATTTTCTTTGGAAACCCCGTTTTGGTGCCTTGTATTTTACTCTTACTGTTTTTCCAGTGTTGGAGTTTACAAGAATGGACGAGTAGAAATTATTGCCAATGACCAAGGTAACCGAATCACTCCTTCCTACGTGGCGTTCACTGCAGAAGGGGAGCGTCTGATTGGTGATGCTGCCAAGAATCAGCTGACGACGAACCCTGAGAACACTGTGTTTGATGCCAAGCGGCTCATCGGCCGCGAATGGACAGACTCCACAGTACAGCATGACATCAAGTTCTTCCCCTTTACGGTAAGTCTCTACATATTTCAGAATTTCGTAGGGCCGTTTCCAGTGACGCAGGTTATTGTAAGAGTGACCATAAAATACCTGTATTAGTTTCTTCGAAAAAATGTCACTTAAAAACGATTCTGCCATTTGTACCCATTTCGTCGGCCGAGGTAGTACTGACGTTTAGCTTCAGGATACCCCCACTGAGTAGTCGTGGGTATTTACCAGTTATGAAGATGACTCAGTAAGCCATGTACATGGCACAACCACTATATTAGGGGTCCCGATCTGTTTCCCATGGCATGTATTGAAGAGACTGATTTTAGATTATTTTTTAGGTGAAAGAGAAAAACAGCAAGCCACACATAGAAGTAAAGACAGCTCAAGGAGTGAAGGTGTTTGCACCAGAGGAAATTTCCGCCATGGTTCTCGGCAAGATGAAGGAGACGGCTGAGGCGTACCTTGGTAAGAAGGTGACCCACGCTGTAGTAACAGTGCCGGCCTACTTCAATGACGCCCAGCGCCAGGCCACAAAGGACGCAGGAACTATCTCCGGGCTGGTGGTGATGCGCATCATCAACGAGCCTACAGCTGCGGCCATCGCATACGGTCTGGACAAACGCGATGGTGAGAAGAACGTCCTAGTGTTCGATTTGGGAGGCGGTACTTTCGATGTCTCACTCCTAACCATTGAAAACGGAGTCTTTGAGGTGGTTTCTACCAACGGCGACACCCATTTGGGTGGTGAAGACTTTGACCAGCGTGTCATGGACCACTTCATCAAGCTGTACAAGAAGAAGAAGGGCAAGGACATCCGGAAGGATAACCGTGCTGTCCAGAAACTGCGACGAGAAGTCGAGAAAGCAAAGCGAGGTCTTTCGGCCAGCCACCAAGTCAGGATCGAAATTGAAAGCTTCTTTGAAGGCGACGATTTCTCCGAGACACTCACGCGAGCCAAGTTTGAGGAGCTGAACATGGATCTGTTTAGGTCTACGATGAAGCCTGTCCAGAAGGTGCTGGAGGATGCAGACATGAACAAGAAAGACGTAGACGAGATCGTTCTTGTAGGTGGCAGCACACGTATCCCCAAAATTCAGCAGCTAGTCAAGGAGTTCTTTGGAGGCAAGGAACCCAGTCGAGGCATAAATCCTGATGAGGCTGTAGCTTATGGAGCGGCCGTGCAGGCAGGCGTCCTCACAGGAGAGCAGGACACGGATGGGATCGTGCTGCTGGATGTTAACCCCCTCACCATGGGTATCGAGACAGTGGGTGGCGTTATGACCAAGCTCATCCCCCGTAACACCGTTATTCCCACAAAGAAATCGCAAATCTTCTCGACGGCTTCCGACAACCAACATACGGTTACCATCCAGGTATACGAGGGTGAGAGGCCCATGACGAAGGACAACCATTTGCTGGGCAAGTTCGACCTGACGGGAATTCCCCCCGCACCCCGTGGAGTTCCTCAAATTGAAGTCACCTTTGAGATCGATGCTAACGGGATCTTGCAAGTGTCCGCCGAGGACAAGGGTACCGGCAACAAGGAAAAGATTGTCATTACTAATGACCAGAACCGACTCACTCCCGATGACATTGAACGCATGATCAAGGATGCTGAAAAGTTCGCCGATGACGACAAGAAGCTAAAGGAACGCGTGGAGGCTAGAAACGAGCTGGAATCGTACGCTTACTCGCTCAAGAATCAAATCGGCGATAAGGATAAACTGGGCGCAAAGCTCAGTGATTCAGATAAGACAAAGATGGAAGAGGCGATAGATGAGAAAATCAAATGGTTAGAACAAAACCCCGAGGCAGAAGTAGCGGACTTAAAGCAGCAGAAAAAGGAACTAGAAGATGTGACCCAGCCAATTATTGCGAAGCTGTATTCGAGCACAGGCGGAGCGCCACCTCCCCCCTCTGCGGACGATGATGAGGATCGCGACCGCGATGAGCTCTAAAGCCGCAAGACTGCCGGACCGCCATATTGGATGTGTCCTCCCTCTCTGAGAGACTGAATGCGTGTGAGAGTGTGAATGCGTGACTCATTTTGTACAAATACTTCCTAATTTATTGTACTTAGTGTTGCCAGTCCGGCGATACTTAGTTGCCTGTGTTGCTGAGCATCACTCTGTTAGTATCATCTTCGCACAAGCCCACCTTCCACCTCGATATCGTTTTGTGCGCTCATAGAGACAGCCATCGTATGAACTCGGTTAGCCCCATCGCTAAAAACCACATTGTACACTCCATCCTATTATTGTACATCTCAAGTGTGTTATAGCTGGATACAAACAATACATTGTTGTTTTTGTATTCGCGTATATTTGTTCATCGTAGGGCTAGTAAAACACTTGCCTCTTGGGCGGCAATGCGGCCTGGTGCCCCCGAGACGCCCCCTCCAGGGTGTGCCCCACTGCCACACAGTAGCAGCCCTGCTATTGGTGTATAAGGGCTGGCCAAACCTTCCTGCCCAAGACTTGTAGGCCGCGAGAGGAACAGGCGGTCTGGCGACATGGATCCGTGGAATATATTCTGAAAAGATTATGTTGCTTTAAGGTTCTAGATCTAACACAGAATGCTGTTGTGGACGTCTTAATGATAGGTACTTTCCTGGCGATAATGTTGGGGTTTTTTTCTTCTTCTGAAATACGAGTATAATGGTCGTTAAAACACGTTACTACAGCTTTATCCAACCTGATAAAATAGGCAAAAAGCGGAACCAGGATTCAACAGGTAGGTTAGTTTTTCTCAAGGACACACGATGTTTTGTTCAGTGGACGATGGCAGGGAGAGAAGTGAAAAAAGTTACGAAACTTTTTATGGCGCATGGAAACAGTTTATCAGTTTTCGCTTTAAGTGCTAAACTATGGTAGATCTATAGGCACTAAACTCAACTCGTGACCGTATCGAATGGTGAGGCCTCAAGTACCTGCTTTGACCGTACCTGTAAACACACAAGCCTCCCATTGCCTTACGTTCTGTAACAATCCGAATCGGAATCACGAAAGACACAGAACAAGGTGGTTTTCGTAAAGAACTTTACGAATCTAGTTAACTTACCCCTCCGGTGAGACCAAAAATCCGCTCAAGATCAGGAGGAGTGAGGACTTCTTTGCCCACCACACTATCACTGAAGCCAGGAGCGTACTCATCGATAAGACCAAACACAGACGAAGCATACGCCTCCTTCGCCGTCTCACCCCATGCCCCACTCTCGTGGTAGTAGGGTGTGTACTGGGTGAAGAGTAGGACCACGTGGCCACCGTTTGGTGCCACGGACTTATCCAGCACTGAAGGTATCACCATCTCCACCAAGGGCCTAGAACACCAGCTCATTTCATTAGCTACCAGTCAAGTTGTGTTTCCCCAATTCGTTATTTACGTTATCATATTGCAATAGCACTGAATTACATCAAACGTTTTTTTTTTTAATCCTAAAATTGAATTAGGGCGAGAAAGTCAAGCGCGAGCATTCTCTCACCCCTTATTCTGACAATTTGATGAAAAAAATAAAAAAATAAATAAAGACAGTCTGCTCCTCCCATTCCCCCCAGGGCACGGTCCCGTTACAGTCACATAACCAGCCTAACATCGTCCAACAAAAATTTCGCCTGTGTTCACCTTGTATTCTACTGCTGTACTGACGCTATGCGAAATTCATAGTCTATAACTATAATGAAGAAGGGCCCAGACTATTATTCAGGACAAAGTCGACAAACCTCTTGGAGCATTGGCCTTGTAACACATCTCGATGGGCGTCTTCGAGGCAAGACACCTGCTCGCTGTTGATATGAATGGTGGTCTGATGGTGAGGCAGAGCTTCCCCTTCTTTCTTATTAGGATCCGCTATAAAGTCCGGCAATTTGCTGACAGCCACTATCCAGACAAAGAAAAAAATAGTATGGCTGTCACTGGTTGTTCTCGGTTAACAAAAACTTCTTAAATTCGTATTTTAATAGGGAAAACTGGAATTTAACTGCAGTTGCCAACCTAATACGGTGGCATCCAGCTTACACATTACATATTAAGTACACATTTAGTAGTGAATACTCATTAGAAATTATTTGGTGGTGTGGGAGATCGAATCTTCACAATGTTTAGAGCGGATTATTTGGCAAGGCAGTAACGGTGTGAATCACAACTAATTAATCAGCCAGGTGGTTACTTGGCCACAAGAGATGAAGCATTACATCAGTTAACATAGCTCATTTTAGGGTGCGTCCCACCATGCCCAGTTAAAATTAAACTGGAGATTTACCATGTTAAATTTAACTTAAAAGTTAAATTTAACATGGTAAACATAGGACAAAATCTCCAGTTTAATTTTAACTGGGTATGGTGGGACGTACCTACCCTTAGAGGCTTAGATTTTTAGAGATTAAAGTCGTCCATGCATATGCATCGGACGTTACATATTTAGCCAATAGTTTTGTTTTGTCGTTGTATTTACCATTAATTTTGGTGACACCTGACGAGTAGTCAATGGTTTTGAGAGCGGCTTCGAAACTCTGCGTAAGCGATCGTGAAGGAAGAAGGTCCAGGAACGTGGCTTCGGGCGTCAGGTTTGAGAGAACCACCTTGGCTGCCACTTCGCGCCCGTCACCCGTCCGCACTCCGCACGCCTTCCCAGCTCCATCAAGGAGAATCTCCTCTACCGACTGAAAATCAGACAGGTAAAATTTCAACTTTGCCAGCGGATCAAAGTCAGCATAATCAGACAGAGTGGTATTCTTCAACAGCAGAGGAGGTCGAGGCGTGTGTAAAAACACGATTATGTAAGTGTTAAATGTAGAGTACTACGACAGACCTCAGATTTTCATCGGCCAACATAAAAAACGGCAAAAGAAGAAGCAAGAAAGGCTGGAGCAAATGTAGTTCCAGGAGATATAGGTACTGTGCACAGTTAGGAGTGGATGCGGCTTGCTTTGTCGGCTATCTGGAAGCTCGAGAAGAGTGTCGCAGATTAGATAACGAAGAAACAAATTATTGATATTGTCGTTAGGAGGGCGAAACAAAAGGTAAACACTTTAATATTCTTCAGCCTTCACACACTATGAAAAATGACTCCATTGTTCAGATCAAATCTTCTCCGCAGCATTTAAATTAAAAATATGAGTTTATAAAATCGAACATTTTCCTCTAGTTTGATGGTATGAAAGCAAGAACACAAAACAGATAACATCGTTATCTACAATGCATCCATCTAATCAAAACCTTATCAGGCTGATAGCATGCAGTCGGGAGTTGTTTAGAGCCAGTGATTGCCGTGGAAAGTGATCCATAATGTTCAAAAGGTTTAAAAAGAAAAGAAGACCAACCAACGATGACGGTGCAGGTGTCTTCAAAGGTAACAGTGAAAAAAATAACAATCCAGTGATACCGAGAGTTTTAGAGGAAAAAAAATCCGAAATCGCGGGGAAAACGGAAGAAGAGTTGGCAGTAGAACTATTTGAAAAGGAGTTGGAACCAGTATTCAGTGGTAACAGTGAGGATAGGAACATGGACAGCGATCCGAATGGGGCCTCACTCGAACGGCGGCTGTCCATGACCAGCACGGGGCGACTGCGAGAGAATCGACGGCGCCGCTCCAGCCTAGCAGCAGCAGTGTTTGTCCCCTCACCATCCGACCCAACTGGCAACCTTGATAGCCCAGACGGACTTCAGGTGTTCCGAGGTGATACCGCGGTTGCTAACGAAGTCTTTTAATGTATAACAGACAATGACTTTGAGCCACGTAGGCTGAGTTTTTAGTATAAAGAACACACGACACTTTTCTTCAGCTACTTGGACCCTTTAGGTATAGCTGATTTCATGGCTAAGCTAAGTTTTAATTTAATTTACGAAGAATGAATTTTGAAAATGTGTACAAACAATTAGTTCCTTCTTTCAGTATCAAGGGTACCTATTAGCGTATTATCCGTTAGTTTATCGGTGGTTCGCGGTTACCTGGGCAGTAAAGATGTCGGCTCCTAAAGCTTTGGCAGACGCTGCGATGGCTTCGCTTACGGCCCCCATACCTCCAACTGGGTACCCCCAACGCCCTTGGCCTCCGTCACACTCCCCGAGCATCGAATGCAGCAGCAGGACGTACCTGTAGGATAGGAATACCGCTCATGAAGGATATAACAATGGCGCCTCAACATATCGCAGTTTCCTCGACAGATACAGAAACCAGCAAAAATAATGTGTCGCTATGGCACACATGGCATGTATAGCTTGTGAGACGGCATTCTGGGATATTGTTGGACATCCCCTGTTCAAGGGAAACACAACACCAAAAAATGCAGGCCACAAATCTCCCTCTCCGGTTTTCAAAACGCGGTTTTACTCGTTGTGACTAACTCAGTGATCTTACCCTGTGCCAGCAGCATTAGGCGATTCCATCGTCCCTATGACAGCATCCATGGCCAGGGTTGCTATAAGAACCTCACTCTCAAACCACCTGCGGAGAATTTTGAGGGGAGGCGCAGTAAGGAGTTCAAACAGAGGAACACATTCTGACTTGAGAGCCAGGAGACGAAGTAGGCATTTCCGTAGTTCCGAGTCCCGCGTAAGGGCTACGAGTCGCCGCAGCAACCCACCTTCGAGAATGCGGGCCGCACGACATGGCGCTACGTCCAAGAGAGGCTCCACAGCCGCTGCGAGGCGTGCCAAATGTCCCTCATATCGTCCAAAAGCTTCTGCATCGGCAACTGAGAACTTGGCAATCTCCTGGGCATTGGTTTTAGGGTCTGTCCCTAGCGTCAGAGATCTTGCCGCACCGCGCCACAATTCATTGCGAAGAGGGGTGTATGATGATGGATCTCGAGGAAGAACACGCAGTCCAAACTCCTGCAAGAATAAGGGTACTTGGTATATTCAATTTTTAATTATATTAATTGTGTACAACAGTTTTACGTCGCAAGTACTAATTTTGAGTGATTTTATCAAATACAAAATAATTATCCATTCGGGTCACTTTCTCAAGAAGGCTATTACAATAAAACATCGACAGGTTAGGTTGAAATGAAAATAGCTTAGTCGCTTACCTCAAGCTTAAGATCTTGACTGATCTGAGGTCTCAGCAAGCTAAGAACATAGGAAGCTCTGGAAAATTTGAAACCAGGGATAATTTCTTCAGTGACAGCGGCTCCTCCAACCACTCGTCGCTTTTCCAGTACGCAGACCTGACGAAAATACATCACGTTAATAGGATACCGTGCT
The DNA here is from genome assembly GCA_950004255.1 of Mesopsocus fuscifrons. Lineage (NCBI taxonomy): Eukaryota > Metazoa > Arthropoda > Insecta > Psocodea > Mesopsocidae > Mesopsocus > Mesopsocus fuscifrons. Next base: position 15,771,706 of record OX465373.1, on the reverse strand, counting down.
ATAATCCCTATCTAGTAACCAAGGTATTTCTTTACATAAGAAGCTGGGCTGTACGTCATAATTTAATATTACTTACTTTATACCCATTTTTTTGAAGGTACGCAGCAGCAACTAGACCGTTGTGACCTCCTCCAATTACTACTGCATCATAGCTCTTGCTAACGCTGCTGTACCATCGCACGCATGACTTTGTTATCTTCGCCATGAAGAACAAGTTCGTAAAAAGCCCGAAAATACAGTCTGTCACAAGTCAAGCAAGTGAGGAAGAAGCTATTGTTTCGTTCGGAAACAAAAAATAGCAAACTCAGTGTCTCAAATAGAGTAAAAAGAAAAGTCATAAAACAATAATTAATGAAGACATTAACCTTACGCGTACACAACCTATAATTCAATTAACATTTAAATTGTTCCTTTCAAACGGGCTCCGTGAAATTTGATAGTCTTGCGAACGACAGCGGCATCCAGCGTTTACTAGTCGAGCTGTAGGATCAGAGGTTAGCGTCCGCGATCATAGATAACACTGTTTACAAGACGATAATATTCAGCATTCTACAATGAATTCCCACTAACCGCGAACCACTCTATTCTGCTCGGCTCAGACAACAGTGAGGCACGGACCAAAAAATTACCTGACACTCGATGAAAAAAATTAATAGATCCGGCATACATTCCAAACAAATCTAAATAAAAAGACCAGCTCGATCACCCTTTGACTATTCAAGTTTACACAACCTATCCCAACTACTTTTCTAACGAACTACTGATGTGAAGGTAGGTGGGTAGGTAGATTTAAAACAGTCTCATGAATTGTACGAGTGTCAGGTTTTATTTCCAACTCAAAATTGAGTTTGTGGCGACTAGTCAAAAATAAATATCAAGACCACGAAAAGAAACATACTTGGATCGCCTATGAACCTACGAAGAGACTGTGATAGAGCGCGCCGAAGTGCTGAATGTTGTACAGCATGACGAGGCGCATGGGTTCTGTATAGCAGAGCGGCGGACGCGCTGCGGAGCCGTCACGGAACATCAGCCCAGAGCGCGGATCCGCGGAGAATAGCGCAGGCGAAGGCACATGGTCCCGCATGTAGTTCCACACGCAGCCACGCAGCAGTGCCAGCACCTGACAAAAATATTAAAAGTCCATATTACTCACTTTTCAGACTGAATAAGTATTTAGAATAAGAAGCTAGAAGTCTATTTTTGATGTCCCAAACATTTTATTCGGCCGTGGGTACAGGAGTCAGGTTTTGAAGGTTCCAGTAAATGTGGAAGTGACCCCTTACTTCTTGCAGGCCACTTTTAAAACTCGCAAACCTTTCTGCCCCTATTTTATCAAATGCTCTTACTTCATTCATCTTGGATATGATCTGTCATTCTGACAATAGTAAGGTTACGACGTAATTCCATCTAGGAAAATGAGCAACTGAAATTAAATCAAGAAGGTCACGCGGCATGCGGGTTTTTCACAAAAATGCACGAACCTCTTGAGGAGTAACGAGGGGAATGATATCAGGCAGGCTGGTCAGAGGAGGAGGTAGGAGCTGCCCGAGGCACATGAGTCGTAGTAGCCGCACCGTTGTGGCCAGCACCGCAGGCTGGCTAGCGGTCGATGGGGAACTCCACTGAGAGATAAGCGAGGCCATGAGAGCCCTGAGCAGCACGGAGCAGTAGCAGAGGGCAGGCTGCTGACGTGCCAGTGTCTCCAGCAGCCGCCACGCCACCGGCACCTCGTCAAACACCTTCCGGATGTGGATATCACGCTCGATCGTTACCTGCACCACATTTTAATTAAACGGATCATGTACATAATGAAGAAAGGTGACGGGGTATTAGAAAAATCCCGTCTATACAATACACTACCACCTCTCGTACTGTACAACCATTCACTGTCCTCACCCATGACAGAGAGTGAACCAAACGATTGCCAGACCAATCCAACCAACCAAAACTTCCAAACTTCGGGGGAACATTTGGCCTTCTGGAACTGAAAATTTGTTCCCCCGTGCACCAACACTACGGTGAGTTAGCCACTGTTTCATCCACACGCGTACCTTCACCGCAAAATATCTCTATGAGATTTCAGAGGTAGGCAGTGTTCTATAGAGACTGGAATAGGGAATACGGGTGCCTGTGTTAAATAGCTGGGTCCTTAGAGAGTGCCATTATCGGACTGGAGTGGTATGAGATGTCGAAATCTGATTTCTATAACCACGTCATAATTGTCATCTGATCCACAAGGTTACGTGTTCACCAAATGACGTTCACTGACCTTACAGAAGTCCTCTTCTGGCCAAGGAAGCCCATTGTACATGACGTCAGGAGATATTAACTCGACGAGTAGTAATGCTACTTGAATAGCAGAGTCGAGGGAAAGGATCCTCTCACCGGGATTGGTGGTGGAAGCAACCATGCAGCAGCTCTAAATGAAAACAATAAATCTTATCTTTACACAGAGTCAGATGGTTGTTATTTTTTCCTATTGCATTTGGTTGGGTTTTGCCCATAGAGGTGGTGCTTATTGGGCCCCAGTAATTAAATAACGACCCTAAGGTACTTTGGTGCAAGAAAAGTTTTCGCAGACATCTCTCCAAAGAAAATGCTGCTAAGTTTATTGTTCTGAACGTTGCGATTCAATAATCGAGTCATTTTGCGATCGTTAAGGCTGAATATACATTCGCTATTTTCGACTACATGTACTTGGTTCGCAATGCTAAGTACTTCAAGCCCTACTCCGAAGTTACAGGGCGAGTGGAAAGTGTTTATAGGGGGATGTAAACCTGAGACTCTTTGTCGTGAGGTAGTGTTGTATTTTTGCATGAAATGGAGTAATAAGCCCACAGGAGCGATTTTAAACAGTCAACTACCAGTCCACATGTTTTTTGACAGATCGCGAAAACACAACACTACCTCACGCGAAATATTTTTTTGTAACGATTCGGACTAAAACAGTATGATTTTATAGTCACATTTAGTAGAAAAGCTTGATAAATGTTTGTACTATTTACCGTAGCCATGTTGCATTTTGGCAATTTTTATTTCACTTACGGAAGTGGGTAATTTCAACAGCATTTCTCTACTTTTCTCCTGTAAAAGCTAAACATAGTGTCCTTCTTTTACTCGTTCGTTTCGCGTTCAAATAGCACATTATGTTTAGCTTTTAGAGTAGACACAATCAATACGATATTTCAATTACCAGTCTCCGGTTGTACTAAAATGTAAACATTAGTTTTGTCGAATATTTACTTTCGCACAGTGGTTTTGGCGGAGTTCGTCGAGAATGTATGGTGGCCGTTAACACAAAATATTAAACTAACTAATTTCTGATATTGAAATGGAAAATTATTGTTAATGTTATACGTGACTTCAGAAAGAAAAGCCCAGGAATTTCCTATGGCAACTGTCAGAAAGAAATGGCTAGCCATTCGTAATAGCTACCTACCCTGACGGCGTCAAGAAGGTGGAGCATGTTGGCCTCGACGTCCGATGGGCACGGAAGGCTGGCACTGGAAGCTGCTGAAGGTACTACGACGCTGTTACCAAAAACACTGGAATGCCGACCCGCCAGAGTACTTCTCATCCTCTGTAATCAAGAAATTTAATTCTCAGGTAGATGTCCATGGTTCTAACCAAGATAACAGAAAACCTACTGTCCAAGTCAGGCTGGGAGCATACCGATTAGTCATAATTTCTTGAAGATTTCCAGTTGACGCCGATCCGGATTTGGGTTCCATATCCTACCATACGCTAAAAATGCCAATGCCAATTCGACCCTGAGCAGATATTTCCCTGGTCAAGAGGAAGTTTTGATCAGCCCTAGATTTGCAAGAAATTATGACTTATCGGTATGCTCCCAGCCTGACTTGGATTATACAATGGGCATTTTGCACCCTTGCAGGAGATTATCGGATAACGCAGTCGTACTGCTAACTTAATTCTTTGTAATTCAACACTGCAATGTTTGTTCCCCAAATAAAAAGTTATTGGACTCAAAAGTGAACATAACCTGAGTTGGAAACTTGTCATTGGCTAATGGAGATATGACGTAATTTAGGTAGCAGCTTGTAGTCCAGATGAATGTCATCATGCCAAGCATACGAATTACGCGTTTTATACAGATTTTCTCAGACAAAGGTGAATATCTCACCAATTTGTAATTTTCGTCGGTCAGGGAATACGGCGTGTTGGCGAGCCTTTGTATGGGGCGCCTGCGGGAGCCGAAGAGACCGGCGGCTGAAAGGAATAAAGCGGACTCCAGCAGGTGGCGAAGTGCGGCAGCACGAGCAGCCGCGGACTCACCGCACAGCCGCCCCAACACCACGCATATTCGCCTGCAGTTCACGGTCTTCTCAGTGCCACCTGAACCATAATACAGGAAAAATTGCCTCAAACAGGAGATATTTAAGAAAACAACAGCGTTTTTAACATTCCATGACACTTTTTAGAATGAAATCTCTATTTTATTTAGAAAATTAACGGTACTCAGCCGTGACGGGAGCTGTAAAGATTTAGAAACTCCAGGAGGATCGCTAGCCTTTTTCAGTGATTGGTATATTTGTACATAGCTTTACTATATATTCAGTGAACGAGGGTTCACTACCTCAAATAAGAACATTCGAATTTTTACTGGGCCATCCACAGATGGCTTTCTTTTAGACATGGAGCTATCTGCTATTTGCCAATGTAAATCATCCAAACCTTTCTCCTGGATGCAAACGAAGAAGAAATGGACTGTGTTGGAGGTAAGACGGAGGCACAGTTGAAGTGGGAGAGAACCAAGACAAGGGGCGGGGAGCAGTTCCAACACCTCTAGCACAGCGCTCTGCTGACACGCATGTTTGCTTGGTGACACGACTGTATTCTGGTAACATGTGAGGGCCGTGCTGTGGTGACAGGCTTGTCGATATGACGCAAGGACATCGCTCATCGTGGACAAGTTTTCCGCCACGGCTCTCGCCACAACACCTTCACACAACTTGTTGCTTTGCTTTTCATGTCTGTAATCAGTTAAATTATCAGGGTAGTTAGCCTTTTGGCACTTTCCGTCAGCTCTAACTGCGGTTTCCCAAAAGTGAAGGAGGGATAAGGATGATGGATCTTCCAGCTGTCGAAAGCGAAGAGTTCCGTATATTTTTCAACTTTAAGATCCTACTTCTAAAAATTCTTTCTGTCAGATACCAGCATTTTAGTTCAAAAGGAAAATTAGAGGTTTGAACCTAACCATAACCGGAAAAATATCTATGCCTCTGTACAACACTTTCACTGTACCTAACTGTGAAGCAGACGGAGCACTTACTTGAGAAGGGTACTGAGATTGAGCCACAGTGATGGGGCTGGTGAACGCCTAAGTGCCTGCTCCAAGGCAGCGGCTAACAGGTTCTGACACCCACCGTGATGAGGTGCCGCAAGCTGAAGAAGTGTCGACATGTGTGTTCGGCTCGTCCCCCGGAGCAGGAGGTAACTCGCCGCTTCTATTGCCACACTTTGGTTTACTCTCTCTAAGTAAGGAGAAATTCATATCAGATAGGGAAGTAGGTAGGAAGTAGGTTGGTAAAATTCTGGATAAAATGTTTATATCAGTTCCTTGATTTCCCTCCAAAGTCACTTCTACTTTTATTGTAATCAATAAAATTCAGTAATGAGAATAAAGGTTTAGCGTACCTCTACACTTTGCTTTAGTATCATTCTCCATAAGGAGAAAACAGAAAGAATATGGGGTGTAGATAGGTTAAGCCTGAGGACACAGTGACGTTTGTTGCTATGTATATTACTGAGGATTTACCGAGGAGTCTGAGAAGGCGGCAAAGCGTGCGCTGGCGCATGGGGTCGTCCGTGAGAAGCAAGTGCTGCACCTGACTGATTTCCGCCTTCAGAGAGTCCAATAACGTAACAGAGGAGCTCCGATTGGCTCGCAGCTCAACGTCGATCCCTTCCAACAGTAACTCTGCAAAAGAAACCAACAGTTCACAGAAAACAGAAAGATGATTTTGGATTGCTTGGTTTTTAGGTTGATGTTTAGAAATAAAAGAAAAAAAAATCTACGTTTGTAATTGTATTTTTAAACCGAAGTCCCTAGCGCTGTGATATCTGGAGGCCACTGAAAGTTCTATCTCCAATAGTTGGCACGACATGTGGCCGATACTACAGCAGTAATTTCTTTAGTTCCGTAATAGCCACTTTCGTATTTATAGTCACCTACTTCATAAAACATACCGATAAGGACTTGGCACGATAGAGCCACTTCTCTGCGGTCGGAAGCAGCGCCTTCCAGCAAGAGGGAGATTATTTTGGCGCCACCTCGCTCACAACGCAGGGCAAGAGACACAGCCAGGTCCTCCAACTGCGCCCCGTCGTCCTCCAAATGTGCTACCCACATCGGTGCTACATCTCCCATTGAAGTCAGTATCTCTACGTTCACTAAAAAAAACCATCACCATCAAACCATACAGTGAATTGGACTCAATTGGTCAGTCTGTTGTGGAGCACAGAGCTAAATCAAGAGGCAATCTTCCAGTACTTATGCGTTTGTGCATGTGGTTTTCAATAAAACTAAGTGAGCGAATAGCATTATCAGCCAGTCCCAGGCATTTAGGTTTCACTATTTCAAACGTTTCAAACTTCAGTATTCAAAAGGAAGCTATGGGCGGCTAAGAGGAATCTACAGTAATGTGGTGGTGCAAGGAGATAGATATGAATGACTGAGTACTCACATTTATTGAGAACATCAGTTGTAAGCGCGTTTAGGAGTATCTGAGACTGAGAAGCAAGCTGAAGAAGATAAGGTACCACCGCTGGCTTCTGCCAGCTATCCTTCCCACCTTGCTGTTGAGTCCACTGCAAAAAGTCATAAACGTCAAACATACAGTTTTATCAGCGTCATGTGATATTTAATTGGCAACAAATGCTACAGTATGGGTACACTCAGTGCTCGATTAAACATTAAGCTAGATAAGCTATAGCTTGGGGCCAACAGTTGTATCAAACGTAATAAATAATCGTGAAATTAAATGTTCCTTCTATGAAAAATCTCGAATTTTTCATAGAACCATGGGGGGCCCCTGTATGTGCACAGTACTAAAGATGAAAAAATAGCAGGACCTAGAAAAAAAGTCCAGCTTAGGGTCTCGTAGAAGCTTAATCCGGCGTTGGGCACACTAAAAGCAACAAACCTTGGTTTCACCTTAAAAAATTTACAAAATCGATCAAAACAGAACAGGTTTACCTACCAATCATACGTACCAAGAATAGTTCCAGTAAAGCCGAACGAACATCAGTGAAATGGCCAGCACCCAAATGATCCAAGATACCAACAACAGATTTGAGTTTGTTGGACTTGCTGGACCGGCTGCTGCCTTTGATACAGAAGTCCTTCAATCCCAGGGACAGAACTCGAGTTATCACAGTCTTAGAGAAGCAACTTCCCACCAACGCCACCACCCAATCAAAATGGGGGGAATGGGACACACTAGTGTCTGGAAAATAAATGACCGTATATTATCAGAACAACCATTATGCATTTAAGAGCATTTAACTAAACAATATGTAATACTGGTCGAAATAATATATTCGCAACCAAAAAAAGGTTTCCTGGCTGTAGAAATGAATCGTTCGAATATTTTAGGAACTATTTCGAAAGGTCTGTACAAGTCCCGTCGCTTTAGGTGTAGAGCTGCTAGTAAATACCTACCAAGTAAGGCACTGACACAAGCTTCAGTATCATGCTCAATAAGACAATGAAGACACTGTGTAGTAATGTCAATAAGCGTCCTTGCTGCTTTACACGACATCCACCAGTGCAAAGTTTCGTTTAGCCCAACGTTAGATGGGTGAGGACTGTACCGCGAAGACAGCCGGCCCAGTAACTGCAGAGACCACGAAGAAATAATAGGCGCCCACGCTTGAGGGCTCGATGATACAAAGGAACAGAGAACTCCATGGACCTCACTCATCACCTCTTCCTCCTGCTTACTTACAGGAACTGGAGAGTTCATCAGCTGATCATTCTGTGAAAGAGTAAACATAAAAGAAGAAGTTCTCGATTCACGTAAAACAATAGATTCATACCCAGGCACCACGCAGGACACTCAGGTTGGCACAACAATTCTGCAATTTTATAACTTAGATACATCCAACAGACTGCTGAAACAGACTGCTCTCAACAGTATTCCTTACATTTAACATACCTACATTCCCTCACTTATAAAACCACACTGAAGGCAGTAGCTTTTTTATTTAATGTTTGATAGGTATTTCGGAACACCATATCTAAGCGCATAGGTAGCTCTAGAACGAGGTTGGGCTTGCGATATCTAGTTTAAATGGCATCTTACTTGTACTTGTGAAGAATACTTGTTGACTACAGAATCGAAGACTGTGCAGAAGTACTCGAGGACGGCGTCTCGCGAGGCCGGCAGCGTCTTTAGCAGAGCCAAGGCATTCCTAGTTAGCTCAAGATCACAAGTTCTGCTGCTCCGAGTCGCACCCGACAGAAAAGTGCGCAGATTGCTCAGGAGATCAAAATTTGGCTGCTCTAATACCTCCATGTTGTTTGTCTTTTTTATTTCAATTATAAAACATCGTTTTTCTATTTCTTAGGACTTGTTATCAAAATTTGTGTCACGCTACCATCTTGAAATTAAACTGTAAACATATAAACAAGCAGACTGCAGATCCCGACAAAAAATTGCAAATAAAATAAATTTAAAATGTAGTTTTTAGATTATAATAATATGTTTTTATTTTTATTTTAAAAATTCATTAAAACTCGATTATTTTCATAAAAAGACAAAATCGTGTAACTAGATTTTTTGCCGCGTAAATTTCACAAGGCAACACCGTAAAAATCACAGCACTCAAGAGGTAAACAATAAATATGAACGGACAAAAAAATACATTTTCTGATTAGTGCGAATCTTTCTAGTTTTCTGTCACCGCCTCTACTATGGTACTATGGATAATTTAAAGAACTCGGAAAAACTACATCGCCTCCGTTTGCGGCTAATTAGCTTGGCTAAACTCTTTGGAAATCACGAAGAAAATGCGCTATTTGAAAACAATGTATGTACCATACCTACCAACGACTTCGCAGGGTAGTAAGGTAATCATAGGCTTACATCTGTCCGAGACTGGGTTTGCTTTGGTTCAGTAATGTGACCGTGCCCCAAGACTGATGGGTAGTACGAGCTGTAGTAGCATGATTTTGGCTTATATTTCATGTGGAGCTTGCCGCAGTCGTCTAGGTACAGCACCTCACCTTCCATCTGTTTCTCATGTCTTTTTTGTGTTGTTTCAGAATGAGATTATACAGCTAAACAGAAAGTCCTTTATGCAAATTGTTCACTTCTTATTACAATTAATTTCCCAAGATTTGGCTAACAATTTACCCTGGCCTGTTACCAATATGAAAGCGAGTGAAATATTTCTCAAGGGCCTATTTAAAATCGTTGATGATTTGAAGAAGCAGTATCCTTGGAGCAGTGTACCCCATTTTCAAAGTAAGTACCTACCTAGGTAGGTACCTGGCTTAGTAATAAATCTTGTTTTACATATCAAGGTACCCTGCGAGGGTACCTAGTCTTTCCTAAGGGATTTCCCCATTGTACTAGTTCACAAGCCCAGCCTCATTCATTACCCTCTCTCGTATGTGTAGGTACTATGAGGTTTAAGGTACATCTATCGTGGTATGGTGAATTGAGCCCTAAAATAAATACTGGCGTAATATTTGTTGAAAGAGGGTGGAATTGCGATGGTGGTAGATGTAATCGGGGAACCCATAATAGCTAAGTAACGTTAAGTTCATTCATCATACATATATTGCCGTTCTACCTAAACGATTGATTTTCTTGTTATTCACTTATAGAATCCCACTTTCAAGATCCAAGGCCCGAGAATGATAAAGTGGTAGAATTTCTGCTGAAACTGTCATCGTTGACCATTTATATTGTGACTGATACTCGACCTGGCGAGGAGACCCAAGAAGAGACCCTCGCTAGAAAACAAGCCTTACAAGCTCAGGGCAATCAACTCCGAACAAAATTAGAGTAAGTACCTTCTCCCCACTCACTCTGTAAAGACCTAAGACCTAAGCATGAAAATTGCAGATGTGGTCCGACAATTTTTTAATATTTCAAATAATACTCGTACATATCAGTGAGTAAAAAAGTAATCTACAGTTTCCAGAAAATAAACCAATCGTATTCTGATACTTTACTGGTCATGAAAACCCCAAAGTCTGGATTGCATGAAAACAACATTTTCTTGCTATTTGACTAGCAAGGAAGAAAAAAAACTTGTCGAATTGGACTCCAGAATGTGCATATGTGAGCTTTGAGGCTGGATTTAGCTAATTTCGGAACGGAATTTACCCGAATTTTTTTCTGTTGTCTTGCGTGGCTAGGGAAATAAAATTCCCACTTTAATTACCTAGCAACGCATGACAGAAAACTCCGAAATTAGCTAAATCCAGCCTGAGTGTCATAAGTTCCATTCGATATGTGCAGTAATTTCAAGCAGTTGTCAATAGTCACTTCGTCACTTCTCGAAGAGAATCGCCACCCTGTTATCATCATAAACCAGAGCTCTCGGTATAATCTGCCTTATATTAGAAAACAACTGTAAAGAAGTGAAATCTGGTATTGGTACTCCTTCTAGGAAGCTTGAGACTGCAAAGCGTGAGCTGGAAGAGAGGGACGCCAAGTTATCAACACAAGTCACAGAGAAAAAACAACAGCTTCTTGATAAAAGAATTATTCAGTCACCAGATGAGTTCACCATTTCCAGCTTGTTCAAGAAAAAGGAAGAGCTGGAATGTAGATTGCTTGAGGCTGTAAAGACACTCCAAAGTCAAAACTACAGTGATTTAAATTAGCAAATTAGCATTATAGTTACTTAAATATAAGGTCCTAATTTGCGGTTCAATTTTCGGGTAATTTCATACCATCACCAAGAAATGAATCGGGTAGGCAAGCCTCTAAAGGTTGCAAGAAACTGGCTTCGCTCCTGCTTGTTACAATTGGCTCAATGAAACACGAGTGGGCAGTGAACGGGAGTGGGCAGTGCGCAGGTCTGCCAGCTCAACTAGTGAAAGTGACTGAGACAGGACGGTGGTGGGACGGTGGCGGCGACCTGGTGAGGTTAGACGGAGCTTGATAAAATTAAGTCAACAACCCGAGCCTGTCCTTTGTCTTCTTATCAGCTATGAGGGAGTTATGAGGGGCTTCCCAACCTGAAATTAACGCACTCGCTGATGAGTATCGTGCTGACTGCTCTCAATTTCAAGTAAGTCGTTTGTAATTAGGAGTCTGACAGGACTGGAAAGGTTTCGTAGCGCTATTTTGTTTTCTTTGCTAACTGACGACTGTGTTTGTTTGTTCAACCAGTTAAAATTGGCTGGAGCCAGCTGAGGAGGATTATCAAGCCATCAAATAATCAATAAGCACAACAGGGTGATAAGTGCCGACGAGAGATCTCCATTAGAGAACAGCACTTTACAGACACTAGCATGGCGGATAAGGACTTTAATGCAGCGCTGTCACGGAATGAGATAATGGAAATTGTCACATGCGATTTAGGCACCGAAGACTTGAAACTGCTGGACTATAAAATTGAGGCTTTCAGTGAAAATCCTATGGGTTTCCTAGGAATCCACTTGAAGATTCGCGCCACGGTTGAAGTAAGCAACTTTTTTTAAGTTCATTTAAGGTATGGATGTATCCCTGGCACCATTACTCGATTACCTACCTACCTAAAACCCTATACCTCTATACCGTATCCTAAGTGGTTGAAATTCAACACAAAATGTACCAAACAAATACGTAAATAGGCCATTGTTTCCTCAGAAAAGTGATGTGGACTACCTACGTTGTGATTTTTGAAAGAAAAAATCCCTAGGAATGCTACCAGTAGTAGGAAATATAATATAATTGTTCGGAACAGACTTCCACCTAGCCAAGTCGAGGTAAATCTATATCAGCCGGAGTAACAAATTTCTTAAATAATGGTTCTAGGTCGCAGGTGAAACTAAAACCCGAAGTTACTTCGCAAAGAAGATCCCAGAGGACATCCCATCTCACAATGCGTACGCCAAAGGAACTCGTGCATTCTTCAAGGAGATTGAATTCTTTGAGGCAGTGGTAAAGGATGTGAAGCTGAATGCAACACCCGGTCGGAGTTTAACGAAATGGTGCCCCGAATTCTACTTCGCGCGAGGAAGTGATATTCTAGTAGTGGAAGATCTGTGCCCACAGGGCTTCTACATGCACCCCGAGCGTACGGTACTGGACCTGGACCACATCGTAGCGACTGTGAGGGCTATGGCTGCCATGCATGCCGGTCCGATGCTGGTAGAGCAAATGCTAACAGACGGCAAAGCCCGCCATCCGCCCAAGGGCTGGACCCCGGGCCAACCCACTGACCTCCGTCACCTCTACTCGCAGATCGTTTACGAGACTGAGTGCAACGATGATCCAGCCCATCCAGGTAACAGATTCTATGAAGCAGGCTTCAGAAGTCAACCCGCCATTGTGGATCTGCTTCCCGGCTACAGCTCAAACCAGAGAGATAACATCAGGAAACAACTACCCGATATTCTGCGCCGAATTTTCCGTTTCGTGAAGCCGTCTGATAAGTATGTTATTGCATCCTCTCCCCCTAAATAAGCGCCTATCTAGAAAATTTTATCCATAAGTCCATAAGTTAACCTTCTACTGGACGGAACTGGAATAGTGGAATCAAAATAGGACCTTGAGCAATTTAATGAACCACGCAGAACCGCCACTGGCCAATGTAAACACATTACCTATTCGCACAGTTCTGGTTCTTCACATTACTTTATTTTCCTCTAGAGCTCTAAAACTGTTGGTTATGCGGGTAAATTATATGATTGTATTTGGTTCTGATTAGGTTCCGCAACACTTGGGTGCATGGGGATTTATGGTCAAACAATATCATGTTCCGCAACGGTACAGACAAGTTGGAAGCTGTCATCATTGACTTCCAGCTAGCACGGTTGGTCCCACCCGCCCACGACCTGGTTATGTTCATCCATCAGGTGTGTACTTACCTTACCTGACATTGCCATACAAAAAACAAAGTCTTCCTAAAGCAGGTATAGGAACGAGCTGGTTTTAATTTAGTTAGGGTGATAGGCACCACTTCCCATACGACAGTCAACCGAGAAAAGGCTGTATTTGCACATTTAAATTTGATGGAAGGAGGTTGTCTGATGGAGTAGAAAAATGTAAGTCTTTACGTGTTTTTCGAGGCAACCATCCATTCGAGCGCCAGTCCACTCTTACCTGAATATGTTAGGCACAAGAAATATACAGTGAAACAACTGGTATCAATTTTTATTAACAGGTTCAGTCCCGGAAATTTCTCGCGGAACACCAGGCTGAAATTTTTGACTCGTATTATAAAGCGCTGGCCGAAGAAACCGAGGCGGAAGGGTACGACGTCGAGACTATTCTCCCCCGCTCCCAGTTTGATGAAAGTTGTGCCTTCTACTATGAATACGCCCTTCTGAGCCAGGTTTGTAATAAGTTAAGTCAATACTATACCTAATCTAAGTATCTATGACTGTTAAACAGCCAGTGTGTCATGTGCATAAACATCTCTATCTTGAGCTAACCTGGAAGAAACTATTGAGACTCGAATGAACCTAGTATATATATTAAAAAATAACAACTAAAAGGCAATGGATCTGAAAATTGATGTTTACCCAGAAATTCTTTCACTGTCTTAGGTTATGTTTTTCCAAATGACCCTTTCGCCAACTCACATCACCAGCAAGTTTTTGTCTTCACCTGAACTTTTCGATCTGAACATGCTGACGGACAGAACGGAGATGGTGGTGGAGACATACAAAACCGACGAACTGTGTCGACAGCGCATCACCGAGGCCATGGATGAACTCATCCAGTTTTATCACCTGTGCGAATGACTTCCTGCTCTTAGAACTGGATCTCATGCAATCAGCTAATTATTAAAACATTCGGATTTCTGTGATACTTTCCAGCGTAATATTAAAATAGCTGGTATCGACAACGTACCTGCCTACTTGCCAACAGCCTTAAGATAAAAAATAAAATAAAATAATTTTTTTTTTCTTTCCCTGTTCTATTTGTAACACACCTTTCACGTACGTACAAACTCAATGAATCGAATATATCGGAGGGGTACACGCCAAGTTGCTGTGACAAAGATAACATACTTCCCTGCCAAGTTTTTCGCTTACACTTGACTTACGTTGCGACTGCACCTTACTATCAATGTTCCAAGTACAAAATGTACAAATTAAAGAGGCTTACGTGCTCTTCAAACATGTTTTCAAGGCTATAGACAAAATACTGTTTGTTTGCTAGTGACGCGACATGTTTCGTGACCTCTCTACACAAGGCACCCAACAGTCAAGTTTTCCCCCAGCGAGGGAAGGCTTGTTACCATCAGGATTAGGTAGACCCAGGCATAGTCGTATCCACAGGGGGGTTAGGGGGTTAACCCCCCCATGAGCGGAAAATTAACATGGTAATGCCAACGTGAAGCAAAAAAATATAGGCGAAACCCCCCCCATGACCGCTTTCTGGATACGGGCCTGGACCCAGGGAGCACCTGGTTATAGAACATGATTTGGAACCCACATGAGATTCAAATCACGTCTCTTCGACTCAAAAATATACTTAACACCCTGTTGTGAAATGTGAAAAGTTGGCTACAAGTGGGTAATCATCGGAAACTATTGGAACCAACGAGGCTGCCCATAGTTAAACGTTGAAGAAACATAGGTTTTGACTCTGTAATCGGCAGTTCCTTCCCAAGTTAACAAATCGCAATGTAAGAGCGAAAACAGAAACTTGAATCCAGCCGATCCCGCGCAACACGCGGCGATAACCGCAGTCACTGTCACTGGGCCGGCTGCATAACCAAACCAGGTTCCGTCATTTCATTATCAGATTTAGTTTATACAGACACTTGAAATCGTTTGCAATCAACAAGATACTCGAGTGCAATCACTAGCGCGATAAAGTGGAATCTTGTCAGTGAAAGTAGAACATCAGGCAAGTAGAGTTAAAATGAGTGATGATCTGTGTAATATTTCAGCTGAGGAGGTGGCACTTGCAGTGAAGAATAATCTATCCGCCACTAGCGTTCTAATAACCAATTATGAAATTAAACCAGCAAGCGAAACCACGCTTGGGTTTCTCGGCGAGCACGTCCGGATTACCATTACGGCAATGGTGGACAATCTGGAGAAAACTTTCAAATACTTTGCCAAGAAAATTCCCACAAAAGTGAAGTCCCAGAAAGAATACGCTGAGGCGACGAAAGCATTCTACAAAGAAATTGAACTGTACAAGACGTTGTTTATCGACATGTACGACGCCGTCTCCCCTGGCAGACGATCGCTCATATGGAGGCCCAACTGCTTCTACACGCGGGACTGGGACTTGCTGATAGTACAAGATTTGGCCCTGTTGGGCTACTACATGCTTCCCCCTAGAGACTACATGGATCTAGCCCAAGTCAAAGCATCCATCAAAGTTATGGCTCGAATGCACAGTGGCTCCATCATACTCGAAGAAAAACTGAACAGTGGGTTCTGCACCACTCGATCACCTCACTTCAAGCCAGGCAGTGGAAGAGTAACTATTCGTGACCTATACCCCAACCTGATCTTTGAGTGCGAATGCACGGACAAGCCTGGCCACCCTGGGTTCACGTTTTGGGAGGTTGGAATCAAGAGCCAGAACGCCCTCGTCGATCTTCTACCCGGCTACAATGCAGAACAAAAGGAGAAAATCAAACAAACCTTCCCTGATACTGTCCGGAAGGTTTACCGGATGTTGGAGCCGTCAGAAAAGTAAGTAGCAACGTGTCCACGAATAACGACATTTTTCGTACCTATATTCTACCTATATAGGAATCGTCGAGGTAACTTAGATTTAAATTCACCTATAGTGAAGATGCAAACGAGAGAATGAAAATAGGTAGTTGGATAATTAGTCATATTTTCAGGTTTAGAAATGTCATAATTCATGCGGACCTATGGGGGAACAACCTGCTTTTTCGAACAGAGCCCGAAGGAGAAGTCAGCGCCGTTATGGTGGACTTCCAAATGGCCCGGTATGCTCCGCCAGCACAGGACTTGTTCATGCTTCTGCACGTTGTGCAAGACAGGGCGTTCCGAGACGAGCATGAGGCGGACCTAATCGAGTTCTACTACAGTTCCCTCGCCCAGGAGCTTACTGCAGAAGGCCTTGACATTGATAAGTTGCTGCCACGTCAGGAATTTGATGAGAGCTGCATCCACTATAAACGGTATGAGGAGCTCGTCAAATAAAGTTTGCAGTCATAAAGTAAAACCTAGGTTCAGATTCCAAAATTCCAATCCAGACTGGAATATCATAACAAAACTTATATACGAGTACCTAGCGCTGTGAGCTTAGTCAATCTCCATGGGGTGGATGGTGGGAACCCTCCTACAACCGCCGTTCAACTACTAAAATAATACTTAATTTCTTTTTCTTCAGTTATGCAGTGCTGAACCAGATAATCTTCACGCAGTTGAATATAACTCCGACGGCTATCTGCGAAAAATTTATGAGCACAACGGAGGAATATAACCGCATGATGTATGAGGACCGCACTGACATTCTGGTAGAGAGTTATAAAAGCGATGACCTGTGCCGCGTTCGCACAATAGAAGCCATGGACGAGGTCATTCAAGTGTTCAAACTGGCCTAATTATTCAAGAAATAAACAATGTGATATAATATGCTAGGTCGGTACCTGCAGCCTGCAGAATAACCATTATAAGATAATTCATATTCATAGTCAACTTTTGAGAACAGTCCTTTTATCTATTTTACAGTTGCAAGCAAGGATAGAAGACAGATTTATTAAAATAATAATTTTACGATTAACTCAGAACAAATAAATATCCAACAAAACAAAACAAAACAAAAACTTGCATGAAGAAAGAGCGGGAGCAGGAGGTTCTGTGACGATATCTATTTTACTCTGAGCAACTAGGCCCTATTATTAACTGCAGGGCTTATTTATGAAGAACTTGTGGTAGTCCAGTGGTTCTCAAACTGTGTTCCGCGGAACCATTTGGTTCCGCGAAGCCTTGCCGGGGTTCCGCGAAACCTTCTCCGTGCTTCAGGGAATACAATTTTAGTTTAGTTTAGAAAAATTGAAATAGAAAAATGGATGCATTAATATGAGATATCGTGAAATATTTCTATCCTCATTAAATAACGATTTCAATGTTAATGGTTGTTATTTCCTAAAAAACCTGTGAAATCGACGATCCAATGTTTAAGGTTCCACGAAAGAATTTCCGACTAAATTTGGTTCCGCCAGCCAAAAAGTTTGAGAACCACTGTAGGTAGTCTACTGTGTCTTAGATCTTAAATCAAAGCACACCCTCATAACAATAACAAAGTGAACGCCAAACTGACATTTTCACTTTTTACCTTTTGCTCTCAATACGTACCTAGGTACTCTATACCTACCTATACCTAGTATGATGCGTGCTAGAATTTTTTCTGCAGCGCAGTGTTTGAAGAGCCTTCAGTTTAGGTGCCATGGCCCTCCCACTGCTGTACGGCGTTCCGATCAGCTGGATGGATGATGGATGACAGCGTTGTAAAGGAGAGGCTACTGTTAGCAGACAGGCCTTGGACAGGCCAACCACCGAGAAAGCTGAGCAAGCGCAGGCGAGGCAGGCGACTCATTTCAGTCAACAAGTAGTGTTTGCTGTGTAGATCGATGCCAACGGCACTGAACGAAGTAAACAAACGTGGCACTAGTATTAGTAATTAACCAATTTAACTAGTGTTTAAATCGAAATGTTGTGATTTTTCAGGCTCTGAGTAATCTCTATGGTAAAAGACTAAAAAAATATATTTTTTAGGGAAAACAGAGTTAAATGGACCAGTTTGTAAGTTTTATAAAATTACAACTTGAGTAAAGTCCTGCAAGGAACCTGTGAATCCGCACAAGTTCGGGAAAAATAAATTATATCGGTTTACACCTCAGAGCATTTGGCAAGTTAATCTGAGTGCAACAAGCACTAGCGTGACAGAGCGGAATCCTATCGGCGGACGTAGATAAAAACAACATGAACGACAGTTTGTGCAGTACCATTTCTGCTGATGAAGTGGCAATTGCGGCGAAAAAAAGTCTCTCCTCTGCGGACGTTGAAATAACCAATTATGAAATTAGGCCAGCGAGCGAAGTCATGCTTGGATTTATTGGTGAACACGTCCGGATTTTTATTGAGACATTGGTGAACAATCAAGAGAAAACTCTCCAATATTTTGGCAAGAGAATTCCAACGAAAGTGAAATCGCACCGGGACTATGCTGAGGCAACGAGAGCATTCTACAAGGAAATTGAACTCTACAAAACGTTATTTATCGACATGAACGACGCACTCTCTCCTGGCAGACGATCACTCGTATGGAGGCCCAACTGCTTCTATACGCGGGACTGGGACTTGCTCATCATGGAAGATTTGTCCCTTCAGGGCTACCACATGCTTCCCCCTAGAGATTACATGGATCTAGCCCAAGTCAAAGCATCCATCAAAGTTATGGCTCGAATGCACAGTGGCTCCATCATATTCGAAGAAAAACTGAACAGTGGGCTCTGCACCACTCGATCACCTCACTTCAAGCCAGGCAGTGGAAGAGTAACTATTCGTGACCTATACCCCAACCTGATCTTTGAGAGCGAATGCACGGACAAGCCTGGCCACCCCGGATTCACGTTTTGGGAGGTTGGAATCAAGAGCCAGAACGCCCTCGTCGATCTTCTACCCGGCTACACTACAGAACAAAAGGAGAAAATCAAACAAACCTTCCCTGATACTGTCCGGAAGGTTTACCGGATGTTGGAGCCTTCAGAAAAGTAAGTAGCAACGCGTCCACGAATAACGACATTTTGTAGTACCGTATTCTATAGAAATTGTCGAGGTAACTTAGATTTAATTCACCTATAGTGAAGATACAAACGAGAGAATGAAAATAGGTAGTTGGATAATTAGTCATATTTTCAGGTTTAGAAATGTCATGATTCATGCGGACCTATGGGGGAACAACCTGCTTTTTCGAACAGAGCCTGAAGGAGAAGTCAGCGCCGTTATGGTGGACTTCCAAATGACCCGGTATGCTCCGCCAGCACAGGACTTGTTCATGCTTCTGCACGTTGTGCAAGACAGGGCGTTCCGAGACGAGCATGAGGCGGACCTAATCGAGTTCTACTACAGCTCCCTCGCCCAGGAGCTTACTGCAGAAGGCCTCGACACTGATAAGTTGCTGCCACGTCAGGAATTTGAAGAGAGCTGCATCCACTATAAACGGTATGACGAAAATGATAATAAAATTTGGCAATCACGAAAATTTATTATTTTCACAGGGAAAAACAGCTTTGAAGAAAGTCTAAAGTGAGAGGTGGAGACGGTTTCTTCAGAATGAAAACCAGTAGTACAACACTGTCTACTATAGCTACAAATCTACCAGCTCTCTTTTATTCACATTTTACTGAATTCTGATGTAGGAAACAATATTCTCGCTTAGCTGAAGGTGTGTATGTAGGTGTGTATCCCCGAAAAGTGTCTAAATAATTCGCAGAATGCGCCTATAGGCACACTTCATTTACTTTCTACTACCGCTGCCGCATTACAATGAAACGAACTTATTTTCTTTATATCTTCAGCTATGCAGTGCTGAACCAGATAATCTACACCCAGCTGACCATAACGCCGACTCACCTCAGTGATAAATTCATGAGCACAACGGAGGAATATGAGCGCGTAATGTACCAGGACCGCACTGATATATTAATAGAGAGTTATAAGATGGATGATTTGTGCCGCGTTCGCTGTACAGAGGCAATGGAGGAGGTTATCCAGGTGTTCAAGTTGGTCTAGCCTAGCCGACTGTGAGGGAAACTACTTCTAGGACCTCCTACTGAGACTGTGATATTTTTTCTCAAATATACCTATACATGAAGTAATACTGTTAATTTGTGATACAGGCAACTTCTGAAGACATTCCTTTTAAGAACAGGTACTTATGTATGTATTCTACAGTTATCTAGGTAATAAAAATGTAATGTAAGTGACTACCGCGTCAAGGTCAACAACTTATCGTTTTGTGTCACAAAAGTAAACATTATGCAAGACAAAGGACAGAACAATGGCGTGGGTTCAAATGGTTCAGCTGAGTAACGAGTCAGAGTAGCGGTGAAATCTCGACAACGCGGCCAGTCTGAGAGGGAACCTGGTAGTAACAACACCGTTGCAGTTATCCGAGCCAAGGCCAACAAGTAAGAACATGGCTGAGGAATTACCCACAAGCAAGGTCACGTCCGTGAATATACCCGAGTTGAGTGAAGAAGAAATCAGAAAAACAGTAAGTGAAGACCTCGGGACGTCGAATTTTACACTGAAGGAGTATAAAATTCGTCCAGCCAGCGATAACCCACTCGGGTTTCTCGGTGACCATGTTCGAATTACCGTTGACGTTCAAGTCCAAACGACGACGTCAACTCCGATGTCCAAAAAATTGCACTATTTCGCTAAAAAGATACCAACTAAAGTGCTTTCCCATTACGAATATGCCCAAAAAACAGGGGCGTTCTACAAGGAGATTGAACTGTACAAGACTTTATTCAAAGACTTCGAAGATGCAATTGACTCCGCTCGCACTATTAAGAAATGGCGACCCAACTTTTACTTCTCACGTGGCTCAGACATTTTTATAGTGGAAGATCTGGCGGTTCAGGGATTTTACATGCTCCCGGAAAGGTCCTTCATCGACTTGGAACACATGCGCGTAGCGATTGACGCTATGGCCGTTATGCACGCTGCCTCTTTCATTTTTGAGGAAAAACTTAACAAGGCGCAAGTTAAAACGCGTTCCACCAAGTTCACTCCAGGAGTGAAGGCTACCATTGGAGACCTGTACTCCAACCTCATCTTCGAGACGGAGGCAAGCGATATCAAGGGCCATCCAGGTAACACGTTTTGGGAAGCCGGGTTCCGAAGTCAGCAGGCTGTCATAGACCTCCTCCCGGACTACAGCCCCGAGCAGCGGCAGCTCATGAGGGAAAATCTGACTGAAAAGCTAAGACTTGCGCTACAGTTCGTCAAGCCATCGAAAATGTGAGTATTTTATGTTTTTGAAAATTTAATCAATTTCCTCAAAAGAATTTCGAACTAAAGGAGGAGCGACTGACGAACCCATCCTCGTTGCATACAGGGATGAATTTTCATATTTTTTAATTTAACACAACTAAAACAATAATTTGGTTTGTTCGTAATAACAGCATCCCTGATCCGTAGATACCAACAAGTACTCACGTCTCATGTAACAATATCTAGCTCTATTAAAACACTCCACCCAAATGTCTTGTCAACAAACTGTTTACTTTGTCCAGATTTAAGAATGTACTCTTGCATGGGGACCTTTGGGCAAATAACATCCTTTTCCGCAAAAAAGAGTCGGGAGAAGTATCGGACGCCATCATACTAGACTTCCAGCTTGCGCGCTACGGCCCTCCAGCTCACGATCTACTCATGAGTCTGCACCTGGTACAAACTCGCGATTTCCGCCAAAAACATGAGGAAGCTCTTCTCAATCAATACTACACAACTCTTACGCAGGAGTTGACGGCTGAAGGGCTCAACATCGACCGTGTGCTACCGCGCGCCGAGTTCGATGCTAGTGTCATCCATTACCGCGAATACGCCATTCTCAACAGCATCATGTACTTCCAGCTCATTCTCACCCCCTCCCACATCACCGGCAAATTCTTAGCCTCATCTGAACTCTTCGACCAGAACATGCACAGTGATCGTTCGGAGATGATAGTAGCCTGCTACAAGGAGGACGATATCTGCCGCGAGCGTATGACAGAGGCAATGAGAGAGGCAGCCGAGTTATACAAATGGGTATAGTCACCATGTGGGGGGAGACTGAATCCACATTTAAACGACAGAAAAACTAGTTGTACCTCCTACTTGCACTTAATATCTATTGCCCTTCTAGAGCTCATTTTGTCTGCTTTTTAAAAGAAGTTTTTAGTTAACATAAAACTTTAATTAAATAATCCCAGACCCCACAACAAACTGCACCAACCACCCTATGTAAGATTAAGCAACCATAATATACGATAATTTGAGAGAGCATAAAATCATGTGAGAACCATCATGTGATGAAACCAATGAACCTTGCACGGACACACCTTACTTTTTCTTACTTGTTGTACCTTGGGAGGTTGTCACAAGTAGATATCATCATAACTGTCATGCAACCAACCACAACTGTGCTTTAGTACTATTCCCTGCTTTGGCTTGAATAAACTGCTCCGGAGAAAAACTCTTTCTTCATTACCTACCCCTACCCCCTACCTGACGTGGAATATGAAGGTATTGCTCCTCAGTGCTCCCAGCTACTTCGCGCCCGCTTCTTCCTTTATCCAACCAAGAATTTGTGGAGTGAAGTATGTAATTATGCAGTCCGCTCCTAGAAACGAAATCATAATACATTCCTAAAGACGCATCAGCGAATTATGAACATACCGAAAAGATAAATCCTAGGCATCTCTCAAAAACTTTGTCTCTTATGCGGTAGCATACAATCAGCTAGGCTCAAGTTTTTCCTGTCACAGTTATTCCCGCCAATTTCAAACTAACTTTTTCTGTAACTCTCGAAATTATTTCGTACGAGCGTCCTGCCCTTATAATAACAAATTACTGAAACGAGGAATTTACTTACCAGCACGCCTAAAAGAAGTCAACGTCTCCTTCACAGCAGTTTTTAAGTCAAAAGCGCCATTTGCCGCTGCAGCGTGTAACATGGAATACTCGCCCGACACCTGTTGAATTTTCAAGCTACTTAGTTACACTGCACTATCTTACATTTACTCCTAGACTCAACCCGCGGCTTCACACTTTGTTTATAAGGTTACTGATGCCTCTTATAAGCCGATGCAAACTACCATTGAGAACAAAATAATTTTATTTTTCTCCTGCATCTTTCCCTAAAACCGAAATGACATTTTAGAGTTGAGTGATTTTTTTTCTTCCTCTTTTTTTATCAAAATAAAAAACCTCTTCCTCTTAATCCTAATCAGCCATTTATTTCGACGATTGACTCCAAGTCGCAACGATCCTAGCTAAGAAACAGCAGTCCATTACCTGATAAACAAACATGGGTAGATGAGGATGGGCATGTTTCGTGCTCCTCACCAAGTCCAGGTAAGGAAGTCCTGGCTTCACCATCAGCATGTCAGCTCCTTCAGCAACATCACGGCTCTGAAACCGATCAATTTCAAATTTTTACAAACAAGAAGACAACGTCCCCAAAATATTGCCATGTGGCTCATGGGCCTCAAAATGCCCCTCAAGCCTCTAATCATTGTAAATAATCTACAAACAGAGTTGCTCCCACAAAAACCAACAGTGTGTGATTCCCAGACATGTTTTTTTTTCGCATTCAACTTACAAAGGCCTTTCTTACGGCTTACAGAGGTCACAGTTACAAAAGTAAGTACTTTAAATTAGAGTACTTTAACGACAAGTTATTAGTTGGGGGCCAGCCCACTGGACAATGAATTCTGATCTGGTGGTCAACTCAACTGATTAGCTGAAAGTACACGTGTTCAAGATTCTATACCTAGTTGGATAAAAAGAGAACGCTACGTAGTCTCAGCCAACAAACAGGGCTAAAGTGTGTTACCGCAGCGCGCAAAGCCAATCCAGAGCTCCCCGGCGGTAACTGGTAGGCTCTACGATCACCAAACGCGGGCGATGACTTGGCTGCGTCCCGGAATGGGCCGTAAAAGCAGGACGCAAACTTGACAGCGTAAGAGAGAACAGAGACGGAACCAGCGAGGCCAGCGTCCGCCAGCTCGCGTTTGATCGCTCCAATTCGGCCATCCATCATGTCAGAAGGAGCCACGATGTGTGCCCCCGCCTCGGCATATCTGCGAGCTACTTCTGCTAGCCGCGCTACACTTGATGCGTTCTCGATGCGCCCATCTGATGTTAAAATGCCGCAGTGTCCGTGAGAAGTGTAGGGGCACAGGCAAACCTATAAGGGGAAGTTGATTAGAAGAAGATGACGAGTGGACCTAGGTAGGAGTTCGGATTCTCCACTTTACGAGCGTAATTATGTAAGCAGCTATGAGCCTGCATCATGAAGTGTACGGGGGCTATTTTAGTTCTAAAGCAACCAGTCACCACTGAGTTGAATCCAAGATCCAATGACCACCAGTTGGTGATGACTGATGTGTCATTAATTCTATCCGGAGCACTGCGGGAGTACTCCCCCACGAGGAAATCTCAACAAATCTATCGTTAGGAGTTAACTACTAGGCTGCCTGATTAAAATAAAGTGCGTTCCAAGATAACACATTATAAGCCCAACGCGTGCGCCAGTTTTTCAGAATTTCCGCTTTTATGTGAGTGGTCACAATATGTGTCCCAAACTAGGCTCAAACACTGAGATTTATAAAATATGGCAAGCGTTTCCATAAAACGACGGTAGCCGCGGGAAGCTGCACTTTTGCCTTCCATAAGCATTTTATGTTCTGTGTGGAAAAGACGGTACTTAGGTAGACATGCAGAAGTGCAGTCGGTTCCTATAAATTATTTTCAAACATCTTGCGTAAATACTGGCGCAAAATTTGGGCTTGTGATGTGAAAGGGAGGCGACTTAACTCACATCACATGTTAGTAAAAGGTCGGGAAAGGTTTTCCGTAAAACAGGCAAAATCTTTATGACGGGGTTCTCAAGAGAGTCGGCAGAACTTCCACGTTCATCCTTGGGCATCTTTGAGACGACCCCAAACAATAAAATTGACTTTAATCCGTTTTCAACAAGCGGTTTGAGGACTCGAATCAGTGTTTCGTAGCCGAACCGGCTTACACCGGGCATGCTGGCAATTGGTTCTTCAGCTTCTGGACTATCTCTGCAATAGAAATTCAAATTTACAAGGCCTACTACTATTGCTGCCTCATACTGAAAAGTAAAAGTTCAAAAGATACTTACACGACAAAAACGGGGTACATGACATTTTCGGCCGATATTGAAACATTTGTAGCTTGTAAAGCCCGCAAGGTAGGGTGGAAGTAACCACTGTGTAGAATGTGACTGGCTTCTTGAAACAGGCTCATTATGGAAAAGCTGGCTGACCGTCCACTGCTGCAAAATATATTCTATTTCTCGCTGCAATCTCGCAATGATAACAAATTACAAAGTTCACGTGGTGCTCAGAAATGTAAACACGTATGCAACGTTGCCAAGTCGAACTGTCTTTTGCCACTGCCCGCCAAGAAGTTTTAAAAAGTTTACTTTCTCAATACCTAATTCAACAAAAATATGTACTTAGGTCTGATACATTTTTTCAGTTTTACAGTAATTATAAGTAACATTTACACAGGAGAATTACTTTATCTACGCCATTTTTTAAAAAAAGCTAATTTTAGAAACCCACAGGGAGTTTGGACAAAAATAGACACGTCTCGCACAGGCCCCTACTTCCACTCCGTATGATCCTCTCTGTTGTGTATTCTAGTTCTGAACGCTGTGTGTGACTTATTACTCATTATGAATCAAGACAACCATTCTACCAATAAGTTCGAGGAGACCACGGGTAACACCGGTTTTTTTAAGGGATATTTCAATGAATTTAAAGCAACCGTAACAAACGAGCAGATGACTGCTTTTGCTGCAATCACAACTGATGAGGAAAGGGTCCTGTTCGTATCAAATATCCTTCCAGATTGCAAAGAAGTGGTTTCAGAAGTAAACTGTGGGAAAGATGCTGCACTGGCCACTAAACTCAAAGACAGAGGAAATGCTGAATTTGTCCGAGGCGATACGACAAGAGCTCTCTCTTCTTACACGAGTGCGATACTCAGCACACCATTTGACTCGAGTGGGTATTTGGGCTGTAGATAGGTGTAATACTGTTAATACTGTTTGAAGTAAATATAATGACAGTTTAAGAGGAAACTGGAGATTTTCTCCCATGTTTACGAAAATCAAAATCACTCGATCGCCCGCGGACTGCAGGTTAACTGTCAATGATCTACAGCCTTGCGTTCAATTCTTAAACGATAGGAACCAAAGCTTACAAAGGTACCTATAAAACGTGGTCACCAATAACTTTGTCTCATTGTTCGCAGGTACGAATTCCGGCATCGCTGTTGCCCTTGCCAACAGGTCAGCGGCTCTGTACCATTTGGAGCAGTTTGAGGACGCCGTACAAGACATCGACATGGCCCTATCCTTTTCGTACCCGAAAGAGCTCAGTTATAAGATTCTAGAAAGAAAGGCAAAATGCCTGCTAGCACTGAAGCGCCACGATGAAGCTCTTACGACGTTTAGGAAGACTTTGCAGAGTTTGGACGACTCAAAACTGGTCACCGAAAAGAAGCTGAAGATGCAGAATGACATACAAATTATGTTGAATTTACTGACGAAACAGAAAACTAAACAGGGTCACGTGAATGCACTAGTGGAAGGAGCAAAACAGAAAAAGAAAGGTAGGGATAAGATCTTCCTCCACAGGTTGCGTGTCCAGTGTCCAGTGTCCAGTGACAGCGAATCATTTTCTCAGGTGTCACCAGTTCAGCAACTAATTTTTTTCAGACATCCAAATGCCAGCATTAACCGGGAAGAGAAGAAGCACACATCCTGCCATAAGTGAGATGGTTGTGATTAAGGAAGGCGACGAAGTAGGTCGTTACGCCGCAGCCGCTTCCGATATTGCAGTAGGTGCGACAGTGGCCGTTGAGAAAGCCTACTGCACGGTGCTTTTGGCCGAACACTGCTCAACGCACTGCGTCCATTGTTTTAAACGGTAAGGTTCAAAAATTACAGGCCATTTTCATATTCCCTTATCACTATAAGACTATAGAATAAAATACAAGGAAGCAGCAGACCGGCAGGCACAGATAATGATGAATATGAATGAACAATACACGTACACGTCCAATTGCAGAACACCGTCGCCCTATCCTTGCTCCGGATGCTCTTCAGCAGTGTTCTGCAGCCCATCTTGTCAAGAAGCCTCACTGGCGTCGTACCATCGCTACGAATGCTCCATCTCTAACGCCCTCTACCGCTCCGGCGCATCTGTTATGGTCCTCATGGCCCTTCGCATGATCAGTCAACAGTCACTGCAATACTTTATGGGTCTGAAGAAATCACTCCAGGTAGGTACAGACCAACCACACTGATGTTTTATAGTTCTGGACCGACAGATTAAAACTTTTTTTGTTTTCACAGGAGCCAAGGGATAGCTTGAAAGTGTACAAGAGTGACGACTACTTGCCCGTCTATAATTTGGTTAGACATGAAAACCAGCGGACCAGTGAAGATTTCTTTGAGAGGACAGTGATGGCTGTGTTTCTACTCCGCGCCCTGCAGCGTGTGGGCTACTTTAGCGACAAAGCTACTCCGACTGGTAATATTGATGGCTAGTTTCTCAATACGGTGGTTTTGGTGGATAATGTTTTTTTTTTATTTCTCTCAATGGTGCTGTGCAGGTGAACCACTGACAGACGAAGAGTCTTTCATCGGCGGGCTTCTTCTGCGGCATTTACAGCTCCTTCAATTCAACGCTCACGAAGTGGCTGAGCTGGAGACCGAATGTACAGAGTCAGTGGGCAAGTCAAAATCCGTCTTCTTAGGAGGGGGCCTCTTCCCCACCTTGGCATTATTCAACCATTCTTGCGACCCAGCTGTCGTGAGGTAAACGAAAAGTTTATGTGATGTGATTATGTGGTTTTTGACCCTGAGACAGTGACTCTCAAACTGGTGAGATTCGGTACACCAAGAACTTGTTTCATTCATAACTAAGTTATTACTTCAGAGCGAATTTCAATTTCAGATACTTCGTTGGAACCAGTGTAGTGGTGCGCACCGTACGGCCAGTATCTCAGGGAGAGTTGGTAGCGGAGAACTACGGGCCAATTTTTACGGTAAAGCCGCGATCTGAAAGACAACGCACTCTTCGGTCTCAATACTGGTTCGACTGCAGATGTCAAGTGTGCGAAGAAGACTGGCCTCTGCTGACCAACATGGACCGTTCAGTGATCCGCTTCCGGTGTGACGGCGGGGACGATATCCTGTGCTCCGGGGTTATAGAAGTGCCAATCAATACCGAAGAATTCATGCTCAAGTGCAAAGCATGTGGTCGACACACCAATTTACTTAAAGGACTTAAAATTTTGCAGGTATGCGGTACACTTCCAAAGTTATGTGCAACTAGGCAGCGAACTATGTTCCAATGCCCTGAGTATTAATCTACCAGTTTACTCTCAGTAAAAGAAATTTATAAAATGGATTTCCGATTTCATTACCCAAGGCAAGTAAACTAATGAAATTGTTTTTAACAATCCTGGACTAGTACCTTGAACTGGATGATTGCAGGACACAGATGCCATGTTCCGACAAGCTTCTATGGACACTGATCGGGGTATGGAACAAGCAGCTTTGGACATTTACCTCGAGATTCTCACTCTCCTTCATCGCCATCTCGTTCCACCCTTCTACGACTACCACCTTTGTCAGCAAGCCATCCGAAAATGTATGCTCAGTCTAGGCAACAAGTACTCCAAAGATGCCTAAAAATAAAATAAAACGTATGTACATTATCATTATAATACGTCAGTCCAAAGTAGTAATAACAGAAATATAACAATATGGACAGCGCACAAGGTTTTCACTGATCCGGACAATGTTTCGTGCATGTGGGTGAGTGTAAAGTATTGCGGCTGGCAGTTGACATATGGACGGCAAAAACAAAACATTCCGGAAACTAATTGTCTAAGGAAAATCATTTACAAGTTGCAAACAATATCAGGATGAATCTATGAACATGGTCATTCACTGCATTCCAGAGTTAATGGTCCCAGATTGACACTGTCATCGTGGATGGTACAAATGAGGTGACGTTCCCTTGTCTTCTTTCTACTTATTTCATCTCAAATTTCACGAAAATCAATTTTAACAAGTCGATAAATTTAAAAATTCATAATATTGTGTTCGGTAAGTGTGCGAGATCCATCCTATCCTTACAAGCCGGTTTGGCACTTCCTCACAAATGTAATTCAGTTCTCCTGCAGGTACCTTTTCCATATTCTCTAGAGTGGATTCCACAAGATCCATGAGGAGATAAGGTCGTTGTATCCCCTACAAAGTTTCCTATACTGCCATCCTACCGAAGAAAGCGACATGCATTACACCAGAGCGATATTTACACTTCTTGTGAAATCCACCTTAAGTTACTTAAAAGTACATTCTCTGAGACTCCCGAACAGTATACTAATATGCTTGGTTTTGTAAGCCTGGAATGGCAAGGATGTTTACTCAAAACTCGAATAGCAGGAGCAGGTTATATTTATAGGCAACCCGCTGGCTCCAAAAGTTCCGAGTGAACAAAACCCACCATTCATTATACTGTCTAATAAAATAACAGTGTAACGACGTTCCGAACCCGAACACGTCCAGGACTTCAAGCAGTACCTAACTGGTTGTAGATATCAGTGGTGTACGAAGATTATCAGGATCACAGTACTTAAATAATTTTATACAATACTTTCACTTCCACTCCACTTACAGCAATCTAGGAAGACAGGAGCAGAACGAAAAAACCTTCTCGGATCATTCAACTTTCAAAAAATAAAAATGTTGTATAGATACCGAAAAAAATACATAAGTCGAGGGTGAAGATTTCCTTTTTCGCATTTTTGCTGACAATTTCCCTAGGATTCTGTTGCTGTTCAGAAACATGCGTTCTAATCTCGGAAAATAGTTTTGAAACCAATATCTAAGTGTTTTTTGACGATGGTTTGATAAAAAAACTTGATTATTATTTCGCAACATATTAAATTCTCATAAAAAATTTCACGTTTCAGAACATAATAATAATGCCAGCAAAAGCAATTTTGCTAGCAAATGTGCTTATTCATTTACCCTCTCAAATGGCTTACTACGGTAATTTTACTTGATATTAGGTACGAGGGACATGTCTCTGAACTAGAGATAAATCGTGCGCGCTGACCAAATATCAATAGAAAATTATTGTGAATGTCCAGCACGCTGAAGCAGAGCAGAAGAGTTTTCGGAAAGATGGCACCACCGGAGCTGGCATTAACTGCATGAAGGAAGCGCCACTTCGAGTCTTTATCATCCACTTCGATTTTTCACAACTTCGTTTTCACCATTCCTTTTTATGCTCGTCCATAGAAACGCCACCGGGACCCAACTGTACGATCATAAGTAATCCACCCACAACGGATAGCGTCTGCAAAAATACAAACCGCATAAATTAGTCACTGAAATATCGAAACTGCAGTTTTGTTAACTCGGTTAACAGTTAATCTCCAGTTAAATTTGTTTTTTACCGTGCAATAATTGAAATTTAACTGGAGTTTAACCGTTAACCGAGTATGGTGGGACGCACCCTAAGTAGGCAGGTAATACAAACTGATTAGGAATTAACCACCCAGTCCCCATGAATATACGGAACGTCGTCCGACCGTTCATAGCTAAAGAACCCAGCTTTCTACACTTTTCACGTGAAATTGTATGACATTAGGGAAAGAAGATTTACGTTTCTTATTACGGACTGGTAAAAGTTTTCTAAAAAGCAGTTGTTTGATACCTGGAAGAAATCGTATTTGAGGAAGTCCCGCATGGGTTTGTAGGCCGGTATTGTCCACCACGCATTGTGAATGAGATTGAGTGTGGAGAGAATGAGAACCAGCATGAGGGCTGACAGCTTCGTCTTGTATCCAATCGTTACGCACACCATTAGTACTGACCCAATCAAGTCTTGTAGCATCTGAAAAACGAATTTATTGATTATATCAAAATTCCGCAAACAATGATAGTATTTCGCTCCCTATTTTTTTATCACCAGAACTGTCACAGTCAAAAGTCTCCAGTGATGGGAAATGGAAACTTTCCCTGGGGAGGATATTAATTTTTGGGGCACTTAAGGGAAAACCCCATATGAGTGGGAATCGTAAATCTGACTAAAAATACTTGATATATCTTGTTTTCATAATTTTAGCTATCTCGGGGATCAAGTCCCTAATCTAAAGGTTGCATTAACCTTCAGCCGAGGGTCGTCGAACTCACTCTGGGGGGGAGGATAATAAAAACGTTTTTATTAGAAATGGTTTTTATAGAAAAGTAATGAGATATTTTGGGAAAATTAGCTATCTTTATTACCTGAAGGAAAGACAGCTCAAATCTGAGAAGTGTGATAAACATGAATGCCAATAGGATACGGCCAGTGAGCTGCAGGTAGTTCTTGGGCTTATTGTCACCAAGTGTAGGCACTCCAGCAAATAAACTCTTGCCTTCCACGCGACTTTCAGCCAGAACCAACAGAAGAGCGCCAATCAACGCAAGGTTTCGGAAGAGGAACTGAAGGTCCCATAGAATATTGTAAGCTATTGTCTGCAAAAGAAAAACCATGTTACTTAGCTACCTTGCCGAACAACCTTTCATGGTGAAGAACCCTTGCAAAGACTCTCACAGTCAGGGGGTCGAATCACGGAACTGCCGGGTTTTTTAACAGTACCGTATTTATTCTAACTTATCCAGTGGGAAGGTAGAATAACGACGACAATCATTAAACAGGATAAATTCTGTAAGAGTTACGTAAAATTTCAAAATTTGCTAAATCATCAAACCCAGGGATTGATTACAAATTGATTACAGTGGAAGGCTTATCAGAAATGAAATAATTCCCGAACGATAAGAAAGATACGAGGTTCACACATGAAACATCTAGTTTACCACTATCAAGGTTAAAGGCATTGGTGTGACGATTATTCTTAAACATCTTTGCACAATTCGGCCTCAGTGCCAGAACATTTCTGTGAGGTCATGCAGTAGAAGCAACCGAAGGACACTAGTGAAAATATCCCTTCAATGATTGGAACAATTCCTACGCTCCACAACATTTGGGCCAATGCTGGAATGCAAGTTGGCTGGGATTAGCTCCCTAATGTTAATATAGGGTGAAACATGTTTCGAAGCTTTGGGCTTGTCATATGCCTATACTGGATCTTACTTACTTGGAGGACTACAATGAAGAATAAGATCCCACACGCGATCGTCACTTTAAACCTTGACAACACCATAATACAACCCCCGAGCTGTCCCAACAGATTAATGAGTACAAAAAGTGTGGCAATAAAATAGCCGCATCCCCATGACATGTCCATATACTCTCTCTGCTCGGACCATTGGTTCCACATCCGTATCCCGTCCTCCACAAATGTTGAAATAAGGCATAGTCGTGCTAGTGTAGGAAGAAAAACCTTTGACCGTCGAAGAACCTAAAAAAAGACCATATGCATCACTAAAAAGGGAAAGTAGTTTACGCAGATCAAACAGGTTTTATTGTGTAGGGAAAAAGCTAGTCGTCTGTACTGCTTGTATACTTTTGGCCATTCCTCAAACTTCTCCGTCAAATCTTCTCATACCACCTAAGTCTGCTGGGATTTTTAACATTCTTTAAATTGTTCCCAATTACTTATGCATAGCTTGAATTTTTCATGGTGAGTGCTATCAGTGACGTGACATTTGCGTCACAACTGGAGCTATTTTTTAACAGTTTGCCAGTACCACAGGACTTTTTATCTCATGGACGTACTTACCTGATCGGCAATGTCTTCGGCTTTAGATAAATATTCATTTTGTTGATTTCCCAGCATTATTTTCGTCAACTTTCACTTTGACACCAATAATTTTTCTCATCCACAGTGATGTGGAGGACAACAACAGACAACAACACGCAACGCCGCTCTTCTAATGACACGACAATACTGGTTCTGCCACTTTGATTCATTATTTCCCATAAAATAAACTTAATTATGATTAATATTAGAAAAATAATTAATAATTAATATATTTTATAAAATTTTAAATATTAAAAAAGGCGCAACAGCATTTTGACGGGAAAAAGTAACCCACTTGTCCGCGTGGCGCGTAGCCCGCCGAAAATAATTGTTTACATCATGCCGGGAATAAGAAGTTATAGTACTCTGTGATGCCGGGTTTCGCGGTTTTTGAAAAAGCTATGCTGGCTATTTTAGTCGCTCCACTTTCCTGTTTCATTCTTCAAATTTTCAGTTTATCATAGAAGTTAATTGTGCTGCACATTGAAAATTATCGAGAAACCCTTTTCCTTTGTAGTTGTTAAATTATCACTGTGTAATGTACGATATGGACCGCTGTGATACAATGCTAGATGGGCTTCAACTGGTACCCTCAACTTTACCGACGTTTAAAAAGCAATTTCCTTTTATATCAAACCTTCCGGACCTGGAAATTACTCCGATACCAACAGCACCTACTGTTTTATACACGGGATGCTTGAACGATGGAGCACAGGCTAGTAATCTGCGTGGAAAAAAAATCAAAATTTCGAGTAAGCTACTTACTTACCTCTAGGTATTTCATAATCAGTGACTCATTCCATATGGTAGGCGTATGGAGCTGAGTTGACAGAATTAAGTTGATACTTTGTCCTGAGCTGCTGGTTGGCAAACAAGAATAATTTGAACTTTAAAATGTTACTGCTTTTCCTCACCTCTCAGCCCCTCTCTCACTTTTACACTGTAATTTCTATCAACTTAGGTACCCTTTTATTTCTGACATGTCGTTTTTCAGAAGAGGAAGGGAACATGACTCGACTGCTACACAAACTTCCAGTTCTGCGAGAGCACTTCAATTTGTACAAAAAAATTGGAGAAGGAACCTATAGCACAGTTTATTTGGCTTCATTCAAAAATTCCAAGTCCACGCGGCAGTTTGCTGTGAAACATCTCACCGAAAACTTTACTCTGTCTCGAATCCAGAAGGAGCTGAGATTCATGCAAATGATTGGAGGCGAAGACAATGTAGTCAATGTCCTCAACTGCTTCAAAAGCGATACTAAAGATTGCGTTGTTTTCGTGATGCCATACTTGCAACATGAACGCTTCAGTGTAAGTTTTGTCTTTTAGGGGGACCTACTTATTACATAACTAAAAACTACACTACAATATATCTCGGCCAACATCGTTCAACAAGTGGCTATTTTAGGATGAATATAGCACGAAAGATAAATTCAGCAGGAAATATTATTTGAACGAGGCTGGGCTCGTGATTTGTTTGCGGTCGGGGTCGGCAAAGTCACCGAGATAAGGAAGCTGCTCGGTTGCTACTCTGCTTACTGTCAATGTAAAATTTGAAAATTTATGCAGTGACAGTAATAATTGTTTACTCTTCAGTATCCTCGTCAGCTTGTCTTCAGTTCAAAGATAATTTATAGAAAGTAAGAATCAACTAAGAAAACTGCCTTTTGTTCCCAGTTAAGTACATAATGCTCGCGCAGTGCATCGAGGACGTGGCGAGGGAGACGTGCAATACTTTTTAGTGCATAAATAGCTCAACAGCTCCAACAGGGGGAAGCGCATAAGGCTTTCATTGCCCTACATTTATAAAGCTGTAAATAAAACCGCAATGCCTAATAAAAGTTATGATATGATTTTTCAGGAGTACATGCTTAGTATGGATGCCAACGAGTTGCGGTTTTACATGAAAAACTTATTCATTGCACTGCGCCGCGTTCATACGTTCAATGTTATCCATCGTGATGTGAAACCAGGGAATTTCCTCTACAACCGCAACACTAAAGAGTAAGATACCTAAATCACTGTAAAAGCTCGAATATGACGACACAACGTCATAGGCAGTTTAATGTAGGTTATTTGACATTATTCACAAACTTTACTCTTAATTTCAGGTTTCTATTAGTCGATTTTGGGCTTGCTCAAGAGGTGAACGAGACACCGAGCGAAAAACATGCCGCTGTTAACGATGATGGAGAAAACACCCCGATAAACTACTCCAAGAGGAAGCGTTCGAGCACAGACGAGGGGATGCCTCCATCCAAAACTGCTCTCCTAACCCCACTTAAAAGCAGGGAAAATATAATCAGCCCTGCTCAGCAGTCATCTCCCCTCAACACGCCATCCTACTCCGTCGAGAATAAGCCCCCGCGGGCGGGGACGCCTCTCCTGTTTCAGCCTTCGTCTTCCAGTCTGTCGAACAGCAGTAGAAAACAACTGTTTACTTTCGATTCCTCAGTCACCACCAACAGCAGAAGTCTGACCAGTAGTCGCCGAGAACCTAGTCTAGGAACATCGTTGCTCAAATCGCAGACTGAAAGTAAATTAGCCACAACGCCAAAGGATAAATCAAGCACTCAAACAGAACAGCAGAGAAGTTTCACCCCACTAGTAGCCAGCAAGGTGCCCATCGGAAGCTTTGTACAGGTGCGCAACTCAAGGGTGGTCACGCAAGAACAATCATTGTGCGCTTGCGTGGGCGTCGGTGCTATCTGCACCCCATGTGCTGGCAAGCGAGCTCTTGCAGCCCCACGCGCGGGCACGCCGGGCTTCCGCCCACCTGAAGTGCTTCTGAAGTACCTTCACCAGACCACGGCTGTCGATATGTGGGCTGCGGGGGTGGTTCTTCTATGTGTCCTCAGTGGCTGCTATCCATTTTTCAAGTCCCCGAGTGATCTTGCAGCCCTGGTAGAGATTATCTCCATCTTTGGCTCCGATGCGGTGGGAGAAATTGCCTCAAAGTTTGGTAAGTGTGGGACTATAATGGAGAAAGTTGCAAAATTAATCACTTACTTCTGGTATATATTTTTATTGGTTTCAATTATGCGTAAAAAAAAGTTATAAAAAGTTTGGTAACAGGGGTGCGCGGTGCAATGTTTTTTTATTATTAATCGTTTAGCTCGTTTCCCCTTATCCTACAAGTTCCGGAACAAAAAAGTCTCCACTTTTTACGAAACCTAAAATTGCTCCCGAATCACAAAGCACCTATGGTCAGACTAATTTTCAGTCCAAACGTAATACCTACGCGGTTGCCGATAGTTTCTTAGTGGCCAAAATATTTCAGAAGTATTTTCAGTTCACCTTACGAGAGGTAACGAGGTCTTATGTTTTAATATTATTATTATTAGTTATTTTTTTTAGGGCGGAGATTGTCGTGCAGTGGAGCCAGAGCTCCTCTAGATTTGAAGAAGATGTGCCGCCGCCTCCGTAGCAGGAAGTTAAAGCAAAACCTAGCTCCATCCAAAGGAAAATGCGAAAACTGTCACCAAAACATACGGGACGATGGCTGTGTTTGTCGCACTGTAAGTAATTGAAACCTACTTTACATTTAGCTGGCTAATATCATTTTCTACCAGCCGTCTGTTCACAAAAGACTTTTTTTCTGCTTGCGTTTCGGAAGTCCCCTCCATGTTCAGCCTCGACACTGGTCTTAGTCCTACTCACAAAATTACAACAATTACTACTGCATATTACTCAAACAAAATTGTGTGAAAAGTTTTAATAACACGTTATTGCCTTAGGAGCCGTTATCCGCATCCAACAAAGCAACTGACGGAGATATTTTTCCGGATTCGGCATATCACTTGCTGTCTCGTCTGCTCGACTTGAATCCTGTGACGAGAATCACCGCTGCTGAAGCTCTTCAGCACCCTTTCATCGCATAAATTTCATCATCTGGTCGTATACCCAAAGTAGCCCTGGAATTGTCTTCGGACAATTTGGTTTCTATCACATTGTTGTGACTTAAGGCAGGTGACTCTGCTTCTCTCATCAGTTTCCGAAGAATATTTTCAGTAAGTTGTTAGTGCAGTAAGTAGAGATGCGAGGGTGTTCTTAGAAGCAGTGCTACCCAAAGTCAAATATTGTTTTAAGTTACCTTAAAGAGGTAATATAGGCATTCTGTCATGAGAGCTAAAAAAAATCTATAGTCCAAGTCAGGCTGGGAGCGTACCGATTATTCATAATTTCTTGAAGATTTTCAGTTGACGCCGATCCGGATTTGGGTTCCATATCCTACCATACGCTAAAAATGCTAATCCGACCCTGAGCAGATATTTCTCTGATCAAGAAGAAGTTGTGATCAGCCCTAGATTTGCAAGAAATTATGAGTAATCGGTACGCTCCTAGCCTGACTTGGACTATAGTAGGAAAGGTTATGCGCTTTATAATGTACATTTTGATTCAGAACCTACCTGAGGTCTCTTAAACTAAGTTTAAGGCTGTATATATAATGGTTTTTGTTTTTTTTTCTTAAATGACAAGTTTTTGAGGAAATTAACTTATTTGTTGTGATTTTAATAAAAACTTTTTGGGTCCACAACCACTTGATTGTCAAATCACAATTTAGTCAAAAGAGCCGTAAGGATATTTATTCAATTGCGCTTTTTAATGGAATTTACACAGCTGAATATTTATTTTTGTCAATAATAAATTAAATCCTAACATCCGAAATTCTTGACAATGTCATATTTCAGAAAAAATCTAGCAGTTTCCTCGGAAAATTGTCATTAAGAAACGTCAGTAAACCAGCAATGTACTCGTATCTACAGCCTTAATGATAAACACGGTTTTCCATATTTTATAGATAACAGCTGTATATTTTTATTTTTCTAAAGGGAGATTTGTTTTTCCAATGATTCTGAAGGCCTAAGTTGACAAAAAATGGTTTTGTAAAAAGTCCGTCTGTCAGTCGTACTGTCGTACGACAAATTTCGATGAAATCTGGCACGGGATAAGAGTAATTCCCCTTCTTCAGTCAAAAGTTTGAACGATGTGATCGATCCTCCCTCATGGAGGATGAAAGTGGAGCCACTGCTACAATCGAGATTGCAGATTAAAGATTAGGCAAGAGCTTACCGCTAATTAATCCGTAAGAACTGAGCTCACTACTCAACTGCCTTCCTGCTGAAGCCTTCAGCAGATTTCTTACTATGGGCCAATGTGACCACGATTAAGGCTGTTAAATTTGATTAGTGAAAGAAAACGGAAAAAATATTTTTATAAAATTTGATAGTCCTAGGTTGAAGTTAGCCACTTTTTAGTTGAGTTGTATGGAACGTAGGTAGGGAGGACGTACCTCTACTCGCAGGTCTAGCATCTAACATTTTTTTCCTGACCTACTTTCTAAAGACTTCGACTGCTTGAAGCAAAAGTTAAGACTAAAAGCTAGTTGTAAGCATTGGTCTTGATCTCTACCATGATTGGTATTTCCAAAGGACAAAAAACTTATTTATACGGTATTGAGTCAATAAACTAGGGGAATTTATCGATTTTGTTATTTATTTCAACCAGTGCAGAGCTTAAATGAAGTAAATTAGGTCAGTGTTTTGCAGCAGAGTTTTGCGATTGAAAATGTTAAAATTCCGTAATCAGCCTCACGATGAAAAATTTTTGAAGAATAGCATTGCAAAATGGTTGATGTGTTTTCGACAAGTAGCAAAGCCTACCATAGCTAGGTACTTAACCTTACGTGAGACAGCTTGTGTTCAGTTCCTAAAATCGGGTGTGTCGCGCCCATGTGGCTGCTCCCACCCGCTTCTGCGCATTATCCGTTCAATGGATTATTTTCAAATCCCTTTAGGTATCTATATTATGTAGAAAAGCGAGAAACTGAAATTGGATTTCTACTGAAATTCAAATAAAAGTGTAAATTTCAAGTCGGGGGCGGCAGCTCATGGGTGGCTGCTGGGGTAGGAGGTCAAGTAAGAGGACGCGGGAAATTGCGACGCATGTCAGGCATCCTTGGGGTTGGCCCTCGTAAGGTGGTGGGGCGAAGAGGGGATGTTGCGAGCACAGGACCGGCATCTTAGGAAAATGAGACGGACAGGCATGGGGGCTTGGAGTTGTGAAGCTGGGATCTGAGCTTGCGAGCTTCCATTCAGTTAGCCCCGGGTCATGGTGGTGGCGTCTTGTGGCAGCGGTCCGTGTGAGACATGTATCAGTATGATCGGCAAATGCCAGGTAAACAACTTGAACTAAGCACTTAAGGCCTAACAACATCAGTACGTTGATAAATACGATGGTATAGTTAGGGTGCGTCCCACCATGCCCAGTTAAAATTAAACTGGAGATTTTGTCCTATGAGTTAAATTTAACATGGAAAATCTCCAGTTTAATTTTAACTGGGCATGGTGGGACGCACCCTAAAATCATTTGATATCAGTAGGTGACTGGGTATCCTACGCCTGTTGGGTTATCTAGTGACTGGTCTAGCAGAAAAACTGAAAAATGAAAGAGGTTCATTGGTAGATGTACGTACCCAATCTTCTTAAAAGTAGTGCTGGGAAACTTTGGAAGAGGCAGTGTCACCACTTGCCACTACTTGTGTGTTAAATCACCTAATGAGGCACAGAATTTCGACAGTTCAGGTGGCACCAATCACCAATCTCGTTGGGCTGATGACTTAGAACTTAGACCATGCCCAGTTAAGAGAAAACAGATTTTCTCCCATGTTCACCATGTTAAATTTCCGAGAAAATCGGCGGTTTTCTCTTAAATGCGAGTATGGAGGGACGCACCCTTAGACAGGCATTTGGTATAGGATGGATAGTTTATATTGTTAAGTATTGTCAGAGAACAAGAATTTGATTTAAGTAACTTGCGAGTATGTTTCTGCTTTGTGTAGCTACAGGTGGATTTAATATCTAAATTGGCCTGTCTCCCTGCCGCCAGGTAAGGCTTATCCTTATCACCCTAGAACTTTCCAAAATAGGGCATCACTAGTTCGGAGACACAGCTACAGTGTGGACACATGGTTACCAACTAAGTTGCCGGAAAATAGGGCTCACAAAGGAATGCAAATGGTACCTACTACTCTACTGTTTATAGCTTCTATAAATTGACACATCGCTGGTATGCAGATATAGGTTCCTATTACTGCTGGTGTTTGCAACACAGGAGGGCAGCACGGGCAGCTCAGTCCATGAAAGTTCTGCAACACAGGAGGGCAGCACGGGCAGCTCAGTCCATGAAAGTTCGAGGTCTAACAGCGCTGACGTCAGTAACCCGACTCACATAGAATACGAAAAAACCAAAGTAGGTACTCGTAAGATAATGTCATCTCCACTCACAAGTTCTTTTGTTAAACGGATTTGAGAGCACTTTATTAGATGAAGGGTTTGTGAATGGAGCTGGTGATATTTACTTTATACTTGTACCCTCGTTTACAAGCGATGTCATTTGCAGCACTTCTTTGAGTACCTAAATGTTATCCGTCCGCTCGGAATTTAAAGATAACAGGCTGACAGAGTTTGTTTTTGAAAGTTATTTTTGAGGGGAAACCATTTTCAAGGATCTGCGACGAATGCTTGCTATAACGATCTAAAAGTTAGCAAACCCAGGTAGCAGTTGAGACCTACATCCTTTTAAGTAAGTACATGTAGTGCCTATAGCTAAACTCAGCTCAACTATGCCTATACCTAACCTGAGAAAGTTTTATTTTGCCTTTGCAGGGAAAAGTACATGACCCAAAAATAATATGTCTTGGATGTAAGTAATAACTAAGCTACCTGAAAAGTGTACCACTTCTGGTGGTTATTTTATTTTCCACAGTAGTAGCCAGAGATACTTATTGTGAAATCCAATCCTGCATGAGTCGTATCGACGAATGAAAAAGTAAAAGAATAGAAACCGGGTTTTCGCAGTACGATTGTTCGCCTTTCAGCATTGACCGGTGTCTGTGCTGAAGGCTGAAGGCATTGCAGTAATGGGGGGAATCGGAATTTTAGTTATCTTGATGAAACCGCCACATCCGTTTTCTCCTCGAAAATAAACACAATTGCGATGAGGCGAGGGTATCTCGAGAGACTCGGGAGTATTTGCTCTGCCCTACATGCTGGCGTTCATAGCTGTTCAATCATCGTTGGGTTTAGAAGTTTTTGCTGACGTATTTCCTATCTCCAATCTACGCGCGAAGTATTTTCTGCAAACTGTCCTTCACCTTTCAAGTGCTAGAGTGGGCGAGCTGCGGGTTTATGGTGGAAAATGGAGGAATGAATGAATCCCCCATCAGGCATCACTTTCTATTTATGAAAAGCCATGCACCTGTGCAGACAGGAAAGTTGACCTGTATCTGGTAATACATAGGCTATATTTCCGATAAGAAAGGAGCAGAAAAGTTTTAGTGCTTATAGTTCTTTTGGTCTGCAAAAACCATATACCTACCTATGACTTACCTATATGAGTATCATATTTCCAAATGTTACCATTCACAAATCGAAATATTTACTGTATCGGGTACCTACCTATCGCCATCGCCATCGCCATAAATCTGATGGTATTAAACCCATGCAACTATTGATGTTCAAATAAAAGTGAATGAATGTGGTTCTTCTGCTGAGGGAAAAAAGGCGGGGAGGGGGGATCGTTACAAACCCCCCTTCCCCTTCCCCTTCCCTCGCCCCCATTCTCCACTCCCATTCCTAGTCAATATGGTAATGGCTCTTCATCCACCAGTCATCTCTCAAAGGTTGAGGCGTTCTCAAGGGATAGTAGGTTTATATTCTTTTTACACTACGAAATCATTCTGACATTTTGAGTCATCGTTTTCTTCTTTTGCACCATACAAAGATATTTTGGGTGCACGATCGGTCGCTAGTATCTATACATGCCCTACTGTGTGACTATTGATCTGTTTGATGTAAAAAGTGGGAGATGTTTTAGTTTTTCCGGGATGGTAGGTACCCTACCTACCTACCCACCGCTACCAAAAAGTAACTTATTTAGTGGAGTGCTGATACCTACCTACTACCTACATTTTATAATGCTATGGACGCTGGCCGGGACTGGGAAAAAATCGCGCACAGCATCGGGGGCAGTTAGGTGTATGTATAGAACCGAGATTGACGATCACACAACGCCTACATTTTATTTGTTTTACCTTTTTCTACGGGTTCTCCCTTCTTAGCCGTTTGACTTCCCATATCAGGTCTTGTCAAAAGTGGCTTCATCGTTAGATACTCGTAGGTGTTGGTGCATGTCTTTAACCCCGCCAAATGCGGAAGTTGTGCGTATAAACAAGAGAGCGAGCCTCTTCTAGTCTGAATAATCAGTTTGAATTATTGTCCCGCATTAATTGACCTTGTCTGACTGCGAGTGCAAGTGCTGATTAATTTACGGCCTTTCGTGTCCAATCGAGATATGCATGGAGGCGCCAAAATATTTTACGACATTAGAGGTCAACCCTACAGTTAATCCCACTTCTCAAAATTCATCTGACCCCGTTTGGATCATCGTGTTTTGATGAATTTCGGCAGTTGATGTAGTGGACCAACTTACTTATACTGTTAAAACATGTCAACGACCTAGTATAATACGAAAATATACGATATACTTATGGGCACTTTCCTGTTGTACTGTAGCCACTACATTCAAGCAGGAGTTTCACATACGAAACTGGATTTCCTCCCACGGGCGGGGGGGGTTTGGAAACCTAGCAATGCTTCTAAGGGAAACGAGAGCACAGCTCCCACTGCGCACTAATGGGGAAACTTAACCACGGCCCCATACAGCTAGCGGCTAGCCTTTCAAAGTCCACAGAGACCTGAAAATTGACGAGGTCTCTGGCGGGCATGGGAAAGCTAGTTTAAGTGTACTGTTACAAAGTAATTGGCTCAGCTGTTTAAGTGTACTGTTACAAAGTTAATGTCACTAACTGCGGAGCCTTTCCGCGTGTGGGTTTCCTAGGTGACAGGTTCCATTGTTTTACCTGTTTTGGCGGGTAAGTTGACAACAGCGCAGCTTCCTGAGTGCTAC
This sequence comes from Mesopsocus fuscifrons, assembly GCA_950004255.1. NCBI lineage: Eukaryota > Metazoa > Arthropoda > Insecta > Psocodea > Mesopsocidae > Mesopsocus > Mesopsocus fuscifrons. The sequence continues at coordinate 15,729,018 of OX465373.1, read as the reverse complement.
GCCAATAGTGTTATAATAAGGTAGGGACTATACCAGTACAAACAACTCTGCATGATCTTTACTTACTACGATTCATAAAGGTTACGACGAGATCTAGGTACCTACCACAGGCACAGGTTCCCTGATTTTTCCTCCGTCAGGAGAACAAGCATAGAAATCGCGGATCACACAAAATTCTGAAAATTCTAGTGATTCCTCACACATTTGTGATGTCAAACGTCAAAGTCCATTGGCACTTGGCTGTTGGCTATCTCAACAAGCTTTGGCATGTGCGCGATTGGCCGTGGCGCACTATGGGGAGCGCCTGTCCTGCGGACATCAATCATGGTTTACGTGGAGTAGTTTTAGGGCTGACAAATCCCGGATTCAGCGAACAAAAATAAAAGCCAAACAATAAAATAGCTGCGGTTGTTTATGCGCCGCACAGCGACATCAAATGCAATGAGTCAGGACCTCGTGCTGACCTGTCGGACTTTTCCATTGTTTTTATCTAACTGAACCCTTGATTTCAATTTTTAGAAAAACTCAAGGATCTCGCATTTTAGTAGGTATCTATACCTAAGGCTGGATTTAGCTAATTTCGGAATGGAATTTACCCGAATTTTTTACTGTATAAGTTCAACAAGGTTGCCATGGGTTGCTATAGGGAATTAAAATTCCGACTTTATTTACCTTAGCAACGCACGGCAACCTTGTTTAACTTACAGAAAAAAATTCGGGTAAATTCCACTCCGAAATTAGCTAAATCCAGCCTTAGCCTTAGCCTACTCGTAAGCAGGTAGGTGCGAACGAGTTTTTTTGTTGGCAAAATTTCCAAATTGAGATTTTTTATGTTTCTCATGATCCTGCATGGATCATTCCCTGCTTTAGCGCCACCCGCTTTTGATGACATTGCGTCCCCTACACACCTAAAATCACGAGGTTCCGTCTGGCCGCTTCCCCTATCTGGGGTGGTAACTACAATCATACGTATCTGTCGCCCACTGTCAACCTTGGCTTTGACAGTCGAAGTCGTGCTGGTGCATGCAAATCTCATAAATCAATTTTGAGAAATATAGGTACAAAGAAAAGGAGTCGAGGTTTTCTCTCAGTTTTTTGGACTGACCTCGATTCTGTATTTGAAACTTCTTTGATATTTTCTCCAATAATGAAGAACTTCCCCGAACTTTTCTACGGTTTCTATAAGGCCCCAATCAGGGACAGTCTTGTTATACCTATACGATCATGGAATTATAGGCGCGATGAGGTCAAAATTAAAAATTTGTGTATTTTGGCATACTTCACTGTCACGTAGTCTACAAACGTGAACGGGCGTGCGTGCCACGCCGACTGTACCATTTCGTGGCGTCCTAGTTGGCGGGCTGAAAAGGCGAACGGATGTGAATTGGCAGTCTAGGGCTTGAAGCGTTCGTGAGAACATTGTTTGCATGTTTTCCCGCGCTTTGCTCCCGGCGTAAAATATAAGCAATCAAGGAACTTTGTGCCTTGTGGTGGAGATAGGGAATAGACCCCAGCGTGACGTAGGTCGGTCGAAGCCGCCGCCCGACGCGCTTGACGCGCGCGCCTCCGCGCTGCCGCACCACTCGCCCTCTCTCGTCAGTTGAAAATCCGCCGCCGGGACCGGCAGACGATGAGAGGGAAACTGCGCGGCCTTTTCTCTTCACTGACTAGCACAAAAAGCACAAAGCTTCCCTCAGACACAGCCAACGGGCACACAGGTGAGCCCAATCATTTTCAAAACTTGTCCGATTCATCAAATAACTAATTTCCCTCTGAAAACGAAAATTCAGACCTTCACCATTTATGGCGTCAGGCATAGGCTGGGTGAAAATGACCGCATGGAGGGTGCACTTATTTATTGTTATGTTTAGTTACCTCTGTGGGGGCCTTCCTTGATATCGTTACCTGACGAAATGACGATTTGGCAACATATGGTAAACTAAAATACCTATATTTATGAATTTATAATGGGGTGACTAAGATGAAATCCACCTTTACAGTTGTCGCAGTTTTTTTTTTTTTTTTGCGTTTTATTTCGTATGGACACGTTACCTGTTTATGCGGCATGACATCGAATTGAACTTGTGGAGAGCGGGCGGAGGCGGGGGTGGAGGGTGTGGGGTAGAAGCCTATATTGATTAGGGGGAGGCTCCAATTGGACTAGCCGACTCCTTGTCAAGGACATAGACTGGGTTACCTACTTCCGGATTCGACAACACTATACGGGTCATACACGCAACTTTCGTTAAAACTTTCCATCCGTTTGAGCAGGAAAGTTAATAAATTTGAGTTAAAACTCTGTACATGTGACATAGTACCTTTCCCTTGAAAAGCTAAAAGTAGGCGCACGACTTTATGCTAAGATAGGATCTCGGATGAAGCGAAACACTGCAAAAGAGCTGGAAGTTGGCCCTTTTCAGTTTTACAACCTTAAAATAGGGAACTCTGAGCGCTTTCTATAAGGAAATCATTTCAATCTAAAAAATTCTGTATAGGAACCGGAAGTACTGGCATCTCCACTATTTTATGTTAGTCCACCGGATACCTCAGGGTGCCTCAGGCATAAGAGAGACAGCTGAGCCTAATTTGAGATGATCTGTGGTTGCAGGAAACCAGCATGCCGGGAAGGAAGGAGTGTGGTGCGGCGGGCATGGCGTGGAGCCAGGGGCGGACGGCTCGGGGGAAGATGCACTGTCCGAAGTGGCCGTGGCAGGGGGAGACGGGCTGGAGGGGACGGACCCAACTAAGGACGACGCTGTTCACCTCAAGAGACGGCTGGGACTCTTCAGTGGGGTGGCTCTAATCGTCGGCACCATGATAGGTAAGGCTCAACCCTTGACAAAAAGGGAAAGTGCACAAAAATTGCATCGTCAGTAAAGACAGTACAGCGTAATTGGTCGAAACGTCTGTAGAATATGTCTTCGTATTTCTGATAAGCGATGAAAGAAAACCAGGTCTCAAGAGTCGTGAACTAGTTCCGAGTATTCACCGGTAAGTGGAAAAACGTGCCAATGTTATTTTATATTTCGAGAAGCAAGCAGCAGCAGGGGCCACAGCGCAAGAAAGTGCGGGAGGTCAGCTTTTTATGACAGTCAGGCCGACGGGGCAAAGAGCCAAACGTGTCATTGCAAAACATTGTATTTGCTCATACGCTCCAATTGCTTGATTTGATAACTCATTTATTGCCCTAATACATGGTCGCCATAAGGAAGAAGAAACTTTCCAAACTGCCTATAATTTGTTGTTATAGTTTCAATCAAATCTTTTTGCCATCCAAATAAACTGCTACTTTCAACGTAGATAGGTACTACTTATCTGAAAAAAGCGACTTTCACTTGAAACTTTTTGAAGAAAAAAAGTGACTTTTGCTTGGAACTTTTGAAGACGTCAGCGGGAGCCTAAACTGTCAAAGCAAATGATTAATTCAGAAGATGACTGTGCCGGTGGGCTACTACTCCCTATTCCCGCCTAAATAGCTGGTTTTCCAAAAGGAATGGCGAGACTTGTTATACTCGTAGTCAACAAAGCGGCGCGGTGGTGGTGGGGGGTGGGGGCTCATGCATAGGGGAGTTCACCCTTGTTGGCCTCGCGTTCGCAGAAGTAACGTAGCTGAACTTAAAACTTCCATCGTGTAATTTAGTAGCAGAGTGTTGTGCGAACGCGTGGAGTCACGTGGTTGGAGGTCCCGTGACGTTTTGAGCGCGGGCCAACCACTAACCTCAACGCCGCCCGTCGATCATTCGTCGGCCCATAACATCCTCTGAAGAGCGCCAATAAGCGCCCCAACAGCCGGAGTATATTTGATTTACTAATCTTTTGGAATATTGAGAATTGGGCATGAAGGAAGTAGTATACGATGATCAGGTAATTTTAGGCATGTAACCTACAAGACAGTGGTCTACTAAGGGTCAGATGGATCCAAGTTCATCCATCCTGTATCCAGATACAGCTGCATTTACAATATATTGATTCTGGACTGTTTTACGCGAAGCCCCTGATCGACTATAACAACACATTTTCCGGACCTCGCAATTTTGTAAAACAATAATTCAACGCCGTTGTTCTCTCAGCGATGGGAGGTCTAGATAGCTCAATCCGTAAATTTTGTGTGTATCAGGTAACCCAATAGATGGAGTGATGAGTTGTTGTTTGTCTGCAGGCTCCGGAATCTTCGTGTCGCCGTCAGGCTTACTGATCCGCACAGGCTCAGTTGGAATGAGCTTCGTCATCTGGATAGCCTGCGGCTTACTCTCACTCCTAGGTAAGCAATTTTTGTCAGCACACCCTTAGGAAAGAGCTCCAGCGTCGAAATATTTGCGTGGTGTAGTTCAGGGGCGTCATTTCAGTTTTTCTTGGGGGGGGCAAGTAGTCACTATATATACTTAGGGTACGTCCCACCATACTCGGTTAACGTTAAACCCCAGTTAAATTCCAATTATTAGTCGGTAAAAATTGACTTTAACTGGAGTTTAACGTTTAACCGTGAGAAAACACAAAAAAGCAATCAGTTTGCGAGCGAGCGAAGCGAGCGAGCCGAAAATTTCACTAATCTCTGTAAAATCTCCATATTTTGCAGGAAGAACTTTAAATTTACTAATTATTTATTACGTTGGAAATTTTTGTAGGCCCCTTCAGAGCGTATATAGGCCCCAAACTGTAGCTTATTTAGCATAGGTAATGGTTAATCCAGCACTGTTCGCAAGGAATTGTCCCCGGTTTAACGTAATTTTTTGACTACACCTAACGGCCATTCTACATGCAATCGACCGCCGTACACAATAGTCGGCAGAGTTTTCCCTTCAAAATACCATCCATGGTCTCTACTGGATGTAACTCATGGTCATGGGTAGGTAGGTAAATCATCCTAATTATTTTTATTTTTTTTTACGTTTTTCACTGAAAATGTAATTTTTTAATTCGTTCTTGGGGGGGGGGCAACAGCCTTCTTGGGGGGGGGCAACAGCCCTCTTGGGGGGGTCAAGTGCCCCCCCCCCCCAAGAGGGCCAAATGACGCCCCTGGTGTAGTTGCTGGAGGGCTGTAGCAGAACCTGGAGACACACGGCCAAGGAGAAGAGGTTGTTGGAACGTCGTGTCGTTCCCATGCGGTGCTGTCATCACAGTCACAGACTTATGGAGACAATGGATGTCAACTGTCAGTCAGAGAATGACTAGCCTGAGTTAAGCCTAGTGCATATCGTGGGTTGGCAAAGAATACGCAGACGTTGGAGACGCCGGGCGCTCAGAGACCATTGCTAACTCTCTGGGATAAAATTAACCACGGGACTGGCAAACAGTCCTCGGCACATTCTTCATCTTCATGGCTTAGCTTACTTAATTCCTACAGCATGTCACCCCGCACAATGCTTTCTGTGAAACGAGTAAGATTTTGTTGAAATCTGGACTGAATGGCGTTCCGCCCTTCGGTTCGCACAAGGTTAGGCTTTTTCAATGTGTTATTTTTAGTTTTTCCCCTAGTTAAAAAAAACTCCACGTTTCGTCAAGATAGAGCCATAAGTAATGTCCTTACAAAATCCAGATGCAAATAACCCAATCTCCCAGTGATTTTTGAGATCCCCCCCCCCCCCCCCCCCCAATCTCTCTCTCTTTGTCATTCCATAGAAGAACCGCGTTAAAAGCACCTACGCCGTGTTAGCACTGGCAAAGCACCTGAAATCGCAAAAGCCAGAGGAAAATTGGGAAGTTAGTGTCTGTACCTACTGTGCTGTAGGAAATTACTAATGCTAGGTTTCAGCGAAATCTGAAATCTTGAATTTCCGACCAAGGGAAAAAATAAAAATAGTTCACCAGTTGCAATGTTCTCATTCTCAATATTCTCATGGGCGGCAGAAATCCTTTCTCAACAAAGTCTGATCCCAACAACAGAAATGGTTTGATCTAAAAAATGCAGACATGTTGACACGAAAAGAAAGAAAAAATGCCCACGTTAGTGACAAGGGTATTGCACCAGCCGCGCTGTTTGATCATAGACCCACAGACGCAGAAAACTACAAAACAAACAGTACAGGGACCTATGCCAAAACAACGCAATGAGATCAATGTATGACCTTTGGTTGAGGTCAAATAGCGGCGTGCAGGGAAAATAAATACGAGGAGGGGTGAGGGGGCCCATCACAGGGGGGGGGGGGGGTACCAAAAACTGGTGGGGTTCGCTGAACTCTCCCTCTCTGGCTCCAGGGGCATTTTGCCTCCCACGCTTCTGCAGTGCTCAGATTACTGCTGACGACACACAGCGCGCCATTGCGTTGCGTGACGCTCTCCATCCCGTTTGAGCCCCGGCTATTTTTGGTTCCCCAACGTAGACTTGTGCAAAACCTCACTCTGTTCCTCAGAGACTAAAAATTATGTAAAGATGATAACATACCTAATGTAAAAATTTAGAAACAGTTACAGTTAGCCCCCGATTACACCTTACAATTTCCAATCCAAATAGGGTCATAAAAAAATATGATCAAGAAAAATTGTAAGGTGTAAAGTGAATTGAGTCAATTATGATACAATTTGTATCGGCCGGTACAAATTGTATCATAACTGCTGCAACTACCTTCCTCTATGCTGCGTGTGTTTGTTGTTGTTTGGTTGAAAATGGCGGCTGAGGTAAGTGGAATGGAAATGACCCGTATTTTAATAGAAAATGTGGAGGAGTACGAATTTCTTATAACGATGAATTGAAAGAATATAGCAGAAATTATTTAACCTAAAACGGTTCAAAAAAGGACCCTAAAAATCTTCGAAATTCTATTTTTTTACCATGTCAAGTTGGCGTCTTTGCTAAACATGATCCTATTTTTATTGTCAAGTGTATTGCAGTTTTTCTAAAATTTTTATGATGCTAAAAAAATAGGATCATATAAAAATAGGATCATATATTTATTGTAAGGTGTAATCGGACCCTTACGCTCTCCCCGTTGAAATTAAATCTGAAGAAAGTTTAACGATATTTAAAAAATTGCTAAAATCATATTTACTTGAAAATGTTTTTTATAGTTTAGAGGAATTCCTCAATTTGTAATTTAACTGGACAACCAGGCGTTTTATACTTTAGTTCCACCTATTTTGGGTGGGACAAGGTCAACAAAACGTAAAAATAAAAAATAAAAATAAAAAAAAATGTGGTAGGATTTAACTATCACCCAGAACGATTAAAGCGCGATCGCCTAAGGGGTGATTCACCTAAGGGTGAATACTTATGGTTTTAAGAGCTTTTATCATGATTATGAATAACTGCATGAATACCTTACCTACCTATACAGACCTATATGTATACCTAGGTGCCTACTCCGCTAGAATAAATTAAATTAAGGGCTTGTCTGGCTATTGATTATGCACGAGTGGTGTTGATATACCTACCTTACAGCCTTACTAGGTATAGGTACCAAATGTGTGTAAAAATTATTTTATTAAAAAAAGGTGCAACTGGCACTTGTAATTTAAGACTGAGGTCATAATATGGGGTAAGAGAAGGTTTACATGTAAGTAGAGAGATTGCGAAACACAGTCACTGCGACTTGAAGGTCGAACTTTACTGCATGATATTATGTCATAGAAAATGGAACAACAGTCGTAAAACGGTTAAATTTAGCATGTTTCAATCATCATAAAATGTAAAATTATTACCTATCCACTTATGAATGGAATGTCTCAAAGCTCAATGAAAAATTGGCTTCGCTGTATGGAGAACACAAGTATTGTACTTTTAGTACGACAACACTGTTCTGAACAATGACAGGCAACACCTACTGCAACGCTCATAAAATACTAATGTCAGTCAAAGTCCCAAGACTCAACATTACCCACATAATGGTAATATTCGCATGTTTTGTGTTAAGAAGCCTGATTTGAGCCTGATGAAGGACTTTGGTATCAAGGGAGAATGAAGGGAGGGCCGAGAGTCATAAATTGGATGCTGTTGCTACTATACAGTTCCTAATTTCCGATATTACAATATCGGTCCAAAGATCAAGCGGTATTAAAGCTACTTGGAACAAAGGAATAAGTATCTCTTCCGGCATAGCGCCACGAGATATAATGTAATAATCGCAAAGCTGAAACTGGCTCAGCATGTCGCGGGGAAAGTGACACACAGCGCGGTCACTTTTCAACAAATGCTAAAATATTTGGCAGTGACTTTGAGGGGGAAAATATCCACATACTACGCCGCAATAAATTGAAGATTGTGTCAGATTAAGCAGCAGGGTCAAGATGCCGGTGCGAAGTGTATCTAAATTTTGGCGCGCAATCTGGCAACCGTCAGGGCCCAACCATTTGATTGTCAACATTAGTAATGGGTGAAGCAGACATCATATTTCACGGGTGCAAACTTCGGAAAACTTGCCAACGGTCTTTAGTAGCAAATTTACCCTTCGCTGACGGGCAAGCTGTTATTATCGCCCACCCATCACTTTATCCTGACGCAAATTTATGCCTTGTTGGCAATTCGTTTCTGGATTAAAGGGGTTCCACGATTCAGTTTACCAGAAATTACGATAGGTACGACAGCTCTTTTGGAAACTCCATTTAATGCCGATATCCCCTGTTAATACTTTGAGCCACTAATTTCAGCTAATGAATATTTCGGAGTACAATCGGATTATCCAGTGGGTTCATTTCTTATTTTAGGAGCACTGGCTTACGCTGAGCTGGGCACCATGAACACAAGTTCAGGGGCGGAATACGCTTACTTTATGGACGCGTTCGGCCCCATGCCAGCGTTTCTGTTCTCCTGGGCGTCCACACTGGTGCTGAAGCCCTCGCAGATGGCCATCATCTGCCTTAGCTTCGCCAAATACGCCGTGGAGGCGTTTGTCACAGAGTGTGACCCTCCGGAAAGCGCCGTCAAGGCAGTGTCTGTCCTGGCCATAGGTAAATAGATTTTAAACTAAAACATTGAACAGATAGGCAGACCCAAAATAATTCAGTGATGATTCCATCTTTATCTAATAATGAAGCTGTATACACTTTCATTCCACTGCTCACGCATCCTGACACTGACAGTAATTTGTCATTTTCTTTAATAGTAAGAAGATGTCTAAAGGTACATCCAAAATCGTACTGCCACTGACTTTGTCATGAATGCAAGGGTAAAATTTCCTTTCGTATCAGGTACAGATAGGCTTCACCTACATTAATACAAATTTTCAATGGAAAAATGGACAGCTATATGCACCTGCTTTAAAACGACAAAAAGGAAAATAAGAGTGACTGCTTTATTTTTAGATAGTTTTGCAATGCATTCAATTGGCATGTAAGCAATCTGTTAATCCTGTTGCTCTATGGGTCAGTCGATGTAAAAATAAATCTAGCTGTGAAAGTGTGGGGCACAATGGCATCTTATGTATTGTACATGTTGTTGATACGACTACAGACATCAATTTATTGTTTTGTTTTCTTTGACGAGCCGACAAGGGCAATGGAAAAACAAGCCACCCGCACAAATCGCAGTATTTCCTCATATCACATACTTTACCGAGGAATTTCACAAACTTACAGAGGTCACCTAGGCCATTACAGCATTCCTCTTTCGAGAATGAGTCAGCTAAGTGCAGTCAAATTTTATAGGAGTTGGGACTCAAAAATAACTTCCTCAAACGAAAACGAGGGGGTAACCACTCCAGAGATTCCATGAGATTCCATAAAGATTTCCAAAGATTCCCAACGACATTCATAGAAAGAAGAGCCCCGAAGGGATAACCACTCGAAAAAGTGCAGTCAAATTTTATAGGAGTTGGGACTCAAAAATAACTTCCTCAAACGAAAACGAGGGGGTAACCACTCCAGAGATTCCCTGAGATTTCATAAAGATTTCCAATGATTCCCAACGAGATTCCCAACGAGTGGTTAACAGCCTTCCTGCTCAAGCTTAAAAGGTTCTTCTCAATCCCACGCCTAAGCTGATTTCGATTTGCCAGCATAAGGTAATAGGTACTCAGCAGGCGATTAAAAAGAAAACCAATTTCTGCGAGAAACGACCCAGAAGGGAAGGGTAATTATCAAAAATGACTTTGTTTTGTCAGCTTACAACACGGAAGTTATAACGGAAGTGAAGTAGGTAACTGACTTTCAGTTTATTTCCTCTACTATATGGAACACGCAGGATGGCCGAGAAAGTTTCAAATTTGAGTGCACCCCGTAAATGACACATATCTGTTACGTTGAGTTACTGTCCAAGTGTGACTCAGCTGCAATACTACCAAGCAAACGATTTAAGATTTATGTATGGGTGCGAGGGGAACTTAAGACGGTATAATTTACATTTGCTATTATAAATTATAAAATGAAACCCGTCAATTGATTGTGTTCTAGTTGTGATTCTGTTCATCAACTGCTACAGTGTGAACCTAGCGACTGGCGTGCAGAATGTCTTCACCGCGGCTAAGCTGGTTGCCATTCTCATCGTCATCCTGGGAGGAATGTACCAACTGGCTCAAGGTAATTTCGACAGTGCTTTCACCTCAAATTCAAATTGTCTCACTTGGCCCCATAATCAATGGTTAAAGAAACCTTAGAGAGAGAGTCGATTTCTTCAGAAAAAAATTTACCATTCCAGTAAACATTTCCAGTTTTCCTAAGGTCTCATTGAATATTGCTGCAGAGAGATAGGGAATCACAGAAAGCTCGAGGAAGACGTCCCTGACGCTACTACAATATCTCAAAACTTCTGCAAAGTTACTGAAATGTCAGAAACAAAGCTAGGGTGAATAGTTGAAGAAGCCCCTGCCAGCAGTGCTGGATTGTTCCCTTTTGTTGTAGAGTAGTCTGGCGGGACGGCGGGCCAGACGGTAGCACATGGCTTTTTCAACCCAACTGAACCATGGGTTTTCAGGAAGTACGCAGCACTTGGAAAACGTTTTCGAAGGGACTACTCACTCCCTAGGCAACATTGCCACCGCATTTTACACAGGCCTCTGGGCCTATGACGGTTGGAACAATCTCAACTACGTGACTGAGGAAATTAAAAATCCGTCAAAGTAAGTACCCACCAGAGTAAGGTACTCGACAGTTGAAAGACGCTAAACTAAAGTGATGTTTAAAATTCGAAACAGATGGCGGTCCGAGTCGGAACGGGACTGATTCACAAACAAGGGATTTTGATCCAATCGCACAAGATGGATGTGTTCCCTTTGGGGGCTTTTGTTCCCAACTGCCACAGCAGATACCTGATACCAGGTTCTTGTATTCATTAAAAGCTCTCAAAGCTTTCACAATTTAGGTATCTTCCGTTCCGTTAATTTAGTTCTCGATTCTGCTGACAAATTAAAAAAACAAGGTAACTCAATTGTCAGCTCTCAAGTCTGGAGGCCAAACGAAATTAGAAGGAAAAGAAAACTTTCACATCAAACAAGCGAGATACTTATAGAGTTAGGAAACTTCATCCAGAGTACCTAAACATTCCTACGATCTTCCTCAATATTTTTTAAGTGTTGACCTATCCATCACGAGTCCAGACGTTATTTTTCACTAGACGAGGGGTGACATCGTAGAAATATGACAGAATTACTTGCGATCTGTCAGCAACATTTCGATGAGTTCCGTAAATAAATTATTAGGCGAGATTTGTAAGTCTGGATTTGGTTTCGACATGAATGATGGGAATGATTTTCAGGAATCTACCACGATCCATCATCATAGCCATTCCCCTTGTCACCATGTGCTACGTCCTCATCAACCTGTCCTACTTAGCCGTCATGTCGGCAGCGGAGATGGTCGAGTCCGAGGCTGTGGCAGTGGTAAGCTACTTACTTGACGATGTTTGCCCATCCTTAACACAACCTATCAATGGTAAAAGTGATCGCAGAACTAATTCCATCTATTGTGACATCTAAATAGCCAAAACTACGTCAGAAAGGGAGTTCATGCCAGTGAAATGAAAAACAGTAGCATTTCAACCGCGTATAAGTTCAACAATAATGACTTATAAACTTTCATCAGACGTTCGGCAACCGAATCCTGGGAATGATGGCCTGGCTGATCCCCTTGTCAGTGACTGTCTCAACGTTCGGGTCCGCGAACGGGACACTTTTCGCAGCAGGGCGGCTGTGCTTCGCCGCCAGCAGGGAGGGACACCTCATGAACATCCTGTCCTACGTTCACATCCGCAGATATACTCCCGCTCCTGGACTCATTTTCCACGTAAGTCAGTCACCCCCTCGCAAATCCGTCGTTTTCGGTTAGGATATAAACCGAAGCTTCACCAGAATTGTCTTTTGCGGCCAGGGGCGCCAGTGATGACTGCCATGTCAGGAGTGACTCGTGACTAGGGACCAGAAGGGGACTTGTCTATAAACACTATGACGTAATTACAGTCCTCTTAAATTTTAATAATACTGTTTTGTCCGTTTTTCAGTCAATCATCGCGTCAGCAATGGTGCTTTCAGGAACTATCGACTCACTGATCGATTTCTTCAGTTTCACTGCGTGGATATTTTACGGCGGCGCAATGTTGGCTCTGATTGTCATGAGATTCACCAAACCCAACCATCCAAGGCCCTATAAGGTGAGTTGCATTGAAACCGCTCAAAGTTAGAGAACTGCAGAGGTACTTCCTCGCTGACTCATTTCCATCATTTTTAGTGGCACTCTTCCAAGAGAACTGTCTGCTTTTTTTTTTACTCTGAACTAGTTGGGGCAGAAATGTTAATTTTGTTCATAGGTGTTGAAAAATACATATTGTACACTACCTACTGAAGTTTCCTTGGAAGGATGTCAGAATTCTGGCACGGCTGATAAGTTTTCTTGTTGCAGGTGCCTATTATCATTCCCGTTGTGGTTTTGGTGATATCGCTGTACCTGATTGTAGCACCAATAATAGATTTACCCCAAATTGAATATCTATACGCGATGATGTTCATTGTCGGAGGTCTCGTATTCTACTTCCCATTCGTGTACTATGGCTACCAGAGTCGGGCTATGGGTGAGTATCAGTATTCAGTCATGTCGAGGTTTATTACAACTATTAAAAGGTACACATACCTCGACGGATGTCGACTGATGACACGTTACATTCAATTCCACTCTCTGTTTCTGGCTGCATATAAGTGGAAAGCTGAAAAAAATAAAAACAAAAATGAGGTCAGCCAGTTTTCAAGGTACCTACTTATAAAGGTGTACTTGACTAATATGGTTATATGACAATTTTTCAGATAGCTTCACAGTTTTCTGTCAGCTTCTTCTGGAGGTGGCTCCGACCCAAGTAATGTTTGATTCCACCTAAACATCCCGACAGCTGATTCAACATAGATACTCAGTTTAGGTAGGAATAGTAAGTTTAAAGTTACCCTATTTAAAAGGTGATTTTGGAAACATTTATTTTGCGTTACCTTCATAAATTAAAACTACTGTTATTGTCAATTGTTTCTTTTCTTCTTGAATCCTTTTCCCATCTTTGCGCGGCCAGGCTGGACATGAAACAAAAAATACGGTAGGTGTCAGTTGCTTACATAACTTTGGTTACGACAGCGGTGTTTCTTTACTTTTCTTGATGACATGTTTCTGAGGAAACTGCAGGATGTTAGTACACAAGAGAATAAGTGCACCAGGAAAGACTTGCATTCACGTCTCATTAAACCAGTATTCGACAATGATCTAACGCTAAACGCACCTTGCCATGCACCCAAAATTCTAATATTTCTAAAAACTTAACAGCCACCCACATTCTTTCAAAACTGTCATTCAGCGTTCACCTACATGCTACACTGCAAGTCTCGCCTCAATTGACACGGTTTTGCTCAAATCAAAGTAAGTACTAACCTTTCCATAACTTCCTAAGAAATTCTTGACGCCCTCCTTCGACTTCGGTTTAGCAGGTATCACTTTACTACCCACAACGTACAAATGCCTTCGGGAGGGTTGTGAGGGCTGGACCCTGCTGCTGTCTCCAGATGCTGCAGATGCTGCCTGCTTCTCCTTTTCCGCCTTCTTCGCTGCCAGTATATCCTTATAATTTGTATGCTTCTTTTTTGGTGGTTTCGCTCCAAGTGCGACAGCCAACGCAATGGACGAAGCTTGCTTATTGGTAGCGTCCATACCCGATGTCCCCAATTTGATAACCTCATATCGCAATTTCTTTAGATCAACGGGATTTTCGGGAGGTTTAGGCTTTTCCTCTGGGGATGTACCGGGTTTCGCAGAATGGAGTTTTGACTTGTGACTGACAAACGTAACATTCTCAAAGTCTAAAGTTTCGGGTTTTTTTAACAATGAAGATCTGGTAGTCACAAACCCGGAAGGTGCAGACATGATTACCACAAAACAGGTATGCGTACAATCTCAGAAAGCTACGGAAATCACTAAAAGTCGAAAGAAGAGAACGGAACACGTTTTTAATTTTTGTTTACATCTCCTCATTGAAACGATTTAACGAACAAACGATATTGTTGCGATATAATATAAATATATCGATTTCTTCGGCTTCTTGTTGTCAAACAAAATGTACCATATTTCGTTACTTTCCTTGGTTTTCTCGTAAAAATAATTTTTCAAAAAGTAACTCATCATGTCCAAGCGCGTTCAGCTAGAACTTTCTGAAGAGCAAAATGACGGGAAGCCAATAATTGTGGAAGCATTGACCGAGGACACCGTGAAGATCAGTTTGGGATTTCTGAAGTGTTACCATAAGTATCGTATAGAAGTCAAGATTCCTGAATCAATAATCAAATTTTCAACATTACAGAATATGAGCGAGAGAACAAGCGGCCGCAACTGCAAAGTGGAATCATTGACCAAACAGACTCTTGGCCTCCTTATGGAGGTTGAGCTTTTGACTTTTCGAAGTAAAATAGAAGAGGAACTGGTCTTTCAGGACAAAGGCAGCTTAATTCGGTTCTTATTCAGTGCGGCAGTATTAGGCCCGGATAAAGGGACACCACTTCTAAGGGATGGCATTCACTTGCTTGGTAAACTATCGAGGGATGGCTCACCAGACGATGATAATGAATATCTTGAATATCCTGAAGAGGAAGTAATGGAACAGGATTCAGTTTAAACAGTATAATGAAAATTATGATTCTACAACAGAATTTATGCAACTATCTGCATGCCTCTCAACTTACAGTACGGATAAATGACACTCGGTTTTAAAAATAAAATGATACTTTATATTGGAAATCTCGTGCATTCCCTTTACCGCCAACTGGAAAACGAATTTCCTCTGAAAGCAGAAACAACACTCATTTATAATACGCCACGCCACAACAATGTCCAGTTAAAAGTGCCAACATTGCTTGAAATAGACTGCACAAGAAAAATGCAAAGTAGATATAGTGCCTGGAAAGCTAATTTAATGAAATTTCAGCCATGTGCTTCCCCTAGAACTTCTGTCTGTCTTGCTGACATGTCCTATTATTGTTCTCCAGAGCAGAGTAATTTGTGCTCTGGAGAGCACTCTCTTTAGAGGTCTCACTCTGCGGTAGTGGGCGCCCGGAGTTGGAATTTTTTATCAGGTTAGCGTTCCGGGTACTATACCTGCTATAGCGACTTGAAATTGTTGAGTCTCGTACCTTGGGGATAGGAGGGCCCTTTTTTCACGGTAGCCTTCAAGAGTCAAGTAAAAAAAAAAAAAAAAAAAACGGCTGGGAATCGTACACTATGCCTAAATTTTGGGGTAATGGGGTAATGTTTAAAAGTGTTATTTTTAATAGGTACTCTTTGTCAACCTTCTCCGTCCAAAATAAAAAGGTGGGGCAAAAATATAAAGCGCATATCTTTCCAGTAAAATCACACACTGAGAAATTCATCTTCTGAAGTTCTAAACTATAAAAAGCATTTCGATTTTCATCTCTTACAGCCCCTGTAATTTTCTGAGATATGGTAATGAAAGAAACCCCAACGGTAGGAGCCTGCAGTGTTTACTTACCCAAATGAAGATGGCGGCTGCTGCTGCTGTTGCTGAGGCTGCTGACTACCAAAAGCACTCTGCTGAGGAGAGGAGAAGCCAGCTCCAAAGCTCTGCTGTCCACCCGACATTTGGGCCAGATTCCCAAAGCCGACAGTATTTTGGCTGGCAAGTGACTCGAACCCTGGAGCTTGCTGAGCTTGACCAAAAGGGGCTGCTGCGAAAACAAATGATGTCAGTCAGTCAAATGATTTGCAAACCACAACAAGAACAACGTTTAAACTTCGAAAGCACTCTTCAAATACACGACCCTGAACTCCCCCCCCCCAGTAATGGTTCCAAGTTCCAATGAATAGACAAAGCAGGTAGTAGGTAGTAAGGGTCCCGTTCATGATGATGATGAAGGGTCCCGATGCTGGATAAATAGAGTGCAGCGAGAACCAATCAGCTGAACTAATTGTTCAAGGCTGTTCCTAGAATTTGGTATGCAATTCGGCTGATCTGCTAACCTTGGGACGTAGACGAGCCGAAGACCTTAGAGGAAGTTCCAAAGGCGGGCGCAGATCCAAACGCAGGGGTTGCGCCGAATGCTGTGGCTGCCGGTGCACCTCCAAAAACGGGAGCACTTCCAAAACCACCCCCTAAAATCAAGATCAGGCACTCTGTTATTTCAAACAATTCTGACCGTCTTGACAGCTCAGACGCTGAGCGGTACAAAACTCCAATTTAGTAGTTTCTGGTATTGAAAAGATGTTACTATGATAATTCAGAATAAAGAAATGCATGCACTCAACCGTTTCTTAGGAAAGATGACAGAGAAGCCTTTCTGGAGTCAACTGTGATTTTACCCAAAAAAGGTTTTGTAGTACAAACCTGTTGGTTTGGAAAAGGAGGCTCCGAAACCAGTCTGGGCTACAGTTCCAGAGCCACCGCTAAAAGGTCCTGGATTAAACCCACTCGACTGGAATGAAGTACTGCCTGTGGATGCTCCCCCAAAGATGGACCCAGTAGCGGGGGTACTTGGGGCGCCGCTGCCTCCAAATATCGACGTGGTGCCACTTGAGCCAAAAGAACTCTGACCAAAGGCGGGTTTGCTCCCGAATGCAGAGCTTCCGAATGCAGTTGGAGTCGCTGCAGCAGCTCCGCTGAAGGGGCTCTGGTTAGGAGCCGCTGAACCAGAACCAAACGGACTGCAGATGGCCTGCCCAAAGAAAGATGAAGCCGTGGTAGCGGGGGTTTGCCCAAACACATTTGATGAGGCTGTAGTCGCTCCAAACAATGATGGTGAGGCAGCCTGCCCAAAAACATTTGGCACTGGAGTGCCGAAGATAGAGCTCGAGGTGCTGGCTGGTGTGCTGCCTCCGAATATTGTGCCGCCCGAATCAAACGCTGACTTCGTAGGAGTCGTCTGACCGAAGATATTTGCTTGGGGTGCAGACGATGGGGAGGGAGAACCTCCCAGCATTTGCCCGAACAAATTTGAAGTTTTATTTAAATCGGCAGCAAATCCTGAAGGTGTACTAGGGGCTGTCGAGGTTCCAAACACTCCGGGACTAGTAGTCGTAGGCGCCTGGTCACTAAATGCAGATCCAAACAAACCTGACGATGTAGTAGCAGGAGTTGAGGCAAACGCAGAAGACCCAAAGAGGCTAGAGCCAGCGGTAGTCGATGTAGCCGCCCCAAATGCCCCAGAGGTGGTGGTAGTCGTAACTATTGATCCAAATATACTAGGGGAAGCAGACGTCGTTACTGCCGCTCCGAATATTCCAGGGCTGGCAGGAGTCGTTACAGCAGCGAAAAGGCCAGTATTTGCAGCGGTTGTCGCACTCGCCCCGAAAATTCCAACACCCGCAGTGGTCACCGCGGGAGCGCCAAAAAGTCCAGGCCCTGTTGAGAAAAAATTCACAATGTGAATCGAGTAAAATTCAGAGTTGGAAGCTGAGGACATAGTACATACCTATTATTGTATTTACCAAAATAGCGATTGATTTTTTTTATTAATAATTTCCCTTAACAAAATGGCTATTGCGATATGCAATAACTGAAAAGGCCACCCACGATCTCAAAAAACTTAAGAAATGCCTGACGAGTGAGGATTCGAAATTTGAACCTTTCGCTGACCGCCACGTATTCGGTAAAACAATTTACCTGCAAAATGGTTCTATTAAAATATAGAGAATGGATCAAACGGCGTAAATTCCAATAAAATTAAGAAATGAGTCCAAAAAATCTCTCCAAAAATATTTGAATAAATCAAAGTAAAAAAGGTAATGCTTACCACTTGTAGCAGCTCCGAAGACGCCAGCACTGCTCGCGGTAGCAGGCGTTGCAAACACAGAAGGGCTGGCCCCGGCCGTACTTGGTGCAACAAAAGATGAACTGATACTCGTGGTCGGAACTTTCCCAAAAATTGAGCTTGGCACTGAGGTCACAGCTCCTCCACTTTCGGAGGGCGTTTCAGTGTGTGTGGTTGTAGGAGTTGATACAGGAACAGTTCCAAAAATTCCACTGGAAGTAACTGTTCCAAATAATCCCGATGATCCAGATCCAGTTGTAACTGGCGCCGAACTTGTAACCGAAGCAAAGAGACCAGAAACTGTGGGGGTTGACCGCCCAAAAATGCTGCCTGTCTGTGCTGAAGAAGCAACAGATGCAAATAATCCTGTGCTAGTGGAAACTGGAGATTTCGACTGAACCGAGTCGGACCCCGACGCTAGTGACGTAGTTTCTCCTGATACAGCAGTGGTGTTCACTGTTGTACTTGGGCTGCTTGTTTTGGCACTTGAAGAAGTAGCAATAGCAGCTACAGGAACCTTTCCAGCAGTAAGCTTACCCTCTGCAAAGGCAGAATCGGAAGTGCCAGAAGCGACAAGTTTTGATGTTGCTCCGTCAGCAGAAGTTAATGCGGGAGACCTGAGAAGGACGCTAGTAGTGGGAGAAGGAGGAGTGGGAGGAGCTGCTAGAGCAGCTCCAAAAGAAAATCCTACGGCCGAACTGGTGCTGGTAGTTACTGGTTTCACACTGGCGAAACTAACAGGTGTTGTGTTAGCACCACCGAATAAGCTGGGTGTAGTAGCAGCACTCCCTCCAAAAGACGGAGTTACTCCAAAGATGGAAGAAGTTCCAAAAAGACTCGAAGAACTAGTGGTTTGTATTCCGAAGAGAGGCGCTGTAGTAATGGTGATGGATTTAGTAGCTGCTCCAAAACCAGATCCGAATGCCGAAAATGCTGAAGCTTCAGTAGCAGATTCACCGGCGGGTTTCGAAGAGGCGGGTACGGAGACAGGCTTCCTGCCGTTAGAGTCAGCCGTTGTAGACATGCTGACCGTCGTAACTGGGGAAGAAACAACAGTCTCTCCACTAGACGTGGCAGAAACAACAGTCTCTCCGCTAGACGTGGCACGCTTAGTTCCACTGGCAGGGGAAATGGGGGTCAAGCCAGTGGTTCCAAAGACTCCCAATGGTTTTGAGGCATCGGACGTCTGAAATGAAGGAGATTCTACTTGCGCGTTGTAAGAGCGGCCAAAATCAGTAAAGGTAGGCTGAAGCGGAGTTGATTTCTCTCCGGACAGCGAAGTGTATGAGAACAAAGGCTTTCCAATGCTAGAGGTAGCACTGCTCAGCTGTTTGTCTTTTAGACTGGCTACAGCGAAAGCTGAAGCAGCTGAAGGAGGCTTTACAAATGCGTCACTTTTAGCAAAAGCCGCTGACACAGATGCCGGAGACACTTCAAAAGAAACGGATGGAAGAGACACCAAGCCCTTCGATGGTTCGAAGGGTGCTGACTGTAAGCTTTTTCTAGTTTTCTCTTCCTCCTTTTTCTTGATTCGTTCGGCCGCATTCTTTATCCTTGCGGCCACTTCCTTCTTGTGAGCCTCGCGTTCAGCATATGAGAGAACGCGCGACACCTGGGGCACCTCTGAGTCCTCAAATCGGTCCAGCAGCAATGTGATATCAGCCACCGTCAGCTCGGCAGCTTCAGCGTTCTTCCTCTTGGACTCAATGACCAGCTCATTTACGTCCTCTTTCTTGAATTCGTCGTCAGATGGGATGGTCATTCCGAGCAAACTGTCTGCTAGTTTCGACAATTCAGCAGACCTGAACAGAAATCAAAGTACACCACACTTTAAGATTAAAAAAAAAAGAAAAAAAATTTTTTTTTATCTTTTTGTATTGTACGAGTAAAAGTAGCTTATCTCGATGACCCGGTTTAAGTGAAGAGACAGACTATCGATAAACTTCTTCCAAATTACTAGATAATCCTGGTTACAGTTGTTTCCCTGGAATATGTAGATAATCTGTGCTCGAGGCAAACACGTACCGGCTGGAGTCATGCTCGCGTGCCACAGGTCGTTGCACCATAGCAGGCCAGCCCGCCCTCGAAGTTCGCTGTTCTATTTCCTTCTGCAGTCTGTCCAGGTCAAGTTTCTGGCGACATAATAGCTTTTTGTGTAAGTTGATCGTTTTGAAAATATCTTCCATGACTGGCGTTTCCATTCTGTCTCTGAAAAAAAGGATACGTAGTGTTTACAAATATAAAATTTGTCTTCGAATACCTAGTTATCAATTCTGAGCCTATTCGGTACAACTTCACATAAAAATACTAACGTCCTCTAAAAGACACAATATCAGTATCCAGACACATTACATACATTACATAGGGAAGTGACACCTGAAGGAGTTTTTCTGGCACCTTTCTGATATCAGTGATATCATTTTGTGCAACAGCACCAAGTGGGAATTAAACAACAGAACAATTTTTTCTGGCAAAAATCCGTCAACATCCCAAATATCAAAATAGATTACATTTCAGAATAAAAAAATGGGAATGATCCGAAAGATGCCTTCTGGCACCACTTGTCACCATTTTAAAGAATATTATACAGGGACTAACTTAGCGTCCTTCCGGCACGAGCGCTGGTGTTCCTCCCACTGGCGATCCAAGTGGTCAGTGATTTGTGTCAGCTGGTTTTCAATGTAAGTGCGCAGAGTCAGTATCTCCCGCAAGGTGCGCGCCATGACGGGGTCCAGCTGTTCAGCCCGGCGCAAGTGAGTGCTGAGTCTACTGCCCCGACGGCTGCTGACAAGTCGCGCGTCCTCAGTCTTCGCCGTCAGTTCGAGCACCTCTAGCTTCAGCTCAGCTACTTCTTCCGCCTGGCTCCCAGTCGTTTCTTCAACATCTTTTTGAAACTCTACGAGGGCTTCCAGCCTCCTGACGGTGTCACTAAATTTTTCCTCCGAGCCCAGATTCTAAAAGAAAACTCAAGTAAGAAAAAGTGTAGGTCTGAAAGATAACATCATAATAATGAAATATCTATCATAATAATAATAATATACCTATTATAACACTATAAATATTAGAATAATGAAATTCAGTTCAGCAAACCTATCAAGCAATGTTGTTTTACACCGCTGTGCCAAATTTAAGGAACTGGGAGATGGAGACGAATTTACTTTGACGTGTTTTTCCTGTTTATGCATCATTTGTACCAGCACGTAGCTTCTTTCAGAAAAATTTCAAGACATGGAATTTTAGCATTAAGTCAAACTGTCATTAAATGTGAATGCCGCTGAAATGTTACTGTTAAATAGAGAAGGCACGACAATATCTGCTTCTCGAAGTTCCTAATAATGGTTTACCTCCGAATTTTCTTTGGACAACTCAGTATGAAGAGAGACGAACACTTCATTAAGGGCCGCAACTTCATCTAAGATGGCGGCATTGTAGACCGACTCGTCTATTTCAACTTCAGGTTCCTGTACGGTGGCAGGAGGCTCTGGCACTGGGGAAGGGGCCCTAGCTGCGGCAGGTGAGGCATCCCGAGGAGCTTCCCCTTTCTGTGAAGGAACTGGGACGTGCCTCGGGACCGCCGGCGGAGCTTCTTCATTCCGTGCAAGAGTTGCCTGATTTATAGCAGACGCTTTGGCTTGAGGCTCGATAAGTAATCCCTGCAGAGGTTTGGCAGTAACTTGAGGAGGCTGAAACACAATAATAACTTTACTGGTCGTATATCGCGAAGGCAAGCGTCTATGAAAAAGTTTGAGACATATGATTTACTTTACTTAAGTACTTTATTTTAAGGAGACGATAGAAAAATTAGTACTTTTACAACCTAAAATGAGCTTGACAGCCACTAGAATTGTAAGCGAAACTATACAAAAGAAAAGAAGTCTTTACTCCTTACCGCGGATATCACTGCAGGAGCGACTGTCATAGAAGGTGAATCCCTCTTTTGGGTGGATGGTGACTCTGTCGCAAACAAACTGGGCCTGCAATAAATTAAAGTGAACAAAATACTGAAAATGATTCATTAAACGATGTATCTTCCTCCGAAATGGGCAGATCCGCTTCACACACAGAGAGGTATCGCATATCCGGGAGTCCTAAACGACCCCACCGTCTTAGTTGCCACAGTTTATCCAAAACCCAAATGCAATACCATCGTCGAAGAAGAGAAAAAGAAGTATCTAAATAAAATTAGGCTGGATGCTGGGACAGAACAGTCATCAGAGCCATCAAAAGGATTTCTATGAATTTAGTAGCCACTTCAGACACTTACTTCCTTTCAGCAGGAGGAGCATCGAAGAACGTATCCGCCACAATCTTGGACGGTGCAGCGCAAATGGTAGGAATATCTGGACGTAGGCAGACAACGTTGTATAAACAGAGGCGCCCTTCGTTTGACAGGAGCATGAGGCGCGGCATGGGTGGTAGTTCGGTTTCCCCTTGAGGCCACGGGACCCGAGACTGGCTGCTCACGTCCACAGCCATGCCCACTGGATAGGTCTCCTCCTGGTCAGCTGACAGTGGCATCTCCGCCCGTGATGAATCACCGACCAGCCACTGCTCCCAAGTTTTGCCGTCCGCAGTCAGGTGAAGAACTGCCAGTTCAACACTGTTTGCTGATGAGATCAGGATCACGTTCCTAACAAAAGAAATCATGATTGACTCAGAACCGAAAAACTTTTAGTAGATCCATCATATCATAAGGTAAACTTACGCGTAATGAAAGTAGACAGATATAGTTCTACGTTCCTACAGAGATTCTCATAAAAGACCGAGAGTGTTGTAAGGGTGAATAACGTTAAAACAGGGACCGTCATTAAAAAACCACGGAAAAAGTGCAATTTATTCTTTTTTACTCGAAGTAATTTTTCAACCATCTATCAAATCTTTGTCACAAGAGGCTAAAAATATATTGAAATTCATATTTTAAGATCTGATGAAGATAACTATAAATAACGTGAAATTAAGATGGGTAAATAGGAATAAACTGCAATAGTTTCCAAAATAACACCCTCAGTAAGTTCGCTATAATATAATAAATTCTGACTTCAATGTCGTGGGAACACAGTGGCTTACTCTACCTAGATAATGGAAATCTGACTCACCACGCTGGTTGACAGTAAAAATAAAATTGAGGAAATCTGAAGCCAGTTGATCCGTAAGTGACGTCATCATAGTTGATAAACGTGACAGGCTCGTTTTTGGCCGCATTGACGATAACTAGGACGGGGGACACGTCGGGTTGGTTGCGGTCGCGATAGAAGGCGGCAAACTGGAAGTTGGAGACCCAAAGTACACTGACGACGGCCGCAGCACCACCAAACAGCGGAGGCGCAGGCAGAGCTTTCGCAGGCTTTAAATCAGGCCGGTACTGAGTCAGTTTACCGTCTTCACCCCCAACCACCAACTGCTTGCCTTTGGGACTCCAACACAAGCACCTAGAGGACAAGAGTTATATCAACGATTAGGGCTCCTTACCACCGTTAAAATCTCGGCAGCCCCACACTTTCTGTGGATATACCTATGTTTCTGGATAGATGTACCTACTGCTTCGGCCAAAATAATATCAGAGCCTTCAAGCGACATGGAAGACTTTAATGAAAAAATCCGCAAAAGAGTGGATGCAGAGCCTTGGTGACACACAAGCCAATTAATGACAAAACACATTGCATTCACACTTGGAAGGAGAAATAAAAAGATGCGCACCTCGCCGCAGCGGCAGTCGGGAGTGAGTTGATCTCTAGTGATGAGCTCTTCAACTCAACGACAACGACAGAGCCATCGCTGAGACAAGCTCCCAGGAGTTGAGTGGCCGCAGGATTCCACACCATCTCGGAGATGACGACCCCAGGCGTCGATGAAAGCATTACTTTCTGATTCGCAACCAAGTTATTCTGAAAAGTGCGCTAGTAAAGGATAGGAATGTATACTATTGTATTATGGTTACCTACACCAACAAACGTGCCTCAATTATTCAAAGCCCAGCGGATTGGCGCAAAGAACCGTCAAGTTGGCGTTGGCGCCCCTAAATTGTACTGGGTGTGGGTGAAGAATAAACAAAACGATTAAATAAGTGTGATTCACCTCTACCATACTTACATCTCCAACAATAGAATTTAATGAATAAGTGTAAGCAACACATCCCTTGGAAGACAGGGGACCTGCGGCAGTCAGAAGCGTCTCATCAGCATTGACCGCCAGGTGGGTGACCGGCCGGCATTGGACTGGCACAAATTTTCGGGGAAACTCATCTTCAGAAAGCCCATTTGTTTTAACCACTGAAACAAATGGACAACTTGTAGAAAAGTGTTAAAACCACTGCTACAGACTGACGGTTTTTGGGTATAGATCATAAACCTTATAAAAAATTCATCATCAAGCTCCTCCTATACAGTTGGTTGGATTAACTCATAAGCTTAATACTACCAACACCAGTGTATGACCGCGGATTCGGCTAGGTTTACTGACTTATTTACCTATGAATCCGTCGGTTTTCCCAATAAAAGAGAGTCCCATTGAATTCGCAACAGCAAGTAAGTTGGCGTACGCAGGTTTCTCTTCAAAGTGGACTGCGTCACATCTTTTCACCAGTTTAAAATGTAGCTCCTGCAAAATTCAAAATAGTATTGGAATTTATCTAGATTTCCTTTAAGACGACGCGGCGCGGCTACACGGATGAGGTTCTTGGAAAAGATTTGAGGTTTTCTGTTGAGCCAACAGGACGGGAAATTGTTATCCACCGACAAAAACTGTAGGTAAAGCTGGTAAAGGTCCAACAACGTTGGGTAATTGTCAGCCAGAGGTTGGTGCTCCAGAAGTTGTGCTATCATTCAGCAATGCTCAGGGCAAGAGGGATACTCTGCATTCTCCTTCCTGACCTGGAAATACTAGGTCAAACTCAGGACACTTTCAGGTAAGGATAACGTTGGTTCCAAACTGGAAGAAACAGGAAAGACAGGAGTATGCATCTTACCATAGTGTCTACAGCTGCCGGACTCGGCAGAACCACTTCCTGTTGAGCCATAGTTTTTGCAAAATTATTATCTTATCTCAAATTAATAACAAAAATGGTTAGTCAGATCGGTAAAATACACAAACTTTGAGACAATTTTACAGTTAATTTATAGTACATTAATTTTATTCAACGCTTCCAAACAAACAAGACGCCATTTCTTTTTCTTTTTTATATATCGACACGATATACATGACTAGTACGGAAAATCGATTTTTAGAAAGAAAGAATCGATATAGTAAACGGTAAGGTAAACAATAAACATGGCTGACTTCTGACTTAATGCAAGTAAAAAAAAAAATTAAGTTTCTTTTTACGGTGTTATTGCAGTATTGGTACAAAAGTAGCCAATCATGTCAGCCCCGGCAAAACTGCCTCAAAGTAAGGAGGCACTTTTAAAATCCTACCAAACTCGCCTCAAGGATGATGTCAAGTCGATGTTGGAGAACTTTGAAGGTTAGTAAATACCTAAGTACCTACCTACCCTGGTAGGTCCTGTCCTTTGGCGTCTTGTCACCCCACACATTGCATCCAACCAGTGGCCACAGTCATGGTGGCCGTCAGTGGACGGGCAATTGCTTGGCCAACAAATAAGCTAGAGTGGCCAGTAACTTATCAGCCAATGGCCTGTTCATACCTTGTCATTGTTCGGTGAACAGCCATATTAGCTAGAGCAGGCCCTACCTACAGGTACATTCACATCTGGAAATACTAGCACCTGCTAGAAATTCGTCTAAAAAGTGTCTGATGAGTTCCCGCCGACGACGCCAACATTTTCCCAATGTAGCGTCGACGCTTGTACTGGGGTAGAGAGATGAAAGTCGTCCATGCATCGGACGTAAACAAGCTAAACTACACAACTAAGTTGGTCCCATAACTCTTATGTGTTAGTTAGTAGACCTCTATTTACCTGGTTTGTTTTATTTTAGAGATTGTCAAGTTGGCGAAAGGCGAGTCGGAGAGTCAGCTATCACGAATGACGCAGTGCGAGCTCGATACTTACGAGATGCATGTTCGAGCGGCCAACATCGTACGAGCTGGTGAATCTTTAATGAAGCTTGTGTCCGATATGAAGCAGTATCTAATACTTAACGATTTCCCTTCTGTTAATGAAGCTATCGGACAAAACTCTAAGATCTTTAGGCAGAAGCAGGCAGAGTGCGATCAGAAACTAATGAGTTTGAGGGATGACATGGCTGCTGATTTGTATGATCTGGAGGAAGAATATTACACATCAATCTGCAAATAATTGCACATTGCGGACTAAATATTGAGAGTCAGATCGAGACAAGTCGAATTTTGATACCTAAACAGGTAGGTAGGATAGTATTTAGGTGTTCATTCGTTTGTAAATTAATTTTATTGATTATCTCTACTCTAGGTAGGTATCTGGTGAACTGAAACCTCGTAATCGTGGCTGATGATAATAATTATAAAATTGCTTTAATACGTATTACGTTGCCTACTGTTCAGCACCATTTTCAGCTTCTAGCAGGCCTAATATACATAAATTACAATGAAAAATTGGCCAAAAACAGTCATGTCAAATGCCATATTCAACAGTCATGGCGACTACCTATATCTACAGACAATATTATTTTATAATTAGATTAAGTAGGTCGGTATACAATAATACTGTGCCTCATTTGAATGATTGAAGTTGGCACAACGTATGCACCGTGGCATCCGAATTTCGGTGTTGGCTATTATGTTGCTTTCGCAATTTCACAAAAAACACATTTCACACAAAATTTACAAAATTTTCACTCACGTCAAACACACAACGTGTAATGCTTATTTGGAATACAAGTCATCGATATCACAAAAATGCCATGATGACATCTGGAATGAGTTGCATTCAGTATCTACTTATCAAGTTAGAAATTTAGAGGCAAAACTAGGAATTTGTTGCCTCCAGGAATTGCAAAATTACTGTATAACAAGTTGAAGTTAGTTTACGACTTTGAGGTAACTAATGCGGAATAAATAAATTGGAATGAGTGGGAAAGTCCTAATTCTAGAGCCTGCCTCGTTTGAATGTGACAGAAACGCTCACTGGCCGACTTCCACCATCAAAAGAACCAACTCTAGAATTTAAAGACGGAAAGTCAAACAACGCCTTCGATGTCCGGAACTCAGGGAGGTGCCGTCGAGGACCTCTGCTGAAGTGACCATCAGAAAAGTAGATCTCCAGCGGTGTCGGCACTCCAAGCGACCGTGGACGCGTCATCGGCAGGCCGAAGATACTCCTCTTCATCGGAATACTCGGTCTGTCTAGGGGGTGGTGGCGGTGCTAAGGACTGAGTTTTTGTTACCCCCAGCTGGAAGTCCGAGCCCATGGCTAGATGACTGGGAGTGTAGCTGGCAAGGCTGCCGCTTCCTTTAACAAGCAATACAAGCGCTACAGGTTACAGCACAAAATCTATAGAAGTCTGTAGGTAATTTAAGTAGGTACTTGCGAACTGAAAGTCAAAAAATCGAGCAAAACAGGTAGGGACTGGTAAGCAGGCCCTGCCGAGATCATACTGATTCTTTTCTACATCATAATATGTGGCAAAATATATTCTATATTATTCTATTCTATATTTGCAGTTCACACTAAAGATTCAAACCCTACAGGGAAAATAGCGTACTCAGCAGGCTCGGTCCCGGTAAGAACATTGACTGAAAAAAATAACAATGAGAAAAAATTTGATCCATTGAAACTGAGAGGGATAGGCAGGTAGGCCGTACTTTACTTGGCAGGTTTATGAGGTAAACAAAAGGGTTACTCTCTTACCGGCAGCACTAAGGCACTAGAATTATTAAAACTCCTATCGAATATTGACTATGAGAATGGGTCATCAGGTCATGCAGTAACCGCTCCTCTATGCACCTGTAACCCGTAAGAATATTGTAAGGTTGATAATGTGTTACCAGAGTAAGCTAAGATCTTAGGTCATGAAAAGGAATGTCAGAATTGTACCACGCGTCCTAAAATAAGACACGGAAGGTAGAGGAAGGTGCAGAGTACAAATAAATATTTGGCATGGTCAGCACGTTTGTTCTCAGCAATATATGGACTTGGAACCTTGACGTGACTATAACCGAACAATGGAACAACCAGACAGCTTGTACCTATCTGAATCAGCTGTCTGTGTCCAATCAAGGTTCTGGACGCTCTGGTGCCATCAAGCTGCTGATCATTGAAGAACTAGGTGGAATATTATATTATAATACACTATAGAATGGCAAACCTGGACGAAGAAATTTACTTTCCCAAGTATACACCAACCATTACCTGCCTATTCACTGGTGAGCGAAAAGAATCTAGTTCCAGTTTTGAGTTCCAGTGGAACTTTAAGGATTTAGAAGAGCAGTAGGTGTAGGTACGTTCTATGACTGAAACAGTTTCAGGTCACCAACTCGTCTGGCGCCTTAGGATAGAAGGAGCTCGCGAAGGCGGGAGAGGGCGTGGCCGCCACAACGCCAGCTCCAGTCCTTCTGTGCCCTGCGTCAGCCTTCAGGCTTTTTGCACCTGCAAGACTTCCGCGCAAGGTCAGCGGCGTGACCAAGCAATAACGAAGCTAACACCCCATCGTCGATTGTCTCTCTATAGCCAGGTACTTATTTCTGGAGGGTGAACACGCTAAGTCTGGTCTGCGGGTCAATTCTCTAGGCTCAAGGCTGAGCCTGGAAATGCAATTGAAGCAGTACCTATACCTACTCTAACTTCTCCAGGTAAATTGCGATGTTTTGCAGGCTCGCTGGCTCGCAACAAGGAAAAAAACTAGGTGAAACTGGTCGGTTTAATTATGTTATGTTATACGCAATGAATCAATAAAGCATAATGAAAGAACTTTCCGCATAGTGATTGGCCGGCGTCATCGAGAGCCCTCTTCTGCCAACATCATCTATAGTCTTATTCCATCACTCGAATAAAATGGAGGCAACGTCTGGAATCCTACAGGGCTCAGAAAACGCTATCGAGACTTCACAGTGGATCAAATGGTTAAGTTTATCAGTATCACGAATGCCTAACCTAGTCCACTATCGCAGATTTGCGAAGTACCTATGACGTTCAGGGAACAAACATCACTCCACTTTTATGTACCCAACTACCTACCACATGCCAGCTGCCGTGTATCTGACGTCACACGGCATGGTAACCGTTAGGGAATCTACTGGCATTAGTCACAGCTTCCATCATTCGTCAAGAGCGGGTGAAATGATAACTCGCACACTAATGTGGACGTCACATCGGCCGATTTGGGTGTTCACCCGTCTGAGACGCCAGCGAGCGGAGGGCGCGTTATGTCCGCAATGATACAACTCGGGGGCCAATGTCCTGCCATTTATTATGTGACCTAACTTGTAGGAATACAAAATTATGTCGAATGCTTTACCTAACGTCCTCTACGAGCACTATGAAAGAAAACAATGAAGAATTTCAGTGGGGAACGGAATTGACATCAATGCACATTGCAAACCGAAAAGAATGAGGAAATCTAAATACGGAACGGAAAAAGAAACGGAAGCTCCCTAAAGGTGATCTATAGTCGCGGTCATCAACCATATTGCGTCAGTAAGCTACTCTGGCATTCCTACGGGTACAGGCTTCCCCCTTAGGTTAAATTTCAATTTTATTCAAAATTTCCCTTGGAGTAGTCGTCAATAACCTACAATACTTACTCAAAGGTACATTAAGCGGAGATGGCGAGGACGTTTTGGGGCTATCCAACGTAAGTTCCTCCAGCATAGATGACTCAGACGGGTATTCAAACGTCGTCGCCTCATCACTGAATTTTATTCGCAACTGAAATAAAAGAAAAAAAAGTACAGTTAGTTAGTTAGAAGAAACCTAGCCAGTAAATTACAATACCATAAAAAATGGGGGGGGGGGTGCTCATTTGGCTGGTAGAGAAAGATATCTGTAAGTGCATGGCTTTGCTAAAGAAAAAAGTTTTACTGTGGGGGTGGAGAACAACAGGGAACAGGGAACTACAGGCCGAAACAAGTAATACACACTACACCAAACCTGTCTACACATCCACACCATCTATGACAAGCCCACACAGGCTTATCATGAAAATACGCCAAATGAAAATGACTCTTAAAGAGTTTAAAGAGTTAATTACAGAGTTGTGGGTGCTTTCCAACATTTCGCGTAAGGGCTTTTCCATCACGTTGTAATCCTTGCCGTATACAAGCATCGGAGACCTGTTCCAGCTCAATGGACAATAGTTATGCTATTGTCAAACCCCGGTTTCCCAGAGAGATTGCCAGATCTTGCGGTAACCGCCCGCAGAGGGCTGAGCAGGTTACAAAGTAACCGCACAGATCGACTCAAATTTTGGTGAGTGCAGCGAGCTATACCTTTCACCTCTGTTCATACAAGTACTTATTTCATGTCTACGATCGTGAACGACACTTTTATAAACATCCATGACACAAACCGACGTGATGCCCGGACATAGGAACGCTTTGAATAAATGGAGGTACAGGTGTTGAGTTGTAAGTACACTGTCACGACCATCGCGGCTTCATCATCGGTCATAGCTTCCGGGCAGCGGAGTGATGAGCTAGCTTACTAATAGCGCGAACCAGGAAGACCACAGCCACTTTAGGAACCTTATGTTATCCTATGACTATATATGCATGACAACAGGCGCGTGCTCTGATCCTCCTTGCTTTGACAAACACAGAGCACTAATAAAAAGTATTCAGGTACTCAGGATAATCTATTTTCAGATAACACCAGTTGAAAAATCATAAGCGATTCTGAGTTAGACTTTTCCGAAATTAATCCTAGGCTTCGATTTTTGGCAGATGGCGGAGATGACAGAGCCCTAGGCATCAAGAAACCTTAGGGAGTTCCCCCATTTCGTCCCGTCCCCCCTATACACAATGCAAAGGGGAATATGGGGAAGGAAGCTAAGGAACCCCCTCCCCATTCTGAGGGTAGGGTCCGACCCTAAACTCTTACTCTGACTAGTCTGACTCCCTCTCCGTCTCCTATTTCTCTGTTCACATTATACACGTGAACAAGACCTCCTGCAACAATGAAGGGTTTTATCAAAAAAGTGAAAATAAATATAAACTGGCGGTGGCTGAGAAGTGAAGGGATGGGAAGGAATAGATGGCATGTCATGTATCCAAGAGACAAATGTGTTTGGTTGCGGTCATGGGCACTAAGTGGGACTTCCGGGCGAAATGACTGCGCTGTGCCATAATAGATGCTGTCTCGTACAAGAAACCAAAAGGCCAAGCCTGCAAGCTGGCTGGAGGCGGAACGCGTTGCGCGATGGAAATACAGAGGAAAACACTGGAGTCGCCTAGGCATACGATAAGAAGTATACCACAAAGCAAAAGCGCTACAACTCCAAACACTGTCACCTTATATCACTTTAAGATAGCCCACGCACAGCTGCCTTTCAAGGGAACCCCACCTCACAATAACACTTCACGTTACTCCAATATGGACATGGTAAATGAATAAGAACGAGGTCTGGGAGGGCAGAAGCAGCGATTCCTAAAGGATATACATTGCGAGGGGGCCCTGTGTAGACCTGTGTAGGGACGTTTTGCAATGAAAAACTTCACATCAAATGTTTCCACGACCACATGTGGGACAGTAAAAAAACACCTTTCTGAGTAAGTTATACAAATCTCATTTTCAGTATTTTCCCCCAGACTGAAACTTTATTTAACACCAATAATCTCCGAAGTTTAAAGGTGTCAAAAGTTGTCTCATATACCTTGTGACAAAAACTATGCACTTTCCCTGAAAATTGACCTAGACTATCAGGTGACAGTGACGGCGACTGCCTGGTGACAAAGTCATTTCTTCCAGAAAGAGAACACTTTCAGAACTGAACGCATTCCCAGGGAGGACCCATACAGTGCAGTATAGGTACCTCTCCGTGGGAATGTCACGCCAACTTCGCACCATTGTGGAATCAGTGGGACAACCTCTCAGTACCCAGTGAAGGGAACCAGAGCACAGCTGTGGGCCTAAAGAGTAAATGAGAGATGGGCCCCTCCCTCAAACTAATAAAGCTGGACAAATCATCTCTGGGAGGAAAACAAAGCAAAGCAAATTGGCTTTCTCCATCTGCAGTGGGTAGGTGAAGAATTGGAGGCAGCGTTGAGGGATTCGTGGTTCCAGCCCACTGGTTACGCACTCGTGCCACGACCAAATTGCCTCACTGAACGCCGCCGCCACGTTTTCCATTAGGACGCATCTTTACCGACTTGGAGGCAAAGAATGCAATGGAAGAAGATCGTGGTGGCCATCCGTGATCGACTTTCTCTATTGAAGGCTAACTGAAAGACAACTTGGGCTATTTTGCCTTCAATGAAACAATCGTACCTTGCTCACTTCAAATGAAGAGAAGACTCACTGATGAGTAAAAATAAGAAGGAAGAATGTAATTTTGGTTGAAATATGCGTTGCTCAGTCCTTACCAGCATTCGCACCGAAACCAAGAACGACCTGATTACATTACTAATCACTAATCAGGCTATAATTATCGGTCCAATGCTCAAACAGCTCAGCCAACTCAATTTACTAGGAATAGGCATATATTACAAGTAGCTGGGAAAAACAGGTGAGTCCCCGAGGGGCCGTAGTAGCAGGTATTCGATTTGAGTGCAAGCTACGTGATCGGTAGGCACCTGGGTTTGAATGGCCCCGTACCTAGCGGTACACGAGTCACTGGCGCCTGGCGCTTCAACAAGATCAAATCACGCTTCACCCTAAGACGCCCAAACCCGAAACAGAAGCAGCACAATTTTCCACAAAATTTTTGAGAGAGAGAACAACAAAATCTTCACGCCGCCGTCCGTCCGAAACTGCAGCTCTGTAACCAGGTCATGGACCGAATTGTCTGAATGAACGTAACGCTGAGGCCCGGAAGTGCGGAGGGGAGCTACCGGACCACGACGATCAAGTCTGTTTCCGCTGATGTACGGACACGAGCACACGAGGCCATCACCGCACGTGGTAATGACTGCCCTCAGAAGGCCATACGACCTTTTGAAACTTTCCTCCTTTGGTTTTTTTTTTTCACGGAACTTACAGATGAGTTCAAAAGGAAATAATAATATCTGGAAAATCAGCTGAGCATCACTATTTTTACAGATGTCATGTCCAGCTAAGGGTAGGTTACATAGTCAACGGAATATACCAGCTGTTAGATACGACTGTGGGTCAAGAACTCACGGGGTCAAAGGACGAACACGTGCTTCTCCTTTACGATATGCATAACGAGTAAGTCCACTAGGAGTTATCGGACAACAGGGCCTACGCTGAGTATCATGAATTACAGAATCACTAGCGCACAGTAATTAGGGCAAGGTCGGCATCATATAGAACGCATCCCGATTCCAGTACTCTCTCTGGTCAGCGGTCCGTGAGATGACCCATTCTCTGCTGAAATTAGGACGCTACCTTAAGGGTAACTCATTCATTTGGGAAGCTTCATGTAGGAATTCACACAAGCATGTTTTCCGCCTTTAATCCAAGGTGTGGCCAACATTCAGTCACATGATCATATTGATCCTGATGGCCAAGCTGCCGAGTCAAAATGAGACCGATCTCCTTTTCCGGGGGGGGGGGTAACCACTCCAGAGATTCCTTGAGATTCCATAAAGATTTCCAAAGATACCAAACGATATTCATAGAAAGATGAATCCCGAAGGGGTAACCACTCCAAAAAAAATTCCAAGATTCCCTGAGATTTCATAAAGATTTCCAATGATTCCCAACGAGATTCCCAACGAGTGGTTAACCCATCGTCCTTTTCCTTTTGTTGGCGCCTTATCTTTACTATAACTGCCACATGACATACTTGCTGGTTTCCCCGTGCGCCAAACTTCCTTCTTCCGGCGGATGTTATTAAGTCCAACTAAGCGACACTTTCTCGATATTCTACGTCTTAGTAATCAAACCAGTGCACTCCACATTACTGACCGTATCATTACCACCATTACCCGCAACGGACAACGCAACCGTCTTGTTGAGGCTTGAGCTAAACGCCTCAACGCCCTGATTATTTCCATTCGTAAGGATTCAGTATATCGGTGCTTGTATATCAATATATCAAAGTGCATCCATTATTTGTCAGCCCTGATGTTACCTATCTACATAAGGCAATGTACGGATTTCTGACACTATCAACACGATGGACTCAGGACTCCTTCTCAGTGCATGTAGTTTGTATAGTACCTATAGGTAATATAAACGAAGTTCTCAAAAGTGATTCCTTCCGGTTAACAGAATTCACTTTCTCAAACAGTTGCTCCAAAGTGGACAAGAAAAAATAAGGACCATTAAGATTAGGTTAGGTCTCGTCAAGGACGCAAGGGGTCGCAGACTGAGAGAGGTCCAATAAGATAGATCCACCTCATCACATTCACTTTCATTCTTTCACAATCAATGAAATGTTCTCGAAATGACACTGGACGCGTTTGGTCGGACAAACATCTTTTCGGTAAAAATATAAATTAGTTTATTCACAAACTGAGGTTCTGGCCGGATCCTCTTCCCGCAGGTACCTACGGCAAAAGATGGGCCAATTAGATCGCACGACTCGGTATAGGTCTGAAACTGTAATACATGTCATTTTAACCAATGAGTGTGAGCGTTATTTTAGCTTTCAATTCCTCTTCTTTTTCATCGTAGTCACCGTTCTTCTGTCGGTTTACCGGTAGGTACTGTTACTGGAGTGACTGGATGCTTCACGCGTGCGGCGCATTGAAAGTCAAGGCAAAGGTAGGCACTTTGTCTGAGGCAGAGGCCATTCAGGTAAGAGAGTCGAATTCCTTGGCCAAAGAAGGAAGGTGGCGAGGTGGCAATCTTCAACTTGAACATGACTGCCACGTTCAAGCAGATCTGAGAGCGATGAGTGGAAGATAAGGCGAAATGAACGGTATCTTGCTACCTGCTACACTTCTCTGCGTCTCGTACCATTACGACTCTCACTCTGATCCAGTATTAGGAAATGGCTACGTGACCTTGGATTTTCAAACCTTCACGCACAAATTTTTGATGAAAAATAAGCCAGGGCATGACAGGCAAATACTAGAGGGCCATTCGTCCCTGAAATTATTATTTTTCATTATCAAAGGATATTTACATATCCGAGATAGGAGCGATATCACGCATCAGATAGCGAAATTTGCTGCGCCCGTGGATGCTCAAGTGGATGCAGCAGGCATTTTGTTGGTAAACCAAGACTAATATGCGAGGAGATAGCGGTGAGCTCAAGTCCACAACCACGGTGACATTAGAGAAATTTGCCACACGATAGATCGGCTGGCCGAATTTATTTCACTTTGACTCGTAACTGAAAATAGGGGGCCGCCCTCTTCAACAGCAACAAAGTCTATATATTTCCGAAGTAAATATACCTTGGTTCGGGAGCTCGTGGGGACAAACATGCGTGAAGGGCTTGACAATTTTCACCCTCCCAGCGGGATGCGGATTTGGTCCAGTTGTTCAAAAACCGTTTTCTTGCTGTTGGGGTCTGGGGCTTTTAGCCCCCAGAATTTTTTCAAAAATCAAAAAAGGGCCTTTTTTCTCGGGAGGGGCTTGATGGGTTTAAGTGATGGGAAATGGTGCGCAGTAACCCCCAGTCACTAGAAACACCAAAGCAAGAAGGTTTGTCCGGGGCTTTCCCCAAACAAGAAAGGTTCCAAAATCTCAAAAAGGGCCAAAAAAATCGGGAAAAGCTTGATGAAAAATTCCTTCACCGGGAGGTTCCCCATGATGGCCCGAGTCCAAAAAGCACTTTCTTGGTGTTGGGGCCCGGCTTACCCCTCCCAAGAAAGCCGTTTTTGGAAAATTTTCGATTTTCCACCTGAAAAGAGTGAAAAGGTTGATGGACAAAATCGGTCGCAAATGGTGCGGAGTAACCCCCATACACTAGAAACACCAAAGCAAGAAGGTTTGTCTGGGGCTTTCCCCCAACAAGAAAGGTTCCAAAATCTCAAAAAGGGCCAAAAAAATCGGGAG